>OX465088.1:24823810-26161175 GCA_949987675.1 Chymomyza fuscimana
GTCACCGCACGCAGCTCCCTTGGCTGACTATTAAAAAAAATGGCAACAAAATGCGTTTTTGACTGCAACGGATGCGCGCAGCAGCGAAACAACATACGTACGGGAGACGACCCCACAATTATAAAATAACCATCATTTATAATACTCGTCATAGTCGTCTCTGTCGTCGTCGTCGGATAACGTTGCAACCGCGTTGCGCCCCCGCTGCAGCTGCGTGCAATGCTATGCAATGCAATGCTCACCTGGCCCAAAAGCTACCCGTCGGCGTTATTCTTATTTTCTGCTGTCTGTCTACTTATATATATTTTGTGCGAGCGGAAACCGAGCCGCTGTCTGTCTGCTGTGGCAAGAACTGCAGCTTGCTGCGTGTGGATTTGAAATATTCCACAGACATTGCTGCTGCTGCTTGTGGCAGTGGCGTTAGCGGTCTGGGGCTTGGCTCGTCTTGGCGTGAAGGAAAGCTGAGACGCGCTTGAGTTTTTTTCTGAGGCATAGAAGCGTTTCAAATTACAGACACCAAATAAGCCGCCCGTTCGCTTAAGTTTTATTTTTTTTTTTTTGCCCGAATCTTCAAGCGTCGCCTACGTTGCTAACGCCCTCGACTTAACCTTACTCTCTGCCCCACTGCCCCCTGCTTGCGGCTTGGTTGGCTTTGTTGTAGATGGTATGCATCTCTTAGTTGGCGGCAATAAAATGCGTGGCAAACTGCAATTGAGAAATTAGTTTCTCCCATTCATTCATTCGCATTTGCGCTATAATTAAAACTAATTTGTGTATGCAACGTCAGTGACGTCAGCAGCGACGCTAGCAGCGGCGTTGAAGCCGAAACGCAACACCCAAAAGCAACGCCCCTAACAGACACTTTCTTTGCCAGCGCAGTGTCGGTTTATAGAGTTTGAGTACTTACATGTAAATACCTGATATATATCTGCTTTGGCATTTAACCCTTGTGCGTCAACTCAACTTTAGCTTTTGTCTATAGAAAATGCAAAATAAATTGCCACAAAAAAAGAAAATAGAATAAAGCAAGCACAAACAAAAAAGTTGTAGAAAAAATTTCAAATTAAGCAGCTACAAAAAAAAGAACTGCAACTCAGCTGTGCTAATGAGCGCCATATCCTTTTGGCCTTAGCAAGTTATCCATTGAATGCGGCTGATAGGATACTCAGCGTACTGTACACCAGCAAAAAAATAAAGTTGTATAGAAAGTTGTAAAAAAAAGTGGGTAGAAAAGCAAATCCAGGGCTGCCAAAGTTTGGGTACACTCAATGTTACTACTGTACCAAATTGCATTAAGTTGAACTTTTTATTGTAAAAGATTTTTGAACTTGTACAAAAGTTTTAGTTTGAATATACATTAATTAGAAAAAGGTGCTCATAGAAAATAGATTTTTTGTTTAAGGCCCATACGCAGTTCGAAAATTTCCATATGGAAATTAGTGCATGTTATTTCAGACGGAACAACCAATGTAAGTGAAGTAGTGGCGCCATCTAACGTTATTTTTAAAATTAAAAGACAACACTGTTTTGTTTTGTTATCTGCGTCCACTTGTCAAAAATTTTTTAACGGAATTTTTCATGACTATTTTTTTATATGAAGTTTTTCATTCCGTTCGTAAATTTTGCATGCTGCGTATGGGCCTTTAGTAACAAGATTTTTAAAGAACAATTTTAATACATAGGATATACTGCATCTTTGTTTTAAATTTTGCTAAACGTCATTTCAATGATCGTGATTCGACAGTCGTTCAGAACCATTTTTAATTCGTCTTCAATAATTTCTCAAAATTTTCAATGCAGTGTCCAAAAAAGTTTTTTAGGCTTAATTTATTTTCAAATTTTAAGTTCTTTTGATTGCATTTAGTTTATTTATTTCATGCTCTCTGCTTAAAAATTTTTTTGTTGCTGACTTTATCGAGCAGAAATACAGAAGTGCCCGACTAACAACATGGGCAACAACAATCAGCTGTTTACCATTGTCATATAGCGTAAAAATAAAGGTTTTTATAACACTAGTTTACACGAAAAGTGAATCTTCTTAAAAAAGTGTTTTTTAGGGTAATTTTGGGTCGAGAAATACGAAAATTACATAAATTTTTTTTCTTAAGAGCCGTTTTCGAGATTTTTTCGAAAAACATGTTTTTGGACAATTTTTTCAGTTATTCGTCAATATCTCGTGAACAAAATTTTGAAAGAGAATTCTTTTACGAACATTTCAAAACTAAGATCTTCAGTTCCATAGCATCTACATTGCTTACCCGATTTTGGAGATCTTAGGCTCGAAATGTTCGTAAAAGAATTCTTTTAAGCATAAAGTTTAAATTAATTTTAAAAAAATTTGTTCGTTAATAAAAAGCAAACCAAAAATTTGTAATTTTGTAAAATGGTTGAAAATTACACTTTTTTTCGACTTTGATTGTTTGTAACTTTAATAATTTTTACTTAATCTGTACATATCATACATATATAACCGTAAAGATCAATATCTTTCGATCTAAGTCTTTCAAGTCGATACAAAATTTTGTTCACGAGATACTGACGAATAACTGAAAACAGCGCCCAAAAACATATTTTTCGAAAAAATCTCGAAAACGGTTTTACGTGTTTTTCGACCCAAAATTACCCTAATAAACACATCGAGGTTCACTCGATGATCCTTAAATTTGTAAACTAGTGTAATTGGCAGTAAGATACCTATATAAATACAATCTTTGCTGATTTTGTCGAGCAGAAATGCAGAAGTGCCCGACTAACGACATGAGCAACAACAACTACAAAAAAAATAAAGAAGAAAATTCAACTGTTTTATTTCCAAAAAAAAAAAAAAAAATTGATATGCATACTTTTCTGGTTTACAAAGAACTGTTTAGCTTTACATTACAACAAGCACCAAAAAATTATAATATTATAAAACAATATGTACCTACACAAATTTGCCGCTTTATACACAAGTAAGGGTAAAAGTGTCATAGTTTTTGTAGTCAGGGATCTAAGCCGGGCAGAAATGCAGAATTCCGATTTTTTGTCCAACAAAGTAAACGCTCTAAATTATTATTATTTTTTTATGTGAATAATATTCCTTGATATTTTTAATGGTTTATTCTAAAGTTTTATTGGGTTACATTCATTAAACTAAAAATTGTGTTCATTGAATTTAATTCATGCATTCCATATTATTCCATTCTGAAACTAATTATGTTTTTAAAGCTGTAGCTCTAATTTTTATGAATTGCTAAACCTATTTTAGTGTGTTCAAAAAAGTCTAGAATTTAAAAAAAAAAACAATTTAAACCTTTGTTATATATTTTTGTCGTCACTGAACCAACTTGAACAGAAGAAAAGTTCAAAAATTCTTTCAATTAGTTATCAATAGCACGATTGAGATACAAAAGGAATTCCTAGATACCGAACTGTAAGGCCATGTCTTCTGAGGAGTTTTTCACTATGGGCTCTTCACAAAAAATTTTCATGAATTATATTTATAAAACTTCGAAATAGCTTAAAAACGCAAATATTTACGTTTTGTGGAAAATTTTCAAGGCCATAGTATATGAGAGAAACGTCAAAAATAATAAACGACGGCGGATGAAGCGCACTTGCTCTCTAAACGGCTCCTTGTCAATAATAAACGGCTCTGTAATAAAAATTTTGCAACGAGTTTTCCTAACCGCCACATATTTCGCTTGCAAAATAAGTTGCTTCACATAAACAGCTGTTCACATTTTTCCGCAGAAAAATGGAGCAACACTGTTTTTTTTTATGAACTCTGTGTACAGCTGCCAAATAAATTTGCAAGCAAACGTTTGACTGTTCTTTTTTTTCTAAGAACTTATTTTGTTTCAAAGCTATTTTGACTGCAGCGTACTAGCCTTTATAAGTTATGTTCCAGTTGTACTTTACCATTATTCAACGCCGTTGAATAACCTTTAGAACATGCTGTCTGTAAATGCAGATATTTTTTTTCAATATGCACCACCTTACATATAAACCACCAAAATGTAAATAACCAACACAAGTGCACTAAAAAAAAAAATGAGACTACAAAAAATGCAGCCAAATGAAGTGCCAGAAATGTGAAGCGAAATTGCATAAACCACTTCACAAAAAAGTGAAAAAAAATTGCATAAAAATACAGAAAATCTCGAGCACCTGAAAAAAAAAAAATGAGTATAGTTAAAATACAGAATATCCAACAAGCTGAGCTGAGCTGAACCGAACTGAACCGAGTTCATTAACACCAACCAAAATGTGGATGCTGATGACGACGTCGCGACGTTTGGTCAGGTATAGCTAGAGTAGTGCTTGCCAAACTGTGGCCAGCTTTAAGGCGCCAGTGGCATGCAGCTTGTAATGGTGGTGGTAGCGGTGTTGCCATATCTACCCCAAGCGTTGGAAAATCTAAATGACTTCATTACTTTTTTCAACATTTTTTTTTCACTTGGAGGGAGCGCTTCTACTCCCTCACTCTCTCACGCGCTTACACTACGTTGCTGTGCTTTCCACTCCAATGCTACTTTCATTTCAAATCCCGCAAGGATGCAACAAAATGCGGCAGAAAAATCCGAACCCAGCATAAAAATGAGTTGAAACGCCAGCAAGCGCAATGCAAATAAAAAAGAAGCACAGTTTTTATTTTCCCTACAATGCCATTTGGAGTGCTGCTGCAGCTGCAGGCATAGAAGTAGCATAAAATGAGGAAGCTTGGGTGGTTGGGAGTTTTACCAGAGATGAGTTGGCTGTGCCTTTGCTCTACATGCAACTTAAACTGCTGCAAAACGAGGCAAGTTGCTTGCTGCATGTGCTGGAAATTTAATTAGACAACTGTGCTGATGAAAAAATCCAAAATAAAACAAAAAAAAAAATTGCTTTATAGGCAGAGCAGCTACGTCAAGTACTTGAGGGTGCAACTGCTGCTACTCGCGTTGCAGCCTCGACAGGCTCGTCATTATTCACAACAACGTGGAGCAGCCGCAGCAATGGCTTCATGCATACATATATGAGGGGCAATTGTGGCACGTCAGCGCAGGAGTTGCATTTAGGGTTGCCAGTGAAACATGCTGATGTGAAGGCATGCAAAATACACACATATACATATATATATATATATATATATATATATATATAGCATTTCAAGGGTAAGCAGTTGGTCGCACAGTTTGGGGGCGCCACAAGCTTTTGTTTGCACTGATGTGCCGCCGCTTAGTTTGTAGCAGGAGGCAAATGGCAGCATATTAATTGCATTGCATACTTTTGGGCGCAACAGAGAAGCAGCCCGGCCTGGAGTCCAAGCAGAGCGGTAACAACAGCGCATTGTTCCTATTATTAATGAATTAAACTTGACTTTCGGTTCGTTGGTCTCGACGCGCGTTGTGGCGCTACAACGACAACAACAACAACGCAAAATACTCTGTACACATATATATTTTTTTTTATAAAACACAACTGAAGAAGAGCAGCAGGAACAAAAAAATAAAAATACGCTCGAATACTTGTGAAGATGCGAGGGAGGGTGGGCGGTGCAGCGCAATGCAGCGGTTTTATATTACAACAACAAGCACCCAGAACAGCAACAACAACCATAAGAACACCAACAATATTCAACATTTCCTTTAATGTTTTGGCGTTGCCTTTTGGCTTGTCGCCATACGCGTTGTATTCTCAGGATCTCGATACTCTATACGCAGGAAAAAGTCTTATGATTTATTTGAAAACTAAATCTAAGGCATGTGTTATCCATAGCATGCAGGGGTCAATGTTTGGTGGTTTGAAGCGCTAGCCAAAGGATTGGCACTGCTTGTCAGCTATAAAAGCAGCGTTCAAGCAGTTTTATTTTGCTCAGTGCGCTGATAAAGCTTTTTTTCTGTACTCGTTTTCAACTCGATTCAGAGAGAGAGATATATATATATAGATAGACATCTTTATGCACATATAATCACTGCTAGTCGGACTTACTTTTGTTTTAAGATCGAAACGCTCGCTTTTTTTTTGATATCTCAAAAATCTTTATTTGAACTCCCAAAAGAGTTCCAAAGGAATACTTCAAGACATGTTCCGTGGTTCGAACAGATATTTGCAGGCAAGTTTGAACTTATGTAGATCAGTTTTCAAGTTTTTTTTTTTGAGCAGTACCAAGGATTACTACTTTGAGGAAGACCCCAGCTCATAAAGTATACAGAGTAGTCTTCAAAATAAAAACCTACAAAAAATACTAAAAAAAAATTAAAAGCTTCAAGAAGATTTTTTGTGTTTTTTTTTTTTTTAAATAATTTGGTTTTTCTAAGCAGATCCTTGGAATTTGTTTACTTCTCTAAATGAATTCCTTGTAATTTAATACAACTCCATCATAGAACAACAAAGTCAGTCTTTGTGCTCGAGTAAGCAGCTTATTTCCAGAAAGCTGCTTGATTTGTATGCAAATCAATCCTCATAATTTTCAAGATGTTTCTTAAATTCCTGGGCTTGAAGTTTGAGATTATTGGTTAAAGGCCCATACATAGTGGGGGGAATGGCATTTTTTTATATGAATTTTTGTCATTCCGTGCGAAATTTTTCGAACTGCGTGTGGGCCTTAAAGCTTTAGAACGAATTCTTTGTCATCTAAAAGCACGTAGGTTCTTATGCGTTTTATTTGTGTAACTCATGAACTAAAAGTTCCAGATTATTATAAAATACTCTCATAAAGAATCAAAGAAGATTTTGCTACTAGATAAATAATATCATTAATACGAGAATTACTTAATTGATCATAGAAATAAGAACATGTGCTAATATCGAGCAGATCTATGGAATATGGACACTCGTTCCATTTCATGTAAATAACAGCTTCTTAATTTCTCCGCTGTCATCATTATCATCATTTTCTCTATCTCCCACTGGAGCATAGGCCTCAATAAAGCATTTCCATCTGATCCTGTTTTTAGCTAGCATCTTTTTTTCATTCCATGAACTACCACATTCGTTGATTTCTTTTTTTTAGAATTCTTCTCCGCGTAGTCTTAGGAAGAGGGTTCATCGCTATTAGTTTAATATAACGTATCATCTGCGAGTTCGAGGCATATTCCGTGGCTTGATAGGATGATTGTTTTAGTGGTTTAGGATTATTATTGTTAAATATTTTAAGTTCATGAGCTTAATATCCATGATTATTCATAAAATTTATAGATGCTCTGGGCATCCGCGACTGGAAAAATAAAGCGGATAACAGGAAAGAATGGAGGCGAGCGATACAGGCCTAAACCCTCATCGGGTTCGTCGCGCCATAGAAGAAGAAGAAGATAAAAAGTTGTATTGAGCAGAAGAGATTTTCTTTTTACGCTAAATTGCCTGAGAAGCAAGAAAAGTTGGAACCCAGTCGACACTATCGACCCGACCTAAAAGCACTCCTTTTTTCAGAAGATTTAGTTTTTATTTTTTTTTTCAACCCCTGTCGTGAAAGAAATCCTCTTATGAAATATTATTTTGAATAAAGTCAAAGTCTTAGTCTTAGAGTAGATTTTGTAATTCTTTTCCTAAAGTTGTCATAACCTCAAAAATTTGAAAAATGAAACTGCAGATTACAACTTAAAGATTAATTTTTTAAACCTAGTTCTTCAATAAGACGGAATAATATTGTTTTAAAAACTTTTCATCGCCCTTTATAATATGAAAAGTCTAAAGTCTATCCCTATGAACGTGATGAGGCAAGTTTTTATTTGAAGTAGAGTTTGTTGAAAATTCACCTTAAGATCTAGTTTCACTTGTACTATAATATTTTATTCTATGGAAGTTTATTTTTTGAAAAAGATATACAAATAGATCGGAACCAGAGCTTTGGATCTAGAAGCTCACTTAAAGAGCATTCAAACTTCCATGGCGACCCAAAACCGTTACAACTTTTTGTGTACAGTGAAATAATTTTTTGTACTCTTTTCCCTTTTATTTTTTTTTATTTTTTTTGGGGCGCCCGCTGGCTGAATGGTTGGTTGCTTGCTTGGTTGGTTCAATGACATGGCTGCCATAAAAATGAAATTCCAGCACAGTACAATGACGTTCAGATTACAGCTGCGGGTTGAAAGTGTGCGTCGGTGTGTGTGTGTGTGTGTGTGTGTGTGTATCTGAAGGAGTGGGGTGAGAATAGCTACAGAATAAAGTTGTTAGCAACGCGCCCAGATTTAATAAGCTGGTGCTGCCACTGCCACTGCCACTGCCGGCTGCACTGCATTGCACTTGGCCAGCTGGTTGGTTAGCTGCTTCAATTGTTAACTCGTAGCTGTGCTCCTAATTAAGCCGCCGCCATGTGCAATTAAGATGCCAGGCTGTAGCGGCAACCCACATGATTTGGCCATGGATTGTTGTTGTCACTCGAGTGGGGACAATTTACGCAGGCGCATTCGTGAGCACAATGCCTGATGATGCGGCGGCTTAGAGCCAAGCGCTGCGGTCATAAAGTTTTAGAGCCACTGCAGCAGCCCACAATGTTAAGCAAACGTTTTGGTCGCTCGATCGCTGCCTGTTTGGGGCTCGGCATTCAAGCATTGCCCGTCTATGGACATTTGATAGTCACAATAAATAAAGTCAACCACGACGTAGCGAACGTCTTCGATGGCGACACCGAAGAAGGACTCACAAAACTGGCCATTTTCATAAATTCTGTGTGAGCCGGCACAGGCGACAAACGCGTCCGTCGCCGCTCCAGTGTCGATTCATGTTTACGGCATTTGCTATTTGTGCAAAGTTCTCTCTTACTTACTCTCTAGCCCAGGCATGGGAGTGATTGGTGGCGGTTTAGGCCAGGCGCAGCTAACTGTATATGACCATACACTGCCGTTGGTCATAAAACTAAAGCGTCGTTGCCGTTGCCGTTGCTTTGACGCTCTGGCCTTTTGAGGTCAAGTGGCGTACCGCAAGAACGGTTTGGTTCAACAAGCAGCCAAGTTAAGCCAACAAAATGCATTGCATTGCGTTATTTAAATTTTTTCCAAACAATACGAGTATGGGATGCTAAATGCCCGGCATAAGTTTCGAATATCTTATGGGTGCATGGAAAAGGTTGAAAAAAAAAAAAGAAGCACCTCTACTAGTACTGGGTGCCAAAATAGTTTTGATACCCTGCACTAGCAAATTTATACGAAAAATGCGTAGAACAAACTATAATGCCATTTTAGGATCAATTTATGGCACAGTAAATTTATAGCACTGAAATTTCCAAACTAAATGGAATCAAAGCTCTTTTTCTTATAAAAGGCAATATTCTTAGCAAGCATTGGTTTTGTGGTCAAGACTGGCCAACAGTGTAAGGAGGAATATGTGACAAAAAAAAAATTAGAAGATTTTACAAATCGTCGTATGTAAAGGGACATCAATATTAAGAGTTTTTTTTAAAATAAAAAAAAATAAAAAATTTCAAATGAATCGGAAAATCTTTATTATCAACTTTTTAAAAATAATCCCTTTCAAATATTGGCTGCAACTGCGCCAAGCGTAGGTTAGACTTCACGTGGGCCCAAAGGAAAAAGTCTAACGGTGTGATATCACGCGATGATCTTGGTGGCCAATTAACCGGTCCGGAGCGTGAAATTAATTGTTCACCGAATTGGTTCCTCAATATGTCCATTGTTTCACGGGCTGTGTGGCAAGTAGCGCCGTCTTGTTGAAACCAAATGTCGTCGAGATCTCGGGCTTCAATTTCAGTTAGCAAATAATTCGTTATCCTGGTGCGATAACGGTCGCCATTGACGGTTACGGACTGACCAGCGTAATTTTTGACTAGAGAAATATGGACCGATGATTCCACCGGCCATATTCGGTCGAGTGTCATCCATTAATGAATATTGGGTCTCAAATTTGTTAATGGTATGGCGAATATAGGTCTCAGTAGGTCGATTATGGCGACCATAAAATGGCCTACAGAACGCGAATTTTCGTAGTAAAATTGTACGATTTGTAAACGTTGTTCGGGTGCAAGTTTTTTCATGATTCAATGGCAATGAAAACACATGGCAACTTGACAGTGTTCACGCGTGGTTTATCAAAAAAACCTTATTCAAACAATACCTCAAGATTGGTGACCCTTTATGAGGGTTTCAAAAAATAAAATATTGTCAATAGTATATAACATAGAGAAGTCTGCGGATACGTCCCAAAGTTACCTCAAGATATTGTACTATAATAGACAAATTCTTCCGTCCGTCCGTCCGTCCGCCTGTATGAACGTCTAGATCTTACAGGGTGTTAGAGCTAGGATAAACAAACTTAAGATTCTGACTCCTTATAGGCATTGGTATATTTTTATAATAAGTTACAGATCTTTATTAATGATAAAAATTAATATCATCTTTTTAGGTAAATCGCTGGGTTGATATAAAAAATATGAATAACAAAGAAATATTAAAAAAAAAAGTGTTAATAAAATTTCTTTTGTTTTTTTTTCTGCCACTCTCTTACATTCAAATAACTTCAAAGCGCTACGCGTTCTGCAAATAGGAAGTTAAAGTTTTGTTTGTCTAAAATGGGTCAGCGAATTTTTCGATTGGTACCAACATCCGATATTCGGAGAAAACCGCAATATAGTATTTTAGATGCAAGAGCTCGAATCACCTAAAGTCGCCTCGAGACTTAAGTTCAATTACCAACCGAGGTAAATTTTTTAATTGTTTTTTTTTTTGTGTTGACAATTGCATACATCTGCATATTTATGTAGATATAAAAAAACCTGGTAAAGAATTTTTGGGGGCAAGTGTTTAATCTCTTTGATCTTAACCATAAGGACATGTCCTTTCCGACTTTTTAACTAAACGTTCCTTTTAGACCATAGACTACTATTGGTGGTTGGAATTAATTCGTAGCGCAAAGTTTGAGGGTTTTTAATAAAAGTAGCATTATTCAAAGTATTGTCCATCTTTTTTACTACCTTTTTCCATCTTACTGGCAAAGCACGAATACCACGTCGAAAGAATGCATGGTCTTTAGATTCGATGACTGAATCGATCCAATTCTTGGTACTTTCGCCATGGACCGGAACAAGTGGAAATCTCATGGAGCCATGGCGGGTGGGATAGAAGTTTTCACGACTTTTGCAACATGGGGTCTGGCATTGTCGTGGAGCAAAATCACCTTGTCATGTCGATCCTTAAATTAGGGCGGTTTTTTCTTAATGCTTTGCTCAAACGAATCAGTTGACGTCTTAGAGGTCCCCAGTGATGGTTTCACTCGGTTGAAGCAGCTCATAATAGATTACGCCAAGCTGATCCCACCATGTGCACAGCACGATCTTCTTTCCATGAATATTCTGCTTTGGCAATGATGTCGATGCATGACTGGCCATGATTTTTTGCGCTAAGGATTGTCGTACCTCACCCACTTTTCGTCGCCAGTGACGATTCCATGCAAAAATCTCTTCCTTGCCTGCCGTTAAAACAGCTGCTCACAGGTGGCTAAACGCCGTTGGACGTCCCTCGGCTGCAACTCATGTGGGACCCACGTTACTTGCTTTTGTATTATTCCAAGGGCTTTGGGGCATTTTCCAACCATCGATAAGTCTCCCAAATCAAAATTTCCATTTTTTAACCGCCCGAACCACTTTCTGCACGTTAGCTCAGCTAGAGCATATTCACCATAAACATCTACTAAAATGCGATGGAGGAGGCCCTTTGTTCCATCTAGGAACTACGGGAAAATATATATATATAAAATGCGATGGAAGTAATGGAGCAACACTCCCCGCAAAAACAGTTTTTCTGGCACGAACGTTGACATGTTTGATGATGAACAACAAAATGTTATAAGCTCGATAATGAAATGTTGTTCAGTGGACTAGATGCGCCATGACAGTAGTAGCTTCATGGAGAATATTTGCTATTAAAAAGAGTATTTAGCTGTGTTAAGCTTTTAAAGCATTCCAACAATAGCACTCTCTCTCTCTCTCTTTGGAGTTTTTGGGAACGTAGGAGCAATTCTGAAAGCTGAATGCAAGAGTTAACCGAAGACAAAAAAGAATCTTGTTTGGTCAAATTCTTTTCCTTTCGTAACTAATCCTGTGAAAAAGAAGAATTTTGTCAAGAAGTTCTTTTAATTCACTTATGAGTGGGGAAGCTAATAACAGATTTATTCATACTACAGAAGAAACTGTGCCAAGTTCAACAACCTATCTACAGATACAGGAGAACCTATCCCCGGTCCCCAAGTTTTCTAAGTTAAAATCAAATATCCTCAGAAGTTGCAGTGGGCGAACATCCGAACTCCTACGTTTTCACAAAAACAGGACAAGGATGGTGGTAGGAGTGGTAACGGGGCACTGCACCATATGCCTAATGGCTGAGAGGTTGCACGTTCCCCATCACGACTTCTGCCGCAGCTGCGGAGACGAGGAGGAGACAGAAAGCATCCAACACCTGCTATGCGACTGCCCAGCGCTTCTAAGAAGACGAACCCAGTTTCTGGGAAAACCATTCTTTGAGGATCTGGGTAGTCTGGCCTATGTGCCCATAGCGGATCTGGCTGCATTTATCGATTCCTCAAAATGGTTTCGCAATAGGAGAGACTTAGGTGATTAGTTTTATCGCTAGTCACCAGCGGGGCCTATATATCACTCGACGGAACTTCTTTAAATTAAATTGGAAATCTTTTGGAACAAGCATGGCGTTAATGTGTTTGTGCTTAGAAAGAGATTTGTGACACAACTTTGCATAATTCTATTAATCCCGAAGCAAGGGTATCAATTGTTAAGCTCAAAATATAGGGGCATAGTATAAGGCGGGCATTCATGCGCGTGCAAAAACAAAACTGACAGTTTGACAAACATTGCTAGCAAACTCAAATGTCTGACTGAATGGCGGCATGATAGAATGACGGACACACTGACTGACTGACTGGGCTCCTGGGTGTTGTTTGTTGTTCTTGCTGTAGTTTTTGTCTATAACTACACAAGACTGTCATGTCAGTCAAACGATGGAAAACTGGCAGCGCCTTTTGAGTGCACTATTCGCCTGTCTGACGACTTGGCTCCGGCTACGGCTACGTCTACGGCACTAGACCCCCCGACCCCAGACCTAGACTCGACGTTCATGACAAGTTTGACTTTGTCAAAACTGAAGGATTTTTGCCTAACGCTTTAGGCTGAATCTATAGCATAAACATATGAGAGACGCCATAGCCATATGCATTGGAATTTTTGTGCGCAAATCTTAACTAAAGACTGAAAGAGTGTGCAGAGCACGTAGTAGTTGTTGTAGTGGAAAGCCTTGTCAGCCCCTAACAGACTGACTACAGCGCCAAGCTAACTGATGTTTGGCCTGTCAGAGGCGTTTGACAACGAACCGGACGGAAAGTGGTGAGACGTTGGACAGCGGCAGTAAAGAACTTTGTATGAGAATGATATTGGGAACAGCAAATGCAGTCCAGCGCTGCCTTTTGGGCGTGGTGCTGTGGCAAAACTTTTTAGCCCAAAACTCAAAGTCAAACTTAACAGCAAAGCAGCACAGAAAAAAAACAAAGCGAAATTTCCAAAGTTCTGGTACAGAGCTACAGCTCCAGCTCAGAGAGTTTCTCGCTCTCTTTTGTAGGAGTTTCTCTAATTTGCTGTGGTTAAACTTTTTAATTTAAATGACAAGCATGCAAAACGCCCCACAAAATATAAGCAATGGGGTGGAACCGTCTCAAGAGAGACAGAAGAGTTGGAAGCGTAAGAGCGGCAGGGTGAAAGAGTATGAGCGTTGCTTGACCACACAGAGAGAGGGTAGTCTGAAAAGTTATTGTTGTCACTGTTAGTATTTACTGTCAGCTGATTTATCTCAAAATTTGACACCATTGTAAAAGAGCACCATTTTAGAGCATTGGAAAATAGAAATAAATTTAAATAATGTGTGATTATTAAATTTATGTTTTTGGAATAGAAAAATTTGATGAGATTAGAAATGAATTGAATGATATTTATAGGAAGATAACATTTGGAATTATTAGCTCTCAAATGGTCATTTTGAAAATATTTGTTTAACAATGGTCGAGTAATTCTTTCTAAGGTACTTTTCGACTCCTAAATTCAAAAATGACCTTTAAAATATGTAGGATTATTCGTTTGAAGAAGGTCCTTAAGGACTAAAACCAAAAAAAAGTCACTCATGAAATTTGTAGACTTTGATTTTATTTATTTATGAACAGCTTTTATTTTTTATCTTTTAATACTTAAAGAATCTGTTTTTATTTTTGTTTTGGTATTTTAAAAAATACTTTTTTAATTTTGAATTAAAAATGTTTGTTCCTTCCTCTTTAAGAGACGTCCAATGAAAAAGGCAACTAAAAAAAAATCAACTTTGGGATCCAGAGCTCAGATCATGATTTCCCTGAATCCTCGGGCTCAATAGCCTCAGCCCGATTATGAATTCTCTGAATCCTAATCCGAGGCCCAATCACGATTTCGCTGAATTCTAATCCGGGCTTCAAAAACCTCAGCCCGCTGATTATGAGGTTAAAAAAACCGCAGCTTGTCAGCTGATCTGAGATAAACTCGAAAATACCTTTCTTTATGGAATTTTTTGAGGTAATGTTAGAAACCTGACGTGCTGGGGACCTTGAATTCGGATGCAGCGACATGGTCCGAAAGTCGATTTTTTTAGTTGGTTTTTTATTGGACGTCTCTTAAAGAGGGACGAACAAATAGGGAGGGATGTCGGATTTACAAAACCAACCGAATGATCTCAGACAAGTAACGAGTTAAGGTCCCTACTTTCTGGAAGGCATAAAATAAATTGGAGGCCCAAAAACAAATAGTCACTCTTCTAGGAGAAGTTAGCAGAAGATGTTTGAAGCATGTCCTCGTCAGTCTTTCTATTAGGGACGGTCTTCATACGTTACTTCTTCAATCAGCGTATTGTTTTATCTGCTGGAGGAAGAGAAGCTTTGAAATCTACTGACGTAGCATTCAAATCCAGAACTAAGGCGAAGCAGCTTATTCTTTATGATTCCGGACCTAAAAAGGTGAATAAATTTCTTAATAGATAGACCAGGAGGAGTCTTGGCCAGTAGAATCGATACGTTTTCCGGAAATCTCCACATTGGTTTTGCTGTAGTGTTCTCAGTATGTTAGATATTTGACTGATCATCGTTGATAAAAATCGTGCGTATTTTTGTTCTACCAAGTCCATTACTCTTTCACCTGCCCTCGTATAGTTTGCATTACAATGTGGGTGTGTTTTGATATGTCCATGTTGATTTTACCAGAGATTTTCATTAAAAATCAACAGAACACAAGAATTATATACATAGTATGTACATATAGTATGCATATATGTATATACAATGGACAACTTGAACTTTAAGCTAAGCCAAATTAAGTTGAGCCACGCCTCCATGCTGAAACAGTTAAACTGTCAGTGGAAAAACGTTTTATAGGAATATACCGTTGCAACGCTCCTCCTCCTCCTTCTGCTTCTCCTGCTGCTGCTGCTGCGCTGCACTAGTCTCACATAAATCATATAGAAATTTTTTTCTGGCCAAGCAAATTATGAGCAAACAAATGACCCATAATGAAGCATGTTGCAATGTTGGTATTGTTGTTGTTGCTGTTCTCGTTGTTGTTGCAACAACATTTGTCTTCGGTTCAGTTGACTTGTTCATTTGCAAGAGCAACAAATAAATTTAAGCCTTTGAAATTGAAGCCTTGGCTTTAGCTTTGCTTTGGCTTTAGTTAGTACTATCCAAGTCGGCTACTTTCTTTATTTCTTGTCGGCCCAGCCTTAATTGCCATGTTAGAGCAACATGTTGCTGCCGCTGCCGCTGCTGTTCCCGCTGCAGCTGATCAATAAAAGAGCCATGCCACATCTAGCCTTGATAATGACAATGTAGCTGCTGCAACAAACAACAACAAAATGGCTGCCAGCCAAGCCAATGATTAATGACAATAAATTTGATTTTATGCGAGCAAAAGATGCCAGCCATATAGCCAATGGATACGCTGCTGCTCAATTGCAACTGCAACTGCCACTGTTGCACTGCTGCTGCTGCTGCACTGCCTCTGCCCCTATAGATAGGATTTGTAGTCAGTCTATTTTATGACTGAGGACAATGCAACGCTTGATTAGAGGCGAGTGAGCTGCTTGGCTCAGGGCATAAATTTCAAAAATATTACTCTCTGATTGTCATAAAAATGCAATCCAGTTGCCGTTTGTTGTTTTTATATACACTAACTTTGAGAGAGTATGCCAAGTTTTTGTAGTTGGTTGATACAAAGTTTTGAAAGGTTTTTAAAGCGTACCTAACCAAAATAACTAAAAATCTACATTTTTGGTAATATGTTGACTTTTGAATAAAACAAAAAAGCCTTTATTTACACAGGCCTTCAAATACCGGGGTCATGTCAGTTTTTGGAAAGCTAAGGGTCATTTCCGAAGTAATTTGCTGCGTAGAATCCTAATCCGGGGTCAGAATCGGCCCATCACGTCAGGATTTTGAGATATTTGAGGTTATGTACCTCAAAAGTAGGTATAACCTCAAATATCTCAAAAAATCGTAAATGATCGCTTGAAATCTTAAATTAAAGGGTAAGAGTGGTACTAATTGATGTAACAAAATTTTTTTGGTGCCTTTAGACAACTATAGGGTGTTTTTTTAAGAACGTCTAATAATGAAATGAAGAAAATTTGTATTCAGTCTATAGTTTCCATGGCATTTATAGCCGATAAATCACCAACAAGACTGGTTGTTACATAGCACATACTGTCATTAAAAATGTGGAGAACTTTTTCAAGAACTTTTGGTATTATTTTTGTATATATTATTATGACACGAGGTTTATTGATATTTAATTGCTCAACAGTTTAGGACTTAAGGTAACCCCAAAGAAAATAATCAATCGCACGGCCTTGGGTAAATTACGTGGCATTTATTTTTTTTTTATTATATCTGATAATGGACAACCAGTGGTTTTGAACCACTTTCTCAAAACCTTTTGGTCTTGTTTTATTAACGGCCTTACTTCAATTTCTTAAGAAGAAACTTGATCTACCCTCAAAGAAAAAATAATCAAGATTTATTTTATGAAATAAAATTATCACAAAAATTATTTTTAAATAATTCGATCCGTTAGAAACCTCAAACCTCATGCATATGTTATGAAGCTCATTAATTTTTTGATATCGTGAAAGTACCATGTGCTGGACCGATAAGACCCAAGTTTCTTAGAAAGTCGGCGTAGTAACAAATCGACCCATAAACTTCGCGCTGGACGAGGTCTATTCGGTCGAGTGTCATCCAATAATGAATATTGGGTCTCAAAATTGTTGATGGTATGGCGAATTGTGGTCTCAGTAGGTCGATTATGGCGAACATAAAATGGCCTAAGCGCGTGAAAAACATTCTTTACAGAACGCGAATTTTCGTAATATAATTGTACGATTTGTAAACGTTGTGCGGGTGTAAGTTTTTCCATGATGAAATGGCAATGAAAACTGAATAAAAAACACATGGCAACATGACAGTATCAAAAAAACGTTATTGAAAAAAAAAAGCTCAAGATTGATGACCCTTTGTAGTTATCCCTACAGCAAACTTAGACTAGCTTACAAAAAAAAACCGTTCTTATCATTTCCTCGACTACTGAAAAATCGCGCTCCAAAAAGCACGAAACATGTTTATATTTAATATACATCGCACATTAAATCAACAGTTTTCACTTCATATACTTTAATGTGTTTAATACATATTTATAGTGATGTTCAGTGAATAGCCGTGAACATAGGGCACCATAAAAATAAGCTTTAGGGCAAAGTAGTCGGCTAGAACGTCTGCAGATTATATACAAATTTTAGTCAGTCTTGGTGTTGGCTCGACATTGTTATACACTGCAAACGCTTTTATAAAAATTTTATATTATTTTTTTATAGGTATTTAGTGGAAATACCTTAGAGCGTAGGAAAAACGTTTATTTTAGGAAAAATGTTCGACTTTTACATTGTGGGTGCAAGCCAAAAAAAATTGTCGGGAAACATTACTCTAAATTAAATAAAGTCACATATAAGAAAGAATAGAGTTCGAGTGATTTTTGTAAAGTAAAATATCCCAGGGTAGTAGTTTTTTTTCAAAAGTATGAAGAGACGTTTAAGAAGATTTTGTTAAGGGCAAGACACGCAAAAATTAAAAAAAAATACTGAAATTTTAAATAAACTTGTATAGGGGCTTCTGCCATCCCTGTACGACCGGATTGCACGGTCGATTCATACAAAGTACTTAATCTCTACACTGTTCATCTGATTTTAAGGCTTATGAATTTAAATGAGTACGCATTTCGTTTTCGGTGACTAAAGCTTCTTTACCAACACATTTTCCTATAGCTGGGCTTCTAGACTACCGAAGTTTCCAAACGATTTTCAAAACCACTCTCCTTGTTGTATGGGTTATGTAAACTGAAAGGTATGTGCATCCAGACAAAAGGGGTTTTAATTCGGTTTTTGGCTATAACGACCAAAGTTTCCAAACGTTTTTAAAAACACTTTCATTGCTAGTTAGTTTTAATACTAATTAGGCACCCAGTTGGAGCAAAAGTTAAGTTGTGTAAAATGGAAGCTCTATGTCGAATTTAAGCTTTCTATAGGGAAGTATTAGTGGCAAATAATAAAAAACAGTTGCGGATGACTTGATGATGCGGATGATGTCTTTTAATTCAGCCGCGCTCCGAAATAACCAAAACGAATAAATTTATTCGGATCCGTTTTTGCGTGATCCGAAAAGCGATTTTTTTTATTGATAACTTTGCATATTTCCCTTAACTTTCCGATAATTCTTATGTTGTGTTGGCTTGAAATTATCTTTGTTTGATACAAAACAGCTGATATGGTTGTCCTGCAGCTTTTTATAATGATATGTTGTTTACATTTTATTTGCATAAAATATTGCTGGTACTTTGTTATTCTGTTTATTGAAATTAAACACGACTTAGCTATTTTTGTTACAAGGCAAATTTTCTTTGTGTAAAGGCCCATACGCAGTTCGAAAAATTTCGCACGGAATGACAAAACTTCATATAAAAAAAAATCTCATTTGAGATATCCCATTTGCACCAATCAGTCATGTGTTCGTGTTTGATGCGTGCACATACACGTACACAAAAAAATTCGTTTTGGGTTGTGCCTGCTATTTTTTGGGTTGAGTCAGAAAAAAATAATTATTAATATATATATATAACTTGAAGTTGGCATAAATATAATCTAAGCATATCAATATTTAAAAAAATATTTCAGTATAAAATTCGTACTTTTTTAAACCTATTTTGCCAATTCGTTTTAATTGCTCTTGCAATGAAACATTCAGTTTCAAACTACATAAAAAATTCGTTTTGGTGAAATGGGGAGCACCAAACATTCGGTTTCAAAACTTATCCGAATAAAATGTTCGGATTCGTTTTAAGGAGCACGGCCGAATATAATTGCATACACATTTTGCTGACTAGTCTTATTTGAAACATATTTACCCATAGGTTTTTTAGTCCAATTTTCGCCTGTAACTCCTAAAGATTGCAACCAATTTTAATAAAGTTTTTTCTCACAGAAGTGTTTGCAAAATGAAAAGAGTGTTACTTAAAAAATTCGAAAAGCGCAAAAATCCTTTTGGATAGTGAGGGGGGTCAATATCAAAAAATCGGTATACAAGTGAAGAACTAGACCATAAGACGCAGCTTGTGGCAAAATTTCATGCCGCAAGCTTTTCTGTTTTTGAAAAACAGACAATACGGACAGTCAGACGGATATGGCTAAATCAATTTCTTTTGTTGTTTTAATTATTTCTGTATAAATTTGTAAGTTCTACCTCGTTTTCTTTTAGATGTTACACACAATATTTTTTGCACTAACTTATTATATGGTTTTTATCTAGAATGCAGGGTTTAAATAGAAAATACTTTATTTCCGTGTAACTATTAAGATTTTTCATATAACAAACCCAAAAAACTCAACTTTAATATATTGCTACATAAAAGAGTATTACAGCTTCGTAGTAATTAAGCCTAAAGTTTCTTCTCTTCCCATTCTACGTCAAAGAACAAAGCGCAGTTTTTGCCGCTGCATTACCGCTGAGGCTGCCTCTGCTGCTGCCGCTGCTGCTGCTACTGTCGCTGCGCTGTTGCTGCTGCTTTGCTTTTGCATAATTTACCATTAACTAGCCCCAGCAAGCAGCGCCTTCAGCAGCAGCAGCTGTAAAGCTGGTCAAGTTATGAGCCGAGTTACTAGAAAAGTCGCTGCCTACTTTGCTGCCGCAGTCGACGCGTCGCGACGTCGCAGCTGCGCCTGCGCATTGTCTGACTTGGTGCCATCACTCAAAACGTCGCACGCTAATTGGACAGTGAAATTGCAGAGAGCGCATTTAGTTCTGCGGACCATGATTTAGTGGCCAACGCATTAAAGGGTTTTTTTTTAAGCTCTTTTTTTTAAGACCTTTTTTCTTTAGCACTTATATTAATTTTAAAATGCCTGTACATGCATATTTTTGTTTATTTTACGCGCTCTTTTGTTTTAGACTCATTTAGTTAGTTAGTTAAAGCTGCGCATACCAAAGCACTCATTAATTATGCAAGCTCTAAACATAAACAAATGCAGATCTAAGAGGGGTTACACCTAAATGTAAAGTTAGCGAAGCGTTAGACTACTGGAATAGGAATTCGACGAAGATACATATATTTATTTTTTATGCTTAATTTGCATTTGTATTACATATAAGTTTTATTATTTAAGCCGCGAACATTTACACTTTTGGATTAGGTGCATAACTAGTGTTGCAGAATTCAACTTTTTCACGCCAGATGTAGCTATTTTTTTTACTCATCATTGCCTTGATTGCTATTAAAAAGTTTTAGCAATATTTTTAAATATTCGAATTTTTTGAAATTCAAAAAGTATGCAATTTTGAGTTTTCTCGATTTTCATATCTTCGCCAAGCAAATTGGACTCGACTCGAATATAATATACACATGGAAAAAATAATAGGGGTAAAATCGAAAATTGGAAAACATAACATAATACGTTTTACAATATTAAAACTATTTTCGAAATGGAATGGGTGAACTGTCATAGTTAAACTGCTTATTGTTTTAAATTGCGCTTTGAGGTTTTCAGACTTTTTATTTTTTTCCAGTTGCAAATTATTGGTTTTAAAGCCCATACGCAGCATGCAAAAATTCCGCACAAAATGTCAAAACTTCATATAAAAAAAAATCCCCTTTTTGGGACTTTAAAAAAGTATAAAAAATCGCACGACAAGTTCCTTTAGATTGATAACATTAGAAATAAATATTATTTAAATATTAAAAACAAAACTTTCTACAATTACGATATAATGTGCCCGACAGTACAAAAAATATATTTTTGCATAATGAAAACCACTTGTTTTCAGTTAGCAAGCAGTTAATTAATTATTTTATTAATTTCTCAATGTTTATGAAGAAATTCCAAATGTAATTATGTTATCGGTCTTGACCATTCTAAGCTCCTGGTCGTTATTGGTTATAATTCGGACTCTCTCCTCTAAAATGGGATATCCCAAATGGGATTTTTTTTTTTATATGTTTATATTTCGAACTGCGTATAGGCCCTAAACAAAAAGAACAAAAAGTGATTTCAAATAAAAAAAAATATATTTATGAGATCTTTACACTTAATTTCCTTATAATAGACTACTGTCATATAATTATGAAACGCTTAAAATTGCAGAAAAAGTTGCATCTCAATGAATAACCTAATTACGAAAAATCGTGTGAAGCAATAATGCAAAGGTCTAACGGTAAATCGGAAGGTCCAAAAATAGACAGTTATTGTGGCAAATGAAGCTTTTTTGGATCACCCCACAAAAAGAGATATTTACAGCTGAACATAAAACTTCAAGTTGTCCTATAGTTTTGAGAAGCACTTTATTTTTGCATAATGGAAACTGCTTGTTTTCAGTATGCAAGCAGTTTTCAATTGGGAAATTAATTATTTTTTTGGTGCACATAAATTCCGAAAATTTAAAACCTAGCTGAGTTTAGGTCATAATTTTTAACAGTTTGGCTAAAAGCGAAAAAGCTCTAGCTATCAACACAATTCAACAAACTTGACCAGAAGAGTGCATAGTCCCTCTCTTGGTATTGTTTTGTGACTCTAGCTCTTGTGATCTCTAAAACCTAGGTGTTCATGCAGACGGACATGGTTTAATCGCTACCCGCAATTATGATAGGCAATTTGGTATAAGAAGATATAAAAAACAGTGTTCAATATTTGGCTTTTACCTATTTAGGCCTTTTTTTTTTACAAATATTAAGTTTTCTTTCTAAAATATTCAGTTAGCTTCTTTTTTTTTTGTTAAATCCAACTTTTTTTCGTTATGCATGGTTTAATGAGCGTAGATTGCTGCAGTTTAATTGAAATTAACTACAAGAGATAAAAAAAAAATTATTTTTATTTAGCAGCTGATGAATTTTTTTTTCGGGTTTTATTAGTTGAGCTCGTTGGGTTGGTTGGTGGAATCAGTGTTGGTATGCAGCGCAAACTTGACCACAAAATATACACCGACAGTCTAGAGGCCGCTCCTTAGCATTGTCGGAACCAACGACAACAACAACAACAACAATAAGAAAAAAAACAACGCGAATTAAAATTTTAAATGTCGCGACTTGCAAGTGAGTTAAAGTTGGAAGTCAGACGGTTAAAAAAAATAAAAACACACAAAAGGAGAAACAAGTTTACGGCCGCGCCAAACAGACAAAAATCAGCGACGTCGCCATGAAATGCAGATGATGATGATGACGGTGAAGCACAGTGGTTTGAAAATATTATTTACTTTTAAATTTTGCAGCTTGTCTTTTTTAAGACAAGACTTATTATTGGATTAGAATTTCTTATGCGCAATTAACTTTCGAATCAAGTAGATATTATGTATATCGTTAAGCTATTTAAGATAAGATGTGCTTAATACCTATAGCAAACAGGATATATAAATAAAAAATTAATTCATTAAGGCATGTGAAGGCCCTATGCTCCACTAGGAGTAACAGGACATAAGTAGAAGGAGAAGGCATGTATCTGTGCGTCAAGAAAACTTAAAACATATTATCAATCAGGGCTTTTCTGGTTCCATTTTTCAAATTAAGTGAAGATTGATGCTGAATGCAGCACCAAAGTTTTAATTACCTCTTTTACCATAAAAAAAAATGTTGTTTTGAACTATTTTGTAATGAACTATGATGCTATGTACGCAGTGGCGTATCCACGGGTGGGGCTTTCGGGTCCGAAAAACTTTTTGGATAAATGATTTAACTAAGAAACTAATGTTAAGTTAAAATATGAAAGATGGCTCTTGGTAGAAATAGTGTTAAACGCGATTTCCCCATATATGTTATTGGGATATGCCTTTCATTTCAGAAACAAGCTCCAGAAATTTGAAAGTGATGCATGAATTTCATTAAGGAGTTTGTGAGGCAACCAAGAGCAATCTGAAATTATTTTTCGTCAAAAATGTTCTAAGTGCAAAAAAACCACTGAAAAAAAAAATATTTTTTTTCAAAAAAATATATAGAACCTATATTATTTTGACTTTAAGGGGTCTACGCAGCACGAAATATTTCGCACGTAATGACAAAACTTCATAAAAAAAAAAATATTCCAAATGGAATGAATATCCCAAATGGGATTTTTTTTTTATATGAAGTTTTGCGATTCCGCGCCAAATATTTCGTGCTGCGTATAGGCCGTTAAACGAGAATATTTCAAAAGAAAGGTGTCTCAATTACAATCTATCGATTTAATTCTTTACAGGCTACTCAAAATTCGCAAATCTTGTTCGTGAAGGCCCACACGCAGCATGCAAAAATTTCGCACGGAATGACAAAACTTCATATCCAAAAAAATAGTGGGAAACTTCATATAAAAAAATAGTGGTATTTTTTGTTTTATATGAAGTTTTGTCATTCCGTGCGAAATTTTTGCATGCTGCGTGTGTGTTGGAAAAAACATTTATTTTGGGACTGAAAAAAAAAATCGACTTTTTTAGACTAAAATCGTCAAATGATTTAGACTCAGATTCTTGATTGCGATAAAGCAATGAAAAATTCAATAAAACATCTTTAAACTTTAACAATTAGACTATACGGATATAAGTATAACCCCTTAAGTTTAGCCCTTTTTTTTAACATATTTACTTTGGCTTATTTTAGTAACGGTTTTTTTTTCAAATCTAGCATATTTTGACTCCCAATTTGTGGCATCACTAGTGATGATATATTGGAAGAGTTATTTTTATGGTGTCGTAACTCTTTTGGAACTTTGCCGTGGATTTAACAATAAGAAAATATGCCTATATATAGAGCCAGGGCTCTTACAACGTATGTAGAAAGTTAAAATTTCGCGATATTATGCTTAATCGGCCGTGCTCCAGAAATCGAAAACGTATATTTTATACGGATTCCTTAGGTGCTCCCAATTCAAACAAAATGAATGCTACTACTTTCTTCCAAGTGAAACCAAATCGAATTGGCGAAGTAGGTTCAAAAGTGCACATGATTTAAGCTGAAACTATTTTTTAAATATGCTTTGACCTTCATAGATTATATTTATGCCAATTTTAAGTTAAATATTTTTTAATAATTATTTTGAATTATAATTTTTCTGAATCAATCCAAAAAATGGCATGCACAACTAATAACGAATTTTTGGCATACGTTGACATGGTTCATGTCTTGCAAAATAAAATGTCCAAATCTTCTATAAATGGTTTACGTCTTGAATAACGAAAATTTCCCTTTTAATAAGAATAGCTTAGACGTGATTAATTTGAAGCGAAAGGTATAGAGCTGAGATAATAACGAGTAAGGGAAATATGAGAAGACATAGACAGGAAAAAAAAAAAAAAAGGAATTGGCCGCACTATAATTCTTCACTAAATTTCGTATCCCACTTGAAGAATGACTTTTTCAAAACTTATCAAAATTAGATAATACTCTAGTATTTTGGAATTGGCAGCACTACAATTCTACACTAAATTTCGTATCCCACTTGAAGAATGACTTTTTCCAATCTTATTAAAATAAGGTCATACTCTAGTATTTTGGAATTGGCAGCACTACAATTCTACACTAAATTTCGTATCCCACTTGAAGAATGACTTTTTCCAATCTTATTAAAATAAGGTCATACTCTAGTGTTTCAACCACTATGCAACCAAGTGTAGAAGACGCCGTTGTTGCCAGCGATCATTGGCTTTGGCATATGGGTCGATTTGTGTGTGTTGCTCGGCTCTCTGTGTCTCTTTGTATGCTCCATTTCCATGGTTGCGCCTTGGCAGTTACAAGCTCATCAATTGCCAAATGCTGGTCAGCAATTGCCAAACGAATTGCAAGATGCAACCGATACATGTCCATGAAGAAGCGGGCGAATCTCGTCGAGCTTCTTGTTGTTGTTGTTGTTGTTGTTGCAGTTGCAGCAGTCACTGCATAATTGCCAGTCTAAATCAATGGGGCTCATGTTATTGTTGTTGTTATTGTTGCTGCAACTGGTTGCATGTTGCATGTGTGTGTGTGTGCATGTCTGCGACTTCATTGTCAACGCCATCATCGCCATATAGTCGACGTCTTCGTCGTCGTCGTCGTCGTCAATATTTGCCATGATCTTATCGTCAAGCAAAGTCATGTCGTTGTTGTTGCTGCTGCCTTGTGGCAGTCACTTGGGCGCAATTATTTTATTTTGTAAGTCGTTGTCTTCGCTTTGTTGTTATTGTTGTTGTTGCTGTTGCACATCATCTTTGCCGCTGAGTTATAGCAAAAGACCTTGGACTTAAGCATTGACGTTTTTTGTGCAATATAAATTTTTTTTTTTTCGCTGCTGACTGACACTGGTACTCTGACTCTGTAGCTGCCAACACCCGCACCCATGACCGCCGCCATCCTGCAATTTGTCATTGCGCCGTCAGCGCGACGCGTGCGCCAACTGTTAGCGGTGACTGTGCCACAGCCATCTATCGCTCTGCGCGATCTGCGTACAGTTAAACCGCTCGACGAGACTCCTGCACTCCTGCTGTGTTTGCCAACAACTACTAACTCCATGGCGACGCGGACTAAGTCTCGAGTCTGGAGTCAGCAACTGGCGCTCCTACGACGGCTTCTTTATGGGTCTTGATTTTATGATTTTGCTGTTTAATGGTTCATTTGTGTGTGTGTGTGTGTGCGTGTATCAGTGTTATGGCTGCAGCTTCCAGTTTCTTATCGATGAGTCTATATCTATCTGTCGAGAGTACTCCGGCTGTTCCATGTGTTGCACTTTTTTTTTTTGTTGTTTGTTTGTCTGCCTCAAGTCGCCAGCAGTTAAAATGACTTGGTCTTTGGTCAACGTCATCTTGGTTTCAGTTCAATCTCAATATCTGGGTAACAATTTTTGTAGCATGCATATGTGTTACCAATAGTAGTAGTTGGCCGTCCAGCCTTGTTGCAGCCAGTCAGAGTTCACACATAGCAGATCAAAATGACAGCATTACTGCGGTTTTTCTGTTAGCTTTAGTTTTATCAGTAAATATTTTTAAGTTTTTATAAAGATACTTGAAAAATCACTTTAATGACTATCGAAACTAGGAAGTTACGAGACTAGTAACACAATTGTAGTTGTTGCCAAACTTTATACTATTTTGTGGAGGTAAATTACAACTTCCACAACATTCTGTAGTCCAATTGTTAGACATTAAGCTGATGATAAGATTTGAGACTGAGGTGGCAGATGTACGCGCAAAATGCTATATATTAAAGGCTGGCAGCAGCGACCCCCATAGATATGAACAGACAGACACGGAAAAAGAAGTTGATAGAACACACTTAAAAGTCTAGAGATTTGGATGAAGGAAACTCTGGTGGACACAATAAAACTTAACTTAACTTAAATACAAAATGTAACGATTGTTGCCTTAGGGAAAGATTTTAAATAAAGATCCTATGAGGGAAAATAAAGGAAAATGATAAAAAGACAATTTTAGGGTATTTAGGGTATGTAGGTAACGAAATTCACCACATTGCCAATGGCCTTGGGCAAACCGTATTACTACGTTTTGTGGATCGGAATAAATTGTTACCCAAAGTAAAATTAAGCAAGATTTCGCATGTGTTTTGGCGTCACTCCATCTGCTTATTGGTCAATTCATGCGGCACCCATTTTCCACCCTTTTGAACCTTTCCCATGGCACGTAGGCGCATGTAAATGGCTGGTTGAATAACACAAATTACTCGACAAGCATTTTTTACGATTGGGTATCGTCCTCGTCCAAAAGATCCTGCAATTGATGGTCCTGAACCTTCTTGTGCCGATTTTCACGCATCTTCTCTCATTGGTCAAAATTGCCATCATTAAACCGACGAAAGCACTATCGCCAGTAGTTTTTATATAGTTATAGATGGATATAGAAGCTATTCCGAACTATCGCTTAGCTACAATATCCTGAGTTTAAATACCATTCTACTTTTACATATTATACAAAGTTAAATTTATCTCCTTAATCAAACTCAAGTTTTGCCATCTATAACAAATAACACGTTTATACTGTAGAGCATGAAAAAACAACTAGGGGCCTCCGCTTCCTGTCCGCTTACACATTTGTACAATAATACCCTCTGTTCTCTTGATTTTCACCATAAAACGCTGTAAAATAATGACACAGTCGTGCCTTCCCGACACATAAGGAATACATTGTAACGCTATGACGTGTTCTTTAATAGTACACGTTCGAACAGTTTCATCTTCAGTATGTTTCTTCAAGTATCTTTGATACTTTATTCTACAAGAGTCGACATACCAATTTTCCCATCTGTAGCTTCTTTAAAAATAGTTCTTGTTATTAACGATACTCGACCAATTGGTATCAGATTGGCGATATATCGAGAATCGAATATACAGTAACAAGGAATTGTGGATAATACTGACATGAAACTACTTACCAAATTTAGTGACAATATCAGGTTTTTTAATAAAGTAAAGTACAATATTGCTGCAGTTTACAGATGCGAAGCTCTAAACTTGACGCAATTTTAACTATATCTATTAAAGCTTTCATCCGTTCCTTATTACTTTGGCGGCATACTACTCTTACTTTCGATGGAGTAGCTTTTATAGTGTTACACCCACAACCATGAATCGACAAACTTGATAAGCATGCAGAAATTTGGATTATCAAGCTTATAGCCTCTGGGAACCCTTGGTTTATACGGACAGACAGGACCACAAAAAAAATGAGTGGTGTAAACTTTATATGTGACAGGATTATCCATATAGAACCCCAATCCCCTTGCACCAAAATACCTCGTTTAATGCGGAATTTCGACGTTATATCAGAATATCAGACGTGAGGAACATTTTTGGCACCTCAGCGGCACAAAATGCATAAAGCTAGCTCTGTCACATATAACGTTCACATCGTTTTTTTCCACGACCTGCCTAACCTTACTTTCTAACTTAACCAAGTGTTAACTGAGCTTTACATACCTTCTTTTTTTTTTCTTGGATGAAATTAGAAGATGCCAAATTTAGAATTCAATTCTTGTCAGACTTGGTATTTATATACAGTGCGAAACATATTCTTTCTGCATAGACCACTTGATTGGCACAGTCCGAATCCTACGTAAAGCCATTTATCTATAAATAGAGAATCCATTAGTTTGAGCTTTAACAAGTGCTCTTATAAATATTTAATGTTTATTGTTGCTGTGTCTCTTGTATTGGGTGCATATACACTAGTCTATTTCTGCAATTGCAATGACAGGTACAGTTTGCACCTTTTTGGACGCCCCACAGATAACTATGGCAGCTTGTCGTTTACACTTGGCTATATAGTATTGTATACATACAAGTATATGCAGATAATTGGCCGGTGCCAATCATTTTAACAGCTTGGCAAACACGCTGCTAGTCGCCAAAACCCGTCACTGATAATGCAAAACGAGCCGCAAAAGATGCGCCGCAAATCCACACCAGCCAACATATACGTACTATGAAGTAGGTTTGACTTGGCTTGGTTGGGCTGGCTCACTTACTCACTGGCTGGCTGGATGGTTGGCTCAATGACAATTGGCGCCATAACTGCGTCGCCGACAACGATATTGAAATGAGGCTTCGAATGGGGCGTTGCAGTGGCACAGGCACCGTGGGGCGCATAGTTGCTTGTTTGTTTATAATTACCACTTGAAAACGATGCAGGCGACAGCCAGCGGACAAGCACAACGACGACTGGGACTTGGACTCGGACTGGAGCTGCGACTGGGGCGGCAATTCAAATTAATGATGACTACTGGTTTTGCGCCACGTTCATTGCTAGGCCGGCAAACTGGCCGTGCATCTATTTTTATGGCCGATCAATTTTCTAATACGTTTCACTATAAATTGTTTTTTTTTTGCTCTTTTCTTTGCAGGCGGAAATGCTTATGGATGAACCAATGCTGGGAGCACTGCGTTTGCCTTCAGGCGTGGCGCCGCTGCCATCACATCAGGCATTGCCTGCCAGCCTGAAGCATCATCGAGCCGAGCTGGACATTCCAACTAAAAAGCACAAGAGCCTTGATGTCGCTGCAGCCTATCATCATCCGCTGGATATACATCATCACTATCAGCTGATGTATTGCATGCAACAGCAGCAGCAGCGTGTGGGTCAACCAATGTCAGCTTTTAGGCCCTGGGGTCCGAACAAAACCTTTTTGCCGGGCTTTAATACAGCCACAGCTGTGGCCGCTTTAAGCTCACTGCCCTACGCCTGCCAGGAGCCACCAGAGTTGCAAAATCCAGAGCGTGTGGTGCGCAGCACGGATAGAGAGCGTTTTGAGCGCACCTATCAGCCCAATGTGGCGCTGGCGCCGCGCAAAAGCATATTGAGCAAGGAGCGGGATAAGGATCGTGAGCGCGAGCGCATAGATCGCGAGCGTGAGCGTGAAATTGAACGGCAGCGTCAGCGTGAGCGTGAACGCGAAAGAGATCGTGAGCGCGATAGAGAAAAAGAGCAGCGAGAACGCGAATTGCAGCAGCTGCAGCAACAGCAGCAGCATCATCATCACATGTCGGAAACGGATTTGCACATCAAGCAGGAGCGTGCAACTACGCCGCTTGAGCTACCCATGCCCCAGAGTCCGCCAGTATCCACGCAACCGCCCGCCTTACACAATAGCAACCCAAATGCCAATAATGGACCAACAATCGATGAAGATGCTGAAATGATGTCGCCCATCTCGCTGAGTCTGAGTCAAACGCAGGCACGCCATGCTCTTGTACATACCTCAAGCTCAGCAGCAGCCACGGCAGCGACTGCTGCCTGCTCGACTACATCGCCAAAGACAAAGCCCGTGCCCGCACATTTGCCTCCCCCGCCCAGCAGCCATCATATGCATCAGCAGCCGCCACCGTTGCCACAGAAGCGTAATCTGAGCATGCATGCACGCACGCCGCGCAGTCCAGAGGAATTCTCTGGCTCGAACGAGATTACCTCCTCCACATCACCAGTGCCGCAGGCGGCCAACAACAAGCAGCAGCAGCAGCATATTATAGCCACAGTCAATCAGCATGCCAAGCTGTTGCCCACAAGCACCTACAATAGCAACAACAACAACAACAGTAGCAGCACCAATGGCAACCACCTTAACAACAACAACGAAGCACCCAGCCGCATACGCATCAACAAGAACCTAATGAATCACTATCAGCCTGTATCCATGCGTTCGCCCACGCCGCCCGGCCAGCTGCCACCGCCACCGGCAAGCGCACATCAGCCGCATCATGCCTACTACAAGCCACAGCTGCCACCGCAACAGCAGCAGCAGCCAACAACGCATCATATTTACCGCCAGCCACAGCAGCACTCGCCCACGCAGTCTTCCAGCGCTGGCCTTAATCTTAGCACACATTCATCTAACGTGGTCAGCAATACCAGCAAACCGCAGCCGCATGGACAACAACCGCTGGCCGTGCCGCTGCAGAATGGCGGCGCCAAGCCGCATTTGGGCAGTGAATTCGAGCTGTCCACCGACACCGATGATGATAGTCTGAATGGCGAACCGGATAGCAGCAACATGCTGCCGCCCTGGGAGATGGCTGTAGAGGCGCTGCGTGAGACTAGACCACGGGATCGTGAGCGTGTGCTGCATCTGCTGCAGCGTCTGCTGCAGGAAAACCAGCAGTATCGCTATAATAATGTGCAGTTAAGCGAGCTGGTGCACAAGCAGGATGCGCATATCGCGGAGCTGCGGGAACAGCTACAGCTGTGCCGGCGTGAGCTGGACAGCGTGTTACGCGCACAACATCGTAATGGTGATGGCTGCGATGCGGCCAGTAATGCCAGCAGCTGTAGTCGCAGCACAATGGGTGAATGCAAGGCTAAGCTGGAGGAGATTGAAGTGGAGAATGAACCGAGAGTAGTGCCATTGAAGCGAACGTTAGAGTCGCAGCCGAACGAGGAGGAGGAGGAATTCGAAGAAGAAGACGAGGAGGTAAATGGCGCGGATAGCGATGAGACCATGACGGAGGACAACAATAATGGGCAGCAGCTAAAGCTAGCACAGAATGGTTTAAAACGCAGTCCAACGCCGCTTAATTGTTGCGAAGACAATGTGTTGACGCCGCCAGAGAGCAAACGATTAAAGGTGCCTAAAACGGAGCAGGAGGCGGTGGCAGATGAAGAGCTGCAAACGGAGCATAGTCAAAGCTCGCAGGCAGAGGACGAAGAAGAGGAAGAAGTGCAGGCACAAAAGCAGCAAATGAATGACTCCGAAGTTGAAGCTGAGGCAGAGGCGGAGGATGAGTTGTTGAGCAGCGCACGGCAACCAAAAGAGAGCGAACCGCAAAAGCTCAATGGTAAAGCACAAACTGAAGCAAAACTCAGTGGCAACGATGAGAGCCAAAGTCAAAGTTGTGATGACAATGAAAGCAATGCTGAGCAAAGCGAAGAGGAGGATGGCTTGGAAGAAGATGAGCAAGAGGAGCAGCAGCATCTGGTGCAAGCGCCGCATAGCAGCGCTTTGGCCACACCACCTACAGCCAGCACGCCAGTTTCGCCAGACTCGGCAGCAACTGCTGGTCAGTTGTTTGATAGCAGCAACAGCAGTGATGAGTCATCTATGAAAAAGGCACAAATGTCAGCCTCAGATGCGCTGGCCAAAATGAATGCAGAAAGTGAGGAGCTGCGTACAGCGGAGCGCCAGGCGCAGCAAGAGGAGGACGACACCGAGGAGGAAGTTGACGACGACGACGAGGATGATGATGACGATGATGAAATGCCGCTGCAGCAGCGGCAGCGACAGCACAGCCGCCATGCAACAGTGCCCGTAAGCTGCCATAAGCAGCGCTGCTCAGAGCCACCAACGCCAACGGCTGCGCCGGCGCAAGCAGCACCACGCACGCTGACTTTACCAACAAAAGCGAGCAAAAAGCAAACGCCAATGACGACAACGAATTGCGAATTACAAATCAAAAAGGAGATTGTCTAGAAACAAGGACGATTGCCGTAACTCGCAAGCATGCATTGCAACGTTATTTTTAGCAGTTAGTTCTAGCTTTTAATGTCGCCTCTTACACACACACACACAAACAACACACACAACATGCAACATGCAACATACAACTTATGAACGCACTTAGCAGGCAGCTCAAGCTGACTAAAAAAAAACCAACAAACAAACAAACAATGCCCCAAAAACACAATTTACTTTTAATGCGTTTTAGTTTAAGTGTTTAGCTTGTAAGTCTCTCTTTACCTGCAAAAACAAAAAACAAAAAGGAAAAGTCCCAACAAATAACTTTAATCCTCTCTCAAAAGCTTCAAGAAAACACAAAAAAGCAACGCACATTTTGCTGCCCTTTTTGCACTTAGAAGCCGCCGCCGCAGCTGCACTCGAAAGAGAGCACTTTAAAGAGAGAAATTTTGTTAAAAAGCTTTCGCCAAAGCTACGAAGCCTGTAGCTCTTCGTGATTCAATTATTTAAGCTGTGTCTCTGAGCGCGTTTAAAATAGTAAGTGAGCGCTACGTCACTGGTAAATTTTAATATATACGTTTAATGTTAATTTGTATGACAGCTATACACTGATAAAAAAAAAAACGATCTGATTTCAATATTTTTGTTCATAAAGTCAAGTTTTATTTGTTGTCAGTTTAAAAATTACGTTTTTGAACTAAGATTTTTTAAATTAAGTCTAAAAAACTTTTTTTTTTCTTTACTTAAGATTTTTAATCTTTGCCAATTTTTTATTTAATTTTTTTTTTGTTATTTAAACTTATTTTTTCTTGTTATAAGATTCAAACTTTATTTCGTTAAAAATCGAAATTTAAGATTTAAAAAATCTAAATTTAATATTTTTTTCAACTTAATTTAATCTTGTCTTAATAACTCTGTCTAAATTTGAGAATTTTATTTTAATAATTTATTTCAATATTTTTATTTGTTAATTCAAGCATTTTAATCTTATTTCAATATTTTTTTTGTCTTATTTTAAGAGTTATGGTTTCGTTTTAAGATTTTTTTAAAATCAAGAATGCAAAAATCGAAATTTAAGATTTTATTTTTTATCAGTGTATGTTAAGGTGCAAACTTGTCACAATCGTCTAAACTAGTAAAAATATGAACTGACAAATATTTTCAAAAAATTAAGTTTTTTACATGCTGTTTTACGGCCAACATTTTTAAGCGTATAATATTACGTCTGGCCTGTTTTGGTTCTAACTTTTACCAGAACAGGTAGCTAATTTATTTAAAAACTGTTTATTATGAGGTCTGTTCCGATTTTCACTTTCGCTTAAATTTTGTGAAAATCAAAATTCTTCACTAATTTAAAACCGTGATATTTTCTTAAACATTTTTATTTTTTTGTTACTATTTTTGCAAAAAGCAGCAAAAATATTGTAATTTCCCTACGTATACATTTTTTTTTTTTTTTTAAATTTTGTTTTTAATTTTTTAGCGTTTATTTCAAAAAATTCAGATTCGTATAGTTGGTAGTTGAAAAGTTCGCAAAAACTTAGCTGGCTAAAGCGTGAAAAGCTTTTTTGTTAGTTTATGAGTTGAATTCTTGAGATAAGGCTTTGTGTTTTTTCGAATTAAAATTGGCTTGTTATATATATATTTTACTAAAATTCTTTGTAAGGTGATCATAAAAGTAGTGTACTTGAAATAAATTCGTTATATGAAAAAATACGTTTTGAAGGAATTGGTTATAGGAGAGTTCGACTTTATAAATACGGAAAAATTTGATATATAAATCGTTATAAAGCTTAATTTTGTGCGAAAAAGCTGTAGTATTAAAAAAAAAATTGATAACGACAGAGGTTCGTAGTAAAGAAAAGAAAAACTCGTTTTAGAGATATTCGTAATAGGGGAAGTCTGACTAAATGACTACATTAAAATTTTGCACATAAACAAACGCAAAAGGCACAGGTTCTGGCTGGAAAAGCTTTTTGATTAGTTTTTTTATTACAATAACCCAGAGCACTTTTTTTTAAACACAACCAAATTTTTGTCAGTTTGATGTTCTACTAGTCTTCAAATTAAATAAATCAACAACATATTTTAGCTGTCAAACAAATAAACGAATAATGTAAGCCACGCACTGTAAAAAATTAAATATTGTGACGTCATATTTACGAGCAAGCCTTAACCCATTCGTGGCCACTAAAGCTGCTTGGGTTAATGAAGCTTTTTTGAGCTTTAAGGCCTAGCTCTGGCTGCTAGCTGCTTTGCCTAGTTTTACACGATTTTGATTCAAGCACGATTTGATCTCAAACTCACATTTGTAAAAATACAAAACATTTCTTTTATATAATTATTATTTATACATATAACTAAATACTTTTTTAAAAAGGTAGCGCTTTAATTTTAAGCTCAGCTGCGGCCGGCTTTTAGATTTTGCTTTTGCTGCAGAAAAAAAATTTCAACACTGAAACCAAAGCTTTAAAACAAATTATTTTGTAAATTATTATTTAAAAAAAAAAAAAAAAATACCAACAATTGAGACCAATTTATGCGTGTGTTTTTATTACGTTTTTTTATACTTTATTTTTATGTGTAGGTTTTATCTAAATTTATAAGCAAAACTTTGAAGACATTTAAAAATAATAAAAACAAAACAAAACTCAAAGCGAGGCTTGACATTTAGCAAAATATTCTACAGACTTTTTTAGGTTTTTTGCAATTCTTAACTGTCTTTTTTTAATTTTAAATTTAATTTTAGCCAATTATTAAGTTAACGCTTTTGCATTTTAAAAAAAAAACTGACAATGTGCAGCCTATGCAAAGAACCGAAAGTTAAAAATGAACACAAAATGAACCCACCACTGAAAAAAAAAACAAAACACAAAAAATGTTAAGCAAAACAAATCTTACAATTAAAAATAAATACAAATATTTTATATGTATAACTAACTCAAAAAAAAAAAAAAGTTAAAAAAAATGTCGCGTTAAATTCAACAAACTTTATACAAATACAGTAAAAAATTTAACTACATACGATATGATATACATACAAACATATATATACTATATATATATATAAACATATGCATAAACATTAATATTTATTGTAGCTTTTAATTGAGTAATTAATTGTTTAATTATTTAATGTAGTTTTTGTTTCACTTTTAAGCTTGCTTTCTAGGCATTTAGTTATTAAAGCAAAAACAAAAACAAAAACAAAAACTGAAGCATACTTTTAAGTACATAATTTGTTGTAAATATTTGTTCATTATTTTTTTTATTTCGATACATATACATATGTATATGTATTATGTATTTCGCTTACGTTGCCAAGTCTTTTTGTGAAATATTTTCGAAAAATAAAAAACAAAATAAAATATATAAAAGCCAAGCATGTGAGATTTCAAAAATCTATAAACTTTTGTTAAAAACATATATATATATATATATTACATAAATTATTTATGCCTGTGTGTTTGTACTTTCTAAAAGAAAACAAAAAATTTCAAAATTAAAAAACAATACAAATTCAAACCAAAATTCTTCTAGCTTGTAAGCGCCCCACTACCCCCCCTCTAATAATATGTAAAATTGTAAAAATATTTAATACATAAAAAACGATTACATTTAAAATTTAACAATTTACAAATTGTGAGATATTAAGCAACATAAACAAACAATTGTTATGCAAATTAAAAAAGTTATAAAAATTATATGCAAAAAAAATTACAAATTGCTATGCAAATAAATTAATAAAAACAAATACAATTTATTGTACATTAATTTTTTGTCATTATGTGTTTCATTTTTTTTTTTATGGCTTTACTACAAAACGCAAAAAACTTTAAATAAAACGCAGCAACAACAAAAGCAAAAGTTAAATATAAACAAAACCCAAAAAATAGAGAAGGTTAAAAAGTTTAATCAAAACGGTTTTCAGCAATTACGTATTTATGGCCAAATTTTACACCAATTAAATAAATAAATAAAAATAAATAAATAAATAGTTGAAAAATACAGCGCAAAGCGATTTGCCATTTTTTGTATAATTTTTTGCTAATAACCCAAAGATAAACAAAAACAATCATTTTATATAATTAAACAACAAATATATGTACTAACAAATTTTACATACAAGTTTATATAGAGAGGCATATACTTAACAACAACAACAACAAATTATAAATAAATATATAATATATATATATAATGCAAGCGCATTTGCCCTGTTTCATGCTGCTTATAAACAAACAAAACAAACGACTTGATATTGTTAAAAATTTATAAAGTTAAATCGAAAGCTATTCAAAAATATAATAATAATAATAATAATTAAAAGCGTTGCGCAGATATAAGTTATTTAATTAAGCATTAAGTAAAATCCGCGTCTTGTCAAACCGTTTATTTATGACATTCAAAATGAAAATAAAATGTACAAATTGTGGAGCAAGTGGCCCAAATGCTACAGCAGATTGCTAGTGGAAATAAAAACAAAAACAAAAACAAACAAATAAATAAAAAATAAAAACAACAAAAAAAAAATCACTCATAAGGAATTATGCGCCACAAAACAAAGCTAAAGTTTAATCAAATTAAACCGTTTAAAAACAAATTTGACTTCAACGTTTCATATTTAAGTAGTGACGAACAAATAAACAACAACAACAAATTATTACATATGTAAAAAACAAAAACAGCAACAAAAAAAAAAACCATAAACAAAACATGAATATTATGCAAAATAAATATTTGAAAAATACAGCAAGTGTGTTTTTATTTTAAATGCAGCATACTTTTAGGCAGCGCATTAGTATTAAAGGCACATCACCGGAAATCAAAATATAGCAAAGACTCAAACCGTAGAGCTGGTTGCAGACAATAAACGGCAGAGGCGCTAGTGTAACTTAGTCATAGCGGCAATGGCGGCCGCTTAGTTTTGCGACAAGCCAATAGGTACGCTAATGTGCACTTTTATTTAAATGAACTTCGTTAACGGTCGAGCTGTGTACGTAATAGAAAGTAACGAGTTAGGGATTGAGGGGTTTTATAAATTTAGTATATAATCTTAAGACTATTTTATCAAGATTTCATAAATATCAGAGCAGCAGAACCTATTTTATATATGTATTAAGACAACAATGTATCGTCCGTCCGCTTTATTAAATTGAACGCAAATATTGCCCTCAGTTTAAGAAATTTGTTATTGAAAAATGCTATAAAATACCTTTAATAACACTCGTTTACAAATTTAAGGGTCATCTAGTGAACCTTCGTATAAAAGTCTTTTTTAGGGTAAACACGAAAATTACAACTTTTTTTCTTAAGCGCCATTTTAGAGATTTTTTCGAAAATCATGTTTTTGGGCCATTTTTTCAGTTATTCGTTAATATCTCGTGAATTTTGCATCGACATGAAAGACGATTAGATCGAAAGGTATTGATGTGCTCTTTTCAGTGATATATGATATATACAGATTAAGTAAAAAATATTGAAGTTACATGCAACCAAAGTCAAAAAAGTGTAATTTTAAAAAAAAAAAAAAAAAAAGTTTGTAATTATTGTGTTTCTCGCCAAAAAATTACCCAAAAAAACACTTTAAGACGGTTCGTTTTTCGTGTAAACTAGTGTAATATATGTATATATGTAGAGATCGAAAAAAATTCTTGAAAATCTACTTTTTTCGGGAGTCTAACACTCTAAAGCGTGCATAAAGTTATTTTAAATAAAATTTACTAAAACAAAGATATGAATACTAAACTAATGCAAAAGGTAAAGAGTACACGACAAAATACACCAAGTACAGTCCAAATTCCCCATAACGAACTCCTCTACAATGAACTATTCGCTAAAATTAATTTTTTTCAAGTACACATAATTGTGTTTTTACACGGTAGATACGTTTCATAAAAAAACCGTGTAAAAAAGATATGAAGTAAATCCTTAAGCTATTATGAAAATAAATTGGAAAGAAGAATTCACTAAATAAATTTCTAAAAGATTAGTTTAATAAAAATATTTTTCGTTTAAATTTCAATCAAATAGCTTTTTTTCAATCAAACAAATTTTTTTTCTAGATCCTCTTATTGCAAAACCGTGTAAAAAAAACAGAATTGGGTGTACACTGATTTTTCTTAGAAGATTCAGTATATCTGCTTATATGAAATTTGCATATAGCGATTTTTCCTGTATAACGAACTAATTTTGTTGCAGAAGGTTAACCTAGTAAGGATCTTTGAGCTTCGTATAAAGAACTATTCAAATAATTTTTTTAGAAGTAGAAAAAGTATAACATATTTATTTTGATTCGCAAACACTACTGTCCCTTGCCATATTATTAGATCCATGCTCCTTAATTATAACATGTAAGTAGGCATTAGAGGGTGAAACACCAAAATAAAAATTTTGCTACAAAGAATGGTAACAAACATAAAAATATTATTTTGTTACAGCTTAAACACGACGAGGCATCTCTAGGTTGCAAGTAGCAGTAACGATCTTTAAAAACTCTTGCTTGGTTGTAGGGGCTTTCATCCTAACTTCAAAATTCAAAAACTCCAAGACGTTCTCGACAGGGTTCACGTCGAGTGAATTTCCTGGCCAGTCGTTAATATCCACATTTTCTTAACTAAAAATGTTGTCATTCTTCATCATACATAAAAATAGGCTATTCTCGTTTCGTGAACCATTTTTTCATTTGAGGGAACAAGTAGGTTTTCAAAACTTTATAATACAATAAATAAAAATAATAATTTATATAAATAACAATAATAATAATAATAAAACAAGAAACATATCAAAAAAGTAAATTTGCAGCATGGATCTAATAATATGGCAAGGGACTGGGACTGAAAATAAAGTTTTTATTGTGATTTGTCATTTTTCCGTGTCATGTCGCAGAGCAGTAGCTTTTCTCTTAAGTAAGTAATAATACACCTATTGTTAAGCAGATACGATTTTCTCGCATTATACAAAATTCAAAAAAGTCCTAATTGAAGAATTAAGCACAAAATGCAAAAGACTTTGAAATTGTCTGTTTTTTGCAATGCTAGAGCGGATAACTGCCAGCCGTTTGTGACAAGAATCTACCTAAATTTGGACCACAAATTTTTAGTTGCCTTGGAGTAAAGAATTTTAAAAAAAGCTAATTAGTCTTGTTAAAGGTTTATGACTAATAGAAGATTCGAGCAAAAGAAGATAATTGATAATTGAAAGATTTGCAACCAATTCTATTTTATTGACCCCTAAGTCAGTCATTACGATATTTTCAAGAAAATGTAACTTGAAAAATGAAAACTGATAAAGTCTGATAAATTCAAAATATGTAATTCTTATGTTTATTTGCATATATTCAATTTTGATGACAGTCTTATTTTTGAGCTTTGTTTCTATTTCTATACCGCAAAGATAGCTAGTATGATAGCCTTCCATCTAATCCACTTTGAAGATGCGGCAGGCGAAAAAATAAAAAAAAAGCCAGCACACACAAACTTTTCTACCACAAATTTGGCATGCACTCAAATTAACTAATAGTACGCTTTTCATTTAGTAGGCATGATATAACAACTACTTGTTACTAACTTGAAAAAAAAGACCAATCTATACTAACTGGCATTAACGCCTGATCATGCTCTTAACAAGACATGCTCTCGGACGCAAGAGAACCTAACAAAAAACCCTGGGAAACAGCAGTAACAAAACCAAAATAATCACATTTTTTACCTGCTTTGAAGCTGCTGGAAATCTGGTTAAAGAGCCTTACTTTGCTGTTCGCATTGGCAGAGTGAGAGTAGAGCTGGTCGTCGCTGCGTGCGCATGAATGAAGATCGTAATATTGTGCTAACAAAATAACAAAAAAAAAACAAATTTTCAATAAATAAAAATGCTAAAAATGAATAAAAAGTTAAAATATTTAAACTATAAAGCTTAAAAATTGCTTTATAAAGGGTTTTTTTGTTGTACTATAATTATTATCTTGGCTGCTGGGTTTGTGTAAGTGGCATTCTGCGTTTTTTCGTTTAAGATTTTTAGCAGAAACCGGTTCTGCTCTTGTGCGCGCCAACAGAGACAGTTTACTCTTATTCTCTGTGGCGAATTACATGTAAAAGTAGAAACATAAACAAACTGAACAAAATATTTGCACTCAAAACAAAAAAATAAACAAAACAAAACGTGAGGCGTCAAGTGAAGTGCATTTGTTGTTCTTAACTGAGACTGCACCATTCAAAAGTGAGTAGCGCGATGAGCACGCGTGCACCACCGCCGTGCCCTTTGCCCATACAACACAACAGCTGTGATCCGGCGCTAGCGGGTCTGCCGCAGCTTGTTGACGATCTGCAACGTCTTTCCGAGGATCAGGATAGCGCTGATGTAGTGTTCATTTGCGGGCGCGATGAGGAGCGCATTTATGCGCATCGCTTAATGCTGATGGCGCGGTGAGTTAATTACCTGTACAGGCATGATAGTTATTGCCTTTTGCAGCATGACAGACGCGCGCCTTATAAGTGCATGAAATCAGGTGCAATTGAGCTATGCTTGGCATGTGATAGCCTCAATCGAGCTGCAATCAGACCAGTGTGATTACTGGAAGCAATCAATTAATTATATGGTTTTACTTACAGTTGCAAGAGTTTCAAGATAGCCAAGCCCGCAAGTACGGGTGCTCCTATAGCCATACGCCTGCCGCATGTCAATCCAGAACTCTTTCGTCAATTTATGCTATATGTGTACACGGCCAAGGTATGTAGTAATGCATAATCAATGATTAGGCCCATTTGTAACCAATTAATTACATTATTATTGTAGTTAATGCTGCAAGACTCGCGGGTTTTTGAAATGATGACATTGGCAAATGATATGGGCGTTGGGCAGTTACGCGCAGCTTGTGAAGACCATGTCATTTCTACTTTATCGGTCGACAATGCATGCACCTTTATGACGGCTGTTATGGATATGCATGATAAAGCAGGTAAGTTTTTAATTTTAAATAAAATTATTATTTTAACTACAAGCTACAAATTTCACACGCGTTCCAATTTACCGCAATTGTTCAGTGCTGTTAAGCGCTGAAATATATAGTGCTGTAAAACTAAGTTTAGTTCTGTAGCAGCCAGTTCTGCAGCAGTCAGCTTTATAGTGCTTAGTAGCAATCGATATACAGCTATCGATGTATTTTGTGCATCTCTGAACAGCGACGCCGGCAAACAAAAACGTTTTCAGAAAATTTTTTGCAAATTGTATAAAATTTTAATTAAAAAAACGCCAAAATGTCGTTTAAAGCCAATACAAAGGTGCAAAAGGTGATGGTGCAGCCCATCAACCTGATATTTCGTTACCTGCAAAATCGATCACGCGTGCAAGTTTGGCTGTTTGAAAACATTTCCCTGCGCATCGAGGGCCACATTGTCGGCTTTGATGAATACATGAACCTGGTGCTGGACGATGCTGAGGAGGTATATGTAAAAACGCGCCAACGTAAGAATCTTGGACGCATAATGCTTAAGGGGGACAATATTACGCTTATACAGAACGTCAGCCCATCCAAGGATTAGAATGTTGTGCGGTTGCAGCTATTTCCATTCTCACTGCGCATCGCTACGAAAGTTTAACGTCGTTACTTTAAGTGAAATAATTGTAAGCTGAATGCTAAACAACAATAAACAAGTTATTATAAACAATATTAAAGTGTTTTAATGTTTACCATTGCTCTAGTTGCTGTTCGGGTCAAATTCTAATAGACTAGACTTTGTTATAATTTTGTCGCGCTTTTTTCAGGTGGCAAATGTGCAGCTTCTTTTATGGAGCGCTGTATTATTTACATAGGTGAAAATGCCGGCGAATGCGTCAAGACCAATGCTTTTCTCAATCTCACCAAGGAGGCGCTCATCAAAATCATTTCCTCCGATTATGTAGGTTTAAACAACTTATTGTCAAATTTGTATTAATTGCTTTGTTTAACCAACAGTTTTGCCTCGAAGAAGAGGAAGTCTGGCGCTGTGTGCTTGCCTGGGCCAAATACCAGGCTGGCGTTACCCAACCAACTGCTCACTGGACTGAAGAGGAGCGTGCACGTGTTTGCCAGCACTTGGCAGGACCCTTAAAGCATGTGCGTCTGCTGCTTATAGATAGCCAAGTGTTTGCCGAGGAAGTGGAGCCAACTGGCGCAGTGCCCATGGAGCTATCCTTAGAACGTTATCGCTACGCCGCGCTACGTGCCAATAAGCTGTTCGAGAACGACAAGCGTTTGCAACCACGTCTCACAGTTAATATGTTTCCCGGCTCGCAGATACTGCGCAATGATAAACTGGCGCTACAAAGCGTGCTTAATGGCTGGTATGGCGTGCCCAAACAGTGTTGGCGCTTGGTATATCGTGCTTCTACACATGGCTATGCGTCCAGTGCTTTTCATCGTTATTGTGATGGCGTAGCGCCTTGCATGGTCATTGGCTTGGGCGCACAGGGTGAGATCAGCGGTGGTTATACAGATGTAGCTTGGGCCAAGACAAATCGCAAAGTGGGCTATGTACATTCCGAACGTGCCTTTCTCTTTCGCCTTAATCTGCCCAATGGCGAGCAGCCGGCCAAGTTTGATATTGTTAAAAAGCCCTACGCAATATGCTATCATCCAGAGTAAGTAGGCAGAGTAAAGTTGTATGCATTGCTGAGTTAACTATTTGTGCTTTATAGCTGCGGTCCCATTTTTGGCGCCGGCGCGGATTTAGTCATATCCAGCAACTGTAATAGCAACATGGACTCATATTCCAATTTGCCGCATTCTTACGATGGTCCCAAGGCAGCCAACGTAACACTCTTTGGCGACTACAATTTTACTATAAGCGATTATGAGGTTTATACCTTAGCCACCACAACCAATAACTTCCAGAACAATGCATGTAATGGAGCTGTGCCTGGCGTGCTGACAAAAACTAAATATGATAGATACTAAGTGCATATGCTGGTTGCATCCAAAAACAAAAATAGTTGGCAATAAAAAGCAATACCCTCTCTTACCTTGAATATGCTTGTAATCCCCTTGTGGCAAGTTCCGCTACAGCTAATGTCATTAAAGGCATGTCAAATGGAGTTCATGAAACTATACAAGGCAAAAAATCTAGCTGGGCACCAAATATTTTTGAATCAGAAATCGAAAGGTAATTAATGATATAAAGGAAAACTTTTTTGGTTGCCTTTTATGTACCATAGATGTTAAAACCAAATTAATTAATTTGAACTTGTTTGTACGCTACAAGCTGAAAGTCTCACACACAGATATATGTACCTAATGTACAAACACTAAGCTACAGTACTTTATGTAGATCCAATAAAATATGTGAATAGAGTGTGTGCACTTGAACCCGCTGTGGTACACACCTTTTAGCACACACACGGCGTATACATAACAACAACCAAATAGTACAATTGACAAAGAAAAACAAATGCGTAAAAGGCAGCAGCACAAATAATGGCATAAAGTCAAGTTTTAATGAAATATAAAGCTAACACACCCGCGCTAGTGTTAAAGAACCCCCCAAACCCCGGAACCAGCATTAGCAGCAGCAGCAACAGCAGCTTCATCAGCATTGCCACTTCTGCACATGGCGCTGAAGTTGATCTCAACTGGTTTTCAACTACTTTTCAAAATACTTCTGATAAATTGGTCCACGCTCTAAATTGGTTCTAATTAAAGCGATTTTTATGTTGATCGATCAACGCGCACTGAGCGCACAGAACGAACGAACATTGGATCGTAAAGCTGACCCAACCGAACTGGACTTTGGGGGAACTGCGCCAATGCCCAATGGCCAATGGCCGGGGGCGCATATTTTTGTCATTCGTCTCGAGCAAGAGCTCAGCTCACTTGGTATTTTGGCGTTTTATTATATTTGATTTTGTATTTTATTGTGCTTGCACAAAAGATTGGCAGTCAAATTTGTTAAGTTGCTGGGCGCTTTAAGGCCATAGAGCAGCCGCTCAAGCACATTTCATGCTAGAGATACGATAAGACATCAGCTATTGTTGTTGTACTTAGTTGATAGTTGTGCTTGATTGTGACAGGCAATACATGGTACCCCACCACACCACGCTTCCTCTTGCTTGAAGAGCCCGGGGCTGTCGACATTTCAACGTTTTTGAAGAATGTCATTTATGGATTTGTCGAGCAGCGCTTTGAATTAGTGGATTAGATATGTTAAAAAAATAATAATAATCTGCGAGTGCGCCACACCAAAGTTTCAATGCTGCCAGTGCTGCCTCTCGCATAAAAGGGAAAGGCAATCATAGAGTTTCATGTTCTGGTTATTACTTCTAATATACACTCTTATAAATACATATGTATATATGTATGTACATATATAGCACATAAACTTGTTCTGGTTTAAATCTGCTCATATTGCATATGCATTGACAGCGCCTTAACGGAAGCCATACTAATACTATGGACTTTACTGGAAACTGGGCTTGGTCAGGCCCCTGCCAGGCAGCTGCCACTGGCTGTCCATGTATTTAGAACAAAAGATTGCTAATAACCATAAAAACCATGGCATGGTCATGCTATGTAGCTCTTGGTCAACTTGCTCAAACTGTATACAACACATTAGGTGCAATATTTACATATTCATAAAATGTTTATAAAATTTAAAACTATGGCTATACAGTGCCGTTTAGCGGAATAGGATTAGTGTGACTAATATACAATTCAAGGAAATACTCATATGGGCATTCATAATTTGGTTAGTTAATCTGTTTAAGCCAGAAGAACTTTTTGCAGCAAAATTATTTTAAAATAGTAAGGAGAGTTAGGAGAAGTAAGAAGTTTACTAATCTTTACAAAAAAAAAATAAGATCACTTCGAAGGAACTTATTGGGCTTAAAATTTTCGTCTTCATGTCTACTTTTTGAAGCCGTACGGTGATTTTTGATATTTCAAAATGGAGGAGCTACACTGGCCGCCAAAGCAAAGTAACTCCATAATTTAAATCACTATTTTGAATCTTATTCTCAGACAAACATTATTGCAACCACTTTTTTATTCTATTCAGGGGGTGGCGGTAAGATGGCCACCGAAAACCTAAAAAATCGTTTTTTCATGAGAGACCATGGCTGTATATAAACAATAACAGAAGACAAATACACTGTTCGCTAGTCACAAATCTGTAGTTAGAATTTCAAAATTACAAAATGGCGAACCTAAGATGGCCACCGAAAACCTAAAAAATCATTCTTAGGTCCGCCATTTTGTAATTTTGAAATTCTTACCACAGATTCGTGATTAGCGATCAGTTTATTTGTCTTCTGTTATTGTTTATATACACTTACCGTAGAGAGAAAATCCGGGCCCGGGGGGAAAAAGTACCGGCCCCTCTATTACACCTTTAACTTGAATCATTGTCTTCTGTAAGTACGACAGTAATGACACCGGGCCCCTGAGATAACCCCGGGCCCGGGGGGAATCCCTCCCTTCTACCCCCTCTCGATGGGCCTGCACTTACATATAAAAGGTGTTTTTTTTCGGCGCGTCCGGATTTCAAACTTAAATAGAACACAGAAAAATTAATGTAATGATCCCAAATATGGTTTTATTAGAAAGACAATTTCTTATCATTTAATATTTGAAAATGATCTCTGGCATGTGACCACCACGACTACGAGTTACGAAGCGCATCCTGTCAGTCCAATTTTTAAGAGAGAATACGACGAATAGCATGTTCTGATGGACGATTATTCGGTCCAAAAATTGCACGAAGAGCTCTATAAGTTTTTACAACAGAACACTGATTTTTGATCTAAAATCTCAAAGATTTGAAGGCGTTGTTGTGGTGTAAATCTTTCCATGATGAATTTTTAGGCCTTACTGAATAAAATGACATTGACATTTGTCAAAAGTGATAACTGGTTTCAGAGGTATCCCTTCGGGAAATCCGGACGCGCTTAAAAAACACCCTTTACTTTACACGACTCTGCGGCGTACTCTTCGTGAGCCATGGTCTCTCATGAAAAGAACGTCTTTATATTGTGGTGTATTAAAAAAATGAATTATCTTGAAAGTCCACGTAGATGTCCGCTGTTGTCTTGGTAACAGTAAAGCAAATTGTTTATATCCATCGTATCGAAATGCTGCCCAGATCCACCTTGATTCTGCTCGTTGAATGTCTTACGTGGTTGCCTGATGTGTCAACAATATTTCTGCAGCGATCGCGGCCATTTATAAATTTTTCACCGAAAAAAATTTAAAAGCATGAAAGTGTTGATGCTTAACGATGGATCTGAGCACACCTTTGATTTAAGGTTTAATTTCGAGCCTAGGTTAACTAAAATAATTTTTAAAAAGCTATTTCTATAAATTTAAAAAAATATGTTCCTTAATTTTTAATGCAACATTTTCATATTACTGAAAATTTTGAATTTTATTAAGAATTTCTGGAACGGTCGATGGTATTTCAGCTTAATTAATATAGCATCGATGTAAATATACTGTTGGAAAGAGAAAAGAAAAAGCTATAATCCACATTAAGCAGATCATTTGTATCATATAAAAATAAGCATTTTACAGACAATTTTCCAAAGAGCTTTAAAACGACCACCAAAAAAAAAAGGCTTGCAAGTTGACGTACCTGGAAAAATCGCTGAAAATTGCAGGAAACTGAAATAAAAACGTATGATTGATAAAATTTATAAAAAATTTTTTGATTTTAAATTTAACTGAGCATTGAATTGAATTTAAAAAAACAAGAGAAATGTAACTTTCCAGAGAAGTCAAAATTGTGAAAATGAAAAAAATGAAAATAGATGTGTGGCAACTTACAAGCCAAAAAGTATGGCAACTTACATTTTTGAAGCCATTTTGGAATGCATTGAAAAAAACTTGTCTATTCACTGTATGTCCGAAAACCTTTTTTGATTATGAATGTTCATTGAATTTCAGTTCCAGCACATATATTTTCCTTGATTTGTCAAAAAAACGATTTTTGTACAAAAATTTGTTGTGTTTCGATTGTTTGTGAAAATATTGTAACCAAATTTGACATTCAAATGTTTTTTAGAAATCTTCAACACTGTACCAAATTTGATCAAAATCGATTGACTATATTATATAGCTCCCATAGGGCCAATCGGTCAAAAAAACGCTTTTTGTACAAAATTTGTTGTGTTTCGAGTGTTTGTGAAGATATTGTAACCAAATATGGCATTCAGAAGTTTTTTAGAAATTTTATCAAAATCGGTTGACTATATCTTATAGCGCCTATAGGGCCAATCGGTCAAAAAAACGTTTTTTGCACAAAATTCGTTGTGTTTCGTTTGTTTGTGAAGATATTTTAACCAAATTTGGCATTCAGAAGTTTTTTAGAAATTTAATCAAAATCGGTTGACTATATCTTATAGCTCCCATAGGGCCAATCGGTCAAAAAAAAGTTTTTTGCACAAAATTCGTTGTTTCGTTTGTTTGTGAAGATATTTTAACCAAATTTGGCATTCAGAAGTTTTTTTAGAGATCTTCAACACTGTACCAAATTTTATCAAAATCGGTTGACTCTATAATATAGCTCCCATAGGGCCGATCGGTCGAAAAAAAGTTGTTGATTAAAAATTCGTCTGTTTTTACCGGATTTTATTGCAAGCAGTGGTACAGGGTATCCCAAAGTCGTCCGCGCCCGACTTTAACGTACGCCATCTTTTATTTTGATTTGATTACTTTTTGAGCGCTATCAGAAACAATGTTTTTTATTTTTCGATTTCTTTAAAATATATATTTTGTCACACACACACTGCGTTTTTGCGTCTGTTCGCATCAAAAAGGTCTTGTTTTTTTTAATTAAAACAAAAAAAAAATAAACTAAAATTCCTCTTAAAATTTATCTTAAAAAGTCGAAAAAAAGCGGTCCTAAAGTTAAATTTATATTATGCTTGATCTAAGAATTTCGTGTTGTGCTTCGGATTTTATTTTCAATTTTGCTCAACATTTATAGATGCAATTTTTCAAGAACTGTCGTATAAACCAATATTAAAATTGTGAACCTTTAATCAAATTTAATAAATATTTAAATTTAAATAAATTCTCTAGGTACCTCTTGTTGTGTTTGGCATTGTAAAGTTCATTTCTTATACGATTTCAAGAATGTAAACCTTAAAATAAAATAGATAACTTTCTTAACAATCAAGCTTGTTGTTTGACTCAACTAAAGTAATAAATGATTCACAAAACTTTTTGCTTGGTAAATTTTCTTTTTTAAAATATAGATACTCATCTATGACGACACACTATAAACATTTTGCGAAATTTTTTTAAGTTTACTGTTTGCGAAACACATTTAGGTTTGGTCTTTAATGAAATCCCCTTTAACACCTAAAATGTTTTTTTTTTACACCTCAAAACTATAAAATTGCTGACTCTGGCGCCACTTTCAAAATTACCGACGTATATCAAATTAAAGTTAATTAAATTAACTTAGTTTTTAATGAGCTATTGGCGCCATCACAAGTGGTGTGGAAAAATGAATTTTTCACAGGCAAATTAAAATTACGATTGAACAGAATATTTTCGGGTATTTATTACACTACTTCTATTAGTCCTAAAATGACATAGATCTAACTCTTTAATTAAAAAAAAAAACGTTAAAATAATAACAATTTCTAGCCTTCTCGCTTTTTTATTTCAAAAATTTCCCTTCCCGTATACCCTAGCAGTTTGTCTTAGATTATTTAGCAATCTTTGGCTCATTTTCTTCATAGGCTGACTCGGGGCTGTCCAATTTTGGATTCAGTATAAATTTTATAAAGACCTTCGGCAACTGATATTTCTAAAATTGTTTAAATGCAATTATTGCCTCTGATCGTAATTTATGCGGACGACGTATAACTAGCCAATCTCAAAAGAACCAAATGTTTAGCGGTTAGGTATTTTCTTAGATGACAAATAAAATATTCCCAACGGGTTGACTAAAATTAAATTTATACCTAAAGTACTCCTTTTTGAAAATTTTTTACCTATACCTCATATACCTAGTTTTCTCTTTTTATGCCCCGTAGAATATTAAAAGTTTGAGCAAAAGTGACTTTTACAGAAATAATTTTTGCATTAATAAGGATGTTGACAGGGCCGGTCTAACAGTGGAGGCAAAAAGGCGACTGTCGCTTCTTTTAGGCAATCGCTGCTGCACTGCCTAGGGATCCAATATGAAAAAAGGAAATTTATTTGGTACAAAAAAAAAAATTGTACCTCAGTCTTAGATAATAATAAATACTGCGACAAAAATTTAAAAAATGTGGTACAGTCGAGGCGGTGCCCGACAGTGGAATACCCTGTACCTTTTGTGTCAAAAAAATTTTTCCTGCATATTCCATCTAAGAACTTTCTAATTGGAATTTATTTTTTTTTGTGCAAAACGATATTTATATTTATAAGTTCCGTAAATTTGTACCGATTTTGATGAAAATCGAAAGTTACGTCAAAGAAGCTATTTTAATTATATTGGGTAAGTTTCAAGTTGATATGTTAAGGGGTGTGGGAGAAAACACGGTAAATCGATTGCGGGGGGTGGGGGGACCGCATCGATAAAATTTGGATGTGGATTTGTTCATTAGAGCCACATGAATGGGCTTACCAAAAATTGTGATTCTAGGTCACTTGTAGCCATAATTGCGTAGAGTCAAATATTGACGCAGTTTATTGGCAAGGGGAGATGAAATTTGCACATTTTTGACTATAACTTCTGTTATATTTGTCCGATTTTGTTCATTTTTTACACATAGATGCATGTATCCACAACGCATCTCTCTGTTAAATTTTAAATATTAAACGGTGTGGCTAAAAACCGCGAAAATCTACAGCGGGAGAACGGGGAAAGATATTGACATGATTCAACAAACTTTATCTGCTTAGGAAATATGCGCACCAGCAGGAAAAGTTCCGTGTCGCTAGCTCTTATAGTCTCCGAGATCTAGGCGTTCATACGGACGGACAGACGGACAGACGGACGGACGGACATGGCTCAATCGCTACCCGAGGTTATGATAAGAATTTTGGTATAAAGGACTTGGGGTCTGCCACGCCTCCTTCTGTCCGTTACATACATTGCACAAATCTAGTATACCCTTTGTACCTATAGGTACAGGGTATAAAAATATGGTTCAATCAACATTTCCAAATGAATTGGACGCTTTAAACATTTATAGATGCCTGTGTAGAAAGGAGTTTTTCAAAATAAAAGCTGCTCAGGAATTATTTTGGATCATCAATGGCACAAGAGTGTTTAAATGCACTAATGACTATTAAAAATAAAATTTTTCAAACAATATATTATCAGCTTATTAAATTGGAAGGAGAAATTGAGAAAAATAAACATACAAAGATAAATCAAATTTCAAAATTTTTGTATCTATAATTTTCTTCTGATCCCTTTTTTTGGATATTTTTTTTTTATATGAAGTTTTAACATTTCGTGCGGAATTTTTGCATGCTGCGTATGGGCCTTAATTCAAGACACCGCAGTTCGCATTCGGCTAGAAACAACTGTAGGTCCCTGTTCTCTTCGAACAGTTATTAATAGTGATCCCCATGCTCCACCAGGGTCGACTGACAAAAAAAGTCAGTCAGGGAATTTATTATTATTATTAAATTTATTCCGGAAAAGGTGCAAAATATTTTTTTATTTTCATACAGTTATCACTTTGTCTTATAAACCGTTAATTTTTTTGGGACCTAAAAAATAATTAAGCAAAATTTTTTTTTTGAGGAAATTTAAAAATATGGTCGACAAATAAAAGAATGAAAATTTGTAAGCAGATTTGTATACATAGTACCTATGTAGCGATTTAGTAAAAATTGCAACAATTGGTTTTATCGATTCAAAGATACAAGCAAAACTACGCATAGCGTTACGTTACAAAAAATAAAAGTGGGTTTGGACTTGGATTAAAAAAACGCGAATTTCTACGAATTGGAAAAATTTTTTGACTTAAAACTTTTTGAATTAGTTTTTTAGTTTAGTTATTCCTTAATCATTTTATTTTTAATCGCCATAGGATCTGGCGTGACGTTACTCAAATTTCCATCAAAAATGTTGTATAAATAATTTTTTTAAACTATTTAACTTAAAAAAATCATAAATTTTGGCTTTAATATTAATAACTCTAATGAATATACATATTTTACTTCTTGAAAAAATAATGATAATACATTGATAAGAAGAAGATGCTCTTAAAAGTAGGCATATCAGCAAAAAGTATTCTGCTGTGAAACTGAAATCTGAACATTTTAGTCGGATTCGTTTTGAAAGCGCCAAAAAGTGCTGCCAATTTCACCAAAACGAATTTTGTATGTGGTTTGAAACCGCATGCTTGGTTGCAAGTGGAATTAAAACGAATTGGCAAAATAGTTTAAAAAATCTATCCGAATAAAATGGTTTGTTTTGTTTTTTTCGTTTTCCGGAGCCCAGATGCATTTTTTTTTAGCTTTTTAGACAGATTTCTCGCCATTTTACAAATCGTCGCTGTGAGGAAAGCTTTGATGACCATAAAAAAAAGTGTTTAAAATTTTAAGCCGATTCCCAAATAAATGTGTACAGCAAACGGCCAGTAGTAAAACATAAACTTTATCAAGATCATACGCTTATATTTTGTTTATAAACTATTTTTTTGTAAGCACACCAGCAAGCACTTAACATGACCCTATTCAGTTAAACGTAGGTGTATTTAATCTATACGAAAAAGGAAAAGTCACTTGAACAATTAAATCCCATTAGTGTTTCCTACAACACTTTGGAACTGCTAATTATGGACAAGTTCTTAAAGAATGATTCACAAATCAAAAAAACAAAAAATACCACAGCTCGTGCTAGTACTAAACAGGAGCACAAACATGTGCGGGTTTCCCTGACACATTCTCGCATGTAAATGATAATATCTCGGCACGTCAGCCGAGATATCGATGCATCCGTTTCCGGCATGTGCGCCCCCCAAACAGCAGTCGGTAGTCAGCAGTCAGTAGTCAGTAGTCAGCAATCAACAATCCACACACACACACACATCAAATACTCACTCACTCACTCACTCACACAGTAGTAACTTGGATAACGCCAAGTGGGGGCCAATACTAAAATGTGCTGAGAGCTATCTATCTACCTACCTGTACGCAAACTAGACGAAATAAGGTGTGACGTACGATCGATAGTTCGGCTATGATCAGCTTAGATCAGCTACGCTAAGTTCATTCATCGCATCATCCACAACATCATCATCATCGGCAGCGGCAGCGGCAGAGGCAGAGGCAGCGCCAGAAGCAGCATCGTTATAGGAAAACTAAACATTAAACCGACATTGCTATCTTGTAACAGGCCAAAGTTGCTGCGACTTGGGGATGCGCTGAAGAGAGAGTAACAGAGAGACAGTGAGACGACAGTGGAGCATGTGATGCGATTCTCTTAGGCATGCGTATAAGACTCTTCACAACCAGTTTTAAAGCCCACTTAAAAATACTTTTGCTTTTCATTGCCTTCAAAAAAGCGACGATTTTGTTTTTGTGATTAATATGCGCTTTTCGAAAATGTTATAAATATATAAGACTAAAAAAATAAAAGTGTAGCATGACTATGGCAAAACATTTGTAACGCATTGACCTAGGCCAGTTAGAACTTGGCTCATCAGTATGCGAATATTCGCGTCTATATCGATGGCTCATTAAAGTTGCATTAATTTAAATTGTGGAAAGCAACTACAAAACGTATGAGTAAGAGGCATAAAGATATAGAGTATTTTAAGAGAATATTTTTTTTCGATTAGTTTATGATTTTCTTAAATTTTTTCGCAATTTAACCTGTTTAATTTTTAGCTGTTCCCACTCTCACTTTTTTTCTTTGCTAATTTAAATTCGGAAATTAGCAAAATCACAAACTTACCTTAGTGACTTCACAAGCCCGCAAAGGTTATCCGCAAATTTTGAAAGATATTTAAAGCAGTTCCCTAGAATTACACTATTACAAAGCGTTTTTCAAAACCGACTAAGTGTACGCTTACCAAGGTTATAATAATATTTTTAATAAGTCAAACAAGCTATTATTACACCAACCAATAATTAATTTACATTCTAAATACATATAAAGCAAACAATTTAAAAATTATTTTTTCGTTATTAAAATTAATTATTTCAAACGTCTACGAATTAAATTCACTGTATCAAAGTTACGTGCATTTAAAACGCAAGAAATTTCCGAAAGTGAGTGACGCAGCACAAATTTTTCTAGAAATAGGCCTAAGCTTGTGATATTTCCTCTCACTTAAACGCATATCCAAAGAGAGAGATGTGTAGAACAGTCATATTTTGTCAATTTTAAATTGTTTTTTTTTGTTAATGTTATAATTTACTAACATAATGTAAATTTAAAATTTTAGAAAAAAAAATTCCTTTTACGCTCCCTTTAGAAAATGGGATTACTGTGATTAAATAATTGCGAATTAGAATTTAAAACTTGTTGTCAGTTTCTTAAAAGCGAGGTTCTATAAAAAAAATAAACAAATAAGTCTAAAATAAAAATTAATTTATAATTATATTTTTTTTTAATTTGCATATTTTATTAAACAATAAAATTAAACTAGTTTTCTACGACCTAGAGAAGGTAGCTTAATCAAGTTATACACACAAAATTTATTGAAAGAAAATAAGAAATAATTATATAAAATATATGACTCAAGAATTAAATGTCACCAAAAGAAATTTTTTCTACAATTGAAAGTGGATTTTAAAAACTTGAAAAATTGTAAGCATTCCTAAAAACCCATTAAGTAACAAAAAAAAAAAAATACTCGGCCGTGCTCCGGAAAACGAAAAAAAAAAAACAAAACAAACAATTTTATTCGGATTCGTTTTTGCGTGCTCTCAAATCCGAATTTTCTGCTCATTGTTTACACAGCTTTACACCTTTCCAAGACATGGACCATATAATAACTAAATATTTTTATAAATTCCCGAAATTATTCTATAAAATTTTTCTTTTTTTTGTAAGTTAATTATTTTTTAAAACTGCGTAAATCAATTGTACATAGCTCCCTTCCTCATTTTGAAGCAACGAGCAATATTTTTATAAAGACCCTAAATCATTTAACATTGTTATTTTGCTTAATTTTTTTGATTTTAGTTAATTTTTTTAATTGTCGTAAATTTATTATAAATATTGTAGCTCCCATTCCCAATTTTAAATAAGATTTAGGTGCTTAAGGCTTAAATCAATAGCTGAGACACCAAATTTATGACTTTAATAAAAAAAAAAATATTTCCCAAAAAGGTCTTAAATTTTGTTGAAAAAATTATTTTAGTTTTAAATTGTATTAAAATTACAATAAAGTTGTAAAATGAAGCCCCTTTTGCTGCGAGCGCTTAGTTAAGAAATTAATTGAATTAAATTAAGAACTATATTTTAGTATGAAACAGTCCTTAATGAGTATCTGACTTATAGCACTTTTTTTTTGCAATGATTTTATGCAAAACATTTTTTAAAACATTCTGACACGTTTTAAAACATACTGACACAATTAAATAAAAAATACAATCCCGATTTTAGTATTTAAAATGAACAAATTTGAATCAGGTACTGTAGGTTAATGTTAAAATCTTAAAAATGAATATAGGTAAATTCCACAGAAGTTTTCTAATTAAACGAAAAATAAAAAGTTAAATAAAATTATTATTAAAGCAAAATAGTCAAAAGATTTTAAATTAAAGAGTTTATAGCTTTCCTTAATAGTATTATTAAAGAAAATTCTTCAAAAGTTATTTTATTAAGGAGTTTAAAAATTTCCTTACAACTACTACAATAAGTTAAATATGTATATTCATTTATGTTAATAATATTGAAGACAACTTATGTTAAAAAAAATAATTAAACAATTTTTTATGGAAATTTAAGCAAGGCCTATAAAAATAGACCAGAAAAGTTTTTTGTATCTAAGAACTTGGAAAATTCATTAAAATTATAACAAATCACACAAAATAAAGTTTTTTACCAAATTCTTGCCCAATTCGCACAAATTTGGGATTTTGTAATCCAAATCAAAGCTCTCTACTAGTTGTTGTAACGTAACGCCATGCGTAGTTTTGCTTGTAGCTTTGAGTTGATAAGACCGATTGGTATAATTTATTTAAAAATTTATATTAACTATAGTACTACTTAATTGCTACAAAAAAACATTTTAAAATTATCAAATTTTGTCTTGTACAAACGTAACGTCACGCCAAAATGGAAATGCCCATATTTAAAAAAAAAAAAGATACCCTTTATATAAAAGCATTTAATGTGCAAAATCTCTGATACTAATAAAAAAAAATACCCAAAATTGTGCTAAAATTTTTTGATACGCTTCATCGTGTCAAAATATTTTAATGTTTAAAAGTATTTAATGAACAAAATCTCTGATACTAATAAAAAAAAAATATCTAAATTGTGTTAAAACAATTCTCCTGAATTTAGTACTAAAATTAAATGCCATAAATAATTTCAGACCAGATTTAAGTGTTAAAAAAATTTAGTAACTGACTCATAAAATCTCCAATATTAAAAAAATTAAAAAAAAAAATACACTTAACTATATAAAAAACACTTTAATTGAAAGTAAAATTATAGTTTCTAATTTACTTAAGTCAATTATAAATAACTAATTGAAAACTTGATGCATGATACACTTCCAGGGTATTCACACTTCTTCACAATAGTCCATGCATATTTTCCGGTTTTGTTTTTTATTTTTTGTTTTGCCATTCAAAAAACTTACGTTGCTGAGTGCCAAGCCAACGCTGCTGCTTCTGCTGCTGCTGCTGCTCTGCCGCCGCTCACTGTTTTAACTTAAACTTGTTAAAAAAAAAACATATATATATATTGAATATATAAAAAAAAAATCATTTTTCCCATTAAGTTTTTTAAAAGCGCACGGCGAGAACGGCTCAGTCTTGATTGTCAGCTTGTCGTGAACGGTTTTTTAGCACAAGACCGCGAGAGTTAGCCGCGAATTCGAGTTATTAACACGGCTCGCTGCTGATTATATTTCTGAGTGCTGCATGGCTCAATAGCAACACTAGCAACAACAACAACAACAGCAACAACATTCGCACATATTTCTATATATGTACTACTAACTCGATTATGTACATGTCTATGTGTTGTGTGTGTTTATTGTTATTATTGTAAGGTACACTCGTGTGGATTTGTTTTATTTGTTTTGCATAAATCAATTTAACGCGCGCTCAAAGTCTCATATCTCATAAATTGTGTTTGTGTTCTATTTTTTGGTATTGAAATGAAATATGCAATCAACAACAACAGCAACATCGACATCAGACACATAATGAGCAGCAGTTGCTTTATAGCCCCATATAGTACTTAGAGTAGACTGCGAGCAAGTTCGTTGCCTAAGTCTTTTGTATATAATGCAGTCTGAGTGTCAGACGACAAACAACAACGACAACAACAAGTGACAGGTCTAATTGAATTTACGTAAGGCAACAAAGAGACTGTTCTCGGCGGCATGGCATTGGCCAACTTTTCATTGCCTTTTGGTGCGCTGGCGCAGCCCTGGGGCGCCACCATATCGCCCTTGCATCCCATACATCAGCTGGCTAGCAATACAAATAATTTGTTATACTCACCGGCCGATCATCAGCAGCCGCAAACTGCCGATGGCGCGCCACTAGCTCCGGCTGGCACGGAGTACTTTAAAAATAATCCCTATGCCGCGCCAGCACTACATCAGCAGCAGCAGCAGCAGCAGCAAAACGCTGAGGCACAACCTCAAGCTGGTTATGCCTACAATTCCAGACGCAAAAGCGGCAACACCTATTTGCCACCCTCACCCGGGCTAACGCGCAACTCCGTCTATCACATACAACAACAACAGCAGCAGCAGCAGCAGCAACAACAACAACAAGCCAGCAGCACGCACTTACGCAGCGGCAGCGGCGCCACGGAGCAGCTGCAGAGCAATGAGAACAGCGTTAGCTTTCAAAGCGCCAGCGCCAGCGTAGCGCAGTCCAACAGCAGAGGTCCTGCCGAGGGCTCCTATAGCCATTATCCGCAGCAGCCCGTGCAGCAGACGCAGAAACAGTACTATAATGCCCATGGCAGCTCCACTTACTCCAAGAACAGCGGCAGCTTTAGTATTACCAGCTTTGGCAGCAGGCAGCAACCACAGCCAGTGCAGCCCCAACAAACACAACCGCAGGCAGCTGCACCACCACCACCAGCACCACCACAACAGCCACAGCGTCCACGACAGAGTAATGTTAAAATTGATAGCGGCCAGGCGGAGCCACAAGCACCTGCAGCCACTTATGGCGTGGCGCCAGCTGGCAATGCGCAGGATAATTATCCTGAACGCTCGCCGGGCTTTACGCGCGTTCAGGCAGGTCAGGGATCACGCACACAGGTGCACGCTGTGCTGGATTATGATGTGGAGGAGGGTGAGGAGGAGGATTACTACGATAACGAAGAGCATGAGAAAGGTAAATGACAAATTGGTTGAGCATGTTAATAACAAGCTTGAACATAAATTCAAACGCGCCTCAGCTGTGTTGTTGTTATGCTCTAACTAGCAAGCGTAGGGTATATTGATTATGAAAAGATGTTTGGCAAAGCTAAACTATATCAACATTCTAAATGGGTTTAATTCATTTTTAAAAGCATTTCAATTGAATTTATAATAAATTAATGGTGTCTCTATTTTGAAATGCAGCAAAGAGTATGAGATGCAAAGAAAATCTTTAGATAAAGTTTTTATGGACTTTTTTTTAAATATTGATTTATGCTCTGCATTAAAATATTTCGTTGTCTAAAAAGCAATCCTTTCAGGATGCAAAATTCCATAAGTGGCTAGAAGAAATTAGCTTTTTGAGCATTTAAATTAATTTGATTTGACAATTTTTTGTAATGAATATTGAAAGCCATCAAATAAAACCATTTAGGAGTCTAGAATATAAGTAGTATGTGGTTTAAACTTTTTATTAAAAAATTTAAATAATAACCATTGTCTCAATTTTCGACTATAAAAAGTGAATGTTAAAACTTTCGAAATTCTTTGTCACTTTATAAAGAAGGATTTATCTACTGCCAAATGATTTTAAATGAGATGCAACTAGATGGGAAACATTTTTTTCGAACAAAAATTATTTTTATTTTAAAAGAGAGCGACAGAATAGAAATGGTCAAAAATGTCACTAAATATCCATTTAAATAACTTTATCGTCTTGCAATTAAGGTAATTATGGATCATGACAACTTTTTGTCCCCTTTATCGTAATTTTTTACCTAGAATTTCGATCAAATCGAATAATAATACCATAGTCAAAAATGTCACTATCCATTTAAATTATTTTTTCGATCCTGACATCTTTTCTTTTTCATTTTATCACAATTTATAACCAATTTCAATGAAATAACGTTTACTATGAATCAGTCAATCGGGATTTGAAATTAATTTAACTAAATTAAATAAGATAAGATCTTTGTTCAAAATATGTCCAAAATTAATTTTTTTTCCTTGTGGGATCCTTTATATCGAGCCTTCAAGGACAGTTTAGGCATCGATGGAAAGATGTTCAAGTGCGTATCATAAAAATACATCATTGGTTCATAAGATTTTCAAAATCAATTTTTATTGTCAATTTTTAAAATAAAAATTGCTGAATAACTTTTATTTCGACGCAGCACGAAATATTTCGCACGGAATGACAAAACTTCATATAAAAAAAAAATATCCCAAATGGGATATCCCAAATGTATAATACAAATCGTTGAATAACTCGAATTTTCCATTTATATAATAAAATAAAAATTGGCCAATAATTTTTATTTTAAATTTTTTTATAAAAATGAAAAAAAATAAGAATTATTTCGCATTTTTTAATTAAAAAATTGGTTTTTCAATATTAGTTTATAATTTTTATTTTAAAGTCCAAAAATAAGAGTTACTTTTTAATCAAAAAATAATAATTATTTGATGATTTTTATTTTAAAAATTATAATAGTTTCGATCTCTGGTTTTTCGTAACATTTAAAAAAATTTGTAGAAGCCTCAAATATTCATTTTATTACATTATAGAACTAACAATTTTGTAATATCCAATTTTTGAGCATAAATTAAATGGAATTGAGATGAAAAGCTTTTTTTCAAATATCTTACGAAAAAAGCAAAGTTTACTTTAATATTAATTTATCAATAACACAATAAATAAACAAAGTTTTGCGAAAAAAATGTATGAGTTAATATTGACTAGTACCTCTATGACATATTTAAAGATTATTAAGATCCAAGAGATTCAACTTATATTCTTTGTTCGTTTCAAAAATTTTCAATCTCATATATTTATACTTTATATACCGAAAAGACTAGCATATTTTTAGTTAATTATGAATCAACTTTTAATACAATTATCAAATATTCTAGGCTGTATTTTTAGTAAATTTTAGTAATGGTTCTTGGAATTAAGATAAATATTAATTTAAAAGTCCTTTGATCAATGAAATTATTCCAACTTCCAGTCTATACACAGTAAATAATAATTTGGTAAATTATAAATAATGATCATTCTAGAAATAAAAATTAATTTTAGCCATTTTTGAAACGAAAATGGAATTTTTTATACCGTTAAAAAAATTTGCTACTTTACGTAGCAAATGTAGAATTTTGAAATTTTATATTGCACTGTACGCAGACTTATGCTTCCCAGTGTATCTAAGGCACACTTTAACTAAGTCTAACGCAAATAAGCTTCGACTCTATAGAAGCGCTTTGTAAGAGTATCCCAATTTCGATACGCCAATAATTTGAATTATTTTTTCCGCTGTTGTTTGTGTTTTGGTTGTTATTATTGATGTTTTGGTTGTTGTTGTTGTTATTGTTGTCGATCGCATTTGTTGTTTTGTGTATCTTTCCAATTGAGAGCAACTTCTTCACATAGCTGTTAGACTACAAAAAAAGAAACAGCTACAAATACAACAACAACCACAACAACAACAACGTCAACAACAGTAACAACTACAACTACAGCACACAAGGTCAAAGGTCTACAAACGCTTGGCAAGGTCTCGATTGACAGTCAGAGCCAGTGTTTGGCTTTTATAGTTTATAGCTAAATCGCAGTCTGACTAATAGATATACTTATAGATACTAGCTGGAGATACATACTTTGAATTCAATTCGGAACAGCTAACACTCATTGAAGTTGTTGTTGTTGCGCTTGTGCTGGTGCTGGTGCTGGCTGTTATAGTTGCCTTTGTTTAATTGGCTCATGCCTAGTAACTCCTGCCGCGACTTGTCCTTGCCCCAAAACCCAAAACTGTCATTACACATACTCGTGGCATGTGATTTCTCACTTATGGTTATAGTTATTTTGTTGTTTGTTATTTGTTACTTGAGTTGGCGCCTCTTTGTTTCAAAGCTCTCAAGGCATTAGTTGCACAGCAACCTGCCAAGCTGCCAAACTGCCACAGAGTCAACAACAATCTCAAGTACCCATCGCGCATTATGCAAGAAGTCGAGCTCCAGCTCAAGTTATTTTTTTCTGTATGTTTCTTCTTTTTTTTTTTTTTTGGGGCCCCCGCGCTCATGATGAACCAGGTCTCGTATCTCGTATGTTAAATGCCTTCAAAAAGACGTGCACACACGCATACAAGTTATTTTGTACAAGATTTTGTTTTCACCTTTGTACATGTCTCTGTATACCATACTATATACATATATATGTAATAGCATAACTGTGTTTGTAAAACGAGTCCATCATGTAATAAAAAACTTAAGTGTAGTTACCAAAAACCAAAAAGAAACCAAACCAAACCAAACCAAAACCAAAAGCCACTGCAGTTGGCTGAGCCTAGTTTGTAGTGTTCTATATGGCGTATGTGTAATACCATCCTTTCCCTTTTTCTGGTTATCTCTGGTTATGCGGCTGGCATTTTAACTGGAGTAAAGCGAAAGTTGCAGACGGAACTCAAGTTGTTGGGTCTTCTTGTTTTTTGCAAGGGGTGGGGTATATCTGCGACTGCCATTACAAATGCTAAACAGTGAGCCAGACCCTGCCAGCCTGATCGCATTTTATAAAACTGTCAACTTGGTTAACTACCAGACAAAGAGACCAGAAGCCAGTTGGCCATTTGTATGCAGCATTGCACTTTTGACAACTGCACTTTGGGTTAATCCAAGCGTTGATTAATGGCACTTCAGCTGCAAGGACGCCACTAAAAATAAAAAAAATAATAAAAAAATGTACATAAAATTAAATGCAATTTTATTTTATTTGCACAAAATGAATCATCATCACTGACAAACTATTGTTAACTTTAACTTTAATTTTTTGTTTTTTATTGCAGACAATGCCAAAGGCAATGGTTTGCCCACCGTCACGCCCATACAGGGTCCTATCTTTTTAAAAAACGGCAGCGTGCCGGTAGTGCCGCTCTTTTCCTATCCCAAGCTCAATAATGGCTCCTTTTTGCAAATACCCGTAAGTATAATTTGCTATATATAGAATATATACATATACATATGTATATGGTCTACTATTTTAAACTCACTTTTAACTACAGTTGTTTTTGATTTGAGTGAAAAATTCTCGTTAGATATAGTGTAGAAAAAGATGCACATTAGAAATTGTGCCTTAAAACCTTATTATTATTATTATTAAATTTTCATTAGGGATTTCTTAGTTTTAGTTTAAGAATTTCTTACTTTTTCTTTAAGTGAATACCTGGAGTACAAAAAAGATGGCGTACGTTAAAGTCGGGCGCGGACGACTTTGGGATACCCTGTACCACCACATTGCAATGAAGTCCGATATATTGCTTACAAACTCCAAAAGATATTTCTTTGCCAAACAAACGAAACACAACAAATTTTGTACAAAAAACGTTTTTTTGGTCCTATGGGAGCTTTATGATATAGTCAACCGATTTTGATCAAATTTGGTACAGTGCTTGGGAACTCCAAAAAACTTCTGAATGCCAAATTTGGTTACAATATCTTCACAAACAAACGAAACAAAACGAATTTTGTACAAAAAACAAATTTTCGACCGATCGATCCTATGGGACCTATATGATATAGTCAACCGATTTTGATAAAATTTGGTACAGTGCTGGAGTTTCTAAAAAACTTCCGATTGCCAAATTTGGTTATGATATCTTCATAAGCAAATGAATTATCCATCTAAAACTTTTGCTTTTTTTCGAGGTCCTCTGAAACACCCCTATGGGAGCTATATAATGTAGTCCCGATATCAAAAAAATAAAATAAACTTGTCTCCTATGGATTAATAAGGGATCTTATCTGAAAGTTTGGTTGCTCTAGCTCTTACCATCTCTGAGATCTAGGCGTTCATACGGACAGACGGACAGACGGACATGGGTATATCGACTTCTCTAGTCACTCTGATCATACTTTAGGTAACTTTGGGGGGTCTCCGACTTCTCCTTCTGTACGTTACATACATTTTCGGCTTGCACAAACACAATATACCCTTTGTACCATACGGTACAGGGTATAAAAATATAATTAAAGAGTACTACAGTTTGTGTGAATATAAAGTTAGTCGTCGCCAAATTCAAATTGAAATTCACTAAGTTTTAATATAGTTCTGCACAAGCATTACCCGACTTTTTACAAACATTTTTTTTTAAAATATTTATAATAGTTTTTTGTTTTTGTTTCTTGGGCCCCGCCCCGAATCATGAATTTATGTTTGCGAAAAATGTATGCACCATAACACAGCCAAAGTTTTAAACTAAACATTATTAAGTCCATTGCTTCTAGCTGGGCCAACGTCAAATTGATTACCTTATTAGCTCATACAAACTACAAGTTTTAAGTCTGGCTGAGTTTTAGAAACTGAGGAATTCTTGGCCTGTCTGAGGCCTGTAGCGCAGATGCAGCATAAAATTTATCTCAACCTACTCGTTTCCTTAGCAGATTTTGGGAAATGCAAAACAATGCATTGTTTTGAAATTTTTTTCCAGTTTCGGAAAGAACTTTAAAATTCATGGTTTTTCAAATCTACGGACCCCTTAGAAAACTTTAGGCCATCGAAAATTTTTCCCACCTGTCTATAGGTCTGCCCATAGCCAGTCCAACATCCAAAAAAAAACTTATTCTATAGTATCGTGTGCGTTTGACTACAAATGGAAAACTTTTAATTTTCCAAGTAATAAACCATTAATGGATAATAAATGGATTCTTTCCGAAGAGAATGCATCCACAAGTGATATATCTTTTTTCTTGATAGAGAGTCACTTCATGTTCCTTTTCCAGTTTGCAAATACTACAGGTTTACAACTGGCTTTCAGCAAACTTTAGCTGAGTTATAGGAACCGAGAAGTTATTAAGCCAGTCTAAGTAAGACCTTCAGCACTGCTTCAGTCTGCCTTTTATCTTGACTTTTTATACCCTGTACCGTATGGTATAAAGGAGACGTCGCGACGTCCGAGGCGTCGGAGACCCCCCAAAGTCACCTAAAGTATGATCAGGGTGACTAGAGAAGTCGATATACCCATGTCCGTCTGTTCGACTATCCGTCTGTCTGTATGAACGCCTAGATCTCAGAGATGGTAAGACAAGTTTATTTAATTTTTTTGATATTGGGGTTATATTATATAGCTCCCATAGGGGTGTTTCAGAGGACCTCGAAAAAAACCAAAAGTTTTAGATGGATAATTCGTTTGTTTATGAAGATATCGTAACCAAATTTGGCACTCAATAGTTTTTTAGAGCTCCCAAGCACTGTACCAAATTTGATCAAAATCGTTTGACTATACATATCATATAGCTCCCATAGGACCAATCGGTCAAAAAAAGATTTTTGGTTAAAAATTCGTCTGTTTTTGGTTGTTTATGAAGGTATCGTAATCTTATTTGGCAATCAAATGTCTTTTGGTGTTCTTAAGCAATTTACCGGATTTTATTGCAGGCGGTGGTACATGGTATCCCAAAGTCCTCCGCGCCCGACTTTAACGTACGCCATCTTTTTCTCTTAAGACATTGCTACTTAAGTCCGTTTTTTATTAGGAACTACTCAATCGTTTAGTTTGTAGAACTCATTTTGTACTAAAAACCTTAGTAACTTCAACTTAGCAACTAAACATACCTTTAATTACTTAGCTGAGTCAGCCACAGGAACTAGTTCCTTCAACAACAATTTAAGGGCGTGAATGAGCTATAATTTGAAGGTTGCCAAATATATTGAAGGATTTCGTTGACATTTTTGTAGTAAACTGAAAATATGGTACATGGGGAATTAATCATAAAATGGTATCCGGAGCTCTGAAAATCCTAGAGAAATTATAGAAAAAACAATGCATCCAAAAAAAGTTGCAGTTTGCTGCGTAGTGTAGGCGGTAGGCGTTATATATGCAATTTTTTAATGTTTTGAAAACGGGAGTGAACATTTTGAGAAAAGATGAGTGATTTGGAAGAACGCATGCGGTGCTCGTTTGAGTTCATTTCCCTAGTTTCAACTCTGCAAATAAATATAATTTTTGATTGAAATCCCAATTCCTATTTTTTTTTTATTTGGAAAACAACTAACTTCAATCTATGTTAGAAAATTGACCGAATTTTATTATAAAAAAAAACTGTAGGAAGTGGAGAAACTAGAACAACTAAAAAAAGAGATATACATACTAGTTCATTAGCTTAATTTTGTGGTTTTTGATTTGAACCAGATTGACTCAGCTGCATGTGTCCGTCACAAAAGGGGACCTTGCAGCAAGTTTTTTTTGCTAGCTTGACCGCCTTAGCATTTCTCGGGATCTTAGCACGATCAGCAATCCATCTGAGTAAGAGTTTTTTTTTCTAAGACCTAAATGGTTTAATTAAAGCGGGTTTCCCGCATCATCTTATTATTTAAACGATAGTTTTGATATTATGATAAAAATGTTTCAACTCCGGCCGGCCACACGCGCGTTTTTTCCTATATCGATCGAGTTTGCTCATTTGCGGAAATAACTTTTGATTATTTGTGTTTCATTTTTTGCTCACGAAGGTCGTGCGAGTTCGTTCGTTAAGGCATGAGGCAACAACAACAACCAACAACAACATCAACGACATTCGTGGTTGTTGATGATGCTGATGAGAACGCAAAAAAGAAAAAAAAAATAATAATAATAAAAACACTTTAACGTATCTTTTATGTCTTATTTGAGTCATTTTCACACCCTAGATACAATAAACTATTATGGTATAGTGCCCGAATTTCACAAGAGTAATGAGATCTTCGTCTGTATCTTTGTACACGTTTAGATATGGTGGACCGCTTTATCGGTGGCTTTGGGTCTGGATGTGCGCGGCGATGTTATCAAGGGTGTGCCCTGCATTAAGCGTTATCATCAGCTCTTCTGTCCCACCGCTGGCAATAGCTATCCCATGTAAGTCGCATCTATACATAACTCGCTTTATAAGCAAGCTAATGAGTTGGTTTCTGTTTTTTTTTGTAGCGACAAGATTGAGCGCTTCATAGATGACAATAAGGCCTTAATGCGTCGCATGTATGGAGATTTTGAGATGAATATGGATAGTGGTGGTCCGCGACAACAGGCCAAGGTGCGCAAGCGGCGTTTTATAGATGAGCCTGATATTTTCATACCACCGGGTGCCTTTGCAGCTGATGCGGCTGCTGCGGAACATATAGAAGCAGGCGATAGTTACTTTGGCAATTTGCGCAAAAAGCGCCAGACTGGAGGTCAGAATCGTAATAAGAACGCTGGTAATGTGAATAATCCAGGCAAGACTGGGCAGGCCAACTCGGGCACAGGCAGGTAAGTATCTAGCTTACTACTATATAAAGTAGAAAATGTTTCTAAGGCTTTAAATTTTCAGACTGGATGCTTGCGAATCAAAAATAGAGATAGTTACTCCTTACTGGGCCTCAAATTCAGCTGGGAAAATACGCGCCATTGTCAATACGCAACATTTCGAGCAAGCCATACATCAGGAGGTCTGCAGGTAAGTTATCATAAGGGATATGAAGGCCCGATTTAGGAATTCGATTTGGATTTAAGGTAGCGTGTGATATCTAGTACAACTATTTTTTTAACAGTGGTAAACATAATTGTCGTAGCTACAAGTGTAGTCCCAATGTCCATTTTATAAAAGTTTTTAACTAGTTTTTTTTTTAAGCCCTTCTTTTTTTTTATTTTTTTGCGACCAAAATTTACACTGTCGAACATATTCATATTTTATAAATGCTTGTAGCATTGTTCTCCCGAAAAAAACACGAATGGACATAAATACGTCATAAATCCGTGCTTAGACTTAGAACATCGAAATACCGGAAACGATGATTCGTTGAGTTGAATTTATTCTCCTTCAAAATGAACGAAGAGTCAAATTCATCCGCAATAAGTCTCTGTTAGAACGAAATTTTTTGTGAAGTATGCCTTGCTCTTTATGAGAACAGCTTGTTTGGATTATAAAAATATGGCACAAATTTTTTTTTTACTTTACTGTAGTCCTCTTCTCCTTGTGGAGCATAGGGCCTCTACAACAGATCTAAATCTTGCTCTATCTAGTTTGAGGCGTTAAGCTCAGCGTCAATCGTTCTGCGCCAGGTTTGGGCTGGAGCCCCCGGACGTCGAGACCCCTGAGGGTTCCAGCGAAGTGCTTGCTTCGCCATGTAGGTCGCAGGCTTTCGAAGCGTCGGGCATACGCTTCACACGCTCCAACGCCATTTACGGCGCTTAATCTCAACCAGCGCCATTTGCTGATTTGTCTGGTTCCAGAGAACTTTATTACTTATTCGTTCCGGTTATCTAATATTAAGTATTCGCCGCAAGCATTTATTTATAAATGTTTGTATTTTTGTGTCGATGCTCCTCGAGCTTTTCCTCGTCTCCCATCCGTAAAATTACGACTTTAATAAAATAAAACTGTACAATACTATATATATAGTTAGGGTCCTGATTAGGCTACTAGTTGGAGCAAAGAATAGGAATTTTTCCCATCTCGACTTCATATTAAAGCTTCCATAATAAGTCTAACAAAGGTTTTCTTTTATTTCAATCAGTCCATTAAATGCCATACCAAAAAAAAAAAAATCCTATATATAGATAAAGGTATCTTCATGTATAGGTTCTTTCTTAAAAGGTTTTTTACTAATCCTAATGGTATGACTGGGCTCATAACGAACAGTGGTCAAAAAAGCCGACATTTAGGGAAAAAAATGTGAAAATTAAAATTACAGAATATGAAAAAACAATTTAATCAGCACACTAGAATATAGATCCATTCATTCAAATTAAAAATCGAAGATTATCCTGATCATCCATTGTATTCTACAGCAGTCCTCAAAGCCATGTTCTATTATTGCAGCAAAAGGGATCCTTACTTTCGAAAAACTTTTCAGTTAATTTTTGCGTAAAAAATCTGAAGTTCATGCGGAGAGCCTATGTTGCTATGGCTATAAGCTCTTTGTAATTTAAAGTTATCTTCTACCTTATAATTATATAATTAATAAATAAATCTTAAATCATTTAACCTTTGTATTCCAATGGTTTACGAGAAACCGATTTTAGTGCTATTTAGAAAAGATCATGACTCGGATTAATATCGAGTAAATATACTTTTTATAAAAAAAGTATCATATTTTGATATGGCTTTTATACTATACATAGGACGGGCTTTTTCGGACCAGTCTGAAACTCTACCAGAATTTTCTATATGCATTTCCCATCTTTCAGCACTATAAGGCCATTCCTTTAATTTATGCAAAAAAAAAATGCAATTTCGACCACTGTGCATTGCTTATAAGTCTGTAATATAATTGTGTGTTAAAATAAGATATTGATCAAATTGTACTTAGACTGAATTAGTAGAAAAGTAAACAGGAGAGAAATGTTTTGAAATTTTGTCTTTATCCAATCCTTTTTATTAAGGAATTACCTAAAGCTAATTGCTAAGATAGTTAAATTCATGAAATATAAGGCTTATCCATACATAATTAAGACAGAGACTCTTCACATAGAGAGCTTTTTAATAATGTTAGTTAGTGTTCTAATTAGACTCCCAGTTGGAGCAAAGGGCCTCCACAAACTCTCTCCAGATTTCTCAGTTTTTCGAAATCGCTTTTATTTTCCTCCTGCTTTTGCAAGAAGCTTTAATTTCTCCATCCAGCGTGTGACGCCATGTTGTTCTTGAAGCCTTATGCTATCTTGCATTAAAACATGCGTGGATTCAGGATTTGTTCATAGGGGGCATTTTTCACTTCGAAGTGTATATAGCAGAGCTTGCAAAAAACGGTCAGCCCCTTTTTCGATATTTTTGGGGGATGCGGAACCGAAAATTTCAAACTAATAAAAATGTAGTAAAAGATATAATAATACAGTAATTTTTTTAATATTGAGTACAACCAAATAAATAAAAAGAGGAGCTCATATTTATTCATATTACAAACTTTTCTGCCGACCAAATCGATTTAAATTTTGTGCTTTCAAACTGAAATGATAAGAAAACGATCGAATAGTTTTTCATATACCTTATCAATTTTATTGTATTATGTTTTACCAACTTTCAACAAATCCAATCAAATACTATTTCCAAACTAATACTTTTTCTTATCAATTGCCAGCAATACCCAAACATCGCGCTGTGAAGGTGAATGCGGTTGCGAGCAGAAATACAAATGGCATCGATTGCTCTCCTATGATCCCGATAATGATTGCAAGGGCATTTTTATGGATTGGTTCCTGTTTCCTTCATGCTGTGTTTGCAGATGTAATCCCTAAGTAAACTTGCATGCATACCAGTTCTGGATATCGCTTTCGATTCCGATTTGACAAACACGATTTTTTCTTAAATTGACAACTCGGAGTTGTAAAAACGAAATCCGGAACAGGCTTAAATAATTTTAGCAAAAAGAAAAAAGTACGCAAAATGCCACAGAATGTATTTTAGTTGTTGTTAAGTTAGCATTTAGAACTTATTATGGTACTATAGTATAGTTAAGAAACAATTTATAGCTAGAGATTATATACGAGCCATATACCATTCATGAAAATTCAGCATTCATTTGTTATTATGTAATTGAAAAATAAATAAACAATGCAAAAAACATATATTATTTGACGTTTACGTAGTACTTCAAAAGTTCCCATTTCAAAATTTGTGTTCTTCGTCATAAATAGTTTGGGAGATGCGGAAATCAAATTTCGGAAGTCGTTGGTTATTTTGGAAACTCAAAATTTTAAGAAACAAGTGAGATTATTGAAATCTTTTAATGCAAAAAATTTGTAAATTCTTAACTAGATTATAAATCAAGTTATGGAAATTTCGTATGGTTTACTAAAAAGTTGAGATGATTGAAATCTTTTAATGCCAAAGGTTTTGAAACTCCCGCAACAAAGTTCAAAGGGTCTAGCTGGATAAAGGAGAAAAAACTGCCCACCACGATTTTTAAATGAGTTAAAAAAATTATGCTAAAAATTTAAACTATAATTATCAATGTATAGTAAATAAATAATACTGCAAATTTCTGTTCTTAAAATGTATTTTTCTTTATTTAAAAAATGTATTTTTCGACTTTTTATTTAATTGTGATTAAAAATATATACATATATTTTTTTTAAATGCTCAGTAACTTTTTTTTTTTTTTGTTACTAACGAAATTTAACATTTTCTTTTAAGTCTGTTCCTTTACTATGTCCATTGATATTTTTTAAGCGTCTTTTAGTTCCTTCTTTATATTGTGTCAAAATGAATCAAATCGATCTGGTGCAATAAAGTTAAAAAAAAATACGCAAAATATTTTAAATTTTATTGTGAAATTATATGAAAAAATAATGTATAAAATACAATAAAATTTTTAATATTATAAAGCATACATATTGGTAAATTTTTATTTTATAAATTGAAAATAAAAGTTATTTCGCGAACTTTAAATAAAAATTTATATTTTACTATTTTTTCATAATTTGTATTTTTAGGTTAAAAAATAAAAGTTATTTTTCAATTTTAAATTGAAAAAATTAAATAATTTATATTTAACTAATTTTTCATAATTTGTATTTTTAGGTTAAAAAATAATAGTTATTTTTCAATTTTAAATTAAAAAAATCAAAAAATTAAATAATTTTTATTGAACTAGAATAAATAAATAATAAATTAATATACTTGAGGTTCATAAAATTTATTTTTCTTTATTTAAAAAAAATATTTTTTCGCTTTTTATTTAATTGCTGTTACACTTTTCAATATTTTTAAACGATAATATTTTTTTAATACTGCTCTTTAAAAATTTTTTTTTATTGATACAAAATTTAAAGTTTTCTAATCTTTTTAAGTCTGTTCCTCAAATAGGTCTATCAACATTTTTTTATTACTCTTTTAGTGCCAACAACAAAAATTTTTAAAGTTTTCTCATATAATTAAAAAATTAAAAAAAACACAAAATACAATAAAATTTTTAATATAATAAATAATACTAGTACAGTAAACGAAGGCTCAAAAAAGACGTTTATGAGCAACTTTTTTGTTCGATTGCTCGAAATCTGTTTATCGTAGCAAAGCGATGGAGGACTCATTTTGTAGATAATTTCAATTTCTTTAACAAAATATATGGTAAAATTTCCGAATAAACCTTCCAAACACCATTTCTAACTTTTAACAGGCATTGTGCTTGAACCAATTAACCTACAATCTTGATTGAGTTTTGTTTGATAGATATGTTTATTTGCAACCATATCGACGTTTGAATTATTACTCTAAGTTTGATAGAAAAAAAGATATCATGCAAAAACCGTACCAACATATATTGTCAGGGAGCGCTGCCACGCCCACTACACATAAATACGAAAACTCAGTTTTAGACTTAGAACAAGGTCCCTAACCATTCTCTAAAAGTTTCATCCAGTAAGAATTTTTTTCCAGATGAAACTCTTCGTTTACTGTACTGAGTATAAGGAAAGTGGGCAATTTTTATTTTATAAATTGAAAATAACTGTTATTTCACGATCTTTAAATACAAATTTTTATTTAACTATTTTTTCATAATTTGTATTTTTATATATTACTAAAATATAGGGGTGAATGGGGCAAAATGCGCCACTTTTGATATTATTGCATTTTTGTGACATCCAAAGGGGCTGAGGGGATCTTTAGTTGGCCCTATGTTGTAGCCCACATATGTGGCTAAAACTTTGACTCAAACAACTTTCAGTTCTAGCTGCAGTAAGTGCCTCTAATATTGATTTTATAAAAAAACAATTTGTGGCGCATTTTGCCCCATGGTGTGTGCGACAGCTCTGGGGCAAAACGCGCCATTCCGGAAAAAGCGATTTTCACGGGGTTTATTGGTGAAAAAAGTGTGGGAAACATAAAATGGAAGATTGATTTATTTTGAAAATGTCAAGGAAATCGAATAAATTGGTCTTGGGCTGAGCCGAACATTTTTGAGCAAAAACCCAATTGAGTGTGTTTTGTCAATCGCTTCTCTCAAAGTGGTCGTAAGAAATCGGTTTTTTTCGGACACTCTGAAAGTGTTGACCGTTTTTTGCGAGCGACTTTTTTTGTAACACAGCAAAACAAAACAAAAAAAAGGGTGGCACATTTTGCGCCGTGGCTACATTTTCGAGTCGTTAACGCCTGGTTCGAAAGTGAGCTAAAACTTCATCACCCACAAATTACTATAAAAACTCACTTACAATCAAGTCCGATGAAAAAATTTGACCCAAAGTTGATATTTCCTTCCACCGAAATATTTATGACGCGGTGCTTAAAACACATCATCATCATCAGTGGTTTTTACAGCCCAGGTCGGGCCAGAACCGCCTCAAGTTTTTGTCTCCAATGATAACGGTCTTTGGCTACTGTTCTCCAGTTACGTCGACTCCATCTATCCACCGTAGCCGCGGACGTCCTCGTGCTCGTTTTCCAAAAAGTTCCGCTCTCAGTATTCTTCTGAGGGGATTACCTTCGTCCCTTCAGACAATATGCCCAGCTCATCTTAAGCGTGCTAGTTTTATGAATGATACTACGTTATGGTCGTTGTACTGCTGGTACAGTTCATGGTTGAATCGTATACGCCAACTTTCTTGTTCGAATACATTTCGTAGAATTTTCCTCTCAAACGTTTTAAGCGCATTTCCATTTGTTCTTGACATCGTCCATGTTTCCGAAGCATAAGTCAGCACGGGTCTTACCAGTGTTTTGTAAATTTTAATCTTTGTTTTTCGGGTAAGTAGTTTACTCTTAAAATGAGGCATTAATCCATAGTAAGCGCCCTGCGCAGCTAATACCCGTGCATTTATTTCTTCCGGTATATCATTTACGCTGTTTACAATTACACCAAGGTATTTGAAGCTTTTAACAATTTCGAACTGCTTATCTGCCATACAAAGCGTGGGACCCATTAATTCGATTCTCCTTTCAGAGGCAATAGGCAGTATTTTAGTTTTATCAATATTTACTTCCAAGCCCAGCTTTAGGGCTGCGATTTCCAAATCAGTATATTTTCTTTTAAGTTCTTCCAATGATCGTGCTATGATTGCTATATCATCTGCAAACCCCAATGTCTGCGAGGATTTGTTGAAAACTTTTCCTTTTGTTTCCATACGAGCCTCACGTATTGCTTTTTCTAATGTGAGGTTGAAAAGAAGGCAGGACAAGGCGTCACCCTGCCTTAGCCCTCTATGTATTAAGAATTCTCCAGAGAGTTCACCTTGAATTTTAACTTTACAATTTACCTCCGTCATAGTCATTGCTATTAGTTTGATTAACTTGGGCGGTATGCCAAGTTCAGTTAGGGCATTCACAAGTTTCTCCCGTATGATCGTGTCATAAGCGGCTCGAAAGTCAATGAACATGCAATAGACATTTGTGTTGTATTCGGTCATCTTTTCAAATATCTGCCGTATTGTAAAAATATGGTCCGTAGTTGATTTGTTCTTCGAAAATCCGCATTGGTATTGCCCTATGATGTTTGCTTAAAACACACTTTCTTTAATAAGTAACAAATAACACGAGCAAACAAAACACGCTTACCGACGTTTAGAGCTCTCCACCAAAGCTATGTATGGGAAAAATTTCAAGCCTCGAGCGATCACCGTCTTGACGGTAGTCCTGGTTGAATATTTCTCGAGTGGCGCATTTTGCCCCACTCTCCTCTACTATATACGTTTTTATATTTTTAAAAAAAGTTATTTCTCAATTTTAAATTTGAAAATTCAAAAAATCAAATTATTTCATGATTTTTAATTTTAAAATTATAAGAGTTACGTTCACTGTTTCTAACTATTACAACTTATTGGCAAATAAACAACTAGACAATAGTATAGACTTTAAACGACTGAAAAGATTTCACATTTTAAAACTTCCACAGAAAAAATTATTGTTATACTTTAATTAAACTCACTCTTGTGAATGTGTGGGCAGAAGCCTACATTTACAAAAGTTGGCAGAACATATAAAAAAAATTGAAAATAAATAAAAAAAAATGATTCATGCATCGGCCGGGAATCGAACCCGGGCCGCCCGCGTGGCAGGCGAGCATTCTACCACTGAACCACCGATGCTTCATGCTTGCTCGCTTCAAGGCCGAAACAAGTACGAAAGCTGGCGACTAAGCACATAGCAAGCAGCTTTCTGTTATCGCACGCCAGAGCTTTAAAGCTTTTTTTTATCTACAAGTGCGTCATAACAAAACTGTTCGCTTAAGTGATAACAACATTAAATTCAAACGCCGGGACGGACAATGCAATTTTTTTAAGTGAATTTTTATATTTTAAGTTTGTGTTTTTATTTGATGATTTGGCTAAAAATGCACTGCACACACACACAAGGTCATAAAAATATGATATGTATAAACTTTTTATTGCTTATGTGAAGCATAAAGGACTTGGTCATAACATTGCGCTAATAAATAACCAAGTTTATTAATGCCAATAAACCCTGGAAAATGCATTTAAAATGCTAGGCACGTATTCAATCACAGCAATGGCCCCACAAAATAGCGCTATATCAAAAATATCAGGCTGCGGGGAACCAAGTCGTCCTACACATACAGTACAGTGCGTGCACGTTGTACAAATTGTACAATTTTGGCAACAAACTTCCCAAAACCAGCCAAAGCCCCCCCCAACACCCAGCTGGAGTTACTTGTCATGCCTTGGTAGTACACTGCTAGCACTTGTAGCCAGTTAACTGGACTGGATATTATTGACGCCGCAATGTCAACAAATGCAGCCATGACGACGACAACAAGAATGACAACAGGCATGAGGCAAGCGGCAAGTGGCAAGTGGCAAGAGCAAGAGCTACGCATAACCATAACAATGGCAACATGAACGAACATGGATGGCCACAGCCTGTGGCAGTCAGTCAGTCAACCATAAAAGTCACTCACTAAACGAAAACATTTGCCACATTATATTCTACTATGCTTATATGTAAGCAAGTATCTGTGTGAACGAGTATCTGTATGTGAGTGTGTGTGTGTGTGTGTGTTTGGGGCGTATGGTTGCCACACACACACACACACAGTTACAAATACTGCAAAATCGCGTATGTTGGCCGTCTTTTGTGGTCATTCATGTAAAACCATGTATCTGCAGCTGTGTGTGTGCGTGTATCTGTGTGTTGGTCTCAAAGAGTGTGTGCTTGTATGAGTGTTAAACTCGCGCGCGCGCACTTTTTGCGTCACTGCAAATGAAAATGAAAATGAAAAGAATTCGGCGCTTAGATACGAATACGAAGTAGCAGCAACGATGGATGCTGCTTGCCACTTTGCCACACTTGACTTTTCCGATGCCCTGCCTGAACTCTCTAGCTGGCTGCTCAATCGTATTTGACAGCATGAAAAAGTGATTTTTCTGGCAAAGGCAATTTTTCTTTACTAATTGAGAAAAGATTAATGTGCCTTGTTGTTAACAGTAATTTTATGGTTTATCTCAAAAGTACTCTCTCGAAAAAACAAAAAAGCCTTTGCTTTGCATAGATAGTATATCTAAGTTTTGGGCTTACAAAGTGAGGGCAAAGAATGTGGTTATTACATTTTAATGCTACGTTAGATGATCGTTAGGGCATTTTTAAGAAAGCACTTAATTTCAGTGCTGCAAAAGTTGCGAATTTCTTGTGAGATTTACAAAACTATTTCGGTTCTCACTTTCACAAAAACAAAGTGAAAACCAATTAAAATAAATTAATAACTACCAAAAAATAATGATGCATTATGATACATTGATTTTTTTTATATATATATATTTCTTCGACATGTTAACCAACATTTTCTCTAGAGAAAAAGTAATAAAAATAAAAAAACAATATTCTTTTTTTAAAGGAATTTTTATTTAAAATCTGTAATAATGTATATGTACACTATTTGCAGGCTTAACCACAAAAATATATGTTTAGGAAATATAAATATAATTAAAATTAATTTTCCAATTAATAAAGTACACTCAATTCTGTTTCTACACGGTAGATACGTTCCAGAAAAAATCGTGTACAAAAAATACCGGGTAAAAAAGACATGCTTTGAAAATAAATTAGAAAGGGAGTTTCCCTAAATTTCTAAAAAATTATGTTAATAATTAGATATTTTCTTCAAAATTTCAATCAAACAGCTTTTTTAAAATTAAAAAAAATTAAAATTAAAAAATTTTTTTTAAGACCGTGTTTTTTCAAAACCGTGTAAAAACAGTATTTACTTCCGCAAACGAATTTTATTATTATAAACGCATAGGCAAAATTAAATTTCACTAGATTTTAGTGAAAATAAGACCAGCTGATATTCGAACCTGCGCTGCGAGGACTATGCCTCAAAGAACGATGCCAACAGATCTTCGAAACAAGATGCAACAAAATTTTGTGAAGAAATTCAATTTCACTTACTTTCAGTGAAAATAAGTCCCGAAAGTATGCGATACAAGGGTTAAGTCTCAAGGCCCGATCACAGTAGATCCTCAAAACAAGCTGCACTTAAATAATTTGCAAAACAAAACGAAATTAAATTTCACTTAATTTCAGTGAAAATAAGACCAGAAAGTAGCGGGTATGTTCGGGCATTAAAGTGTTAAGTCTCAAGGCCCGATCCCAGTAGATACTCAAAATAAGCTGCACATAAATAATTTTCAAAATAAAACGAAATTAAATTTCACTTAATTTTAGTAAAAATAATTCCCTAAAGTAGTGGATATATTCGGGCATTGAAGCCTGCGATGCAAGGGTTATGTCTCAAGGACCCACCCGCAACCGATCTTTAAAACAAGTTGCACTTAAATAATTTAGATCATAAAAAGCGCCATTAAAATTTTAATTCTTTTTTCATTTTTATTTAACTACATATTGCAAATCGTTGCTCTACGCATGCACTGTAGATATTAATACTTAATTTGTAAATAAAAATTGTACATGTACTACCTTTTTATAGCTACTTATTAAACAAAATTTTCTTTATTTTAATAATATTTTTTCTTTAATTTTTGCATCTATAATTGTATCTATGTAAATGTTAAACCGTTTTATGTAAATGAATTTAGCATGTATAAAAAATTAATAGTTATTTTTTTTGTACATACCAAAAATTTGTTATTTTAACATAATTTTTTTCTTAACTTTTTTCTTTTTAAATTTTTATTTAACTACACATTGCAAATCGTTGCTGTTCACATGCACTGTAAATATTAATAACTATGTTGTAATTAAACATTGTACATGTAATTAATTTTTAAAGCTACTTATTAAAAACAAATTTTTTTTTATTTTAATAATATTTTTTCGTTTATTTTTGCATGCATTTCTATAATTGTATCTATGTAAATATTAAAACTTATTATGTAATTGAATTTTGCATGTATAAAAATTAAAAGCTATTTTTTAAATACAAATTTTGTACTTACCAAAAATTGGTATTATTTTCAGATTCTTCATTCAAATTCTTCATTGTCCCTGAGCAAATATTTATAGCTAAAATTTTTAAATGTGTGTACTAGCACGCTTAAGATGGGCTGGGCATATTGTCCGAAGGGACGAAGATAATCCCCTCAGAAGAATACTAAGAGCGGAACCTTTTGGAAAACGAGCTCGAAGACGTCCGCGGTTACGGTGGATAGATAGAGTCGACGAGGACGCTACGAAGATAGGAGTTCGTAACTGGAAAACAGTAGCCAAAGACCCTGATCATTGGAGACAAAAACTTGAGGCGGTTCTGGCCCGAAATGGGCTGTAAAAACCACTGATGATGATGTATTAAAATATAGTTTTATTATATTTAATTATATAATGTAAATACACATATTTTTATGAATCGCAATTTTAAAATTTTTGATCGCCAATTTTGAAATTAAAAATGTACCAAAAAATTTTTTTGTAATTATTTTTGAAGTAAGAATTTTTTTATTTTGTAAATTTTTATTTATTTTTAAGTTTTATCATTTCTGCATTTAAACAAAATTTCTGGGTTTATTGCAAAGTTTAAAGAAAAAGGTTTCCAACATGAAACTTGAAAAAATTGTATTCACAATAGAATTTTTAAATACATTCTTGCTAAAGAAGTTTATTTTTTAATATTCAAAGTCTTAAATTTATATAGATATGATATACAAAGAAAATAAATATTTATTTGTTCTCTATGGACTCAAATTTAACTCGACTGATTGTGCTAATAGGGAATACTCCATTAAAAACATAGAAATTTCTAAAGAAAAACGTGAATCTAAAAAAAAACTTACCTTTTATGTTTTTTTTTTTTTTAACCTCAAAACAACACAATAAACGATGTTTTTGGAGCGTATTCCAGAACTCAGGCTGTTGCGATTTTTTGCATCTTAGATTCGGATCAGTATGGGTCGGCATGTTATATGGAAAGTACACCCAATTCTGTTTTTACAGGATCTTTTTTTAAGCGGTTTTGAAATATCACGGTCTAGAAAATATAATTTTTACACAATTTCATTCGATTTAGCACGATTAAAAAAAAGGTATTTGATTGAAATTTTAAAGAAAAATATTTCTATCTTTTAGAAATGTAGTTAGGGAAGAAGAAGCTTAAGGATGTACTTCATGTCTTTTTTTGAAACGTATCGTATAATTGAGTGAAAATTGTAACTTTTTCGTAAACGGTTCCATAACAATTACACTTCTTAAGCGATTTGGAAAATCTTAGGCTCGAAAGCTTCATAAATGAATTCTCTTTCAGTTCAAAGTTTAACAAAAATAAACAACATTTTTTTTTGTTAATAAAAAATAAATAAATAAAAAAAGCAAACTGAAAATGTGTAATTTTGAAGAATATTCGAAAATGTCACTTTTTTGCGACACTTGTTACTAGTTGTATAGTATATAGTTGAAATATTCACGAATAACTGAAAAAATTATCCAAAAACATGTTTTTTGAAAAAAAAAAAAAAATCAATGGCATTTTCGTGTTTCTTGATCCAAAATTACCCCAAAAATCAGTTTTATACGCTGGTTCATTTTTCGTGTAAGATAAGAAACAGACAAAAATTTGTATTCCGATATTAAAATAAAAAAAAAACTGCAAACAATTTTGACCAACGATATTTTCTCCCATATCCGCTCCTGTCGCTTTAACAGCATGTTTAGAGCATCGGCTGTGGATAAATATACTACATACTTAAAATATTATTTATAAGCCATTTAAGGTCGTCTTAAGGAAATATTAGATGACGTTAAAATTTGTCAATTTTTCTGATAAATAATAATACAGAAAAACTGATGAAAAAAAATGAATTTTTTGAATGTCTTCCATTGGAAAAATTGCAATAAGTAAAAATTTGTCTTCTGCTAACTAACAATATAAAAAAATTAAAAAAAGGCATAATAAAATTTCGATCACCGATATTTTTTTCTGGATCCGCCACGTCTAGTACAACATATTGAGAATATTGCATGTATGTAAATAAATATATGAAATATTAAATTACTTTAAAATTTTTATGCTGATAAATAATAATATAAAAAAAAACTGAAAAATTTTTGAGCACCGATTTTTTAGCTGTTTCGCCTTTTTCTACTAGTATGTACACTATATTTTGAGCATAAAAAATAAAAACCTTAAAAACATTAAATAAAAAAATTAAAAATAATTATGTACTGCCTTTTAGCATTAAGAAAATAATGTATTCGCTAAATGATAAGGATTTTCTTAAAAATTTTCCACATAAATAAGGGTATTACTTAACACACCACGAAAGAGCAGAAGTTTGTCTGGGCGGCTGCTCAAGGCTAAGCTCCTTTTGTGTGGTGTTCTGTAGCACATGAAAAGGGCGCCAACTTCTGTCCGCCCACAATAGGCCAATGGGAAAATTTCTGCGACAGTGAGAATATCTGTCGCAACTATAAATACAAACTTCAGCACGTAGCTACGCTTAAAGCAACATTGTTATCCTAGCGAGGCACAACGCCAAGAACTGAACTCGAAGTCTGCACGGCAGTAGCGAACGTGACGTACCAGAAGTATTTTTCCAAGCAAACACAACTGGCCAAAAACCAGTGAGTCACAGAAGTGCACTTGGCCAAAAAAAAAATAAAAAAAACAAAAAAGCTGAAGCAGAAAAAAAAACAAAAGTTAATAACAAGAATTGTGTAAGACTTTGTGTGAGTGCTGTTAATTAAATTTTGTGGAAGCAAGGTCACTTGACACCCAACGCCAACTGTTGCCACCACAATTACTACAACGAGTGGTTACCACAGTGCATAGAGATAACCCTTTTTTAACAGGGGTATTTTTTTTCGTATTTTCGCTTATTTTTTCTGCAGCACGCAGACACTCTCTCTGGCTGACTACTGACTGGAGTGGACTGGACTGTCGTCTGTCTTGACCACACCTTGCTGCTGCTCACATTACAGCTGAAATTCAATGAAAGCCCCAAGGAATCAGGCACATTGCCTGGGCTATGGACTGACCAACATGTTGACTTGGCTGCTAGCGCTGTTGTTGCTCTTGCTCCTGGCTGTGCCGCCCCAGCCGTGCGAGAGTCGCTATTTACCGACAAGGTCGCATGGCGATGACTTGGACAAGTTGCGTGAGCTGATGCTGCAGGTAAGTGCTGGCTATCATATGTGTCCAGCGCGGTTGGGGCAACCTGTTCATCATTATGCCCTTAACTTTGGGCACTTTTTTATATGCGTTTATATTATTTTTCAATATAATTAACTAAATTAAAAGAGCAAAAGCGTGGTATTAAGTTGCAATTATGTCGCCAATTATTGAGGTTTTATTTTTAACTTGTTTTGTTTTGCTGACCAATTACGTCATCTGTGCTTCATCTGTGCCATCCAACAAAAAAAAAAACGCAACAAAAGGCGCCTCTATACTACATATAGGGTTACATACTAAGTAAGCAGTAGTATACTATATACTTATATGCACACGTATAGACTGCCCACAAAATGTGTCCAAAGTTTGGTCTGCCTCTGCTGCTGCGTCTGTAATCATTTCAAAAATGCTTAAGATATTTCGCAAGCAGCGTGTAGCATTAACGGCTGGCTTTAGCCAGGCCAAAACCAGGCAGACCGTTTACAATCGCCAGCCAGACAACCTGCAGAAGCAACCGATTTCAGACGATTTCAGCCGATTTCAATCTCATCTTCTGCTGCTCAGCTGTGGATAGTCAGCATTTTAGCCAAGCCATTTGGCTCCGACCTGTGCACACACAAAATATATGTTTATATATTTTTTTTTATTTTTTTTTTTGATGCAGTTTCCTGTTCTTTTTCGCAACCAACAAAAATGCGGCTCAACCGGGGGGCCATTTAATGGATGTACAGCAACGTTTCATTTCATATTTTATCTCTCATTTTTTTTTTTTGGTTTTTATTTGTTGCAATCAAACAGCTGCAGGTTGCAGCCGTTTGTTGCTAGTATGTGTAGCAACAACAAATAATCATAACAACAATAATATTGTAGCAGAGCCAACAAAGAAGCAGCAGCCGCAACAGCAGCTCTGCTTAGCTCAGCTCAGCTCCTCACATTCACTCTGAGTCATGGCTTTTAACTTTGGCCCTCTGCAAATCGATAAGTTTGCTGACGTGTTACAACAACTCCAACAGGGGACCAAAGATTCGAGATGAAAAGACAAGGCCAGGAAAAGGGAAAAACAAATGTCAAATAGCAATGACGTCTGTTTCTCAGACAGAGTGTCTCTACTGGGGCACGTGTGTGTGTGTGTGTGTGTGTAAGCGGGGCAATTTAATGACGAAGGTTGACGGCGACGTCATACAATAATAATAAGTAACAAAAAAAGAAAATGCCCAAAGGTTAACTTAAGGGTGACGAAGTACACATACCCTTGAGAGGCTGTGTCATCCAGGCACATGCATTACTCTTACTTAGAGCTTCGTTCCACAGTCGACATATGCCCTTTGTTTAAGATTCTGTGTCATCCGGACTTATACATTACTTTTACAAAAAGCTCCATTCCCCTGGATAGTACCGATTGTTCAGACATGAACATAAGACGTCACATCGGAACCCTTGCAGCGCACATTATGGGGATGGTTTATGACTGTTCTTATTATGTAGTCCTCAAGTGGCCTGAATATATGCCTGCTTATGTGTGGGATCGTGTATGTGGCGCATAAGTTATCAAGGGATAAGCGGCCTGCATTGCGTAGCTCAAATATCACTTGTGCTCCCATAAAGAAAAGACGGCGTGACCTAGTTTTAAGTACGCTGCTGCTTACAACACAGCGTTTATTATGAAACTAAGAAATAAGAGATTAAATTGAATAAATAGAAGACCACTCGCAAGGGTGGGATCTGTACCAAACCAACATCCAACGTGTATGGTAGTGCGCCACAACACCGAATGCGCACAGAGCGGCAGTACAATAACATTGCCTGCTTTTAAAGTGTATATTCTTGTACACCGATAGTAGCTTAAGTGCTATAAAAGGAAGTACAGCCTACAGTTATATGTCCCCTATAAGGCAGGACCGTTTTTAGTCTAATCTCTGAGTCGACGAGTTGCCCAAATGGCAAGGATTTTAATTAAAGATTACGAAGTAATATACTCTTTCTTCAGACTTTAACTAATAACTCCGTTCTTCTATTTTGATTCGTTGGTTCCAAGATGTCTCAAAAAAAAAAAAAAAAAATGCGGTGCAAAACGATTAGTCAGTCTTGACCAAAACAGTAAACATTGAGCTAGTTTTACTAGAGGTTAGAGCCGACTTCAAGTCAAATCCTTAGACGGAAGTACAGTCGATGCAGGGGAATTGTTCAGACTGGCTTAACCTCTTTAGCAACCAGTGGAGGGTCCACGGGCAGTTTCCAAGTCCCGACCCCCCAAAGTTGGAAAAATGGGATGAAAGTTTGCTCTGATCTATATACACTTCGAAGTGAAACCTCCCCCTCCCCATTGACTTACTTTTAATAAGAGCTTCTTTCTACAGTTATGCAAAAGGTAGAGCCGAATCGAAGCTAATACCTTAAAATAGTCGGTACAGGCAAATTGTCCTGGCTTGGCTCACCTCCCTAGCAACTATTGACTTTTTTCCAATAAGAGTTTCTTTCTCGAGTAGAGTGCCTTTCAAAAGGTAGAGCCAAACCTAAATCGAAGACAAAACAAAAATAAAATAGTATGAATGACTGAGCTCACAATCTTAGATACGTACCATTTTTTAGAGGAGAGGCATATACCACTCTCCAAATGGCATGCCCTAGCAGATACATAAAGAACTTCATCCTATCCTAGTGGATAGCATTAAAGCTTATAATACGGTGCGCAATACGGCACTCCATGTAGTGCGTGTCCATGTAAAAAATGCCGAAGCTCAGCAGAACTGGGTGAGCTTTGTTCAAAGGAGCGTGGCTGCGCTAAAATACTAAAAAGGACGCAGGGAGACGCTCTGAAGCTGCTTATCGAGTTGCACTCACCCGCGTATGCTAATAGGGGTAACGCTCCCTTGTCATAAAGACATCCTGGTGTTCAGCGTGCAGGTTAAAACTATGTAGCACAGACCAAATTAAAATTAAATTTCAGGAACAGGAACTGATGGAAACTCCAATTTAATCGATTCTTCTTTTAAAGTAGTCGTTATCCCAGGAGCTCCAGAGGAACTGCATCAGAGAAAGAAAATCAGGCAAGCATGGGCAGTATTATAGATCCTTAAATAAGAGGTCCTATGCTACTCATATGAGTGATGTGATATTAATAAGTGATGCTTACAGTTTAGGCTGTTTACAGACTTTGTCAGAGAGTAAGTCAGACCAGTTGGGGGGTGTTAAGACTAAGAGTACATTTTTTTGTAGGTCGACTTCAAAGTGATCGTGTCTTGTCAAGCTCGACAAGTGGATATAGTAGGGGACATCTTACAATTAAGGTACTTTTTCAACAATGACACTTTGATGGCGCCATTTGGAAAAGTACCTTTCTTAACTTCTTCCAGTAAAAATTTCATAACAAGATTAAGTTCAGTGGAAGCTGAGTTAAGGCGCCTCAAGTGACAGTCTGTTTGGAGCTTGATAAGATTATAGCCCGTCCCAGAGTACACAGGACATTTCCAACAATGACATTTTGGCTGGCACCATCTATATAACGTAGCCTTTTTATCGACTTTCAGTTAAAATTTCATGACAATTACTTCAGTGGGAGTAGAGTTACGACGCCACAAGTGACACTCTGCTTGGTATAATCGTTTTAAAAATGGTCGATGGCGGTTAATGATAACGAACATGTTGGCCAAAAAAACCGTGATCATCCAAGAGTGCTTGAATTCATTGATATATTAATTGTAATGGAGTTGGGCATCTCCAGGAGGAAAGCTACCATGACCCCTCTGGCTGTGCCAATGAGAAACTTTTGCCCTGACTCCATCGAGAACTGTCTTAACGAGCCTGTAGTGAGCCGCGTTAGCTAGCTAGAGGAAAGAGAATTCTAAAGAGAGAGACATGTTTAGGAATGTTCTCCCCAGGAGCTGTTCGATTCATTGTATTGTAGCTTTAGACAAATTTTTCGGTGCTTCGGATATTAGATCTACCAGAATGCTTCAGGATTATTGGAACTACTATTGGATCCCAACATGTATATTTATCCGTTCTTGGAATATTTGTAGTCACGCTCAAGTGTGACATCATTTGTTTTCAGCAGAGACGCTGTATTTATAATGAGGCCTGAAACATTTACTTTTTCCGTCATCTTCAGTAAATCCAAAATAGTTACGAATTTTACTTTAGTAAGTTATCGTCACATGGGAGGATTATATCACCACTGCATATCTGTCACAAAAGGGACTACTTTCATGCGTCACAAGCTTCCTAACCAGCTTATAAGGCCTTATTGCCTGCATAGAGTATACTAAGTAAGCAATAAGAAAAGACAGAAAGTGGAAATAAAGTGCGGACTGGCAATGCAATGAACCTGCTCAGCAAAATACAAAGTATTATAACGATTGTATGATACTTTGGGAGGGTATATTAAGCCCTGTCACGCCCACACACTCCGCATAATAGCGTAAATCCCAATGCAGCAGGCAGTGCATTGTTATCAGCTGCGGCAGCGACGCCAACAGCGTTTTGGGGCAGCAACTGCGTTCAACAGTGCCAGTGACGGCAGCAGCAGTTGTGGCAACACTTAACGCAAACGTTCAAATTAAACTGCCAAAAGGTTTTCGCTTTTAGTAAATCTTATTTCTTTTGGATTACCTTACCCCAATCCAAAGTTGCTCCCCCCCTCCTAAGCAGATGTTGCGTTGCGATAACAGCAGGCAGCAAGCTAAAACAGCGGGCTGTCTGCCAAATAGTTGATGCGATAACAGATTTTGGCCAGTTGCTTCCTTATGCCACACACAAAGTGTTGGACGCAATCTATGGCCCAAGCCATTAATAACCAAACAACGGCATAATTCGAGGGAGTGAGAGTGAGATGCAGCAGCTACGGGCCAGAGATGTAGATGGAGACCAACAAACAATCTTTTAAATTAGCAATAATATAATTACTTGGCGCGAAATTGTTTTAGGTTTTGTTGTCGTTGTTATTGTTGTTGTTCACACATCTTTGGCAGAAACAAAAGGCGAAAAGAGGTTGCCGCTGCCTCTGCTGCTGCGACGCTCTCTGTTTCTGGCTACATCTGATAATTATACGACAATACCCCCCATTAACACATTTTCAGTCATCAGCGCTCACAGCGGTAGGGTAAAGATTACAGATTACAGAGCTCACAAAGATGCTGCGACGTTACAGATAAAGTTCATTCGATTTAATGATCCACCAAAAATAATAATAACAGCATAAAAAGTTAGCTTTTTGATATACAAAGTATAAACACCCTCTCAGCTAAAAAAAAAGTTCTATAGGTGAAGCATTTGTCAAAAGTATGATTATTCAAAGGCAGACTAGATACCGATACCGTTGATTCCAAATTTTTTGAAAGAATCGAATCGATATAAATTTTTTGAAATGCTCAATACTTCGATTCGATTTTTTTTTCGGTATCGTGCATCCCTATTCTGTATCACTCCCGAAATCGGTTCGTGTTTGGCAGCAATCTTTGTCTTTCTAGTCCAACGTTATGCTTGTCCTCAACACTTTTGAAGCGCTGAAAACACTCAGGACATGTTCTTTCACTAACTGAACCTCCGCCGCAGTTTTTTTTAGAACAAAGTTCTTTAACTGAGCTTAAAGTACAGTAAATGCAAAATCGTCACGTAACGAAATGAGGCATGCTGTGTGTGTCTACGTGTGTGAGAATATTGAGTAGTCTACGTACCTTTGTAGTAGAATCATAGAAGAGCGCAACTCATTTGAGAGCGCTAGCACTCGTGCTTAGAGTCTGCTCCGAGTCTCAGTTTCGATACTTTGTTCTTACTTTTTACTACTACTTTGCTTACTAAATATTTTTATTTTAGAAACCGAAAAATAAAATCTTTGTCTTAAATTCAAATTTATATTTGACATATATTTATATATTTTTATTTTTATTTTTATTTTTATTTTTAATTAAAAAAATTTTATTTATCCAATTTTATTAATTACTTGAGGGGAAGATCCAGTGTGGAACATGGTTTTTTAATGTAATTTTTCGATTTTTTTTTTGCAAAGAAAGTTTATTGTATATTAAAAATCCAAATAGGTTACGATTTTGTACATATTAAGAGCTACAAAAATAATTTTTTTTCAAAGTAATAAACAACAAAATGGCGCCCGTAGAGAGCTACGAGTACACGACTAATTTTCGGAGAGGCCACCACGGCTGCAGCTTTTTGACGTCGCCATTTATCTGAAACATAAAGAAATTTTTTTCATCTTAATCTATGGACTGTGCTAGTGAGCCGCGGAGGGGTTTTCAAAAATATTCATTTAAGAACAATTTTTTTTCGATAAAAAAAAACATGAAAATTGAGTTGCAAAATAAAAAGTTTTTATTATTTTTACAAAATCCTACGTGGAAGTGATGTTATAAAGATTGTGTCAAAATTTCATTTATCGATCGGATAAAAATTTACCGAGTTATATACGTACCGAGTTATATACGTAAAGCCATTCGAAAAAAAAGTGATTTCGAAAAAAACATGCTTATAAGTGGTGGAAATCTATTTTTTTTTTATGCCACTTCGGGACTTCATTTTTAACCTAATTATCTACCAATTTAAGGCCTATACGCAGCATGAAATATTTCGCACAGAATCGCAAAACTTCATTCATGACTTCTTGTCATTCCGTGCGAAATGTTTTTGAATTCTGCGTAGACCACTTTAGCTAGAAAAAATCGATTTTCTGAAGATTCTACACTGGTGTTAAGTAATTCAATTTCTGCTGCATATCTTTCCCAAATTTTACAATGTCGGATATGCCCTTTTTTCACACATTGCAAACTGCACCACACTGTTTATACCTCATATACCACCTCCAAGGGTATAATCACAAAAAAAAAGAAAAAATAAAGATGACGTACTCTTCCCACGTAAAAGATGCGCTGGGCTGCGTTGACGGCGACGTCGCATCGCTTTGAATAAAATGCGATTTCAAAAGATTGTTTTTTTTTTTCTGCGCTTCTTTTTTTTGGTTTTTTTGAATTAACTCGCATCGCACAACACCGCTCGCTGTTTGTTAACAACAACAATAACAGCACCAACGGCGCCAACTATAACAACCGAAACAATAACAACAACAAAAATAATTATAACAACAAGCAATGTAAGTTTAACTCTTTTTTTTGTTTGCAGATTTTGGAATTAAGCAATGAGGACCCACAGCAACAACAAGCACAAGCACAACAACAACAACAACAACAACCTCACTCAATGCTGCGTCTGCGTAACGAGGCCAACAACGGTAATCCCATTGCCGCCCAACGGAGCGCCGGCTGGCTGCCTAAGTACGCTCCCTTGGACACGGGCGCTGAGGGCGGCGCCCCCTATGGGCGTTACTAGAGGCCGCCGCCGTTGCTCCCAATGCATAACCTTGACGACCCCCCTCTCCCACACACTACCAAAAGAAAAGTGATGAAAATGAAAGTAAACATAAACGGTTTTAATATAAATTCTAAAGAAAAAGCTGAAAAAATGTTTAAGAGCTTTTAAGTTCCTAAAATTAGCACAATAATTTAAAATTTTTTTTTTGAAAAAACTCTTAAAAGTTATTTAATGTGTGTATATGTATATGTATTGTAACTATGTATATGCTAAAAAAAAAAAAATAACAACATTTATGGCTCTTTTATATTAGTATTAGTGCATGTTGTTGCCAAGTCAATTGTATATAAAAAAGAAACTCCCTACTTTTTCCCAAAAAAAATAAAAATAAAATTATGATATTATAATAAAATATATAACTTCAAATGGAGGACGCAATTTTTAATGTCCGAGTGCACAGCATGAAGGCTGGCGCACAAGTTTTAAAATAAAAATTTAAATTTTTAATACAACTACCACTAAAAATTACTAAAACAACAACAACTACTACTACTATTACTACATAAATATTTAGTTAAACGCTGAGGCTAAATTTTTTTTTGGTTGTTAATTTTTGGCTTTTAAAAAGAGATGCCGCCGTTTTGACCTCCAGGCGCAGTTACAAGTTCATTTTACAGATTTTTCAGTTGTTCACTTTGCCGCTTGCTAAATTCGTACAGTTTTTTTTTTTTTTATCTCTTAGTATTCGATATTAACTTGATAATAATGATGTACACCTACCTACCTTATAACTTTATACAATATATATATATATAATTACATATATATTTACTACATATATGATTGTACATTTAATTGTTGTTAACTTACGTTATTGAAAACAATAAAATCATTTTAAATGCATACGAATTGGTTGAGGCGCCTCTCTTAAGATTATTTTTAACTGATAACCTCAATGTTATACAACAAAAGTTTGTAATATTTTGTTTGTTTATTTTTACATCATGCAACTACAGCAACAGTTATAATAACGGCAACAATAACTGTAACGGCACACACATATAGCACTTCCATACAAGGCGGCACTACTATATGGTTTCACATGGCTGCTCTATCTCAATTTACCAAAACGAAACTAAAAAAAAAAGAGACCCAAAAATTTAAGAAAAAAACAAAAAAAAACTTTCTTGGCTTTCTTGTTGGCGTTTTCAAGTGCAACACTCTTGACAAATTAAAACTCTTAAGAGCCTCAAGTACTGCAGCGATAGCCATCGACAGTGACCCAATGGGAATCTCAAATATTAACAACGAACCAAAAGAAGGGCCAACTTTGTTAAAACGACATAACGATACTCTTCTCCAATGCATGGCATGATCATATGAGGCCAACCACTCAGCTTTTACGCCTAAGAGAGCGTTAAGACTTTTTTCTAGAATTTTTCCAAGATAAGAGCTAAATTTGGTATTACGACATAAGATACTCGCACAGAAAGGATGAAAAACGATTATTCAGCTTCTTAAGTAGAGAGGTCGTTAAATACTTTTCTTAGCGTTCTTCAAAGATAAGAGTTCACTGTATTAAGATACGCTTGCACAATGAATGGTATGATCGTTGTACAATATATGAGCACAACTAATCAGCTTTAAAGCTTAAGAGATCTTTCAACTTTTTTTCTAGAGTTATCCCAAGATATTGGCTAACATAAAGATACTTGTGCAGAATGGATGATATTGTTGCCTTGTAACATGTATTAAAACAATTATTCAGCTTCCAAGCCTTAGAGGCTAGTAGAGGAAAACTCTAATTTTTGTAGAGTTTTCCGAACATAAGGGCCTGGTAACACGTCGTAAAGATAGTCTTGCATTACGGATGGTACGATCTCAGCTTCTAAATTTGAGAGTTCTCTAAATACTTATTCTAGAGTTATTTCAAGATAAGTATTAACTTGGATATCACCGCATACTGTTCCAAAATAAATATATGATCGCGAACAAGTAATCGGCTTCAACACTTTTTATATAGTTTGTCCATGATAAGCCATAACTCATACTTAAATCCGTAGCTTTTAACAAACAATAGTTGAACCATAACATATATTTAATCCATTTTAATTCCTAGATGAAACATAGGGCTGTTACAAAAAGTTTCGACAGCACCCTGTCTAGGGCTAGGTGCTTGATATTACTGCAGCTTTTTCTGGAGCTTCTCAGTTCAGCTTCAACCTGTCTCTTGCAGTTGTCACACGGGCGGCCTTGTCTACGGCTGCCTTGGGGATTGAAGTCTAACGCCTGCTATGCTAGATCGTTTACCAGTTTTCGCAGAGTATTGCCTAACCATTTATATTTTCGGCAAAGAATTTCTTCTGCAATAGCAGGTAGCCTAGTTCTGAGCCATAGGTCATTGCTTGATATAGTATTCGGCCAGAATATGCGAAGAATGCGCCGCAGACAGCGGTTTACGAATGCTTGTAGACGCTGAGTGTAGGTGACATTGAGACTCCAACTTTCACTGCTATAAAGCAAAAGTGTCTTCACGTTGGTGTCACATAACATATGCCATCTTAAACCTTATGCACCTTAACGCAAGCATGCAATCTATCCTGGATCTTCGAAGGGGCCCGTAGATTTAAAAAAAAACATTAAACATTTAAAGTCTTCACAAAAAAGGAGTGCGTCAATAGTAACCATCGAGCACCTACATTTCTCTTGTTTGCTACCATTTACAATCTATTGCCTTATTTGAAGCTCTCAAATCGAAAGATTCGGCTAGATGTTCATCTCAGATATGCAGTTAAAGCTTCATTCTCCCAATGTATGTAAATCTAAGCCTGAAAGCTAAACGGACTTACGATCTACACAAAAGACCGGAAAATGGAAGAAAGCATATCGTAATGTTTTTCAATTAACTATAATCGCGCTTCAGTAGCGCAAAGTTAGCATCTTTCAGACATAGAGAGAGGCACTGGATTGGAAGACCAGACTCTCTTTATGGTTTTTGCAAGATTGTTGTATGTGGGGCATCACAAAAAAACAAAAAAAGGCCAAGACACTCGCCTTATTCCGAAAAATGAAGGTAAGATCAATGCATTTCATAGGCTCATTGCAACTTGCTTTCTAAAAGCTAAGCGGACGGCTGGAAGATAAAAAAAGTCAAGGCAAGGCGTCTTTCAAGTTGAGAAAGAGATCAATTTTCCACCCGGATAGCTGGACGCGGAAAAATATCCTGCCGCCCCATAGATTCTCGCTATCTACATAAGTCTGATCCTGAATTATCATATAGAATTAAAATTTTCGCTTTGAGAAAACACTAAAAAAAAAACTGTTTACCTATGTCTCTTGAGATGGGCTCACGAGAGTTAAATCGAAAGCTCAAAGATAACACATATCCCTCCATCTCTATTTAGAGATGTGTGAGCTAGAGCTAATCAGAGCTAAGTCAGTATCAACTATCAATACTATCCAATTTTATGAAAAAACACGATCAGATAGATCTAGGCAGACAACTACGCTTTTACAGCCTATTTATTTTAAAATTATAATATAATTTTTTATTTTTATAAAAAAGTAAGAAGATGTGAATATTGGTTAAATTACAATATTTAAAAAGTTTTTATTTGAAGAAACTTCTTGATTACGAAGTGCAACAGTATCTGTAAAAATAATACCAGTTTCGTTCCTTAGTTCGGTAAAAGTAGCCAAATATACAAAAATTCGGGTTCCTATATTTTTGTTTAATAACACTAGTTTACAGGAAAAATGAATACATACATAAATATTTTTTTTTCTTAAGCACCGTTTTCGAGATTTTTTCGAAAAACATGTTTTTGCGCACTTTTTTTTAGTTATTCGTCAATACGAAGGTTCACTCAATGACCCTTAAATTTATAAACTAGTGTAATCGGTTGAAATTGTTTTTAAAATTTGTAAATAATTTTAATATTAAATATTTTCTTATAATAGTCTTTATTTGGACTAAATGCTTCTGGTACAACTCGATCTGCCAAAGTATTGCCAGCTGCGTTTTTTCTAAAGTGGATCACTCGAAATTATCAAATGGGTTACTTGGGAACTGCCAACCCCAGTTATAGGTTGTATTTACAACCGTATAGAGTCCAGGATAACTGGGAATTTTTACAAGAAAAAATTTAATTTTAGTTTTAATTTTTATTTATATTTTTAAGTATGTTATTTTTGGTGCGAATTTGGTTTTGAAATTTTTGGAAAGTGTTTCAAGACATTTGTTTTAAATTATTTTTTTAATTTTAAGCTTTCTAAAAGCTACTTCAAATTTATTTTAGCTTAAATTTGTATTTTTATAAAAATGTTATTTTATTTATTTTTTTTTAATCAAATCTAAAGATTTGAAGTTTCATTTCAAAGCTATGTATCTAAAAATTATTTCGTTTAGTTTCTTAGTACGTTAAAATTCGCGAAATATAAGAATATCAAAGATCTTACGAATTATTTTTTATTTAAATATTTTTTTAATTATTTATTCATTATTTACTGTAGCTTAAAATTTACTATTTATTTATTTTAAATTCTTTCATTAAGCAATTAGTTATTGCTAATTTTTTGTTAAAAAATTTGTTATACCTCTAATATATTCCTAATTTAATTTTCTTTTTTTATTAGCTATATAATATTTACATCTTAATTAATTAATTTAAATTTATTGCACAAAGTCCCCTAGTTGAACTGCCTTCTACTTAAGATATATTATTTTTATTTAAGAACAAATTATCTTTGCAATCTAAAACTATACAAAATTTACACACTGATTAAATAATTTAAATTAATTGTATAATGCTCCTTAGTTGAACTACCCTAGTACTTATATAGATATATTATTCATATTTTTATAAACTCAATGAGCTTTACCAAAAGTTTTCAACATTTTTATATTCCTTATTTATGGAAATAAATTTATATAAATTTATTATTAAAACAATGACAGCTTTATTGAACATAGTTTCTTCTGTCCCTTATTAAAAAATTAATAACTTTTTTTAATTAATATTTTCTCTCGCTCTGAGGAGCTTTCGGATTCTACGCAGCAAATTACTTCGAAAATTACCCTAAGCTTTCCAACAACTAAACCATGTTGGCCTGTGTTATTGTCTCAAAAGCTTAATGCAAATGCTAATGACATCGAGGGATATACTTTTGTAACTTTGAATAGCCATAACTTTGCGAAAAAAAATTCTAAGTGGTTGCTTGAACTTTTAAATTAAAGGGTTAGAGTCGTAGTAAATGATGTAACTGGAGTGACAGACTACAAAAATTTGTTGCACCCTGTACATAACCTCAAATGTAGGGAAAACGCCCGTTTTTCGGTTACATAACCTCAAATATCTCAAAATCCTGACGTGATGGGCCAATTCCCCATCCCCGGATTCGGATTCTACGCAGCAAATTACTTCGGAAATGACCATTAGCTTTCCAACAACTGACATGATCCCGGTTTTTTGTAGGCCCGTGTTATTAAAGATACTTCCATTCCTTATGTTCTGCTTTATACCCTTTAATATTTGGGAAGTTGCATACGTCATAATATCAGAGATACGCCGCAGTGTGTGTTTCAAAATTTATGACAAAGCCACTAATACCCTTTAACAGTTAATAATAAAAACAGATGATTATGAGTGGGGGTGATTGGAAAAGACACAAAGAGGGATACAAAGACGGGCCTGTCAGTCAGGCGACCTTTATGAGTGCTGCTACTCAAGCGGTCCAGCTCCAAGTACTGTTGCCTTTTGTGAACGTGTTTATAATTGTTTATTTTTTTTTTGTTTTTGTTTTTTTTTTTGTTTTTTGTGTAAATACAATATTATTATTATTATTATTATTATTGTTTTTGTTGTTACATAAAAGACAATAAGCTACAAAAGATTATAGCATGAAAGCCAAACAAATTGTTGGCATTACTTTCAAAGGAAAGTGAGTGAGTTACTTTAGTTTATTTTTGTTTATTTTTGGCAAGGGCAGGAATATTTTGCTTCAGGCTTTTCTACAGAATTGCTCAATATACAATTTGCAAATTTTGCGTGTCTGCTAAGTGAAAGCATGCCAAAAATGCGTATATGTAGCTTAAAGATACATATGTGTTTCATAGATACAAATGTAGTTGCAGCTTAAATTTAAGACTATACATCAGCGGCAATGATGGCTAGCAAATTAAGGAAATGTTACTACAGCTGGAGCTATAAAAAGATGTATATAAAATAGTGAGCAAGAGAGAGGATATTTAGTCACTTTGATTAACGGCCTTATAAATGATGTCTGCAAGTAAAAGCGACAGTCATCTGCCAAAAGTGCAGCATCCTCCTTTGGCTGCGGGCTACTAACTAACCAAGTCTAACTAAATTAAATAACCAAGTTAGTCATAAACTGGCTGCCTGATTATGCCATTTCATCAGTTCCGCCTGTTGCTCTTAACTTAGTAATGAATAAGTCGATTTTAGTTATGAATAAGTTGTGCTGGCCACAAAAACAATTGACAGGAGTGGCCTTTAAAATGCACAAAAAAACTAAAAAAAAATTAAAAACTTGGTGTAATGCAGGATCGGTTCATTGCCATTTATTGTTATGCACATTGCAAATAGTATCTATTGGACATATGTTTGCCAATGCCGTTCCAGCCAACGATCGATCGACAGATCGTGACGCCAATGCAATGCCATGACAGTCAAAAGAAAAGAAAAGCAGCTACAGCTACGGCACACGGATAATCACTATGCTAGCAAAAAACCAAAACAATAGACATCCGAGGGTTGCCCTTGATAGTTTGCCAAAAGGCAATTCTTGTGTTGTCAGCCAGTGCTGCCAATTCCGTTTCTGCTCGTCAGATCTCGTTTTTTAAAGTCTAAATGCGCGGTATGTTTGAATTCTTCAATTCTCAGAATTCTTGAATTATAATTGAAGGGCAAAAATTAGTGCCCCGAGAAACCTTTAAAATCGATCATTTTGATTTAGCTGATTTTTACATAAGTTGGTGAAACGGCTGATTCTTCCCGAGCGCGTATTTCAGTAGGGAGCCTGTAGATTTAAAAAAAAACAAAATTTTATTTTTCTTGTAGTTTATTCGAAAGCTCTCATATAATTTCAAAACAAACGATTATGGTCTATTTTCTAATTACACTAGTTTACACGAAACATGAACCTTCGTGAAAAAGTGTTTTTTAGGGTAATTTTGTGTCTAAGATCTTCGAAATCGTTGCTGTTTTGTTCACGAGATATTAACGAATAACTGAAAAAAGTGCCCAAAAACAAGTTTTTCGAAAAAATCTCCCAAACGGTGCTTAAGTAAAAAAAAAATTGTCATTTTCGTGTTTCTCGACCCTTAAATTTGTATACTAGTGTTATAGATTATTTTATTTTTAAAAAAAAATTCAAAATATATTTAGGTCCGTCGATAGTCAACGCCCTACATTTCACTCGAGTTTTCTATAAATATTATAAAATTAAGGTAGGCTTTTCTTTATAAGTCATACCTCTTTAACGGATAAAGGCATTAGAATAATTTTTCTATGAAAAAAAAATATTTTTATTTAAAAACCAAATTTTAGATTTAAAAAGTATATTATCTCAGCTTTGCTCAATCACACTAGTTTACACGCAAAATGTACCTTCGTATAAAAGTGTTTTTTAGGGTAATATTGCGTAGAGAAACACGGAAATGAATTTGAGTCAATTTTTCACTCAAAGTTTTTCGTTTGCCTTTAGTTACGTCTTCACGAACTGAATGTTTGTAACTTTAAACAATGGTCGAAAATGTCACCTTTTTTCAACTTTGATTGCTTGTAACTTTAATAATTTTGGCTTAATTTCCACATGTCGTATATCACCGTAAAGGTCACATCAATACCTTTCGACCTAATGGAATGTCAGTAAAACATTTTGTGCACAAATTATTTACGAACAACTGAAAACAGTACACAAAAATATGTTTTTCGAAAAAATCTTGAAAACGGTGCTTAAGAAAAAAAAATGAATGTAATTTTTGTGGTTCTCGAAAATTACCCTAAAAAAGTTTTTTAAAAAAACTATTACATTTCAAGGTTCACTCCATGACCCTAAAATTTATAAGCTAGTGTAATAAGAACGTTCACATTTTATTCGCCTATATTCGCTATTAAGAAAAAAAAATTAAATAATAAAAAATAATAATATTAAAATACAAGGTGGCGCAAAAGAAGTCATCCGATGTTGTTTGGCTCTTATTTTTTTTCTAAATGAAATTCCAAAATTGACCAAAAATGACCAAAATTCGTTGCAGGGACCGCCGGCTGAGGCCCAATTGCGTGGCACGTCGTCTGGTCGATGTTTCGGGGCTCACTTCGACGTCCTCGGCTACAGCGGCGATATTTTCGGCAGAACGGGCGCTCCGGGGCCGGCCACTCTTGGCAACGTCTCGTGTGGTCCCATACTCTTCAAGATTAGTGGCTAAACGGCGCAGTGTTTGCGCAGTTGGTGTCGGACGGCCGGGAAATCGGCGACGGAATTCGCGCTGCGCCAACACCACAGACGAATTGTTACGCAAAAAAATAGACACAATTATTCCGCGTTCTTGGGGAGTGTATCGCTCCATGGCTTATTCACTTGTATTCTGTATCTGTCTAGTCCACAAATGTCAAAACAGATTTGATATTGGCGGCCATTTACAAAAATGAGAGCATCTTCCAATAGGGTGATTTCTTTTGCGCCACCTTGTATTTTAGTAATGAAGACTAATTATTTTTTTACGAATAGTAAAATTTGGAATTTACGAAAAAAATTTGTAATTTTTGTTAAACTTATTTTTAATTTTCCGCTTTGCTGAATTATAGGAATGGTCACATTTTATGCACATGTCGCTGAAAAAACAAAAAATTTTAGTTCCAAAAAGGTTTTACTTCCTTTTTTTGTTTATTTTAGTGATGACGCCTTCACCATAGTATGCATTATCTATGGATCTATCCAGTATGGTGTCTTATAATCTCTCGAAAAAGAAAGATAATAAGCTCGCTATGCTTGACTTGACACTTTATGGACAAAATTTCTAAAGATACGCAAGGAAAAAATCAGTTTGTTGCAAATGAAGCTTTTATTGTTCTTCACAAACGTTTTAAATATTCGAAAGAATTGTATAGCCCACAATTTACACAAAATTGTTGTACAAAAATATCTTCTAAAGTCAATCCAGACGACAAAATATTTGATGACATTTTCAAAATAAATATTTAAAACAGTTAGGAAATCTTGACCCTGATCCCTACGCAACTTTGTACACTTAGTAATATATTGCAAATAAATACACATTAACAAACAAAAAAAAAAACTAATACAGTCGAACATTCTTTTTTTGAATTCTTCTACATTTTCCATATAACGAGTTTTTTCAAGTACACTGCTTTTATGATATCTTTATTACGAAATTCTCTAAGAAACAAGACAATCAGGCGTGCTTTGAATTTTACAAAACAAGAACGAGTGGCTCTCGAAAAATAGTCAAATACTGAAAATATAATCTTTTTACGCGTTTCCACCGCAACAACTTAACTATCGTTGTCTATGTTGTATCGGAAAAAAATCAATCGATTGATCAATCGATTTTCAAGAGACACTCAATTTAACAGTATTAATTGTTTCATCTCAATCATCCTCTTGACAAAACACTTTTCATAGCATGTCAAACAATTTGCGTCATCTCATATTTAAATATTTAATTGATGCTTAAAAATTCAATTAGTTGTTCCACTTATATATTTAATCAATAATTATTTATATATCTATTATATTTATACCGTATAATTAAAACTATAAGCTAGCTTAGATTAGTAAGCCATGGCTGTAAGAGCCTTAAGCAAAATTTTTTAATTTAATTAATATTAGTAATAATTAAATAAATTTTTCAGACACTAATATGTGAACAACATTTTTATTTTTTAAGCGATTATGACTTGATTCTCCTTTTTTTTCGCTTAGAACTTAGAAAAAACTTTTTTCTTTAGTACCAAAAGTATTTTGAAAATCGTTTCATTTTTTATTTCATTTTTTTTTAAGTTTTAATTCAATATTTGAAAATTGCAATATTCGAAGCTCTATGGTACACTTAGGAGAAAAGAAATAAATCATCATCATCATTTGAAAAAACAATAAGAAATGATAATATCATCACCATAAATAATTTTTAAAAAAAATTCAGGATACTATAAAATTTTATAGAAAAGTCCATATTCTGCAAGTGAACTGAGAGCCTCACAGATAGTGTTCTTAAATTTCTGAATTCTTTTTCGATCGTCTTTCAAGTGTGCTGAGTAACGTTTTCAATACCAAACCCAAATAAACCCAAAAACAATATGAATTTATATTTAGCGCATTTTTTGATCCCATCCATTTTTTAATTGATTGTATATAAAGAATAATAACAATTATATTTGAAGTTTGCCTGCAACTTCTTATCAATGAATGTATTCACGAAATTTAATAGACAACCCTCGCATCTCTGTCAGGGCCATAAGTGTCGTACCCTGAGAGCAAGATTCAGCGATTTTGCACTGTTTTGGGCTTGGAAAATTACATGCATTACAACAAATAAGTAAACAAAATAAATTGAAGAAATTCAAATCAAAATATTGCATTATACCAAATAAAGAAAAATGCTGATGCTGATGGGATTTGGTGACGCTGAGGATGACGATGACGATGGTGATGGTCATGATGATGATGACTAGTAGTTGGGTTGTTGGCGTTGCTGCTGATGGAAGCGATTCAACAAGAGCGTGAAGCTCATTATGAACAGCAATTACAATAGCAGCAACAACGGTAATCGGCGCATCTCTGACAACAACAACAAACAGAAACCCACAAAAGACAGGCCGAGAGCATGAAGAAATTAAATAAACCCGATGCCAAGCCAAAGCCAGAGAGTGTAAATCCATTGAAATTGAAAGTGAATCGTGCTACACGATCCGATTCAATACGAGACGACGATCCTACGACGTATACTCAATTTAAAATAAGCAAATGACCAAAATAAAAATAAAACAAAAACAACAAGTGGGCCGATTACAATCGGGTCATCAAGACTTTAATATGCTCTGTACTCTTAAGAACTTACAAAGTTTTCAATAAATGGAGCGTGGATTGGGAATATTTATTTCATTGTTCGCATCAAGTTTTCCAATTTGTTGGTGAAATGTTTTGTAGTCAGCGGCGGACCCACGGGGGGTTTCGGGTCCAGACCACCCAAAAGTTGTAAAAATGGGTTGACAGTCTTTTGCGAGCTCTGATATACATATAAACACTTCGAAGTGAAGAAACCTCCTAAGATCAAATCCTGGTTCCGCACCTGTTTGGAGTATTTATATTAATATTTGTGACTGAACCTTTTTAAAAAATGTTTTCTAGGAAAAAGGTCACAAAAGAAAAGCAAAAGTTTTGACTTTTCTTTTCACAAATGAATGAATCGTACTTGAATCTAGTAAATACACACTTGATTTTGGGGCAAGGACGAAAATTCTAAGATGTAGAATTCCGATCTTTTTTCAAGCATTTAGATTTGAAGCCCGAAATTCTTGAAAGATCACATGATCTTAATAAGCACGAAATTGGACCACTATGAGTTTTGAAAAAGTTGCAATCTGTGAAAGAGAACGAATAAGTGCAAAAGTGTCAATGTTACTATTTGATACACTGCATAGCTCTCTTTGTTGGAAAAATCATAAAGATGGGTCAAGGCGGTTTTTTTTTTGATTTCCCTAAACATACTCTTATAACTTATTTTACCTTAAGTGTGCTGAACATCTCATTTTTAGTTTCTTTTATCAGATATCGCTTAGTAGTAATGGCTCAACTTTTATGTATCATAATTTATGATCTCTTTTTAAATTTAATCTTATCTGAGGTTTCTTAGCGCCTATTTACAATATCACCGGTTTTACTTTACTTGTCTAATGTTATTTTATTTGGCATGTTTTTAGGAAAAACTTTTTGTGGGATTCTTTATCAACTAAAGATTTTGGCAAATGCATGCCCATAATTCTCAATTCTTCTAATCTTGGTTTCGTCATGCAGTTTTTATTCCACAAAATCTCTAAGTCTTTTCATATGAAAAGGTTAGATCTTGATCTATAAGTATGGGACTTGCTCATAATTTTTTTTTCAATATAATCTCTTGAAATTTTATTTAATAATATGTAATATCTATCCTATCACTAGTAATTAACTATGAGCTAGTAGCCTTTTCTGCTGAAGAACATGAGAAGGCATATCGATAGGGAGGTAGTCCTGCCGTACTCGAAGTTCTCTAAAGAGATTCAAAAAAATAAAAATCTTAAATTCTTCAGAAAAAAACGAGTCTACCTAGCACGTTAGTCTGGAAACTTATATTTTATATTATACACCGACAAATGAAAAAGAATAGAGAAAATTTGAGAAACGCTGGACGTGTTTACTCACATCCATGACTTAAGTTTATTAAGGGATCATTTTAATAGAGTCTTTCAGATATAAGCCTATAGTAGAGTGGTAACAGGACACCCCTATTAATTGAAGATAGCGGGTAAATTAAGTTTATATTAAGATATGTAGCAGAGAGGAGATTGCCTTTTAGTCAAAAGGGCAAAAGACATTTATATAGCCATGTCCGTCGGTCCATCTAAAATAAAAGCTAAGACAACTAAACATGAGATTCAGACGGAAGAACAAATTTGTTTATTTCTCCATGCTACTTTCTACACCAAAATAGTTTAAAAGCGCTATATTCGCAACAGTTTCAAAGATACAGTCTAGTTTGTATGGGTTAAACGAATAAAACTCGATCAGCACCTAAATTTTGCAGATAATCGCAGTATAGAGGCAAGTGGGGTGAATTCGGGATTTTCAATTTTTTGGGGAGAATCCGGAAATGTCCAAAAATGAACCGCAAACATTTAATTTCTTTATAAATACATATGTATATTAATAGCATAAGCTTTGTATAACAAAATGAAGATGCAATAAATTAAATTGAATTGAATAATTGTTACCTAGATAAATGGCCTGAAAAAATGTTTTTTAAAATAGAGGGAAATCGTGTGAAAGAGCACTCCTCCTGTCTTCAGCATTTCAAAGAAATCGTCAGAACTTGGTACCGGTTTACGGGGATTTGTTTCGCTTTTTTGTAAGTTCTCGGCATTTCGACACAAAACAGTTGAAATCCGTGCTGAAATTATATTAAAAATATTTATTTGGCTCTTTTCGAGACTTCCGGATTCACCCCAAATCGACTTTTTCGAAACGAAGTAGCGTCATTCTAAAAATATAGAGTTGGAGTCACCTTGCTGGCAAAGTCATAGAGGGTAGCTAAATTTGTAGTATGTTGACCTCAAGACCCAGGTTCGATTCCCAAACTGAAATCGGATGCGCCTAACTTCGAAGTGTATATATAAATCAGAGCTGGCAAAAGACTTCAACCCATTTTTCCAACTTTTGGGGGTCCGTACCCGAAAAACCCCCCGTGGATTCGCCACTGGATTAAAGTAAGAATGAATGAAAAAAAAAATAAAAATATCTAGGTCTTGTTCAATTAAATATTTTATTTGTATTATATTTTTTTATTTATATACATTTAAACTTGTCTGCCACATATTACATATAGAGCTCTACATACTCTTTTACCCTTTGTTTGCAGTGTGTTAAAACAATAACAAAGTAGCAGCAGCAGCAACAACTTAAAGAAGTTAAGTTAATAAAAAGGAAAACCAAGCCGCAATGGACAACGGCGCCAAGTTGCAGCTAACTGCGCAGTCGCAACTAGGAGCGGCAGCGCAGCAGCTCAGTTTCCCCCAGCTGACTTTGCCAACTGTTGTTGTGGTTATTGCCAGTGTTGTTGTTATTGCTGTTGTTATTGTTGTTGTTTCATACAATTCAATTTCTTCATGGTTATATGCTCTTTGCCAACTGACAACTTCTTCTTCAGCGTTGGCGTCTGCGTCTGCGTCGCCGTCTGCCATCGTCTTCGCTGTCGCTATACGCTGTTGACGTCGTCTTCGTCGTTGCCATCGCCATCGTTATTTTTACTTAATTTTTATTTCACGCGCTGTGGCGCTATAAAAGAAACTGCAACAATCGTTGTGGCATGCAGTAAGAGGTTCCGCGTCAAACGAACTCCATCTAGATCCGAGTTCAAGCTACAAAGTCTCGTGTCAAATCCGCAAAATATTCAAAAATAAACGCTAAAAAATCACGCTTTACAAGCTCACCCATATAACAAAATGCAGTTTAGTTTTGTGGTATGTGCTTTGCCTGCTCCAACTTCGTTGGATTCTTGTCCAAGTGAAAGTGCAAGACATGTGACAGTTTAGTGATATTAATTGTTGTTGTTGTTGTCTTTGTTCTTCAATGTGCAGATAGTGCTTGTCTTGGCCACCGCAGCATTGGTGGCCGCACGCCCGGAGCCACCACGTGACACGTACAGCGCACCACCGCCTAGTAGCTATTCACCGAGTGGACCCAGTGGGGGTTATGGTGCGCCTGCGCCACAATATGGACCACCACAGCAGCCACCCGTAGTGCATAAGCATGTCTATGTGCATGTGCCACCACCAGAGCCAGAGTATCAAGCTCCCAGGTAAGTCATCTGCTGTAGGCACACTGAATCCTTGAATAAAGAAATGTTACCAAGTTGATAGAAATTGAATGAAGGTCTTCCAAATGCACAAAGGATAGTTTTCCTAAATTTTAGTTGCAAATAATTTCTTGAAGAAGCTGCAGATCTTGCAACACTTAAAAGGATAGTCTATCTAAATATTTATTAGAAATCAATTCACAACAATAGAAGGTTCTAAATATTTATAAATATTCCCCTAAGCTTAAAAAAATATTGGCATTTCTTAAATACTTTTTGGATTAGAAGAATACGATTCTGAAAGATTCTTTCGGATCAAGAACGTTCCTAAAGAAATCGCTTTAACTCAGCAATCGAAATTATATAAAATATTTTCTCACATAAGAAGAATAGAGTATTTTCATAAAGTCCCAGAAAATTAAACTGTCACTCTAAAAGATTTTTCCAGAATCCAACTTTTTCCAACCGTGCCTAAACATTACGAATTGTTAGAAGCTGTTTCTGCAAAATTCTTCTATCAAAGCTATTTTGAAGGATGCTTAGATGATATTTATACCCAGTTATATTTTTACGAGGGTTTCACTTAAAACTGTCCTAGCCTAGTCTAACTACAATATATTTTGGAATTTATTTCACATTCCCCATCTATTTTTAGCATATGTGATCTGTTACAGAGTCGCATAACTCACAGACCATTCATCTAAGTTCAAGTTGGTTAAATTTGAAAGTCATTATAAAAGATGCTTTCATTTTTCTGTGACTACTACATACGAACTCATTCAAAAGCTGCGCAAATCTGCAAGTCATTCTGAGAGATCCCTACAAAAAAATAAATACACATGTTTGACGTGCCCCGAAATTCACATTCACTTTGGCTCTAGGGCTCTTATAACGAATGACCTAATGGCTACAGGGTATAAAAATTCCAAAGCCTTTTTCCTTCCTCTTCCGTAAATCGTTAAAGTAAATCGAAAACGAAAGTTGTGCAGTGAACTTAATAGCTTGGATCATTTGGAACTACAGTTGCGTAATTTTAGTTAAAGTTCTCACAGTTGGCAATACGCCTTCACAGCCCTTATGTTACATTTATAGTTACCATAGTATTCAAGGCATTCAAACAGAAACCGTAGAGCCCAGATAGATACTTCAAAAATTTATGGGTTTGTGAAGCCCGAAATCTGTCTTTATATAGCAGAGAAGAATTAGTGCTTAACAATTAGTGTCAAACAACTCATACTCAACAAAACTCATCTGAGTTTTAATTAAAGTTTTTACTTTCTCAATGTGGAAGAATCAAAAAGAATCCAAAACTACTTCAAAGAAATCTTTCTACAGTCTTTTTCGATGAAGGTTTTTCAAGCCAAAAAAGCATCACTGGTAAGTTTTCGAACAATCCAACCAAAGGCTAAAGAAGGATATAAAAAAAATTAAATTGATTATTCTTAAAAATTTGGTGTCCCTGCGTGGTTTCAAGCCCCCAAAAGTCTTTCTGTCTAACATCCGAATCAAAATATGCAAGACTTAATGCCACAGAAGGATGTTGAGATCCGAAAAGGTTAACTAGCGTTCTTTAGAGCTTCTTTCTTAATTACATATTAGACCTTAACTCCTTTTCAGAAGAGAGTTAAGCTGAAATTGATGGCACAGAAGGTTTTTGAGGTGTAAGAGTAAGGTAACTAGCGCTGATAATTACATATTAGACCTTGGCTCCTTTTCAGAAGAGAATTAAGCTGAAATTGATGGCACAGAAGGTTTTTGAGCCTCAAAAGGTGTAATTGTTTTTAATCCTAAAAATATAATTGTCTTTCTTCAGAACCAAAATAAGTCAGCTTTAATGACATAGCAGGCTTTCGAAGCAGGAAAACTAAAACTGGCGCTAATCCGAACCAATATAGAACAATCTTAATTCCATACTAAAACTAAGATCGACTTCATATTTAAGATAAGCTGGAATAGCTGCCAGAAATTGTTTTCAAGCCCAAAAATGTATAATTGGCGTTCTTCTAAACAAAGACATGCTACGTTTGACGCCATAGAATGGGTTTAAGCACAAAAAAGTGTAAACGTCAATTATCTGTATCAAAATGTTAGATTTAATGCCACGGAAGGCTTTTGAGGCGCTCTCTCGACTCAACATAGAGCAATTTTGATTACACACTTAACTGAAGATTCTTTTCATAAGATAAGATAGGATAGCTGTCAGAGAAGGGTGTTAAGCTCCAAAAATATTAATTGGAAGGACTTTGAGCCCTCAAAAGTGTAACTGTCAATTATACGAGCCAATATGCCAGAATTAATGCCAAAGAAGGCTTTTAGACCCTAAAGTGTCAAAAACTGTCATTCTTCTGACTCAAAATATGTCAGCCCTGATACTATAAAAGACTTTTGAGACACGAGAAGTGTGACTGACCAAGCAATGCTTATACGCATAATGACTTAGATGTTTTAAAGAGTGAAGTTAAGCTAGTATTGAAACTCAAAAAGATTTGTGATGCCCATAAAGTATAATTCTTCCAAAACTTGATTTGTTAGGTTCGATACAACAGAATGAATGCTAAAAAGTTTAAGTGTCAATCATCTGAGACAAAAGCAGAAATTAAACCTATTGCCACACAAGGCTTTTGAGACCCTAAGATTGTAACATCATCATCATCTTTTCCTAAATCTCTCATTGGAGCATAGGGCCTCCCCGAAGAGTATAACTGCCACCAATTTATAGAAATCTTTTTCAACACTGAAGCTAACTTCATTGACAATATAAGTTCGGGCAGCTGCCAAAAGATATGGTAGTTGTGACGTCACAGAAGTGTTTTGAGCTCCATAAAGTGTAACAGTCGTTCTTCTAACCCAAAATTTGTCAGCTGCAGAGATTAGTTAACCAAAAAGTTGCAGGAGAGGGTTAAGCCCAAAAGATATGGTAGTTGTGACGTCACAGAAGTGTTTTGAGCTCCATAAAGTGTAACAGTCATTCTTCTAACCCAAAATTTGTCAACTAAAGAGATTAGTTAACCAAAAAGTATAACTGTCACCCTAACGAGCAAAGACGTAACCTATCTGGTAATGTATCTGTTGCACCCGTTTAAGCTGTGTCGACACCATCTAGTTAGCCCCTTAATGTGAAGTTTCGCAGTGCAAAAATTTTATGTTGCATGCTTAATGATCTTTATTACCCAAATTTTCTGCAAACTTTCAGCTTAGCATAGCAACAAACATAACATGTTATACTGTATTAAGCAAATTGCAACAATCTCCTAAAAGACCAAAGACCAGGTGCTGCTCGGATTACAACATTGTTTTTTTTTATTGTTTTTATTTGGCATTATCATTTATGATAGTTGTAAAAATATGCAATGCAGTAGGATTACATAGATTACATGGATTACATATTAAAATATGCGACGTTTTGCAGCTACAAGGAAAATTATTTAATACCTTGTCACGAGGGCTAAAAGTGTGGCACATAACTTTGACAATATGTTGTAGTTGTTGTTGTTATTATATCTTTTGTCGTCTGGTTTCTATGAGATACTACTAACGGTGCGCAAGTAATGTTAATTACCGTTGGAAAGATAGTATGTTGATGAAGACCGTCAAGCCGTGACTAAAATGTTACCTAAGTTTGTTTTGCTTTATTGTAGTTAGTTACCATTTCCAAGCTAATTAGTCCGCCTGGCTGGCTGGCTGGTTGGCTATATGCAGGGAGGAGAGAGGGACGGTGGCAATTACACTCTAGCATAGATTTTATATAAGAGCCCTAAGCCAACCAAGCACCACATTGGTGGGCGGTAATTGTGAATACTTGTTGGGATCGCTGTCGTCTTATTACCATTGGCTAGATAAACAAGTCTTTGGCTGAGCTCGTCTTGGGCAACAATTTGCATATATTGCATATAATGCCTTCACTTTACTTCTTTAAACCTTTCTCTTGCGCTCTATTTTCAATAGAAAACCTCTGTATGTGCCGCCACCACAGAAGCACTACAAGATCGTATTCATCAAGGCACCATCACCACCTGCACCAACAGCACCAATTATACCACAGTTCCCACAGAACGAGGAGAAGACTTTGGTCTATGTGCTAGTCAAGAGACCAGAAGAGCAGCCTGAACTCATCATACCCACACCAGCGCCCACACAGCCCAGCAAGCCCGAGGTCTACTTCATTCGCTACAAGACACAGAAGGAGGAAACTGGTCCATATCCCAACAGCATTGCTCCACCACAGCCGGAATATGGTGCGCCCGCCGCTCCACCAGCACCCTCAGCACCCAGCAGCTCTTATGGTGCGCCTTCGCACTAAGTGCTGTGCCAGTTTTATTTCGCAACTCCCAACCCAAAACTGGACGTGCTGCACGTCCGCGTGTTATACTCACTCTCACTCAATCACATGGTTTTTCCGAACCACTAATTGTGTTTTTTTTGTTTTTGTTTCATGTGGTTCATTGAATCTTTTTTTGTTAAAGCAAATCATACGAAAAAATCGACTTAATGTGTGACAAAGTTTACGAATAACGAATAACGTACAACATCGAATAACTTTCATGCAAATTCATTATTCATTGTTGTTGTTTCTTTAATGTTAAATGTAATTTACCTCTAAAAGTTGTTTCTTATAACATTCTTCATATAGGCTGTTTGTTTCAAATGTTTGTTTTGTTAAGTTTTAGTTATATAAGCGTGCGTTATACTATATACCATCATTACACTGAGAACTCTAGTTATAATTATCAATTACTTAACTAATAACATTCATCGCAAATGCATTTCAAAATAGTAGAATACCTGCATAAAGTTTCTGTAAATTGTTGTTGAACATTATGTATATGCAATATGCATATAAACAATTCAAAAAACAAAACAAAAAAAACGATACTCAAGTATGTATATATACTATATGTAAATGAATGGCTACAGCATAAATAATAAAAAATTTTAAAAGATACAAAGTACGTGTATAAGTATGCAATATATTTTAATATGGGCAATTTGTCTTGCTAAAGTGTTGCCATGACAAGTCAAAGTTAACGACCTTGTGTCAGCATTGCCATTTGCAAGCAAACTATAGCAGTGGCTGTCAAACTGTACAAGCTTGAATGCTAATTGGACATGTGTTCATCAGTCAGTTTACAATTTTTGGGACTCTCAAACTGTATCAGTGATTGTAAAACTGCTGCAGCTGGTCCGTATGGCATTAAATTTGCTTACTTTTTAATTTATCTAGTATTGTATACACTTCGACGTGAAAATACCCAAGAAGGGGGACCGAGCGAACTGTGGCAATTATAGAGGTAACACTCTTCTACCTATACATAGTAAAGTATTAGGTGCGCAACTAAGTTCTCGCTGTTTTTTTGATGAAAATGTAACTTTATTATCAAAAAAAATGGTTATCAATGACTCATTCAAAGTATTGCCCATCGCTAGCTACAACTTTTTCCAATATTTCTGGCAGAGTTCGAATACCTTGACGGTAGAAGTGTTCGTTTTTTGAGGCTATCCACGAACCAAGCCATTTTCCGATATCTTCATATGAATGGAACTGCTGATTAGCCAGACCATGTGCCATCGAGCGGAACAAGTAAAAATCGGACGGCGCAATATCTGGGGAATATGGCGGGTGGGGTAGGACTTCCCATTTGAGCGTTCCCATGTAGGTTTTAACAGGATTGGCAATGTGAGGCCGAGCGTTGTCATGCAGTAAAATCACTTTTTCGTGCCTCTGCTCGTATTGTGGCCGTTTTTCTCGCAGTGCTCGGCTCAATCGCATCAATTGAGTTCGATACCGTTCCCCAGTGATGGTTTCGCCTTGTTTCAACAGCTCATAATAAACAACACCGACCTGGTCCCACCAAATGCACAGCATAACCTTCGCAGCGTGAGTATTCGGCCGAGCCGACGACGTGGTAGCATGACCGGGTAGTCCCCAAGAATTTTTCCTCTTTGGGTTGCTGTAATGAATCCATTTTTCATCACCCGTCACGATGCGATGAAGAAAACTCTTCCTTCTTTGTCGCTGGAGCAGTTGTTCACAGGCGAAAAAACGACGCTCAACGTCCCTTGGTTTCAAATCATAAGGAACCCAAGTTCCTTGCTTTTGAATCATTCCCAACGCATGCAATCCCTTGGAAATGGCTTGGCGGGTAACTCCTAATGCTGAAGCAAGCTCTTCTTGCGTTTGGCGCGAATCCTCATCGAGCAATGCCTCCAATTCAGCGTCTTCGAAGGTTTTGGGTCTTCCTTTACGTGGACGGTCGTCAACATCGAAATCACCGTCTTTGAAGCGACGGAACCAATCACGGCACTTTGTTTCGCTTGGAGCAGCATCTCCGTACACTTTTTGGAGCTCTCGATGCGCTTCAGCTGCCGTTTTTTTTCGAACAGAACAAGAAAATCAACACTTCCCGCAAATGATGATTTTTTGGCACAAAACTAGACATTTTCACACAACCACAAGTAAATAATGCAAAAAGAAATTCACTCATGTGCCATAGCAGTTTGCTAACCATATGCCTAAGCTTCGTTTATGAAGTTTTGGGTATGTCAAAATCGACCAGAACTTTCTGCTAAAGCCATCTATTGGCAAACAGCGAGAACTTAGTTGCGCACCTAATATTTTACAAAATTTTACTTGAACGCATATCTGTAGCAGCAGAAAGCAATATACCGGAGAAACAATATGGTTTCAGACCTGGGCGTTCATGTATTGACTTAATTAACACAATCAGAATTTTATTTGAGCAATTTAACATGGGGACGATGGGGGTGTGTAAGGTAAAGTGGTCAAGCAATCCTTAGTAAGTCGAAGGTCTTGCGGACCCCCTTGCTTGCAAGGGCCTCCCTCCGTGGTGTTCCCTCGTTTACACGAAGGGTACGCGAATTCGAGCGACGATTTCAAAGGTGTAACCTCAGACCATAAAAAGGTTGCGTTGGGCTAGTAACCCGGCCGTAAAACAACACATATTCGAGATACGGAAATTTCCGCCCTATGCTTCTCCTAGGGGCGACTACTCGTAAATGCAAAATTAAGCTCTACAGTAGTCTAGGAATATATATATGTACATATATATAATTTAACGAGTTTCGTGCTGCAATGTATGCCATATTTATCGATTTTGACAGCATCAATAGAACATTTTTGGAAAACGCTTTTTGGCAGAGGTCTGCCAGTTAAACTTGTCAACTTACTAAGGGATCATCCATAAACTACGTGACGCTGGTTTTCGTCAAAATAGACCCCTAACCCTCCCCCTTGTGACACAGTGACGGAATATTTTTGAAGATTTTCCATATGGTCGTGACGCTTCGCCAGACACTGCTATGTTTGGATGAAGTTATGCAAAGATCATTAAATGGCAGACGCGGAATTCAGTGGACACCATTTGCACATCTAGAGCCACAATTTAGCCGATCTAGAATCGAACCTGAATCAGCGCTGTATTAACAGCAATGTAGCGGGCATGGAAATTAATGTCAGCAAAACGAAACTCATGAGCAGTGGTTATTGTTCCATTCAACACCCAGTGATCCTCCTTTGGCGTTCTCAGCAAGATCTGGAAATCCAGTCAATGTAAAATCGATATTTTTTTACGGATGCGTGACGTGGAAAAGCTCGAGATGCATCGACACAAAAATACAAACATTTATAAATAAATGCCTGCGGAGAATACTTAAGATTAGATGGCCCGAGCGAATAAGTAATGAAGCTCTCTGGAGCCGGACAAATCAACAAATGGCGCTGGTTGGATCGAGCACACGCTTCGAAAGCCTGCGAACGATTGACGCTGAGCTTAATGCCGCAAACTACTTTGGAATGAAATTTGTCGTGATGCTCCCAATAGAGTAAGATTTAGATCTGTTGTAGAGGCCCTCTGCTCTACAAGGAGAAGAGGACTACAGTACAGTAAAATGTAACAGTCGGTTTTCGCTAAATGTCTTTAGTTAGCCATATCTCTTCATGTATATATCGCATTGGGTCATACATAGCGCATTTAAAAAGTTGACATTACGATTAAAAAAAGTCTATGTTAACTTTTGTTTGGTGATACCAGTCTTCTTGTGCTACAGCGTTTCAAAATGGAGGAAAAAAGAGAAAATTCGATACATTCAAAATTTTTTTTTCTGTTTATAGACCCATACAGTATCGAATTCAACAGCAAAGCTGTGGTTCCAAAGACTCCGTTCTGGTAATGTGGACGTCAAAGATAGTCTACGCTCTGGTAGGTTGATGTTGATAAAATAATGGAAATGATCGAGTCGAACCAGCATGTGAGCACTTATTCTATTGCCCAGGAACTTAAGATTAGCCAGAAAACCGTTTGAAACCATTTGCATTAGGCTGGTCTCAAGAATAAGCTCGATGTATGGGTGGCAAACGAATTATCGCAAAAAAACCTTTGGCACCAAATCGATCCATTTTTGTAGCGATTGGTGACTGGCAATGAGAAATGGATCACATTGGAGTATAACAGCCAAAAAGATCGTGGTCCAATCGCGGGGAGTCGGCTTTAACGATCGTTACGCCCGGATTACCGGCAAAGAAGGTCTTGCTGTGTATTTGGTGGGATTGGAAGAGAATCATCCCATAGGGCCAAACACTCAATACGGACCTATATTGTCAAAAACTAGTGATCGACCAGAAGCGGCCAGGATTGGCCAATAGAAAGGGTGTTGTGTTGCATCAAGTGAGCCGCACACATCTTTAATGACACGTCAGCAGCTCCGAGAGTTTGGATGGGATGTTCTATGGCTCCCACCGTATAGTCTAGAGCTGAAACCAAGCGACTATCACCTATTTAAACATTTGTAAAATTTTCCTGATGGTAAAGAAATGGCCTCAAGAGAGGCAGGTGAAAATGAGTTGGTGTGATTTTTTCGGATCGTGAATGAGGACTTTTTCAATCGGGGAATTATAAAATTGCCGTCTAAAAAAGTTATCGAACAAAACGGGGCATATTTGACCTAAATCGGATACTCTTAACTGTGTTAATTGCATCGTAGAAGTAAAGCGAAGAAACGCAGGGAACTTTTTACTTTACTTAATATATAACAGCTATTAGAATAAAAAACATTGAACTTTACTTTAGGTGGGGGGTGACTATATCCACTGCGTGATACCAAAAGTAATAGATGCGCCTTCTCGTCATGGCAATAGAGGCATGGTCTCTCGTCGTCATTCTTCAGGAGACTCCATCCTTTCTGGAGCTTCTTGAAACATGTACACAAGATGTCATAGGCAGTGGAACCGCCAGTTGTTTGTCCGCTGGATGATAATTCGGTTGACACTGTCAACGATCGTTGCCAATATGTAAAAAGTCTTAAGGGGCATTTTCATCTCAACTACTTACCGCGTAATTTCCCATGAACCACTCCGAGAACATCTGCGTCAGAATGCCTTCCTATTAAATATTTCAAGAAAATTTACATCAGATTGGGTTATTAACCATCCGTCAGCTCAACTTGGCAAAACGGTTAGGATGAGCGTCATATCCAGTGTTAACTTTCTGCACAAAAAATATTCTCTACTTTTCAGTTGCCTATGGAGTACAGAATGTCATTGATTGGTAAGTGCTATTCTTCCTTATGAAGATGTTAAGAAGGTAGGCGAGGACTTGGTCTAGACTCTGATTTTCCCACATTAAAGACAACATACAGGCAGGCAAGCTTTTGTAAAAAACGGACCTGTTAAGATGGAACCCGGCCTTTCGCAACAGACGCACAAATTAAAGATATTGCAGAAGCGTTTTTGGTATCGACTGGATCGGAAGGTCCTTTCCAATATGGCCGGAGCTGCGTGTTTTGATTAACTATAACTCAAGAACTTGAGCTTTAAAAACCCAATAACGTTTTCTTCGAGACCGATTGTCCTGCGATGTTTTTGATAAGTTTTTGGGTTTCGGGGGTCTCGTTTCATGGGGTTTTCCGATTCGGTTTCGGGTGGCGGATTAGTTTTCATGTACAGTGTGAATTCATACCTTATCGTTTAAAAACATCAGTACCTTATAGAAAGCATTCAATGGATTTCCAAGACCCTATACCAAATTCGCACCTGACATATTGTGGGATTACCTCTACGTAGTAACGAAGAGTTACATAGAAGATGTAAAATTGAACCAATGTCAAAAATTTCATTAAAAAGCGTAAATGGCGTTGGCCGCACTCTTCGCAAAGAACCAACACAAGTTTGTCGCCAAGCGTCTGACTGGAATCCGTAAGGCCTAAGACAACATGGAGAAGATCGTTGAACAGCGAAAAAAGACTCAACAGCAAAATCATGGAGTGAGCTGAAAGCTACAGCACACAATCGTACCAGATGGATATGTATTACTAAGGCCCTATGCTCCACAATGAGATAAAGGGCACAACAACAACAACCACTACGTAGCGCAAGAAAAAAATTCGTTTTCTTCTTTATTTTTGTTCTACAAAAAATTGGTTAATGCATTGTACCAACACATTGTTGCCAGTCTTGAACATCTTTTCAGGGAAACCAAAGACTTCCGCAAATTCCGTCGGTGGCAGCATTCCATTCTTCATTGCCCGACTCCAAACTGAAGACGTGTTTCCGCCATGTTCCTTTGCACCCAAACTCAACACTCTATATATCTTAAAAAACAATCTCGGTAAACAAATTTCAAACTGTAACAGTTACCTTCAACCTGTACCAACGGCCTTGCTGGCACAGGAACTACATAAGCGCCCGTCTAGACCATTTGATTTAAGGGGCTTAAAAGTTACGTGTTAATTGATAGCAGTAAGTTTAGTTACAGTTATGTGCGAAATTGTTAGGAAATCCTTAAAAACACTTTAATTGAGTTGTTTCAGGCAGTCGCTGCTTCAACTTTCAAGTTTTTGTCAGGCAGTCCTCCACCAGCCCTTGGCTATAGCCTATACCTGTGCCTGTGGCTGTGCCTATGCCTCTTAGAGCCTGGTTGAACCACCCAACAACTACCTATATATGCTTTTAAAATACACCCAAACACCTATCGCTCACTGCACACACACACACACACACACACACACTCAACATCAGCTCCAAATGTAAGCGAACTTAAAACACATCGTTTGCATTTGGACCCATCTACAGCAGCACTTAAGTGACGCTCCATCTAAAGCTCAACTATCATCGTTTTTCCTTATTTTTTTGTGCTCCTTTTTGTTATCGTTATTGTTGTTGTTGTTGTCGTTTTTTCTTGCCTTTTTGCATTTTGATGTCTACAATATAAACATCATTTGCGTTGTTCCTTTTGTTTTAGCCTCGCTGATTTTGTTTACCTGTGCCGTAACAGCTAAATGCAAATGGAGCTCCGCTCTTACAGCACCAAACGGAGCACTCGGCGCTCAAGACCATGAAATAAAGGATATAGGAGACGCATTGCGCAGGTTTTTTATTTGTAAGCGGCAAAGAATTTAAGCGTGTGACGTCACATAATCAACTTTTTTTTTTTTGTTCTCTTTGCTCATTGTGATCTTTCAGAGCGTTGTACATTGAAATATTAAAGAAAATGTACGTTAAAAGTCAGGTTTTTAGGAATTTAGCAGATGTTATAATTAAACTCCATTGAGTAATAACTATTTTTTTAAATGCTGTAAGCTCAATTTCAAAATGGTAAATCTAGGACATGATTGCGTTTTAATCTCCTTGTTGTATCGCTATCATCCAAGAGGCCTATTGCCAAAAAATGATTATGTAGCCTTTCCACGTAACTTGTATTAAAGGTATAAAAATATTAAATGGAAATTAATTTTAATATAAGAAATGCAGCTCCCTAACAGGCTTGTCTAAGCTATGTTTTCAATTTTGAGTTCTAGGTTTTTTTTTTTTCATATTTTCCTCTTTTGCTTATTATGCATTAATGTCTGAGTCAACTAAAATTCTAATTAGGTTTAAACCTAAATAAATGTACTAGAAAACTTGATATAACGATGAAGATTAAAGAATTTAATTGAACTTAATATCGCAGCAAGCAGAAATAAATTATTTTAAAAAAGCAATTAGGGTATTCACTTTCTCGGGCAAAAATGTAGAAAGGCAGAAGTGCCACAAGCAGAAGATTTCAACAACAGCTTCACTAACAAACATTTCGGCCAAATGCGGATCTTTGACGAAAATTAGGACACTTCTGATCAAAGCTGAACTAAACATCTGTTTGTAAACAAAATCATGTGAAACCTGGTTTTTTCATAATTAATTTAATTATTTTCTTGCTGTGAAAGATCAGAAATATTTTTAGTCTGGCACTTCTGCAGCGTTGTTACGGTTGCTCACATCGTTAGACGGGCACTTTTGCCCGACAAAGTGAACAGCCAAATTAATATTAAACTTCGCACTTACCTGAATGCTTAAGTTAACTTACATTTGCCTTTCATTCACTTGACAAGACCATACCAAAATTTTTTTCAATTTAAAGATCAGATTCCAGAATTTAAGGTGCCATCACTTTCAGTAACAATTTGATACAATTTAACCCAAATTAGCGACTCAACTCGGAAATTTCTGGTCAACTCTGTGCCTAGCAGTCTAAGCTAGGTTACTGTAGCTAAGGGAAAACTTATTAGTTGTTAGAAAAAATATGATGCACATTTACATATTTCCTCCTTTAAGAGAAGTAATGAGACAAATATCCTGTAAGAATTTCTTTTATTTTGCATTCAGGTAATTTACTTGGGACACAGTAGTATGCAATAAAAACAAAGGATTAAGGTTTAACATACACTTGTTTCCATGAGGTAGCAAATGAAAAAACTGATCAATGCAACCATTAAAATTAGTCAAAGATCTACCACAGCTGAAGTTTGTGGGAATGGACAATAAGTATAGCTTACTTTATTTGATATCGTCTTAAGTATATGTAGTCCTGTCATTATGAATATAGTAGATCAGCAAAGGAAGATCTTTTATAAGTAACGATGTCAGTTACTATAGATATGACAAATGCACTGGAAATAATTTTGGGAAATATTACACTTTAACTAAAACAAAAAAATTATTTTTATTCTTACAATTAATTTAATGTTTACAATTAAAGTACCACAGGAATTCAGAATTGACCTTCTACAGCTATATTTAACATCGGCTAAATAATAGTACAGACTTGCCGGGGGAAAATAAATGCTCAATGGTTCATTAGACCATTGAAACAAACATTTTAAAGAACATTAACACACTAAAGAACACTTCTACTAGATGCAAAGCATAGAAGAGTGTCAAAAGTTGCACAGGTGAAGTCGCCACCTCTTTGCTTTACACCACGACTCAAAAAAGTCACACGGTCTCTCTTAGCTTTCATACGCCAAAAGCGAAAGTCAACCCTCCGCAACAGGACATAACAAAATAAGAGAGTTAGACGCAAAGGGCATTGCCAGCGTTAGTTAATGCTCTCTTAGTTAATCACTGCGCATGCGTCGCTGTTGTTGCTTCAAGAGCACAAACACTTGGCAGTGCTCAAGTTGCTCTTGAAGTTGTCAGTTGCCATTGTGATGCCAACGTACGTGGATATGGCACGCTTATGGCAAAAGCGTCGCGTTTTTTTATTGTTGTGTGAAAAATGAAAAGCAAATTTTTCGTTGTGAGTTAAAATCGAATAAATGATGTATATCAAAATCGAAGTTAAAGCAGTGTGAAAAAGCCAAAGATGAATCTAACGAGAAATTGCCAGTCATAAAAAGGGTTTGTGTTGTGTTGCCATTGTCGTTGTTGTTGTTGTTATCCTTGTTGTTGTAAAGTCACTCTGTTGCTGTTGCTGTTACTGTTGTTGTTGTCGTGTACAATTAAGCCTTGCCAATCGATTAGTGTAAAACTGAAGGCATTTTTAGAGCGGATTTTGTGCAGGTGCGCAACATATAAAACCCTTTTACAAAGCCATTTCCGCCTAGGCGCTCTATTATAATAAGAAGAAAAAAAAAATTACATATAATGCTAAACTTTTAGCAAGTGCAAATTTTACGAGCTTATACAGTATATAGCCATATGTTGCTTATATTAGCTATAAAAAGTGTTTTGTGTTTGCCTGTGTGCCGTGTCTAATTTGGATTTTTTTTCTACAACTTCCCCAACTAAGGATACCCATAGAGCTTCCAACACACAACAAATCACAACATTAACTTCCACACACAATTGTGGCCAACAAAAGTTTAAGGCCATGTCATCCTCCAATGCCAGCAATACACGCAATGGCGGCTATTGCGGCGCCTTGCAACGTGCGCCACCGCCCCTGCCTCCGGCACTGGCGCGGCGTCTTAGCAGCAAGGAATGCTACGGTGTGGGCAAAGTCAAAGTCATGCTGCGCGTTGCGGATAAGCCCACAGATAGTCAGCTACAAACGCTAGCGCTGGACAAGAAGAAGCGTCAGGTCACCCTAACAGAACCCAAGAATATATGCACGCCCTTGGCGCAGGAACGTGCACCCATGGTGGCAGCACCAAAGATGTTTGCCTTTGATAGTCTCTTTACGATGGAGGACAAACAGGTAAGTTTGCTGGCTACCAATCTACCAAATTGCTGGTCGCTTAGCCAAGGACAAAAAAAAAATTCCACCTTTTATAGTCGGATGTCTGCGCTGCAGCCTTGAGCGAAGTCATACCCGCCGTATTAGATGGCTCCGATGGCTGCCTGCTGGCCATGGGCTATCCAGGCACGGGTCAGCAGCAAAGCATATTGGGTGACTTGTGCACGCTAGGTGCGCTACCCTGTGCCATAGCCTGGCTGTACAAGGGCATCAATGAGCGCAGACAAAAGAGCGGCGCTCGTTTTTCGGTGCGTGTTAGTGCTGTGGGCGTTAGTGCTACCAAACCGGATGCGGTCTCCACGGATTTGCTCATCTCTCATGCAGCTGGTAAGCATTTGCCACCTGTTAGATGGCATCTAAACAGCTAAACAGTAAATAGGCAGTTTGACTCTTGGCAGCTGGTTGCGCGGGCATGTAATGTTGCCCCTGGGCCAAATTTTGTGCCTGCCATGAGGCGGGGGGTCTGTAACTGGCCAATTTGAATAATCTTAACCTGTGCCCTAACCCAGCCACACACACACACACAGACAGACTCCTTTGCACACACACACACACAAACACAGCTGGGCTCGGTGCCGTATGTTTTAGAGTGGCATTTATTCTGACATAAAGCCTAATGCTCATTTCATTCACTTCCTACTGCTGCGTGGGCTGCACAGAATCTGACGACTCCCCGGGGATTTATTTGCGTGACGACTTCCTTGGCGGTCCAACGGAACTACGTGCACCCACCGCCGAACGTGCCGCGTTGTTTCTTGACTCGGCTTTAGCTGGACGCTTAAAAAGTTCCAGCTCAACTGGCAGTGGGGGTCTGGAGCCAGCCCTCATATTCACACTGCACGTCTATCAGTATAGCTTGTCGCGCAAAGGGGGTGGTGGTAAGTAAAAGGAAACACAAAGCGGCAGTTGCCATTGTTGTAGCTGTCGTTGTTGTCGCTCTTGATATTGTTGTTGTTGTTGTTGTTGTTGCTGGCACTCAAGTGGCCCGCTAAATGTTTCACTAGACGCCTGCACCATTAAATTGTCGCATTTTGCTTGCCTTTTCTCCCTTCCCCCACTCTGCTGCCATTTCCATTTCTGATGCTATTCCCGCTCCAACTCACGCCCTTCATCATGCTGCATAGTTGCCGGCGGTAGAAGTCGTTTACATATCATCGATTTGGGCGGCTGTGCAAATCGCAGCGGTGGGCTGCCACTTTCGGGCATTGGTAACATATTGCTGGCCATATTGAGTGGCCAACGCCATCCGCCACATAAGGACCACCCGCTGACGCCGTTACTTAAGGACTGTCTGGCGCCCATAACCTGCCACGTGGCCATACTGGCGCATGTGCTGCACGAGCAAAGCTATACGGATGCCCTGTCGACAATTCAGATTGCATCGCGTATACATCGACTGCGTAGACGGAAACATCGCGTGCCCATGCCCTTGGCTGTTGGCTTGGCAGCGGGTCTGGCCAGTGGTAGCACGGCGGGTGGCTCCTCGGCAGGGTCGGGTGCAGATCCCTCCAGCTCGGAGTTCTCGACCGATACGGTAATTTATATGGGACCGCATGGAGATGATGCCACGGATGGCGAGCATCCGCCCGTTTATTTGCCCTCGTTAAGTACGGCTGATAATCGCGGCATGCTGAGTAAGGCGTTGAAGGGCAGCGCAGTGGAGAAGCTAGCGGTACAACCCAAGGCCGTTACAGTGGTTAAGAAGGCAGCCGTGGACAAGGGTAAGCAGATAATTGGCTGGGAATTTAAGTCAATTCTGAAACGCGAACTGATTTTCGTAGGAAAACTTGTGATTACGATTGGTATTGTTGTGTTGCGTTTTGAGGTTGGGGTCCTTATGTCTTATTACTGGGTAGCTTTACAATGCACCATTGCAAGGACTAACATATTGGTTTTCAAAATATGTTTTTAATTAATAAACAAATCCGCGAGATTAGGTTTATTTAAAATTATTTAAAAATTTTGCCCTTACACCGAAACAAATTTTAGAATATTAATTCTCAAGCCTTTTAAACAATCTTAATAAGATTTTCTGGCTCATTTGAAGGATAAATTGGTATCATATCTACTAGAGCAGGACTGCTTTTAAGAAAAGTACAATTTTAAGAAACTGAAAGACTTTAAAAAGTCTATAAATCTAAAAATTGAAATTTAAAAAAAAAGTCCAAAAGTACTTAAAAACGAATTTATAATCTAAAAATAGCATTTTAAAAAATCTTAAAATAAGACTCCGAATTTTTCATAATTGCCATATATTTTTTCCCCTTTGTTCAAGAAATTGTATCTTATAGTAATTTAATTTTTGGTAATTTTTTAAGATTTTTGGTATACTACAAATCTTAATTTAAGAAGTTATTTCTTTTACTTTAATAATCTTTGGTCGCGTTTTAAATTTGATCATTTTTTCCTAATTCAAGAACTTGAATATTATTTCAAGATTTTTTGGTCTTTTTTCATCTTAAGCACTGTTGTCCTTATTATTACAAATAAAATAAAGAATTATTATTAATTAAAGAAAAAAATATCTTAATTGAGAATTGCATTTTCGTAGCTGAAATTTTGATTTATTAACTAATAAGAAGTTAAATGGTTTAAAGTTGTTCCGGTGAGAGTACCAAAAATTCATTAAATTACTCCAATCCGTTCCAGATTTCGATGCGTCGATATAGCAATATAGTTCATACAGTCATTTGTACCAACAGAAATAAAAATTTAGGATATTTCCGATAAAAATTATCGACTGATTAATGAAACCGAGAAATGGAATTGAAAAAAAAATTATTTTAAGAATTAAATTATTTTATTTGCTGGAAATAATATTTGGCGTTGAGTTAAAGCCAATGCTAACTTCCCCAGCTTTGAAATTTTAAAGATAATTTGACTGGTAAATGATAACAAATACTTTCAAAGTCTATCACTATCAAAATAAGAAAATCTGATATTTTTAAAAAATATGTATTTATACATTAATTTCGAAAATTACACTTTTTGGCTCTTTTTTATTAAAAATTTATTGCGAATAATTTAATAGCGAGGGAATTTTATTATAATGTAGTAAAAGGTCTAGCTGGTTAACGTACTGATTATTGCCCCCAACGATAAAAACTATCGTTGGAAATCGATCCATAGCACAAAAAAAAATTGCAATTTTTAAACTTAACGCGTTTTGGCTTAATTTAAAACGTTTTTTTTACACTGTTTACTTAATTGTGACTAAACTGATGAATATTTTCCAACCACTATTTTTTTTTAAACCAAGTTAATCTTAAAAACTTTTCTTCTTTTTAACCATTATATTTTCTAAAAAAAAAATTTTTAATTTTCTTATTTTTTTCAAGTACGTTTCTTAAATATGTCAATAATTATTTTCTTTAAAACACGTCTTTTTGTGCCACAATGTTAAAAAAAAATTAAATGCATTTGCTTTTGTTTTTTTTTTTTAATTTATAAAAAAAAAATTGTTTGTCAAAAAATTTCAAAAATTATATAAAAAAAAATCCAAAGTTACTCACAAAAAATATTTGTAATAAATTTCTAGCTACGAAAATTCTACTTAGAACGAAAACAATATTTAAATTATAAAAAAAATATATACTTCTACCTAAATAAACCTACATGTTGGCTTATTTTGATTCCAAATTCTAAATACTTAATAGCAAATGAATATAATTATAGTTTAACAAATGTAAAGTAAATAATTAAAAAAGAAATGTTTTCTTAGATTAATTAAACGGGCCTTACACAGAAAAAAAAAATTATTTTTAAAAAGATACAATATATACCTTAACATCGAAAGTGATAGATTTTTGATTAATAATTTTCTGATTTCTACATTTTGGCTAATTTTGAAAATGTAGCTGCCTGAAATTTAATTCGTCTTAATTTTGGGAGGTTTCTTTTTTGTTAATTTTAAATATTAAATTAATTTTTTCTGTAGCCATTTTTTTTTTTCCATGTTTTTTAAAAACAAACCTTAACTCTTTTGCTAACTTCGGCTAAATTGGACAGATTATTATTTTTTATTAAGTTATAAAATTTGTAAATCTCCTTTTATCATGCCTTTATAGGGCCAACCATTGAAGCGACAATTTTTTCTACCGATTAAAGTTCCAAAAATTTGACCTGTGATAATATCTCTACAAATGTTTTATCATACACATTTTCTCACCATTCCTTTCACAGCGAAAAAGCTCTCCTCCGTCTCCAGCACGGGCAGCCTCAAGCGACCCAATGCAACGCACAGTCCATTGCCTTCTGATACCCCTCCGCCGGGTTCTCCCATATTAAGCAGTATTAGACACATGAGCGGTGCTGCACTCATGTGCTCCAAGGGCTCCAATATGCCAACACCCAAAGGTTCACCACTACGCCGTCCACATATAACATCATCCAACGTTAATACCAATCCCGGCAGTGCTCTGGAGCAGCTAGAGCAAGGCATGCGTAAAATCACCGAGGAGCAGTGGATAGATGGACCGCGTGTATCACGCGCCAAAGTAGCAGAGGCTAGACATCTAATGCGCGAGGTCAACCATGTCAAACAATGCGAAACCTGGGTAGACGGACCCAAATCTCAATCTTGTAGATCATTGACTGCTGGCAATTTGCCAGCGACAGCTGGTCCGGCTCAAGGCTATGGCTTTATGGATGCGCACAAGAAAACCATGATTAGACAATGGGTTGAGAACCAAACGTCACAAGTCTTTCAGACCACATCGGCCAGCTGCTCACCCACCTATACAACGCAACAGCTGCGTAGCGCCAGCTATCAATTGTCGCAATTGAAGCAAAAGTCCTTGGATTTGCCGGAAATCAGCAGCAGAGGTGTGGAGCTAAAGCAATTGCCGCCGCTGCCGTTTTCAGCCGAGCAAAGCTTGGAGCTGGAGCACTTGCCCTTGTTGGGCAATTATAATGAAGCGGATGTAAGTTATTTGAATTTAGAGCGGCCTGCAGATTGCGATGAGGATCAAGATAGTGGGCCCTCAGAGGTGCCTCCAGCACTGCCGCTACTGGATCCCTTGGGTTCTAGAGAGTTGTCACAGGATAACTTACATCGCATGTTGTCTAGGCATGTATCCAGAGATTCTTTAGCGCAGCAGCTACAAGAGCCAGAGTCAAGTCGCACGTCCTCGCATCATCCTTCACAACGTAGCATAGACTGTGGACTGCAGGTAACAGAGGAGGAAATTGCACGCACTATGGCCATGGAGCATCCGCTGGCGGCGCTTAGTCACTGCGATAATATGTCCTTTGTATCCAGCTTTAATATGGCCTGCGAATCGTTTAGTGAGTGCGGCGAGAGAGCTAGGTAAGTTGAGTCATCTTAGTAGCCATCTTATAGTGTCCATTCCAGGCTATAACTATATATTTTAATATTTAATATCTTTACTGTCATTTGCAGACATCAATTCGATCAGCTGGCGCGTCTGCATGAGATCTTTACCTCCCAGCTGGCCATGGCGGAAGTAACGCCCTCTGTGGGACTCTTTCGCACGGGCTGCGATGTGGGCAGCGTCTTTAGTGAGCCGGCCTTTCGTTTTAATGTGGGTCAGAGCAGTGTATGCAGTGAACCCGCCTATAGATTGCCTAGTCCCAAGCAACCCTCGCACAGTCCCAGCCAGGGCTCGCTGCCTAGTCTGAATGGCATAATGGAAATTGCCGGCATGGATGATTATGCGCTTTTAAGACAGCCAGATGGCGCCTCCGATCCTAGTCTGCCCAAGTCTGAGAAACGTTTTGCACCACAGCATGATGACATAAGCGAGCTGGAGGAGAAATCTGGCTTTTTGTCAGCGGGCAAACGTGGTTCGCTGGAGGATGCGCAACAAAAGCTCAATGAGATAACCAATATATTGCCGCTGGCAGCGCAGTCGCGTCTGCCGCTGCTACCACTAAATACTTCCTCAGAGGCTTATGACAGTGGACACGATAGCTCAACGCCCAGAACTTCTAAACATTCCGGCATGTCCAGGCGCGCTGAGAGCGGCTATCATAGTGTGGCCACGGTTAGGGACTCGGATGAGAGCAGCTTTGCCTCGGGCATGTCGAAGAGTCAACGAAATCGCATAACCATATCAAATACAAACTATCAGCGTCATAAGAAGCAACGACAGGAGGGCAAGGGACTATGCAATTGGCTGCTAAATCCCTTTTCCTGCACCTATCCAGAGACTGAGGGCGAGATCAGCGACTTTTAAAGCTAAACAATAATAAAAATATAACAAAACAGTTGAGACCCACCAAATTAACCAAAGCTAGTCAAGCAAACAAAAATGGCCAAAAATGCACACAGTAAGAAGTATCTAAAGGATATGAAGCAGTCGTCAGGGCAGCTTTTGGTGGATTTTTTTTATAGCGACTGATTATCTTTTACTAGGCAAAGCCGCGCTGCGCTGGGCCATATTTTAAACTTACTAACTTACTATCTAAACTAACCCAAACCAACTACCTAATACATATGCATTTACATATATACATACAATATATATATAGTATATACAAACAGCTAAAGTACATGCAACACACACACTCACTAATACACGCATAAGTTCAAAAGGGCTTTAAGTATCTTAAGTTGCCAGCTAGCATAATAAAAACAATTTATACATATTATATATATATACATAAAAAACATACATATGTACTTAATCATGCCACAATCACTACGACTTTAGACCAGTGCAGAGTAATATATACATATACACATATATGCTTATATACTATAAAAAGAATTACATGTATATAAACTTACTATATAATAGCTATTTATTGTTTATTTTTGTTGGGTATTTCAACCCAAATTGTATGCTAAATGTTAAATGTTTGCTTATTCAAACACTTTATTGCCAATTATAAGTTACAAAATGTTTAAATTAATTGTTAGTTAGCTAAAGTTATAAATATTGCATTATTGCTGGCCAAGTTGAAGACGTAAAAATTCTACTAAAAAATACCAAAAAAAAAAAAAAACGCAGAACAACTGACTATAAACGGTTTTTGAGTAGACAAATGTTAAACATACAATTTTGTTGCCATTTTTGCCTAAATAAACTATGTTACAAAAAAAAAACAAAAAACAAAAGATAAAGAAAATTCAACAAATATATTTATCAGAGATATTATATAAGTAAAGCAAAGGAAACGAAACGAAAAAAAAAACATACATCATTTTAAAATAAAGCAAATACTAAATACACTTATACATATTATATACATTATACAAGCGTACTAAAAGATACAAAAACAAACAAAAACTTATCATTAAAAAAAAACAAAAACACGCCGCTTAAAGCAAAAAAAAAAAAAACACAATTTAAAGCTGGAGGACGCCTGTGGGAGCAACAACTCTCAGCATTAAAAACAAAAACCAATTTTTTAAGGCTAAAAGATCTCTTCAATAGTTAAAAAAAAATTATTTTATTATTTTTAAAAAATTATAATCTTTGGAAAAATGCAACACCTGCCTCACTTAATTAACGCAATTTATTTTATTTATTTTTATATTTAATAAAAAGTTGCACTGTATAAAAGAATATTTTAGAGCAGTTTTGAGTGACACCCCTAAACAGTGGCGGATCCCCGGGCGAGTTTTCGGGTCCACAATTTTTCAAAAATAAGTGAGTACTTTCAAACTTGCATTTGGTATATACATTTGCCCAATTTTATTGGAAAATATACGAATAAAAAGCAATTGACAAACCAACCAACAGTTGGCCCACCCTATAATAGCTGTTAACTGTTTTTATGATATAAATATACTTCGAAGTGAAAAACCGCCCCTGAGACCAAATTCGAGCCTGCCCCTTAACATTTTAAGAAAAAATTAACTTTTTAATGGTTAAAAGATCCCTCAACGATTTAGAAAAAATACATTTTTAATTTTAAAATAGTTACAAAATCTTGAAATACGAAGCACAATCATTAACTATGTATCTAAAGTGCAAAAAAATATTTTATGTGTTTTGAGTAACACTCTTCAACAACTTAGAAAAATTAATTTTTAAGTTTAATAATTTGCTTTATTTTTAGCTAGCCACTAAAATTAACAGAGAAAATTATTTTTTTAATTTTTAAATAATAACAATCTTTCGAAATACCTATGAAGCATACGCGTCACACTGGGCCCCTAAAATTTATAAAGAAATATTTTAGAAGGGGTTTGCTTAAAAAAAAAATATTTAAGTCAAACGATTTATTTTATTTCAACATTTAGGCCTGTTCCGGATTTCTTTCTCAGTTTGAAAATACAGTACACCCAATTCTTTTTTGACACTGTCTTTTTTTAACGATTTAATGACTATGGCTTCCTTCTTCACAAACAATTTTAAACTGTCCCAAAGATATTTAAAATTAAGTTTTTATTTTGTGGGCTCCTTAATGTTGATCCTGGAAGTGTACATCACATAAATGCGCGCTCCTTGGTTCGAAAGATATTCTAAAAATTATGCCATAACTTTTATTTCCGATTTTTATAATAAAAATTTCAGAATAACTCTTATTTTATATTTTCAAAATAAAAATTGGTAAATATTTCTTATTTTTGATTTATATTATAAAAATTTAAAAATAAGACTTGTTTCGCGATTTTTTAATAAAAATTTGTATTTAACTATTATTTCATAATATTTATGTCAAAATATAGGAGTTAAAATTTGATTTTTTAATATAAATTGGGAATAAAAAATTTATCCTTTTTTCGAAAGGTCCTTTCAAAAAAAAATATATATTCAGCTTACACTTTCATCTAAACAACTTTTTCGCTTTAATTTTTTTCATCTCATAACTCTTATTTGCGGTCCCTGCTTTTTTTAAACGATTTTGATTTAACACGAAAATTTTTTACAAAATTTCATTCGATTTGGGACGATTAAAAAAGTTATTTGATTAAAATTTTAATGAAAAATATTTTTTAATTAGCGAATTCACCTTTCAAATTAATTTTCACCTAAGGGTGAATTGCATATCTTTTTTACAGGTTTCTTTTTAGATATTTTTTTGTGAAACGTATCTACGACAGTTGAAATCAGAGCTGACATCAGTCCCCTTTTGAAACTTCCAAAATTTCAAATACCGATTTATCAGAGTAGCTTCGATTTCGCAATTTTTTTTTTAAATTATTTCATTTATTTTTAAACTTATTTGAAAAATACAGTCATTTCGAACAGTCGAAATTTGACCATTTTTCAAATTTCTAAATATTATTCTGCGTAAAACTGCTTTACATAATTGACAAGAGAGAATATTATTTTATAAGTGTTTTATTTTTAAACTTAATCGGAAAATTTATTAATTTCAAACCGTTCAACTCAGAGCCAAATTCTGTCCGTTTTTAAAATTTTGAAAAATTTTCCTGCGCAAAACTGCTTCATACGTTTTACGAAAGTAGCTTTAGTGTTGCCATTTTTAAATATTATTCGAAAATCTTTTTTAAACTTATTTGGAATGTACAGTCATTTCAAACAATCGTTATCGGATCAGAGTAGAGTTCTGACTCTCTGCTTGAATTTTCGGTCAATCTCTCAAAACTGCTTCTTACGAAAGTAGCTCTAGATTTTGTTTTTCAGCACCTTTGCATTTTGGTATGTTTTTAGGAAGGGTTTTTTGGGTATCTAACAAGCTCTGTTATATTGTTACTACTCAGAACAAAATTATCTTGGATACCTCTTTTATAATTTTTAATCTACATACACCCCTGCATTTTGCTAAGCACTTTGTGGAACCTAATATACAATTTTGAAAAAATTTTCAGTGCTTACGTTAATTTTAATCCTTTATCGAACTTAAAGTGATTCTCGGCACATGCCTACACTTTCAAAAAGTATTTGAAATCTTTTTAATTTTTAATTAGTTTCTGCAAAAAAGCAAATTTTGGGTTAATCCTACAAGACGCTTAATAGTATTTACTGAAGCATTAAATTTTATAGAAACTGATTCCTATAATCTAAAAGTGGTGCTAAATATAGATTCACTTTTTAAAATCGGATTTCAATTGAAATCTATTAGAATAGGTTAAAAGCAAAAAAGCACACTATCTAAGACCGACAAAACCCTCAAAAGTGTTTACTAAAGCGTTTGAAGGAAATAAAAGCCAGTAAGGGGCGGGATGATTTCGAGTCTTGGTAAAAGTGGTAAAAAAAATATTTTTTTTATAAAAGTTTAGAATTTTAACGCATATTATTGTTAAGAAACAATTTATACGCGGCAAAATGTTTCCTACAGAAAATGTAGATTTTCTTTTTTTAAAGCCCATACGCAATTCGAAAATTTTCGCACGGAATTTCATATAAAAAAAAAAATCCTGCAAATAGACAGAATAAAAAATAATTGAACAAGGGGCAAGAGAAATTCTCTCAATTCAAGCGGATGTTTTCTCAGTTTTTTTATCAATCCTTTAATTCGTATTCTCTTCTCACGAATCTTCATCTTAAACTCTTCTTCAAAAATGTGGGACATTAATTTTTACTTTCACGAGTTACTAATCAGAAGCCAATTTCCCAACAGTTTTGTCGGGTTGGGGTTTTTATACCGAAAGTTCTTATTATTGACTCCTTGCATTTCTTCCAAAATTGGTTTTAAAAACATAAAGAGCATAGCCTTTTTACTGCATGTTCGTTTGAAGGCCCACTAGGCCCTTAAAAAAGGACAGATTTCCGAATAGTGGATGCTTCAAATTTTTCCCGGTTGAAGCAGTTGAAAAAATGACAAATCTATCCGGAAAAAGGCATCACTGTTTCTAAAGCAAAGTATAACACTATTTAAGAAAAACATAAAAATTAAATAAGAAAAAGTTTAATTTCAATACCTAAAAGTCTTTGAGGGTTGTAATATACTCCCCTGTCACTATGGCACAGAATTTGAATCATTTGTTGCACAAAGTCATTGACCTGTAGATCTTCCATATTAAAGTGTTTTGAAAGTAAACCTCATCCATTTTTTACGATTTAAAATGTAATTTTTCTTCTTAAAGATGTGAATATTTTTTAGGAGAAGGGGATAATATAAAAAATGTGAACGTAACCGAGGAACTACTAGATTCACGAAATTAAAAGAAAAGAACCACAAAATCAGCTTCAATCAAATTTTTTGCTTTGGTAAATACTTTGGATGGCCTTTCTTAAATCTTTCGAGATTTTACAAACAATAATATGTTAGGGCCTGTGGCGACAGATGGACGTGGGTAGCAAGGGGCTACCCCAATCCCAAAATTCGACAACCGGGCGCGTATTTTTGCTCTAAAAACAAAGTAATTTAAATTCTTGGAAAAAGAAACGGAGCGCGCTTTAGGCACTTTGTTAGTCAGCCCTACATTTCCCTAGACAGTTGAGTTATAAACAGAAGCTTCTTATTACTCCCCGAAAAAAATTAAAATTTCTATAAAGCCTTAAAGTATGCTACAATTTTTGCTTTAAGCGGCGTGCGCCTAAAATAATGCCCTAAATGCCTTTGGCAGTTTATGGTCTAATTTTTTAACATAAATTTAAATAAATTAAATGCATTTTCATAAAAAAAATTTTTATTATTTTTTCATTGCACCTTATAAACAATTTTATTCCATTTTATCAGCCACACATTTGTTCCATCACATTTAACATAAAAGTAATCAGCAGAGTAACACACACATACACACCGACACACCACACACACACTATATTATATTTGTATCTGCATTCCACAATTATCGTAGTAATCACCAAGCTATACTTTAAACGTTTAAACATAATCACCAAAAAAAAAAAAAAAATGAAAAATGATAACAAAAAAAAAACGAAACATGTGTCGTCAACTTCAATGAAGAATACAGACTAATTATTTTTTATAATATAAACAAATTGACAGCTGGTTTTATTGCTTTGGGGCTGGGGGTGTGGCACACACATATATATATGTGGGCGGCAAATAAAGTTGACATTTTATAGATATAGATACTAACTTGGCATATACGAGTATCTAAACTCGCTGGCAGGCTGTCACCCTTAGTTCCGTGCACGCGGGTGTTGGGCCGGGGGGTTAAGGCATTGCACAACACAATAAAATGTGTTGGCACCTTCTGGCAATGTTGAACCCCCGCGCAGCCCCTGCTCCAACTCTGACAACTACGTCGCAGTTGTTGGCAATTTTTCTTATTTTGCCTTTGTCTGCCGCCCTTTTCATGTTGCGACGTCGCAATGTCGCAATTTTTTACAACCCTCTTATCACGAAAACTTTAAATTTTCGCATTCCTATTCGAATTCGCAGTCACAAATGCAAATGTTGAGTGCCCCTGCCACTTGCTAACATGCCCCCAAAACTTGAGACCACCGGCGCACAGTGGTCGTACTGATCGGTTCTGCAGAAACTTGATTTAAATTTAAAAAAAAAAAAAAATGTTTGCCAAAAATTTAATTTTTTAACCAATGCCTTCCATAGAGATTTTTTATTTTGTTTTTGGGCTTTCAAACATTACAGGTCACACTGTGCAACAATTTTTCTGGCGGTGGAATGATTTTGGTTATGAATAATATGGCTAGGTGAGTATTCTAAAATCCTAAAACCATTTTGCATTCTGATGGGTAGAATGGAATCAGGCACGTAGTTAGGTGACTGAACAAAATCATAAAGGATCATTATCCAGAAATTAAATAAATTTCTTTAATTCTACAATACGAGATTTAAAGAAAGATATTAAAACACCATTATATTTGTCCAATTTTTTAAATGCATGATCATCAGCTTAGAAGAAATTCATACAAAAACTTGGAAGATATCTGCTACAGCATCAACCCCTCTGGCACCAGTACAGAGAAGCAATTTTCTAGCTAGTCTCTCCCATTGCCTTAGTTTCTTCAAGAAAAAAACCTATAGTTTATTTATTTATTGCGATATCTTACTATATACTAAGAAAATATTGGGAGAGAACTCAAAGAGTTAGGTAATGTTAATAATTGTGTGACAGAAACTACACTGCGACCCTTAAGATCTGCTAGCTTTAGAGCTCCTCAGCTGGTTAAATTCCAGAGATAAACTTAATTATCTGGAATGTTTCTAGTCTGGCAACATCGTGCATGACGATTCTTTGACTGGAAAATAGAGACGCGCTTCTACGGGCAAGCGCGTCTCACACCGTAAGTATGTGCTGGGGGGATTTGTCCTTAATCTCACAGAACCTATAGGTGATAGAATCTGTGATGCCCATCTAGCTCACGTGCTTCCTGAGCCCCCCTGAGCCTGCAGTGTCCTGTAAGTACCCTGTAAGTATCCTAAGGGAATTCTTGCCGAATCGGGAGATTTTTTTTACCTATTCACCTCATTGGAACCTAGAAGCTGCTTAGAGTTAAGTAAGTGAAACGCTAAGGTCCCCAAACGTCAGCTGCTGAAGAATATTGCAGTCACGATGATCATTTCTTACATCGGCGCTTTGATTAGAATTTTAATGGAAAAATTCATCATCAACTAAGATGTTCTTCCCAGCTTCCAAGGGCGTTCTCCAGGATTTGCTGCGAACAAAAAAGTCGAAGAAATAAAAAAGTTGACATTGAAGAGGTTAGCGTAGATAGATCGTTTTTGACCCTGAAGTTAGTAAAAACTTTATACCTTGAAGAGGGCCATTAACGATATTGGGGATATTGGTTTAAGTGCAATTGACCTAATTGACTTTTTATCAAAAAAAAAGTTCATTTTAAAAATTCATATTAAACAAAAATAGAATATTACTAAATCCACTTTCCTGGATTCTCTGACCATTTGCCAATAATTCTTATAATTATACTGCATTAGATAAGGAAAAATCATACAAAGTTATTACACAAAGGTCTTATGTAGTTGCATTTAAAAATTGGATTGAGGATCGAAACAGTTTGAGTATATAACTTAAGTCTAGAGATGAGACTGACCTAGCAGTACCAATATTATTCACGAAGTTGGTTTTCTATTCATCCCACAAACAAACTAAAATAACAACTAAGAAGGATTATCAACGACAACAGAAATCTGAGAAAAGGATGACAAACCAAGGGACTACTCCTTGATAAAACGAACAATGCAGATGAAGACCCAAAATCAACTCTAAGCTAAACTTAAGATGAAGCTATTGCAGATTATGCCAAAAACTAGAGCCGTTAGCAAATAATTTTGACCATAACTTATGGAAGGCAACTAGCCAGTTATTAAAAGAGACTTACTAGGAGATGCACAGTCATAGCAAATAGAAACGGTTACCGAAGCACAAGTAATGAAGAGTAAGCTGAGGCTTTTGGCCAGCATTTGAAATCTGACAACAAAAAAGCAAAACTTCATGGACTCGCCTTGTCAGATGAGCTGGCCGATTCGCAAAAGTACGAAGGCGATTAAGCAATAAAACTCAAAAAATCGACACGATTTGAAAAAATTGTTGGAATCACTTTAACCCTCTTACACGCACATGAGTCTGGCCAGGCCCATTTCGATTTTGAGTGTTATTTTAACCCACTACTGCGCCATAGGCCTTCTGGCTGAAAGGATGCATGTCCCCCACAACGATTTCTGTCGGAGCTGCGGTGATGAGGAGGAGACAGAAAGTATGCAACACCTGCTGTGCGACTGCCCTGCACATCTTAGGAAACGCACCCAGCATCTGGGCAAGCCCTTCTTTGAAGACCTGGGCAGTCTGGCAAATCTGCCCATAGCGGACCTGGCTCTTTTAATCGAATCCTCGAAATGGTTCAGCACACAGAATACAGAAACAGATTAGGCACGTACAAAACCCTTACAACTTACAGAACTTAATCGTTCCACCCCCTCCCCCCTCTTTTATAACCTCTCTCTGTCTCTTAATTAGGCATCACAATGGGCCGCAAGACCTCCGGGTGATCTCGGCCTTGTGCCGAGCAGCCTACAAACCTAACCTAACCTTAACCCACTCATAATTTAGATGTCGGAACAAGGTACCCTCCTAAAATTTTGATGTCTTTCGATCTATGCATTGAAAAATGGGAAAAAAATACTCAAAACAGGACGAAAGTAAAGGATGTAAAATTTACACCTTCCTTCCTTCCTGCCAGGCCCCATGTGTGTGAAGTAAGGTTTTGAAATACGTGCAGGTACCAGGGTTAAAAAGACTTTAAAAATACCTTATAAGATTCCTTACTTTCATCTTCAATACCATGCTTAGATTCGATCACAACCCAAGCCAATCTAAATGCGCTAGAATAATGCAGCATTGTCCCACTTTATATCGTCTAATTAGTTAGCTGATGACTTTCTCTAAAATACAATATTGGAAAGGAAAGAAACTTATAAGAAGAATGTTACCTGAGTTAGAAGACCTAAATACACTATCTAAATGTCAGAAATGACGCGTCACTGCACTCACAGGAACAGCTTACAATGGTTGAAGAATGGCTAACGAAATGGAGGAAGTAGTAAACACGCAGAAATCTCTTCAGATTGCTTTCTCATTAAGACGCATAAAACGCTCCTCCTTATCTTTAAATGGCCTTATCATTTCAGAAAGTAAAAAGAAGACTCACATGGAAGACATTCCAGATTGATTTGTATAATATGTATGTACGTAGTTTTAACAAATAGTAGGTACTCTTGTGTATTAAAAGGAAACGGAATAGAAATAGGAATTTTAAAAATGCGGCACAGTCAAGGCGGTGGCCGACAGTTGGAAACCCTGAAAACTTTTTACCGAAAATAATACATTCCTCCATACTTAAATATCAGCTTTAGTATGAAATCCAAACTCAAGAATCTAAAATCAAAAATTCAAAACCTCTCACATTATGAAATCCTGGATCCGACACTGGCACATATATTTAGGTGGCGATTTTCACCTATTATTTCTTCCAAGCAGATGTCAAATTAAGAAATGGTCCACTTGTATGCTCTTCGAAAGAAGAACATATAGTATGTACTTGCAAAGATGGGATGATGTCAAAAAAAAAAAAAAAGAATTCAATCCGCGCATCATCCATTTAAAAAGAAAACTAAAGAGTTTGCGGAAAAAAGACCATGCCAAGTTCCAACATTGTCCGCAAGCGAAAGCAAGAAAAAATTGGGAATCATGGCAAGCTTTAAAAATGTTCCCAAAATCATTAAGAAAATATTAAAGAGGTGATAGATTATATTCCGAATTGTCTTTATATAAAAAAAAAGAATAGTATCCCCATTTTATGTGTAACATTTTGTATGTCATTAATTACATGCAGCTAAAAACGAGCATATCGACCACTGTGCGCTGGCTGCTTACTTTATGTCTGCTCCAGAAGGAGTCGCAGGAGCAGTGGCAGCAGCAGCCCGCCCCGTACTTAAACAACTTCTAGACGCTGCTGCAGAAGTTACGCCGGAGTTGTGCGCCGCTCAACATATGTTGCCAATTGTCGCAAAATCGAAAACCGTCTATGGATTGTTTATGACCGTACCAAAGTTGAAGCCTTTTTATGGCTTGCCGTTAGTGGCAGTGGCAGTGGCAGCCATTGGTTTGGCTTGGCTTTTCCCCCAGTTGATTTTCCCTGCTTTTAGTTTGGCTTGCAGTTTTCCTTTTCGCCTCTTTTTAATTATGGCTTGCAAATTATTTTCAATTTTTCATCAGGCAGCGGAAATAAATGTTTGCTGCAATTTCCCTTGCAGCAAATGAAAAGCCAAAGGATTCGAACAATTTTTCCAGGTGTCGACTTGGCCGTCCACTGCCATTTCCCGTCAATAACTCCGGGTTTGTGTGCCTTCATGTTGTATGTGTTTGAGTGTGCGACAGATTCTGGGTGTGTTTCTGACTGACCTAAAAAATATTCACACTCACTTCACTTGTCGAGTTGAATAAAGCGCAACGTCAAGGGAAAACTGGGTATAAAAAAAATCAAGCAGCAAGGAAAGTGGAAAGCCAGAAAAAAAATAAAAATGCACTCATTAAAATTTGTTCCGTTTGCAATTAGTAGAGTTGTCATTTTGCAACAAATTCAAATATATAAAAATACAACAAAAAATATAACAAATATCAAAAAAAAAAAAATGTAATAATTAAACAAGAGCAATTCCAAATGCCATAATGTACTCGTAGAGTACTAGCTGATGGTGACTCCATACATATTGCGATATGACACACCCGTGAAGCCATAAATGTTCCCGAGTTGGGAATTTCTGGGTTTGGGTATTGTAACTACACAAACAATTACAAAAACATGAGCAGCAATTGAAAAGCCGCTTAATGAAATTTAATACAATGCCTTAATAAGGCTGTTAGAAACGAGGTAGAAAAGTTTTCATACAAGCCACAAATGCTGGATACCCTTGAGATATACGCTAGCTACAACAGCTGGCGGAAGCCTCAGACATTTAGTTTTCTGCTCAAATCGCAAGCTCGAACGTATGGAATGCTTGGGCTCAAGTTTAAGCAACGATTCGATTAAACATAGAGTCAAGTGTTCTTAATTTTAGATTTGTGCAGTCGGGGGTATGATAGTCATACGAATGAGTCATATGCGTCTCTTCTTATAAGCACTGTGATCCCAGAGACTAACCGAATTTTGCACATCATCAACCGAGACGGGCTGGCGGTGGCCATCGATAGTAACCCGATGGTCGGTGGTTCGATTTCCCGCAGAGGCACTGGTACATTTGCCTAGCATAGGCATCGCTAGCAAAAAGACGCTATTTGCCCAAGAAAATCTCTATTAATTCAAGACACCGCCGTTCGGATTCGGCTATAAACTGAAGGTCGCTGTTCTCTTCGAACAGTTATTAACAGAGATCCCCATGCTCCACCTAGGGGCAACTGACTAAAATAATCAAGTCAGGGAACTATTATAACCGAGACGGGCTAGACAGACCGACTAACCCAGATTTGGATGCTGAACCGCCTTCTATGGGCCTCGATCGCCGCCAAAGCCTGGAATTCCCACCCAAATCTATACTAATAACTCCTTAACGGCACTCATCTTATCTCTTTATCTTTCCTTATAGAAAAGAAAGAGTTTGCCGTATCTAACACTACATTTATCACCTACTCTCTCTACTTGCACCTACACACTAACACAATCTATCTACGCACTAATACCAAACAATAACCAGCGCGCCAAACTTAAGGCCGCTATACTTTTACTAGCATTGGTGAGAATAGACGCGCTTTCACCGCTACTCTCATCAAGCAGTTCAAGCAGTTTACCTATTGTCCTCTTGGCAAAATAGGATCACTGCTACAAATAACTCATTAACGGCACTCATCTTATCTCTTTATCTTTCCTTATAAAAAAGAAAGAGTTCGCCGTACCCAATACTATACCTATCACCAACGGTTCACTTACACCAACGCACTTACACAAGCAACCTTCGCACTAATACTAAACAATAACCAGCGCGCCAAGCTTAAGGCCGCTATACTTTTAGTAGTATTTGTGAGAATAGGCGCGCTTTCACCGCTTCTCTCACCAAGCAGTTTAAGCAGTTTACCTATTGCCCTATAGTCAAAATAGGATGACTGCTGTGAGGTGGTAAGTTGCCTGTGAGGAGATTCAATTTGAAACCTGATTACTTTTTAATGATTTCTCAAGGTAATCTTGGCTACATCTCGAAACATATTAATTTTATATTTCGTCATATTGGCCGATTAGATTTCTGTTAATTTTTCGAAAGTATTTGGAGTCGAATGTTACCAGTGTTGGACGAACTTGCCATCATCATACCATCATATTGAGCTCACTTCACACTTTCGCTTCAGTATGCAAACTCAAGACTTCCTCAATGAAGAACTCTACACTCTATTCACATCTGACTTACCAATCTCAAGTGGAGTAGCAGTTATTGCATCTAGTAGATCTTCTAAAGAAGTATCTCAATTTCTGCATACTAAACTGCATTTGTAAGAGATATGGTTAATCGAATGGGAAATAGTAGTTAACTCGCTGAAACCAGTCCATTGCATTAAGAAATGGCAACTGTTCACCGGTACGGCTATACGAACCTGATATTACCCCAAGCTATATCGTTAAATACCTTGGAGTGCAACTTAATAGAAGACTCACAGGGAACGCGCATTTAAAAGCTAAACACACGCAGCTCAATATTAGGACACTTACTACTGAGCCTAAATTCTCAACTCCAGCCTCAAGACTTTAAAAAGCTATTATAAAACTTATTTGGACATATGGTATTCAGCTATGGAATACCAATCAAAAACTTTGAGAAACATTGTTAACGCACCTTGGCAACTGAAAAAGGCCGAAATACACAAAGATCTCAACATTTGCTTTGTAAAAGATGAAGTCACTGAATGTAGCAATAGGTACTTAATCAGTTTCTCTTCGGGGGAGCCCGTTATTCCTAGAAGACGCGTCGCAGGTTTCGGTTAGCAAACGCCTCCCACATATGGGTGGTAGAAGAGAAATGAAACATCTCCCGCGGACCACACAGGCCGGAGAAGGGAAACTTCGTCACAAAACCAACCCAGTTGAGAACAGCGGAAGAACTCTAAAGGAGCCAACGGTGTTTCTACGGCAAATGTCAGCATCTGTTCATCATATAGGTGCGTCTGTCTTGAAACAAGCGACTGAAAAAGATGCGCCTAGTCATCTAAAAGGGAGGCAGCCCCTATTAGACCCCAGCCTTGCGCTTATGACTATCGAAGCTGCCAAAACCGAATACTTGATATGAAAATATGCATCCAAACGACAGGAATAATATGTCTCCAGGAGGTTATCGACATTCGAGAAATCCTTCCGCATCGGCGGCACGCACATCGGATCTGGAGTTGCGAAATTCATACAGTCATAACAATAATTCAACCATACCAGAAACCTCAAAAACCCTATGCTCCACAAGAAGATAAAGGACACAACAACAACTTAATCAGATTATTAAAACATAATAATTAACAGATAATAGTCTAACTTATAGTGTAAACAACTAGCAACGTTCGAGAGAAAAATTCAGCGAAGGATATTCGGCTTAACCTTGGAAGGAGGCGTGAAGGAGGTACAATTCAGAACTTGAAGAGCTGGCTAACCGCGAGATAATTGTACGTTACGTAAAATCACAACGCCTAAGATGGCTCGGGCATGTCCTGCGAATGAGCGATGACAGTACGCAAAAGAAAATTGTAAAAGGTCGGCAATACGGATTCAGAGCGAGAAGTCGCCCTAAAACCCGCTGGCTGGACGCAGTTGCAAAATAGAGAGAGAGAAATAGACTCTTACTTATAGAAGACATAAAAGTTTTCATGCTTTTGATATCTCAAGCAGATACTTATTTAAATTTTATTGACAATATTTTATAACAGCTAGTCTCAATGCAGAAAGGAAAATTATGTTGAATATCTCTCAAAATTAGTGGACTCAAATTCGGTTACAGGTGTGTGAACGGAACAGGGACATAACAATTTTTTTGGAACCAAAAGATCCGCATGAACAAAATGTTTTGCCAAAAATCCGTACTCAAGTTTGTTAGATATAACATCTTACCTCTTATCTCAGCTCTCGGAGCAGAGCCCGAAATGCCTCCTAAGGTTTATTCAGACCGCCGGATGGCAGTGACTCATCTCATATAGAAGACCTCTGCGTGGGGAAGAGTGGGGAAATGTCCAACATAGCGGTATCACAATGGGCTTATTCTTGGCCTAAGTGAGTTGGGACGTTGAGTCCCAACTGCCGCCATAACCTAATATCTAACTGCTTTCGTTTATTTGAGTCTTTTGTGATTTACGCCTCATTATGATAGCCAACTAGCCGAAAGTTGGCATTTACGAAAATCTGAAATCAGTTCTCACTATTTATTTTATAAACTTTAAATAACTTACCTAGCTATAGTCCAATTGTATATCACAAAGGCAATAATGCGGTGGAACAGTTTTTAAAACTCTTTCTCTCAAAAATGTATTAACGCAATAGCGCAGAGTAGCTTCCTTCTTCGTTGATCTATGCCATATTACAAGCTCTTTCTGCCAAAAGTATCCGAAATGCTTTTCATTAAATATGATGTGCAAATAAAGTATATTTTAAGCATGCTTTCCAAATGTAAACAAAGCATGTGTAGTTTATGGGCAGCACTATTTTAATTGTGCGGGCAAACACTGAACTTTAAGTTTGGTACTTTATGGGCAGCACTTTTTATCAAAATAATTAATACTAAAGATGGTTTTTTGCATGAATGGTGGGTTTTTTAGTGTCAAATCGACATGCATGAACGGTGGTCACTTTTTTAGTCCCATATTGAATCAGACGCGGCTTTATACAAAATATATTTTTCGCAAGCACTAAAGAAATGGCAAACCTACAAATTGATATAATGGCTAAGAATAACTCTAATCTTACGAATGTCTGTGGACTTATATGTAAGCAGGCGGGCATTCCCGATGCTAAAATGGCGCTAGTGTTTTATTATAATTTGCTAGAGGAAAGTAAAAATGGCTGCGAGCACAACCTACAAGCTACAAGCGAAGAAGATCCAACTGAAAGTTTGACGAAAGTATCTGAGCGCTCTGGCGCTTTGGAGCGTGCTTTATTTTTGGAAGCAGATCATCGCTCGAGACTTCAGTGTACCACTAGGGGCGCATTAGTACGTGCTCCATTTGGCCAATGTGACAATATTATCCATCGTGTATTGAACACCAACGCGGCAGCAGCATATACACGCATCGATGTCGTTTTTGATGCTAACAAGTGTCTATTGGCTAAATTACTCGAGACGAGCTCAAATGAGTCTGGCAAAGATACTACTGCTGCTGCTACAGGCGGAGAAAACTCAACTGGGAACGTTACTATATGTTTGACTTCGAAGCCATCAACTGAAGTCGCTGGGCTAAAAAAGTTGACTTCAAAGCAAAAGTTCTCAAAAATTCTGGCACCCTGTGGCTATCGTGATTATTGGTTCTATCGTGAGCTAAACACCAACGCATCACCAGAATTTAAGCGCATTGATGTTTGCCAACTTATACATGAACAGGCATGTTTTTTTGAGCGTAAAATGCGTCTTCTAGCTAGATTTCTCGAATTACAACGAAAACGTGCTGGACTGCATGACACTGCTACTACAGGCGTAGAAAAGCCAACTAAACGCTCAGCTACATCTTTGACTCCAAATCCATCAACTAATGTCGCTGGGCATACAAATACTTTAGAGAAAGTATTATTTTGGACAGCTTAAAAACATATTCCTCAGAAATCGAACTAGGAAGCCGACCATCGTGACGGGGTCTAACATTAATTCCGACTGCCGACTACTTGCGGATAAAATGAATTGTAATCTAAACTGATTACTTAACAAATTAAACTTAAAACTTAGTTAGTTGAAATTGGTGGAGCTCCATGTTTTATTTTTTATGGCAGTTTAGATTTCGTTTGTTGAGCACATCGTAAAAGATGCGCACGCGCAAATCATGTCCAGGCTTATATCGGATTTCGACTAGCAACTATAAAGCTGACTCCCTGTGTTATACTGGCTTCTTGGCTCTTGTTAAACATATGATGTTTTCAAAAAACAAGACAGTCCTGTATTTGCTATTATAAACTTTGTTGTATATGCTATGGGATCATCCATAAAGTACTTGGTGCTCCAGGGTGTGGGGGAGTCGTCTGGCGAAGCGTCACGATCATATGGAAAATCTTCAAAAATATTCCGTCACTGTGTCACAAATGGGGTCTATTTTGACGAAAATCAGCGTCACTTGGTTTATGGATGATCCCTATGCAAGCCATAATATCAAAATTTTTGTTTAATTAGGTGTACAGCTAACAAACAAGACAAAATGTCTGCCCTCAAATCTAAAATTTAGCTCTTTTATATTTTAAAAATTACTTCTAAATGTAAACAAACGAAAGCAGCAATTTGTCATATTTATGAGCAGCACTTTCCCACAAAATGCTTCAGGATTGGGCAGCACTGAGCTAAAAGTGAAGTGCTTACAGACTTTTAATTAAAAAATACTAAAAATGCATTGATGGCTTTTTTTCGGGCTCATGATTTTTTGCATGAACGTTGAACGGTCACATGAACGCATGGTTTGCTGCGTGGTTCCTTTTCCTTTTCCTGTGTGCCAGAAATCAGAGGCTGTGTTATAAAAAATACAAACAAAACGCTACAACGGAATCATTTCTTATGGATGTCTGTATATTTAAGCCGTCGTGTAGTGCTGTTGCTAAAATGAAGAAATTCGTATTTTTGCCTGCACATGATGCCACTGCTGCCAACGGCGAAGAAGTTGCATCTTTAAATTCAAGCTCAAGCTCGGCAGTAGCTGGTTCACTTAATGACAACTCTAATACTTTCGGTTACTTCAATCGCGTGATTGAAACTAAAATGCGTCTAATGGAAATAGGTCCAAGCCAAGAAACCGCTGCTGCTGCTGCTGCTACAACTGGATGCGATGGACCAACTGTAGTTGTTGAACCAACATATATGACATCCGAGGTGACTCCAGATAATGGCTTGTGGGGAACTGATTCTTTTGAGCCTAACATCTTTACTACATCAGTGAACAGCGCTTCATCAGAATGTATGGCCTTGGAAGAAGATAGCACAGATAGCTACTCAGCTACAGCCACAAATTCGTGCTCATCAACCCAAGTTGCTATGGCTACTGAAGTACCAGAAGCTGCAGCAGCACAGCACGACATGCGCTCGAGCCATTAGTGTACCAGCAATGGCACGTGGTCCACTTGTTCGTCTTGGCTGTGAAAATTACGATGTACCACCATTCCAACTACCGACTACTGACGTCTTTAACAGCGTAAACAAAGCCGATGAGCCAAAATCTGATTTTGATAGCGACAACTAAGCTTGTGACCAAAAAAATTAAAAAACAGAACTTAAATAAAAAATAAAGTAAAATATTGCGAAGTTAGGTTTTATTTTATTTTTTAGTCAGTACCTCAGCTTAGGACAGATAAGATTCCGTCTCACTCGAGAGTCTCAGAAGCAATTTGAAAGGACGTGACCAGAACTGTTACGGATTTCAACTTATAACTACAGCCATTCCAAGTAGTTCACTTTCATCAAGAGCTTAGAAAACAAATCGTACTACAAGATTAGATTTGAACACATAACACATCCGTGCCGAAGCGTTTGGCAAGCGAAACAAGCAGGGTGCGGAACCCTGTATCCAACGCAAACTGCACGATAAAATAAAGTTGCCCTACGCAATAACATTAAAAACATTCTGTAGTCAATCCAACTACTAGAACATATCCGAACCGAAGCATTTGGCATGCGAAACAAGCAGGGTGCGAAACCCTGTATCCAACGCAAACTGCACGATAAAATAAAGTTGCCCTACGCCATAACATTAAAAACCAAGTTCTTGGAAAAGTGCAAACGTAATCGAGAACTTTATTGTGTCATAAGGTGTACAGGTAACCGCAAGACATGCACAAGAAATGCACCCCAATTAAGTCGAAGTCAAGGATGAGGGCAACCCGCATCAAGTGTCTCCAGCAAAGCCTTATACAACAGACGGTAAAAGCAAACATAACCAAATATTTGCATATCCTCACCGCAGCCCTCCTCTATGCCGTTCCCCAGCAAAGCACTATATTCAAGCATCCACATGGAAAAGGCCATGCGCGCGTATATAGTGTTCTGCGTCATATAGGCTAGAAAAACCAGGGATACAATATTGCCCAGTACACTAAGATCTCTGAGCGTATCGATAATATTACAATGCTGGCGTTCTTGCAGCAGGATGCACATGAAATCGCAACATAAAGGCAGCACAAATATGGCATGTGAGAGCGCAAGCATGCCCAGACCCTGAGACTTGATATACAGCTCTATGTTGACCAGCGGCAGAGGTGCCAGCTCCAGCACATCATGGCTTATATCACGCAGCATTCTACACTCATCCGGCTTGCCGCTGCCAAAGAGCACACGCAGTAGACCAAGTATACCAACGCCTATGCCCACAAAACAGGCGGCACAGGCGCAGGGATGCGCTGAAAATTCTATATGATAAGCGGCATGACCAGCGCTGCCCACTAGCAGGCTATTGAGCAGGAAGCGTGACCAGCGACCGGAAATTGTTTCGCTCATGGCAGCAGCAACAGCAGCAGCAGCGGTGGGGCCACGTCGGAACAGTTGAAAGTGACAGCGGTTACCAAAAAATTTAGGGTCTAAACATTCCAAGTTACATATTTTGAGTGAAATTTGAAAAGTTGCTAACTCATTTCGGCACTGAACAACAACGAACGATGTGAACTGACAAAAACAAAAACTTGGCTTAGTTTATGGCAACAACAACAACAAAAACAACAACAAGTATAATATGCAAGCAATGGTGGGGCTGGTGTTGGGGAATTGGGGGCTTTAGGCCAAAAACTTGAGCATGCCAAGCACGCAACATGCCCCAGCTTCCAAAACATCTATGAGCAAAATAAAAATAATAATTCAACTTTATTTGTGGCACATACCTACAGACATGTGTGGCAGGGGGCAGGATTGAGTTAGCTAGTCGCAGTAGTGCCATTGGAATGGGACTAGACTTTTACCAGCTGTTCGTTGTCAGCAGCGTAACGAAGCATCCCGTCCCGCCCCAGCCATCCGTTCCGTACAATCCTCAATACTGGCTGGCAAATTTAATCGAAAAGCGTGTAATTGACCTCAGCAATGGCTGTGCGAGGGCTTTGTCAAAAGCTTAGCCAACTGCCATCAAATCATTATCAGTTAAATAAACGACAGTGCCAAGTTAAAAAGATAACGAAGTCGCCGCCGTTACCTACACACGCCTCCTGCCAAAACTTCCCCCTTGCGTGAAATCCCGGTTGTAGTCAACGTTGTCATTGACAAAGCCAAACGCTGGCAGCAGCAGAGCAGCAACAGATGATATCTGCCAGCTCTACACACAACGTATATAGGTATATGTATGCATGTATATGTACTACCTCTATACAAGTACACACTGAGGGGGCCACAATAGACAAACAGACAGACGTAAGCCGCCTCGTTTTATGCTAATTCAAATGGAAATGGAGCCAGTCAGCAGCTGCCGCAGCCGCATGTTGTCAACGCCACATTCCAATGCCGTTGCCTTAGAACGCTGCACAGTGGTGTCATAGCATTTGTTTTGGGGTCAACTTTTAAGAAAGAAAGTTCAGGTTTATGGATATTGAAATACTATTCAACTAGTAAGAAATAGCTTTGAGGCTATATTATAAGACTGTGCAATAGCTAAGACAGACGTTATCCTGGTTTCAGCAAACTTTTCTTTTTTTTGATAATAAACGAACTCCTGATAAACTACAGCTATATTGAAATTGTATATTGAAGACGCTTCAAAATTGAACATTTATGCCTACGTCTTTTAAAGAATTCTTTTGATCATATAGTTGACCGTACAACACATCGACATAAATCTTAACCTTCTTATGGACTATGCGCATCTTTTGGAATTTGGTGTTTCTACCGCTAATAATTATAATTGGTTCCTTGACAGTATCTTCTTCTTAAAATTATTATTTTAATAAAACCAAAATAATCTGTCGTTCTTATCCAGAGCAAAGAGCTAAAACGAAATCTCTTCACCTTAGATTGAGTGAGATATGCTTCGGTTCCAGAACGACGCGGAGTGATTCAAGTAACTCTACCTAACTGAAGCTTTAAGCTTTGGCGTTGACCCAGCAATGCTTAGATTCCTTCGCCGCAGCTTTATACCGTTGTGTCTTGAAGATGTTCAACAACGTTCTACAGATTCTCGTTTGTCTCCTACCGAACATCCCACCGGTATTGGTTACCCAATCTTCTGTGTGGTTGCTAGGATTAGCAGGTGTACCAGGTACAGGTAAGAACAGAAAATTTTGGAGAAGAGTCTAGAGGTGTACTGAAAACAGCAACTATGTTGTAAACACTTCACAGCACGCCCCCATTCAAGCCCATTCCGTGCGCAATTGTGATTCAAAACTCTTCCAGGACCCAATACACCATAAAACTCATCAACATCGGTGCAGCTAGTAGTTGCCGTTTTTTTTTTTGGGATTCAGATTCAGCGGCTTTAATAACATATATAGAACATCGCCATGAAGTGTTTGGGGTTAGGATAGCGGATTCGGATTCAACTCTTCAAAATGCACAAAAAACCTCGTATCCATTCCGGATTCGGATTCATATAAAAAACAACCCCGGATAACAGGTTTCGAAAAGTAATTTTGTGTCGTTTTTGGGGTTAGGATAGAGATCAAAGCTCCTTTAGACCAATTTTGTTGGCGCTTCAGATAAGACAAGATATCTTATGCCTCGTCTTCAGATCAAGACTCTTCTTTTATGTGGCTGTGTAATCTATTGATAATCGTTAGAAAACATTTTATGCAACATAAGACTTCGATAAGATAATTTTTAGCTTATTTTCGACTCCAGTAACAAGAGCTTCTCTCACTTAAGCTGTGTCCATTTCTTCATTTTGGCCGATTCGACCGTGCTCCGGAAAGCGAATCCCAACATTTTATTCGGATTTGTTTCGAAACCGAATCTTTGGTGCTCCTAATTCAACCAAACCGAATTTTTCATGTGGTTTGAAACCGAATGTTTTGTTGCAAGAGAAATTAAAACAAATCGGCAAAAATGCTTTAAAAAAGTACTTATTTTATACTGAAATAATTTTTAAAATATTCTTTGATATTCTTAGATTATTGGCATAACCAACTTTATTCATAGACAATTATTTTAAATTATTTTTTTCTGACTCAACCCAAAAATTAAGGTAAGTCGAGTTTAATTTCAATAAATATTGTTCCTAAAGTATTACTATTATTGTGGTATTTTATTTAATATTCAAAATAGGAAAGAACTAGCAATATTTTATTGAAAATCAAATGTAAACAACATGTACTTATAAAAAGGTGCAAAACTGTGGCAGCCATTTTACATAATTTTACGCCTTCTTTTAGCTTCAAAACAAGCAATTGAGAAAATAAATGATATTTTTGCAATGTTTACAAATTTTTAACAAAGGGCAGTCAGCTGGTTACACCGCAGCATATGTAAATTTATCGGAGAAAATTAGGGAGATTTACACATGTATCGATAATAGAATGGGAAATTATCGACAAAAAAATCCGGTTTCGGGGGCACGCAAAACCGAATACGAGTAAAATTGTTCGGCTTGGATTTCTCGGTTTCAGGAGAACGGCTGATAGTAATAAAAAGGTGCAGAGCTGCGGCAACCATGTCAGCTGTATTGTATCAAACAAAAAAAATTTCTCGCCAATATAATCGGAAATGAGGGAAATTCACGAATTTATCGAACATAAAAAGGAAAGTTATTGACAAAAAACAATTCGAAGCACGCAAAACCGAAACCGAATAAAATTATTCGTTTTGGTTTTTTTGTTTTCCGGAGCACGGCTGATTATATAATGTTTGACGGCTTTTGGATTCGGTTCTTTTATAAGTTGAACGTTTCTTAAAAATTGTTTTCCTACAAAAAAACAAACCAACTTCACATAATTGCACCACTGTGCCGCGCTGTTAACATTACCATCGTTGGCGGCAGCAGCATTGCCTGCTAAGCTCGTTTCATTATGCGGCATGCAGCAGAAAACTGAAACAGAAGCAGCAGCAGCAGAGGCGTAGTCCTGCCTTATTGAGTTTTTATGCTCTTGATCGGGCGCATAGATAGCGACGCTACTGCACAGATTGTGCTAGCTTTCAGCTTGGAGGAGCAGTGAGCAGGGCGCAGCAGCTCTACATATGCAGATAGAACTGGCCAGACTTGGAGAGCGTATAGTCGGAGGCAGCGGTAGCGGCGTCGGCGGCGTCACATTCTTGTAAGGGAAATTCGCCATGATTTTCATATAATTTCCGCATCATAAAGCTGTGAAAGTAATTTTCTACTTGAAAGCACAGCAGCAAGCGCAGTACACAGTTCGACTCTTGTAAAGCCAAAAGTGTGAAACTTGGACTAGGAGTAGGAGTAGGAGGAGAAGGGTCTGGTATGCTGGCTGGTATGTGGCAGACAGCAGCTGGAAAAACGCAAAAGACCAACAAAACACACTGTTACAATAAGACAACACTGTAGTATAAGTGTGCTTATGTGAGTATAAGTAGGGGTTTTGGTTTTGGAAGTAGCTCCCTACGCTACACCTTGTTATAGTCACAACAACATTAAGCTGGAGCATTTTTGTTGTCATCTTTTAGGCGCATGCAAATTAGTCGCAACGTATTTCATTTTTTTTTTTTCCTCGTTGGAAGGGGAGCTCTGCTTCTTTTTTTTGTGGGCTGTTTTAGCTGGTCCAAAGTGGCTCGTAAAACGGCAGAGATTTTTTAACATTAAAGCCAAAAGGCGCTGTGCTGCAGCGCTTTAAATTCAAAGGTAGCTAAGATATAAGATTAAGCTAAGCAGTTTTGGCATAGAAAAGTTTAAGGATTCCAGCAGCAGTAGCAGCAGGGACACAATAGGGAGTGGTCGCTTCAGTTTGTCGGTTGGGCTACAATTTCATTATGCCGCTCACGTGCGAGACAACCAAATTCACTACGAAATAAAAATGCAAAAAGAAGCAAAAGCAGCAGAAGCAGAAGTATATCGAAAGGAAGGAAGGAAGCAAAGAATAGAAAAACGTACAACAAAACAGAGCACGCACAAAGAAAGCAGGAAACGCCGTGAAAAAAGCTAACAACAAAATGTAACTGGCAATGACTAGGAGGCATCAGTTCGGGAGCACCAAGTCTCAAGGCCCGCAGCAAAAAGGACAGCAACAAAGGTACAACAAGAACAACAATTTTGCACAAAAAAAAAAGTCAAAAACAAAAACATTTGCAATACAGCGAAAATTTAAATATAAGCGAAGCTGAGCGCAAATCGTTGGGGATTTATAACGAAGTACAAAAGTAGCTAAAGATACAAATACACACACACACACACACACACACTTATAGAAGAATAAATAAAAATAAAAAGAACAACAAAAAAATCGTAAAAGTTTTTATATGCCAGGCCTAACTGAACTGAACTTACCAAAAACTCTTATCAACTTGGGTATTTAGCACGAATGAGTTTGGGACATTGGCCGTACGAATCGATTTTCGTTGATTTTCTCCAGATGCACGGATAAATCTCATATGCCAACTCAAACCATACCAAGTACCCAATACAATGCCTGCCTGCCTGCCTGCCTGCCTGACCTTTCAACCTTTGTGGCATACGGCACGTGGCACGCAAGCCAACAACTCGGAACTCAGCAGAACTCACAACTCTCATGCTCATCGTCGTCATCGTTCGCATCATCATCATCATCATTGTTGTCTGCAAAGTTTATTTAGGTACCGACTGCTACTCTTCAATTTTATAGCAACAAATTTGCATCGTAAAAGATACTTGCAGGCGGCAAATGTTCGGCAGTAACATAAACTCTCTACCAGCCTCCTATGACACACTAGCTTCAGCTTCAGCTACTGCTACAGCTACTGTTCCAGCTCCAGTTCCAGCTCCAGCCACTCCCTACAATACAAGCCGGTGATAAAATTACAAAACGTTTGTTTAGGCAACCGAGGCCCGTAGCCGGAGTTGGGGTTGAGGTCGGGGTCGAGGTCTTCTCCGCTGAGCTCATAAACCACCGTAAACTAAGGACAAAATCGTAAAAAGCGAGCAGTTCATTTAAATTTTTAATATTTTTTGCGTTGTACATCTTCCTTTGGTCTCCACTGGGCCTCTATCTGTTTGGGTTTTACCTTTGCCGTCGAGTCTATTCAATTTGGTCAAAAATTTGTGACGCTTAGTTGGAGGGCGTGACGGATTGCTTTTATGTATTAATTTTTGAAGTGGTGCAGGTTGTTTGTTTCAGTAACGTAGCGTGAGGAATAAGGTCGAGATTTTGAATTTCAACACGCTGTCACTTTACTTGAGCCTGTCTAGATTATAGATTACTCAAAGTTAACCAATTTCTGTGTATCCCATGCAACTCTGCAGTAGTTTTTAATTATTATAATTTTCCCAATTAGTTTTATATCAATAAGTTTAAGAATTTGATAAAATGATTATAGGTCCAAGATGTAAGTGAACCAGTGTTGATTATAAGAATCTGTTGCGTTCTCAAATCTGTGGATTCCATGCAACGCTGGTCATATGATGGTAGTTTTCTATTATCATAATTTCATAAATCTGTTTTATGCTAATATGCTTAAAAATTTAATTTAAGAGAACCAAGATGCAAGTTGACCAGTGTAAATTTTAAGAACCAGTTCCGTTTCTTCAAAGCTAACAAATTTCCATGGACTTCATAGATCTCTTTGCTAAATAAGCTCTATCTTAATAAGTTTCAATCAAATCAAAGTTAGTCGCGTAGATTAAAGGAATCTATTGGGTTCCTTAACGTTGATAACACAGATCAACATGGCTTAGTTGTTGAAAATTTTAATTTTTAAAAGATCATTCGAAGATACGAAATATATCCCTTCGACGTCATTAGCATTTGCATTAAGCCTTTGAGACAATAATTTTTTACTGTGTGCTAGTGGATCTAAATCAGTGATGGGCAGTCTCTCAATTTACATAACTCGCGAGGCTATTGCAGCAAAATCTGCCGCAGCGCAGTCGGCTCCTGCACGGTCCAAGTGTGTGAAATCTCTCGCTCTTTTTTGCTTAATTGCGGTTCTTGCTCTCTCGTGCGCTTTTGCCTACTGCGCTGTTTACTCACACAAAGAAATGTTTGTTGGTATGAGTTTTGCCCATCACTGGTCTAAATGATGTAACTGGAGAGACAGACCACAAAAAATTTTTGCACCCTGTACATAACCTCAAAAGTAGGAAAAAAACGGCGTTCGGGTACATAACCTTAAATATCTCCAAATCCTGACGTGATGGGCCAATTCTGACCGCGGATTCGGATTCTACGCAGCAAATTACTTCAGAAATGACCCTTAGCTTTCCAATAACTGACATGACCCTGGTATTTGTAGACCTGTGAATCAACTATTATTCGATTTATAAAGGCGCAACGCATAAGATGGCTTGGCCACGTTATTCGCAGCCGAACGATAGTACCTTAAAAAGGTATTCAAAGGTAGACCAGATGGACAAAGGGCAAGAGGAAGTCCAAGGCACCATTGGCTAGATGCAGTGGAAGAAGACCTGCGATCGATGAACGTCCGAAACTACGAAGCAATGGCAAATAACCTGTGACGGAAGACCTAACCCACACCGGGTTGTAACTGGCTGAGCATGATGATGATTAGTTCCCTTAGCGTTTCGATCAATACGTAGGTGAGCCAGTGTGGATTAAGGCAAGCTATTGGTTTCCTTAGTGTTGAAAATCAAGTTGTAAGTAGATTTTCCGCATTTCTCTCCAAATAAAAGCATAGGATAATAACCCTTAAATCCAAAATTGGCAAAAAGAACTAAAGATTTAGTTAAACGATAAATCATGAAGATAGTCAGAACCGAGGCAGAACGACAATGGGACATTGTGTCCGGTTGTTACATCTCTCGAGCACTCTTGCCAAGATATAACCAAAAGCGAACTTCAGAACTGGTGCGATTGCTCAAGGACTAGCATGGTGACAGGAGTTGCTGCACGATACTGCGCCATAAACCTTTTGGCTGAGAGTACTTTTGTCGCAGCTGCGGGGATAAGAAGGAGATAGAAAGCATTCAACACCTGTTGTGCTATTGCTCTGCATTTTTCAGGAAACGCACCCAGTATGTGGGAAAACCCTTCTTTGAAGATCTGGCAGTCTGGCAAATCCGCTCATATCGAACCTGGTTCTTTTTATCGAATCACCAAATTGATTCAGTAAGCAGGAATCATCTTCCTCCTTTGGTACTTAGGGCGCTCACTGGCTATTTTTAACACCCGCATATTCAGCATTTATACTTTTCTTCTTCCTCCCCCCCTCCCCCCTGCCAGTTCTTTCTTCCTTTAAAAAGAGCTTACAATGGACCGGAAGGTGTCCGGGTGATCTCGGCCTTGTGAGCAGCCTAACTAACCTAACCTAACCAAGCTAAACGATGGGAAAACCAACATAGAAAATTATAAGGAATTTGAATGAAATTTTCAAGATAGTTTTGCTACTGTATAATGAGATTCATAAAAATGTATCCTAAATCGGTTGGGTTCCATAGAATGTACCTTCGTCTGCAGCTCTCACATATTTTAATGAAAATATATTTATTTTTTTTTAAAGTCCTATCTTATTTTTTAAATTAATTTGTACAAGCCTCAGGAAACGCTATTAGCATGGTTTTTTTGGTAGAATTCTCTAAGTCCAGTAATTGATATCCTCTAAAAAGGGATTTCCGCATATGTATTGTACTCACACCAAGGAACTAATAATAATTATAAGAAGGGATATTCTTATTTAGACATTATTTGAGGGGTATTTGGCATAAGATGGATATGGTCAGTGTCAGTACTAAGCGCCATTTTCTCCGAAGAATTACAATGTTTAAAGTTTTTCCAAGTCTACGATCCCCTTTGCAGAACTTCAAGACGGAGGGAATCCTCCATGTTACAACCCAGTCAACATTACAGAAATAGTGCACCAAATACATGAAACGGTAGTAGATGAGTGAGATGCGTGAAATTGCTGAGATCGTGAACGAGTGGAAAATATGTTCCACCGAAATTTGAATTTTGGAAAGCTGTCCCCCCGGAGAGCTACTGTGCCATAAATCTTTTTAAAGGTGTAATTGAACGCAATAATAAGACTTTTTTTCCGTAAATGTAGATGAAACTTGTATTTATCAAAATAAACCAGAGACCAAGGCACAGTCAAGGAAAGTGAATTTCTTTTTAAGGATGAAAGCGAAGAAGGCCAAGTGGAGATTATTAGCCAACAAGTTTATAGCCATATAATTTTGGGATGCGCCTGGCGTAGCTCTAATCCAACTCGATGAATCTTAGATGCATCAAAGTAGACTAGAGAGGAAGCCGACGATGAAGCAGCTGCAGAATCGACATCGAAGAAGGCCAAGGAGGATCTGTCAGATGATGACAACTCTCATCGGTAATCTTGAACAAGTCTCGCTTTGTGGACAAGTTTTTGTGTCACTTGAAGTGTATGCCACTTTCGACGCAGCAAACTTGACTTTTGTTGACTCGTTTTTTACGTCTATTTGACTATCTATTACTGGACCCAATGCCTATCCCCTAAATATTCCCATTTCCAACCCCAACCCGTGAGCCCCGTACAAACGTAAGACCCACAGTTTGAATTTATGCCTTTAATTAAATACAATGCAACTTTTAGCATACTTAATATCACCTATCAAATAGAGATGTATGTCTGTGCATATTTGTTGTGCGTGTATAAGTGCGCTGTTTGAGTATCTGTGTTTATCTGTGTGAGTATCTGTGTGCGTGTGCATTATGAAATACTTTCAGTTTGTTGCTGCTGCCAACGCTGCTGTTTATTTAAGTGCGCAGTGGCAGCGGCAGCAGCAGCGACGGCAGCAGCAGCATCAGCCACAAAGACACGCACTCAGGATTTATTTTCACATTTATATGTCTTTGTGTGTATATGTATGTATCTGTGTGTCTTTTTCGTGAGTATGGGTATGTAAATTTTTCAGTAAAAATTCACTTCGTGATAATGGATTTTCCATGTCGCATACGTCGCTGCCGTTGTTGCTGCCACCAACAACACAACATCGACAACAACAACAACAACAAATACAATCTGCTGCCTGTGGCGGGCACTGCCTCAAACTTCTCAAAAAACCCAACTGACACTCACACAAACACACCCAGCAGCCGGGGCCAACAATCAGCCAAGCTGCCCCAACCCAGTACCAAGTCAGCGACAATTACCTCCCCTTCGTTGGGGCATGATAGATGAGTTTGTGTGTATGGTGTACTTGGGTACTTGAGGGTTTTGCATGTTTTGAAATTTGAATTTACGCATTACACACGACACACACACACAAACACATATGAATATGCACACATAAACGCACCAAAGAGGGCAGGCTGATAGAGAATTGGCCATCATTTTAATTCTCAACATTATCTTCTACACTTAGTCCAACGTTTCCTCAATTTTGTGCGCCTTTCAATAATTGTGATTCAAAGTTCTCAAAATACGCATTTGCTACAAAGTTGACGATATTATTTGAAGAAAATCTCCCAATCCGAAGAATTATGTGGGTGGCAATACAATTCAGAGTACAATTCATACAATCTTTCCATAGTGGCTAAGATTTTTGGTACCTGAAGCTGAAACACAGGCCGACAAAACTACACTTAAGTATTTTGAGCAGCTGAATCCAAAGCCGAGGGTCAAAAAACACCATCAGGGCTCTGAGATAACCTACAAAAACCTAACAACATTTTTTTTCGAGTTATAATTTTCGACGATATTTTATATATATTGTGGAGTTCCTGAATCAGAATTCATGGTTCAAAAAACATAGCACGTCAGGGCTCTGAAATAAGCTCGAAATTTCCACATTTAATGGGGTTTTTGACGCCATAAGTCTTCTTTTCTATTTAAAGTCAACATATAATACCTATGTCGAATTCCTCCGAACAGGACCATATTTAGACATGTGGAGGTCCAAAGGTCGGTTAGCTATGGTTCCATTAACGATTATCAACAAGTTCAATTAAATGGGTTTTCTTGAACTATCCATATTATCCGCACTCCATTGATCTAATACAGGCGTCAGGACGCTTTTTCGGCTTGCTTCAAAAGAACTTAAGTTTTATTTAAATTCCATTTTTATTTTTTGATGTCCCTAATATTGATACTTCAAGGACAAAGTATTAAAATGTACATCACATAAATTATAAGGCGACCACAATTTTTTTTTATCGATCCACAACGTAGCGTCTGTACTCAGAATGAGCGGCTGCAAAAGGCGTCTGTTCTCCAGGTTAGGGGCGGCCTATTTAAAAGTGACCTGTCACTGCGAGCGGAGTTATCAGGACTGACTTTGAGCTTATAACCCACTGTCAGAACCCCGCTCCATCACCTATTTCTTCACAAACATGAGAGCAAACCCGAGGAATATTCAATCTCCAAGTGGTACCCGTGTTCCTGCGGCTAATCCACTTGCTTCGGCACCATGCACGACGGATTTGGAGGTGCAAAACACATGTTTAAGAAATACCAATTTAACGGAAACCATCATGGCCCTATGCTCCACTAGGAGTAACAGGACATAAGAAGAAGATTATTTTTTTATAAAAATTAAAAAAAAAAAAAAAGGAAATTTATACTCAGCCGTGCTCCGGAAAATGAAAAATCCAAACCGAACAATTTTATTCGGTTTCGTTTTTGCGTGCTCTGGAAAACGAATTTTTTTGTCGATAACTTCCCTTTTTATTTTCGATAACTTCGTAAATTTTATTACATGTCCTTGTTATGTTACATAGTGTGATTGTAACCAAGAAATTTACAAAAATGCTACATATATATTGTATAGTTTAATATAAAAAAAAGAGTGGATGGGATGAGGGGGATTATATTATTATGGATTTTGGGATTATGGAAGGTCAGGGTTCTTCTGATAGCCACCAGAAATTCTCATGTTGTCGAGTTGTGAAGCAATATATCGGATTCGATTACAAGGGATCATCCATAAAGTACGTGACGCTCCAGGGGGTGGGGGAGGGTCTTTTATCACGATCATATGGAAAATCTTAAAAAATATTCCGTCACTGGGTCACAAGGGGGAGGGGGAGGTCTATTTTGACGAAAATCAAAGTCACATAGTTTATGGATGATCCCCAATGTGGTGGTACTAGATATCCCAAATTCGTACGCGCCTGACTTTAACTTTAATTTTGATACTTCAAGGACAAGGTACTGAAGTGTACATCACATAAATTATTAGGCGACCCTAATTATTTTTATTATAAAAATGGAGAAAACAAAAATTTATACTAATTAGAAATATTATTAGATCAAAAAGTAAGTGTTAAAATTATTTTTTTTTAATAAATTAAACTAGATTTTTTTTATAGTCCTTGAAAGTACTTTCATCTAAAACAATTATTAGCTTGGGTTTTTTTCATACCCAAAACTCATATTTCCGATCCCTGTTTCCTAACAATATTTTCGATTTTCTTGCTAAATTATGCCACGGCATCGAGCTTGTTAGCTGACTCACTTGTCCTAAGCCTTTTTTGGTATCGAATCCTTACTTTTTCCTTCGTCATAAACTTCTTTAAGACTAAAAGAAATACACTACTTCGACTATTACTTGATGTCTTCTGGTGAAGAGTTGAAATTTCTATTCTCAGTTTCAAGCTTCAAAGTTCGTCGCCAAGCACTTCTTTAAAATTAAAAGTGACGCATTTCTTGGCGTTTGTTGAGTTGTGGTAGATTCAAGTTTAAGTCTCAGTTGTGAAATGGCATAAAAAGTCCTTCTTGTTGCGATTAAAATTCGCCAAAACACTTTTTTGAAAAGTTACCCTAACCCATTTTTTGGGCATTTTTAGCAAAAGCAGTCCGTCTATTTTTCCGTTTATTTTTTCGCTATTTCCGGATTGATGACTTTTCCTATGCTCCTAAAATTCAGGGGTCCTATATTTAATGGTTAATATTGTCGCGCAGAGCCCCTGAAAACACCATCTTCCTTTTCCACCTTAAAATAGCAAAATATCTTCCAAATCACTATTAATCGCATTATTTATTTTCGTTTTTAAAAGCAGAAACTGCGAACTTACAAAAGTCTTTATTTTTAACATCCGCCAAAAAAAAAAACAAGGTGACAAAGGTAGTTGAATCTTTCACAGCCAGCCAAGTGTTACAAAACCTCTCAAAAATGCTTTTTTAGCTTTATCAATTACTTTACAGCCTGCCCTCGCATGCACCCACACTCACTCATATTTATGTCCCCATATTTGCGTTTTTGTTTGTGTGTGTGTGATTCAGTGTGTTTGTGTGTGGTGGCAATCGCAGCATTATGGCTCAAGTGTTAAAATTTAGTCAAATTGTGATTTGCCATGGTTTTGGTTGGTTGGTTTATTCGCCACAGTCAGTTTGTTTGCTAATGAGCTAAGCTGTAAAAAACCAAAAATAATAAAAAATAAAGAAAAAACCAAAAATAAATAAAAGAAAGCAAACTTTAACTAGTATGCCCAGGTGTTTTGATAGAGCAAGGAAGGAGCCAGCTGAAAGCCCCTAAAGAAACCAATGATAATAATGATGTTGAGCCTTTGGGTTTGGCTATGGCTTTGGCCAAAACGGGGGCCAAGCAAAAGCTAACAAGATGTCAAGCCCATTATGGCTAGGTCTCAATTATAGCTGCCTTCTTATGCCGTTATGCGTTGTAGGTTGCCTCGTTGTTCGTTGTTGTTTTTATTGTTATCCTACAGGACTCCGCGTTCTTGTTGTTTCCAGGCTCGTCGCGTATTCTCTCTTACACGAAGCGCCAGCATTGCCAGCTGCAAATTGCAAACGCCGTAGCACTCTCTTAAAACGCACGCTCTTTGTTCGCGCTCTTTACGCAAGGCTCTCCCTTAAACTTACGGTCTATTGAACGCTCTTCGTCTGTAAATTTTATTGTTTTTTTTTTTGTGTCTTCTAACATTTATATTAGCGGTGGTCACGGCATGGGTCGTATGCGGCTCCCGCAGGACAAATTGTAGTATGCTGTAGATGGGCGGCATGTGAATAACTTGAAATAATGCGCATTTTCGCATATTTCGAATGTACTAGTCTTTATTCTACTCCGAACTAGAGAATGCAAGGAAATCAGTTTTCTTGATTATTTTTAGGTACATGCAACAGTGTGTAGTTGTCTCAGAACTATGTTTTGATGTTTCCCAAAATGGCGAGACTCTTGAACGAAATGAAATCTCCTGCAAACTTTTTAGCTTCTATATTTCGGGACTATCGCACTACACAGGGCCGTAGAGAGAAAATCCGGGCCTGGGGGGCTCCTCTATTACACCTTTAGATTAAACGACAGTAATTACACTGGGCACCTGAAATAACTCCGTTGACTTCCAATATGGTAATAGGAAAGACATGCAAATCAGGACTGGTATACAGCTGATGACTCTATCAGTTCGATGTTATGGGTACTCAATAAATCTTGTAAAAATGGGATTTTTCTTCGGCATTTCTATTTCCTCAACTTATCGCTCATTTACTCCCAACAAATAGGTTCATACTAGTCAGAATTTACTGTACCATTACCCCACGTTTAATTTTCTTTTAAAATCCTTTATTCGCGAACTTTTGTCGGATTTTGTTTATCTTCCCTGGTTCATCGTCTCTCACGATTTTCAAAACGTATTAATAGTTAGTGTCCTAAATCAGGCTCTTAGTTGGAGCAAAGTGCCTCCGGTTTCTGTTACAGTATCATTGCACAAATTTAGCATCTCCAGATCCGATGTGCATGTCGCCAAAGCGGGTGGACTTACCATAAGGAACTGACCTCCTGAAGACAAATCTGTTCTAGTCGTGTTTGAATACATTTTTCTTTTGTCAATGATGTGTTTTAGCAGCTCCTGGACCGTAAGTTGTAAGCTTAAGGACAGGTCTGACAGGCTCTGCTTAAGCCCTTCGAATGGCCAGGCACATACTGTGGAAGAGGCTCCTGACATGGAGAACAGACGCTGTTGCAACCTCTCACTGTCATATAAATAAGCCTGACTTTATTTCTTTAATCGAAGCAAATCTCTCCTTCACGACATTCATCGGTAAGGAAACGGCGCCAATGAATGAATTCTGAAAGCCCAGTGTATATACTCTGGTTTTTAAAGGTGTTTTGTTACCAAAAATCGACAAGGTTCTTAATTTATTAAAATTGCGTCGAAAATTATAAAGAAAAATATGCGCACGAGTAAGAGCTAAAAGTTCAATTTCTGAACAGGATCGAATTTCCTCACGAACTCCACACATCCAGTTAGCAAACATTTTTTTATTGTCAACTCCCAAAAGAAGACTTTCATAGTACTTATAAGCTCCGAAAAACTTTTGATTGCCGAATTTGATTACGATAGCTCCATTATCAAACAAATTATGTACTTACTAATAATACTCCTATAATATAGTATAACCCCGATGTTAAAAAATAAAATAAACTGATTTTCCATGATATAATTAGGGATCTAACTGGGAAGTTTGGTTGCTATAGCTCTTACCATCTCTGAGATCTAGGCGTTCAATCTCAAATGTATAGGGTGTACCATCTGTTGGTTTCTTTGTTAATTGCATTTTATTCGTATATGTTCCAACCAAATTGGAAAAATGTATATAACAAATGCAAGTTTGAAACTACTCATTTATGTATGAAAAATAATATTGCCAAAATGGCCGCTGCCGCTGGCTCAACATTCTCCCTCTATTCGAACATCGTAATTTTCGATGACTTTATTTTTGACGAAAACTCATCTAGCTGTTCTCCCATCCATTGAACGAATAAGCGCCGCTGATAATGGTCCGTGGACTTCAATTGTTGCGTCATTTGCATCTTGTAAGATGTAAATGCAGATCAGCATGCAAAATTCGACGCAAAGTGGTCCTAGCAAGCTGTAATTCTTGCGAACAACGGCGCTTCGATGTTCCCGACGAACATTGTTTTCACCGAACGAACATTATTACATTACAGCTGTTGTTCGACATATGTCGAAGAGCATCCACTTTCGTCAAGTTTGTTCCGAATTATGAGTGTTTAACAAAAAAACCAACAGATGGCCTACCCTGTACTTTATTGACAACTGCAAGATGTTGTGCTTAGCTTAAGACTCCTCAAAAATTCCTACGCATACTGAACACCATAATCTTGGATACAACATCCACAAATTTACTTATTGACGTACTTTCTATAAAAAGTTTAAAACGTTCTAGAACCAGACACTACGCCAAGAGACAAACAGACTGCCTTTGCTTTTAAATTTAGCTGTTTAAAAATAAAATAATTTTGGTCGTTTTTTTTTTATTGCAGCGATAGGATATTTTTTTAATCTACTTTTAAATTTTAATTTTGGTTGGTTTTATGCATTTAAATTTTTTTTTAGAAAAATACGTCAGTAAAAGCATTCATACGAAATTTCAAACAGATTATGATTAAATTGAAAATACAGATTAAATTTCGAATTCAAATTGAATTTCAGCCAAAACAGATGCTTTTCTCAATTTTCAATTATTGCACATATAGAATTATGCAAGTAAACATTGAACAAAAATTTCGAACGTTTTAAACTGCACAAATGCATAATTTTAAACTAAAAATTCAATTTCAGTAGAAATTGATGTAACCTAATTAATAAGTTACTTCGGAACTAACTAGTTTTTGGAGTGAAACGGGTCGGAAATTTCAATGGAATTTCAGTTGAAAAAAATCCCAATTGTATTCCTATTTATAGACAGCAATAATTATGCTAATACATATTGAATTCAATATTACTAATAATATTTGCACACAAAACTGAGGGATATTTGCTTAAAATTCGAATAATACAGAAACTAAATCCAATTTTATATTATATTTTTGCTTGCGTGCTACTTTATGAACCCTCTTAGAGACATTCGTACAAGATGTAGATATTCTTCTTGCTTGCCTTCTTATTAGGCGTAATACATAATATAGAAGATACAATCTTATTGTAATAACTTAAGAACAAGATTGCTTGATTGCAATGAAAAAGAAGAAAACAGATTTACAAAAATTTTGAAAGAAATGGAGCTTTGGTGCATTCCGCCTTTAAACGATACAACTCAATGGATTGTCAGAAATCTGGAAAGCCGCGTTTCAATTTCTATTTGAAGTCTCTGATGACGTACTCTGTTTAAACTCCTCATTATATGATTTGAAAGCGCTTATTAATATTTCTGTTCCACCTGCGTCTTGCATTTGATATATTGAAAACTCCGTCAACTGAACCAAACCGTTTTTGTTTTATGCCTTAATGCTTACAACATTCAACTGCCATGCCTTATTTTTATTTATGTAATTTTTATTGAAAATGTTTTGTTTTATTAAAAACCATTTTATATATTTATGTTTCGCTTCGCTTTCTTGTGCTGATTTTATCCATACATATAGTTTTTGCTCTTTTTTTTGTTTTACTTCTTTATTATTTATTATTAAAGTTACATATGAACTTAATTTATAATGAATTTGTTTTTATTATTTTTAATATTTTTCGCTTTTTAAATTTTATTCAGTAATCAGTAATATTAAACGTTTTTGTATTTCCTTTTGAATCGCCCCCGCTTTGCTCGCCTGCTTCTGCTGCTGCTGCTTCTGCGTTGGCTCTTATCCGCATTATAATATAATATATTTATATATACGCCGCATGTTGCGCGTCTAGCCTATGTGCCCCGCCTGCTACTTTGCTGCTTCACTGTACTTCCACTGTTCGTCCGACTTAATGCCCTGGCCGGACTGCCTCAACCCATACAAAACATACAAATAAATAAGATACATGTACGCGTGTGTGTGTATGGTCGCTGCAGCACGACTTTGCATCTGATAGATACACTAGCAGTTTCTAGTTGTTATTTTTATAAATTAACAAATTTAGCTAAGTAGTGGTAGTTGTTGTTGTTGCTTGGTTGGTTGGTTTGATTGGGTTGGTTTTATTTCTTCTCTTCCGCTGCTGCTGCTGCTTTTTTTATTTTATGTATCTCGTCTAAAATGTGAGCCTAAGATTTTTGCCATTTAATAATGAACTTGTTCAATGCGTTTTCAACATGTTGGGTCAATTGCTTTTTAAATGGTTTTCTCTTTTTTTGTTTTTTTTTTCAACTTTTAAACATACATATATAATTTCTTGTATTTAACTGCATGCCGTTTTGCTTTTTGTTATTGTTGCCGTTTTATTTATCTGTTTCTTATTTATGTTGTGTTTATACTTTTTTTTGTTGTTTTATAATGCGATGTAATATGTGTAAATGTAAGCTGCATAGTTGCATACGGATATATCCAGCTTAAAGGAAATAATCTGGTGTTCTTCGTGTAACATGTGGTTCTCCGCGCCGCGGTGCTGGATCAAATTGTAGGCTAAAATGGAAAGAAAATCAAATCGTTAGCACATTTGTTATATATAATTTCATACAGTCTAATTATAAGTTATATGTGTACGACTCGTTTGCTCAAAGTCCATTGTTTCTTCAAGCGATATAAGCGTTATTTGCTAAAGCTGTGTTTGCGCTGCCATCTTATCCAATATTAGATAACGAACGCTAATCAGTTTCGTTTCCATAAATATTATATACATACTTAGTAATACTTTTGTGTCTATGCTTTAAATTGTTCAAAACTGATAACACGACTATTCTGCAAATGATTCCTATTAACCAAGTATTCAGGTCAGGGATCTCCCTATAAACGACAACATTTTAAACAGTATAATTTAATTAATTGAACGTGTTGAACCTAATTACAAACACTTAAAAAATGACTCATTTTTTGCGTTAAAAAACAAAAGTAAGAAAACAAACTTAAGACTATCTTTAAATTTAAAAAATATTGCTTAATGCTTGAAACTTTAAGCATTTGGGAAGAAGTTAGGAGTGTGCCAGAGATCCTTGGGCGGTTTTGTTTTAGATTTGTTTCGAAACCGCTTAGAAATCCGTCTACGCGGATGGCTGGCGCACAGAAATTTTTTTGCTGGCTCAAAACAGTTGTAAGAGATTTCTGGAAACTTCTATAAACTGCTAGAACATCAGACCAAATTATTCAAACCAAGCCTTAAAAAATATATATTATTGGTGAAAGCTACACTGCGACCCTTAGGATCTATTGTCCCCAGCCCAATATATTTGCCAAACTTAATTATTTGAGATGCTTCTAGTCGGGTGACATCATGCATCGATATTCTATGCCCGCCGAAAAGGGATTTCCTTCTTCTGGCAAGGTTTCCTACTCAGTTTCACAAAACCTGCATGTGTTTGAACCAAGACTTTGTTCTTCCAATGTAACTACGCGACCCTGAGCAAACAGTACTCCCTAAGAAAACTACAACGCTTATAAACTTACAATGAAAATTTAAGTGAATCATCCAGTTCCATAAGGGCCGCTTGGTTACCACATCTGTAGCAATAGTTTGGCGCTGAGAATATTGTGACGACATTCCGGTCGTGGCACCAATTGTAGCCTTCCATGACCAGCTGATGTGCACGTGAGACCAATGTCAAGCCGTTTGTGTTGTTAAATGTTTCCGAAATGTCCTAAAGCGCATGACACGAAAAAAACGAAATTAAACAAAACGACACACAGTTAACAATATGAAGTTACCTGTCCAAAGGTGTAGCCAGCGCCGCGGGGAGATATGCCCCAACCGCCCCTGTCATCGGGATCGGACCACAGCAAATCGCACATAGGTCCCTCATGTGGGACCTCTTGTAAACGATCCAGTGCGCGTATATGATCCAAGCTGTCAATGGAGGGACTCAAGCCGCCATGCAAACAGAATATTTGTCCATCCACCAGCGCCGTCAGTGGCAAATAGTCAAACAAATCGGTGAAATACTTCCACACATTGGCATTGCCATACTTGCGCAGACATTCGTCATAGAAGCCATAGACTTGTGTAATCTGGCGCGATTCATGGTTGCCGCGCAGAATGGTAATACGCTCGCGATAGCGCACTTTAAGCGCCACGAGTAGAGTGACCGTCTCCACGGAATAGTAGCCACGATCCACATAATCACCCATAAACAAATAGTTTGTATCGGGTGATTTGCCGCCTATCCTGAACAGTTCCATAAGATCGTGGAACTGACCGTGCACATCGCCGCAAACTGTGACTGGACATTTTACTTCCTGCACATTGGATTCCTTGGCGAGGATTTCTTTTGCCTACAAAAGCACAAACAAATAAAAACAAAAACATTACACAGGGCTGCTGATAAAATAAATGACGCTTTTGCATGAGTAATGGCGGCTACATATGTAAATAGTTCCGGCTGCACGGAAAAAGGCGGAAAAGCAAATACGTTTTAAGATTTGTATATTAACCAACAAGCTTGCTGTTTTCTCTGTTGTTACCTTGCTTGATATTTCCGTCTGCCCACGATTTTGCAATGTTCGTTTTTGGCACAGACCAATACTAATACTAATCACGAGGCTATGAAACGCACACAAACGCACTTTATTGGCCAAAATATCAATGGGGCACCCTTTGCAGGGTGTGGAAGCAGCTAATAGCGGAGGCCGCAGCTGCGACAGCGGCAACAGTGGCACTTGACCAGACGCCCCAGACAGCGGGTTCGGTTCGCCTATTGAGCACTCAATATTTGGGTGACGCAAACATAACCCTACTTATTGTAAGGGAATCAATTGGAAAAGCTGTATTTGTGTGTACATATGCAACAAATTGAGAACAATCGAGATATCGGCGCTTCTGGTGTGAATATAATTTCAATTTGTTAAATTAAATTCAATATTGTGGAAAAACACAATACACATACAAGCCAGCGATATTTATTGTATATACATTTATATGTCTAGTACATAGATACATACACACATATACATACATGCATACGCACGTATGTATCATTCTAAGCACACCAACACACAACATTAAGTAATATTTTATTTAAGGGGAAATATACAAACAGACGCACATGCAACGTTTATCGCCAGTGCAGGCGCAAGGTCGTTTAATTTTTTGCCAATTGAAAAAAAATCAAGTGCTCTACTATCATTAAACAAACAAACTCCAGTCATACATAAATAAAATTATATTTCAAAAATGTATTTAGCTAGGTTTGTCCATTTAACCAAGCGCGCACTACGGTTGTCACATTCGCACGCAAGTGCGTTACTATTGTTAGCTTGCTTGCACTTGTGCTGCGCATAGCGGCCGCTTGGCTGTTGGAATTTACCAATATTCCAATATGGCGACACAAAGCCGCCACCATTTGCAAAATTACTTACATGCGATGACGGAGAAAATTATTTTTAAATTTTCAAATTGCACTTTATATGAAATGCAACGACGTTCACCTACCTTATCACACAGCGTGCGAACCTGCGTTTCTGTTAGCTGGTTGCATTCATTCAACTGCTCAATCCATTGATCAAGATCTTTTGTTGTTGCTTTATCTTCCATCGCAGTTGTGGTGGAAGAAAAAGTCTCGTCAATCTTTGTCGATTCAATTTTGACGGCTTTTATTTACGACGGGTACAAAACAAAAATATTTCTTTCACTGCGTTTTTAAACGCCACCTGCACTTGTTCTCTTCAGCACTTGTTTTTTCACAAAAATTTTGCTCTATTTAATGGAGCAAAATTTCGTTTTGCGATTTTATTTTCTCCCAAATGCGACGAGACAACGACACGACGATGAATGAAATGAATATGAAGAAGAAGACAGCAGTAGCAGACCGATAGCTGGTATCGATAGCTGCGACAATATTGATATTTTATTTTGTAAATATTTTTTAGAAAATTGCAAATAAAAATACCTATGACCTGCTTTGTTTAAATAAAACTGTCTGTTCATAATGTTACAAAAATAATTGTATTAAAAAGTTGTTAACTACGAATCAACTATTTATTTTCTAAATGTTTTATCACGCATAGGGAAATTATTTTTAAATTGTTTAGTTAAATATTATTGTTGTTTTTATTTATAATTATATGTTTGTAAGTTTATTTTAATTAATCATTAGTGTATTTATAAGGAAAAGTAGAAAAAAAAAACATCGCAAAATTAGCTCACGCCGATTTTTATAGTACTTTGAAGTATTTGGTATTGTTGTTTTTGTGCCTTTTTTTGGTATTATTTTAGTACGTTTTGTGCAACAAACTTCTCTTCCTCTTTTTACCTAACTTGCAGCGCGTTGGACGTGTTTCCTTGCGCTCCCGGTAGCAATTAAAATAATTTATTAATTATGTCGGAAACATTGCAATTACGCGGAACTTTGATCGGCCACAATGGCTGGGTCACCCAAATCGCCACCAATCCCAAGGATCCCGACACCATTATTTCTGCGTCTCGTGGCAAGTATTTCCAGACATTTTTTTGAGGTTAAGTCAATGGATTGCTGTGACACTTAATCCACTTAAATCCACGCAATCCTCAGACAAACTGCTCATATAATAAGTGTTTTATATTAATGGTGTTCTTTCAATGCAGACAAGACCTTGATTGTCTGGAAGTTGACCCGCGATGAGGATACCAACTACGGCTATCCCCAGAAGCGTCTCTATGGACACTCCCACTTCATCAGCGATGTTGTGCTCTCATCTGATGGCAACTACGCTCTGTCTGGCTCCTGGGATCAGACTTTGCGTCTGTGGGATTTGGCTGCTGGCAAGACCACTCGTCGCTTCGAGGGACACACCAAGGTGGGATAAGTTTTCAATTGATTTTCAAGAGCTTAGGGCTTAGCATTGCTATTGATATTCAAAGTTTAATTTAAAATGGTTGTAATGGCGTTAACAAAAACAAAAAACAATGACTAGTTAAGCTTAGGTTTAGTGTTAGCCACGCCATTACTGAAAAAAAAACCATTTAAAATTATGAATTGCGCCTATGCGAGGCAGAATTTCTGGATGTCATCGGTACGTTCCGTGCACGATTCTTCAGACTTATTTTTGAACCATTCGCGTAAGTAGCAAATAATATTAAAGAACAAAAATATATTCGAGATATACGCATCTTTAGACGCAACTTTTAACAGTTTCTTATCTTACAAATTTTTTAGGATGTGCTCTCTGTTGCCTTCTCCGCTGACAACCGTCAGATTGTCTCGGGCTCTCGCGACAAGACCATTAAGCTATGGAACACTTTGGCTGAGTGCAAGTTCACCATCCAGGAGGATGGCCATACTGACTGGGTTTCCTGCGTGCGTTTCTCGCCCAACCATTCCAACCCCATCATTGTCTCTTGCGGTTGGGATCGCACCGTCAAGGTCTGGAACTTGGCCAACTGCAAGTTGAAGAACAACCACCACGGCCACAATGGCTACTTGAACACCGTGACCGTCTCACCCGATGGTTCTCTCTGCACCTCTGGTGGTAAGGACGCCAAGGCTTTGTTGTGGGATCTTAATGACGGCAAGAACCTGTACACACTGGAGCACAATGACATTATCAATGCTCTGTGCTTCTCGCCCAACCGCTACTGGCTGTGCGTTGCCTACGGCCCATCCATCAAGATCTGGGATTTGGCATGCAAGAAGACCGTTGAGGAGCTCCGCCCTGAGGTTGTTTCGCCCACATCCAAGGCCGATCAGCCACAGTGCCTGTCCCTGGCCTGGTCCACCGATGGTCAGACTTTGTTCGCTGGCTACTCCGACAATACCATTCGCGTCTGGCAAGTGTCTGTCTCAGCTCATTAAGCTGATGCTGTACTTTTGTATATCTTAAAATATTTAAGAGTTAATTGAATGCGAAACGATTTGTTCAAGAGCAACAAAAATAAATTCTTAGTAAGCGTTCATTAAAATTTTGTTTTTTTATTGGGATGGCCGCAGGCGGATTTAGGACCTGTTAAGACGGATTTGCTCGAAATTTGTACTAAAATTCATTTTGTTTTTAGGAATTTATTATAAATAAACACATTCATAAATACTTTTAATTCTACGAGCATAGCAACAAATAAATAATGATGGGATGAAGTTAAAGTGCAGTGATTTGGTGATTGCTAACAATTTTTACAAAATATAATATATTTTGCCTAGTATAACCAAAAGTATACATAATTAAACTTAATAAACAATAAATATGTGTATATTCGGTTTGCCGAAACTTTTAAACTCTTGTAAAAGTGGTACGCTCTTTTTTTAAAGAGGATATGTGCTTTTTTTCGAATAAACAAAAAACTTTTGAGTATTTTGTTAAGTTTTCAATATCATTGCAAGACAGACTTTTGTTTGATTGTACTTAAAAATTAGAGATTGCTTTTAGCTGCCAAACGTATACTTAAAGCTGCCTGAAACCTTCCAAATTTTTTTTGGATAGTCTAGGATTTAATTATAATTCAATGTCGTTAAGTTTCATAAGGAATTTCATTGGGAACCTAATATTTTTTTAGTGTTGATAATAAAAAAAGTTACTTATGTGATTTGATATAAAAGATTTTTCTATTGTGTCGAAAATATAAATGATTATCCTTATAAGGTAAGAACTTTATTCGTTTGTATGTGACAAATCGAACAAGCATTACTTTTTTTTCATCAAGTCAATTTTCAATAAATTTCAAATTTAAACAAATTTCTAACGATACATAAAAAAATATCTTAAATTTTTATGAAAATATTATTATAGACATGCATATAAAAATTCGAGCAATTCTCATTTAGCTAGCACATAATGATTTATGTACTCAGTGTATGGTATTACATTACTTAAGTACTAAACACTTAATAACCTAAAGCATTTTCGGTAAGTTATTTTTATAAATGTTAAAATTTATAAAAAAATGCATTATTTGCTGCATATTTGTTTTACGTAGTGTTCAATTTGCAAGTAATTGAATACTTTTAAGAAAAGAGATTTCTGCAAAAACATGAAGCTTTAAATTGTTTAATAAATTATTCAAAACATTTCGAGTTTTAAAAAACTAGCTTTTTATGTTTTATCGATAAATTCATTCGATTTAATCATTCTTTAACAGAATTTTCTATTCATTGCTTGTACCTACATATACGTGTTTAAGATTGTTGTTCGCTGAAAATGATCTGATGGACGATATAAATAGTTTAGTACATCATCTATTCAATAGATAAAAATTCACTTTTACAAGAGTATAAAAAAAAAAAACAATTGGACATTGCATATGTGATGTGTTGGATAGCAAACAAATAAAAACAACTTGCATATAAATGCAAGTTTGTTTAAGTAAAAAATTTGGGCACTTTTGTTGCTAAGGGCTTAGAGCATATGCTAGGCACTTGTATCACTAACGCCGCCTTCTCACTTAATCTTAATCGAGTTGGAGCGCTCGATTTTATTAACAGGGGCCGGTGGTTTGGCCAGCACAGCTGTGCGCACCGCTTCGGCCGATTTGCCAGCGTTTGTGCCTATTTTGTAGACATCGTTCTTGAAAATGATGACCAAAACTGTTATGTTGTCCACCGAACCGCGCTTATATGACTCCATGGACAGCGACTTGGCGCCAAAATCTGGCTCTTTCAGATGCTCGCTGACAAAACTGCAGGCTTCCTCGTTGCTAAATGTATCCCAAAGGCCATCAGAGGCCAATATCAAAAATTTAGGTCTGCAAAGAGCAAATTTACAAGTCAATATAGTAAGCATGCAAGTTCAGCTGTACTCACTTATGGTCATTCAACTCGAACGTCAGTATGTCGGGATTAGCTATGACTAGATTCTTATCTTTTAGCGGGTAATCACCCATAGCACGTGATGTGGCCAAGACGCCAGCAACACGCCATACGCCGCGAAAAGCTATAAAGCCGCCAGCATCATGTATGCGCTTACGTTCACGCACCTGCTGTGGCTTGTGATCAAATGACAGAGGTATTGCAACACCCCTGGCATCATACATAACGCCGCGTGAGTCGCCCACATTGGCCACAATTAATTTAGTGCCCTGCATTATGGCAATCAACGCTGTAGTACCCGCAATATTGGTCTGCAAAAGTAGATTAAAAGGATTATACGCATGTTTAAAAAAAAAAAGCTACATTAGCTTGAGATGCGTGTACTCTCTACTAGTACATACCGTGCGCTTGGCCTGCTCAACCAGCTTGTAGTCTGCAGACATAATTTCATCGCTGATGAGCTTGCCAAAATTAATGCGGCCATTCTCGATGTAACATTTGGCATCATAGCTCGGCGGTGGTCCATTGTTGCTACCCTGTGCGTTGTTGTTGGCGTTTAAAAATGTATCTTTGGCGGAATTGCTACCTCCGCTGGCCCGCATAGCCGTATTCAGCTGTGCAGTATAAAAGTCAGCAATTGAGGCCTCCGTTGTCTTTGACTTGAGCACACTGCAGTCGGCCGTAGTGCTGTGTGCCTTGCGTAAACTGTCTCGCCGTGCGACGCCCGAGGGCTCGGCATTTTCTTTGTTGTTCTCCTTGCGGCTCTGCTTGCGTGCCAGATAGGGGCTTTTGTCATAGTCCACGTAATCATTTTCGCCATCAACTTTCAACAGTTTTGTCAATTCGCTCAGCTTGTTGTAGATATTTTTGACCAGCACGTCCTTGGCAAAGTCAGCAGCAAATTCGCCGCCATGGCCATCGAATACAGCAAAAAACGAAATGCCTGTGTTGCTGTTTATGTTCTCCTCGATAATAAATCTATAAGTAAAACAAAAATTATTAGTTATGCATCAATTAATTTTTTTTCGCAATAAGCTAGAGCTTGCGAACTGTAGCTATATTATATATCTTAGATATTCAGATGTATTGTGCAAGAGACTTTTTGAGTCGCTAATGTTGATTGCATAGGTGCGTCCACGTTAGAAAACTGCAGCGACATACACCATAAGATGTTTCTCTGACTGACCCTACTGTCGTGGATTACTCTGACGCATACGTGAAAGGGAGATACTCTGGCAAAACACAGCGTTTCCTTGTTATCTCTCTAAGAGTAAATCCCAGCTTAGATTCCGTGTCTTTGCGTTAATCAGCCTAGTGAGTGGACCAGTTACAAGAAGGCACAGAGCCTTGGCTCTAACTAAGGCATGGGAAATCTAGTAGACAAAACTGCGTTGAAATATATACTAGTGTTGGGTTGTTCATGAACGAACGAACAAAAAAGAACTATTCACTTAAAAGAACGAACTGAATAAGTTCACCTACATCGTTTTTTTTTATTCACTTGTTCTTTGTTCGTTCTTATTCAGTTATTCGTTCTTATACAGCAGCGGTGGGCAAAACTACTAATGCAATTTTTGTGCCTGTGTGCGTAAACAAAAAAGAGCTTTTGCAAAAACCGAGGTAAAATGGACAAATTTTTATTTTTTTTGGCATAGTTGTCATTAAATTCGAAAATATCATCGAGTTTTATTCTTTCGTGTCTTGCCATGCGGCTCTGCTTGGCGTTCCATTGTAAAACTAGCTCACACGTACGAGACGAGCTTTTACAGTAAAAAGCTCTTTTCTCGTACGTGTGAAAGCTCGTTGGCACGCGTGCCGTCTAAGTGCCCACCGCTGTTATACAGCCATATACACCTAATTCTGTTTTTACACGGTCTTGTTTTTACACGGTTTTGAAATAACACGGTCAAGGAAAAAACATTTTTTACACAATTTCATTCAATTTAGCACGATTAAAAAAATCTATTTGATTGCAATTTTAAAGAAAAATATTTTTATTAACCTAATCTTTTAAAAATTTAACTAGGTAATTCCACTTTTAAATTTATTTTCATATCACCTTACGATTTACTTCGTGTCTTTTTTTACATGCTTTTTTCTGGAACCAATCTACCGTGTAAAAACAAAATTAGGTGTACTACGGTTGATAACTCCTATGTATAAGTTGATTCTTTAAAATATAAAATTGCCCCTAACGAAAGTATAGTTCATTGTGGAACCACTTTGATGCATTGGAGGACTCAGAAAGGATTGAATGCAAGCTCTGCAAGTCCATATTAAGCATTGCCGGAGGGCAATCAGCCATCAGCCATTGAAAGGCAAACTGAGGAATATTTTGAGTTGCCAATGGCCTCAAGTTCGAAAAAGCGAATGACCTCCTTCATACGGAAACCTCCTCTAGCAGGTAGAAGCGAGCAGTGCAAGGTGCGAAAGAGGCATAAGAACGAACAACTGAACGAGAAGAACGACTTTGTTCACTGAATAAAAAGAACGATTGAACTTGTTCAGTAAAATGAACTAGGTTTACCCAACTCTAATATATACATATGCACTTAGTTGCAATCCTTCAGATATGCTCCAGATCTCAAAAGAGCAGCGATTTCTATCGACTTTATTGCTGATAATTATCCTTTAAATTTTGTCGACTAATAACACTAGCAGCTATTCGTTTCAACACTTGCCAAAATAAGCAACCATTACCAGCACTAAATACTAAGACCTATGATTTTTTTGGCTGGACTGAAAAATGTTCTTACAACACTTAAGAAAACATTAAACAGCACTGATTTACAATTTGGCAAGCTATGTATCAAGCCTAAAAAGGATTTAGAGCAACTATTCCTTGCACCTGCTTACATTGACAGCGTTTTTATGAAGTCTACTCAGCTTACCTGTCTTCCATGCGTGGCCTACGTCCTAGAACCGCAAAAGCGGCACTTTGCTGTCGCACCTCTTCCCAGCTCTGATGATCATCCACACTGGCTGCCATTTCCATCATACGTGAGGCCTTTTGACGGCCCCACGTAGCCTGTATGCGTCCCAATATGCTGCGGCTCCAGACATCTACAGCTTGCAAATAGATCAATAAAATGAACAAAATGACGCCGCAGAATAAAACTTCTGGTCGCAGCACATAGAGGCGGCATAATTTCCAGACATATGCCAAGGGCGAGTTAATGGACGAGAAGCCCACCGCAAACTTGGATAAGATTTTCATATGTGAAACGTACGTCTGATAGAAAACTTTATCTTCCAGTTCGTCATCCATGAGCGATCAGATCGAGTGACAGTGGGTGGGTCGTTTACTATTTACTTTATACTTTATGTTTAGCTTTTTACTGCTTATTGTCGTCGCGCACTACTTTTTTTTTCAATTGAATTTTACTTGAGCAGCATGCAGCAGACACAAACAAACATACAAATACCACGTATGTATGTATGTATGGATGTTTTTCGTATTAAAAAATCACAACTGTTCAATATATTTTCTAATTTAATTTATATATTATAAACACTTGATGCCGCACGTCAGGCGCACTTTTAGTTGTTTTTTTTTTGGATATATTATTTACTATATTTTCGCGATTTGTATGTTTTTATTTGCGCACTAAATGTCCCTTATTTTTTGTGGTCTGAAACGTCACGTTTGGGTTGTCGGCTGCTTTGGGGTGGCTCTTAATATACTACATCTGTTTGTATCGACTCGTTCGCCGTTCTTTGGCATTATATTATTATATTTTCAGATATTCTTATTATAGACTGCGTTGCTCTATAGCGCTTGCATGTACGACATATCTAGTATATGTGTATGTTGTGGTACATATTTGATGTATGTACATATGTATATATATTATAATTTATATATGCATACAAACGTCTTATATGTGTTGTGTATAGTTTAATTTATATCTATGTCAAATGCAATACGCAATAGCAGTTAAGTTAATGCGTTGTTAATTCACGTTTTCATTCATTTATCTATTTATTTATTATTAATAACCACTTGCACTTGTTGACCCAGACACAGAGACAGAAACTTTTATATCGATTCAGTCGTAAAAGCAGAATAGTATCATCTGTGAATTGTACGTGCAAAATTTGATTTCCAGGGCTGCCAACGCGGTTGCCACATAAAAAGTAAAAAGATTAAGCTAACAAATGGGCAACTTTATGCGCTCTCTCAATAAGACGTCAAAGCTTTGAATTTTTGTGTTGCGGTGGAGAGATCATTATATTTTATAAAAATCGTGTTTATTTTTTTTTTTGGTTATTTTTGCTACATTTTGTAAAGCCTTTAATTTTTGGCAAAAAAAAAAAAAAAACATTAAGTAACCATTTGAAAGCTATAGGAACTGAATTTTTTTTTTTGTGTTTCGATTATTATTCGAAAAAGGCGTTCGTAAGACATAAAAATCTATTAAACTAAAGCGTAACGACAATATAATAAAACAAACATTATGCATAACTTTTATTTTTGATTTTTATAATAAAAATTGCAGAATAACTCTTATTTTAAATATTTAAAATAAAAATTGGCCAATAATTTTAATTTGTATACCCTGTACCGTATGGTACAAAGGGTATATTGTGTTTGTGCAAGCCGAAAATGTATGTAACGTACAGAAGGAGAAGTCGGAGACCCCCCAAAGTTACCTAAAGTATGATCAGAGTGACTAGAGAAGTCGATATACCCATGTCCGTCTGTCCGTCTGTCCGTATGAACGCCTAGATCTCAGAGATGGTAAGAGCTAGAGCAACCAAACTTTCAGATAAGATCCGTTATTTATCCATAGGAGACAAGTTTATTTTATTTTTTTGATATCGGGACTACATTATATAGCTCCCATAGGGGTGTTTCAGAGGACCTCGAAAAAAAGCAAAAGTTCTAGATGGATAATTCGTTTGCTTATGAAGATATCATAACCAAATTTGGCAATCGGAAGTTTTTTAGAAACCCCCAGCACTGTACCAAATTTTATCAAAATCGGTTGACTATATCATATAGCTCCCATAGGACCAATCGGTCGAAAATTTGTTTTATGTACAAAATTCGTTGTGTTTCGTTTATTTGTGAACATACCGTAGCCACATTTGGCATTAAGAAGTTTTTTAGAGTTCCCAAGCACTGTACCAAATTTGATCAAAATCGGTTGACTATACACAGATACATATAGCTCCCATAGGATCGATCGGTCGAAAAATACGCTTTTTGTACAAAATTGGTTGTGTTTCGTTTGTTTGTCAAGATATTGTAACCAAATTTGGCATTCAGAAGTTTTTTAGAGATCTTCAACACTGTACCAAATTTTATCAAAATCGGTTGACTATATCATATAGCTCCCATAGGGCCGATCGGTCGAAAAAAGGTTTTTGATTAAAAATTCGTCTGTTTTTGGTTGTTTATGAAGGTATCATAATCTAATTTGGCAATCAAATGTCTTTTGGTGTTCTTAAGCAATTTACCGGATTTGATTGCAAGCAGTGGTACAGGGTATCCCAAAGTCGTCCGCGCCCGACTTTAACGTACGCCATCTTTTATCATAAAAATGGGAAAATAAGATTTCACGATTTTTTAATAAAAATTGATATTTAACTAATATTTTTATTTCAAGAAATAAGAGTTATTTTCCAATTTTAATCAAAAAAATCAACAAATTAATAGTAATTTTACGATTTTTATTTTAAATATTATAAGCCATACGATAAGAAGAAATACGAAGACCAAGCACTAGTTATGTGGAAAGGCTACATAATCATTCGAATGTTTTGGCAATAGGCCTCTTGGATGATAGCAATACAATACGAAGATTAAAACCCAATCATGTCTTAGACATGCCATATTCAAATTGAGCTTGCAGCACTTAAAAAAACAATAGTTATTACTAATTGGAGTTTAACTATTTTTCCTGTTAATTTCTTATTTCCAAAACATTTACTTATTGTCTAAAGGATAGATTGTTTATAAATATAATTGAAAAAAAAAAATATTTTAAGCGTTATGGTCCCTGCATGATAATAAATATTCTGGCTCCGATAATTACAGTTTTAACCAGATCAATATATACATGGCTGATATTTAGCTCACAACTCAACTTTTTCTCAGCACAGACCCTATTCTAGTTTTTAGCTGCTGAGTTACAATTATATATGTATTACAATATTTTGGTGATTTTTGTGCCGTTTTGTGGTATAAGAAGTGACAAAAAAAGTAAACAGAGTGACCTAAGAAATTTAAGTGTATTTAACATTTTTCTTAATTTACCAAATTAAGCAAAAAATACTTTTAGCTGGCTGCTAACGCGCCAAATTTAAAATTCGCAAATGTACACTAAATCAGGAAAGAAAAAAAAAAGGGCATTCATGGTTTAGCCAATTGGTTTTTTGCGCCACTTTTCAACTTTTTAACTTAAGGCCTATACGCAGCTCGAAATATTTCGCACAATATGACAAAACTTCATATAAAAAAATCCCATTTGGGATGGGATATCCCACTTGGAACTATTTTTTATATGAAGTTTTGTCATTCCGTGCGAAATATTTCAAACTGCGTATAGGCCTTTAACAGAAAACTTAAATATCCTGATAATAATAATAAACTCCCTTTGAGTACTAGTTATTTGAATAAAAACACTTCTCTAAGAACCTTTAAATTAAAAAAAAAACAATTTTGTAATTTTTTGAAAGCATGGGTTAGCTACTGTTGAAACCCCAGGTTAATAGCAAATTAATTTATTAACAAAACAGATAATAAACGGATAACCTTTAAGGTCATACGCAGTTCGAAAAATTTCGCAATGTGATGGGATATCCGAAATGGTATTTTTTTTTTATATGAAGTTTTGTCATTGCAAGTAAGCTTAATCGAATAGAGTCGTTTTCACCTAATCGAAGGAATATGAATTAAAAACGATGCTCCAAAGCAGAGTAAACAAAATCAGCCTATGTGACGTCATGAGCGCTCTCTCAGTTTCTTTATTTACGCCCATCGATAGTTGAAAGCTTTAAGAACTGTTGATGTGCCAGCAGTATATCGATAAACAATGTGCCAGTGTGCTAAATGGTTGACGTACAAGTACTGCAAATAATCTTATCGCGATAAATGTTGCTGCTGCACTTGAAATACTCTTTAAACAAGCATGCCAAGATTTTATAGTTCATTTGCAATCAACTAACTTTAAAATAGATTTTTGTTTTGTAAAACTAAATGTCGACGTTTTGTTTGCAGTGGGCTTAACTTTTTGGCAATAATTTAAGTAAACGTATTGCTGCTTACCTGCGCTTCTTTGCGGGCGTCTATTACGTCTATCCATGATGAAATTAACTTAATATATTTTATATATTTTATTATTTTACTAATACTGCTCAAAGGCAAGACAACTAAAATGTATATATTCAATTTTACAATATAATTTTGTAAACGTCATGTCAGCCAGCATAAAATTTGTTGTTTGTAAATATTTCAAAAGTTACAAAACTCACAAAACACACACACACACTCGCTGAATTAATTAAAACAAACAATATAAATATTAGGTATATATTATTTTTTAATAATATGTATTCCAAACACACAAAAACCAACGAAAAAACAATTGCCGCACGCGTCGAGCAAGAACTAAAACAAAACAAAAAGACAAACCGCCAAATTGGCAATGTACAGCCAAAATGTTATACATTTAACGATGAGTAAATAATATATATGTATATATGCAATACATGTCTATTATTTATTATGCTTTAACATTGCGCTGCATGTAATGCCTAAAGATTTATATACTGTATACAAAATGTTTACCATTTAGCGGCCATTGCAGACAAAGGGCTTTTGCGATTGTTTTGCTCGTTTTAAATTAAATGCCATTAACTTAAATTTGTGTGTAGGTATTTATTTAATTATTCAATTATTTAGTTTAATGCTCTGCCCACAACTTATTGGACTCGGCTAAATTATACACAAATTTTTATAAGTAGGTAGATAAAAACTTAGCTCAGTGTACACAATATAAAAAAAGGCGTCAATTTAAAATTTTTAATTTACATTGCAGTGTAGGCTTACAGTACAAAACGTAACGGTTACTTAACATTTTTTATTTAAATATTAACTTTGCATTTATTTTTTTGTTTTTTGTTCATGAATATGGCAATGGTGTATAGCGCACAGGCTGAAGATCATCCAATCCCAGCAATACGACAATGGCCATGGCTAAATGTAGAAGAGTCTGCAAGATACACAAAAGTAGAATAATTTTTTTTTAGATCGGAGTATGTAAATTGGGTATATGGTATAGTATGGTAAATAGTATGGTACATGGTATATTATAGCATGTAAAGTATTTCTATTTGATCTACCACAGCTGAGTCAAACCGAAAATCATGGAAAAAGGTACTCCGCCATAATACTGAATGTGAATGGTACGACAGTAATTTGACCTTGCGGTTTCTCCTTTTTTCCCAGCTGATAGCCCATCGTTAGCGTTTTGCACAGAATCTTATAGGAACGTTCCCAATATGTAGACTGACGAAACGATGATTTAAATAACTCTTCCTAACTTCGCTTTATAGTACAGTAAAAATAGGTTTTGACCTGGAAAAAATTGCACACTGGAATTTCTCTTGCTTAATGTATTAGGGACCACCATTCAAAAAATCTAAAACCAAAATGGTGACCTCTCCCCCCAGTAGGGTTTACCGTTATTTTGACATTTGTGTCGGCCCATTTATCTCGAATTCTATAAGTCAGCGGTGGGCACTTAGACGGCACGCGTGAAAAAGAGCTTTCACACGTACGAGAAAAGAGCTTTTTACCGTAAAAGCTCGTCTCGTACGTGTGAGCTAGTTTTCCAATGGAACACAAAGCAGAGCCGCATGGCAAGAAACGAAAGAATAAAACTCGATGATATTGTCGAATTTAATGACAACTATGCCAAAAAAAAATGATTTGTCCATTTTACCTCCGTTTTTGCGAAAGCTCTTTTTTGTTTACGCACACAGGCACAAAAATTGCATTAGTAGTTTTGCCCACCGCTGCTATAAGTCGTACAAAAAACTTTCAAGGCAAAAAATGATTTAAATTGAATTTCGAGTTTTATTTGTATTGGAAGGTATACCCAGAAGTTCATGTGTTCGCCGGTAGAGGGCGCCAACTTACAACAACGCCGTTTTTCTCATTTTTACCCACCCCTTGCCCTTTTTGTTTCTGGTGTGTATTAAAAAATTGTAGATCTCAAAAAAGTACACAGGACTGGTGTTTTAATCGTGTAAGTATCTCTAGTAGTTTCCAAGTTGTAACGCTTTAAAGGCTTCCCGCGCCTTTTAATCATTTTTTGCCTTGAAAGTTTTTTTGTACGACTTATAGAATTCGAGATAAATGGGCCGACACAAATGTCAAAATAACGGTAGACACTACGGGGGCAGAGGTCACCATTTTGGTTTTAGATTTTTTGGATGGTCCCTAATACATGAAGTAAGAGAAATTCCAGTGCGCAATTTTTTCCAGGTCAACCCCTTTTTTGGTCTATTTTTACTGTACTATTAAAGACTGATTAATTAAGAATTCCTTAAAAAAAATTTTTTTTATCGTTATCCTCGCCTCCTTCCTTCCTTTCTTGAGCTTGTTTTATGATGCTTTCCAACTTCCCTTCAAAGACTGACTAGTTAGGTATACCTTCAGCACCAAATTTTTTTTTAGCATTTTCCTCGCTTTCTTCCTTCCTTCCTTTTTTGAGCTTGTTTTATGATGCTTTAACCAACTCTTCCCCACTTTCCTTCAAATAATTAAGAATACCTTCAGCACAAAAGTCAAAATATTTTTAAATCATTTTCCTTGCTTCCTTTCTTTCTTTCCTCTTTTCTTGAGTTTATTTTATCAACATTTCGTAAAGATCTGAGCATAACCTTTAAAACATCTTTAATATCTATAAAGAATACGTTATATCGTATTTAAGTTGCGAATATCTCGAAATCATTTTTTTTTTAAAAGTGCGTTTGCGGTGATTGATGTTGCTCACCTATCGAATTTTATGCAGACTACTTTACAATCTCAAAAACTTAAAAGAATTTTCAGTCATCACTTTCTTGACAATATATTTTTTATACCTTGTACCGTATGGTACAAAGGGTATATTGTGTTTGTGCAAGCCGAAATTGTATGTAACGTACAGAAGGAGAAGTCGGAGACCCCCCAAAGTTACCTAAAGTATGGTCAGAGTGACTAGAGAAGACGATATACCCATGTCCGTCTGACCGTCTGACCGTCTGACCGTCTGACCGTCTGTCCGTCTGTCCGTATGAACGCCTAGATCTCAGAGATGGTAAGAGCTAGAGCAACCAAACTTTCAGATAAGATCCCTTATTAATCCATAGGAGAAAAGTTTATTTTATTTTTTTGATATCGGGACTACATTATATAGCTCCCATAGGGGTGTTTCAGAGGACCTCGAAAAAAAGCAAAAGTTTTAAATGGATAATTCGTTTGCTTATGAAGATATCATAACCAAATTTGGCAATCGGAAGTTTTTTAGAAACGCCCAGCACTGTACCAAATTTTATCAAAATCGGTTGACTATATCATATAGTTCCCATAGGATCGATCGGTCGAAAATTAGTTTTTTGTACAAAATTCGTTGTGTTTCGTTTGTTTGTGAAGATATTGTAACCAAATTTGGCATTACGAAGTTTTTTAGAGTTCCCAAGCACTATACCAAATTTGATCAAAATCGGTTGATTATATCATATAGCTCCCATAGGATCGATCGGTCGAAAATTTGTTTTTTGTACAAAATTCGTTGTGTTTCGTTTGTTTGTGAAGATATTGTAACCACATTTGGCATTAAGAAGTTTTTTAGAGTTCCCAAGCACTGTACCAAATTTGATCAAAATCGGTTGACTATATCATATAGCTCCCATAGGATCGATCGGTCAAAAAAACGTTTTTTGAACAAAATTCGTTGTGTTTCGTTTGTTTATAAAAATATTGTAACTGAATTTGGCAAAGAATTTTTTTTGGTGTTCGTAAGTAATATATCCGACTTGATTGCAATGTGGTGGTACAGGGTATCCCAAAGTCGTCCGCGTCCGACTTTAACGTACGCCATCTTTTTTAATAAGGGGATGTTGGGTACATTTATATGATAGGAATTAGTATTTGGGTTAGTGTGACGCGTTATTTATAAGCTTTTATGTGAATTCCCAAACTATTGCTACATATATATGATCGCTTTTGTACGGATATTGTGTTTATAGAAAATTTATCAATAGTAGGCGTAAAAGAATCGGTTCTAATGTAGCTAATCGTAGTAAGCTGAACTTTCATGTCAAAGTAATTGCAAAAACCGCAACAAGTAGGGATGCGATCGAAAATACTTTTTTTTTAATTTTTATTTTAAAAACTAAATAATTTGTCTGCTTATGTGGAAACTCATCGATAAATGTAAGTTCTGAAAATCATCTTGTTTAAGGCCCATACGCAGTTCGAAAATTTTCGGAGGATACCACATTTGGGATTTTACAAAGGATATCCCGTTTGGAATTTTTTTGCAAATTTTCGAACTGCGTATGGGCCTTAAACAAGAACAGTTTATAGGGAAGCTTTAAGTTGTTGCTCTGTTTTTAAAGCTCTTGAAGATAAACTAATATTAATAATTATTGATTGGACAGGGTATGGAATAATTTGTGACAGCTTTCCACTTTTTTTTTTATCGAAAATCCCTCGGAAATTAATTGCATTTAACTGAAGGATATAGTTTCGGTAAGTTTCGAAATAAGTTATGCCTTCCAAGAGATTTTTTGGAAGAATTACAAAAATGAAATCTAAATTTTTCAGTTGTCCTATTCCAAGTACGCCATAGATTAAAAGTAACCTAAGAAAGATTAACTTTAAACAAGCTTATATTTTTTTTCGAAACGAGAAGCTAATAGCAACAAGAGGCTTAAAATTCTTTAAAAAAAAATTATACTTTTTAACTTTTCTCCTACTCAATATTTTGATGATTTCGTAAAAACCGAACAGGTGCTTAAAAAATCTTATGCTATGCTTATAATCCTTATACCAACCTCTTAAAAACCCTTCTAGACAGTGCACTGGCGATAGCGCTCAGCATTCTCTTGTATGTTATGCAAATAGATGCTCAGCTCATCGTTAAGCGGTTTAATGGCATCCTGCAGCTTGAGCAGTATTTCATTCTTCTGCACATAGGTATCCTGCAGCTGATTCAGCTCCTGCAGCTTTTCATTGGTGTCGACGGTGAGCTTAGAGGCACGCTGCAGCAGCCACTTGGCACGTTCGCGCGCATTTTCGGAACGATTGGCGCGATCAGTCAACGTTTGATTGGTGGCACTTGTAGAGGATTGCAGATTGCTAGCCTCGCCACGTGCACGCAACGCCTCGGACTTGACGCGATTCGCCTCTTTTTTGATTTCTTTGGCATCCAATTCGTTTTTGAGTATGTTCTTCTGCAGGCGCTGCGCTTTTTTGGCCAGCTCCTCCACCTGCTCAGCGGTTTTATTAGCTGGCAACTCTGCTTCATTCGTTTCCTGATCGATTTGTTCTAGATCTTTGGCAGCCAGCTCAATGTTGCTATTAGCCTGTTTTATAGCATCCTGTGCCTTACTTTGTGACTCATCAGCGGCATCCAAGTTTTGTACTACGGAATTAGCAGTTTTGAGTATTTCATTGGCCGTACCCATGGTAACATTAGCAGTGGTCTGCAAATTGTTGACGCGATCCAAATCTGGTCGTGTCTGGTAGATAATAGATTCGACGTTCTTTAGCGAAGATACTGCATCATTGATCTTCTCGCCCAGCATTTCGATTTCCTTGGGATCGAGCGTTAGATCCAGTTCGAGCGTATCCTGCGCCAGCTGCTTGCTTTCGCTGGGTAATGCCGTCTTATTGTTTCTAAAATCGTTGATTGCGTTAATCAGCGTCGTGGCCTGTTTAATATTTCCATCGGTTTGGTTCAAATAGCGCTCGGCTTGCTCGAAACCGCTCTTGGCCTTTTGGTAGCCCTCTGAAGCATTGAGCTTGGCCTGCGTAAGCGCGCGTATAGTCTGATCCGCATGATCCTTTTTGGCCGTAATGGCTACCTCGGTATCCTTGGCTACCTTAAGCGCCTCGGCGGAATGTGCTCGTGCGCCATGCTCACAGGAGAGAAAACCGCCGCACTTACCACAGCCAGCACCACCGCATAAACTATCACAAGGATCACCCGGCTTGCCGCATACCTCGTTGTTTAGCTCTGGTATATGCTTGGTCAGCGAGTTAAGTTCGTTGCGATATTCGTCGATGGTTTTGTCGTTGTTCGTTGTGGCATCCACTTCTTCAGTGATCTTCTTGGCCAGTGCTTCCACACGCTTACAGTTGCGGTCTGTATTTGCCGCATAATCGTTGGCCTCATCCTTGACCGCAGCCAGATCAGCCACACGTTCATAAGCATTGCGTGTAAGATTCAGTGCACCTTCAATGTTGGACTCTTGCAACTGTATGCCATTCTCCTTGAGCTCCTTGGACAACTGCTTGGCAAGACGCGAGTGATTTTGTAAGCCCTCCAGCTCCACAGCAGACAAACTGAGCGAGCTATAGATATCATCAAGATTTGATTCGGTCAACTCGAGTTTTTCATGCGACTCCATTAACTTTTGTTTCAGCTCCTTGGCTTCGGCGTCAAGTTTATCAATATCCTGCAAGCTTACCGAGGTGTTCTGCAGTAGATTGCGTATGCTTTGCAGTTTTTTGTCGAGCTCGCTGAACTCTGCCGTATAAGCACCTGTAGCGCCCACTTGCTTGATCTCCTTGGCGCGTTGTATGGCTGCCTCTGTGGCTTCCTCCAGTGCAGTAAGTATCAGATCCCAGTTGTTGAAACACTCACCGCAAGGCGTGCAATGCGGGAACTGACCCAAATAGCCGCGTGCGCATTCATTGCACTTATATCCACCAATGCCCTCATGGCAGACACACTGACCAGTTTCACGATCGCACTGGAAGTCAGCAGCTCCATAAGGCTCACAATCGCAGGTCTGACATTTCTCATTGGGATTGCCCCAGTAGTTAGTCTGGCATTGATTGCAGGCACGTCCGCCAAATCCGTCCTTGCATTCGCACTGGCCCGTATAGGAATTGCATTGCTCTTGCAGTGATCCAATAGGATCGCAGTTGCATTCTTCGCAGCCTTCACCCGAGGCAATCTTCCAGTGGTTAACAGCGCACTGATCGCAGCGCAGACCTTGTACATTTGGCAGGCAAGGACATTGTCCGGTAAAGCGATCGCAATGCGCCAAGGTATTGTTCGTGCCTAAGAAATCGCAGTCACATTGATGGCAATTCTGCTCCAAAGCATTGCCAAAGAAGCCATCACGACAGAGCTCACAGTGATCGCCTGTAGTTTGATAAAGACACTTTAAACACTGACCAGTTTTGCGATCACAGTTGCCTGTATCATAAAGATCTATGTTGCTGCTACAGTCACATTTCTCGCAACTGCCACCCAGATCGGTGGCACCAAAGTAATTATCTGCACAGACCTCGCAGCGTGATCCCGCATAGCCCTCTTTACAATGGCAGATCATGTTATTGTTCTGCGCATCCAGTGAACAACCATCCGAATGGGATTGCCCGCTGGCAACGGGCTCAGGACAGCGACATGCGCGACAGCCTATTTCGCTGCCCAAAAATGGATTGCCATAGTAGCCATCCAAGCAGGCATCGCAGCCATAGCCTGTAGTCGAGTCCAAGCAGTTAATGCACTGACCGGTCGTAGCGTCACATTGAGCTGCATGTCCATTACACTCGCAAACTTGGCAATTCGGGAAATTCCAATAGCCTGGCTGACATTGATTACACTCTCTGCCATAGGTGTTTGGATGACAAGCACACTGACCCGTCAGTAAATCACAATTATTATCCTTAGAGCCAATACTATTACAATCACAGGCCATGCAGCCCTCGGGTCCAAAGCCAAAGGTACCAGGTGCGCATTGATCACACTGACGTCCCACTACATTAGGCTTACACTGGCAATAGCCTCCGATGGCATTGCACTCTTTGCTCAAAGAGCCCGTGGGGTTGCAATTGCACATGCTAGCGCCATCATGTATAACCTTGCTGACAAAGTCTTCCAGTTCGCGACAGCGCTCATCCGTCAGTCCCGTATAACGTAGATCATAGAGTGACTGATTGCAGTTCATGTTTTTATATTCGCGAAGACGCAGATCAGCCAAGGGCGTGCCCGAAAAAATGGGCGTAACCTCAATGCGTGGTATCAAAGTTAGCGAGTCTACCAAAATGGTAGCCGAGGGATTATCTTCATTAAGACGACGTCGCTCAAAATAGATCTTGAATTTATAGACCTTGCCGGCCTCCAGGCAAACATCATGGAGTGCCACAACCTGTCGATCACGATCGGGTAGCGTAAATGGTACACGTGTCTCAAGACCACTGTTGGCCGACTGCGCTGACTCTGCACACTCGCCATTAGGATCAATTTCATCGGGTCGCACGAGTGTTATAAAAGCACCATCCCAGTCACCGCGTGATGCAGACTGATAACGTATAAGCACATCGTAGGGCATGGAGTGTGGTATGTCATCTACCGTGATTACCAGCTCAGAATTCTCTGGCACACGCGTAAAGCCAATGCCTGTAAAATCTGGCGGACGGTCTCCAATCGTAGGTTGGGGTACAGTACTGCAATTGCCATTATTGCCATAGGAGATGCATACATCAGAAACTTCCGCTTCGTGCACCACATTCAGCGGTGGTATAAAGTAATTTTGCTTGGGTTGCGCACAAGTACGACCGGTCATATGAGGTCGGCAGCGGCACTGACCGGTAATGACATCACAGTAGTTATCGTAAGAGCCACCCAAGTCGCAGTCGCACATGGTGCAGCCATCCTCCGACTCAGACAAGCCAAAGGTTTCAGGAGCGCATTGATTGCAATCCTTGCCAGTGACCAAACGCTTGCAAGTGCACTCGCCTGTGTACATATTACAACCAGAGTTATCAATAGTGCCTTGTATGTGACAAGTGCAGGCCTCGCAGCCTTCGGTATTTTCGGGATCCAAGTGCCAGAAACCATCCTTGCAGACATCACAGCGTCGTCCCTTAACATTGGGCTTGCAGTGACAAGCACCCGCCTCCACGCCATTTTCAGGATCATTAACGGAATCGCAGATGCCATCATCCAAAGAGCCATGGGGATCACAGTCACAGGGCTTGCATACATGCGGACTGCGCAGATCCTCGTTTGGATCGCGATAGAAGAAGTGCATGCACTCCTCACAATGTTGACCCTGTGTATTGTGCATGCAATTGTCACAAACACCACCGGATATTCTACCCGATGCCTCGAATACAGCTTCATCAAAGTGACAGCTTACGGCATGATCATTGCACTCGCATTTCTTGCACGCATTGGTTTGTTTTCCAAAGGCGGGCTTCCAAGGTAGATCGTTAAAGAAGTCCTCACAGGTTTCGCAGTTCAAGCCTTTGGTATTATGTGTACATTCGCAGCGACCATGTACCATATCAAAATCATTATGTACAGCATCATCTAAAGGCAGACACTGCGAGGCATGCCCATAGCAGGAGCAGGAACCGCGCACAACCATGTTGCTAATACCATAATAGTATTTCTCCTCGTTTTCCAAACGATTGTCCAGCAGATTGTCGCCCAATTTGTGTAATTTAGTCAGCTGTATGCGCAGGTTGGTCATCTTAAGCTGGTTTTGCACATGCTCCGCATAGGGATCTGAGACATTAATGTTGGGTGGCAATACGCGGAAGATGACTTCACCATTGCGCGAGGGCTCAACATAGGAGTAACGCGAAGTGCACATGACATCAGTAATATTGTGTAGTACAGTCGGCACGCCCGAAAACGAATCGGCGCAGTCGTAGGCAAAGTAACGATAAACATGCCAGGTGACGCCAAAATCAAATGAACGTTCGATGTACATAGCAGCTGGTCGGAAGGTGGTAAAGGTAATGATCAAATGTGTAAAGTGAAACTCCGCTTCCAGATCAAGCTGAATGGTCACATTTTCCTTGCCATTCTCCGACTGCCAAGATGTAGGTATATTGGTGCCGGGTTTAGTCTTGTATATAATTTGACCAACGCGATGATTTTTATACGGATCATTGCGTGTCTCCTCACGCGTATCGCATAGAAAACATTTCTTGTCCTGTAAATGCGACAAAATGCAGAAACGTTCCGGTGAATGCAGACCACAAGTGGATGAGGCCGTCAAGCGATTTTCACGACCAATAAGCAGATTACCCGTGGCCGGGTAACAAGAGCTACGTTCGCATGGATGCGTCTTTATATACTGTCGCGGCGGATTACGCGGTCGATCACGCCGACCGCCTATTTGTTGTTGTTGCTTTTGAGCATTAACGAGAGTGCTCAGCAGGGCGAGCACAAAGAAAACTGCGATAAGGCCGCTCCAAACGCTGCTGCTGCGCCGCAGCAGCTCTGCCATATTGCTCTTTCCCGATTTACTCGATTTTCGTTGTTATTGTTGTTGTTGTTTTTGGGGTTATGTGGCGGCGCGTCCCAGTAACAACTTCCGGCTGTAATCAGCACTTGTATTGCTAGCTCAGCACGGGGCTGATTTCCTATAGTAAAATATGCCCAACTGCTGGGAGTTTGTAATACTTGGGATGTATCCAAAGTAAAGTAACTGCAAATAATTCAAATTTTGTATAACAGTATGACAGTTAATAAGCTTTATAACTTACAGTTTTTGTAGAATACCTCAAGCTTTGTTCCTCATATTTAGATGTTTCGTGCTGTTTCCTTACCCGTTCTGCAAGCATAAAAAATAATTTCGAGTTAGTTCTTACAAACTTATAACTTTTTAATGTTAAAATCAATTTTTTCCTAGCTATTCTTTATAAATTCTCTATAAAATGCGGTCACTTGCTTATCAGTTTAGTCTTGGCTTGAGCTGCTCCAACCGGCTACCGTCCGCACTCAACGAATCTTACGCACCAACTGAGCAGCATAGCAGCCAATTTGAATGGATCCCACAGCCGCCAAAGTACTATATACTACATTGTATGTTTTAAGGCGATAAATAATACCAAGTAGTATGACTTATATATAGCTTAATCCGTTGCTGCTTTCGTTTATCAGTTGGAAGTCTTGAACAAGTTGCGTAGCCCAAGCCGCAGTTCTCGATGTGCTCGTCGTTAAAGTCGTCTCTACGGCGCTCTGTGCCACATGTCTCTTGTTTATTTTTAATCATTCTGAGCCTTATCAGCAGCTAGACCCAAAAGGGTTGACTGTTGGGCAGCATAAAGTTTGGGGCTACGGTTCAAAACAAAAACGAAGCCAAAAGCTAAGCATTCGAGTTTAGATACTCTTTTGAATTAGATAAAAATATAACCATGCTAAAAAAGATAAAGTATACAATGCTAAGCTTCGGTGACAATTTATGAGGCTTATATAAATATACCTGAGTGCCCCAATTTACTTTCTTTCAAGGTTTCTGTATAATGTGCGGTATCTCATCGAGATTTGAGTTATGCGTAGAATTCATCTGAAAAAATACTTTAAAATGAATCTTAAGTACTTTCTAAGCCTTTTCACCTCACTGTCCAAGGCACAAACTTCGGCAAAATTTTTTTTTATTTTAATCTAATGAATCCTCAGTCTTTCAATTAAGTTAAGACACTTTTAATGTTTTTAAAAATCATATTTCTCATATCATATTATCAACTTTTCCTACCTGTTCGAACTAGTTAGAGGCAACTTGGGTGAAGAATTTTTTCGTAGATTTTTTGGAGATATACAATTTTTTTGTTGTTCAAAATTGAAAGTTGTGTGTTTCAGGGCATTGAATAAGCTTCATGCGTCAAAATTTCAGATCGATACGAAGATTTTTTGTCAGATAGATTGATATCCGAGTAAAAAATTCCAAATCGTGATTTTCGATTTTTTGGTGGGAACCCGGAAGTGTTCAAAAATGATAAAAACCGCCATAAAATTTCATTGCAAACATTTTATTTCTTTATTTCTGGTAAAAAAAAAAGGTTGAATAATACATTGAAATGAATGAATGTGGAAAAAAAATAGTGGCATAAAAAAATGGGTTTTGAAAAAAGAAGGAAATCGTCTGAAACCGGTTCTGGGGTTTTGTTTCGCTTTTTTGTAAGTTCTTGGCATTTCGACACAAAAACTGTTGAAATTCGTAATGAAATTATCTTCAAATTAATTATTTGGCTCATTTCGACACTTCCGGATTCAACCCAAATCGAGCTTCCGGATTCACCCCAAATCGACTTTTTCGAAATGGAGTAGCGTCATTCTGGTGGCTTGCAAAAATCGAAACGAATTCGTTAGCATTTTTGAAGTATAGTGTCAAAATAATACTGTGGATATACTTACATTTGATTTTACTCGAATTTCGTTTAGCATTCTTAGCATTATTAAGTAATTTATCAGAAATCTCTTAAAACTCTTTAAGGCGAACAGCATTTTGTCTGTGTGACAGACAGCCGCAGGCTATGTGTCACAGATTTTGTTGGAAGCATCAAAATTTTGACATAAAAGCTTTTCAACACATTATTATTTTAAAGTTTTTTTTAATAATAACGTAAGCAAACCAGACAATTTTCTGGCACAATACCGATTTGGCTAAATATTTATGGAAAGATCAGTGGTATATGTATACTATATGTAGCTGCTTTATTAAAAATTGCGAACGAATCGAAACTTGGGCTCTAGACGTCACGACGCTAAGTTCTGATGCCAAACACTATCAACTTATCTTCCCTTTTATATGCCTTTGTCTCTGAAGCCATTCGAACTTCGAGGTATTAAATACTACATTTCGATAATCTTTAAAATTGATGGTACGACCATAAGGATGGTTTAATTTCCTGCATTTCCCATGAAAATGAAAAGAGGATCTGCCTGGTCTTATAATGAGTTCAAAAATGGTTCATCCTGACCATATTGGAGGTATCTTTGGGCGGCCTCCGATGTCGTCATCTCAATGTAACATACGTTTGCACAAACTAAACATATCCATTACCTCAAGGGTATTTAAAGTTTTCAACTTTCTCGTGAGTTAAATATGGAGTTTGTAGTTCCTTAAATATTCCAATTTAAGGTGGAACTTTAACTTTGTTCACTAATCATCTTAATAATTTATTTTTAAATCGATTTCGAAAGGAACATGCTAAGTACAACTGAAGGTTTTGCAGAATACGCCTGCTGACATACAACGATTGCCATCATCATCATCATCATCATTACCTGTATCTCCCACTGGAGCATAGGGCCTCAACGATTGCCATACTACTATGTACTACTTATATTGTAGACTCCTAAATGGATTCGCAATCATCGTGAAACACACACAGCAAAATGCTTTTGTTTAGGTCTGTCTACTGGGGGACTTTTCCAGGCCCGAAGTTCGCTAAAGCAGTGCGTAGATTTGAAAACAATTAAATACTAAAATTCTTCCGAAAAATTATGAAAAATTCGGAAACGTCGATAGTTATCACCAGAGACCCCACTTCTATATATAGTTCCATTTAAGCACACATTTATGAAAATATATTAACCAAAGTTTTTGACAAATTCGAGGATGCCTTGTTCCGATCGCCTCCAACTACAACCTCTACCAAAAATTTGGAGAGTATAGAAACAAAAACTATGCTATCAACGATAAGCGCGGCATAAGTCAAGACTTGCCTCAGATGTTGTACATAGATACGTTAATACATAGTTGCACGTTGCCATATAAAAAACAAAAACTAGGAATATGTGCCACACTACTACATAGTAGTATATACATAGATAGCTTCGTAATTTCATATGTGTTCCGATAAGAGTTCATTCACAGATCTGCCTCATGGTTTGGCGGTTTATTTCTGCTTCTTATTTTTTGTGCCTAATTGCTGCAGCATTTTAACATTTTAACAGCAAAAAAAAAAAAAACTTTTTCATTTCAATTTCATTTGGTGACCAAAAAACAAAAAAAAAAAACAACATAGGAACAGGCAAATAAACAAATAAGTAAAGAGCTAAACAAAAAGCAAATTTACTGTCTGTGTGAGGGAATGTGTGTATGTATGCGTGTTTGTAAATAATGAAGCCGCTTTGGAGCACAAGCAGATACATTCTGACTTCAGAGATACATATGTATGTAGTATATATAAACAAACATGTAGATATGTAAATGTGTATCTATGTGTACATATGGCGGGTACGCAAGTTAATAAAAATTGCTCATACAATTGCCATGTTTTAGTTTGCCATGTTTAGATTTTGAATTTTTTGTTCAGCATTTTGACCATAATGTTTATTATTTCAATTTGTGCGTTTTTTTATGCCCTTTAATAGAGTAGGCTTGTTTTGGGATGATGAACATAGGACTCTAATATTAGAGTAAGTCGGACAATGAAATACAGCAAACGGCCTATACCTAAATATCTTAAAGTTCAACTGGGGTTCTTTAAACTCGGACCGGACTTTATCTGTACCCCTTGCAACATGTTAGATTCGTAAAAATTGAATAAAATATAATGAAGATTATTCTACAATGTCGCAGTGGGTTAGCAAGCTGACCATATTTTTAATCAGTGGAGTTGCTCTCGATCAGGATCTTGCCGGAAGTTATGTGCTGACCGACGAAGCTGGATACCCCCAGCACGATTTATTTTCATCAAATATTTCAATGAGTTGAGTTTCTGTCTGAGTTACTAATTATGCTTTACATTGCAGTTAGTTAATGATGAAAACGATTCAAATCCCAGAAGATTAAAAAAGAAACATAAACAATAATGTAAGTCTTTGCTTATATTCAGCTACCCTGCTTTCAGAATCACTGGAGCACTACACCCAAGATTGAGGTTTAAACAGGGCCTCTCCAAAGCTCTTAATCTTCTTTTATTTCTTTAACTCCTTGAGGAGCATAGTGCCATACCATCAGATAATGCAATCCCATCGTTGTGTTCTCCTGGTACTTTTTCAACTTTTGAATGTAGAATATATTGGGAAAAGCCGGAGTACATCTCAATGGGACCAATTATTTCAAATGTGTCCAGTTGTTTCCCAGAACAGATGATGTAGACATCACTAGACGTACCAAGCTAATTGATACTAAAGCAGACTCTAACAGGATCGATCTGGTGGATCTAAAAAGTAAAAGTACAAAAGTACAAAGTACAGCCAATTCTGTTTTTACACGGTTTTGAAATAACATTATCTAGAAAAAAATTTGTGTACAATTTTATTCTATTTAAGGTATTTTATTAAAATTTTAATGAAAAATATTTTTATGAACATAATCTTTTAGAAATTTGGTTGGATAAATCCCCCTTCTAATTTATTTTCAGAGCACTTTAAGAATATACTTCATGTCTTCATGTTTCAGGAACGTATGTACGGGGTAAAAACACAATTGGATGTTGTAAAGGAAGTAGACTACTTTAGCACCTCCAATTCAATAAATATGGAAACCTAGCGATGGACGCTGTCACCTGATAAAGTCTAAGAGCCTTTTTAATTACCCGCTTTGCTGTATGGTGCTGAAGCATAAACGATGGTAAATTAGACTATCTGCAGATGGTCTAGGAGCGTTTGAATTAAAAGTTCGCCGTCAGATTGACACCAACTACCGCCTTAATGGATTAAAGATTTCGGGGAGTAACATGCAGCGTTGAAAGTTTTTGAAAAAATAATCCAAAGAGACACACCGAACCTATAAAGAAAAGACTAGGAGTGCAAAATAAAAGCCAAACATAACAAAATATGATAAATTCCCAAAAGTGTAAAGTTACTGCCGTCTGAGAAAAAGTTGAAATCTGATATATTTTTAATAATCTAATATTGTTAGCATTTTAAGTGGCTTATTTTTTCGTGTTTACTAACTAATTACTAACATTTTATGATATATTTGATATTAATATACCGTTTCTCACCTTTTAATTTTTTGGGTTTTTTAAAAAGTTTTTCTATTTTTAATATTAGAAGTGTGCAGTCGCTTAAGGCGTCTTGGAATTATTGGGATCACTAGGCTTCTCGCTGTTTCTAGTATGATTAACAGCTTGAAAAGTTTTCATAAGATCTTAATGATATTTACTTCAAAAAAATGTTTTATCCAAAACAAAGACATTCTCAAAAGCCTGGACATACCCCATGTGGACAGCGAAACAGCTGAACTCTACGTCAAACATAAAAATAAACCGTCTTTGCACTGAAATCAGCCTTTCCCCAGTCAACAGCCATAGTCATCTCAGAAGAAATGACCTTCTAGCCTGTTAACCAAGCTTTCCTTGTAACTCAATCGACCCAAATGATTAGTGATTATTGGCAAATAAAAATTTGGTTTCAAAACTTGTTGTCAATTAGAGCAAATCCAACAAAAAAAGATATAAGTTAAACAAATCTACTGCATTCGAAAAACGCGCATCTTTGCTTTAATTAAATTTGATCTAAACAGATGATCAAATGATCAACTTCTCAGATAGCTTTACGCAGTTAACAGCCAAACTCATCTCAGATGAAATGACCTTCCAGCTCGTTAACCTAACTTCACTTGTAACTCAATCGACCCAATTGATAGGTGATTTAGGCAAAAAATAATAAGATTCTAAAATTTGTCAGTCAGAGAAGATCCAACAAAAAAAGAAATAAGTTAAAAAAATCTACTGCATTCGAATAACGCAAATCTTAGCTTGGGTTAAATTTGATCTATATTTTCATATGATTAGATGATCAACTTCTCAGATAGCTTTACGCAGTTAACAGCCAAACTCATCTCAGATGAAATAACTTTTCAGACCGTCAACCTAGCTTCCCTTGTAACTCAATCGACCCAATTGATTGGTGATTATAGGCAAAAAAGAATAAGATTTTAAAATTTGTCAGTCAGAGAAGATCCAAGAAAAAAGAAATAAGTTTAAAAAAATCTACTGCATTCGAATAACGCACATTAAATTTTATCTATATTTTCATACGAACAGATGATCAGATGATGGTAGACGAGACGTTGCATAAGAAACTTTCAGTCAACAGCGCATCTTTCTCGCTTGACTCCAGCGGAAAAAGGTATCTACATGATGAAGGACTTTAGCTACGGTTATATCGCAAAATTAAGTTTGTAGAGAAGCATTTTATTGAAAAGAGGCACTTTCCCATTATTATAGAATACAGAAATCATGAATTTTTATTAAAACTGTAGTGAACCCGGCAGACGTTGTCATGCCCGTATGTTGACTTGGCTTCTTTTGCTGGGTTCAGGCAATGTTCTTTAATATTCCAATTTTCAATGAACTATATACTAATCATCTTGATCGAGGTGCGACTCCAGCCTTTACTGTTTCTAATGGTTTTTCATTGAACTCATTAATGGCATTAAAATTTTTCAGAAATGGTAGGGTTATAGGAAGGGTTTTAGGATAATGTTAACATCCTATTGTTCATTAGGTGCACATGAGCCTATATAGCAAATTTCGTAGTTAATTTGATTTTTTTCACATTTTTTTTTAAGTTTTGGTGCAATTATATTTACACAGAAAGTTTTTTAAGAGTATTAACTTCATATTGTGTTTAGTTAGACATTTAATCACCTTTACTGTTTCTAATGGTTTTTCATTTCACTCATTAATGGCATTAAAATTTTTCAGAAATGGTAGGGTTATAGGAAGGGTTTTAGGATAATGTTAACATCCTATTGTTCATTAGGTGCACATGAGTCTATATAGCAAATTTCGTAGTTAATTTGATTTTTTTCACATTTTTTTTAAGTTTTGGTGCAATTATATTTACACAGAAAGTTTTTTAAGAGTATTAACTTCATATTGTGTTTATTTACACAGAAAGTTTTTTAAGAGTATTAACTTCATATTGTGTTTAGTTAGACATTTAATCACATTTAGTTTTATAACAGAGGCAGCATATAAAATAGTTCTCAAAAACTTGAAAATTGTAGTATCCCTGATACACGTAAGACGTAAAAGTGACATAAAGGGTATTTCAGCTGCGGCACCCAATTCAGAAAATTTTCTTTCTGGAACTATATGTCCGTATGTATCTGTGTTTGTTCAAGCCTTTGGAGCATTTGCTTTTGCCTGCATGCATGCATAACATGTGTCGGAACTTTAATATGAGATCAGCATAGCTGGGACGGTTATTATTAGACTTGATCTAAATCCTCCAATTCATGGCATCATGTAACTATGCAAGTGCATGAGATACTTATTAAAAGGCACATACAAAGCTTAGACTTAATTTTAATTAGCAAAGGCCAATGGACAAGACAAATGTAATCTGACAATGCGCTTAGCTAAGCAACTTTTTTTTTTTTTTTGTTAAGTGTCACCATGTATTCCTTGCCTTGTACACCGTCAGCGTATAGTACATATATATATACATTTATACATACAAACACATGTGTTTGTAAGGCATCGTGTTACACTGTTCAACTTAAAGATATATGCATAAATTCTTAGTAAACTTTTCATGTATAACTACTAGCTATGAAATAGTCTTAAAGCGAGCTCTAAGCGATATAAACATCTTGAAAGAGCTATGTACAACGTACATAGTGTTAAAGGAGTTATATACTATTAGTAACAAAAACAAGTACTTCACCGATAAACAAGAGAGTCACAGCGCAGCGAGAGAGGTAGAGAGTGCTGCGGAGTTGGCTCACAGATGTACACAAAACTGCGTAAAACTCCGCACAAAGTTGAATGAAAACTTCAAATTTATTTGTTTAAAATTTTGTTAACTTACAGCGTTTAATTATAGCTTAATTTTAAGCAGCATAGTTTACAGCAAATATACGAATAAGATTTTTGTTATACACAAACACTTAAGACTTCTTTTTTTTATTTTAAAAATTTTAAGAAGGGAGTATGTATATACACATACGTACGCACAAATATATACACACAGACCCGAGCACTCTAAATATTTTCCAAGACAATCAGAAAGACGGCGGCAAAGCGTAGAAAATGAAAACTACCGAACCGACCGACCGCTCCGTTCGAAAGATCCGCTCACAATATTTTGAGTTTCTCACATTACTCTGAGGACTAGCCAACAAAACAGTCTCGTTCAGATACTTTGCTCAGATACTAGATCGCCCGCAATCAAAGCAAGTGAGTTTGGGAGAGCGTCAAAACTCGCAAGCGAGCGAGTGAGCATAAGCAGTTGCAAGAGAGCAGCAATGTAGCTGGTGCATCGACTTTATCTTTTATACAAAAACTGCATACATGCATAAATACGCATGCATGTATGTATGGACAGGTAAAAAAACAGAAGAGTATGTGAGCAAGATGCATGTAACTGTAAACATCGCCCACAACTGAAGGCATCATATGGAGAGAGTAAGAGCATAGAGAAACAAATATGTAAGTAGGACTTTTTACACATGTACATGTGAATGGCATGCGGGGATGTTCCCGAAAGCTCTAGGGTCTAGAAAGGTTATAATGGAAATATTTCGTGCTGCATAGACCCCTTAAGCCGAAACAAGTAAAGGCCTATACGCAGTTCGAAATATATCGCACGGAATGACAAAACTTCATATAAAAAAAATCCCAAATGGGATTGCAGCGAGTTTTTTGATTTTGTGCCAATAGTAAATTTTCAACTTTTGATCATTCAATCGAGAACTTTTGAGGTTATATGCAAAAAACACCTTTTGCCGAAAACCTATAAATTTACCTACATAACCTGTACCAGTAAGGTACAAAAAGTATATTAAGTTTATGCAACCCGAATATGTATGAATGTATCCAGGTCCGTCGAGAGGTTGTTGGGGTGATTCCCCCCAGGCCCGGAGTTTTCTCAGGGGTGTAATTGCTGTCGTACTGTCGTGATTCAAGCTAAAGGTGTAATAAAGGGGCCGGTACGGCCCTGGCCCTATATATATCATAGAAAAGGTGACGTCGAAAAGTCCCAAAGTTACTTAGAATATGATCAGGGTGACTAAAGAAGTCAATATAGACAAGTCCGCCTGTCTGTCCCTAGTTCCCAGCTCTAGCTACATATAGCAACCAAACTTTAGAGTTGGATACCTTGGTATAATACGGTAAACAAGTTCACTTTATTTTTTCGATTTAGGGATTATATTAAATAGCTCCCTCAAGGGCATTATGTAGCACAACAAAACTGAAATGAATGTCTTAAGTGCATTATTTTTTTTATTTATAACGATATAGTACTAAAATTTGTTTTGTTTTTTTAAGCTTCCGAGAACTGTACTGTATTTCAATAAAAAGGGTTGACTATAACATTTGGCGCAATAGGTGCAATTTTTCAAAAAAATAGTTCTTAGGGCCTAATTGGTTTCTTTATTATGATATCTTAACAAATTCGGTAAAAAATTATACCAATTAATATCAAACCGCTGACCACCACTGTTTACGCCTTTTAACCTTTTAATGTATTGTATTTGCGTTTTACTATTTTTCATAGCATGTTAAAATAGCATGAAAACTGTGGAAATTATAAAAGTTACAGGTATACATATTATAAATGGGGTATCCCTATTTTCTTTTAAAGATTTAAAAATCTGAAACTTTCGTGATAGTTTGTTATTGGCGTAAAATTCTTTTAAATCGGATGTCCGGCAAACTGTCGCAATAGATTTATATTGTTTTGAAAACCAGCGGAAAAGAGATTTCGGGCACACAACTGACTATGGTAGGTCGAAAAGGGTGAAATATTTTATTTGTTTAAACTTTGTGGCAACTAGCAGTTAGCTGGCAACGCTTATGTGGACTTAAGATATTCTAGTAGCTGTTAGCACCAGTGATCCTTAAAAAATGAACTCTGCGATTGTCTTGGGAAATATTTTAGGGATCTGCCGGCAGAGTAAATTAATATCGAATTTGAATCTCAACAACTACAGAATATTAAAACAACCAAAGCTATAAAAAATTGATATATTTCATAATTTTGCAGATTTCTAAAACTATTTGACATAAGGGGTAGTATATAAATGCGTGCAAGCTTTCAATGCATTTTGTTTAATAACTATTCTTTTATCTTAACTTAATTTTAAAGCATATTTTTGAAAATATATAAATTAAACAATTTGAATTTACCGTCTATTTTAGCTTTGTTGTCAACTTCATTTAACTTGACGATATGGCAACGTCATTTTACTTGATGTGTACACACTGACGCGCGCCAAATGAGAGAAACTGTGCGCTCACTACATTGAAGACAAACGGAGACGCATTCCAAATGAATGAGAGTCTAAAATGCAACTGCTAAAAAGCGCCAACACCGCAACGGGTGTCATTTGGAGCTCTCGCGTTAAACACTTCGGTTGGGCCCGCAAATCGTGCGGACGTTGCGTTTTTTTAAAACATAAAAGTGTATTAACTGGAAGTGTAACAAAAAGCTCAAGCATTGAGAATGTTGTTAATTTAGCAGTTTCTTACAAAATTTCAAAGTGATTTTAAACTAAATTTTAAAGTTATAAACATTCAAAAAAAAAAACATAAAAACATACAAAATTCTAGTGTAATATGCAGACTGGTTAAAATTTGCAGTAACATTGTTGTTGTTGTTGTTTTCCCCCCAATTGTTAAACGTGTGTGTGTGTGTGTGTGTGTGTTTGTTAGTGAGTGCTCCAAACATACATATCTTCACATCATACAGCTATATCAAAAAAAAATTCGGTGAGTTCAAAACTGTTACAAATTGGAGTGAGGCAACAAAAACTCCAGAACATAGTACGGAAGATGTGGGGATACAGTACAAAAATTGATTACGCAGTACGGACACAAATATGCGTTGGTTGCTTTTATTAATACAAATATACAATACAAACACACACACAGACACATACGCAAACATAGCAGAAGCAAAGGCAAAAAGCAAACGAAGCATAAGTGTAAAATGTGAGCGCTAAAAAGAGTGCGCGCGTGAGAGCATGCTTTTAGAAGAGAGCGTGCGCAGTTTTAAGTTAGTTTTGAATGAAAAGCTAGAGGGGGGCGGCGCGGCGTGTCGTTGTTGTTGTAATGTAGCTTATGTTATGGTATTTGTCGCGCGGTAAATCTCGACCGTGGACGACGTTCCAAGCTGACAACTAACCAACATTTTGCTTTGGACTTGTCGTAGTCGCTCTTGTTACCGTTGCCGTTGCTATTGCCTTTGGGCGCTAGCTTTATTGTTATTTTTCCATACTCTCTCTCTATTGTTTTTTTTTTTTTTTTGGTGACGTCATTAAGTAGTGGCAGTGCTATTTTAAAACTAGTTTGTTTGTGCCGCGTTTTAAAAAAGGTATTGTTTTAAAAAGCAGCACTAGTCGTCATTGTGGCTGTTAACTACCAGTGCTGCCCACTTGATGCAATGTTCTTATGCACTTACACTTGCACACAATGCATGCCAAGTGATAAGAATGAGAAGGGTGCAAGTGTGCTCACGAGAGGGTTGACTTAAATGTTTCGTGCAAATGGAACATAAACAAACAATTTACAATAGAAATAGTTTACTTCAGTGGTATGAGATAGATGTCATCTCAATTGCGTTCCAACTCACATGTTCTTTGTCCGTATGTCAAAACCATATCTAAAAGCTTACAAAAGTCTTCAATCAACAAATTTTTAAAGAGATTGAAAATAAACCTGTAGGCAACAGGAGAGTTAAGTAAAGAACTTACAGAATAAAATAAGTATTTTTTGTAAAGCGTGCATGTAGATACTATGGATATTCTTATGCTAAGTGGAGAAACATAAGAACGTCTTTATATATATTATAAAAATAGAAATAAAGTCTGGCGTAAAGGACTTTGAGATACCCAGTACCACCACATTGCAATCAAATCTGGTATATTGCTTAAGAACTGCAAAAGATATTCTAAATTTGGTTACAAAATTTTCATAAACAAAAAAAAACGAACGAATTTTAAACCAAAAACGTTTTTTTGACCGATCGGTGGCACTATGGGGGCTACCTGATGTAGTCAACAGATTTTGATCAAATTTGGTACAGTGCGTGGAAACTCTAAAAAACTTCCGAATGCCATATTTGGTTTCGATAACTTTTTAAACAAACGAATTAAGCCCTAAAAACGTTTTTATGACCGATCGATCCTATGAGGGCTATATGATATGGTCAACAGATTTTGATAAAATTTGGTACAGTACTGGGGAATTCTAAAAAACTACAAAACGCCAAATTTGGTTACAATATCGAATTTGCTCGAATTATCCATCTAAAACTTTTGTCTTTTTTTGAGGTCCTCTGAAACACCCCTATGGGAACACTATAAAATGTAACCCCGATATAAAAAAAAATAAAATAAACTTGTCTCCTATGGAATAATAACGGATCTAACCTGAAAGATTGGTTGCTCTAGCTTTTACCATAGGTACATATATCGCCTTCTCTAGTCACCCTGATCATACTTTAGGTAACTTTGGGGGGTCTCTGACGTCTCCTTCTGAATATGTTATAAAAGTTTTTTCATGACGGATTTTTCAAGAGATTTGACTTCATATGTTATAAAAGTTTTTAAATGACGGATTTTTCAAGAGATTTCATTTCACCTGCAGACGGGTATGAGCTATGTAAAAAATACAGACTTTATTCAGCCGTACATACATACATATATTTAACCCAAAAGCAAGTCGTCAATATTTTTAAGAGCGTTACGCTATGAAAGTTTTCGAATTAGGGCTTTTTCAAGAAAGACTTGCCACTCAACAAGCCAATTTGCTGGCATGATTTCGAAAAGTGTAGCTAGGCAGTTAAAATTTGGAATTCTCTTGTTCTTCATGAAACTAAAAAAAAACGACGAAATTTTTAAACCTATTGATTCATGTTATTTTTTATACCCTGTACCTATAGGTACAAAGGGTATACTAGGTTTGTGCAATGTATGTAACGGACAGAAGGAGGCGTGGCAGACCCCAAGTCCTTTATACCAAAATGCTTATCATAACCTCGGGTAGCGATTGAGCCATGTCCGTCCGTCCGTCCGTCCGTCCGTCCGTCCGTCCGTCCGTATGAACGCCTAGATCTCAGAGACTATAAGAGCTAGAGACACGAAACTTTACCAGCTGGTGCGCATATTTCCTAAGCAGATGAAGTTTGTTGAATCATGTCAATATCTTCCCCCGTTCCCCCGCAGTAGAGTTTCGCGGTTTTTAGCCACACCGTTTAGTATTTTCACCTGAAATTTAACAGAGCGATGCGTTGTAGTTACATGCATCTATGTGTAAAAAATGAACAAAATCGGACAAATACAACAGAAGTTATAGTCAAAAATGTGCAAATTTCACCTCCCCTTGCCATTAAACTGCGACAATATTTGACTCTACGCAATTATGGCTACAAGTGACGTAGAATCACAATTTTTGGTAAGCTCATTCATGTGGCTCTAATGAACAAATCCACATCCAAATTTTATCGATGCGGTCCCCCCACCCCCCGCAATCCATTTACCGTGTTTTCTCCCACACCACTCAACATACCAACTTGAAACTTACCCCGTATACTTTTAATAAATTCTTTGTTGTAACATTCGAGTTTCATCAAAATGGGTAAAAATTTAGGGAACTTATAGGTATAAATATCGATTTTCACCAAAAAAAAATAAATTCCAATTGGAAAGTTCTTAGATGGAATATGAAGGAAAAATTTGTTTGACACAAAAGGTACAGGGTATTCCACTGTCGGGCACCGCCTCGACTGTACCACATTTTTTTAATTATATAATTTTATTAAAGCTGTATTGCCCCAAAGATCTATGAAATCTGTTGGGATATTTTCTTTTTAATTTTTTTTAATTTTATAAATGCAAATGGTTGAAAAAATAGTTTCTGAAGATCACTCGTATATAGCTTAGGCACACGCTCTGAGACATGCTCTACCAAAAAACCGACAGGAAGTATTAAATTCTGGTTATTCAAAAAGATTGTCGTTACACAGCAACTTGGTAAATATTGCAGCGGTACTGTAGGAACTGCGAACGGTGGACACGATGGAATATATTTGTTCATTATACGTCGCCAGAATTAAAAAAAAGTTCATCAATGCAGATTAATGAGATAACTTTCATCTCTGTGCAACCTTAACATGCTGATATCATAATTGTACAGCAGCACTAGATTTCTGCTTTCCCAAAATGTTCAAAGCAACCCTCGTGCATAAGTGTCTTAGGCGTTAGTGTGTGTATGCTGATATGCTTTTATTATTGTCACGTGGGAGTTGGCTTTAGTTGCATTTCAATAGGAAATAGAAAAACATCAAATGCCAACTTACACACACTTAGACGTGTATAAGTACTATACATATATACCTAAAAATGTATATAAAGCTTTTTTTTCATGCTATTTTTGTTTCCGTTTGCGGCTTCAATGTCAGCATTACGCCTCAGATAGAAATCTTCTATTCGTACCTTTAGCCGTTCTCACGTTGAAGACGTCAGTTAACATGCAAACCTACCATAAAACACACGGCTTGACTTTTAAACTTTAAACTGGTCATAGTATACAATATATATATATATATGTGTATATATAGCGCTAGGCTAGGGCTAGCTAGATCCCAAAATCTCTAACGGCACGCCAACTGCTTTCCGTAGTAGCTACTAGCTTTGGAAAAGGTTAAAAATTTACATAAAATCGAATTACAGACACACACACATGAGTTTTGGGTTTCTATGAGAAAGAGAGTCTTGCCATAAACACCATACAACTTTGGGCTGGCTAAGTTAGCTTTTTGTTTATTAGAATAGCAGTTGGAACGACTTGATAGACTGATGGAATGGCGCACTGGCTGACGGTGTAAGTGACTGGCATATGCATATCAATAATGCCATCACCTACATATACATATACATACATACAAAAACGTCTAACAAAAGTGGAGCAAATATAGCCAAGACATTAGTAGGAAGGCTTTAATTTGTTTTTCTTGTCTACTAAGTAAAATGGGGCCAATCGTTAAGGCGGCAATGTTCTTAGAAACAAAAGAGGAAACTTGTTATATGCTTGTAAACACTTCTATTATGAAGTTTGAAAGGCAGTGAAGGATGTGCTCTGGCATGTCAATTAAGTTATAAATAAAACAATGTATTTTTTTTTTTTTTTGGGTAGAATTTATTATAAGCAGCAGTAGTCGTAATTTAAGAGATAAAGGAAATTATTTTAAAAGAGCCCGGAGACAGCACTGAAATTGGCTTTCGTGATTCCGATTTAAGAGAGAATCTGAGTTTGGAGTTAACAAACGAAGAAATGTGTAGACTGTACTATTACCTAACTATGAATCTCTCTGCTTTAATTTTAAGTTTTTGTAACTTTTCAAATAAGCGTATTCATACCTTATTCAAAATTTTCATATTTTAACTAGGAACTTATAAAGTCAGGCGCGGATACAGGATTTGGTAATAGGGGGGTTTTTCAATTCGAAGTGTATATATGTATATATCTGTGCTCGCAAAAAACTGTGGGGGGAGTCCGGACCCGAAAACCAGCACTGCTCAAAGTGTTGGTAAACATAACTTGCCTTAAATCCCGATTTTGATTGTCCTATAAGCATTACGAGCTGTCTTCTAGTGCTCTAAAATATTTTGATCCTGTTAACTACGAAGGTCAGTTTGATAAGTCATTGACTTTTAAAATAAAGGCCCATACGCAGTTCGAAAATTTACGCACGGAATGACAAAACTTCATATAAAAAAATCCCAAATGGGATATGAGCCTTAAAATATATTTTTTTCGCCAGTTAAGCGTTTAATTTATTTTTTCCCTAGATAATCTCTTTTAAGGTCGATTCATTTAGTTCAGCCTTTTCCCAACTTTGTTGTTTCTTCAAACAAATAGATTTTCTCAAGGCCCTCGAAACAGGCGTTTTTATCAGTGTCGACCCAAATTTTTGAGCATTCAGCCATTTTTTTCAAGTTTGGAAATTGATTAGGCTACGAATTTCTTTCTAGAAAACAAATAGTGATTTGAACAGTATGTTGGATGGGACAGAAATTCGTAGACTCTATTTTCACGCTATGTGTCCAATTTGGATAGTATGGTAAATGGAAAAGAAATTTGAGCCCCATTCATAAATTTTTCTATAGTGACTCAGTTGCTATTTTCATCCAGTTACAAGAATGGCGGCGGCACCCAGGCCCGTCGAGAGGGTGGGGGAAAGGGGGCGATTCCCCCCGGGCCCGGAGTTTTCTCAGGGGCCCGGTGTAATAACTGTCGTACCTACAGAACACAATGATTCAAGCTAAAGGTGTAACATAGTGGCCGGTATATTTTCCCTCCGGGCCCGGATTTTCTCTCTATGGCCATGGCGGCACCCATCGGGTGGATAACTTTGACAGTTCCAAATAATCAAATAATATTTTTTTTTTTTTTTGATATTTATTTTTTTTTAATGGCAATCAACGGATACAATTTGGTTATAATCCAATATTGATGGGAAAATTATTCGCTACACAAGAAATAAAATTTAGTGTGTGATAGGTTATATAATATTTAATGTACAGGCTCAGTCACAGCATTGATTTTTATTCTGCGATCGTTCAGTATCATTCCATGGATTTTTACGATAATTTCTGAAAAAAGCACCTCTTTCAACGGAACTTAACGTACCACCTCTTAACCATTAAAATCGATGGTACAGATTCGTCATACTGTTCATCAGGTCATTTCTCAGGTGCTGGTATAGGGTGGGCCATCTGTTGGTTTGGTTGTTAAAAACTCATAATTCGGAACATACTCGTCCATGGATAAAACTACTCAATTTTAGTCGTGGTAAACGATCCGAACAACGCGTAAAAGTAGTACAGGCGTACTATGAAAATGGTACACCCTGCTAGGACCACTTTGCGTCGAATTTTGCATGATGATCTGCATTTACACGCTCACAAGATTTAAATGACGTAACAATTGAAGCCTACAGACCATTATCAGCGTCGCTTATTCGTTCAATGGATGGGAGAACAGCTAGATAAGTTTTCGTCAAAAAATAAGTCATCGAAATTTACGATATTCGCATAGGGGAATGCAGACCCAGCCGCCGTCACCATTTGGGCGATATTATTTTTCATACATAAATGAGTAGTTTCAAGCTTGCATTTGGTGTACATATTTGCACAATTTTGTTAGAAAATATACGAATAAAATGCAATTAACAAACAGACCAACAGATGGCCCACCCTATATAATATCACCCGTAAATCGCTATTTTCTATTCTCTTTAATAATCTTAAAGTTGTCTACTTTCAATAGCTGTAAAACACAAACTCAATGACGCAGTTGCTACTTTAAAGGAGCAGTGTTGCATTCAAACATACAACGCTGTAAACTCAAAAACCCACTGACTTATCAAACTGCCCTCTTATTATCTTTCGCTTATCTCTTAAAAACTTCTGTCGAACTGCTATCTTAATACTTCATAGTTTTAAATATGTATATCGGTTATATCGTTATCTCAACATGGTTTTGTAAACGTCCTCCTGACTTAAGTAAAGCATTAGATTTGTGTGATATACGCTTCAGTCCCAGTGTCTCCATGTCAACATAAATTTAGTCAATCTCTTTTTTTTTCCAAACTAGTATAATACCCATTTTTATCCAATGCGTCAACAGGCAACAAAAAAACTGCATGCGGCCACTTGTTCTAAATATTGTTTCCCTGGGGTTTTCGAAGCACCAAACCCAACAAATGTTCACAACTAATTATACCCCTAAGAATTCCAAAAATAGTTTTCGTTTCTCAGATGCATTCTTGCACATATATGTATGTACGTCTGCCTCTGTTTATTTCAATTTATATGGTTTTTTGGAGAAACTGAACCACCTTTTTGTAACGTGCTGAATTTGGGTAGTTGGTTTGTGGATCTTTTTATACCCTATACATGAAGTATTTTTTCTACAATTTTAAAGTTAGAGCTTTAGTTTGAATAGGTAAAATATAGAGGCAAACATTTTTTAGGATTATTTTTGAATAACAAACGTTCTTCCACATGGAAAATAAGTATTTTAAGAAAATATTATAAATTATTCTAAACTGATTATTGGGAAACAGCACTTTTGCGAGGGATTTTGCCGTGTTCACTGCAGCTCGGAGATAAAAGATTCCAAAAAGGGATCATTAGATAACATAATGCTTCGGATGGGCAAATGGGTTTGAATAAGTTAGATTTTTCGAAGAAGTTCAGATGTTGAAATTCAAAGTCGTTTGTTCGAACAAAATTTCAATCCCTCTTTTGGCTATAAAAAAATCGTTGGTTCATCCGATAAGTACTTAGCCTACAAAATAAAAACATAAATTTTGGATTTACGAGTCCGATTCGGCTGAAATTTCGACAGTAGACGTCTACGAGAATGTACTATACGATAATAAATTTATCTTGCGATAGTAGCGCCATCGGGCGATGAGGCTAAGTACTTATGGGACCACCCTGTATAGTACCCCATGTATAGAGAAAAAATGTTAAATTGATGAGTAAAGGTAAAATTTCAGATTTTTTTTTTTAATTGTTTTAGAAATTGAAAAAAATTATATTTTAAAAATTCTAGTTAGTTTTGGAACTTTATTATAATCGGATTTTCAAATAACGACATTTTGGTTTTATTCAATAGAGAGGTTATTTATCTTTAAAAAATTTGAGATTTTCTTTTTTTGTAGATTCTACTTTTAGATGTTGAAAACAAAAAAAATTTTTTAAAAATTCTAGCTAGGTCTGCCCCCTTAACATCAAAGTTATTTATCTTAAAAAAATGTTAGATTTTCTTTTTTTGTAGATTCTACTTTTAGATGTTGAAAACAAAAAATATTTTTTAAAAATTCTAGCTAGTTCTGCCCTCTTAATATCAAACTTTATTATAAACGGACCATGTGATCTTCAAATAACCGACATTTTTTTTTTATTAAAAAAAATATAAATGATGTAGGCTCATAGAATCCATTCAACTCAATACAACATTTGGAACGATAAAGCAATTTGTTCATCGACTTTTTAAACATAGTTTTTGGTATGCTCTTAAGCACCTGTGTCACGGGCGGAACGTCATCATAAAAAGCTCATTTCATGGGAGTTTGGAAATAGAAAATAGTCGCATGTTGCTAGATCGGGCGAATACGAGGGGTGGTCAATGATACAAATCTGCTTTTTTATCAAAATTTTTTTTTTTATGTTGTTTATTATCATGCAATAAAAAACAGCTATTTTCCTTCCCAGTATCCGGGTCTAACACGAATAATTCTCATACACAAAAGATTTAAACTTTTATTTTATTCGAATATTTTATTGGGAGCCACATGTTTCGTGCACCTAATTTCACCAACACGATTTGTGGTATATGGTTTGAAACCGACTACATTGTTTCAAGAGGAATTAAAACGAATTGGCAACATAGGTGCAAAAGTGTACGCATTTGAAACTGAAATAATTTTTTAGATATTCTTTGATATTCTTAGATTATATTTATGCCAATTTCAAGTCAGATATTATATATTGATAATTATTTTTTTTAGATTATTTTTTCTGATTCAACCAAAAAAATGGCATGCTGAACTCAAAAAAAATATTTGCTATTCATTTACATACACAAACATGGTTCATGTCTTGCATAAAATATGGTTCATGTCTTGCTTAAAAAAATTTCTTTATAATAATGCACTTGATTAATTTCAATCGAAAGTTGTAGAGTTGTGCTTACAAAAAATAAAAAAATTTGGATATATGTATTTGGAGCAAAACGAACAAAATTTTTCCGTTTTCATTTTCCGTAGCACGACCGAATAACATTGTTGTGATTTTTGACTTCTGAAAACGCTATTTTTGAGGTTTTGCCTCGCCATCCAACTTCCATTCTACAGATTGTCGCTTAGTTTGCGGATCATATTTAGAGCACCATATTTCATCTTCACTTATAATAAAATCAACAAATTCGTATCGTTTTCAATGCTCTACATGAGCAATTCTTGGATTCCATTGCCAAAAATAGTACATGTCTACCCAAACTGCACTTATTAACACGTGGAACTTTGGAACTAGTTCATGGGTTTGCATGAGCTTAAATGCAAACGAAAGAAGAAACATGTACCTTTGTACTGCTACGAAATCGAAAGAAAATTAGATTGCACCCTGTAGTTAGCGAAGATAAACTAACTCAGTATAGCATTTTAAAGACCAAGTCCCTGATCGCCTCGGTCATAGGCATACCTAATGGTAGCTGAGTTGGTCTTACAACTTAACGTCATCTCGTGTTTCAATTCCCAATCAAGGAAAATTTTTTTGTATGCATTCGGTTTGTTACTATTATAAACATATGTATATTAGGGTGGCCGCTGCTGGTATTGCAAATTTTTAAACCGATGATTTTAATAACGCTACTGCCTAAAAAGTTTCCTTTATAGCGCCTGTAAAATTTTAAGACAATCCGAAAGTATTTGATGGAGTCGAAAATAGGTCAAAGGTCATAATTTTCACTTTTTCCGATTTTGACTGTATTGTTCTGCATAAACTTAAAAAACTTATTTCCAATCAAACAAATTATGGTTCAAAAAGTTACATATCTATCTAAACATAATTTTAAAAAAATATAGAGTCGGCCTGAATAAATTTGGTAAGCTCTAAAATTGATTAAATTGATTAATTACACTAGTTCACAAATTTTAAAAAATTTTGGTATCCTCAGCATGTCTTAGTCGTTTTCGTAGTAAAATGTAAAAACCGAAAAATTTTTCATGAAACGGGTTACGAGATATTGCGAAAAAACCGTTTTTCGATATTAGAAAAAAAAAGTGCCTCTACTTAACAGCAAATATCTCTGGTTGTACTAAGCTGATTTGTACTGATACTGGACTTTGGATAATTGAATTACCCATCGATTATATTTGGAACATATTTTTGTCAAACTTACGGCTCTGTCGCTATTTATGCATTCATAGGAAATTTTTCGTAATTTTTGACCTATTTTCGACACCATCAAATACTTTTGGATCGTCTTTAAATTTTACAGGCACTATATGAAGGTAAAAAGGAAACTTTTTAGGCAGTGGCATTATTAAAATCGTGAGATGTTGCAAAAATGGCCACCCTAATGTATATAGTACATAAATACTGGGTTTCTCTCAGAGTGCAAATACTTTGCAGGCTTAAAATTTAAAATACTCTGCTTTGTTTGTATACGACTCACATGAAACACCCTTGGCGGAACACAAAATTAAATTTAACCAATTATAGTAAAAGCCAGATGTGTGGGCGAGTCAGTTTCTAGCAATAACTCATTCTGGTTAAGCGGAAACATTTCGCTCTACTAAGCAGTAGGAAGATCGGTTCGAAAAAGTGTGGGCCGTAAAAAGCGACAGTTAACAGTAAGTTGTAGCCAAACAGCTTACAAACGGTTAAAACAATTTGATGCAGCTACTTTATGTATGGGCTCAGATAAATAGATAAAGCCTAGAGTTATCGGAAGTTTACTGATGTCTCTTATCTTTTGCAGCATCCAGCCTATGTGTGAATGACTCAGACAACGAGTGTGGCTAATAAAAGGCAAACGATATAAGTAGCAAATATAGACAAAAAAAAAAAAAAAAATGATGCTGGACGAAGACACTTCCAATCAGCTGGTCTGCGCCTCAGAAATACAAAAAGGTAATAAAGCTTACAAGTACAATTGAACTGCCTTGAACTTTGAACTTATTGAGCGTTCCATATTTGTATCTTACAGACCGTCTCTACTTTGTGACATTCAAGAGGCACATCAGAACCCAGAACACTGCCAACACCCACTATTTCAGCATAGACGACGAGTTTATATATGAGAATTTCTATAACGATTTTGGGCCGTTGAACATCTGCATGCTTTATCGCTACTGCATGAAGCTCAACACAAAGTTAAGTGCCAAATGTCACGCAAACAAGAAAATTGTGCACTATACCACCATGAATCCGGCCAAAAGGCTGAATGCGGCCTATCTGATTGGTTCGTATGCAGTAAGTGTGTCTTAAAGGCGTTACCTGTATAGGGCGTAAGTTTCACTAACTTATATACTCTTACCCTGCTTTTTCTTTTCAAGATAATCTATTTGAATAAGACACCTGAGGAGGCCTACCGACCGCTAGTCACTGGTGATATACCCGCCTATACGCGTTTCTGCGATGCCTCCTATGGGCCTAGCAATTTTAAGATATCTTTGTTGGATTGCTTTAATGCCATACACAAGGGCCTGCAGGCAGGTTTCTTCAACTTTGATGATTTTGATGCCGAGCAATATGAATATTTCGAGCGTGTTGAGAACGGTGACTTTAACTGGATAGTGCCACAAAAGTTCATTGCCTTTTGTGGGCCACATCAAAAGTCCAAAACGTTGCCCAATGGCTATCCTTGTCATGCGCCAGATAGTTATTTTAGCTACTTTCGAGACAACAATGTTACCACAGTCATACGTCTAAATGCCAAGGTCTATCAGGCTAGCTCTTTTGAAAATGCTGGCTTCGATCACAAGGATCTATTCTTTATAGATGGCAGCACGCCCAGCGATGCCATATTGAAAAAGTTTTTGTCTATATGCGAGACTACTAAGGGTGCCATTGCTGTGCATTGTAAGGCAGGTTTGGGACGCACAGGTAGTCTGATAGGTGCCTACATAATGAAGCATTATAACTTTAGCGCGCTGGAGGCCATAGCCTGGTTAAGGCTGTGTAGACCCGGCTCGGTTATAGGACATCAACAGCAGTGGATGGAAGAGTAAGTGCCTAAGACAAACGTAATATGCAATATTTTAACAATACATTTTTTGTAGAAAGCAAAGCTGGCTATGGTCTGAGGGTGAGCGCATGCGTAGACGCAGCTCCTCAGGCTTGCTAGCGCACAAGCTGGGCATCTATAGTTTGGAGCTGCGCAACAAGATGCAGGTACAGCAGGCGCAGCCGCTGCAGGCCAGCGGCGAGAATATGGAACAGCTGCTAACACGCGTCAAAGGCATCTCACAGCGCGTGGATACCATGCACTTGCATGATACATTGGATGCTGCGTCACAAGAGCATTATGAACAGGAGGAAGATGAGGATGAGGAGCACTATCAGTCAGCAAATGAGCCGAATGGTCAAAGCAGCGACAACGATACGGATCAAGCGAGCACAACAGATGGCGGCGGTGGTGGTGTAGCAGCTATTGTCTCCAGCTATGCTATAACTACGCGTAGACGCAAATCACCTTCGGCTGCCAATAAGCCAACTGTTATAAGCACTACGCTGCGGCGTCTGGCCAATCCAATCAATCGAAATAGTTGCACTACTCAGCCCAACACGGTCTATGCAACCAGCTTGCCAACTACAACGCAGGAGACATCCAGCTGCACGGATAAGAAGCTGCGTAAGCCCAGCAGCAGCAATGTATTTGATGCAGCGCGGCATACCATTGCGTCCACGGTGCGCATGACGCAAACGCTGGAGAAGAAACAAGCACAGACGCAGGGTGATAAGCTGAATCAGATCAAGGCGCTGCGTAGGCATCATTCGCGCTCCGTTAATGTGAATAGCACAAAGTAAGTGGCTTAAGAGTGGTTTTTGATTTTTGCCAACAACTTTGTTTAAATTTATTAATCCACACAGCGAACAGGAGACGAATCTGCGACATACACGTGCGCGCTCTCAGCCCTTCCGCAATAACAACAATGTGCTTCAAATGCCTGCATCGGCGTTGTCTCTCAAAAATGGCAGTTGCTTGCCAGGCTCCAGCTCAGCCGGCAATGCCGCAGCCTTGTCGCATAACCTAAACAACAACAACAATAATCTAAGCAATTCATTGAATAACTTTAACAACAATAACACTAACATCCTGGCCAATTCAGCTACGGGCGCAAGCGCAGCCAACAGCACTGTGCTGGGCACACGCACCCGCAGCCTAGCCATCTATAGCAAGAGGTAAGTGATCATTCCAAAGCACCCCACAACGCATTCAAAGCACTTGTCCTTAAGCACCCTGCGTGTTTGATCCTTAGTTAAATTTTGACTTCTTGTTTACGTTTTGTTTGTGTTTGAAGTGATTTGGCTTTTTGTTTTTTTTTGACGTTTTAAAGTCTGGCGTTTAATAATATGTTTTGTATTACTTTACCAAGTCCACCTTAGCACCGTTTTTCTTAGCCGATTTGCCGTTGTATTATATATGTATAATGTATATACAAGTCCCGAACATATACTTAACCATACAGTTGAACTTTTCAATAATAAACGTGTGATTTTAAAGAGCGCAGTTGTTATCGATTAATGATCGATATTTACGATTTAAACTTGATTTTAATGTAAATTATGTGCAATTTTGATTTCTGAAAATGTTATTAGTGCAAAAGTGCAATTTAAAAAGAATTTTAAAAAATTATGTTTTAAAATAAAATTGATTCATTGAATGCATAAAAACGAATTTCGATGAATTGTAGAAGGCATAAAGAAACTTTTAAAAATTAAAATTTAAAAAACTTTTTGAAAAATTTATATATATTAAAAATTAAAGCTATTATTATTAAAACGAAAAAGTTTCTCTTTGTATTCTACTTTAGAAAAATTTTAAGTTAATTACATTTTTTATAAACGTTCAAATTTGATATACACTACTCGATACTTGAATAGGACATCCCTTAGGATGTCCCTTATTGCCCACTGCTTTCAAAGTATGCTAGCTAGGAATTTCATTTTGATATTGCATTTTAGCTTTAAGGCCCATACGCAGTTCGCGAAATTTCGCACGGAATGGCAAAACTTCATAGAAAAAAAAAATTCCATTTGGGATATCCCATGTGCGAAAATTTGCTGCGTATGGGCCTTAAAGAAATATTTAGTGATATCGCTAAAAGTATTACCAAAAATAAAATTATTATTTTTACTATTTTAACTAAAAGCAATATTTAGCGATATTAACAAAAAATTGTTGAGAGAAAGCAAACACAATCTGGGGTACTAATTTTTCGCCACTTGAAATTATCGAAAAAAATTTTTTTTTAGAATTCTGTTTCTTTTCAAAATAAAAATTTCAAAAATTTAAGGTTTAGAAAAATCTAAATTTTATTAGTGTGTTGAGCCAGCTTTCTGCTCAAAACTTTACGTATACAGCTGAAAAGTGAAGCATACCACATAATTTTTCAAAATAAATCTCAAAACTCATTCGAAATAACATGGTCTAGAAAAAAATTTTTAACATAATTTCATTCGATTTAAACCGATTATTATACGAGCTATTTGATTGAAATTTTAAAGAAAAATATTTTTTATTAACCTAATCTTTTAGAAATTTAGTTAGGGAATTTCCCTTTCTAATTTATTTTCATAGCAGCTTAAGGTTTTATTTTATACGGTTTTTTCTGGACCATGTAAAAACAGAACTAGGTGTACTCAATATTTTGGATTTATTATTTAGTCTAAATATGGAGTTTATTAATGAAAGCCTAGAAAATATTAGCTTTATCTATGCGAGTCTTCCAAGGGAGGTGTATATCATCAAAATTTAAGGTATCCATATAACGAATAATTTTTGTCAACCATGCCCAAATATTTTCGAAGATCTTAACTCCTGCGAGTATAGCGGCTAGCTGAATGTCTTTAAATTTTGGATTAATTTTTATATTTGGTACAAATATTGAGTTTCTTTGCGCAAGTTAAAAAAATAATAGCTATATCTATTAAAGTCTTCCAAATTGGCGACGAGTGCTTCTCCAAAATTTGAGCGATGCTTATAACGAGTAATTTTTGTCAACCATTCCCAAATACTTTCGAAAATATTTAATTCCTGTGACTACAGCAGCTAGCTAAATATCTTTAAATTTTGGCTTAATTTTTATATTTGTTCCAAATATTAAGTTTCTATTCGAATCTTCCAAATCTATCTCCGAAATTTAATCGATGCTTCTAACGAATAATTTTTGTCAACCATTGCCAAATATTTTCGACGATATTTAATTTCTGTGCGGCTAGTTGAATATCTTTAAATTTTAGCTACTTTTTTATATCCAAGTCTTCCAAGGGGGGAGGTGTATATCTCCAAAATTTAAGGTATCCATATTCCATATAACGAATAATTTTTGTTAACCATGCCCAAATATTTTCGAAGATCTTAACTCCTGCGAGTAGAGCGGCTAGCTGAATGTCTTTAAATTTTGGATTAATTTTTATATTTGGTCCAATTATTGAGTTTCTTTGCTAAAGTGAAGAAATTTTTGCTATAGCTATTAAAGTCTTCTAAATTGGCGACGAGTGCTTCTCCAAAATTTAAGCGATGCTTATAAAATTAATTATTAAAAAAAAAATAATTTGGAACTAGGGCATTTCAGCATTTTTTCGAAAAATAGCACATAAATGGAAAATTAAAAAAAAAAATTTCGCCCTAAAGTTTATAATAACAAAAAATATTTAAGAATTAAGAAATTAGCTTGTTATAAAAAAGTTCAACTGTTTATGCTTAACACATTCCGAAATTCACAAATTAACCAATTTAATATACTAATTATAGCCATTATTATGCGCCTGCTTGAAAGTAACGAGTATGCTTAACACGCTGTTCGCTAAAAACAGCGAGTTTTGTATAGCTCATTTACTCGTTATATTTTTAATTAAGCGCATGTAGAACGGCCAACTAATTTTAGCTGCTAAACTAGTACCTACTTATAAAATTATTGTATAATTTTTGTAATTTATATACACAGAAAAATTTGTTTTATTTTGGCATTGCTTATCACTTTTTTTATTAATTAGTTTTAAAACCCATATTTTTATTGTGCATGCAAAAAATTTGAAAACCAAATAAACAAAATCAAAATTTTAAACAGCTTGCTCTATGTATTGTTTCTGACCGACCCCCCTGCCGGAAAAATTATAATAATTATGCAACTTTTATGTTTGCTTTTAAGTGTTGTAATATTTTTTTATCTTTTTAAAAAATATGTTTCGAATGTTTTGTTTTCTGTGTAAATAGAAAACATTTTGTCAGTAAGCGACAGGGTAATGTATGTAAGCGAAAAGGTAATGCATCGTGCCATCGCTTACAGCGTTATCTAACAACTCTTCAATGAATGAAGCAAGTTACTCAATATGGTATACGTAGCTCAGTAACTTTTGTATACATATGGATTTTGCGTTACATACTGTATACGAGGATCACTATTTATATTTTGCGTCTAAAAATAAAACTAATAATTTTAGCTTTATTGTTTTTCACTACATTCTCCATGAAGATCAATGCGCTTTTTCATGCGCCAATTCACGAAAAATGATTTCCGTTCTGATTTGGGATATCCCTTTCGGGATTCTTTTTTTATATGGTTTTGTCATTCCGTGCGAAATTTGGCTACAAAGCTTATTTTTGATGTGCGGAAAAAAAAAAATTATTAGACGGAATGTCCATTAATTCATCGTTTCTAGGGCTCAAGAACTATCTTTTTCGAGTCCGGTATATGAGAATGATTCGTCTCTGGCGGTTCGTTTTCCTTATTTCTCGGAATACTTCTGGCAATCAAATGCTCGTATATGGATGACCGTCCTACGTTGCTTACGTGGTACAGTGAAGAAACAGGCGGTCATTTGCTTCGCCCGCGAACAACCTTTATTGAATTAGGTTCGTCTTGGAAGACGCAAACTGTCGATTTCTATTTAGTTTCCGGTTCATAAGTTTAAATCCAAGTATCGATGCCTATCACGATCTTATAAATGTCTTTTGAAGCACCGCGGTGGTATTTCTTATACTTTTCTATGCATCAATCAAGATGAGTCTTCTTTTGAGCAAAAGTCAAGTTATGTAGTATCCAACGCGATATGAAATGTACGTTGGTGGTGCTCAGGGATGACTCAATCTCGTAATGTGATGTTACAGGACGATCTTGCTTTATCATTTCGTCTACAGCATTGATGTTTTCGGCGATTAAAGCCGATTTTGGACGACCTTCACGAAATTCGTCAATGAGTGATAAAAGCCCGCTACTGAATTCTGTAAACTAACGTTTTACAGTGGCGTAATGTGGGTCTTCATCACCCAGAATCGAATGAAGTTGGTAGTTACACTCTTATCGAGATAGTTCACGTCAGAATTCGTACATGGTATGAAAGTGTTCTTCACGGATCAATCCCTTTTTCCGTCTGATACAAAATTTTCCAGCTACAAAAAGTGTTCTTTGGTACAAACATTGTAAGTACGTTTATGCTAAAAAAAAAAGTCAAACTTTTCCATAGAATCTGGCACCATTATTGGTCAAGGCGCAAAATATCAATAGTTACCCTCGCATACATATACTGCCTGCATTACCTCCTTGCTTACAGTGTAATGCATAAACGAAGACATGCTGCATACATTACGCCTGACTTTATTATTTGCTGGGTTACACTATTGAGCGAGCCCGCTCCCAACTTATGTATGTGTACTCTTTTGCGACCCAACTACCATGCCTCTCTCTCTCTCTCTCTCTGTCTCTCGTTTACTCTCGCCCTCTTTTTGTTGTTGCACACACCTTGCGACCATAACAGAATGGAATTGAAGCATCTACGCAAGGCAGAGGTCCAAAATCTACAAGAGCAACAGCTGCCAGTTAATGAGAAACCTTTGAAATCCTATGCTGGCATTATAAATGAGAGCAAAATACCGGTGGTCAGCGGTGGAGCTGGTTCTTCAGCTACAATACCGCCGACTAGAGGCGCAGCAGCACGCACCTCTCATCATCATATGACACTACGTGGTCGTTCGCGTATACGCTATCAAAGACCCACGGGCAGTGAGCAACTGCAGTCACAGCAGCAGCAGGCACAAAGCTGCACTGTGGCCACAGCACGTTATTATAGGGATGTCTCGGCCATACCAACCATGTCCTTGGGTAGTGTTGGTGCTGGTATGGGCATGGCTGGTAGTGGGGATGGTACAGGTTCTTGCTTTAATATAGCCACACGTTCGTCTTCAGCTACACTTGATCTCAACTCCAATCCGTTGCCAACTACCTCTGCCAAGTCGCAGTCCACGCCTACCACAAAAATACCCAACAACAACAACAACAATAATAACCAAAACAACACCAACAACAATAATCATATAACTAATCAATTTGATAACAAAGCAACCACTTCTTCTACAACTACTTCCCCAGACACAAGCCGGCTTAGTGGCACTGGCAATGGTCATAGCCATAGCAATAGCAATCTGTCAAGTGGACGTGGTAGCGCCGAGCTGCAGGCCATTATCGAGCACAACTTTAGCCTTAGCACAAAGCGCAACAAACGCTCGCTGAGCTCAACGCGCATTGAGAAGGACAAATGTGATGAGTATAACACCAAATTGCTGCGCAAGACCAGCGCCGCGGCGGCAGCGGCCAGCTTGAATAACAACAACAACAACAATAAGTACAGCAGCAATTGCAGTACACCGCTGACGCCAACAACTATGATGTCAACAACTGTGGGTGGCAGCTTTAAGTTAACGCGTCGGCATGTAGCTGAATCCGGCTCATCCGCCTCGGCCTCAACATCGGCATCCAATTCGGGCATACCAACGCCCACAGCGCAGCCGCAGTGTCATCATTTGTATCATCATTTAGCGAGAAGTGGCGCCAAGCAGCTGTCAAACGAGCGGGAGCGGGAACGGGAGCAACAGCAGCAACTATCGCTGAAGTTGCGCAAGAAGATCAGTTACTGAATTTTTTTTTTCTTTTCACAAATTTGTTAACAATTTTAACGTATAGTAAAAGATTTTTACAAACAACAAACTATGTGTAACATGGGTTTGGTTTATAGCTGTTATATACCAAAACTTTTATACAAAAGCTGTTAAATACTGTCAGATTTAAAAAATGTAAAACTTTTTGTGGATTTTATCCAAAACAATCATTTTGTCCACAGAAACGTTTTAGCAAACCAAGATCTTTACGGGACAACTTTAAATGCAATCTTTTTGTAAAATTGCGCTGTAATTGAGTTTATATTCTGTAAACAGCTGCAGCACGCAAATATTTAAGTAGTTTATTTGTTATGAAAAGAAAAATATACATACAATATTTTTTGTATAATGATACTCATGGAAGAAACTAAAGCTCTCGTAAGCTGTTTTCTGATACATATTATTTGCGCGCTGTTGATGTTATTATAATTGTTATAACTTTATTATATATATATAGGTGAAATAGTGACGCCTTTTGTAATTAAAAACTACATTTAATTTTATAGCTACTATATAAATCACATGTGTATTTTTTGCCTTAGAATATTGTACAAAGTTAACAAAAGTTATAGTACGACCTTAGTAAACCATAAACATATATATACTGGGAGTTGTTAAAACGACTTTGCCATGATAAATTACATATTATATTAACCAGGTGTATTATATTTAAGAAGCGTACAAAGTATAAAATACATTTATATACCATAGTTGTATGTGTATAGCAATTTATATATTATATAAAATTTTGCATTATTTCAAATTGTTTGCAAACGAAACACATACTATGTAAATAAGTTTATATGGTTTTTTAAGAATAGTTAAAATAAATGTTATACTTCATACAAACTAAGTAAGCATTTCGCTAAAGTAACGTAAAATGTGAGTATAAATTTTAGTTTCATAATTAATAATAACGCAGTCGTAGGTACAATTTAATTCCATCATTAGCAGCGGTTCCATGCTATCGCAATCCAATTTGGTAAAGCGTGGTTTCAACTTAAGCGCATCTATGGCGGCTAATGCTTTGGACTTTTGTGACATTTCCTCGTCACCGTGTATTATTTGTAGTGCGGCATCTTTAAGATGTGGAAAGTATGTTTTAAAATAATCATGACGTTCGCTCAATTTTATGCCAGTATTTTCCTCGGTTAAGCCAGCATCGGACAATTCACGATAGGTCTTAAACTTAAGCCGACGTTCCGCTTCGAGCTCCTCAATTGTGCTTAAACCATTATCGCCAAGACCGTCGCCAGTTTGTACATTTACCACCTGTTGATTGATATCGCGCAAATTATCAACATCATTGGCTATGACGCACAACATTTCAATGGCCGCACGCTGTCGTGCATCCTTTTTTTTATCAGACTTGCCATAACGTATTATGGAGGCTAAGCGGCAGCAGGCTACAAATTCTGGTGCATTTGGTGCGCCGCTTTGTTGCACAATCTCTATGGTGGGCAATGGCATGTCTTTGCGCACGCAATAATCACGCAACTCCTTAAGCATATCTCTGTTGAGATTGACATTTTCCGCCATTAGATCATCAACTATGGAGCTTTCTTTGCTGGGCACATTATCACTGTCGGGTTCACTCATGGCCTGTATTTTGCGCATCATATGTAGCGAGGCTAAGTGCTTGGCATCACGTTTTGAGCGACCTGCAAGGGACATGTATTTTTTAATGAATTTAAGTTCGGTCAGCAGTAGCACTTACCATTGCCAAAGGACTCCATGTCTAGCAGTGTTACTTTACAAAGGAAGCCACCGTTCTCGGCATCAATATAGTCGTAGTTTATAGGTCCAATTTTATTTTGTGCACAATGCTCCTGCAGAGCTGATACGGCAGATTTGTTATCCATGCCACTAAACACAAACAACATTATTGGTACTTTTCGGTTTTAGTGAAGCGTGCAAATGCAATTTTTGTTTTGCATATGGCTATATATATATATGTTTAAGCGCAATGTTGACAGTGTTGCACAACGTAGTAGAGCTGTTGCAGCTGTTGGTGTACTGCACTGTTTTATCGACTTAATAAAAATTTTGTTGCTAATTAAAATAATAAATTTTTTACTACGCAAGTAGCTATTAAATTATTAAAAGTTTTAAGCTAAGTTTAACATTTATTTGTACAAATTTAGACATACACGTCATGCTACAGCAAGTTGGCAGCGCTGGCTACAAAACGTAGCAGCCCTGGTTTTATATTAACAAGTGTGTTGCTGCTACTGCTGCCAGGGCACACACAGGTCAGATGTACGACAAAAGCCAAAAGCAAAGCAAACGAAACGACTTTGACTTTGATTATACGGGAGTAACTTGTAAAATGTTTTGGAAATTTGTTTCATAATCCATATAAAAAGCAAAAACAAAAGCAAAATTAAAAAGCTTGTACTACGTTTTGGTTGAAGCGCAAAACAAAAGCATTTGCTAATAAAATTTTTATGCATACAAAAAATATAATCGTGTGAGCAAGAGGCAGAGTGCGCACAAATAGAAAATATTTTGATACGAAGCAGGCGAAGGCAAGCAGGAATTAAAATTACACACACACACACACACGCAGCAACAAAAACACACACACACACACGAAAAAAAGTGAAAAATATAAATATTTAAAACACAAAAATTCGTGCCATTAATTAGCCATAATTAAAACGTCGTCGTCTAGAAAGTGTTCAGATCTAAGCTATGGATGACACCGCAGTCTCAACGCCGTCGCCAGCGTCGGCGTCGGCTACATCAGCCTCTGCGGCAGCGGGCTGCGCAGCAGCCAGCGACAAAACAATTAATGCTGTTGTTGCTGATAGCAGCACCGTGAATCTTTTAATTAAATCATCAAATCAACAATACGATGATATGAACATTGAGAGCGATCTCTGCTGGACAGTGCAACGCCTGAAGAAACAGCTGTCGCTAGTATACCCCGGAAAACCGGTAAGAACACAAACGCCTACTACTATTATTCTTGTTTTTTTTATTTTGCATATGATTATATACAAAATTCATAAATAAATATTTGCATATGTATACATATAAACAATTGCGTCAGCTTTTGTTTGGCTGTCGTCGAAGTTACTTTCCATCATTATCTTATCAAAGCCTTGTTAGAATGTTTGTTATTGTTTATCATCTTTCACGTCGTCGTCGTGTGTTTTGCAATCTGCGTCTTATATTACTTAAACGTCGCTTTTGTTTGGTACACGTCAGTTCTGCAATGCAGGCCGAGCAGTTGCTCTATTTATACTTAAAAGTTACGTGGCTTATCGTCACACTTTTAACCCCGCTTAGCTGCTTGCTTTGCTATCAACTTTAGCTGGACCTTGGCTAGGTATCCAATATGCACTGAAGGCTGCTTTTCAATCTGTACAAATATTAGCCAATGTCAACAAGCGCTGATCTAGCTGATATGTTTCAATCAGTTGTCTCCATGCTAAATGACATGACATGCTATTGCAAAAAATCTACAAATAGCTACAATTGAAAAGAATGTTGACAAACGCCCTATAATTTTTGTGCCTAAGTGGAACTTCGGGGCTGTAATGAACAGTGGGATACCCTGCATTCACTATGCCCAATATAAAGCTATTTGTCGGGAGTGGAATACTATTACAGTTGTTAGGGTTAAGGCCATGGCTACCTTGAAGCGATCTTGTCCAAGATCTATGGTTTTACATGAACAGACAAACATGATCCAATCACCACCTGAGTCGCTGCTGATCACTTTGGTTGTAACAACTTATGTTCTGCCACGTCTCCTGCTGCCTTCTTACTACATGTCACAAATATATAATACATGTCACAAAACTATCAATTATTGTTGCTAAATAGAAATTACAATTAAAACTATACTTCCCGGAGATGGCGTGATACTTAGGTAATCACATGCAATCTCGCTTTATTTTTTTGATGCTTATCTAACGATTGCACTTTATTAACAACTTTTTTTTACTTTATTCACAGGACATCCAAGACCAAAAATTAATTTACTCTGGTAAACTGCTTGATGATAACCAAAAGCTATCCGAAGTTATACGCATCTACAAGGACGTCTATCAGCAGCATCACATCTTTCATTTGGTCTGTGCCACCAAAAACATTATAAAGCCGCCCGTCAAATTGGCCGCGCCTCCAAAGGATGTACCAGCTGTGCGTAATGCAACAAACAGCAACAGTTCAAGCAATGTTAATACAAATATTAATCAAAACGAGCTTAGAAATCGTCATATGGGTGGTGGCCCACAACAAATTTCTTGGCCCATACAGAGTAATAACGAGGCTTATCAATGGACCCAAGCTGTATATACACAACCCACGATACCAATTACACAACAACAGAATGCTATCAATGCTGCTATTAGAGCCGCTGGTGAAATTAATCCACAGTATGCCTATACAATGATGTATAACAGTTGGATGCAGCAGGTGTACGCACACTATATGCAAAGCTTTGTGCAAAGGTAAAAAGTTTTAAATAAGCTAAGAGTTTGTAAGCTGTATTTTGGTCATATGTGTAACCCAATGAAATCAAGCATGTAATGCAAAATGATGTATTTTGTAACGATATACGACATTTTTTTGTTGTACTCAGTAAAATTGCAATGATTTGTAGAGACATAGATTTGAAATACATACATCTTTGTAACAGTCTTCGCATACACAAAAATTTACCCAAAACAAGAAATAATTTTAAAAGTCTCTTTGCAATATAAGGATTTCGAATCGTACATAAAATACAACAATCAAATTTTATATTGCATTATTAGTAGGAAACATGTATTACGTGGATCCTATATACCAAATATTTTTGGTTATTTTTAACATTTTAAAAATAAGATATTTTGTCTATATTTATAATTCATACATTCCTGTTACACATAAGCCAAAATATTGTGGACAAAGACTTGTCGCTTTTATGGCATCCGAAAAAAGAGATAATCTATATAGTAACGAATATACACCTTTGCTCTATTATTACTAAAACATTATGTTTTCCATCTATTTCAGCATGCCAACCTCTGCAGACAATCCTACACCAACTGCGCCAGAGCTGGCTGCTGCGCTGCCACCATATATGACATTTCCAGCATTTCTACAACACGTGCCTCTGATACCCACAGCCAACAATAATGCTAACAATTTGGCTACAGCGGCTGAACCACAGCCGGCTGTACAACCAAATGATGCTGCTGGAGCTGCAGTGGAGCCACAGCCACAGGCACGCGCAGCCGAAAGAAACTTTCCTAACATACAAGAGGAGCCGGAAATACGCGATTGGCTGGATAGCTTTTTCTCCTTCACACGCTTGGCCATTTTTGTAACAGTTTTGTATTTCAATTCGTCCCCCTTACGCTGCTTGCTGGTAGTTTTAATTGCAAGCGTCATTTATCTGTAAGTAAAGAACATTGAAGATTATGTTTATGGCCTAACTGATGTTTACAACTTTACAGCTATCACATTGGCGTGCTGCGTCGACGTCGGGAGCGTAACAACAATAATATAAACCGCAATAACAATGCAGGAGAAGTGGCTTTTGCTGCTGTACAAATTCAACGCATGATGGACGGGGGAGAGCGTGAAAACAATAATCAAGCGGCTGCTGCAGCTGAGCCAGCGGTTGCACAAGATGCACCTGCAGACGCTGCTGCTGCTGCTGCTAATCCAGCGGCAGCTCCAGCTGCTGCCAGCGCCAATGTAGCTGGTGGCGAAAATGCTGCCGCTCTGGCTGCCGAAGCTGTTGTCGTTGAACCAGCCGATGCCAATAATTCTGTGATTTCTGTTGTGCGCACTTTTATAATTACTTTCTTTACATCGCTGCTGCCTGAGGCACCAGCGCTGTAGAATGGAATAAATGATATCTGAAACTGTTTTACCAGCTACTACGCTGGTAGCGGCTTAGATGGAAACTTCAGCTCCAAAAGATTTCCTCTATATTCAATGTTAAATTTTGCATACCTGAACTTTACTATGTTTTTAGTTTGTAATGTGAGTTATATATATGTATACCGTATATTTATGCAACTGTGTGTGTGTGTGTGTCACATGCATATGCTTTAGCTTGAATCCCCGAGGCTATGGCATTATGTATGTACAACAAACAACTTTTAGATTAGTATAAAGATAAGCTCATATGATGTTAATGTGTATACTACATTAGTGGTAGCCGAAAACTATGGATGAATTGCAATTACAAATATATCGTACATGCTTTAACACGATTCAAAACGCACGCTTAATCTCTATAAAAGGGAGACAGAGAGTAAAAGTCGCTTATCAGTGACTTTTGTGAATGGGAAATTTCCACAGCTGATGCGGCGGCGTCACTTCTTTGATTACAATTATATGAGATAGGAAGTTTTGGTTAGTTATGCTTAGTCTGGAAAGTTTTTTTTTTCGAAAAGTGTAACACTAATGAAAAGTTATCAAAGTTTTATTGCGTGGAACGTGTAAACAAACTGCTTAAAATATGATTTGTTTAACATTTTGTTTGTGGACAATTTTTATAATTCATTCCTCCAAAACAAAGTACCTTTATTATAATCAATTATGAATTATAAATTTTATTATTGCTTCTGGCATTTTTTTTATAAACAATCAGTAATCATTTTTTTTTTTTGCGATTACATAAATATATTTTCGAAATGTGCAATTGAATTGAATCTCTTAAGAACTTAATCACATTTAATGACGTTATGTGCTTGTTATTAATAAGTCATTCGAAAGTATTAGAAAGCTATTTTTTAGATTAGAAAATTAAAAGGATTATATATTTTTGAATGGGTCAAAACATAACATATATTATTTTGTAATAGCTTGGTAAAAATCAAGCATATTTTGTAAACCTTTAATTTATCACTTTCATATTTATTTGTTCTGTCTTGTTTAAGGCCCATACGCAGTTCGAAATATTTCGCACGGAATGACAAAACTTCATAGAAAAAAAAAAATCCCAAATGGGATATCCGAAATATTTCGAACTGCGTATGGGCCTTAAAGAATGAAAAGTTTCACACTCGACTTATATAACGACTAAAGTGTTGCACATTTTTAGGATTAGATTCTATAATAGGATAATCTCTGAGTTATTAAAGGTGTAAACTTTTATTGACTACGGGATTTGGCGGAAAAGTTCCTAATAATGCTAGGGGTCTAAATAAAATCTCTGCCGATTAACAATTACTTTTCTTGGAACACTTTTAAAAAGCCTTACTAGGTGTTCCTGAGAATGGTGCGAAACACTAAAAAGCTTAATTCATGCCGCTTGTTTGGTACAAGTATCAGGAACTGATAACATTTTTACCAAGTCATTTGTCTCTAGCCAGCTACAATAGGTATTGCCATCTAGATCTATGGATTAATTTTGAACACTCTTACATAGCCCCACTGGGCAACTCCAAGACAAGTTCGAAGTACTCATTTCTCTTAGAATTGTGGATTTCTTTTGTATTCATTTTTTTTTTGTTATTTAGGCTCACATTCTCAAGTGGACACAAGATGTGCCGGCTTATCGCCTTTTATGAGCATGGCCTTACGTCCGCTGCCTGGCTGATAAGAGCACGTTGGTGCTGCTGCTGCTGCTGCTCACATTTAGAACGCTAAGAGCACTCGTAGCTGACGGATCGCACAGAGTCTCCATAACGAAGTATTTTAATATAAAATAAATTTTTTTTTTGCAAGTGCAGCACAGACGCCTTTTTAGACTCTTAAACACCTAATCAACTGCTTAATTGGTAAATAAAACATGTGGCGAATGCTTCAATTGCGCACGTCACTCGTGACCTCCCTGAAAGCACAGACCAGGCAACGCCATGTAAGTGCAACATTAAAATCAGCCAAGCCAAGTGCAGCACTTAATTTTATTACTTAATCCCACAGCAGGGCAAAATTATAGCCATACGTCGCGAGGATCAATCGGTTTGGGAGCGGCGTGCTCCATTTGGACCCACGCATGTGCAAAAACTGGTCAAGCAAGGAGTTAGGGTTATTGTACAGCCCTCAAATAGACGCGCCTATCCCATGCAGGTAAGCTTCAAAATTTCATTTTCATTTCAAAGCTCTTAACTCAAATCAATAAATTCATATTTTTGCGTGCTTGTCTATTACTTTCCGAAATCATTTTTAAAATCTAGTATATACTATATACAATCACACACCCCCAATTAGACACTATACGCACATATATAAAAGCATATATATTATTTTTGAAGATAAGCTTATTTATAGCTTATTTGGCCTTGGCAGAGGCATTTTGAAAATAAAAGCTAATCTAAACACTTTTGCTTATCACTTCAAATAACAGGCATATCTGCAAGCAGGCGCTCAGATACAAGAGGACATAAGCGAAGCCTCTGTCATCTTTGGCGTTAAACAGGTGCCCATTGATGCACTCATACCCAGCAAGACCTATTGCTTTTTTTCGCATACGATTAAGGCGCAGGAGACGAATATGGCACTGCTGGATGCCATACTGGAAAAGGTAGGATTTGAATGATTTTTATTTTTAAATTGAAAAATGCTTTTAAAGAGCTTTACAATGTTATACCGATGACATCTTACGAGATCTGTTTTGTAGAGGCTACATGTGGAAATCTGCCATTTAGCCAATTACGTCCGTAATCTGTCATATCTTTTTGCTCTGAAATGATAAGACTGGCTAGTGTCAAAATTATCTTGACAGAACTATGTGCATTGATTTTAATTTCACGCGAAAAACACACTTAAGAACCTTTCAAATTTAATCTCTAGCGGCGTAAATTATTTCGATCTTCAACTGTTATCTTATTAAATGTTACTTATTGTAAAATAAGTCTTTAGAAAAAGTATAAATTATTTCGATTTATGTTTAGTAGGTCCAGTTATATTTCATCTATCGATCTAATTTATTGAAAATAATCTGATTGCTTTGTTTTACAAAATGTTTCCTTTCGAACCCTACGAACTTTATTGACAAATCAATCAATCCCAATACGGAACATGCCCGACTTGCTTAATAATCTTATAACACAATACATAATTTGAAGAAATTTAAAAAACTTGAAAAAAAATAATTTTAAAATGTAAAGATTCTGTTTATCAGAAATAGGGAGAACGTTACGCGGAAGACGTCCGACTTTCTTAATAAACTAATAATACAATATTTTGAAGAAGTTGAAAAAATAGTTTGAAAATGTAAAGATTGTAGGAATACGATAGAATAGATACCCAACTCTGTATACTCGTATATTATCTGTAGCTGGAGCTTTTTCTAACTACCGGCTTTACCACTAAGTTCATTAATTCAAACATACATAAATTTGTTGTAAGGGACCTTTATCCCACGTTTTCTACCCATAGTTTCTTCACGAATTACAATCTCGAAAGCTATCCACAAATGTCTAGCTCAGTCCCTTGAAATTAGCAGATCTGTCAGCAGGTTGATGGGAAAAGTTTTTTTTTTGTAAAGTTCTCTGAAGTGAACCGTACTTTTGAAAAAATATTTAGTTTTTTAAATTCTTCGGAAAACGAGTGTTCTTAGGCATCATCGATTGTCATCACCAGGCGCCTATTTTTCCGTCGACGCACCTGTACATTAGTTCAAGTTTCAAGTCATGTGTCTTCATATTTCAAATGTTGCGCTCAACTAACTTAGTGGCTCTTCCGCCCCTGTCGAGCAGTCAGCGCTCTTCTTCTCTCTCTTCAATAGAAAGTACAAAACATTTTAAGAATAAGGTTTCTTTTTTTTTATACACAGTCCCATCACAGACCTTCAGAGCAGGAGAAATCCGCCGGTTCGTCGACAGCTCTGAAATGAGATATTTCATCTTTAATTTATCAACTGATTTTTAATTCATCCTCAAAAAATGGGAATGTTTCTCTGTAAGCTCTTCCTGCTTTTAGAAATACCAAGCAGAAAAAACGATTTCTATTTTTATTTTTTAAAGTTTAATCAATTAATCATCTGCATATGAAAAACTACTGATAATGAATTTCAAAGGAAATACAATTTTTAGAAGTAATTTGTAAATATAGAATTCAATCAAAGTAATTAATGCGCGTATTATTCTATATGTATAGGTTAGGTTAGGTTGATTAGGCTGCTTAATCAATAACACTAGTTTACACGAAAAATGAAACTTCCTAAAAAAGTATTTTTTAGGGTAATTTGGGGTCGAGAAACACGAAAATGGCAGCCTTGTTTTTTCTTCTTAAGCACCATTTTCGAGATATTTTCGAAAAACATGGTTTTGGGCACTTTTTTCAGTTATTCCTCAATATCTCGTGAACAAAATTTTGTATCGACATGAAAAATGATTAGATCGAAAGGTATTGATGTGCTCTTTACAGTGATGTATAATATGTACAGATTAAGTAAAAATTAATTTAATTAAATTATTTCATGTCGAGGTCCATTGTGCTGCCTAGTTATGGAAAGAAATAAAAGAGTATGAAGAAGGGGGGTAAAGGAGGATTATTCCGAGGGTCAAAATCTGGTGGGCATTTCTAGTCGCCTAAGTCCCTTTCCTTGCAGAACCATTTTGAGGATTCGATAAAAGTGGCCTGATCCGCTATCGGCACATTTGGCAGACTGCCCATGTCTTCAAAGAATGGTTTACCCAGAAACTGGGTTCGTCTTCTAAGAAGCGTCGGGTAATCACAAAGCAGGTGTTGGATGCTTTCAGTCTCCTCCTCAGCAGCTTCGGCAGAAGTCTTGATGGGGAACGTGCTACCGCTCTATACCGCTCTGGTTTTATCAAGATTTATATTTTCAGATTATACTCAAAGTCTTTTACTTCCCTCTCTTGTTTTTTAAGCGAAGACATGTATATGTATGTGGAGGTGCAGATTTAGGATTTGGTCTTAGGGGGTTTCTTCACTTCAAAGTGTATATATATCCGAGCACGCAGAAGACTGTCAACCCATTTCTCTAACTTTTCGAGGAAGTGGGGTTTGCAACCGAAACTCCACGTGGATCCGCCACTGTGTATGTGTTTGTGGCCAATGGCTGAGCTAGTCCAATGGCGTACAAGATCAGTACAAATTTGTATAAGTCCTCTTAACCAAGGGATTGGCTATCCAGAGAGCTAATCTGTAAACTATTGTCAAATCATTTTTAAAAATGTGTCTCCGACGCGACGTGGGTATCCCACAGAATTCTTTGGTGAATCACGAATATATTATATTCTCAAACTAAAACTCTGCTTAACTACTCACTTCTGTCGAGTTATCTACGCCACTGTATAACCTCTTGGCTGAATCTGGATTAGTTGACAAATGTGGAAATTGTTTTTGTAACTACCTTACCCACTATGTCATCTTTATTCCGCTTCACTCACAAACTTAAACTCTGCTTTTCTGCGAGCTATCTCCGCCGCGGGTATCCCACCGTAGGGTGGGTGAATCTCGAATAGCTGAAAAATGTGGAAACTGATTTTGTACCTCACCCACTTTATTATCTTCATTCCGCTTCACTGTCAAACTCTGTTTTTCTGCGCCCTTCCTGCGAGCTATCTCCACCGTGGGCATCCCATCGTAAACCTCTGTACAGAATTCTTGAGTGAATCTCGAATAGCTGTAAAATGTGGGAATTGTTTTTGTACCCTACCCACTATATCATCTTCATTCCGCTTCACTCTCAGCTCCCTTGTTGCGATGTCCATCAAGCCAGTAACTAGCAACGGTGTTTGTGCGAAAGCATGGCTCTTCTCGTTCGCCAAAAAAACTTGGGTGACCAGATTTTTTTTCTGCCTCTTGTGGTTCTCAAATAACGTCTGTAAAACAGACACATCTCAAGTTTAGGGCTATGAAAATAGGCCTAATAGCACACTTGTCCAGCCAGTGGCTGTATTGAAGTCAGTTTGTCCGGGCTTCACCAAAGAACTTGGACAGACAACAAAGACATATGTATGCGTCTCTTATGGTTCTCATATAACGTCTGTAAAACAGAACCGTCTCATGTTTAGGTCTAAGAATAAGAATTGCCCTTAAAAAACACTTGGTCAGTTGTTATGCCTTCCCTCTCGGACCTATTTTCTTTGTTCGCAATCAGTCTCCTCGTCTAGGTAACTTTGGAGGAAGTTAGCCAGCTCACATTTCATCTCTCGTTAATCGACTCTTACCGAGATAGCTGCGATATCAAGGCGGGGTCTCTGCTAAAAATGCCATTCATGGCTTTCGTCGCCTTACTTCCCATCTGCTTGAGGAGTTGTTTGTTGTTGAAAGTAATCCTATGGTCAGGTCGGTACTTCCGGCTTGGACCTTGTTAGCCTAACTTGTTTTGATGCTGCTAAAAAGTACTGTCTACCTCTTAAGACGCTTCTATATCCAATCAGGTTTGTCACTGAGTTGCTTCAGTTTTTGGCACCAAGCAGTTCCTTCCTACTACAAAGAGAATCGTGTGATCAGAGCAGTGGGTGCATAAATGGATCAAGTTAAATCCAAACCCTTTGAAGAGTTTTGAATTTTTAAGTGATGTTTTTCGTTGCCAAAAAAAAAAACAGCTGCGTTTAAAAGCACTCATCATAACAGGGTTGCATTCTGTTAACATTTCTGTTAACCAACATTGGACTTATTTTATATGTTTAACAAATTCCGACGACTTGTTTGCAGAAAATCCGTCTTATTGACTACGAGCGCATTGTAGATGAGCGTGGATCACGTCAAGTGGCCTTTGGAAAATATGCGGGCGTTGCAGGCATGGTCAACATATTGCATGGCATTGGTTTGCGCCTGCTAGCACTGGGTCATCACACACCTTTCATGCACATTGGACCCGCGCACAATTATCGCAACTCCTCCATGGCACGTCAAGCCATACGTGACTGCGGCTATGAGATTTCATTGGGCATGATGCCCAAATCTATTGGCCCGTTGACATTTATCTTCACGGGCTCAGGCAATGTATCACAGGGCGCACAGGAAGTGTTTTCCGAGCTGCCTGTTGAGTATGTGCCGCCAGAGACGCTGCGCAAGGTAGCCGAACATGGCAGTAAGTATAGAAACGTTATGGCTTTGTTTGGCATAAAATCTTAAGTTCCTTTATTTGAAGATACTAACAAATTGTACGGCTGTGAGGTAAGCCGCTCGGATCACCTGGAGCGTCGCGAGGGTGGCGGTTTCGATGCCAAGGAGTATGATGAATATCCCGAGCATTATATATCTACGTTTAGCACCAAAATAGCGCCCTATGCCTCGGTTATAGTGAATGGTATTTACTGGGCTGTGGGTAGTCCGAAGTTGTTAAGCATACCTGATGCCAAGAATCTGCTAAGACCCGCCAATACACCTTGGTTGCCCACCAGCAAGGGCAGTCCCGCCTTACCGCATCGCATGTTGGCCATATGCGATATATCCGCTGATCCCGGCGGTTCCATTGAGTTTATGAATGAGTGCACTACCATAGATACACCCTTTTGTTTGTACGATGCGGATCGTAATAAGGATACCAAGAGTTTTAAGGGACCCGGTGTACTGGTCTGCTCCATAGACAATATGCCCACGCAGCTGCCTAGAGAGTCTACTGACTTATTTGGTGAGCTATTGGCACCGTTTGTGCACGATATCATCAAGAGCGATGCAAAGAAGCCGCTGAGCGAAGATCGCTTTGAATACCCCATACAAACAGTAAGTACATACTCCGCTTGACGCTTGATAAGCGTCAGCTGTTATCGCTCATTGCATTGCGGTCACATGATCTAAAGCACACTCTACCTTCACTCCCTAGGCCGTTATCGCAAGCAATGGCCAGCTGACTGAGAATTATGAATATATTCAGGAGCTACGTGGTCTAAACAACAGTCGCTCACGCCATAAGATGGAGGGACGTTCGGATTCGGACAAGAATGTTTTGGTCTTGGGCGCAGGCATGGTTTCGGCTCCTTTGGTGGAGTGGCTGCATCGGGAGAAAGATGTGCGCATAACAGTCTGCTCGCAGGCCAAGGATGAGGCTGATCGTCTGGCGCAGCAATATGCCGGCGTGGACAGCGTCTATCTAGATGTTAATGAGAGCACTGGTCATCTACAGGAACTCTGCGGCAAGGCAGATGTAGTCGTCTCACTACTACCCTACAGTCTACATGGCATGGTCGCTCGTTACTGTGTAGCAGAACGCACCCACATGGTAACCGCCAGCTATGTGAACGATGAGATTAGCGCGCTGCATGAGGAGGCACGCGCGAATGGTGTGACTATTATGAATGAAGTGGGTCTAGACCCCGGCATTGATCACTTACTGGCTTTGGAGTGCATACACGAGGTGCAGGAGAAGGGCGGTGTGGTTGAGTCGTTTGTTAGCTACTGTGGTGGCTTACCTGCGCCCGAGCATTCCAACAATGCGCTGCGCTACAAGTTCTCCTGGTCACCACGTGGCGTCTTGCTCAATACACTTTCCGCCGCCAAGTATCTCAGTCGTGGACAAATTGTAGAGATCTCTGGCGGTGGCGAACTGATGTCTTGTGCGCGTAGCTTAGACTTTTTGCCCGGCTTTGCCTTGGAAGGCTTTCCCAATCGCGACTCCACCAAATATGGCGCGCTCTACGGTCTAGGTCGTGATGTGCATACATTGTTAAGAGGCACCATACGCTACAAGGGCTTCTCCGAGTCCATTAAGCCCATGCAGCTGCTGGGTCTTATAGATGCCGAGCCACATGCGATGCTGCATCCCAGTGGTCCAGACGTCACCTGGAGACAACTGATTATACACTTGCTGGGCATGGCGGATACCAGCATCTTTTATGAGAACTTGAAGCAAAAACTGATGGAACGCATTGGCGATGTGGAGTGCATTGAGAGTTTGGGTCTGCTGGATGATACGCCCGTGGTTAAATTGAATACACCGCTGGATACACTTAGTCATTATCTTTCCAAGCGCTTAGCCTTTGGTAGGTCTTCAAAATATGGTTTTTGATTATATTTTAAAACTATTTTTACAATTTCAGAGCGTGATGAGCGTGATCTTGTAGTGCTGCGTCATGAGGTGGGCATAAGATGGGCGGACGGTCGTCGCGAGGAGCGTGGCATTAACTTTGTAGTCTATGGCCAACCTCAGGGACACTCTGCTATGGCCATGACTGTGGGCAAGCCAGCGGCAATTGCGGCTAAAATGATTTTGGATGGTAAGTTGGAACTAGTGCAGTAAGTCTTAGTAAATTAATGTAAAGATCTGTATAGATGAATGCTAGGGAGCAAATTGGGCTGCAAATCTTAGAAATTGTATATGAAGTTCTGTCAGGATTCGGGATTAGGTTGACAAGACGGTTTGAAAAGACCAAAGTTTTGGACTGAATTTGGTTTTACTAAACCAAATCGTGACAAAATGGGGTTATGCTGTTCTATTCAATAAAAGTTTTTATTTATAGAGTCATCATCGATTTTATGTAAATTTTAATGCAATGGAAGATCGGAAGAACAAGATATTGAATTTTTATGCTGAAATTATTCCTATTATAGCCATAGTAAATGATTGTCTTAGAATGATTTCTTCTTTAATGTATCTACATTTTTAAGTCTACTTTATTGAAATACTAAGGAAACATTATCATCATCTTTCAAGACTATCATTTGAAGATTTACGAAAAATTATTATAAGCTGTACAAGTTTTCATCTTTTGATTTGAAACCCCTTCGAAACATCAATATAGCTTGAAAGTAGAATTCTAGAAATTTTTTAATACAAAGTTTAGCTTTTTACCTGCATTTCCTATATCATCTGCTGGAAAACCTAGCGATACTCGAAATACTAATTTTTTCAAATAAGTTAGAAAGTAGAATTTTTTTTTATCTTATGGGTCTTTAGATTTCAGATTTATTTAATAGCATGTATTACTATTGTAAATTTGGATTATATAATTCATGTAATGTTGAATCCTATGACATATTTACCTAAGCGTCTTGCTCTTGTAGTGAACAGAATTGGCTTTGGATTAGCCATTAATATAATTATTATTATTAATATAAATTCTTCGGAAATCGGATAAATGTTAGTTTTTCGAAAATACACAAAATGTAAATATTTCGAAAATCCACAAAATGTAAATTTTTCCAAAATTCGAAAAATATAAATTTTTCCACAATCCGAAAATATACGTTTTTACACAATCCGAAGAGTATTTAAGAGACACAATGCAAAAAAATGTAAATTTTCCCAAAATCCAAAAAATATAAATTTTCCCAAAATCCGAAAAATATTAATATTCCAAACACGTTATTTTGACCGATTGGTCCTATAGGTGCTATATGAAATAATCAACCGATTTTTATCAAGTTCAGCACAGTGCTTTAAAAAACCATCAAACAACAAATTTGGCTACGATATCTTCTTAAACAAATGAATTATCCATCTAAAACATTGGATTTTGAGTAAAATTGACTTTTTGTAGTTTTTAAAAAAAAGTCCCGTTATTTTCATAATTTTTCACCGATTTTAATAAACAACCACTCATTTTCTTCGTAATCGATCGAACTTTACGACACATGAAAAACACTGTAAGAATATATTTTTAAATTTGTTGGAATTACGTTGGAATTAGAATTTTTTGTCAAAACTTTGCTAAAAATTTCATAAGAATGGATATTTATACAACGATCTAACGACCAAACCGTAAATTTGACAAAAATGTGTTCCAAATATAATCGATGGGTAATTCAATTATTTATAGTTTGTTAAAAAAATAATCAAAATCAGTATAGTAAAACCAGAGATATTTGCTTTTAAGTACACTTTTTTTTAATTTCGAAAAATGATTTTTTTTAATTTCGAAAAATGATTTTTTTATCGATGGGTTATTCAATTATCTATAGTTTGTTAAAAAAATAATCAAAATCAGTTTAGTAAAACCAGAGATATTTGCTTTTAAGTGGACACTGTTTTTTAATTTCGAAAAATGATTTTTTTTTAATTTCGAAAAATGATTTTTTTTCAAATATCTCGAAATCCGTTCCATGAAAAAATTGTTTGACTTCATTTTCGGTTATAGCGTGCCATTTTACTACGGAAACGAGTAAAACATGTTGAGGATAAATTTTACTGTAAAAAAAAATTTTACCGCTCTTGAGAACAACAATTTACGACTTTTGGTTTCAACCTTCAAAATAGTTTTAATTTATGGATTAAGATTTTCAATACGGTTTTTTTTTTTGATAGTTTGGCAGTACATATTCTTTAAAGTCTCAGGACTTTGGTGGGTCTTTAATTCTTTCTTTTATTCTAGCTCTAGTTTAAGTTCTATATTCAGTTGAAGTTCTAGTTCGCTTACTTTTTTCCTAAAATTTATACATTTCTCTAAGATTCTTAATAAAAATCAAAACTTACTTTAACTTCCTTAAACATTTTCTAGGTGAAATTCAAGAGCGCGGTGTTGTGCTGCCCTTCACGCCCGACATCTATCGTCCCATGCTGCAGCGTTTGCGTTCCGAGGGTCTGACTGCCACGGAGACCTCCAGATGGCTCAACTAACTAATTTATGTATACCTTAAGTAAAAAATTAAATTCTAAAGGTTGTCAGCTGTCTAGGGCAACTACGTTACCTGTTTTTGAGGTAAACTGTTGGCTACCAATACCACTTGGTAAATTATATATATGACTTTTTTTTAAATGTAGCACACATTGTTGCCTTATTGATTTGGTTTATCTGGGTTATCTGCTGAACTTGAACTATGTAGCAATTGATTCGATGTATTACATATTACATTTAATCGAATTTATAATACCAGTGTCTATATTTAGTTTAGCTTCCCAAATGGGTCAACTCTTGGACATCGGCATCGATTTATTGAGACACGCACATAATTCATAGCTCGATTTGTTTTCAATTGAGCCCGAGCCATCGTTCGGTCGGTCATTAACGTTGCTATACTTTTGATTGTATGGTAATAAAGTGTACAACAACAAATACTCATAAAATCTACTACAGAAATAAACGCACCAGCTAATTTTAATGTTATCAGCATGCCCAGCAACATGGACTGATGATAACCTTACAATGGGTGTGTGGATCGGTTAGAGAGCGGCATTGCGCAGAGTGGGCAAAACGTTTTTAAAACACTGTAAGCTTAAGGTGTACATTGGGTTGGTGCCAAGAAAAGAGTATATAGGATTTGTTGGATTTTTGGAAATTCCATTCTATATACTTATGCTGTATACTTTTTTTGTAACAAAAATACCATATTTTCGAGTTTTTATGTAGCTTTCTAAAAAAATTCTTTTAAGTGCTCCTGAGATGGAACGTGGAAAATTGGAATGCAAGGCCATGGGATACCCATATTTATTGGGACATCGATTGGAACTATTAGCGACTATCTTAGAATGGTTATTTAGTTCATGATATTTAGTTTTTTTTAACACTCACCTTGAACCTTGAACCACTTGAAAAATATTCAATGACAAAATCGATCTCTTGTAAGCTACTTTCTTAAATTTCTTGGGACTCATTGTGACTTTTGAATCAGTTCATTTGAATAACTCTTCTTAACCACTCGCAAAATTTTATTTCCAAAAATTCGGTTTTTGTGAAATTTTTTTAGAACTTTTGTTTCTACACTACTTTTATATACTCAAATTGTAAAAAATATATAATATCTATATTTACAAGTATCCAATACTCGATAAAATGTTATTTACAAGCATCCGTCTTTAGTGAATTTTTTTTTTTAAATATACCGAGACTCATATTGGCTTTAAAATCTGTTCTTTTAAACGCTCAAAGTGCTCTTTATTAAACTTTAGTGAACTTTTTTTTTGAGACTTGAATCTACAGTTACTTTAAATACTCATATTATTATATTTATAAGCCAATGGAAAAAAGTTATTTACAAGTATTTGTCTTTAGAGAACGTTGTTTTGGGTTATCTCCAGACTAATTATGTCTTTGAAACACCTGGAATATATTAAGTTTATTACCCTGAAGGCCTATGTTGCTCTGGCTTTAAACCACTTTGTTCTATAGAATTAATTCTAAGTTACAATGTTAAAATAATAAATAAAATATTGAGTTTATTTGTTAAGACTATTCGTAGTCTATCTTCAGAATGTTTATGCATTCATTTCAAGTTCTACCTATACATTTCGCCATTCCATGGTTTCAAGCTAATTAATTTATTTTTACAATAATTTTAAAGTAAGAAATACTCTTTATCGAACATTTTTGTAATCAACCTCACCTATTGATTTCACGAATTTTGACTCATATTGAAATATTTTGGTACGACAAATGACATAGTTAAAATTATGCCAGTCCATCCATTCCGCTCATTTTTTAAAAACAAAATAACTGGAGAGCTTTCATTTTTATCAGGAGACTCGTCTAATGCTTCAGATCTACGCTTGAGCTTTTTTTTATAATAAGTCTACTACATACAATTTCAGGTTTCTCCTAAAGGGGTCTACGCAGCACGAAATATATCGCACAGAATGACAAAACTTCATATAAAAAAAAATATCCTAAATGGGATTGCGTTTCCGCCCGAAATATTTCGTGCTGCGTAGACCCCTTTAGGAGAAACCTGAAATTGTATGTAGTGGACTTATTATAAAAAAAGCTCAAGGCCTATGCCTTAACAAAAATTGCAATTTCAAATAATTTTACCCAGCTATAGTTTTAATTTCATTTAAATCGCTTGAGAACTTTGAAAATTATAGGCAAAAATACTAAAATTCTAAATACTGTTCTACAAGCAGGAGAAATTCGGCTTCGCGCTTGAAGTTCTCAAGAGGGAAACTAAATTACTTTACGCATAACGAAAACATGCTTCTTATTTGACAAGTTAAATGTCTCAAAAATTGGTAAGTACAAAATTTGTTTTTAGTTTTTGGGTCAAAAATTCAAGGGCTCTAAGTTTCATTAAACTTGTGTTCTCAGACTAAGTAACTTCAAAGAAGTTCAATTCGAAACAATTTAGCAAAAATCGTATCGTTGAAAAAATACCAAAGAGTTTAGTTTGGTATTTTATTAACGATTGTGACGCTAATAATAACACTAGTTTACAAATTTTAAAAAATGTTGCTATACTCAACATGTTTTAGTCATTTCCGTAGTAAATTGGCACGCAAAAACCGAAAATGAAGTTCAAAATTTTTTCATGGAACGGATTTGGAGATATTTCGAAAAAAAAAACAGTTTTCGAAATTAAAAAAACTGCAGATAATTCAATTAACTATCGATTACACTTGGCACATATTTTTGTCAAATTTACGGTTTGGTCGTATTTAACCATTGACATAAAATTTTTCGTCATTTTCAGCAAATATTTAAAAATTTCTATTTTGAACGTAAATTGAAAAATTTAAAAAATTTTCATACAATTTTTTTCATGGCTCGTAAAGTTTGATCGATTACGAAAAAAATGAGTGGTTCTATATCAAAATCGAAGAAAAAATGTGTAAATAACAGTAATTTTTCTAAAATTTCGTACATTTTCGGTTTTGGCGTGCCGTTTTACTACGGAAACGAGTAAAACATGTTGAGGGTAAATTTTTTGCTGTAAAGTAGTGTAATCGGCCGTGCACATGTTTGGTGCTCCCAATTTCACCAAAAGGAATTTTTTATGTGGTTTGAAACCGAATGTTTTGTTGCAAGAGAAATTAAAACGAATTGGCAAAATAGGCTTAAAAGTGTAGGCATTTCAAAGTGAAATAATTTTTTAGAATATTCTTTTATATTTTCACATTCTATTTATGTCAATTTCAAGTTAAATAGTTATTGTTAAATATTTTTAATTATTTTTTTTCTGAATTAACCCAAAAAAAATAGCATGCACAATTTAAAGCGAATTTTTATTTGGTCCATGGCTTGCTTAAATAGTTCCTGGTTGGCATAAAAAAAAATTTCCCTTTTAATAAGAATCGCAGAGTTGTGGATAATTTCCCTCGAAAGGTGTAGAGCTGTGCTCACAATGAGCAAGGGAAATATGAGTAGATGGCGACAACAAAAAATTCGGATTTGGGAGCACGCAAAAACGAATATAATGGAGTTATTGAGCTTACAGGGTATATTAAATTCGTTAAGTTCCGACAAACTTGTTGTTTTTGTTTTTTTCATTTTTACAAAATCCAATTCATTCAATGCAAAAACACACACATACACACACACGCGCACACACAGATGTGCATGATAATAATAAGTGTAATGAGATTTAGTAGAGCCAGAGCTCGAGTCCGAGTCCGATACCGCTCGGGTTCGGGTTGTTCGCGTTCGCGTTGATGTTGCTATGAATTAAGCATGGGGATTTCGGTTGAACTCGCGTGTCTATAGCGAGCATGTCTTCAGTCTTGATAGTAATTCCGAGGCGTATTGTTGTCGTCGTCGTCGCCGTCGTCGTTGTTGTTTCGTGGTTATCGGTAGACCCTAGTCTTGTCTTACGTATAACTAGTGGAATATATGCTTGAGACTGTTTACCGTTGGCTCAAGTAACGGCTGTTTGCGTGTTGCGTGTTGCGTACGTAAGGCCCGCTGCGGTACGGGGCGCCTACAGAACACATCCGTGTGCGCACTCTGCCATTATTTAATTTAAACAGTGGTTAATTCTCATGTGCATATGTGCTATATATAAGGTATATATAGTATACCCGCCCAGAACGATTACCATGTCGAGTGCGTGGACGCAGATTATGGAATGCAATAACAACTCGCGTTTTAATTGAAGCCACTAAAAAAAATACTATAATTTCACAATTGTTTTACCTCCTGCAATTATTTTTATAAAGCACAGCTGTTAAAAGTTCACATAGTTTTCTTTTTTTTTTTGTTGTTGTTGGCTAGTGTGTGTGTGTGTGTTTGTGCATTATATCGATATTTCACTGTTGTTTGCCTTAAGTTCAACGTGCGCTCGGCTCTTATCACTAAGCTGTACCCCAACAACAACAACAACAACCACAACAACTACGACATCTAGAACTACAACAAAAGGCAAAGCAAAATGGGTTTTATGCGCTACTTGGATGAGGCTCATTTGAAGGGCTTCGAGCGTTACAAGGTGAGTACACAAAAGACTTCACTTGACACACTTGACGTTTTTGAAAAATCAATGGCTCCGTTTTAAAAACAATCGTAATCAAAACTATTTGGCATTTTATAAATAAGCCATAGTTATTACATAAGTTCCGGGTTCTAGTAGCATCATCTTATCAGATTAATTAAAATGTAACAATTTTAGAGCAAGCTCTATTTGCTCTATTAAATATAGTATGTTTGTGTCTTATGTATTAGCGCGTGTTTCAAGCACTGCTTATCAGTTATCAATTTGTCAATTAGGCCCCCCCTTCATAGGCCTAGGTCATATATTTGTAAGCCGGATATACAGAAATATCATTTTAATGAACTCTTACGAACTTTGAGAAACGTGCGCTGAGAAATTTATATATGTAGTATTTTTAGGCTTTTGTCAAACATTTAACTGGAATATGACGGCCTTTTCCAATTCTCAGCTTAAAGCAAATATCCCAAATGGGATATGCCAAATGGAATTTTTTTTTATATGAAGTTTTGTCATCCCGTGCGAAATTTTTCGAACTGCGTATGGGCCTTTAAGCTTAATTGACAAGTTATTTTATACTTTTGTCAATTAGAGCTTTGTTTTAACAAATTTTTCATACAAGCAATAAATTGGTGTTTTAGTTATTTTTAAAAACTAAATCTTTTTAAAGTGAAACCAGGTGCGGAATCAAGATTTGGTCTTAGGAGGAGTTTTTCACTTTGAAGTGTATATAGATATATCAAAACAACAGTTAACAGCTGTTATAGGGTGGGCCATCTGTTGGTTTGTTTGTTAATTGCATTTTATTCCTATTATTAAACACCAAATACACGTTTGAAACTTTTCATTTATGAATGAAAAATAATAATAATTTCCCTGACTGACTATTTTGTCAGTCGCCCCAGGTGGAGCATGGGGATCGCTATTAATAACTGTTCGAAGAGAACAGGGACCTACAGTTTATAGCCGAATCCGAACGGTGTTGTCTTGAATTAATAGAGATTTGAAAAAAAAAATCGGAGGAAATGAGCTTCATCATTGATTTTTGACGAAAACTCATCTGGCTGTTATCCCATCTATTGAATGAATAAGCGACGCTGATAATGGTCCGTGAGCTTCAATTGTTGGGACATTAGAATCTTGTAAATGCGATCCGCATGCAAAATTCGACGCAGTGTTCCTAGCAAGGTGTAATTCTTGCGAACACTGGCCTCAACCATTTTTTTTTGTCATCGTACGCCTGTACCACGGTTCTGTTTTTAAACGATCCCTGATTAAAATTGAGTAGTTTTGAACTTGACAGATGTCGAAGAGAATCCACTTTGGAAGGGTAAGTTCCGAATTATGTGTGTTAAACAACCAAACCAACAGATGGCCCACCCTGTATATTATGAGTTCTGTGATGAACAATGAGATAATAAGTAATTGGAAATTTTTTATATTTCTTTAACTATCGGAAAAAAATGTTTTTTTTCAAATCCATGTGCCCCTAAAACTGGATGCCAGTGGTGAATAAATAAAAAATAGTCAAATATAAAACTGTATTAGAAAGATTTGTTTAGAGCATGAGTTATAGGTTATAGTCCCCGTTTCAAATTTATAACTTTAACTCCACCGTACAATCTTACTCGAAAACTGTGCACAGATTTAAAAAATATTGAGATTTTTAGCACTCTTGATTCGAAAACTAAATGCGTAAAAAAAGCCAACATTTTTGAACAAGCCAAAAAAAAAACTGGATTAAAAAACTCAAAGACTTAATAAAAAGATTACCAACTTTCAGAAAATAGCAAAAATTCTTATATCATACTCGAAAAAACCACATATACATAATTTTAAAAGTCTGGAAATAAATTTTAAACTTCAAACAAGAGCGAATATTACCAAATATTACAAAATTATCAAATAATACCAAAAATTGGCTTAGAAAAATAAAATTCTAATATTGCGATTTCAAACTTTCTTAAATTTCAAGTTAAATGTATATACGCAGTTCGAAATATTTCGCATGGCGTGACAAAACTTCATATAAAAAAAAAATTCCATTTGGGATATCCCATTTGGGACTTTTTTTTATATGAAGTTTGGTCATTCCGTGCGAAATATTTCGAACTGCGTATAGGCCTTAACATGTAAAACTCTTACGACGAAATTCAAACATCTTAAGTCATTCAATTCTAGCAATGAATCCAAATTTTTCCCAAATGATACTTTATCTAGATTGTCAAAATCCGAAATATCAGACTCTTCCTATTTTCGTAAGAGTAACACATTTTTTATTTTTCGTATGAAGTGCAGATCCATTGTTAATTTTAAATTAAAAAAAAAAAGTGGCGTACGTTAAACTCTCGCTGTACTACCAAATTGCAATCAAATCCGGTATATTGCTTAAGAACTCCTAAAAACAAATTTGCTTACGATATCTTCATAAATAAACTAAAAACAGACGAAATTTGCAACAAAAACGTTTTTAGACCTATCGGTCCGATGGGGGTTATATGATACAGTCAACTGATTTTGATCAAATTTGGTACAATGCTTGGGAACTCTATAAAAATTCCGAATGTCAAATTTGGTAACGATATCTTTATTAACAAACAAAACACCCCTATGGGAGCTATATAACATAGCCCTGATATAAAAAAAATAAAATAAAGCTGTCTTCCATAAAATAATACTGGATCTAATCTGAAAGTTTTGTTGCTCTAGCTTTTACCATCTCTGTGATCTAGGCGTTCATACAGACGGACATGGGTACATCGACTTCTCTAGTCACCCTGATCATAGTTTAGGTAACTTTTGGGAGGTCTCCGATGACTCCTTCTGTACAGTTTCGGATTGCACAAACTCAATTTACCCTTTATACCATAAGGCACAGGGTATAAAAATATTCTTAAAATTCTAAGGTACTTTTTGAATATAATAATAAAATAATATAACTATCTTTAAGATAATAATGCAGGCCTTCAAAAAGAGAGTGGTCTGAACTTTTTATAAGACCGGGATTTTGAGCCGCTGAATCCGAGTCCGGTGTCCAAAAAATCCCAGGATTCAATTTCAGCGGCCCCCAAAAAAAAGACAAAAAACACTTTTGGAGGTCATATCACAAATTTAAATCCGCGAACTCAAAAGGATATAATATCGTCGAAAACATTATACCAACAAAAATGTGATTGTAATTTTTTTCACCTTGGATTCGGATTCAGCGGATTCATTTTTTGTGGGCCTTTTGAATTTTATATTTTTTTTGTATTACAATTAATTTATTAAAATATTTATACCCTGTACCTATAGGTACAAAGGGTATACTAGATTTGTGCAATGTATGTAACGGACAGAAGGAGGCGTGGCAGACCCCAAGTCCTTTATACCAAAATGCTTATCATAACCTCGGGTAGCGATTGAGCCATGTCCGTCCGTCCGTCCGTCCGTCCGTCCGTCCGTCCGTCCGTCCGTCCGTCCGTCCGTCTGTCCGTCCGTATGAACGCCTAGATCTCGGAGACTATAAGAGCTAGAGACACGGAACTTTACCTGCTGGTGCGCATATTTCCTAAGCAGATGAAGTTTGTTGAATCATGTCAATATCTTCCCCCGTTCCCCCGTAGTAGAGTTTCGCGGTTTTTAGCCACACCGTTTAATATTTTCATTTGAAATTTAACAGAGCGATGCGTTGTGGTTACATGCACCTGTGTGTAAAAAATGAACAAAATCGGACAAATACAACAGAAGTTATAGTCAAAAATGTGAAAATTTCACCTCCCCTTGCCCATAAAGTGCATCAATATTTGACTCTACGCAATTATGGCTACAAGTGACCTAGAATCACAATTTTTGGTAAGCTCATTCATGTGGCTCTAATGAACAAATCCACATCCAAATTTTATCGATGCGGTCCCCCCACCCCCCGCAATCCATTTACCGTGTTTTCTCCCAAACCCCTGAACATACCAACTTGAAACTTACCCCGTATACTTTTAATAAATTCTTTGTTGTAACATTCGAGTTTCATCAAAATGGGTAAAAATTTAGGGAACTTATAGGTATAAATATCGATTTTCACCAAAAAAAAATAAATTCCAATTGGAAAGTTCTTAGATGGAATATGCAGGAAAAATTTTTTTGACACAAAAGGTACAGGGTATTCCACTGTCGGGCACCGCCTCGACTGTACCACATTTTTTTTATTGCAATACAAGCAAAAAATGTAGAGAAACAATTATGAAAATTAAAACAATAGCAATAATTTGTTTTAAAATATGCTGTTTTTTTTTTATTTAAAAAAACTATTTCAATTATATTTTTTGGAACACGATTTATGTCTTTTCAAAGAAAACTCTACCTTAACGTTCAGTTATCGATAATTCGGTAAATGTGTTATTCAAATCATGCAAATAGAGGAGATCTTGACTTAATTTTCACCCTAAAATATTATTTTAGACGTTCAAAATTTACTCGCTGTCAATAGAGGCAATTGTTTATGAAACTTTTGTACCAGGGTTAATGTCTAGTTAACAAAATTTATTGATAACAAAGTTTAAGCACTATAAGGCCCAGACAGAAAAACTTACCTTCTTGTTAGTCATACAATTTGTAGCTAGAATTTGTTGTTTTCCAAGCTCTAGGTTTAAATGTTTATGGCAACAACACGATGACGCACATTATAACCTTTGATGATTGATAATATAAAAAAAATTATTTGGTGTATAATGATGACTGATGGGGTTTACTTAAGTACTAAGATTTACTTCTAAATTGTACAATAACTATTAATTTATATGAAATTTATATTTTTTTTTGCTTAATTTTCCTTATAGTACAGCAGCATAGATACAAGTTTCCTGAGTGTTCATGTTATGCATCCATTTTGGAACTACTTAGTCCAGGTGAGTAGTTATTTAATCAATAAGTTTTATGCAGCATTACACTAAAAGTCTTCCAATTGCAGTTTGTTCCCAAATGGATAGCGCCAAATATACTTACCTTTGTGGGTTTCCTAATGACTGTGGTAAATTTTTTACTAATTGCCTACTATGACTGGGACTTCACAGCAGCAAATGATCTTAAAGTGGGCAATACTGTGCCCATTTGGGTCTGGAGCGTGGCGGCCATCAACATTTTGATCTATTATAATTTGGGTAAGCTTTTACTTTAAGCCTTTGGCATTTTTGCTAATTCTTTACAATTCCTACAGATGGCATGGATGGTAAGCAGGCGCGTCGTACGGGCACCAGTGGACCCCTGGGCGAGCTCTTTGATCACGGCCTGGACTCGTATTCAGCTGCATTGATACCCATCTATATATTCTCACTCTTTGGCACTGCGGATCTGCCGCCCATTCGCATGTTCTTTGTAATATGGAACGTTTTTCTTAATTTCTATTTGACGCATGTGGAAAAGTACAATACGGGTGTTATGTTTCTGCCCTGGGGCTACGATTTTACCATGTGGGTGAGTAAACATTTGAAAACTTTATTAAAAAAAATTATTTAAAAAATGTATTTGTTACACTAAATGTATTAAAAATTTGTTAATAGTTTATTACTCTAAAGTATTGAAATTAAACTCTAGATGGCGACACAAAATATCTTAGACAAAAACCATATTAATACACAGGCGCAGATGTTAGGCTCGAGCTAAATATTTCTGAGTCTTGAATAGTATTGATCGGCAAAAATAAATGAAGCGGGTCACTTTTTTACTCGACCTGCTCGACTTTTACATATGTGGTAGAGCTAATAGCCAATAGTAACCACGTACAATTTTATTTCAAAATTCCGCTTATTTATCGAGTTATCGATAACTGAAAATTAAATTTTTCATTTTTTGATTTTTCTTTGACAGACCATATCTCCTAAAGGAATAAAGATATCGGTAATTTGAAAAAAAAGTTTTCCGAGGTTTCACCTTTTTTGTTAAGATATATTTAAAGTGTAGCAATTCAATTCCTCATTATTAGATTATAGCCTTATCTACAGAAAGGTTCATTGCCAATAAAAATAAAAAAAAAAAAAGTTACTATTACATGTTCTAGTAGTTATGGTTCTATTGAAGGCGCCATCGCCTAAATAAGCATAGCTCTCTCAATTATGGGATGCACAAAGCTTTCTGAAGTGAATTCTCATAAGAAAGAGGATAGTTCTTTTTTTTAAGAAACGGCAGATCTCTTGATATATTTGCAAGTGTTGTAAAAATCATCAAAATCTAAGAGATCGATTTAAAAATTGATCCGCTAGATCAATTAATATTACATAATATATTATTCGGTTTTAATCTTAGATCAGCGTCTCAAATAATTCTTGATCAAATAATTTTTTTTTTCAGCTCAAACACTTTGTTTACTGTACTATATGATATTACGATTAATCGCCAAATCGCAAAAATATTTTGATTTTTTAAAAATATTTTTTTTTTTTTAAATTTTGACTTCGGAATGATTTTTTACGTTTTGAGTCATTATGCAAATAACACACAAATTTAAGAGTCATCGAGTGAACCTTTGTAAAAAAGTGTTTTTTAGGGTAATTTTGGGTCGAGAAACACGAAAATGACATTCATTTTTTTTCTCAAGCACCGTTTAGAGATTTTTTCAAAAATCATGTTTATGGGCACTTTTTTCAGTTATTCGTCAATATTTCGTGAACAAAACAGAGAATTCTTTTGCAAACATTTCGAGTCTAAGATCTTTAAATTCGGGTAAGCGCTGTAGATGCTAGAATTCTCTTTCAGCCAAAAAGCTTAACATAATTTTTAAACATTTTTTCTCGTTAATAAAAAGCAAACCGAAAATTTGTAATTTTGACAAATGGTTGAAAATGAACCTTTTTTCCGACTTTGGTTACTTGTAACTTTAATAATTTTTACTAAATCTGTACGTATCGTATATCACCTAGAGCACTTTCGATCTAATTGCCATTTATGATGATATAAAATTTTGTTTACGAAATATTGACGAATAACTGAAAAAAGTGCCCAAAAACATGTTTTTGGAAAAAATCTCGAAAACGGTACTTAAGAAAAAAAATTAATGTCATTGTATTTCTTGACCCAACATTACCCTAAAAAACACTTTTTACGAAGGTTCATTGTTCGAATAGTCGCTTTATATCCAAATCAATTGTGTTTTATACCGACTTTGAACTACTTTCAAAATTTTTTTACGAAGAAATTTCATGAGTATTATTAATTTCTTTTTCAAATTTTTTTGCCTTGCAATATAATTAAGTTATCTTCAGCTTAAGCTAATTTTAGTAATCATTTACTTTACTTACTTATAAAAAAAAAAAAAATTTTTTAATTTTCCTTGTGACCTCCATCGGGTTCCTTTAACACATTTTGAGTTATGACCGTTCTTTTTTCATATTTGATATAACCTTTCCTCTTAATATTATGCAGATAGCCGTTTTATATCCAAATCATTTTTTTTTTTTACATTAAACCAATTTTAAACTTATTTTACAAGTTTTTAACGAAGTAATTGTAAAAAGGCGAAAGGGTCTGGCAGGATATGGTACTGAAAATTGCCTAAAAGATTTTTGAAAACTAATTATTTACAAAATTTATATTTTTAGACTCAACGCGTTTTGGTTAAGTTGAAAAAAAAAAATGGTTTTCACTGTTTATTAAATGGTGACAACACCTCTGAATATATTTGAAGCAATTTTTTTTTTAATCTAAGTTGTCAATAGTTGTCTTTAAACAGAAAATTTAAATATTTTTAAAGCAACAGATTATCTTTAAAAATAAAATATGACATTTTCTGAAATATGTCAATTTGCATTTTTGTTTTTTTTTAAATGTCTTTTTATACCATCTTTATAGGATATAAATATGAATCAAATCGATGTAAAAAAATGTATTAAAAAAAAGTTCTTATATTATTTTTCTTAAAAGATTATAATAAATTTTTTTTTATATTTTATAGAAAATGCACTTACTTCTTCTTCTTGTTTATACGATGAAAAAATTGGTTTATTTTGTAGTTAAAATTAAAAACATTAACATTGCTCAAGAACTGATTTTTTAATTTTTTGCATTATTAAGTCAAAACACGTTAAGTTTAAAAACGAAAATTTTGCGAAAATATAATTTTTTAACTATTAATCATTTTCAAAAATCTTTGGGGCCAGTTTTCAGTACCTTATTCAGCTAGACCCTTTACTATCATATATATTAGGTATAAAACGTGATTAAATAATTTAATTTTTTTTCATATTTTATTTACAATCTGTCTTTATGAGACAATAAGTAAATTTACTAAATAATAATTAATAAAATATAAATATAACAGCAATATAAAATTAAATAAATATAATTTTTTTTTATCTATCACTCAATTTTAATTTTTAACATTCCAATTTTACAGGGTGTCAGTGTCTTACTTTTTGTTGCCAACATATGTGGTCCGGGTATCTTTCGATTTAGCTACCATGGCTATACAGTGGCAAACCTATTTGAAGTCGTACTAATTGGATCTGGCATGGCGTCCAGCCATCCTTTTATTATCAGAAACATATATCTGTAAGTAGATATTACGAATGTTACCACACCACTAGCTCAACGAGAGCTACTAAATAGTTTTGCTTAAAACATTTTCCTTACAGTTCCTATAAAAACAAGACTGGAAAAATGCGTCCCATGTGGGAAATGTTGCGTCCTTTGTTTGCCTTTCTATGGCTTTTTGTTATAACCACAATTTGGTCATTTTGTTCGCGCAATAATGTCATTAATTTGGAACCGCGCATTTTGTGGATACTCTATGGCACACTTTTTTCCAATATTGCGGTAGGTTCCAAGAATTCTATTTGGAAAATTTTTTAAATTTTTCTTTCATAGTGTCGTTTGATTGTGGCTCAAATGTCGGATACACGTTGTGATGGTTTCAATATACTCATGTGGCCGCTGGTGGCCACAGTTGTTGTCTGCTGTTTTCCCTGGTACGAACAGCTGTTTGGTATGGATCTGACAGCACAAGGTGAACGTTGGATAGTGCAGGGTCTGACCATATTTATAACTCTAGCACATTGGCATTATGGCTACGGTGTGGTAAGTTTGGATTTGAATTGATCTTTAGTGATCTCTAATTTTTGCCTTTTTTTACAGGTTACCGAAATGTGCGAGCATTTCCATACAAGCTGCTTCAAAGTAAGACCTTACCTTCAACTTCCTACGGATAATTCTCAAACATTACAGAACAATAACAAAAATCAAAAACTCTTGAAAAGTCATTGAAACTAATTTACTAAAACTCGCCTTAACACTAACAAAGGGCCGCCATTTTGTGTGATATATATATGGGGTATGACTGCTGCGCCAACTACTTTATATAAGCCAAGGTCATTCAATTTTGAACAGATTCAAAAAAAGAAACAAAAACATGAAAACAAAATGAAATTAATATTCTCATATGTTACATACGGTATGGTATGGTTTACATACAGCTATTAATTATTTATAAAAATTCTAAGATAAGACAAATAAATAAAATAAATATTATTAAGTTAACTTTTAATGCATGTTATCTTGAAGTGTCTTAAAACTAAAACGCATGAGTTTTATAGTGTATTAAAGTCATAGCTGCATGGGCATAAAAAAAATCATGATATAAAGACAAAGAAGTCATGCTATAATGTCGTAAGCTTACGATATTTTTAAGATATTGTTGCTTGAGTTGATCTAGCTTAGACTATACTTAGATCTAACACTATATTAAAATGTTTTCAAGTAGGTACTAATTGCACGTTAAAAAATTTAAAAATTAATCGCATGAGATTTTTTTTTCAATCATGTATTTATTTAATATATGGCTATGACAAATAATATTGTTACAAAAGAATTATACACATTGTTTTTGCCAAGACACTCGCAAAAGTAGCAACAAAAATATTTAAGAAAAAAGTTTTAAAATATATACAACAATAAAGTATTGTACATAAAGCCAGAATTATTTAACAAATTGAACGCAAGGTTGTCATCGTATAAGTATTACTAATGTTTGAAAACTTTATTCCCTAAGTAAGACATTAGTTGTAGATTTTGTTGATTTTTCCTAGACAATATTTCGTACACATTCCTTTGATTAGTATTATACCTTAAACGAAATTTATAAAAATTTTATTATAGCTGAAAATTAATTTATTTAATACTTTGTTTGAATTGTTTGTTAAAAATGTTTCACAACGATTTTTTCAACCAGCCATTTGTTATGCCCGTAATAATATGCTTGCACATTAGTTTTGGTTGCGGCGGAAAAGCAGAACAGTTGTTGTTACTGCTGGCGCCATCTAGTGAACTTGGTGGCGGTTGCTTAGCGGTTGCTAAGATGGACAACTCATTTTGTAGATAACACAGGTCTACAAATACCGGTGTCATGTCAGTTGTTGGAAAGCTAAGGGTCATTTCCGAAATTATTTGCTACAAATCCGAATCCGTGGTCAGAATTGGCTCATCACGTCAGGATTTTGAGATATTTGAGGTTATGTACAAAAAATCTAGACGACAGAGGCCTCAATTTTTATGTAAGCCTGGGGCGCATCTTTTCTTACAATTTGTTTTTCCTAGCTTTTGTATTTTTCGAGATTGTAGCGTTTTTAAAATAGAAACCGACAATAGGTTCGAAAAAACATTTCTTTCAAACATACGTTTTTACCATCAACAAAAATACGATTATTTTATGGTAAAGGCCAAAGTTATAAAAACACAGTTATCTCTTATGCATCTGTTTTTACAAAAAGAAAAATTCTTTGTTGTGCAAAAATTCGTAATCGCAAAAGTGTAAAGTGTCTAATTTCAACATACAGTGAACACCCTTAATGAAGCCACAACGGTGACGAAGATTTTGTGGACATTCTTCTGTTTGACTATGGGTAGAAGATAGCAAGCTGGCTATGATAAAACAATGGGCATTTGTGCCCGACCCAGACCTTTTACTACGAAAAGTAGGACATATACCAGTGCGTACACATTTTTTTTTTTGTATTTGTAGTGTGACAGAACACTAACAGCATTTTTAAAACAAGCCAAAATTATGTGAAAGTTTTTTTTGTTATAAGTTAAGTTGTTATTTTCTTGCAGTAAAAAATCAGTAAATATACTATATATTGTACTGAAAAATATAAAAAATTTTAAGAATTTCTTAAAAAAAAAAAAAAAAAAAAAATAATAAAAACAAATTTAATAATTTGTTTTTAACCAAAATTTGAGCTAACAAAAAAATGTGTCTTTTTTTTAACAAAGTTTTGAGCTAGCACAAAAAATGTAATAATTCATATTTTTAACTAAACGCAGAAAAATTTGTTGTACATTTACAAAATTTTTTTCTAATAATAAAAAAAACTATTTTATATTAAAAAAAATTTATTTTTAAAATTTTTTTTTCTCAAAAAATTTTTTTTTAATATATAAATTTTTTTTAATATACAATTTTTTTTCCGTTTTGTTTAAAAATAAATTATTACATTTTTTTGTTTGTCTTTTTTTTAACAAAGTTTTGAGCTACCACAAAAAAATGTAACAATTTAAATTTTCAACTAAACGGACAAAACTTTTTAATTAAAAAAATTTTTTTTTATTATTATTTATTTAAATGTAAAAAAATTTTTTTTTTTTTTCGTTAACCGAAGATAATACTATGCAGTAAAAAAAATGTTGATCTCAAAAGATTGATAAAAATTCTTGTTTCAAAATTAAATAAAAGTATCTTTGTATCTCACCGTGTAAAATACGAAATAGGTCAAAAAAGACGAAAAATTTCATATGAATGCATAAATAGCGAGCAAACCGTAAGTTTGAGAAAAATCGTAAGATGTTGCAAAAAAGGCCACCCTAGTGAACACCCTTAATGACTCGATGATTCTATAGTAACCATTAATAGAGACGAAAAAAACAATTAGATTTTGTGAATACTCATCCGTTTGAGTTTGTCTAGAAGAAAGCCAGCTGGCTATGCTTCGACTTTCGATAAATCATCTTGCTCTTTCTTAGCACAAGCAAACCATTAAAATGCCAGAAATATCTTTGAAATTGTCAAGTATTTTACATTACAGTTTTAGGAAGCTGAATTTTTTAAGATATTTTAAATCAAAGTTAGGCCAAAACTGTCCTGAGATTGTAGGCCACACTGCAAATACTTTTTTTTGAGGCAGGTTATCCAGTTCAATTGCGAACTGACGAATATTTATTTTGTATATTGTACGCTACGCATCAGAAGTAGTTCCTATAAAAATATTGGGAACTAGCTAAGATTTTTATAATCTTAAGAACTTACTATATTTCTGAACTTATGGATTTCATATTGCTTTCAGCTAAGAAATAAAGTTTCTAAAATAATTAAGATAACGACTTTTAATTTATTTTGTAAGCTTCTTAATACAAAAAACTAAAAATATATAAAGCTAGAGCATGCCAGTGAGGTACTAAGCCCAAAACTTAAAGCCAGACTAACAAGCTTGTAAAAAAATATAGCTAAGAAATCAATTAAGAATTATATATAATGCAACTGCATGTTAGTTAAGTGTTATGAAACTTCTGATGTAAGAAGGTTAAAAAAGAAAAAAAAACAAAACAAGTGACTAAAATAAATTGTCATTTATTTAGGTTATCAAACCGCGCGTTGCCGACGCAACTCAGGAACTGAATGCAATTGCACAGCTGCCAGCGGAAAGTGCTGAAGTTGAAGAAGTTTAGACAAAGTTATTTACTAATTAATTACTTTTAAAACTATTTTTAACATAATTAAGTTTGCAAAAGTGTCACTAAAGTAAGTAATAGCTGCAAATAAAAAGCATGCGCCATGTTTTCAAAGACAACAACTAAATGGCCTTAAAAAAAAGCTTTAAAGCTTTAGCTTCTACACATGAACGCCAGATGGCGCCAGTTCAGCAACAAAATAAAGTTATTTGCTTTCAACTGCTATAAACGCAAAATGAAAAAAAAAACCAAAACGTGTTTTTTTGCTTTTTAATAAAATTTATAATTAACCAATATTTCAGCAATTTAAAAAATATATATAAAATTTGACAGGGTAATATTTATGGCTTTGCACTGCTGCAAGGTGCCCGCCCAAGGACAAAACCGACCAAAAGGGGCTCAAAAATATATATAACAGCTGCAAACGTCTGGCACGTAGAGCAACCATTTCTCTTTGGGTTTTCCGACTCGTCTCGCGCCTGTCAGCAGCAAACAAATTATATCTCCGTACAATATATGCATATTTCAACACTTTTGCTTTGGCTGCTTCCTTTTTTATTGGCATTGTAGTTAGAAAGTGATTTTGTAAATATTACGTATACGTAGTAGTACATACGATATATGGGTTAAGCATTTTGCAGGCTCATCACGCATTTTTGTTTTTATTGTAATCTATTTTATGTTATTACATTTTATTAAATTTTTTCGAGAGATATTTTTGCTAGACTCTCATTAAGCAGTTTAGCAGCGAAGCACAGTGGAGCTGGAAATTTTGCATTAAATGAAATTCTGTTCGTTTTGAAGAGTTGGTGCAGGAAAAACAGTGCTGAAGTTTAACTGGATACATAAATATAAATAAACAAATTGGCGTTTAAAAAATACCCAAACATGTAGAAAATTATTTTCATTATTTGCTATATAGAATTATATAATATGTAGTTTGGGAAAGCTGCACTATGAATCTATTGTGCTCGGTACTAGCCCTTGAGCTCCTCGACCAGATCAATTTCCGAATCAAACTTAATTATTTCGTCTAGTCTCTAGTCGGATGACACCGTGCTATGAGATTCTATACCCGCGAAAGCGGATCTTTATGTATTCGATTTCACGATGGGAATGGTAATTTTTTCTGACTGGGTTCATTAAGGTACACTGCAGACTCAGGAATCAGGAATACTCCCAAAGGAATTTTTGACCAACTGAAAATTTTCCTGAACCAAGAAACCGAAGAGCTGCTTATGCTACAGAAGTGCACGGGTCCTCTTAGTATTCTTTTAGTAGCTTCTTCTGCTTGGCCAGGGAATGTTTGAATGTCCCGGGATCCATGTAAGTGTTATTAAAATGCATTTTAAGTAGAATATAATATATATAAAATTCAATTCTTAAATGAAATACTTTTTGCGACATGTAAAGAACTAAAAACTTACTCTTGGTTCAAAGTTTTGGAAACTAATAGAAGAAATTATTTTTTTGTGCTTTGTAGTCCTAGATATAAAACTTGAAAAGTAAATAAAAAAAATTATATAAATAGAAATTTGTTTTTAAAAATTCGAAAAAATAGGTAATGCCAAAATACTTATGTTAATTACTTTCTAAAAACCTATAGAAAAAATGTAGGTTTGTAGACCTAGTAAAAGATTTTGTAAAACATGTGCACTATAAAAACTTTAAAAGTATAATAAAAAATAAATTCAAAAATTTAAAAATAATAAAAAATAAATAATAATAAAAATTTGTTTTAAAAAATTACAAAAAATAGAATAACTCAATATATGTTAATTACTTACTTACTTATTATGGTTTTTAGCCCTATTAAATTTTTTTTTTGAAAACCTGTGCACTATAAAAACTTGAAAAGTTAAAAAATAAAATAAAATAAGGATTACAAATTTTAAAAAATTATAATACAAATTTTTTTTTAAAAATTCAAAAAAAAAAGAAAAATTTAAAATATGGTAAGTATTTTTCAATCAATAGCAGAAATGTTTAAGTTTTGCAGCCCTATTAAGAAATTTGAAAAAATAGAAAATGGCAAAGAAATTAAGAAAAAAAAACTACAAATATAAATAAAAAAAAAAATTAATATGGAAAAATTTTTAAATTTCTTTTTAAAAATCAATAGCAGAAACGATAAAGGTTTGCAGACATATTACAAAATTTAAAAAAATAAAAAAAATTAAGATTAAAAATTAAATGTTTTTTTTTAAATTTAAATTGAAAAAATATATTAATTGTTTTTTAAAAGCCAATAGCAGAAATGTTTAAGTTTTGCAGCCCTATTAAAAAATTTGAAAAAATAAATAAAATCAAAAAAGTACAAAAAATAAAGATTATACAATTACAATAATTAATTTTTTTTAATTCGAAAAAAAGGAAAAACTTAAAATATGGTAAAATACTTTTTAAAAACCTATAGAAGAAATGTTTAAGGATTGTAGTCCTATCACAAAATTTAAAAAAATAGAAAAGCAAAAAATTAAAAAATAAATATTAACAAATTTTAAAAAATTAAAATAATAAATTGTTTTTGTTTTTAATTTGAAAAGATATGTTAATTACTTTTTAAAAAACAAAAGCAGAAATGTTAAAGGTTTCCAGCCCTATTTAATAATTTAAGAAAATCATAAAAGTAAAAAATAAAGATTGAAAGATTTTAAAAAATTAAAATAATAATTTTTTTTTAATTCGAAAAAATAGTAAATCTCAAAATATGATAATTACTTTTTAAAAACCAATAGCAGAAATGTTTCAGGCTTGTAGCCTTATAACAAAATTTAAAAAAAAAAGAAAAAAAAGCAAGAAATCAAAAAAAATATATATCAAAAAATTTTAAATAATAATTTTTTTTTTCATTTGAAAAAATATTTGAATTAATTTTTAAAAACCAATAGCAAAATGTGGTAAATAATTACTTTTTAAAAACCCATAGCAGAAATGTCTAAGGTTTTTAGCCCTATAAAAAAATTAGAAAAAATAGAAAAAAACAAAAATTTTTTAAAATTAAAAAATAATAAATTATGTTTTTTTTAATTCAAAAAAATAGAAAAACTCCAAATATGGTAATTACTTTTTAAAAACCAATAGACGAAATGTTTAAGGTTTGTAGCTCTATTAAAAAATATAAAACAAATCAAAAAATTTTAAATAGTTTAAAATATTATTATATTATAAATAGTTTTATAAATTATCGTAAGAAAGGTCCAATTCCATCGAATTAAAGCCATCGGACCAAAATATGCATTCAAAATTAAAAAGAAAGTACCGGGATAGAGAGTTTATTAGAAAACTTGCTTGATGCTTGTAGTTATTATACAAAAAATTATTTGAATTTGATGAAGCACGGCTCAAAAAAAATATTGCTAAATTAAAATGTCAAGAATTTATTTAGATTTAAAACAAGTTGAGTTAACTATTCTAATAAATATATTAACAAAAAACTATATTAATTATTAGTAATTAACTTAATTTTAGGAATATTATGTTAAGCTATATATATTCGAATAGGTGCAGTAAATGCATATGACTGTAAAATAAGAAAATAATAATATCTTTTTCCTATTTGGAAAAAATTTTAAGCGTTCCAGTAGGTTAAGCTTTTATGCAGTATATAAGCTCTAAATTCTCTTACGTGGCTTCTATCATGGCTATATAGGTTCAATTTGGTACCCCAGCTCGAGTAATCACCAAAATCTAGGTGTTCATACAGACTCTTAATTCTAGAGGGATTATGTTAAGCTATTTATATGCGAATAGGTGAAGTGAATAGATCTGTCTGTAAGATTATACAATAAGAATATCTTCATTCTATTTGAAAACAATTTTAAGCGTTTCTAGTAGGATAAGCTTTTATGTAGTATCTGTTAAGCTTTAAATTAGGTATAGCTCAAATTTGGTGACCTTAGCTTGAGTAATCTTCCAAATCTAGGTGTTCATACGGATTCAATTTAAGGCTCATTCAAAGCCCGATTCGATGCCATGTATTTCGGTATAAACAAGCTATGATCTACAATGCCTTCTTCTGCTAGACAAATTATTATTTTTTTTTTTTTATTTCCTTGACATAATTACATTATTACAAAAATATATATAAGAATGTGACTCCTAGCTGGAGCAAAGGGCACAAACAAAATCTTTATACGACGAATCTCATTCCATGATTCAAGGTGCTGACTTTCGGCTGGAACCGAGCACATCCAGGTCTGTCTAGCCCTACCGCGACGGCGGCTACCTTGTGGGTTCCACTTAGCTATATTATCATCGTCTCTTCGTAAAAAGTGACCTATCCAGGTCCACTTTCTTTTTTTGATTTCCGCTTTCATCGTGATACTTCGCGAGCGGGTCAAAAGTTCTTCGTTCGTGATTTTAAGGGGTAAAGCTTTTGGAGCTTCAGGCATATAATATCGGCCACCTTCCATGTTTCCGAACCATAGAGCAATATCGGTTTTATGCTAGAGTTGAAAATACGAAGCCGTGTTGACTGGGACAATTGCCTTGACTTCCAGATTGTGCCCATGTTTGGGAAAGCGACGCGCGCCTTATTGATACATGCGGTAAAGTCTACTTCCGCACGCCCATCCTTCGAGACAATACCAACCAGATAAGAGAACTGCTCTATATCGTCAACGGTGACAATTTGGTTGTTGATGTTTAATGTAAGTGGTGAGAGATTATTTTCAATCCTACCAACTCCGCATTCTCTCTCAAACGGTTAATTTATTACGAACATCTAAAATTCGCTTGACCCTACAGAATCCAATAATTTTCGGATTAAAAAACATTACTTATTTTTATTCTTCAGCATTCATTTTTCTTACTCCACTTTACTACTTCCAAAAGTTTTTATATTTCTCACAATATATACTTTGTCCAAATTTCAGCTTAGATATATATTTTCTATCAAAAAACAACAAAATCATCAAAAAATATGTATTAAAAAAAACGAATTTTTTACCCCAAAGAATCGTTTTCTAGAGCAGTGTGCGTCGTATCTGCTTACTTTTCACTTGGGCTTTGTTTGGCCGGGGGGGCTTTATTGGAGCTTTAATGTGTTTTGCTTCAATTATTATTGGCTTGAATTTGTAGCATCTAGATAAAGGAGGTCATAAAAATGGCCATTTCCAGTCAGCGCGACAATTTGATGCAACTTAATATTTTATATACTCTATGTGTGTGTGCCATATATAGTACGACGAGTGTATATAGTGGGAGAGCATTTTCTCACACTTTTCCCACAAATGAAAGTTCATTTTTCTTTATTTAGCCTACAAATGGCCGTTTGGAGGCTGCATTTATTGTCCATAAACAGGCCATAAATTAACCTTCGATGGCAGTCCAGAAGGAAAAACTTTAAAGGACGTGCCAAAGCATTACGCGACATTTTTAGCTACAGTGCAGCCTCTGCGAATTGGTCTTATAAGTAAGCAATGCTCTCACTCCTTTGGAGAGCAGGCACCGGAAACTTCAAAGCGGAAGCGGCAAGCAAGTCAAAGACGACGTCGACGTCGACGACAACGCAGGCTTTTTATTGTCGGCTTTGCTGGAACCAGTTGACAGTTCCTATGGCTTCCTCTTGCTGCTGGTTACGGCTGTTCCTTACTCCAGTGCTGCCTGCCACTGTTCTTCGACTTCTGGCACAGTTGGCAAGTGCACTTGAAAACAAAAAGCGTAAAATTATTAAAGGTTTTTCGCTTTGTGTTCTTTCATGTCACTTACACTTGCACATGCCTCAAATGCCGCACACAGAGGCATATGTATATATTATATATACAGTCTTTATAAACAGTGAGAAAAGAAATTATGCGTACACTTTTAAATTTTAAATTGTGAGCTTCGCAGCTTAGAGAAAAGTTGTTGGAATGAAAATTTGTTTAGCTTTTTTTAATTATGCGTTTTGAAAATAAAAATTTTACAATTCATATTTGCTAAATGAAAGAAAATTAAATAACGGAAAAATTTTCAAGATGGTAATAATAAAATAGAAAAAATTATTAAGAGCAAAAGCAAGAGAAGAGGGTACGATTATTTACAAGGAACCTAATATCTGAGTCATAAGTATAGGTCATCGTTGAAACGCCATAATTGATAAAATTATGCCGAAAGTTAAAGTCAAGGGTGGCGGACACTTCGGGGGACTCGAAACTAAGATTTAAAATTTTAAGGCAGGGACTCTACCCACTCAGCTCAAAGTTGCTTAAAAAAACTAAACTTGAAATAAAAAGGTTATCTGAACCGGGAATCGAAGCTAAGGATCCGAAGGATTTAAACTTGTGAGGGCAACATCCTAGCAACTATGATGCGATTCGGAATTTGGCCCCCAAAACACTCTATTGCGATTATTTTCTATATTCATAGTTGATTATAATGATATTTGGTATTATTGGAAAGATTTTAAATTTCCAGCGTTTATCCAAACTAAAGCTGAAACTTTCAAATTGTAGAAAATATAGCGCTTTGAAATTATTAGGGGATGGAAGAGGCCCTGGGAGAAGAAAATGAAATAAACTTGATCTGGCTGGACATACAAGGCAACCAAATAGTAAGTTTGGCTCTCAAAGCTCTAATTATCTCCAAGACTAAGGGGTTTCCAATTCTTTTGTCCTACTGATCATATTGGCGGTAACTTTGTATGGTCTCCGCCGTCTCCTTATCTTTGCACAAACTTTATAAATCCTTTACCTTAAATTACAGTACATAAATAACAAACATAGCCTGCTTCCATATATTAGGAGTCCAAATCTCAAGTTTCATTTCCCTAGCTCTTATAATCTTCAAGATCTAGGTGTTCATACAGGCACAAGGAAAAACCGACATGTTTATACCCTGTACCTATAGGTACAAAGGGTATACTAGATTTGTGCAATGTATGTAACTGGCAGAAGGAGGCGTGGCTGACACCAATGCTTATCATAACCTCGGGTAGCGATTGAGCCATGTCCGTCTGTATGAACACTTAGATTTTGGAGACTATGAGAGCTACGAGATACGAAACTTTTCAAATTTGATCGATGCGGACCCCCAACTCCCGCAATCGAATTACCGTGTTTTTTTACCAAACCCCTTCACATATAAACTTGAAACTTACCCCATATACTTTAAATAGCTTTCGGTTTTCATCCAAATCGGTTCTTTACGGAGCTTATAGGTATAAATATCGTTTTGCACCAAAAACAAATGTTGCAATTTGAAAGTTCTTAGAAGGAATATGCAGGAATACAATTTTTTCGAGAAAAAAGGCGGGTTACACTGTCGGGCACTGCCTTGACTGTATAACAATTTTTCTATTTGCTTTGTTCTCTTTTGCTTTGAAGCAAAAATTTAAAATGCCAAATATTTTTATTTATCTTGTTGTTTAATAAATATCCGATTAATTTTTGGTTTTAAAAAGTGAATGTTTACTGAATTTTTTCAGGTTTTCCATACAAACCATTTATTATTTAAATTATATTCATTTTTAAGCCAAAAAATAATTTTCATTATTCAAACTTTTAGTTAAATCAAAGAGCTTTTAACTTGGAATATAAAAGTGTCCGCATAATTTCTGGTCTCACTGTAGATAAACACTTTGGCAGCTTTTTGACCGAGGTCTGCTTTTATGTGTCGTATAATCTTGGCGGTACTTCCCACCACTTACTCTCACACGCTTACTCTTTTACTATGCATACTTCAATCCAAATGGAGACACACATATAAGGAGACGCACACACACTCACTCACTAACTCTCACTCTCTCTCTCACTTTGGCTACGACTTTCTGAAGCGTGCGGCAAATTCAATTTCAAATTTCCAAATGTTTTTGAAAATTAAATTTTTTATGAAGGGTGCAAAGTTCTCGCCGGCATCGGGACCAAACCAGTATTGTCACTTGACAGTCAAATGATGTAGGCGTGGCCGGTTTGGCCCTTTGAAAAGTTGCATCTTGTTGAAAAAGGGGGCGTGGGGTGCACACACACACACACACAACAAATGCGAAATAAATGAATATTTTATTGAGGCGCCTCTTTCAATGTTTCAACTTTATCGGTAGCACTTTCAAACCTTTATATTATATACACAAATATATACATATATATTTTTGTTTGTATGCCATAAATTTGTTGCTTTCCTTTGGCAACAAGATTTGCTTAACGCGTAATATGTTCTATCTGTTTAGGGTGCACATGGTGCAAGTACAAGCAGCGGGTGGGCGCCTTTTTTTTCGCGCTGTGGGAGTTTTTTTAACACTCTATAAATAAAAAATTGCTAGAATTGTATATTACAATAGTATAAACGTACGTAACAGCTAGAAAACAAGTTTAAATATTTCATAAATGATTTGTCTATCCGTCCATTGTACATACAGGGTGACCAGATATGGTTCGCCAGCTATCAACGTTACCAATGACGTCAAACAGATAGCGCGTGAGTACATAAGCCACTAAACTGAGAGAGCTTGGTCGGAAGTGGAAAAAAAAATGGTTGGAGTATTGAAGTAGACCCAGAAAATTTGGCTCTTCTTAGAACTGCATGACCATAGACAACGCCTACAGTTCGCTTATTGGTAGAAATCCCGATCCCCTCCCAAATAATTCTATGTGTTTTCCTTTTTTGTGACAAAATTGTAACACAAGAATATTAAGCTTTATTGTAATGTTAAATAAATAAAAAATCTAATTTAAAAAAGTTTTTATCAAATTAAAAAAAATAAAAATAAATTTAATAATAAATATAATAATATTCGCTTAAATTTCTTTTAATGCAATTGTAAATTTTATTTACTTAATTACCATAACTATTACGAAACACAAATAATGTTTTTAAAAAAAAATAAAGAGTTCAGGCTTAATTATCGATTAAGTTTTAAATTTAATAAAATAAATTTAAAATTTATTTTTTTTACTTATTTCGTTTCTCTTCCAGATTGAAGTCATTTCATTTAAAAATATAACATTTTTTATTTTCGACTGTTTTTAAAAAAAATAATTAGAATTTTTAGCCTGAATATCTTAGGTTTCCGACGAAGGCTGAAACGAAGATTCATAAAAGCTGGATAAGTAGCCAATTTTATACAACAGTTAAGAATTTAATAATTAATATTAATATTCAGTTAATAATTTGTTTTAAATGTAACCCTATACGTTTTTGTTGTTAAATACATAATTTAATGGTGACAATTAAAAAAACCCTTTGTTGAGCTTATTTTTTTTATACCTACAACATTAAACAATTATTTTGTAATAAATGTAAACAATAAATATTTATCCAATTACAGAAGTATGGCAAAAATTATTAAAATTAATTTTTAACATAATTTCTAGAAAAAAACAAAGTATATGAGTTATATTTTTTTTTTTATAAAAGAGACATAAAAACCGTATTACAAAAATATGTTTTTGATATATATTTATAAGGGCTAACCTTAAAAAAAAATAAGAAAACTTCATAATCATAAGTATAAAATAAGAACATATCATAATCATAAAAATATATTAGAATATTTTAACATAAAAAAAAAACAAAATATAAAAAGACCTTATTGATAGCTAAGACAAAAAAATATTTAGTAGATTAGTCACAATTAAATAAAAATTTAAAATATTTTGATTGACACATATAAGGGACATACTTAAAAAAACTATAAAAATTTTATAATCACAAAAAAATAATAATATTTCATAATCTTTAAAAAAATAAGATTTATAGATATAAGGGACATACTTAAAAAAAACTATAAAAATTTCATAATCATAAAAAAATAATAATATTTCATAATCTTTAAAATAAAAAAATAAGAAAATTTCACAATAAAAAAAATTACAAAATTTAAAATAGAAAAAACACATTTTAAATATAAAACCTAATTGATAAAAAAGCTCAGTAGTTTAGCCACAATTAAATAATTATTTTTTTAATTAAAAAGTAATGCGTTAAATTAAAAAACTTAAATTAGCAAAACGTTTTTTTTTGTCCTATAAATCGATCAGCATCTGATTATTAGTTTTTAAAAATCATTGGGACAGTTTATTGTGTCTTATAAAGCTGGGTCCACATTTAACTAACTATTATTCCAAGTTCTATTCCCTAATGTTAGGTTAGATATTATGATTCTTTCAGGCAAAGATCAACGCGAGAAAGAGGAATCCATTTTAGACATTAAAAGAAAAATATAGAAGAATTGGTGAGAAGGTGGAGTTGGAGGGTGGTGCAGTTGGGTCGGATTACTTTCTTCTTGCTAAATTCTTTTGAGAATTTGATAGTACAAAACCCAATTCTCAAGAATTAGATTGGCTAGACAGCTCAGACTTTTCCCAGGTACGGGGTGCATTTTGTAAGTAGTTCAGGGATGTCACTTAACATATGTTCCAGCTTTGCTATCTTCCACTTATATAAGCAGTTACCATAGACGTCGCGAAGGAGAATTCTCTCTTCCATTAGGTCCATGATGAATAGGCACGTTAAAAATCCTGGCATAATCCTCCTCTTGTGGAATGGATGTTTGGTTTGGATACTAACCCCTAGAAATTGTATTGTAGAAAAGAGAAGAGATCTACACATATTGAAGATTCAGACAAACCCCTGGGGTTTTGACAGACTTTGTAAGTTTTTGGTTGCTTTACGAGATCTCTCAGAATAATGATCAAGGTTTCTTTTTTTCCCATATGTACGAAGATAAAAGTTAATAATACATTCAGCTTACTCAGCTCCCAAAGAATTGTCATATGATTTATAGGGTGCTTTATTCGATGCGGGATGTCATTTTTGTAAGAATGTCTATAGAGTATAAAAAGTTCGTTGCTTGCCAATAAACGTCACTTGCGATTCTTTTTTTGTTGCGAATTGAAGTGCGTCAGAGATATGCGAAACAGTCGATGATTTAGAAATATGGCCCAAACTCGTAATTCACACGCGCCGAGTACGTCAGAGTATTGAATTTTTGAAGGGGTTCGAGTGTATTGGGAAGGAGTAGTAAAGAGTGGGCTGGAGATTTTCTTTCTTTTTTGGTAAGCTTCAAAAGAACAATTTGATTGTCTTCGCTGTGCTGCGTTTCGACGTCATGCGGCGCGGGCAAATGAAGTAGGCGTGCCACAATGCGATACTTGCCAGCACTGCTGCTTGCCACAGCTACGGTGGCTAATGCAGGAGGCACCTCTTGGCGCCTGATGCCATGCAACGAAATGTAAAAAAACCAAAGGTAATCTTAAATGCGAGTGACGATGACATGTGGAGAGATTTTGCTCAAATAAAATATACGAACGTAAATCAGCGAGGGTGGGCTTAAAAGTACCTGGCTAGAAAATAAAACGCAGTATACGTCGCAGATGAACGGGGTGAAAACATATTGCAGCAATTTTGGGATATGAGAAGATGACGGCTGGAGTGGAGCAAACGTAAATGGATATCGCACTTCGGCAAAGTAATATCTTAATTAGAAATACTTTTGCGTCTTTTCATAACTATGGATGCAACTTGGATCTACCTCATCTCACCAGGGAACAAGGAACTGCCAAAGAAATGGATTTTTTATAAAGCGTGATGGCAACGGTTTTTTTTCCGGTGACAAAATTTATATAGATTTCCGTGAGCAAGGAAAAACTATAGCCGGAAAATTGAAATTGGAAATATTGGACAAATTTTTTGTTAATTTATAAAATACCATATGGCTTAAAATTTTTTTTCGACTTAATACAATGCAGTCGCTCTGTATGAAATTTGATGTTATTGCCATTAACCAATTTTTTTTTGGACATTTAGCTATATTTTTTTTTAAACTAATTTGCAAATTTTTTTTTTTATTCTATATGCTAATAATTAAAAATACATATATTTTTATGAATCGCAATTTTCAAATTTTCAACGCCAATCCAGCCTGTTTAGCTGGAGATAACATAAAAGGTGGGCCCCAAGAAATGGTCAACATTACTGGGCATCTTTAGTTTGAGATTTAGATCATATCTTGTTGAATCAGATTTTAATTTTCCAATTTTGGTATTATCATATATAAAAAACAACTGTGAGGAGGTTTAAACTTTCGAGAAAAAAAGTTGAATTTTACAAAAATAAGAAAAAAAACATTTTTTTTTGTACATACTTTTCCAATTGTGGTCTAGATCAGCTCTGTAGGTATATGGTATCTGAAAAAAAAATCTGAAGCTGAAACTTTTGAAAAAAAAAGTTCAACTACATAAGAAAAAAGATTTTTTTTTTGTCTTAATACAATACACCAGAACATAAGAACTCAGTCTCTATGAAATTTGATGTTCACCAATTTTTTATGACATTTAGGAATTATTTTTTTATTTGTGGTCTGGACTTTCTTTATCTGAAAAAAATCTGAGGAGGTTCAAACTCTCGAGAAAAAAATCAATTTTATAAAAATATATTTTTATGTTGCTAAAAAAATAATTATGGGAAGTCCAAGATTTTTGCCACAGTGCCAGGGTGAAATTGTGTGAACATTGCTACAAAATGGTTTCCCACCTAGTACATTTTGCGTGTATGACCCTCTGTGACTAATATCTTAAAGATAGTAAAAATTTTATAAATGCTTAAAAATCATAATATTTAAAAGGGATACAAAAAAAATTGGCGTACTGGCTAACTAAGTGCTAAGAGCTAATGTAGTTCAATATGTTGGTTTTAAAGGCCAAATTATTTCTAGACTGCGCTAGTATATTACTCTATATCTCTAGAATGCCACATTAAACTTTGTCTGAAAGCTTTAAAAATTTAGATGACTATTCAGCATGAAAAACAAGCTCTCACTGAGCAACAAAGAGAGAGTTTAAAAACCCAATATTTTTACATTGTTAACCTATGGTACTCAGATTTGGGGAAATAATTAAAAAGTCCTTCGTTGAGCAAAGGCCCAGTGCTCCACTGGGAGAGAAGGACGGCAGTAGTAGTTGAGAAAAGTAAATTTATAATTTTGATCTATAAAATTAATCAATTTTTTATTTTATTTATTTTTTATATAAAGGACTACCTAGTCTATGTGTGACTCCCCCCAGGGGTCAACCGGCACTACCTATATAAAAACACATTTCGAATTAATATTTTTTAAATATATTAAAATTTTTTTAATCTTAAAAAAATATTGTTTTGACACAATTAAAAAAAAATTAAAACTGTTCGTTTTAAATTGTTTAACATTTTGCATTAAATCGATTTCATTTATATTTGCACCATATATGGCGATAGAAACCGTGTTTAAAAAAAATAATGATTGCAATACTTAAAAAAAATAAACAAAAAAATTACCCTTTTTTTAAGAAAATATTGTGGGTAAAAAAAAGTAATGCAACTAATGGCAACTTAGAATAAAAAAATTATTGTTATTAAATTTTCAGTAATTTACTCATAATTAAACAAGAAGTGAAAAACATAGTTACAACGAAACTGTAAAGTTTAAAATCTAAATTTTTCCTAAAACTTTAATTTTATCTGCGTCAAATTTAAATAAAAACTGAAAAGCATGCGTTAAGTTTATAATCTGAAATTTTCCGAAAAGGGTTTATTTATTACACTAGATTACACGAAAAAGGAACCTTTCTAAAAAAGTGTTTTTAGGGTAATTTGGGTTCTCTTTCCAGTGATATATAATGGTTCCATAACATCTACAGTTCCTATCCGTTTTCGAAGATCTTAGACTCGAAATGTTCGTAAAAGAATTCTCTTTCAGCTTAAAGCTTAACATAATTTTTGTTTCGCTAATAAAAAGCATACCGAAAATGTGTAATTTTGAAAAATGGTTAAAAATTACACTTTTTATCTGTACATATTATATATCACTGGAATGAGCACATCAATACCTTTCGATCTAATCATGTTTTATGTTTAATTTTGTTCACGAGATATTGAGGAATAACTGAAAAAAGTGCCCAAAAACATATTTTTCGAAAATATCTCGAAAACGCTGCTTAAGAAAAAAAATGGTTGCCATTTTACCTAAATTACCCTAAAAAACACTTTTTTAGGAAGGTTCACTCGATGACCCTTAAATTTGTAAACTAGTGTTAGTTATAAATAATTTAAAAAACCTTTATAAGTTATTTTTAAAAAATGTACACGACGAGGAATTAAACATTTTTTTTAGCTAAATTGGTAGACAATTATGTTAAAATGGATGTCCCGAAGTGATTTTTAAAAAAAAATTTTCCCCATATATAAGCATCGGGCGCATGGCACTCCCCCTGCGGTTGGCCCAGCTTTAAAAGCGTTTTTCTCGAAACCACTTTTTTTCGAATGACTTCACGAATAACCAAGTCAATTTTTATCCGATCGTTTTCAAATTTTGACACAATCTTTATAACATCATTTTCTAGTGTAGGATTTGGTCAAAATAATAAAAACTTTTTATTTTACAACTCATTTCATTTTTTTTTTTTGACGAAACAAAATTTTTTTTTAACCTTGCTTTTGGTCTACAGATCAAGAGGAAAAAAATTTTTTTACGTTTCAGATCAATGGCGACGTCAAAAAGATGCAGCCGTAGAGGCCTCTCCGAAAATTAGTCATGTACTCGTAGCTCTCTTCAGGCGTTATTTTGTTTTTTATTATTTTGAAAAAATTAATTTTTGTAGCTCAAAATACGTATTTGGGTTTTGAATATAAAATAAAGTTTCTCTGAAAAAAAAACGAAAAATGACCTTAACGCAAAAAATGCACACGACCAGGAATTAAGCATTTAAAATGAAAGACGTAGAAAAAACCAAGAACAAGAAATTTTTTGAAGTAAGGCTGCATTTATAAAATGAAAAAAACTATTTTTCAGCCTGCCCTCGTAAGCACACAAACACACACTAAATATGTGAGTGAGTGTGTGTGGATGCCGCATGCTGCCTGCTATGCTTAACTATACAAGTGTAGCATACTTTTTCGCGTAACGTTCTATGCCATGTGACATTGAATATGTACACACACACACACACACATTTACTAACACGCGTGTGTGTGTTTGCGTTAAAATTCATTTGTCAAAGGGATTACCATGGTAATAGGGTTTTAAGTATATCCTACAAACATTCACAGCTTTTTTTTTGCTGTTATCCTTATGCTACACTGTTTTATGTTTTTTTTTGGCCGTTCTGTTTTTTTGCTAGTCGGCCACAGGTGGCGCTAATTAAAAGCACTGCGTTTAACAATTATGTCGGCGGTTTCATTATGACTAAAGTAAACACACACACACACACACACATATGCTGTAGCTATCAGATTACTCATACGCCACGTTTGACATGACCGCAATATACTTGGGCAAATTTGCCAAGCTCTAATAAATTGACTGCAATCAAAGTTGTCATAAGTCTTGAACAATTTTCACATATGCTTAGTGAGTTCATTGGACCCTGCCTGGAATCCCTGTGAAGCTACAACAGCAGACTGATAACTGTAGGTCACGTTCACACACGCTACCAAATGACAACTTAATCGCCGCCCCTGCAATACCAAAAAAAAAAAGGCTCAAACCCAGTCAGCGGCAGAGCGCCATAGCAGACATTGTCCTTTTTGAAGCTTAAGTTGGTGACGTTTTTTCTTAGGGTTTCATTTTTTTTTTTGTCAAGTCGACGCTCGCCATGTGCCATGTGTCATCGTCGTCGCTCTGTGCAACGAGGCGAAAATTTACAAATTGTTGTGATTTATTTTAACAGATTTGTGTTGGTTTGTTATACCCTGTAACCAGACGGTCCACAAGGTATTACTAATTTGTACAAGGTAAACAAACGGCAGCGGGGGCGTGGCAGACCATAAGTTGAGCCATGTGCGTCTGTTACTATGAACATCTAAATTTCGTAGATCAGGCGGTAGATGATGGTGATGATGAGGTTCCTTTAACTTCTGTTGGAGCATAGGGCTTCCAGAAAACATTTTCATCTTCTTCTGTTTCTTGTATGTATCAATTTTGTTTTCGGCCCATGATTTTCGAGACTCTTCAGTTTCTTCTTGCAGGCTTCGTTTCCATGTTGTTTTGGGCCGCCTTTGCTTTTTACGTTCTCGAGGATTTCATTCAAGATCTTGTCTGCATATTTCGCTAGGAGTACCCCAACCCCTGTTTTTCTGTTGATATCGGTCGTACCTCGCATTTTCTGTAGAGATCGGCATTTGATATTGTATTGGACCACGATATTTTTAGGATGTTTCGGAGACATTTAGAGGTGTCGCATATTCTGGCCGCAAACAATATCCAATGTTGAGTTAATGGAACTATGCAACTATGCAGAGATGACAACAACGTGGCAAAATGGCGTTCCAATGGAATCCCCAAGGAAGACTGACATGGACAAGGACGATCGCTGCAGAAAGCCAAGGTCGTGCCTCCTGGAACGAATTGAGGTACTTAGCTCAAAACAGAAACTGTTGGAGACCTTTGGTTTCCGCCCTGTGCTCCATCTAGGAGCGATACATCTTTCAAGGATTTTTATTTTGTAATTTGTATCAAGACATTAAAAAAAAAAAAAAAGGCAATCTGAAGAAAGTACGCAGCTGTGCAATCGAAGCTTTAGCTTTAGGAATTCGGGAGAGAACTTTTTGTTGCGCCACGAAGAGCACACTGCCTAGATAGACAAATTTGAGGTAGAGTTACCAAATTTTATCATAACTGGTTAACAATTTTGGAATAATGTTTGGATTATTTCAATTACGGATGACAGAGCATCCTAAAAGGACCAAAATTTATCTTTAATGTCCTTTTTAGACTTTTTATTTTTTACCCACCTATCCAATAGTGCTAAGCAATCAAACATTGCAAAGAGAATTAAAGAACCTAATTATGCTTTCAGATCCAGAAGAATAGAACCAGAATGGTGATAGTAGTTGTGATCAGGCAGTGCACCGTATGTTTAACGTACGAGAGGATGAACGTACCACAGCACGACTTCCGCGGAGATGAGACCCCGTCAAAAAGCACCTGCACTGCTTATAGAACGCACGAAGCCATCAAATTTGTTGTGCAGTCTAAATTGAGCCTAATAAACAACAAGACGTTGACATTTCTCAAAAAATGCTCGCTGAGCCACTAAACACGAAAATCAATTTTTTCTTGAATATACCCAACCTGCCAATACAAAATGTTGGTGCCCATGAGTGTTGATCTTTTTTAAGTGTCATGAAGACTGATTTTCTACTATTATGCAAAAGTTCACTATTTCTCCTTCATATTAATCCAAAAACATTAAAGGCATCCCTCCTCTCAATTCCTTTTAAGGGCATCCCTTTGTCGGACATCGTCCCGACAGATTCACATTTTTTTTGTTGTATCTGCGCGCATTCTGTTAACCAAGCTGGGAATATGTGCCAATGCTTGGCTGGCCATGTCTAAAAATTGCTTTATTGATGGCAAGTTGGTTGAGCGCCTGACAATGCGCCAATATGTGGTCAACTTCCCTAAGTTCCTTAAGGCAGCAGCCGCAGCAGGAGCAAATCAAACTCTGCTCAAGCATACTGGTTGTAAATAAGCTTTGGCAAGTAAAAAACTTTTGAGTTATGGGCGTGGGTTATATAAACTAGTGCTTCAACTAGAGTGCTTCTGGGCGGGATTAGGCGATTGTATCCCAGTTCTAACTAATAGAAAAATAAATCTACAGCGGAACTTATGATATATTACGTGGCTTTTAACACTGTTCCAGCGAGGAGTAGGTCACGTACTCATACTGCTAAAATGTTTAACTCATAAAAACAGCTCAATGGAGTACAGTTTACAAAGGGTTACACCAGCTGGCAATAGTACGTCTTTTCTTTTTTTTTAATTCTGGAAATTTTTTTTTTGGCAGTCGTTTATCCTCTTTTATTTTTTTCACTTTTCCAAGCTGCATTCTGGTTGAAGGCATCCTCTGCAGGCACAAAGGGTAACTGCTACGCCCTTAACATGTCATTCTTGTGCCATCAACAGCCGCAAAGAAGACTTTTCTCCGTGGACCTTGTTGAACCAGAGAAAGAACAATTTCTTGAAAACTCTCCAGGACTCTCTGCATCCTACCGCGTCAGCAGAGCGTCTTGGTAAGTATTAACTGGCCCACTGGTCTGTAATACTGAATTTTCCACCGATACTAAAGCAGCATTGTTTGTTAGATGCTCTCCATCACAAAGTTGTAAAAAAAACGCCGGTGAGTGGTTTCGTCTTCCAAAGCATTCTGGGCGGAGCTGTTTGTCTCCAGGACTCTCTGCATCCTACCGCGTCAGCAGAGCGTCTTGGTAAGTATTAACTGGCCCACTGGTCTCTAATACTGAATTTCCCACCGATACTATAGCAGCATTGTTTACTAGATACTCTCCATCACAAAGTTGTAAAAAAACGCTGGAGAGCATTGTTTCGTCTTCCACGACATTTTTGGCGGAGCTGCTTGTCTTGGGAAGCATTCTCCGACATGCTCTGGATTTGAAACGCGGCTTTATAAACGAAAAAGGGATTAATCGGCGTAGATTAGGATTCCGCGTGTTTTTTACGGAATTTGGCTAAGATCTGGTGTAATTTATTCCCAACGTAAGAAGTTAATATTTTCTTATGCCAGATCTAAGAACTTATGATCCCAGGGCCATCGCTGAAGAGACATATTGTGGCACAGGTCTATTTGCGCATCTTATTTAAAGTATGAGAATCAAGAGTTCGTGGTTGCTTTTGTACTTGCCAAACCTATGGGAGAGTTCACTGGATCGAATGGATTTGGCCTTTGGGTCCAGACATAGTCTGCGAAGTTAAGTTCCTTGGCTTCAATCAGCTTAGTTGTCATTTTCATTTTAGGCTACTGTCCCTTCTTCAGATTCGGCTGCTAGATACAAACCAATGAAACGCCTAAGAGTCTTATTCGGTTTTAGTTAGCGTTACGGCGTTACGTTACGTTATAATTACGAACCAGAATCGTATTCGTCACAGCAAGTTGTTTCTAGAAGTGTCTTGTTGATAGGTTTCAGATGACGACCCCCAGCAGGAAATAAAATTTGGTCCGGACTATTTCAGATTCTATTTGGTAAGCCACAGAGCAGCCCATCTGTCAGTAACTGGATAGTTTTCTAGGACTTCATCTGTACCATATGTCAAAGGAGTGGAAAGTATATTGTCCAATGGGTACCAGATGTATAGGTTATAAGCCTCAATGTGCTACAGCTTTAAACTGTAATATAACGTTAACATTAAGATAAGCATTTTTGAATTATACGAGGGGAGTTCGATAAGTTTGATAATGTCACGTGAACGTTGCCTTGCAGGCAATCTTCGTTGAAATAAAAGAAGTTGTTTCATTCCGTTTCGTTATGAAAATTTAAGACTTGATTACTTGAGTTCTTTAGTTGAGATCCGTTGAACTGGTTCTACACAAAAATGCTTCAAATTTTGGCTTTGTCAACATTTTAAGCTCAGCTGCGAACCGCGAAAATGTAATTTATTCTTCGCTTTATGAGCAAAGTCAGCAAATTTACGATTGACACTTGCGTTTAACCTACTTATGCTGATTTGATGGCAGGCCATAAATAAAATTTAAACCAATTGCTAGCAGCTATGTGCCATCATTTGGCCATGCTTACCCAACTTGGTCAATTCGTCGACCATCAATCGCAGCTGCTATTAATGTGCACCATCAGCTGCTGCGCTCCCGCCCCCCCAAAAAAACCAAGATGAAGTAAAATATTTGTCTCTTCATAATAAAAAAAAATAAATCTATAAGATACAGCTTGCACTTACATTGATAAGATAAGGCTCAAAAAAAAAAAGAAGCGAAAAAATTTCTTTATTGACTCGGGCTATATGTCGCAACAAATGAGCCAGAAAGGCGCATAGGAATTAAAACGTGAAATGAGTCGTAAGAAAAACAATGAAAATTCAAAATGAAAGTCGCAAGTTGTGAAAAACTTTTTCGATTGTCTGGGGAGAAATGAGTGTGTCTCTGTGTGTGTGTGTGTGTGTGCAGAGGGAAAACTTGGTAATGTGTCACTAGGGTGCAATTTGAAAATGAATTTCTTCGTGTTTTGATTTCTATGGAGTCTGTAAGAGTTTGGGTCTGCCTGTGTTTTTGGTGACCTTGGCCAGCGGCATTGTTGGGTTAAGCTTTAAACCGCTTATCAACTGATAGTCTTATGTTTCTGAAGTGGAAGTACTTTAACATTTATGCACTGAAAATTGTTTTTGCATGACAAACGGCAACTCAATGCACAGGAAAATTTGACATTCTTATGCCAAGCAATTCAAATAAAATATTTTCCTTTATTTTTTTTACAACTTTTTTTTACCAGTTTTACTTTTTTTAACAAGGACATAGCAAAACTAAGCAAAAGAGCAAGGCGCGAACAAGGCTCATTGTTGTTGGCCAAGAAGAGAAAAAAAACCAATTCAATAACTTACACAGATACACACACATACAGTCACACAGATACACTTGGCGAGTGTGTGTAAGTGCATGCAAGAACTGAAGCAAACAAATATTTATAAATGCGCAAATAGAACAGATAACTGTATTTTTATATGCACACACAAGCAACACACACATACACACACACTTCTATACATTTATATATGTAGTACATACATGTAGATGTATTCACACACTGGCTTATATGACTGCACCAAATGGGCGCTCACTTTGCTGGCTGGTTGTTGAACTAGAAATATATACACTGAAATAAATTATGTTTAAGAAGTTGTTAACGAAAATGCTTGGTTCAAAAAAAGAAAACCTTTTTTTGAAAAAATCAGTAACAATCGAAACATTTTATTTGATGTCGAAGAGCATCCACTTTGGACGGGTATATTCCGAATTATGAGCGTTTAACAACCAAACCAACAGATAGCCCACCCTATACAATAGTGCTGGAAGTAACATCGATGTTATATCGATGCATCGATGATTTCTACTTTTTTCCGATCATCGATATTTTTATTTCGATTATCGACCAATTCCTATTACTTTTCGCTTTTTTAGAAAAAAAAAACAAATCTCAAAAGATCCGAAATAATAGTGCTGACTGAATTTTGGCACTTCAACCATATTTTAATGTCGAAAACTTAGATTCAAGCATGTGCCCGTTGAATTACTGGAAGGTAATACCTTTTAAAATTTAGCAAGGCTGGCCATCTAGTAAGTGACAAGCGGACTTTGCTTAAATCAAACGTTGACATGATTTTATTTAATAACCATAATAAATAGATCTCAAATTAGTTTAAAGATTATGAGACTGCAATTCTGGCTGGAACAGAAAATTTTTTTGTTATAACTCACAGGCTCACAAAAAAAGTGGTGTAAACTTTACATGTGACAGAGGCACCCTTCAGACTTTGGGCAGCTGAATCCGATGTCCATAAAACCCCGATCCAAGGGTTCTTAGATCATATACAAAGTATCTTGATTTATTGGATTTTTTGGTGGTCTATAACCCGTGTGTGAAGGAGTTTTTTGGACTTTGGATTCGGCTGCTCAAAATCCATAAGGGATGCCTCTGTCACATGTAAAGTTTACACCACTTTTTTTTGTGGTCTGTATTATCTTTTGGATTGTTATTTATTATTTCTTTGCTTATTTTTCTAAATATAATTAATTTTGGCCCACTCTGAAATAATTTAAGCATTCAAAAAATGTCCGCCACATGTACTTCGATATATCGAAATATCGATGTATCTAAGTTAAAAAATATCGAAAATATCGATGTTGGCCAACATCGATGTTTCTCCAGCACTAAATGAAAGCTGTTATATCGATGCATCGATGTATCGAAGTTAAAAATATCTATATATATCAGCGGTGGGCACTTAGACGGCACGCGTGCCAAAGAGCTTTCACACGTACGAGAAAAGAGCTTTTTACCGTAAAAGCTCGTCTCGTACGTGTGAGCTAGTTTTACAATGGAACGCAAAGCAGAGCCGCATGGCAAGACCCGAAAGAATAAAACTCGATGATATTGTCGAATTTAATGACAACTATGCCAAAAAAAAAATGATTTGTCCATTTTACCTCCGTTTCCGCTAAAGCTCTTTTTTGTTTACGCACACAGGCACAAAAATTGCATTAGTAGTTTTGCCCACCGCTGATATATATGTATGTTGGCCAACATCGATGTTTCTCTAGCACTACTATACAATGTATTTCGATTACCCACTAAAAAGCTTTGTTCATTTAAATACGAACTTTGAAGAGAGGCTGAGAAGCTATTAAAAATTTTGCATAAATCATAGCATACCTTCAGGGGCATCTTGTTAAAAGCTTGAAAAAGTGTGTAGTAAAACCGATTATCTAAAGCAGCGGTGGGCAAAACTACTAATGCAATTATTGTGCCTGTGTGCGTAAACAAAAAAGAGTTTTCGCAAAAACCGAGGTAAAATGGACAAATCATTTTTTTTTTGGCATAGTTGTCATTAAATTCGGTAATATCATCGAGTTTTATTCTTTTATATTTGCGTTCCGTTGTAAAACAAGCTCACACGTACGAGACGAGCTTTTACGATAAAAAGCTCTTTTCTCGTACGTGTGAAAGCTCTTAGGCACGCGTGCCGTCTAAGTGCCCACCGCTGATCTAAAGGACAGCTAATTCGGCTTTAATCACACAAAAAAATAATTATTTACACTTTTTTTGTAGACCTGTGTAACTACAAATGGAAATTTTCGTCTGACTTCCTTGGCCTGTTAAAATAGGCAACCAAGTATGTACCTCACTCTTTCTTCCAGTGTCGAGCTCCGTCTTTGTGTCTATCAGTCTGGTTGGCTTCCAGCAAAAGCATTCGATTCGTTTCGCATCGAGTCGGCGACGGGTCGACGCTTTCATTCATTCAACGGCAGCTACAACAACAACAACAACATTCAACATACAACATACAACAACAAGAACAAGTTACATTTTTATTGCTTGGCATGGAGCATATGAAAGAGCCGCCACCTCTCCGACAGCCGCTGCGCCGAGTGCGAACTCCCGATTGAGACCCCTTTGACCCATCCATCGTCTCTGGTTAGTCTCTCATGTGAAACTCTTTATTTTTTTGGGCTCTACTTGTTTTTTTTTTTGCCAACCCATACGAAAAGAGCGCAGCAAATAAAAAGACGCCAAAAACAACAACTACAGCAAGTAGCAAAAAGATGGGTTTGGAAAGGATTGCTTGCACAGGAAAGAAATATATTTTTCCGATATTTTAACATGAATTTTGCATATTGTTAATTTTGCCTTTCAACCAAAAAAGCGCGCGCGCGAGCAACCTCCTAGCCAAGTACGAGTGTGTACAGTTTATATATGTGAATGGGTTCGAGTCCTGGACATTTGGGAATCCTACTCGATGTGTGTGAATGCATGTGTGTGTGTTTGTGTTTGTGTCTGCTGTGTGCGATGGAGCAACACATTTATAGCATTTAGCTTTCGTTTGTGTGCAATGCTTGCCTGTAAATCGTTGTTCTATGAATATTTGTGGGGTCAACTTGCAGTTGTTATTAGGAAGTGTTTCCGTGTGTATTTGTGTGTGTGTGTATCTTAAAGAACGCTTTATATATGTACTAGAGTGATAAAGCATGTTACAGAGTAGGTCAAAGTGAGCGAAAAGATGATATGGTTTTAAAATTACATTAAAAATCGAGTATGATTGACTTGAACTGGTTTTTCCGAGTATACATTTTTTATTATTTTGTAAACATATACAAAACTTGATTGTTGAAAAGTTTTTACATATGTTTGCACATTTTGCTATACAATGACAAGGGTTTCATTTGAGTCTGTCAAGCTTGCCATCCCTCTGAATGAATACGTAGATGTCGTAAAAACTAAGAGCTGGAAGCACCAGGGTAATCCAAAGTCGTATGCGCCCGACTTTAACGCACAACATTTTTTAATATAACCTTAAAACGATAGGAGCAAAAAACTATTTTATTTACAATATTTAGATTTTTGTGGTAACGTATATACTATAATTGGTCGTAGTCGTTTCGACGAAACACAGCCTTAGTATACGTAAAATAGAAACAACCATTTAGGGATAGAATAGAATTTATTTAATATTTTTTTTTTATTAAATTGGGTTTTTAAAAATATATTTTAATATAATAAATAAATCACTACTATATTATATTATATAAAATATATTATATAAAATTTTTGAATTATATTTTGTGTATAAAATTTAAATAAATAATTTTTGCTGCTTACCTATTAAACTAACATTAGACAGGCTCACAAGTATAAAATTTTATATGTGACAGTGCTAGCCATATGTATTTAGAGCCACTGAATCCAAAACCGAGCTTCAAAAAACCCTAGCATCCCAGGGTCTTGAGAGAAGTTCCAAAAACACCATCAATTTTTTTAGAATTACGGCTTTCTTCGATGATATGTGTTTTTGGAGTCGCTCAATCCGAATCCGAAACGCAAAAACCACAAGCGCGCCACCGTTCTGAAATCGATCTTGAATTCGGATTCAGCGACCCAAAAATTCAGCTCTTTCAATTCCCGAAGAATTGTCGCAAGACTTATAAAGTGTTTCATTTCAGCTAAGATATAAAAAAAAATTTTTTTTTCGATACTAGTTGTTAGCCGACTTTTTTTTTATATGTTTTTCAGGTTTCTGAGATAGCCTCTAAAATATTTCTTTTTATGGGTTTTTAGAGTTTATTTCAGAAACCTTGGGTGTGGAAGTTAGCCCTGTCACATGTATAGTTCAAACCACTTTTTTTCTAGCTGAAAAGCGCGAAATTCTACTAGGGGGGAACAGGGTAAGATATCGAAATGATTTAACAAACTTCATCTGCTCAGGAAATATGCGCATTAGCTGCTCTTACAGTCTCTGAGATCTAGGCTTTCATAAACACGGAGGGACGGACGGACGGACAGACATGGTTCAATCGCTACCCGAGGTTTTTTATGATAAGCATTTTGAAATAAAGGAAATTTTTCTTTTTTTACCTATGTATCGATCTGCATCAATTAATTTTAAAAATAGTTAGGGAAACTTTTTGTTCCTTAAGCAGCTATATCTTATGGCAGGCTCATGTGAGCCCAATAAAGAATAAAGGAATTATTTTTTCAGCAGCAATTTTGGCCCTATAAACAATTACCCGTTTTTGCACAAATATCCCTCAAAGTAACGATAAAAAATTATGCACAGATATTAATTGTTTTATTTTTTTTGTAAATTGTGTGTAGGGTCTTCCACTGTCAGGTGTAGGCACTTGCTACTAGAGAATCTGGCCCTTTTTACCCATTCGGCAAGATGCTTCTATAAATAACTCTATGCCATTATCATACGTAGTAAAGGCACACCCCACTGTCCTACTCCTTTCACAACTATTCACCAGGCCTTATAATGGGCTGGAAGATTTGTACCGAGAGATTCAACAATTTTTTTTCTATTATGGTTTTGGAATTTATTCACCAATCACCTGAATAGAAACTTACAACCGTTTAATGCGTTTATTTAAATTCCTTCAGTGATTCCTTGTGATTCCACACAGCGCATCACTTTAATTAATAGATAATTAAAAAATTCTAATTTAATTACATTTTACTGCAGAGCCACTGCATTACATCCGGCCCTAGGGCGCTAACTTATATATAATCCGTCACCGTCCGAATGCACTACCTTGCATTTTATTTCAAATTTAAATTGAGTTATGTTATATTTTCAAATAAAAGAAAGGTCATAAATTTTGCAAGTTGAACTTAGTTTTTATCACTAAGATTTAATCAGAATGCAAACTGTTGCCAGAGCTCTGCATATTTACTTAGTTTCCACCTTTGAGAAATTTATTGTTTCACTTAAAAATCTGCCAAACTGCAATACGTTTTACTTTACTAAAACCAATTTATATGTCTTCATTTTCCAAAAAAAGCAACAAAATGTTTACCATCTTATGAGCTCTATATGAACGCCTTAGGAGTACTGAAATGGCTGCACTCAAAAGGTGCATTGGGTTTTTGGCTAATAAATATGAATTAGATTATGTATGTATGCAAATATATAAATTGAATCTGCAGCAAGCAAGATTTTAACTAGTCCATGTTGTCGGCACAGTGCTTTTTGGCAACCACTTAACCTTAACCTTAACACCTGCAAAACAAATTCAAGCCAATTCAAGCCAGTTTATGCATATTTCATTTAAACTCGACCAGTTTAGTGCTGCTGCACTCTGCAGTGATTTGCAGCTAATGTTATGTAGCAGAGGCGGATCCAGGGGGAGTTTCGGAGCGTATGAACCCCCCTCCCCCACGATATATCCGAGTTTCCTATAATGTTTGAACATGTTCAATCGTTAGCAAATCGTTCCTACAGGCGTTCCTACTGTTCGTACGACTTTTCTACTCCGTGATACCCAAGGTACCAAGTTAGCTCGTCTTTGCAATGTAGCCAGGGCTTGCCTGGTCGCGGGTTCCCACTTATCATTCTCATTAAAGGCTTCACTCGCTGGAACTTCTTCATCCATACGCACAACACGACTGAGCCAGATGGATGTCTCTCCGCATAACCATGCCAATGTTGTCATAGCGCTTATACACTACGTCGTTTCATCGAATCCAACGCGTAAAGGGCCAAAGGAACAAGTTTCATCATATTTGGTCATCCAGGCGCGGATCCAGGATGAGGTAATTGGGGGAGTTTATCACTTCGTAGTGTTTGCTTAGTCAGCCACAAGTTAGCCGATCTAGAATCGAACCTGAATCAGCTCTGTATTAACAGTAAGGTAGCGAGCTTGGAAATTAATGTAAGCAAAACGAAACTCATGAGCAGCGGTTATTGTTCCATCCAACACCCAGTGATCCGTCTGGAAGAGGAAAGCATTGAACATGTCCAATACTTTACCCACCTTGGAAGCGTTATCACTAGTAAAAGTGGAGCTGACCAAGACGTTACCACCCGAATTAATAAAGCCAAATCCTCTTTTGGCATTCTCAGCAAGATCTGGAAATCCAGCCACATATCGATTGGAACCAAACTTCGCATTTTTGAGTCTAATGTTAACGTGGAAAAGCTAGAGAAGCATCGACACAAGAATACAAATCTTTATAAATAAATGCTTGCGGAGAATACTTAAGATTAGATGGCCCGAACGAATAATTAATGAAGCTCTCTGGAACCGGACAAATCAGTAAATGGCGCTGGTTGAGATTAAGCGCCGTAAATGGCGTTGGATCGGGCACACGCTTCGAAAGCCTGCGACCTACATTGCGAAACAAGCTCTTCGCTGCAACTCCCAGGGGTCTCGACGTCCGGGGGCTCCAGCCCAAACCTGGCGCAGAGCGATTGACGCTGAGCTTAATGCCGCAAACTACTCCTGGAATGAAATTTGTCGTGATGCTACCAATAGAGTAAGATTTAGATCTGTTGTAGGCGCCCTATGTTCCACAAGGAGAAAAGGACTACAGTAAGTAAGTGTATATATAGCCCAGCTCTAAAAAACTGTCAACCAATTTTTCCAACTTTTGGTGGATACGCCACTGGGGTCACTCATGCTTCAGCGGAAGGGGAAGTGCTAAGATGGAAGCCTGGTACAGTGCTGATTTCGTCCGGCGAAAGTCGTCTGTGCTTCTTAATAAGTTACCTTATTTTCTTAAGTCTTTTTTCTTCTCATCTCCCAATAGTCTTCTCGAATGTCCGTCCTTTTAGCCGTGTTCTTTACTGCAATGTCTTCGCGGCACTTCTGAGCGTACCATAGAGTGAGATACGTCCAAAGCTCACCGTCACTATCAGCTTCAGATGTAAATCGAAGATTAATGAAAAATATTTGTACACCCCCAAAATTTTCTCTTTAGACGGCCCTGCCATAAGCATTTCTACATGGCGCCTAGTTTTATGCAATGCATTTGAAGTAATATACACCAAAATAGAGAATAAGAAAATAGCAACAAAAACAATAACAAGAGAACCGATAAAAGAGAGGAGCAGATGACTAATGGCCGGAATGTGGAGGATGCTGCAGCTGCATGCTTGATAAACATTTGTTTAACATGAACATTAAGACAAGTCAAACACTCATGGACACACACAGTCACACATATGGAAATATGCATATGGCACGCACATAGATACACACACACACACACGAGACACACCAACAACAATACTCTTGCACTAATAAGTTACAAACAACAGACACGATTACAACCAAATGACACAGAAAATCACTCTTGGGCGTTATACGAGAGGTGTTGGGGCGGCTAGGGGCAAGTGAGAGCGGTATAGTTGCGTTTGTTGCAGTGGCGTAGCGTGTCATCAATCTAACCCCCATTAGCTGACATAAGTTGGGAAACAATTAAATAAAAGTCCCTTGCATTATATAGTTGATGGAATAAGAGAACAAATGTTTATATGTTTGTTTTTGGAAAATGTTAAAGCTCGGTTTATCGTCATCTTTAGTTTTAATTCCCCTTAAAAAAAGTGCTAAATATTTGCAAGATATATTATAGAGCGTGAGAGGCGTGGTAAACCAGAGCATATACAAAATGCTTATAATAACCTTGGGTTGAGATTGAGCAATAGTCCCATGTCCGTCCCAAATTTTTTGCGGAGCACCAGAGCTAGAGACACAAAACGTTACCAACAAGAGCGTAAAATTCTTTTCAGATCATTTTCGATATCTTGGGAAATATATATATATATTTTTTTTTTATGTTTCTTTGAGGAAACACCGATTATGTAGAGATCAGTGGCGGATATACGGGAGTGGTTTTCGGGTCAGGACCCCCCCCCCCCCCCCCCAAAAGTTGGAAAAATGGGTTGAAAGTCTTTTACGAGCTCTGATATATATATACTTCGAAGTGAAAAACCCCCCCAAGTCAAATCCTAGATAATCCGCACCTGGTTGAGATTATTACGCCCTACAATTTTTTATAAATATTCTAAGAAATTTTAAAGAATTTTTAGGATATGAGATGTTTAAAAATATTATTATTTATTGAAACTTTGGTGGAGCGGCTTGCCAGATATGATTTTAGGAGCAATATACATGAGACAGAAATTTAGACTATGTGCAGTTTTTGAAAAAGCCCTCATGCCAGACATTGTCAAAAGCTTGTTATTAAATATGCCTATGATCGTGCTCCGGAAAAAGAAAACGAAAACAAAATTTTTAAACTGGGAGCACACAAAATCGGAAAAGAATAAAGTTTGTTCGTTTTCGGAACACGGCTAATAGTTCACTACATTGTCGGAGGAAAAGATTTTTAGGAGAGTAAAGATTTGGAAACGAAAATAGGAACCCTCTTCCGATTCTTTATGAACTATAGTTTGAACTTAATGTTTTGTATGCCCCTTTTTCAAAAAAGGCTATCTACGTCACTAGACCAGTGGATCGTTCCATATAAAAGTAAATTAGCCTAGTAGCGTCAACTAGTGGAAGCTCTTAGCAAAGAGCTGCTGCTGCTGTTGCTACTATTTATGTGCAACAGCCCACTAAAATACGCCCAGATACACATATAGCCATAAGCACACAGATACTCAACCATACACACACACACACCTATAGGCATTGCGTGGCATGCAGCGCCCACAAATACGACACCGCAATTCCATTGCCATTGGCCATTGGCCATCGACAACTGACTAAATGACTGACGGACTAAATGACTAACTTTGTGACTTTTGTCTGCCTGTTGGGCTTAAATCGAAATTCATGCGAATTTCTGTGGTGGATTCGGTTTTTGGCCATTCGCTTTCGATTTGTTTATAGCCGTATTTAATAAATTACAAATGAACTTTTGCGCTTTTCTTCTTCTTCGTGGTAGTATTAGTTTAAGTACAAACTACTACATATGTAGTATATTCATGTTTATGAGTGTGTGAGTGTATGTGCAACTGTAGCTAAGGCCAAGAAATATGAGCGCCCCGTGGCAGAACATAAAAACACAAGAAAAACAAGGCTAGTGAGCAACTTACCGATGTATAGATACTCTCCGGAACATTTTTGCATACCAATTTCCGCAAAGAATGAATTGGAACGATGTAGAATATGGGTGGGCTAAATTGGAATGTGTAGTCGATATTTACTTTGATGTTATTCTAATATTTCCATTTGGAATATTTACTCTTCGATTATTAATTTTCGAATGTATACTATTCGAATATTAATTTTTTTAATATTTACTGGTCGAATACTATTGAAATAATTATATGTAATGTATTACTCTTCGATTATTACTTTTCGTATATCACTCTTCGATTATTTATTATTCGAATATATAAAATTTTTTTTATGACATTTATATGCCAAGAACATTGTTGTTTTCATCCACAGGAAACGTTACCTGTGATGATGAACTTGCTTCAGATTTCTCAGCAATCTCATGCACATCTTTCAGATGACTGCCAATATTCTGGACAAACATCGGACGGGCGCCTGGTACAGATGTGCAAATAGGGCAGATGACAGGGGTTAGGTCATTTTTGTGTTTCGCTTGAACATGCTTCATCAGCTCTATATGCGTATATCCTAGCTCTCCGCAAATGGGACATGTAAAGCTATCCGCACAAAGCTTTAGAATTTCACCTTCATCAAAAAACGGCTCGCGAGCACTGCAATCCAATAGGCATTGAAATGGGTGGTCCCTGCGGTGTGTGCCCAAAACCATATTTTTTTCAAAACAATCGGCGCATAGATTAAAGTCCTCGCAGCGAAGGCACTTGTAGCGGTACTGAACCAGGTTGCCACTGAAGCATGCATCACAGGTGAAACGCCAATGACGGTTAAATTCTAAAGTCTAACAGTGTGGCACAAAGATAAAGAGACAGCTTAAAAAGAAACGAGGTTAAGCCGGTAAGCAACTTACACGTGCCATCTTGATAGACTTCGGAAGCAAGTCTGCCTCTTGAAGAAATACCCAATATCAAGCCTAAGGAAAACAAAATTATTTGCAGTAAAGTTTTTATATTATTTGCTTACCTTGTGAAAAGTTCACTTGAGACTGTATATTATATAAAATATTAAATATTTTAGTGACGTTTAAAGAAATTTTCAAGCCTACTGAGATAATCCAAAAACTTGAGGGCAACATTGCAGTTATCGATATTTTCCATTAATGTGACAACATTGTTTTGACGTTTAACAGCTGATTAATAGAAGCGGAAAAATTATTGAGGCACAGTTTTTTAGTTTTTATTAAAACGAAAATGTAAGATGTGTACAGTGGTGGTTAAAGTCAAGGATTGGAAGATGCTTCTTATAAAAATGTGGTATCAAGGATAATCCATTGCTAAAACGTGCGTACGTAGAAATGGATACGGATATAAAAAGCTGTGAAAATCGGCATTCTTTTCTATTTGTTAGATGTCAAACACCTTTACTGCGAAGCTTTTTGGCGCATTTGTGTATGGTACATAATCTATTCATTCGTCCTAAATGGCCAGGCTACGGACTTATATAGGAATTTTCTCTCCTTGTTTACATCCATGGATTTCAAGCCGAGAGTTTCGGGTCAGAAAGACAGGGATTGTTGTGGTTCAATACATAGGGTAAGGTGGGGTAAACCCGACCTCCCACTGTTTCTCAAAAACGGCAATACTGAGCGAGCTCATATTAGTGTTGTTGTGTAGAACATTAAAAATAACCAAAATGGTAGCATAACAGTTGTCTGTCAGTCTACATTTAGATGTTCACACGACAAGAAGTATATTTTTACGATTACAAATTTGTTTTGTTAAATAAAGTGATCGAAAAAAAACGGTAAGTAGCTTATATACTAAAAGCATTTTTAGTATTGGTTGGAAAATCCGTATACATTTTTTTATTCGCGTTCGTCATTAAAAATGACTCAGTGGGGCAAATCCGACCTATAAATGGTGGAGCCAACCAGACGTCCAGCTCGAACCAAAAATACGCCAGCTAGCTATTTGGACAGCAAATCAAATAATTCTGATTAGTTACTTTGCTATTCAAACCAATCATCCTTTATTGAAATTCAATCAACTTTCATTTTGATTTTGTTTACCCATTAAGATTTTTTTAAATAAAGACATTCAGTTTTGTAAAACAATAACAAGCTATTTTGATTTATTATCAAAAAACTATTAAATTTAGATTATATCTGTGCTAAATCAGCCAAAAAAATAGGCGGTCGGGTTTACCCCACCATTTTTGAAAAATGGTCGTATCTGAAAAATTAAAATTGGTCCGAAGAAATTGGTAGTTCTAGAAAGTTTCGGCAAAGCGTTAGCTTTATTTTGGTGTATCGCAAGAGTTGATCCGATGTCAAATAAGCATTTTATAGCCAAAACCAATTACTAGGTCGAATTTGCCCCACCTTACTCTATTTAATGAGTGATCCATCCGCAGCTAGGCAAAAAAATTGGCATAAGTATGCCATTCCAAGAAACGAAAGTCCCCAGTGACCACATTATGCGAAAAGTCTTGATTTTCACGCAGTTCATCGAGTAGATCCTAGTAGATTCCAGAAGCCAACTCGATATGCAGCGTGACAAGGGAACTTTCTCAGGTTGCAGAGTTGAGCGATCTACACTTTTTTGCGATTTAGAAGCAACTGTCGTTTTTCACGAGTTCTTTCATAGACCCCAATCTACCAACACCAGGCGGAATAGAAATTGCCAGTCCTTTTATCTACTCGGAAAAAAATCAGTTCTACTACTTTCTAGACAGACTGGAAGCACACCACCTTCTGAAAGTTAGGTAATGTTTGAAAAAGCTATAGTCTATAAACAGCTGACTTCCAGGGCACCGCAAACACGCAGGACTTTAATATTAATCAAACTTTGATAATTTCTAGGTGGGCTGGGATATATTGTATGTTAATTCTAGAAATTGCATATTTTGCTGAAGTCGTAAAAAGTTGACTTTCGGGCAAAAAAAAATTGGATTTGGGACCAGTGTGCAAGAACCAGGAAGAAATATAGATGGTGTACGTACATTTTGAAATTATTAAGATCCAAAAGGAAAAAATGGACAAGTTAAAATAAGTAAGAGCCAAAGCACCAAAGTAAAAAAAAGTCCGTTTTGGCTCGAAAGCTCACGACTGCTCATGTTAATTTTCAAATACTCTATCCCTATTTGGGGTTGTGATCGAGCTCAGTTCGCATTGCGTTCCGAAAAAAGTGCTAAATGTGGGATATAGGTCTCCCCATACTTGGATCTACTTTGTTGGCTCGGGCATGTTATTGTAATAACTATGGTTTGTCACGTTTTTAAGGAAATAACAAATAAAAGCGAAGCGATGTAAGTACAACCTATTTAGCTCGAGGAAGCAAGTTGCCTCTACTAGATTTATTTGTGTAATGGCAGGTAGCTCGCTGCAGATATTTAGACGGACATCTCGTGGTCGTTAAGATAGATAAGTGAGTGCTGCGATTTGGATGAGGTTTACGGACATATTGATTAGCAACTGCCTTGTGGACAGCACACAGCGTTCTCGCACCGGGATAGGGTTGCCACTTCTGTCAGGTCGTTCGCCCTAGATTTTGGTGAGCGTTGGAGGTAGAGAAAGATTGTTTCGGAACTCTCTGAAAACGGCACAGTTAAAGAAAAGAAGCTTGATATTTTAGCTCGATAACCGAATGAAAACATATTTGTGATTTTCAAAATCTTTATTTATTTATCTAAATCTATTTCACCCCTTTCAAAGAAATCCCCTTCCGCTGCAATACACTTATGCCAACGAATTTTCCAGTTCCAAGTTCCAGCACTTGGCAAAGTCCTCCTTCGGAATGGCCTTCTGCGATTCAGCTTTTACTATCGCAATCGAGTCCAAACGGTCTCTTGAGTTTGCTGATGAATAAGCAGGTTGCGGAACGATATTTGTTGAATTTTTGGCAAAATGCTCACGAAGAAACAGTGCTAACACGACGGTCTTTTTCAAAAAAATTTAGTGTGTTTGGAACCATTCGAGATTGGACTCTTCTCAAGCACAATTCGTCACTCAAAATCCAAACTATCAGCAATGTCTCTAATAGTCAATCGACGATTTCCAAGCACAATTTCTTTGACTTGCTTGACGTGATGTTCTTCAGTCGATGTTTTTTGGCCGATTAGATACCACATTCTACTCAACACTCGCGGCCGGCCTTGAACTCGTTATACCACTTGTAAACATTCTTTGAAGTCAGTGTCTGATCCCCAAAGGCTATCTGCATCATTCTAAACGTTTCCGCAGCCGAAATGCCATTCCGCAAACAAAATTTAATGCAACTTCTTTGTTCAATAAATTGCACCAAGCGCAATTGCGTTTCAACCACTTATGCATTATGCATGGTCGGGGGGTTTCGCCATTGCTTACCGCTTATGGCTCCAGACGGGAGCAGCGTAGGCAAGTTGTGCGTATGGATGATGATGCTCCAGCGAGTAAGGTTTTCAAAGCGGATGTTGGTGAATTCCCGTAAAGGGGTAGACTTTGGCTCTGTTGGAATAGGTAGAGCGTTGCTGGTGAAAGTATGAAAGCAGAAGAAGCATACATATACCCAAAATCCATAGATCCTTCTTATAGTGTATACAAATAAAATAAAAAAAAGACACACAGAAACAAAAATGAAAATGCACTGGGAAAATGGCTTAAGTTTTTGGATTGCTAGCGACCAATCGACAACTCCCCGCGCTTAAACTCTTTGGCCATCACACGGCCATGCTATCTGTCCCTCTCTATCACTCTCTCTCTCTCACTCACTCAGTGCTGCTGTTTCAGTTTCACTGCTGTCATAGTTGTTGTTGTTGCTTTTGCGGCTGCTGTTGAAATATAAATGCATTTGTGCCAAACCACAAAATGTGTTCAACCGGAAATTGTACGTGGAGTGCATGTGGGTGGTTCTTATGCATGTGGTTGTGTGTGGTTGTATCCGTGTGTGCATCTCACGGCAAAGTCAGCATTGATGCTACTAGGTCTGGTTTGGCTTTTGGCAGCTACCATCCGTTCCATTAGCTTTTTTTAAGCGCCTATTGCCAGGATCAGCAACTTCGTTGGCTGGCACTTTCCAGCTCTTCGTGATTCGCATGATTCGCTTGTCTGTTGAAATTTTAACAGATTTTTTGGGGGGCTTTTGTAAATTGCGGTTGCAAAAGCTGTCGTCGTTGCCACAGACGCTGCATTGCACTTTAAAGCTGCCCCGGCCAAACAAGCTGTATCTACACATGTTTTATTTACACAAACACAAATACACGCACACACACATGCAAGCCATAGCAGTTCTAAACTAGTTAGTAACCACTCTAAATGTCTTGAGTGCAGTCCATAGGTAGTTTTTTCGCTCTAGAGTGAAGACATGTCGCTTTTATAATTGACTTTTTAAAAAAAAACTTTTTCGAAAAATTTATATATAATTCCTTTACTACTGTATATTACTTTATTATGTGTTGAGTTCTTGACTTTAGGCCCGTTTTCTATTAAAAAATTTTTTTTCGTAAAATTTTAACTCTTCATACTTCAGACTTTGATAGTGATTGATCTATATGCGTTAGTCATCTTCGTAAATACCGCAGATTACAAAAGCTAGGGACTTCAAACGTTTACAACAGTTGTCATAAGGAGATGAAAATTGTTGTTGTGATTCGATATCTCCTAAACGTTCGCGCCTGTAGAATTTTGACATTAATAGAATCTTTTGATCTGAAACTCAGTGGTACGAGTTGAGGTTATATGCAACAGTCAGTCCGAATTAAAAAAAAAAAAATTTAATACAGTCGAGGCGGTGCCCGACAGTGTAATACCCTGCACCTTTTTTTTTCGAAAAAAGTACACTCCTTAATATTCGTACTAAGAACTTTTCAATTGGCTTTTTCTACCCTGTACCGTATGGCACAAAGGGTATATTAAGTTTGTGCAAGCCGAAAATGTATGTAACATACAGAAGGAGACGTCGGAGACCCCCCAAAGTTACCCAAAGTATGATCGGGGTGACTAGAGAAGTCGATATACCCATGTCCGTCTGTCCGTCTGTTTGAATGAACGCCTAGATCTCAGAGATGGTAAGAGCTAGAGCAACCAAATTTTCAGATTAGATGCGCTTTTATGTCAGGGCAGACAAGTTTATTTTATTTTTTTGATATCGGGTTATATCATATAGCTCCCAGAGATTTCAGAGGAAGTCGAAAAAAACAAAAAGTTTTAGATGGATAATTCGGTTGTTTATGAAGATATCGTAACCAAATATGGCACTCAATAGTTTTTTAGAGTTCCCAGGCACTGTACCAAATTCAAAATCGGTTGACTATATCATATAGCTCCCTTAGGACCAATCGGTCAAAAAAACGTGTTTTGTACAAAATTCGTTGTGTTTCGTTTGTTTGTGAAGATAATGTAACCAAATTTGGCATTCGGAAGTTTTCTTCAATACTGTACCAAATTTTATCAAAATCGATTGACTATATCATATAGCTCCCATAGGAACGATCGGTCAAAAAAACATTTTTGGTTCAAAATTCGTCTGTTTTTGGTTGTTTATGAAGGTATCGTAATCTAATTTGGCCTATAGGTACAGGTGTATAAAAATACATCAAAATATAAAAGTCTCATATAAATTTGTAGCAACAAGTTTTGGTAAACTTCTTCAAATTATGGCCTGTAGAAAAACTTCCTAGCCGATCATTTATAAAATTCCCTTGACGCCAACGCTGATACGAAATAGTTCTGAAAAATATTTTTTAAAGCAAGTTTGTGTAAGCAGCGCCCCTGATCCTTTACAAAAAATGGGATCAATCAGGTGCGGATTCAGCATTTGGTCTTAAGGTTCTTCACTTCGAAGTGTCGCAAAAGATTGCCAACCTATTTTCCCAACTTAAGGGGGGTTCCGGAACCGGAAATCGCCCTGGTATTCCACCACTGGGGTCAATTAAAAATTGTTGCCACCAAAAATTTCCCCGAGTGTCTTGATCTAGGGAAGATCTATATGCTTTCTTATGTATCTCGAAGCGCTGAGTCCAAAGAGGCTAACAGAATTGGCGCAATGGGTTCTATCCTAACCTCAAAAAATCGATATTTTTGCAGGACCGGTTGTATGGCGATGCTTTTTATATGTTTTTTGTGTTGCTAAATCGGAAAAACCCCTGCACGTCAGATTTCTAAGATAGCCTTTAAGATACGTATTTTTATGGGTTAGTTTGAGCTTATGTCTTAACCCTGAAGTGCTGTGGCATATGGAGCTCAGTCATGGTCTGGACTCTGAACCTGAAAGTCTTCTGTTTTTTGTGTTTCTGTGTCTTAGCATAACCTCAAAACATCCATAAAGAATCTTTTTCCGAGTCCTAATGTCCGACTCAGTTATTTATATGTTTTTGGTGTCGCTGAATACGAATCTGAGTGCTAAAAAACCTTGCCAGCTTAAAAACATTCGAGACGTCTCAATTTTTGTTATCAAACTATGAAAAATACTCTTAACAGTCCAAATCTGGATTTTTAAACAACAAAATTGTGTCTGGCTCAGAATAAAAAAAAATAATCATCTTTTGTACTTGATACCCGAAACACTAGGGATATCCAAGATTTATTAATCTGTGATTTAACTGATTTTGTTTCCTTTGTCGCTACCTAAAAAATATTAGTCCCATGAAGAATTTGTATTGCATAAGGAATACTAAATACAATATTATAATTTTTTTAATTTTATATTGTAAATCAAATATCCCTTAGTCCCATGAAGAATTTGTATTGCATAAGGAATACTAAATACAATATTATAATTTTTTTAATTTTATATTGTAAATCAAATATCCCTGCAGTTCGGTCGATCAAGGTTGAACAATTCACCTATGACTTCAGGCATGACATTTCAAAGTCAATCAGCACTGAATTCATAGCTGATTGCTAAGTCTAAGCTTCAGGCATGAACGCCTAGGACATGCAGTGCCAAATGAATGCGTAGATTTATAGCTGGTACTGAAATTTCAGGCATGATTTCATGAGTAATTCAGGTCTGAGCCGAACTGAAGGGATGCTGCTTCTTATAAAATGCATTAAACCAAAAATTCTCATTTTTTCAACTTGTATCACGAAATCAAACATTTAAGGCCCGAAGTTCATTGATTTGGTGAGATTTTAGGCACTGCATCTTTAGTGATCTCATACCCTTGTGAACGTACACTCTCTCCCGCAACTATTCTTTTTTAAACTAGTCTGCAACTAGTTGCTTTTGAAGTAGTTCAAGCTGGAACTGTTACTCAAATTTCAGCTGGGGTTTTGACATACACACCCATGCACACGCATGCATGCAATCGCTAGTCGCTTCTTATTTGCAACGATTAGACATGAAGTGTTCGTTGCTATGCAGCTAAAGTAGCATCAGAGAGCAGGAGCAGATGCGGAGCAGCGGCCGCAGCGCCAAACTTCGCTATGCTGCAGCAAACAGTTATTGGTCTCGTTAACGTCATCATCGCATGTCAGCCGCAAGCTAACGTCACAAAACGAACGCAGAGATACACAAAGAGAGCGAGAGATAGGTGTTGGGAGAGCAGCAAGCATATTGCAACTACATGACGGTGCCATTTTCGCTGGTGCCACCTGCTGCTAGCAACCAGCATCAATGATGCGTCAAAGTGCAAATGAACGTGCAACAGCGGAATGCCTGGGAATGTCTGCATTTTAGGTAGCACCGTGCCGCTCCCAATCACTCTATTATCCCATCAACAACCCATGCCGTGCCGGCAATAAGGCTAAGCAAACACAAGAAATGCGCTCATGCAGTATGCAGCAAGTAATCTCGTTTCTTTTAATCGTTGTTTGCCATCAAAATTAGAATTTTCTTAAGATGCCCCCAAACGGTGTAGTGGCAATAGTCTATAGAAAACGTTTTAGGCTTTTCATCGGCTATGTTTGCCTATTGCACTCAAACTGTCAACTCAGTTTGCAATTAAGTCGCCAAGCCAATTGAATACCCAAGCTATCTATTTTCAAGTTGTTTTTCTTGACTTTTCACCCAGATGACAGACAGGCCTGTTGTTTATCATCTTTTCAACGCCTTTTCATAATATACTTTAAAGTGTTCAAAGTTTTTCTTTTTGCTCTCTTTGCTTAGTCTAATTGAAAATGTTTTTATAGCAGATACGACACTAAATTGGTGTCAATATTAATATTATGTTTTAATGGTTATGTGTTTATGTTTCGGACTAAGGTGTGAAGTCTTCACAAGCATAGCTTTATATATGATGTTTTGTATGGTGATGTTGCATATCTTAATAGTTGTTGCTGTTAAAACTTTTAAAAGGGATTCTTTTGTTTTAGGATTTCTATTCCAATAATACAAATTGAAAGCATCCCATAACTAACATAGATTTATTATTCAGATGACGTAAGCTTCTGAGCTATAATTGTCATAAGTACCAAGATAACAAATAAAATTTAGAATGTGGTTAGTAACTTCTATTTCCAATAATGCAAAAGACAAGTAACTTAGAAGTTATTTAGATTTCCAACGAGATGATGCTAACATCTAAGCTGTAATTGTTTCAATTATCGAGATAACAAAGTAAATACTTTTACAAAATCTTAGTCTATCATCTTATATACTCTTCACAGAGGCTGTGTTGCTGTTCCATTGCTTTCCTTTTTATTTTCTTAACAATAGTAGATAATTGTTTTATCTATCTAGATAACATTTAATTGTAACTGTTTCTTTCGAAATCTTCGGTTTGGTTTTTTAGAATATGCGGCATCATCTGACATTCTTCACAGTTATATAGATTTCCATCGAGATGATGCCAACGTCTTAACCGTAACTGCCTCAATTACCAAGATAACAAAGAATAAACTTTTACATAGTGTAAGTCTATCATCTGTCATTCTTCACAGAGGCTGTGTTGCTGTTCCGTTGCTTTCCTACTTCCTACTAAATTTTCGGTTTGGTTTTTAAAATATGTGACATCATCTGACATTCTTCACAGGGGCTTTTAAAGTGGCGTCCTTTCCTTGCCTAGCCAGTTCATCCGCGATAAAATTCCTGGGAAGCAGATGAGGTGGATTGAAAACTGCTGAGCCATCTCCTCCAGAGACAAGCGACAGTTTTCCACTGACTTCATGTGTGATGTCAACGATGCGAGGGACTTTATAGCCGCCTGGTTGTCCGAGTAGATACAGATGTCCTTGTTACCTACTTTTAGTTTTTCTATTGTTGTTAAAGCCTCCTGGATTGCCATGACCCCCTGGAGACAGAAAGATGTTCTAACATTGAGTTGCTCAATGTAGACGCCTCCGTCTACACGGTTGTCCAGCTTGGAACCATCCGTGTATATCTTAATTGAGCCAGCTGGGCCTGGTATACCCATGTTCCACTCCTCGCTGGTTGGAATGTGGCTTAAAGTTAAGTGACCATAAATAGTTCAAAAATTAAAAAATAAAGCAAATTAGAGAAAATAATAGAGTTGAGAAAGTCCTTAATCTCCTCACCAAACAAGCTAATAAATTCATCTGCCCAGTACAGCCTTTTAACAGACCCGTGAGTAACCAGATAACAGCTTAGTATCCCAATCATTTAGAGTGCCATAAAACTCAACCAAATCAATTTGTGATATTTCTTGTTTTGTGAATGCATAACTTGGATTGCAAATCGCTCGGCTTGTTTATTTTTTTTTTAAAAAGGTTTAACCATTTTTTTGTGTCCATGACCTACCACAAATGTGAGTTGCACATCAAGTTAATACACATGGGACATACTCTGACACTTAAAGAATCTACAAAATGTATTTCCAGGCATGTCGAGTGCATTTTTTTGCTTTTGTACTAACCCGCTTGCAGCTCATTTTTCAGCAGCTGCAATTGGTCTGACGCAGCTTTGGGGGCTTTACAATGCTCCAATGTGCCCAGTGTCCAGTGTCGTTGGCAATGCCATTGATGCCATGACACATTCTAACAATCGGTCACTTTGACGGCTGCCCAGGCCCATTGTGTTTGTTGTTTTATTGTTTGTTTTTTGTATGTGTTGTTTCTATTCCATTGTATTTTATGCCGCCCAGATGAAGTCCCAGTGGGGTGGCAGGGTCTTGTTTTTCGCAAATGCGGGAGTTGGCTTAGCCGGGATTGGGGTCGGATGGTTCTGATGACCCAACCCCCTACACCCACTTGCATTCAGGTGAAACCATTTTGCAATTTCACGCGGCATGTGGTTGGGTTGACCAAACTGAAAGTACCGAGTCTCTTTTTTTACTCTCACTCTTGATGCACTGAGAAAAATACGCACTATTTGTGTTAGTAAGTATATTTTAAAAGTGTGGTTAGTCCTTTATTATACATAGCCAAACAAAAAATTTTAATTTTTGTCTCGAATTAACGCATTTTCGTTAATTATTATTTTTATTATTATTATTTATTATTATATTTTAAAAAATTATTAATAAATATTAAAGAAAGACAAGCTTATATTTTGGAGTTTGAAGGTAAATAATATTTTTTTTTTTTATTGAAATTTTTGAAAATTAATTTTAAAAAAATTGTAAAAAATTGTCAAAATATAAAAAAATTATTTAAATTATTAAAAAGGTTTATTGTTTAATAATAAATATTGGGCTTCGTCTCCTGCTCCACTCGCTCACCAATCCCCAACCCCAGAAAACTTTATATATTCAAAACTACGCTACGAAGACTTAAAATCTATATAAGGCTATAAACCATAATTATACCGATTTATTCTCGATATCGAACTAGAATTGAACTTATGGGTCTGATGGATTTGGGTTTTATATTTAAAAATGTTGAAAGAAAAAGGTAAATATAAGGTAAGGTAAAATAATATTTGAAGGTCAAGGAAGGAATAAAGAGTATAAAATTCTGTGTTCACTTTATAATATAATACATGAGAATCGATTTAATTAAAACGATAAACATGGAAGCGTGACCTAGATTTTGAGGTGGTCCATTTGGATCTCTTAGACATTGTGAGGAGAGTGAGGCTAATCGAAAAAGGGGACATTTAAGACAATAATCTAAGGGGTTTTCATCATTGATTAGGTATCATACATATCGGTGAAAATAAAGGAAGAGGGGCCCTTTTTACGACGACCTCATCGATTTCGATGAACTTTACATATGTGATATGTACTAGCCAAAAGTTACAAAAAGTTGATTTTTGTGAAAAATTCCGATTACACTAGTTTACAAATTTTAGTGTCATCGTGTGAACCTCGAAAATGAAGAGTTATTTGGGTAATTTTGGGTCGAGAAACACGAAAATTACATTTATTTTTTTTTCGTCAGAGCCGTTTTCGAGATTTTTTTCGAAAAACATGCTGTTGAACTGTCGTGAACAAAATGTTTTACCTAAATAAAATACCATAAGGTATATGAAGATTGAGTCAAAATTATTGAAGTTACAAGCAACCAAAACCGAAAAAAACATATTCGACCATTTTTAAAAATTTAAAATTTTCAATTTGCTTTTTATTAACAAGAAAAATTAAAAATTTTTTTAAGCTTTGAGTTGAAAGAGAATTCTTTTACGAACATTTCGAGCCCAAGATCTCAAAATAGATCTACAGTTCGATGCTATCTATTCTATGTCGGTAAAAACAAAAACATGTTTTTTTTAAAAACCTTGAAAGCAGCTCTTAAGAAAAAAAAAAAATTGATTGTTATTTTCGTGTTTCTCGACCAATAATTACCCTAAAAACACTTTTATACGAAGGTTCATTTTTCGTGTAAACTAGTGTAATTTATCGATATAAGATTTTTGATTTTAGACGTGTCTTCGACAAGACATATTTTCTAAAGTAGTAAAGATATGATCAATTTTTAATTTTAAAAGTAAAAATAAAAAATTTTAAAAATAAATTTAAAATTTTTTTCATAATACGTAATACGTTGATTTTTTACTTGCTGAATAGAAGTAGATTTTATTCAAAATAATAATTTTAATTACTAAATAAAAAAATAAAAAAAAAACTTTTTCTGATTAGATTAATTTTATTAAATGTTTTTGAGGTCGCTGAAACCGACTTTCAAGATTGTAAGGGCAGCTCCTGTAGGTATGCTACAATTTTTGCAAAATGTAAATTTTTTTTTTTATATTATTTATTTACAAGTTTAAATGTTTTAAAACCGCATATAAATATGTATATATTCCTATATTGTTTTTCCGTATGTAGAACCCTTTGCTCATAATTGATTTTTATTTTCCCTTTTTTCTGAGCTGCCAAGATAGGTAGTAGAGAACAAGTTTAATTAAGTATATAAATTATTATATAAATAAATTATATATAAATAACCAAACTTTTTAATAAAAAAAAAAAAAAATATATTTTTTTATAACTAATTGGTACGCCACAATGAACGTCTCAAAAGCCACCGCAAAGGTTGGCAAAATGGCTCCCTAATGAGAATCCTATAAAAAGGCTAAACAAAAAGTTTTAAAAATCTGATGCCTGCTGAGGGGAACACTGCCGTGTTCCGTCTAAGATATCTCCAGCTAATCATGCTAGATTGGCGAATAAAATAATTATTTATTGGCAATAAATTTATTAACAGATGAGGCTACAATCCAATATTGTGAAAAAAAATTGAATCCTAAGATAAACGTGTGAGTTCTTCAATGGAATGGTGTAAGCGCTGCACATGGATCTTGATTTAGCGTGAAGAGAACCTTATAAGGAGATCTCTCCATTTATCTGAATATTTAAATATTTTGTAAAAAAAAAATTTAGCTGCTGTTGTCCAGCATTATATATACAGATATATCTATAGCCCATCCAGTGCCAGTGAGTTTATCGTTTGGTGAAATCATCAGCATTTATTTTGTGTTATCGATGAATACATCTTTATTTACAAAATATTTATTTTAAAATTAATTGTTTACACAAAGTTTTAGAGTAGGGAAAAATCTGGTCTCCAGGACAAAAATGTTTGCATTTAAAAAGTTTTTGAAATTATGTCGAAAACCTGATGTGATGGGATCGAGGACTACAAATTCAGATTTTTATGTAGACTTGTGTAATTTCAAATGCAAGAACTAATAAAAACATGTATTCTGGGTTCAAAGACAAACTACGTTTTACTCAGAGGCCCGTATGCAGTTTCAAAATTAAATACAATTTCTATGAAAATTTGGTGTGCCAAATTATGCAAAGTTTGATATGACTGCGAAAATTAATTCATTTAATAATTTTACTGTATTGATATAGGTTCCTTAACAGCTCACAACGAATAGTAAATAGTAAACGGCTTTATAAAGAATGTTTCGCAACGATTCTTCTATTAGCTTGCACATTAATTTTGGTTATGCCAGCAAAAAAGCTGTTGCTATTTCTGGCGCCATCTAGTGGACATGCGCTGGCGCCATCATACGTAAAGACCTAAAGTCTGCATCGTTCATGCAAAGAAATTATGAGCATAGGGTTAGATATTCAAGACTTACGCTTTTTATTTAAATTTAACCAAATTAGCAACTTCAGCTTCGATTTTTTCTCAGTGTGGTAAATGCGTCATCAACAGCTAGGGCTGACACTTTGGTTCGGTGGGAGGGGCAGGCAACTCACGCCTAGTTGGAGAGAAGACAAATGGAAGCTTCGCTTGTTTGGCTACTGGCAGCAATTAAAAGATTTCATTTTGTTGCCCTTTCTTCTTCTTCTTCTTCTTCAATGTCTTTCGCTTTCAGAATTTTTTTACCCCAGTTTTTTGTCTCCCTTAATTTTTTTTTTTTTTTTGTGTTTTAGCTGCTGTTTGCATTTAGTCACTGTTAGTTTTAACTTTAAGGGTCATTTGTCTTTTGCAAAGTTTTAGTTGCACTTTGTTTCGACCAAGTTTTCATGTCATTTTGATGACTGTCAGGGCTTCTAGTTGTACCTATTGTTTTTGTAATAGTTGTTGTTGTTGTCGCTCTTGTTGCACTTGTTCTTTGTTGTAGCAGTTGTACAGAATGACCACAAAAATGATGCTTGACCTCATGGCGCTTAGTACATGAGTTTACCATAATATATTATATATTATAAATTAATTGCATTTTGTATTTGCGAAGCACATAACAACTTAATTAATCACTTGGGGGTCTCAATTGCATTTTGCATGTTCATAATTTTGTACCATAAATATTTCACAATATTATGTGGTACATATAAACAGTAAAGACAAGCGAAATTTGTCACTTCGAAATTGAAATACGCTTGATATATAAGTACAGTAGGGTGGCAGATGACAGATTTTGAAACCGTCGATATCAATAACCCCACCGACTAAAAAGTTTCCTTTTTACCTATATGAATTTAAAGACCGAAAGTATTTGATGGTCACTAAAATAGCTCAAAGGTCATATAAAATTTTCATATGAATGCATAAATAGCGACCAAACCGTAAGATTGATTTCCCCCCGGCCCCGGAGCTATCTCAGGGGCCCGGTGCAATTACTGTCGTAGTTACAGAACACAATGATTCAAGCTAAAGGTGTAATAGAGGGGCCGGTACTTTTTCCACCCCGTGCTCGGATTTTATCTCTAAGGCCCTGAGTGTGATCGGTACGTTAAAAAACTTTGCGTTACATGCCGCGTCGTTTTTATTAAAATTTTTTTCAAAAGACTATTTTAGAGATCTAGTTTTTATTTTTTTATATATTACTTTTATATTTTATTATCATCAAATGTTTGGAGCTTGAAGTGTGTGAAACAATGCTTTCTGACTACCGATGGTTTTTGCACCATGACAATGCAACGCCTCACACTGCATGGATTCTTCGTGACCATTTCGCCAGAAACTCAACCCATATCGTTTCACAACCACCGTATTCACCTGATATAGCACCGTGCGACATCTGGCTATTCAAGAAACTCAAAAGACCGCTCCGGGAACACCGTTTTCAGTCGATTGAAAGATTCAAGCCGCGTCGAAGAGAGAGCTAAAGGCCATCCCGCAAATCGATTTTAACAACTGTTTCGAAGATTGGAAAATCCGTTGGCATTGTGCATTGTATCAGGTGGGGGGGGGATTACTTTGATGCCGATGAAATTGATTTGGACGAATAAATAAAGATTTTTTTAAAATAAATGCTATGTCACCTTATTTTTTGGTCTCAGTAGTATGACCTTATTATAATGATATCTTATTTCAAAATATACTTGTTGAAAGTCAGAAAAACTGTAAAAATAAATTCCATAATTTGTACAGATTTTGTAAAAATCACAGCATACCTTCAGGGGCTTGGAATTGCTTCTATTTAGCATGATCTTAAAATCAATAACCGGTAGAGTTAAACGGTCCTCTGAATTTTTTTTATGGAGCTATGTATTTAATAGAAGGCACAAAAAGTTTTAATTTTTCGGTTATATAAAAACTTTCTTTGTATCGAAATTTACAATTTTGCTACTTTTTGTGCCAAAACGTACATTTCCTAGTCCGTAACTTTTTGCGGAACCACCGAGATCAGCTGTTGGATGTTTGCTCTCTATGAAAACAAAACTATCTCTGAGCGTATGTATTAAATGAGCGAAAACTTTGAGATTTCGGCGAGCATTCGGTCCGGTCATTATCTACAGTTCAGTAAAAAATCAGTTTAGTACAACCAGAGGTATTTGCTTTTAAGTAAAGAAACTTTTTTTTTAATTTAGAAAAATGTTTTTTTTTTAAATATCTCGAAATCCGTCCCATGAAAAATTTTGGGGACTGCAATTTCCGAAATGAGAAAAACGTGTTGAGGAGACTAAAATTTTTTAAAATTTGTAAACTAGGGTAATCAGCCTAAGGGAAATATGAGAATACATCCAAAAGAGCAAGAGAAATATGACAATTTATCGAACATAGTCAGAAAGATTTGCGAAGTTATCGTCCAGCAAAAATGTGAAATTGGGTGCAAGCAAAAACGAATGAAATTTATGCGTTTTCGATTTGTGAAATTCGCAGCACGGCTGATACATACATACCTATATTTTTTATTTACATACGCTGTATATACTATGACAGATTTAATATACTCTCTGTGAGTGCATTTAACCACAATACAGCTTTGAGGTTAGATTACCAAATGCAATTGTTGTTTACTTTAGCCCCCACTACATAAATTCACAGCCCTAAACTGCATTCGATTGCAATGAATTGATATTCAATTAAGTCAAAAAATGGTTTTGTTTGGGGCGTTGGCGCCAATTTAAATCCACTAAACTCAAACCCCCAACTAACAAAAAAAAAAAAAATACCAAAAACCAACGTAATTTTTACTAGAACGAAGCGAACTGGCCGCTGGCTGCAATAACAAATATTTATTTAGGTTTGGCAGTTTATATTTTATGTATTATATGGTTAGTATATACTATATATGCTTATAATGTACTATATATGTATACCTATGTACAAGGTATTGCGGATTTGGAGGCTAAAAAGTTTATAACAAACATTTATGGCAGGCAATACAACAAAAGTTTGTACTTGATTAAGGCTCGCGGCAAGGCTGCAAAAACAAAGAGCGTTTTGAGAGAGTAAGCAAAGTGAGCACAGCATATGTAATAATTTGCCTTTAGATATAGCAGCCGCGGCGAAAGCCATAGATCCCACGCAGCTCTGCCAGAGTTTTGTAACGTAATATAAAATTGGTTTTACGCGCTAGTCTACGACGTTTCATACTAAGTTTGCTTGACTTTATGCCAGGTTTGTGCACCAGAAAAGCATTATCCAGTATATGAAACTCATAGCCCAAGGCGCATAAGGCATAGCATTGCGTTAGCTTGTCGCCCATGCCCTCCCAGCTAAGACGCTCATCATAGGGCGGATCTTGCTGTGTGCCTATAAAGATGGGTTCCCAGCTGGCCAAGGCGCCAGTACGTCGTGCCACCTGAAAAACACTCAATGCATGCGTGTCGTCATTATGCTTAATCCATGCCTGCAAATGCGGTCCCTCATGACAGTCTGGACAAAAATGCTGATGAAATGGTATGGCCCTGCTGCTGGCCAGCAATTGCTGCAGTTGCTGCTTTGTTTGTGGTAGACTCACATTCTGTGCCACCTCAAAGATGCGCAGCGGAAACACAAAGGGATGCTTACGATGCAACAAATACTTTTGTGACGCCAACATGGCAAAGAAGCGTTCAACCAAATGCGGCGTTGGATACAGCTCTATGTCGGAGGCCAGCACAAAGTGTGTTAGCGCAGCATTGCGTGCCACATTACGTCCCACATTGATGGGATAAAGCAGCTGCTTTTGTTTTCTATAGAGGCGTCTGGACGTCACATTCAAAAATGGCGCCGGTTTGTTGCAAGCTAGTTGTGGTTTCAAAGCATGCTGCAACTTGGGCACAGTGCTGGGCAAGTGCTCCTTATCAAAGTATATATGAAAGCTGACATACTCGCGTACCAGCTGACGCTGTGCCGCACACTGACGCAGCCATTTAATGCTATCCAGCGTTTTCTGAAAATCCTCACCCGGCGCATATAGCGCCACGCTTATGGGCGCCTGCCAGCGTTCCAGCAGCGGCAGCAGATTATCCAAATATCTATAGTCCGCATGGGTTGTATAGGTCACGCTGGAGATGCAGTGCAGCTGGCCATGCGCGGCTTTTATATAGTTCTCCAGCAGCCAGTAATTGTTGTGCAGTGTCTTGCGTGATATATAGGCGCGATCCTGGCAGTTGAGCTGCATGCGCAGCTGTACCGGCACAGCCGGCAAAGCCTGCACCCAGCTAACGCACAGCCAGAGCAGCAAGAGCACTAATTTGTGTTGTATTTCAAAGGATTTGTTAATTTTCATTTCCTAAACTGCTTCAAATGTAGTTGTTTATTTTTGTTTAATTTGTGTTTGTTCCTGTATTTAATATTATTAAATATTTTTTATTTATACAATAATTTGGAGCAGCGCCTACTTAGTCATTAATATTAATTAGCAACAGTTTAATATGCAGCCTACGCAAAATACACAATTAATACACAAAATTAATGTACATTGTTATTCATTGTAAAGGCTAGCCCTTCTCTGCGCTGCTTCCAGAACTCATCCTCCAACACACAACACCCCTCCAAGGCAAATTGCTCCAATACTCTTTGCCGCATAATAACAAATTTTAATTATGCGCCATTTTGGCTTTGAGTCATTGAATGATGCCAGGCCATTGGAAAGCGGTCTTAAAGTACGCTTTATATAGATGTATAGAAATAGCAAACAATAAAAAATTAAAATGAAGAAACTTATGCGAGAGCAGCGAAGCTGAAATACTCTACGAAGAGCAGTAAAAATTTGTTTGGTTTCTCTTTAAATGTGTCCTGTTTTTTGACTAATAGAGATAGTAAAAAATAGATTTGTTCCCAAAGAGTTGAGAGTTGTTTGTTCAATATATATTTTAAGTGCAAAAAGAATTATGCAAAAAACCAAGAAGAATGTTTAAACTATCAAAAATGCACAAAATTTTTTATTAGTTTACTCCTTCTTAAAAAAATAAGTTCAAAAAACTAAAATCCGAACACTGCGAAAGATGCCCTCAATATTTATCGCCTAATTATATATTTATATACACTTACTCGACATATATTTTTATATATTAAGTAGGTACCATACATACCATACCATATAATGTATAGTGCAGCGTATAGGCGTGGCCATATGCCACGATGCCCTAAAGCTCATTATCACTAAGGCGCCATTTTTTTTAGCTCATGACTCTATGTCGTGTAAAGGGCGCAATATTTAATTTGATGTCACGTTACATAGCCTAAAACCAGCTGACGATCAAGACCTTTCCAATGATATCATAATTTTCATATTATACTAAGCGGTTTGAAATGTAGGAGCGAATTTTCATACATACATACATAAACGTCAAACACATAACCCTCCTACGCCTAACAATAAGGTCCCAATCAATCAAGTAGTCTAATGCAGAGGCCCTTCCAAGAACTCCGTATTAACCCTCCTATGGGACTAGCGTTCAAAAAATCCCTCGCCTATTTTTTCTGCTGACGTAGGTAGTAGCGGTACGTTTTAACACAAGCGCGTCTTTACTTAATTTACATTCAGTTTTCCACCAATACAATTGTTGCGGTTGACTTCCAAATTTTTTCAATTACAATATTAAAACCAGTGGCTGATCCACGGGGGTTTTTCGGGTTCGAGCCCCCGCCCCCTAAAAGTTAGAAAAATGGGTTGCCAGTTTTTTGCGAGCGCTGATATATATGGGGTAAGGTGGGGCAAATACGACCTAGTAATTGGTTTTGGCGTCAGATATACAAAATTAACGCTTTGCTCCAACTTTCTACAACTATCGATTTCTTCTGAACATTATTAATTTTTGAGATATACAATTTTTCAAAAAAGTAAATTTTTGTAATTTTTAAAAATATCGGGATAAACCCGCCGGAGACGGGGACCACACAAAAAAAATTGCATAAAAAATCGTCCAAAACCTTACGTGTAGCTTTAAAAAAATATTTTTCGCTGGTTTCCACTGTCGATAAGGGATAAAATAAGAGTGTGAGCATGCAGGCGACATCACCTTATCCTTTTACCATGGGCTGGCTCAATGTTTATCTAATGCACAAAAAAAAATTCGCACAAAAACAGGTTTGACTGGGATAATTGGATTGAAAAGCTAAGAGTTATTTGATTTGCTGTCCAAATAGCTTGTTGGCGTATTTATCCTTCGAGCTGGACGTCTGGTTGGCTCCACCATTTATGGGTCGGATTTGCCCCACTGTGTCATTTTTAATTAAATTAAATTATACGAAATTTTTTAACCAATACTATACATTCACTATATAGGTCTATGTTTATGGTATATAAGCCACTTATCGTTTTTTTCGATCACTTTATTTAACAAGAAAAAATTTATAATCAAAAATCGCAAAAATATATCTTTTGTCATTTGAGCATCTAAATATAGAATGACAAACAACTGTCATGTTACCATTTTGTTTAATTTAATGCTCTACACGACAACACTAATATGAGGCTGATCAGTATTGCCGTTTTTGAGAAACAGTGGGAGGTCGGGTTTACCCACACTGTCGGGTTTGGCCCACCTTACCCTATAGATTATCTCTTGAAACTTCAATTTATGCCTATACTGTAACTCTGACGTCATTTGCATAATGTTAATATCAAAATATTTTATCCCTGATGTACCAGTTGTTCTTCTCAACCATTTTTGGGAGTAACAAATTTCATGATTTTTGACGAACTTGAGATCGCTGCATAATATGAATAATAATAATAAAATAAATATAATAAATAATAAAATTTTCAAGTAACACAAAGATGATTGATGATGAGGATAATGAATTCGTGAGATACCAGCGGATATGTTAGAAAAAAAGTATGGCGAAATTGGAGCTTCCGGATGAACTACTTGAAGCATAGTCGTGGTCAACATTTACATGAAGTAATCTTTAAAAAGTAAATGGCAAAGATTGATTTTCAACCTCAAATAAAAATTTCATACATTTTTGCACATTTTTGTTGAAAAATTCAAAATTTCATCTTTGAACGCAGGAATATTTAAAACAATATTTTTAGAGATGAAAAATGAATTATTAATACCTGAAAATATCGATATTTTTCGTAAAACTATCATTATCCTTCGTTTACAGACAGCACCTAGATAAAAGTTTTCTCAATGAATCATGCACAACGTAAGGGATATCTGGTAAAAGGTCTTTTCGCACGACGCCCCTAATATCCCAAGTTTTTTTGTTTTTCAAAAACTTAATAAATTATTTCTAATATTATTGATTAGATACACCCAGAACGATTTTTGAAAAGCTGCCATCGTGAAAAAAAATGCAACCTTAATTAAATACTGTGTTCTAACTTTAGGAATATCAATATATCAAAAATAAAATAAATAAATAATAATAGTAATAAAATATATAAAATATAACAATTTTAAATTTAAAAAAATATATTTTTTTTAAAATATTAATTTTTGTTTTTTTAAATAATCAATTAATTTTCAAAAAAGATTTAAATAATTAAAAAAAGGTAATTAAAAAAATTCGAATAATGGTAAATAACTATTTTAAAATATTTTTTTTGTGACTTGTGTTAAAGATTTCATTTTAAAAAACACTCAAAGACCACAACAACAAATAAATCAATTCAATATTGTACACTAGTTGTGAATCATCATTATGTCAAGAATTTACTCAGTAATTTTTTTGTAGTTATCTCCAGTGGCGGACTCACGGGGGGCTTTCGGGACCGCACCCCCCCCAAAAAGTTTGAAAATGGTTTGCCATTTTTTGCGAGCTCTGATATATCTACACTTCGAAGAGAAAACCCCCTTCCCCCAAGACCAAATATTATATCCGCACCTGGCTATCTACTAATTCATATAAGTTCTACCAAACTTATAAAAATTATTAAAGTTAAATATAAGTACATACTATAAAAATAATTATTCGATTAAGTTTATGCTGCATTTGTTCATTCCTGTTCCTGCAAATTAATTTATAGTGCTGCATTGGCTTAAACTTCCGCCCTTTGCCCACATAATGACAAAATCAATATACTTGTTCTAAGAGCATATAAATTATTTAATAATTACGAGTAGGAAATTCATGAAAATATAATTTGCGATTATTGTTATTAGTGTCAGGCACTTCAACAGGCAACCAAATACCAGCACGCCCAGGACACCCCTAACTCCCTCGATATTTGCACGTAATGGCAAAAACTTTCAATGAAATGTTGTGAAAGTTTTAGCCACATAAAGCAACAGCAAAAGCAACAACAACAGCTGAAAAATTTATAAATTCAATAGCAGCTAATTAAAATTAAATCTGAGAGAACGTTGCTGTTGTTGTTGTTTGTATCGACGAGATGGCGCACATGGCTTAGGCACCAACAACAACAATAGTAACAACAACAAGGACAATAACAATGCTCAGAGGCAGCAAGGATGCTATGGCATAGTGTGCTGGCAGGATATGCACGGTAAATGCTGTAGCCGGAAATGAAACACGTGCTCTCTGCCTGTATGTGTGTTTGTGAGTGTCTGTGCGTGTATCTGTGCGAGCAAACTTTTACATGGCACATTGGTCGCTTTTATAGATCAGAACTAAAATACCAAAGTCCAAAGTTTATATTGCTCGGGTACGTTTCAATCCAGAATAACTACTATAGAACAAATATAATACAACTTCTGTCGTTTTGCTCTCGTTTGTTCTATTCCAGAAGTTCTTGAATTTGATATTGGAACACCATATTTTATTTACTGAGTCGGTACAAAGCTAATTCGTTTCTTTCATGGCTGTATTGTGTGGCTCACTGCCACCCAGTAGTATCAAAAAATTAATATTATCCGTAAGCAACTTTTTGAAGATTTTTGATTCATGTTGTTATCTGACCCCACTCGTTCCTAGGAGAATATCTCTGTTTTCACCCACACTGCAAAAGTTATCTCTTGGAAATAACAACAAATAGCTACAAACTAATCCGATGTACACCTTGATTTACATATGCAGTGACTCAAATCCAATGATCAAATAAACACAACGACTATAATTCCAAAATCCCAAATAAAATAAATACAATATGCGTGATGTGTACACACTGTGTATCAGCTTACATCTTGGAATTGACTAAGGATACTCGATGAGGCAAATTAAGACAAACTAAAAATTGAAGAAGAGACAAAATTCAAGGATTTTTCGAAAGAAAGTTTTTCTGCAAAAATTCGAGGTTTCGTAAAGGACTAGAAAGTTTATCCCGGCTAAGTGACTTTGTAGCTTTAATTAATCTGAAAAGAATCGTTAATATACGAAATACGAAGATAATCTAATACATATTACTTCCTCTTTTCCTCTTTTGATAATATGTGTCCAAGGCAGGTGCGGATCAAGGATTTGGTCTTGGGAGCGTTCTTCACTTCGAAGTGTATATATATCAGAGCTCGCAAAAGACTTTCAACACATTTTTCGAACTTTTGTTTTCGGGTGGGGAGGGGTCCCGGACCCGAAAGTTCCCCGTGGATCCGCCACTGGTTTTTTTTTTTTTCTAGTTTCTTGATTGTTTATTAGTGTAAATCCATAAAAAGTATTTAATGTTACTCGTTTTAAATAATATTTAGCTTAACATATAAATAAAAATATCATAAAAAATTACATTTTGATATTAAGAGTTCACTTTTAGATTTCATTTTCCGATTTTCATGATATTAACTTTTGATTTTTCTTGATCATTTTCGATGCCCTGTGATACAATCATTCGATAAATACTAAATTAGAGATTAAATTAATTCATTTTAAACTCATATGCTGTAGTCAAAACTGTTTAAAGTCTACACTTCTGGACTCAACCGTCTGCTCTGAGAGCGCCCTTTGCGTTACCAGTGCATGTTCTATGACGTCACTCGTGTAAACTAATGTTGGCAGCTTGCAAACTCTTTAATGTTCCTATATTCATTCGCAGTAAAAGCCATAACCAAAGTTTAAAACTATTTTTTGCCGCAGGCAGAATACAATTGGTTCCACTGTGCATGGCAAGCCCCGGCACATGGCAGCTGAAACTTTGTGCTCAACTGGAAGCTGGTTTTGAATGCCTGCTTGGCTGTTTATTTATGGCTGTGTGTGTGCGTGTGTGTGTGAGAGCGTGTTTCTCTCAATGTATGTGTGTTTTATTAATTATTGAAAGATTTGATATCGGCTTAAAGTTTTGCTCTTGTTTTTTTCCCAACAGAATTTTTGGCAAGTAAATTGTAAGAACTGGCTTACAATTGTCGCACTTCATTTGGGTGGCATGCATCATATGAGCAGAGAGTATAACAAATCCAATTTGTTTGTGCCCCTGGGCGCATCTCTGCATCGCTGGGGCATGAAATGGCCAAAAGGCAAGTAAGTTAAACCAACTTTAACCTTTTTCCCATTGCAAAAGCTGCTGCCAAAGCTGCTCCAAAGACTCCATCGATGCACTTCATGCAGTTTGCTGTGGAAATGAACCTATAAATCAGTTTATAATGGAAAATGGCCAACGTTGTTGGGGCAAACTTTCACGCAAATAGATCAACGCCCAAGTGCAAGTCAAATGTGTTTTTTGTTGGAACGCTTGACCGGCCCAAACTGAACATTTTTCTACTTACTAACTTTATATTACAGGTATATAGTAGTAACTCCTCCGGTGATAGAGTGAGCTACTTAGGATAAGGCAGTGAGCAATAGAGTTAGTAATCTGGTAAGTGAAAGAGACAGCGCATTGAGGCGAGCATAATTTGTGAGATGATGGCATTTTGGCTAAAATATTTGTGTGTGGACGTTAACTATAAATAAGTAAACGTATTGACAAATATGGTTACGGGAGAGAGAAGCGAGATATGGAGCATTTGCGAAGAGATATCTCACTTTCTTGGCATACCCAAGGAGTAGCAGAAGATTGCTCAAAAAATATGATTTATTTGTCTTTCAATCAGTGACAAGAAATTAAAATTAACAATCGTAAATTTATACTTTTTCAAGGTAGATGCCAATTCCAGAAGTAGGATATGAGAAATATTCTTAGTAGATGTAGGTAATACTCCCAATATCTCTGAGTAATATTCCGAGTATGTTTGGCATGTTTTTGGAGAAACTTTAAACTGCTAATTCTGAATGTTATATAAACAATTTATCACAATCAAGATGACGTATCCTTTACTATGACAATGGCATCTGCCAAAAATCGGCTAAAACAACAAGGTTTTTGGACATTTAAAACTTGGAATTAATGGATCATCCGCCTCACAGCCCTGACTTGTCATCTTCGAAAAGGCAAAAGTTCTTTTTAAATTGGTTTGCCGGCCTGACAAAAGTGTATTCAGCATTATGAAGAACATTTTCTATAATAATAAACATACATTTAATAATGACTACATCATCTTCCTTTTACTTTTAGGCTAGTCATATAATTAGCAGCACTCGTATTTGTTTTTATTATGCTACTTCTAACTACCAAACATGAATAAACACAACCAAAGATTGCAGACATACCCTACTATTCTGGTAAACAACATTTTGTAAACTAAAAACATATTCTATTGCAATTTTGAGCATATTGAATTTGTGATAAATGCTGAACAAATGATTCCTGGAAATCATAAGTTGGTTAGCCAAAGTATATAGATTTTGACTCACTCAAACTCAGCTCTTTGTATGCTGCTATTTCATTTTATCAATGTATGTGTAAAAATGTCTATATTTATGTAATTGTGTATGTGTTTGTGTATTTGACATTTAGCGCACGCATTTAACATGGCTTGTCAACGGCAGCTCTTCAAAAATTTTCGTATGTCAGGCATTTTGTTATTGTAGTAGCACAAATGCTGCATATTTGAGCATATCCGGTTTGATTTCAGTGCAAACAAAATGGCCGACAGACGTGTTTCCGTTTGTAACGCACACTAACAGTAAAAGCAACGGCAGCAGCGGCAGCACGTTGCCCATTTACAGTTAGATATTTATACAGTTATCGCATATATAAATGCTGTATACAGTGCGTATACATAATTTTTGCTGGCAAATGCAATAATCCAATTGATTAAAGCTTGTCTCGCATGCAATGCATGATCCCTCTCACTGTCTGGGTCTCAGGGCCTCGTAATCAATGCCTAAAAGTTTTTGTTGTTGTTATACGTTCGGTTTTATACCCTGTAGGCTGTTGGGATAAGCGTACTATAGGTTACTGGGAAGTACTATGTAACAGAGGAACGAATGCACACTTTAGACCAAAGAAGGAATGATCAGCATCCACTCCGGCATCGCTGCTCTCATTTTCGTCCGTCTGCTCAGACGTTTGAAATCCTAATTCTCGGTGACCATGAGAGCAGAAGGCACAACATTGTTAGGTTAAGATTTTTCAAATACATGTTAACGTCTCCGTAGAAGAATTTTGCAGCATTAAAGATATAGTAATATCCAGTGCTGGAATAACATCGATGCTTTTGATGCTTCTAACTGGAAAACATCGATGTATCGATATATCGAAGTTCAATTTAAGATAATATATGGAACGAATATCCAGTTTCGGCCGTAATTTTCGTCTTTTTAAATTGTGATTGGTTATATGTGATGTGGTTATATCTCATGTTACTAAGAATACTATTGTTAAGTTCTTCAAATCTTAACATTAGATGAAAACTTCAAGGTTTAGGCAATAACAAATTAATTTCAGACCCCTTTTGATCAATAAATTGGAAGAAAATTTCTTTCTGTTTATTTATAAAACTCATTATTCGTTTTCAGTTTTGGAAAGTATATCATTCAAGTAAAGGAGGAGTACGCAGAATATTTCCGCCAGCCACGAATCTTTCGAGATAGCTTAGGCATAAGGTCCGAGATTGGGGATTTCGTCTTTGCAGAAATTATACTCCATATATCCCATCTCCGTTGAAAGAGCCCTGCCTGGTAAAAGAGAAGACTAACCGGAGGCAAAGAAAAAATCTACAATAATGTAATTTACGACAACTTTTTCGAAATTTTTTATTTTAATCTAAAAAATCGGTTTTCAGGTCAGGTTTCGCGATCAGACCATATTTTCAAATGTTTTCGTGATCGCTGAACACGAAACTAAAGTCCGAAAAACCCCAGCTGGGGTCAGGGCTCTGACATAATGTCAATCCGATTCAATTTTTTTTTTTTTTTTTGGAATCCGTGTGTCCGACGATGTTTATTATATGGTACTAGGGTCAAAGGTTCAAAGTATCCCAGCCTTAGAGAGTTCTGAAATAAATCATCGAATGTTTTTTTGTGTGGCTGTGCTATTTATTTCGGGATAGTTATTTTTAAACAACCCATAATTCCACACAAAAAATTATATATTATTATATTATATATAGGAAATATCAGCAAACAATTTTGATATTGTTGTGAAGAATCTGACCACGTCTTCTTAAAAACATATGACATTTAAAAACAAATCTTGAGGAGCAAACTAAAAAACGCTGCGTTAACATTTGAGCCCAAGCGAGCGGAGTTCCTTGATCGATGAAAAAAAAAATGAAAAATTGTGAACATACAACAGATAGTAAATTTTAACGATTGCAAAAACCAATCTGAATCCCTTGAGAAATTTTCGTGGGAGTCTTAAAGCCAAAAAAATTTGAGCTCGGCAAAACTATATATGCTATTGGAAAATATTTTACAGACCTTACCACGTTCTACAATAGCATTAAATTTTTATTTTATTTATATAATTATGAAGTATAAATTAATTCTAGATTATAAAAGGTTTGCAGCCAGAGCAACATGGGGCAGGACTTGGATAGGAAAGCAATTCAAAATTCAGGATCAAAACGTATAACCATCGACAAGCTAATACTTCTAAATTTCGTATGAAGAGTCATGTGAGCCTAATAAACCAAATATTTCAAATATTTTAAGTACTTTGTTGCGTTACGATACATCGTAATTTGTCGAAGAATTTGTTGAAGAGTGACTTTTTATGCTATTCTGGTTAGATAGTTGTAAAGATCTCTGCGAAAATCAAAATGGATAACTTTATATGAGCGTGATCCCACAAGTTTTGTAAGTAGACACATGTTAGCCTAACAAACAAAATATGTTGACATTTTCTTTAAGATGCGTATTTTTGAAAGTCAAGCGATAAATATTCATGTTTTCAAAAAGTAACGAAGCATGGGATTATTGAGGATAGGGTCTTACTCTTCGAAGATCACAACTCTATATAAGCAAAAACCCACAAAATTCGTATACGCAATCATGAGCCTTTTGAACGAAATATGTTGCTATTTTTATTAAATGTGTATTTTAACGATTTTCACGCTTTCTTTGAAAGCCATACGACAAATTTGCATAAGTATTTTGGAACTAAGAGAGAATGAATTTTATTAAGCTTCGATAGCTGATAACTCTTTATAAGCTAGAGACCATATGTAGACTTCTGTGTGCCTAATAGACATAAGAATGTGATATTTTCACTAAATAAGCATTTCTCTGTTCCCAGATCACATCTCTTGATCATATATGTTTCATATATAGACTTGTGTGAGCCTAATAGACCACAAAATTTGACATTTTCTCTTAACAAGCTTTATTTATCTGCCTCCATATCACATCCCTTGATTCAGGTTGATCCCAAATAGGTTTCTAGTGTTCGATGCCTCGTCCTCCGAATGATTGGAGTATCTTATGGCTCACTCGGAAATTATACTGTGAATAAAAGAATAAAATTTGGACCACAGTCAAAATCTTCTTTTCTGAAGCCCAAAACGCTGAGCGTATGGAAAATTGCTGCAGAGCATCCAACAGTTGTTTGCCACCACGACTGATTTAATTTTTTTTTGTTTGTTTGTGTATTTTACATGACTATGGGACTGGGTCAGTGCGGGCTGTTAGAGGCTTTCTTCGGTTTATGTCTAACTCTTTAATCTTTGTGCCTTTTTCTGCTGCCGCTGCCTTCGACATAAAAAATTTACCAGTTGATTTTATGCTGGATTAAGCTTAAACTTTATACTAAAAGGAACTAAGCAAGCGTAAATGGAGCTTTTTTTTTTTGCGCCCTACCTAACGCCATTGTTGTTGTTGGCTATTTGGGTGGGGGCAGTAGGGTTTTGGGTAAGGGTCTGTTGGGGTTGGTCCCTTGTTAAAATAGCTTTAGTATTGGCATTGGCCCGCAGCTCGTTGTACTCAGCCTAGCGTGTTGGGTTTGCTCTTTTTTTTTGCTGCTCTACGGTACATAGTATGTGTCATGTACTAATGTGTGTGTGCAATATCTGTGTGTGGTGTTTGTGCTTTTGTATGTGTGACTGATTTGGGGTGTTCAACTGCCTGCCACTGAAATATTTGATGTGACAGTTTGGGTTCAACTTTGGGTTTGGGTTTTTGGTTTTGATGCCCTGTCACAAAGCAGACATGCTTACACACATGTGAGTGGGTGTGTGTGTGTGTGGTTGTGTACTGCCCATCAATGTATTTGCAAATCGCAAACCCCATCAAAACAACTTGAAATTGTTCCAGTGGTTTATACAAGCTATTTTGCAACAACTCTCAGTAATAGCTCTATTATATAATTATGGTTTGTCATTTTGTCTGCGCTTTGTCTGGGCATTACGTATACGTAGTCGAGGTAGTAGTAGAAAGTAAATGCCTTGACCTATCGCCTAACCGCATTGCGTGTGTGTATATACCAAATGTCATATTATATTAATTTGTTCGTGCATCGCACACGTTGAAACATATCAAGGAGTTTTTACAAGGACTAAACATAGACTACGGCAAAGCCAATAAGATTTTGTGTCATTCAACTGTAACGCCTTGAAGTTGCCTTGGCATTTTGGCATAGAGCAGACGGAGTACGGGCCACTTAGTTGGCCTAGCATCCACTGTAGGAATCCAATTTGCTTTCAATTGACCAGGTAATGCATAATTTTCTATGATTTGTCAGCGAGCGTGTTAGTATTGACATTATTCATTAGCTTTTACGACCATGTCATATAGCTACCATTACCTGGCCGCTTGATGAAAGTCCGAACCTATATTAATGATTAGATTGACTATTAGACACTTATTTTTAGATAAAATTGTGCTACTTTGATTAGGCAAGCATTTTAAATTGAATTGGTCGAATTAAGCTCAATTTCAGTGTACATAGCTAGTGGCGTGTTCAAGGTTACTTACGTAGAAAATAATTAATTGATTTCTGGGCGATTTTCAAACAAGGACGAAAATGCCTTAAATGGTAGCAAAGTTGAGTTGAAGTTCGTGCAACTTTTTTAGGTAACATTTTTCTCAGCTAGCTTTATGACAAGTTGCTTAGGTGTCTTTAATATCTTTAAGTTAAATTTCAAGAATAATGTTGGATTCAAGAGTCAATAAATTTAAAAGCGTTTTTTTCAGGTAGTACTGGACCATGGCCACCTCACTAAGTGTATAATCAATATAGCCTTACATAACAAACTTTAGCTAGATTTTAATTTTTTGTTTAATGCAGATCCTCAAGATTAGGGTGACTGTATTCGACTGACTCGGTACATTAAGCGCTCGCTAGTCCAATCCGGACTGCTTATGCCCGTTGTTGATGATCTGAATCGCTTTTACGCCTTTTGATCTTAATTACTGAAACCACTGATTCCCTCATTTCGCCTTTTTACATGAACTTTCCAATTCGACCAATTTCAACAAAAGCAGAAGCTCTGGGTGGAATGGCAAATCTATCTATTTGGTCATTTCAACCCATGATAGGTCTTGGCCGCGGAGGTTATCCCTCGTCAGCGGTATCTGTCTGGCACCTCACTGCTGACGCTTTTGCTACGTACTTGGAATTGGGTTTTACTCATTTTGATCTTAATTCATCCTTAGACTTTGCTGAAACTGCTGCTGCCCTCATTTCGCCTCTTTAAATTAACCTTCCAATTCGACCCATTTCGGAAAAACCTCAAGCTCTGGATAAAATGGCAAATCTTACAGCCATTACAACCGGTTATGGATATTGGCCGCGGAGATTATCCCTCGCCAGCGGTATCTATCTGGTGCCTACCGGCGCCAACTGGTATTCCCAAGGCTACGAAGATCCTCCATTGCCTGGTCTTCCCAACGTAGAGGCGGGCGTTCTTGTGGTCGACGTCCTTTAAGTGATTTTCTCTTGAATACCTTTTTAGCTGGAGCATTCTCATTCATATGGACAACGTGGCCAAGCAGCGCAAACGTTGCAATTTTATGCGCTCATATAGCTCATGGTTCATTCGCATTCGGAAGCCACCTTCCACATTAATCTGTCCAAAGATGCGTCGAAGGATTTTTATCTCGAATCGCCTTATCGGATGTTGACAATGTCCATCATCTCGATCTGTATCTAGAGAGAGGTCTCTACTCTTTAACTTCTTACTGAGCCCAAAGTAATACGGTATTGCAAGAGTTATCCGACAACGTATATCCTTGCTGACGTCGTTTTTTGTGTAGTTGATTTTAGTTTCCAAGTAGAATGTCAAATCGGATGATATAAAATGGCAGGGATACTTGCGCTCACAAATCTATATTACGCGATATTGCGACTAGCTGAATTTCCTCAGGGGGGAAATGAGTAATTTGTGTCATAACTCTTAAGCCTAATTTGCCAGCTACCAATATAACTTCATATTAGCCGTTCACCCTATTCCATTCTTTTCCAAAGTTTTGGCCAGATTGCTCTTGGTTAGAATTTTGACTGTAATTTTGTACTATCTTTCCAAATCATCTGTTCGCTTGCTATCACGAAATAGGTTTTGACGAATTTGAGGAAAAGAAATTCAGCGTGGAAGCTTTTTGAGTTATTAAACAAGCTTTTGACTTTGGGTGGCACGAAGGGCCTTTGCAAGAACTCAAAAAAGATCTATTTGCTCTTTTTAAATTGCATTAAAGGATGATGTTTCAAAAAGTATCCAATCTCTGCTGCTCCTTTCGTGTACATTATTTTTACTGCTGATATGTTTTCCCCTAGAGCTGATGAGAACCCTTTTTTTACAAACTACTTTCGCGATTCGAGTTGGAAAAATATATCTTGTACATCGCTACGCCATTTAATTATACGTTAAATTCTGGAAAACCACGTCGGAGACCCTTGGAATGATTATAGACGCCTACGAGGATGCCGCCATGAGCCGCTCAACAGTGTTCGAGTAGCATAAGCTGCTTCGGGAAGGGCGATAGCTCGTCGAAGACGACTAGTTCGTTGGTCGTACATCAACACTCCTGAACACTGAACGGTGCACAAAAATTCTTCTGATTATTGATGAACTAGGGATCGCGTACGCTAGCATCCAAAAAACTGTCCAGATCTTGCACGGCCGCACTTTTTCTCTTTCCTCATCACATGCGGGACCTCAAGGAAAGCTGTCCAAGAGGCCGTCATCTTTGAAGGGGATCTAAGAAAGCGAATTCCAGAAGAAACATCAACTTCTCTCTAACCTAACTATAAATATGTCATTCCTTAGTCTCCAATTTGGAGAGTTTTAGTAAATACAGCATCAGTAAATACAAAAAAAGTATATTACATAACTCCACATTATAAAGGGTCATCAATCTTGAGGTTTTTTTTTCAATAAGGTTTTTTTGATAAACCAAACGTGCGTACCGTCAAGTTACCATGTATTTTCATTCAGTTTTCATTGCCATTTCATCATGGAAAGACTTACACCACAACAACAAAAATTCGCGTTATGTAACGAAAGTTTTTCGCGCGCTTGAGACCACTATTCGCCATACCATCAACAAATTTGAGACCCAATATTTATTATTGGATGACACTCTACCGAATAGACCTCGTCCAGCGCGTAGTTTATGTGCCGGTGGAATCATCGGTTCATATTTCGCACCATTATTACGAATTATTTGCTACCTGAAATCGAAGCCCAAGATCTCGACGACATTTGGTTTCAACAAGACGGCGCTACTTACCACACAGCCCATGAAATAATGGACATATTGAGGAACCAATTCGGTAAACAATTAATTTCACGCTCCGGACCGGTGAATTGGCTACCAAAAGTGAATGGCAAGAACGGTTCTTTCTATTGATAATACAAATTTTCCGATTAATTTGAAATTTTTGTGTTTTTTTTTTATTTAAAAAAAAACCTCAAGATTGATGACCCTTTATTTACTTTAAAACTGCTGAAATCAAACGCATAGCTCTTTTGTTCATATTTGGGAGGGGACTATGCGTACATACATATTTTCCAAAAATGATTGCATACCTGCCTGAAAATACTATACATATTTATATTTTCCAAAACGATTGTGCAATGCAATTAATGAAAATAGCTACAAATTATACGAAATATGCTTACAATAAAAAATAATGGAACTTAAAAACAAATTATTCATTATTTTCCTGTTAAATGTGGCAAAAATGTTTCTGTCCGTGCCATAAATAATGCATCATTTTATAATTTCACTAACAAATTATACGATTTGTATTTTTGACATAAACACTTTCTAATTTTAGTAAATAATAAAATTTTAAGAGACTTAAATTTATTTCAACCATTTAATGTAATATATATCTTGCCTAATTGTTATATCTATATACACTGCTTAGCAATTTACAAAAGCAAATCAAATATTGTATTGCCAAAAAAGTGCGCTTCGCTAAATTTGTCTGCTTTCTATGGTTAATTTTTTATTTTATGCGCTTGTAAACTTTACATATTTTAAAAAATATATAGGTATATAATAAAAAAAATAGCAGTGATAATTGCAATTAGTGCTATCTAAATATGTATTTTATTTTATCACTTTGAATATGCAATGTAATTTTTAAGTGATATTAACCGCATTGTGCTACACATAAAAAACTGCAACAATTTGTATATATATTGTTATATGGAGATATCTATGAATTTTTAAAGCATTTATCGGATTAGGCCACATATTTACATGTGTATTTATTATTGTTGCAACATAACAATATGTAGTAATCATAATAGGCCAAAAAATAGAGCAAATGGAAATAAATACAAATTTTTGGCCAGTGGCTTTCCTCATATTATCAGTAAATACAAGCTGTTATTTATCCATATATATGTATGTATAAAGTATTATGGTACATGGGAAATAAATCAATAAATGCTACTTCTTTGTAGTATGTATATACGCGGGTATTTACACGCGCCGCTACATCCCAAAGGCAAGTTGCATAAGGCCAGTGAGATGGCAAATGTGTGTATGTATATGTGTATGTGTGTGTGTGTGTGTGTGTGTGAAAGAGTGAGCGATAATAAAAGAAAAGAGCGTACAAATTTATTTGGCTTGTTGCGGTTTTTCCCAGACCGCCAAGCGATGCTACGTCCCCAGCTCCATATCGGCTCTTTATATCTGCTCGGTCTTGGCCTCAGCCTCGGCCTTTGTTGTGCGGCAATGGTTTTGTGGTTTTTATCCTTGTTGCCTCTTAAAGGAAAATGTGACGAAAGCGTTGAATTTATTTCACTAGTTAGGCGAGCCGGCAACGCCCCTTTCCAACACTGGCAGCCATTGCTGGTTGCATAAATTGGTCAGCAACTAATTGAAAATGGTTCTAGTGCTTGTGGTCTCATTCACACAGCTACATGCTTACATGTCGTATGTGTGTATGTATGTGTGTGTACTATATTCAATAAGACTTAGTTGTGTGAGTGTGTGTGTGTGCCTGGTTCGCAATCTAAACGCTAATTAAATGATTCAATGAATACTCTCCCCTGCTACCCCAGCTGCTACTGGTGCTGCTGCTGCTTTTACTACTCCTTCTACTCCTTCCAACATCTTCCACTTCTACTTTACCTTAATTTCTTTTTATTGTTTTGCTCATGTTCTTTCAATTGCTTTTATGTGCGGAGGCAGCAGCAGCCCAGCTACTAAGAGCAGCAGCAAAGTCCAAGTAACTCCTTCAAATTCGTTGAGAGAACGCGACTGATATGTGAGCGAGTGTGTGTGTATTAGTGGGTTGGTGTGTGTGTGTGCATGTGTGGGTTAATTGAATTTTATGTCTTGGTCGCCAGCTCTACATATATGCACAGATGCGAGGGCAGTCTGATAAGTCAGTGACCCGTGAGGTCAACTGACATTAGTAAATAGACTCTTTGTGGTCTGGGCACATCCGACAGAAACAAAGTTCCTTCTAATTCCTTCGTAATCTTTTTGAAAGCAAATAATTTAGGTTTAATTTAATATTTTATATTTTTCAAAATTTTTAGCGCTAAGAATTTTTGTTTTCTTTTTGGTACGCAGCCTTGTGTAAACAAAATAGCCGTTTTTACTGCTGGCGCCATCTAGCGTAAGTGGGCAGCACTGTTAGCTCACAAAAGCACACATTTTAGAATAAGTTGCAGTTTTTGGTCTCAATTTTTTTTCGATGCTGCGTACTGGCCTTTAAGGAAAAATTGTTTATTGTTAAAAATTACACTGTCCTACAAAAATAAATTGTCGTTATCTGCAGACGAGGCATATTGGTACAACGGGTCTAGGCTCTACCAGAACCTCGAAAAGATTGATTGTGAAACCGAATAAGATGTCAAAAAGACACCAGCACGTCGGGTTTCTGTGATAATGTTCAAAATACCTCGTTTTATTGGGATTTGTGAGGTTATGCCAGAATTCAGAAGTGCTGTTTTTTTTTTAACCTCGACTTTGGATTCAGTGACCCCATAAACATACATAGACAAGGTCTGGCCCGTCAACCTGAAAGTCGATATTTTTTTGTATAGCTGTGGGATAACATAACTTCAAAAAACTCTGTAAAGAATTCTTTTTGAGTTCAGTTGCGCGACGATATTTTTTATGTATTCACGAAAGCAGAGTCGGATTCGGCACGTTCAAATACATAAGACAACAAACGCCTCAAAACTTTTTTTTTAATTCATCATGGAAAAAAATTTGCGTCGTTGTTTTTTTTTTTTTTTTTGTTTTTGTTGATTGGTGTAATTCAGTAAAAATCTTTTACTTAACAAGCAAAATAATTTTTATCTAACAATAACATTACACACTGCCTCTTTAGAGAGTTCTCAATTTGCGTCGATGTCTTGATTCTTTTAGGAGACAATGCATGTCAAAGAAATGTCTAAAAATGAAAAATCCAATATTCAGTTATCGATAACTCGATAAATAATCGGAATTTATAAAAATAAAAAGCAATTACATGGTTACTATTCTTTAGTAGCTCTATCGCATATGTAAAAATCATCAAAAATCGAAGAGGTCAACCAAAAAAGTGGTCCCGGTTAACTTATTTTTACCGATATGTATGACGTTTATTAAAAATTATGAATAATGTAGTAAATTATGTATAAGATAATATTATTAGCTTCTAACGCCAAAACGCGCCCATTCTTCGGTGAGGCTGTGCTTAGTATTAAAATCTATCTTTGTTAATCCCTTGAGAGGATGGGGGTTTTTAAGTAGAGGCAAAAAATTTCAAAATTTAATTTTTATCTCATAGCATCATATGGGCTGGTGGATAGCATGACGAGTAAGCATAGCCCCCATAATACCCCTAATTCCCTAATTACCGCTTTTTTTGCTGTCTAATGTGTATGGGGCTGTTTTTAGGGTCGAGGATACCATTTTTAAAGTTTTTTAGTAACGCCAGAGGGCGCTTTTGAGCAATTTTTTTGATTTTTCGCCTTTTTTTTTTGGACCATTGACGAAATGTTGCGAAAATTTACGAATATTGAAGTTGCCCAAAATGTTCAGCGTAAAAAAATTAAGGCAGCATGAGTTTAGGGGCGTACTTATTGACAACATATATCAACTTCATTAAATTTAAGACAAAAAATAAATTTTTTATTTACTCCCCAAATAAATTATGCATATTTTTCTTATTTTTATTTATTTATTTGTGCTTTATTCCCTTTAAATATATACATTTTCATTAAAGCTAATGGTTAATAATTATAATCGTACAGAGTTTAGCAGATGCTTTCAACTGAAATATTTACAATAGTTTCATTGTTGACCTTACATACATGTATGTATTGATGTTGGTGTTAATTTAACATGAAGTTACTAAGGAAAAATGGGCGAAAAATCTTAATTTTAACTTAAAAATAATTTTTTTTTTTTTATGAGCCGAAGCCATTTTGCTGCCAGGGCTAATAGTAATAATAATAGTTAAGTTAATTTTGTAAACTTCCCGATTTTATAAAAATTCAGCTGTTATTGCAGGCCTGATTGTTATAAAAAATAGGCACTGAATTCATGTCCGATTTTTAAAAAAATTTATCCGTGATTTCAGATTCGCCTTTCAAAATCGAATCAGCTGTGAATTCTATGTTACGGCTAAAGTTCAGGCCGCAAAGCCTAGGACATGTATGTGTTAAATACATTGACAAATGAATGCGTAGATTCATGGCTGGTACTGAAAGTTTAGACATGATTTCAATAATAGAAGGAACGGAAAAACTTATTTTTTCTTGCATTCAAGTCTAGGGAATATTTCACAGTTTTCTAATGTCACCATCAAAACTTCTTCTCGATTCTGTTTTAAAACTCGTTTCTAAACGCTGGATAACAACTGAACGTGAACAATTATGATCCCACGCCCCTGGCATCATTACACAGTTCCTGAACAGTGCTAATGCTACGGTTCGTATCTTTAAGATTTAGATAGCTCAAAGCAAACCAAGCAGCAATTTATGACCAATAAGTTCGAAATATGCGTATGGCCTGAGTCAACCGATATGCCAACATCTCAGATAATTGCCTTAAAGTGATTCAAAGATTTTTGCCTAAGAACTTTCGCTGCTGCTTTAAATTTTCAGCGTCCAAAAAAAGCACACCCATAACACGTCTATGCTCTATATTTTTTATATTTTTTTTAAAATATGTACCAACAAAAGACAAAAAAAAAAAATTACTTAAAAATCGACGTAGCAAAAATATTTTGGCAAGCTACGTCATTTAGTTTAAGATAGCCTTTAAACGCTGACAAGAAAATCCCGTGAATTTCAAAAGAAGAAAATAGAGAAAAGTGAAAACGCAATTTTTTTGCGTTAAAAACACAAACAAAAATAAAAAGTGGTATGGGAACACTGAAACATGAATGGTTAACGAAATTCCGTACAGGTAACGCAAAACGTTTAGTAGATCGATATGCCAAAAATCGCGAATAATTTCCATGGAATGGCATTGAACGTTGGGAGAATGAAAGAGGATGAGGTGAAAGAGGTGATTGCATCATATTTTTCATAAATACATTTAGTCGAACTTCCCGTATAGCGAGTACGGGAGCAGAATGTTGGTTCGTTATCATAAAAGCAGTTACAGCCAAATATTTCGTAATATGGAGGGAAGCATTCGTCGAGGAGTTCATTAAAAAATATTTCGACTCTACATGAAATAAAATCCTTGTTATGATAACACTTCAAATGGGTATTTGTCAATGCTTATCCGCAAACAGAACGACTTGTTCCAACATTTGGCAACCGTAAACCAAAACTTGGATTAGAGTTTTTAAAAGACCAAGATACAGTCAAAGTTGTGTACTGATACGGAAGACCAAGACAATGACTTAAAACTAAGTTAGAACAATGTTTTTAAATGTAAAAGTTCACTCTCTTGTGAAAAGCATTTCAAAAATCACAAATTTTCATATAAAAAAAGTAACGTGTGCTCTCAAACTTCTTTTGATGGTACGCAGAAACAGTGTTGTTCTATTTTTTTGTGAAAAAATGTGATTATAACAACGAAGCAGATAAATATACAAAAGTACTTATCAAACTGCCCTCTAATACCTATACTTACAAAGTACATATGTAGTAGGCAGCCCTACCCATTGATTGTAGCAACACCAAGTGCTTCGTTTGTCTGGACTTGGAAATTAATTTCCTTATATTGATTCTATACTCTTTGTTTTTTTTTTTTTTTTGGTTCTTTTTTGGTATTTTTTTTCTAGCCGTGTTGAATTGCAGCTTTTTCTTAAGCTGCAGTGTGGTTTGTCGGTTTAGGTTCAGGATTTATTGGCCGACTTTAGAAAACATGGAAAATTGCCTGACTAATGATAAAGGATATGAGCATATGGTAGATATGTATATATTGTATACTTATATAAGAAGCCAGTCAGCCACTTGACAGCTTTAGTACCAAAATGGAAATTGTGCTGCTTTTATGTGCTTATAAGCATGTAGTATGGTATTATGTAATCTATAATCTGGCTCTTCATCAGCAACTTTGTTTGAACAAAACAGCAACTTGACTCAACTTCACTTAATGTTAATGGATTCGCACTTGCAATGAACCGCAAACATATGCAAATATCTAAGCAGTGAGTGTATCTGTGTGTGTGAGAGTGTGTCTGTGTGTGTGTGTGCACCTGCTGTAGATAACAAAATTAACATTAACTAGCATAAAGTACATGTTGCCGGCTTTGCAACTCAACAACTACTACATATACAACACACAGTTGCAAACACTCGCAGTTACTCACACACACACATCAATATGCAGCATTTTGTAATTATATGCTGCATACATTTAGGCTCGCGCTCGTTGCCGCTCTCATGCCCACGCTCACTCTCTGCTCTCAGCATTTTGTCTTGGCAAATGTTTGTGCAGCACTCGAAATGTGTGACGTACTGCGCTCAACCTGTCGTCTTCATCGTCAGCTCTTCTCATCACTTCCGTCTTCCGTTGCTGCTACTCCTTTCAGGCATTTTGACAGTAAGATGGCTACAGCATTCTTTTTTTTTTATTCCGGCTTCCTGCAAAATGTTTGTTCTGGTATTTTAGCCGTAGTTGCACTACTCTATGCCCCGTTTGCACTTAAACATTTTGCATATGTATGAACCGAAGTGAAGTCACAATGGAGCGGACAAAGGTGACGACGATTGTTGAATGCAATTTGCAATACAAATTTGTTCCAAGCACTTTGTCAGTCGTGTGCCGCTAGAGAATCGCTAACTATCTCTCTCTCTCCATTTAGATTTTGTGTCTTAATAAGGCGCTATTGTTTGCAACTACATAAATAAATGCAAGCTTATGTCTATGTATAAAAAGAGTCAAAGCATGTGTAGTAGCAGTAGCGATAAAGAGCAAGAGAGCTCGTATAAATTTGCTTCTGAGAAAGCAATGTAATAATTTCCGCTAGTTGAGAAATTAATTGTCAATTTATTTTTTCACAGCACGTTAATCAACTGAGAGAGAAAAAACAGTAAACATTTGAGTTGAATTGCTTTTCAAACCAAATTCTTTTCAGCAGAGAACTAATTTTTCGATTTTAGCGCAATTTTCTCTAAGCAGGAATATTAATCAAAATTATTAGTTTAAGTATTAATTTTTAAAAACTTTATCATGTATGAGAATATCTTTGTCACGTCTATAGTAGTACAGGGCGATTTTGTCCTTGGGTACTCAGCTTAATCTCATTAATTGTGTTTGAAAGAGAGCTCCTCCTCCAAGCGCATGAAATAGAAAGTAGGAATATTTTTTTTGGCCAGATGGTCTCCATGATTTTGATAAAAATCCAGTTTTTATGCGTGGCTAGCAGTAATGAAATCCGGCGCTCAATATCTCTCGTTTTCAGTTCACGAGTAACCCAATTTCCTTTTATTTGAATAATTTGCTACGATTTTAAACGACATTAAATTGCTTGTTGAGTCATTTCTACAGTAAGTTCCAGTTCTTTTTGCGTTTGGAACGAATCTTTTTTCAAAATAACTTCTCTCACGTAGTGCAGCCTTCAATATGATTTTCCAAGCAATTGATGAGCTTCAGCTCAGATTTCTTTTGATAGTAATCAAAAGTTGCCTTAAATGACTAATTCGGCACAATTTTTTCGAAAGATTTTTTAAAACGTTAACATTGAGATAATAAGCTCAAATATTCTAAGGCTTCTAAGTTGACTACTACTTATATTCTTGACTCATAAGTGGAGGAGCATAGAGCCTAAGATGACAACCCCCTCTAAAGTATGAAGGATGAACCCAAAAAGCTAAAGGTTACAGCTGCCGTTTAGAAAATAGAGATCCCCGGGATACTTCCGCAATCAGGGAAAGAGAGTCTAGGAGACTCCAGTTAGTTTTTGACATTTTTCCAACATTAATTTTTAAGCCAAGGCTTGCATGGCGATGAACATGCTTATAAATCTCGGAATCTTTTTGTAACTTGACCATAGACATTATATTGACTTTATAAGCATACCAGTCCATATTTCATCGGATCTTCTGCGGGAAGGGAACTTCCTGCAGCTGGTCTTGTCTAAAATGATTGCTGTCGACACTTTTCATGTTCTCAAGGACTTCATCCACATTCATAATGATCAAGCGAATAACCGCTCTTCACACTATACTATTATCGTGTCATAGGACGAAAAAAGTAGACGTATCTCATCCACTTTATGCCTCATGATGCTTAAGACTGAAGCTGACGCGCTGTCAAATCGAGATGCCCTTGAAGTGTTCAAAGGAAAGGCGTTCTGTCAACCTTTGCCCTCTACACGTAGTTCACGATTACTGAATTTAGTAAATCGTCGAACTCTTTGGGGAATACGACGGCATTAAAGAAGTCAAGGGGATAACCAGCGGCTCCGGTTCGAAGGTCGAAGGAGCTGCAGTAAAAAAGATGGCGTACGTTAAAGTCGGGCGCGTACGACTTTGGGATACCCTGTACCACCACATTGCAATTAAATCCGGTATATTGCTTCAGAACTCTAAAAGATAGTTATTTGCCAAATTTGGTTACAATATCTTCATAAACATACGAAACAAATCGCATTTTGTACTAAACAAATTTTTTTGACCGATCGGTTCTATTGGGGCTATATGATAAAGTCAACCGATTTTGATCAAATTTGGTACAGTGCTTGGGATCTATAAAAAACTTTTGAATGTGAGGTTTGACTACGATATCTTCATAAACAAACGAAATACAACGAATTTTGTACAAAAATTGATTTTTTGGCCGATCGGTCCTATGGGAGCTATATGATATAGTCAACTGATTTTGATCAAATTTGGTACAGTGCTTGGGACCTATAAAAAACTTCCGAGTGCCAAATTTGGTTACGATATCTTTATAAACAAGCGAAACATGCTTAATTTTGTACGAAAATCGATTTTTTGGCTGATCGGTCCTATGGGGGCTATATGATATAGGCAACCGATTTTGATCAAATTTGGTTTAGAGCTTGGGTACTCTAAAAAATGCTGAATGCCACCTTTGGTTATGATACCTTCATAAACAAACGAAATACATCGAATGTTATATAAAAAAAAATTGTTAGGCCGATTGGTCCTATGGGAGCTATATGATATAGTCAACCGATTTTGATAAAATTCGGTACACTTCCGAATGCAAAATTTGGTTACGATATCTTTATAAACAACCGAATTATCCATCTAAGACTTTTGGTTTTTTTCGAGGTCCTCTGAAACATGTTACATACATTTTCGGCTTGCACAAACTTAATATACCCTTTGTACCATACGGTACAGGGTATAAAAAGTTGCTGCAATTGAAGGCAGGTAGATGCCCTATTAGCGTATCAAGCAGTCAAGAAAGCATGCGCAAAAGTATTGAAGAGACCCACTACATCAGAAGGTACCCAATAACGAGCTGTAATGACCGTCAAGTAAAATGAGAAAGATTGGGTTGCAAATACACACTGTGTAACAGTTTTAATTGGTTACTGTCCCATAACATTATATCAATGGCTTTCGTTTAATTAATACTTGGTACACATCCCTTTGTCAGCCATCCCGCATAGACGCAGCACACATTTCGCCTATTTATGCCCAACAAAATGGCTTTACATACTTTATAGTGATAATTCAATGGATCGTTCAATCGCTGGTCATCGCTTATCACTAACGGGAATTCCAATTAAGTCAAGAAGATGACCATAAACTCACACGCACACACACACTAGCACACACGCTGATACACATAGATACACTCTCACATTCCGCTATTAGAGAGGCGCTGATACCAATGTCGGCACTGTCCAGCCCCAGGCGCACAAGCGTAATTGTGTAACACAATAAACCAATTAAGTTAGTTGGCCACAGCAGATACCAAACATGCTCCCGGTTTCTAACATCCTCGACCCATCCCCCGCCTCCTCGAGCTCACACCAAAGCTCAAGTTGATAACTACATTTTTGCCATGTGAACAGGCGACGGAGCATTTGAGAGCTTTAGCTGCCATGTAATATATTTGATAGCAGCGTGTGGTTACTAATTTGGTCAATTCCAAAGCCAAAGATGGTCCATACCCAGCGGCAGTCTAGATAAAGTTTTGGCTGATGAGCTGCCAGCGCAGCCACACCTCCTTCCGTTGGCTTTTGTAATATGACCTTTGAAAAGTAATTTATTTAATTTTCGCTGAATTTTTATGTGCCTGGATAGTGTTTTGAGGGGGAGCAAGGAGTGCTGCCACCATGCTAATCAAAAGCCAGCAACCAAACCGAAAAGCTTGCCGTATCATAATTTATTATAGTTTGCAACCGCTAACCAAGAGCACGACACATGACAACGCTTTGAATCCCTACCAGCGTTATCCATAGTACCTCCCTAATACCAAGCAACTGTTGAATTCCCTTTCGTCTGAGAGTTTGAATTGTATTTTAATCATAGTGTAAAAGGGTATATTAAGTTCTTCTATATTTATGTAACGGTTAGCACTTTCGAGCTTATAAAGGGTAGTGCACCAAATAGATCAGCATGAATAGCCGCCTCGATAAAAAAATGAGAGTTCCAAGACCAGACCAGTGCTAGTGTCTACAAAGATTAGTAAATCTTGAACTGACCAGGAAGTCCCTTGAAGTCCTTTACCGATCAGCAAGATTTCGATGTAAAACCTTTTGTCCTGAGTTTATAAGCATTTTCGTTACAAAAATTAATATAATCGGAATCTCTTTCACCTATAAAAAACTCGAAAACCAAATTCACTTTTTTGTTAAATTTAAATCGAGTTTCGGGAATACTTTTTTTCGGTTTTTTATAAATATTGTATTTTATATTCGGTTTACTAAAAAAATAAAGGAAATTTGAATTAAAAACTTTAATAGCTTAAACTTTTGCAGTCATTCAAGTTGAAATAAAGTTTTTAAAGCAATTTCTGACTATTGGAATTTGTACCTACTTTTCGTAAATATATCGCGTGTTCACTCTGCTGGGCATAAAGGCAAAATGGTAAAAGGGCAAAGTTTTCAACTACAATTTATACAAAAATGGGCATTTACGCCCGACCCACACCCTTGCCAAAAACGTGTTGTAAAAAGAATATATAAAGGGTCATCAATCTTCAGGTTTTTTTTTTTAAATGCAAAAAAACACAAAAATCTCAAATGAATCGGAAAATGTTTATTATCAATAGAAAGAACCATTCTTGCCATTCACACTTTAAAGATAATCCCTTTCAAATATTGGCCGCAACTGCGCCATAGCTCGTCCATGCGGAGGTTCCAATTATCGATGACGCGTTCGAGCATAGTCGGCAGTATCTCGCGAATAACACGGGTAATGTTGGCCTCTAATGCTTCAATCGTAGCTGGATTATCCACAAACACTTAAGACTTCACGTAGCCGCAAAGGAAAAAGTCTAACGGTGCGATATCACACGATCTTGGTGGCCAATTCACCGGTCCGGAGCGTGAAATAAATTGTTCACCGAATTGGTTCCTCAATATGTCCATTGTTTCACGGGCTGTGTGGCAAGTAGCGCCGTCTTGTTGAAACCAAATGTCGTCGAGATCTCGGGCTTCAATTTCATGCGATAACGGTTGCCATTGACGGTTACGGTCTGACCAGCGTAATTTTTGAAGAAATATGGACCGATGATTCCACCAGCCCATAAACTACGTGCTGGACGAGTTCTATTCGGTCGAGTGTCATCCAATAACGAATATTGTGTCTCAAATTTGTTAATCGTATGGCGAATAGTGGTCTCAGTAGGTCGATTATGGCGACCAAAAAATGGCGAAAAACATTCTTACAGAACGCGAATTTTCGTAATATAATTGTACGATTTGTAAACGTTGTTCGGGTGTAAGTTTTTCCATGATGAAATGGCAATGAAAACTGAATAAATACCACATGGCAACTTGACAGTTTATCAAAAAAAGCTTAATGAAGCTTGATGATGACCCTTTATATCAGAAAACCCCCCCTGGACCGACACTGCTTACAACTTATAGCATTACTTTTTGTACCATCTAGTTATTGTTGAATTTATAAATAAAGATACTCCTGCTACTCGTTAAACAGGATGGCCTGGCCCGTCGAGAGGGGGGATGGAGAGGGGGAAGATTTTTTGAAGACCAATAGACCAGCAGGCATCAAATTTGGAAAATTATTGTTGTCTTCTAGCTTTTTTACATGGTAAACTCATTAGCTTTTTGACCAATATATCCTCTAGATCTTCGCAGGAGGCTTTCATTAGACGAATGGTTCCCCATTTATATACGAAAGGGTTTGCGAAACGATTTCTGTCCTTTCCACAAAGGCATCGAGGCATCCCTTTTTTTATAGGCTAAAAGCGCTAAGAACAAAAAACTCTGCAGAGGGAAATGATTCTTCGAGCTTACTTTAATCTTTAAATTCTTTTACTTTTTGGCTATAGCACACCCAAGCTGTGCTCAGTACTCCAAGAGTACAGTGTACACAGCAGTCGGTATGTCCCAACCCTAACCTTCCCACTTATATATTTTATTTTATTTTTTTGTTTAGCTTATGCTGAAAAATTAATTGAATTTTTTACCACAAATTCTTGAGCATTTAGTTGGCATCTCGTTTAATTGCTGCCATCAACGCAGCGGTTAAACATTTTTGAGAGTTTTCCCAGGACTCGTGTCTAGTGAAGTGAAGTCAACTCAAGTCGAGTCAATCTTCATGTAAGACCCTGCCAAGTATTTTCATATTTTCCGAGCAGCATTTTTGCTTATCATTTGTTGTCAGTTAGAGCTCTGCTAGTTGTTGAAGTTGTTGTTATTATTATTGTTGATGATATTGTTTTTGTTGCTGGTATTGTCGTCATAGTTGTGGCTTTTGGAATTGTTGTGGTTCTCGAGGCAAGTTAAGTTAACTAAATGCAGCAATCAAAGTAATTGTTAGTAGGCCGTTTTAATAGTTCAAGTAATTGACTTGCGGCCAAGTGTAGCAAGTTCAAAGTAAACCCCCAAAATTCAATTGTAAACTAAGGGTTGTAAGACCCTGTTGGGCTGGTTCATTGAGTCCAGGCTTTGTGAAACCTGTAATTTGATAACCGAAGACAATCAAATCGTGGTTCGAGGTTGCTTTGGTTAGATAGACTCTTAAGGCGCCTTGTGCTGGCTAATTGCTTTACGATACTAAAAGAACTTTTTGAAGGTGCGAAGTAAAGTGATTCTTAATGTAGGAAATTATTTTGTAATTGGAAAGCCTTTATAGTAAAACAAATAGTGAACCTTAACTTTATAAACAATCTACAGCAGGCAAGCACAACCTAATAATAATGTTAGTGGGAAAATTTCACTGTGAGTCTAATGATGTATTATGCTTCCTGATAGCCTCAAAGCTTCTCAGCCTCAACTGACATGTTAGATTGAACTAGCTTAACTTATTTTCGATGGATAACCGTTAGTTCCACTTTATGAAGGAAACAGTGCTCTAATAAGGGAGTTGATTTGAGTACTTGAGGCTTATTTTTGGGTCCAACACAACTACTAGATATCGAAACTGCTTTTTCTTTTTTTTTTATTGCAATGAGAGGATACGGGGTATCTCCATGTCGTTCACGCCCTACATTATAGTACTCTTATCTTTTTTCCAAGGGCAGTCAGTGTACCATATGGTACAAAGGGTATATTAAGTTTGTGCAAGCCGAAAATGTATGTAACATACAGAAGGAGACGTCGGAGACCCCCCAAAGTTACCCAAATTCCCATGTCCGTCTGTCTGTCTTTCTCTCTGTCTGTATGAACGTCTAGATCTCAGAGATGGTAAGAGCTAGAGCAACCAAATTTTCATATTAGATGTGTTATTATGTCAGGGGAGTCAAGTTTATTTTATATTTTTGATATACATATGTTATATAGCTCCCATAGGGGTGTTACAGAGGACCTCGAAAAACCCCAAAAGTTATAGATAAATTATTATTTTTTATGAAGATATATAATAGTAACCAAATTTGGCACTCAAAAGTTTTTTAGAGTTCCCAATCACTGCACCAAATTTTATCAAAATCGGTTGACAATATCATATAGCTCCCATAGATCAGATCGGTCGAAAAATCGTTTTTTGCACAAAATTCGTTGTGTTTCGTTTGTTTGTGAAGATATTGTAACCGAATTTGGCAGCTCTTTAGAGCTCTAAATCTCTGTACCAAATTTGATCAAAATCGGTTGACTCTGTCATATAGCTCCCATACGACAGATCGGACAAAAAAACGTTTTTTGGACAAAATTAGTTGTGTTCCGTTTGTGTGTGAAGATATTGTAACCAAATTTGGTATTCAGAAGTTTTTGAGAGTTCTCAATCACTGTACCCCAAAGTCGTCCGCGCCCGACTTTAACGTACCCCACCTTTTTTTTAGTATTTTGGTGACTGAAGTCAAGAGGCTTATAAGAAGGAGACATGGGAATCTTACTTGAATTTTTGACAGAAACAATATTAGATGTTTTTCAAACTCGTGGAAAATCTACAAGTTGGAGATTTGCATTTATAAGAACGGCCAGGAAGCGGATGCCACTGCCACACTATCCACACCGTGGGCTTTCTTGTTTTTAAATTTATTAATAAGGTCCGAAACTGATCTACAATTCGTTAGGTAAATTCTTTTGGGACTTATTTCTGTGTTATTATGTAGATTGACACAGTTTCGTACATCTGTTACAGTATCAGAATTCGATCTTTTATAATTCGTCCAGAATTTCTAGACTCACATTGTCTCACAGTTTTGTGCAGTTGCCGAAGCTGCAGCTGAGAGCAGCATGCTGTAATGAATTAACATACAAATGTTCCTTTACATTTGCTTATGCCTGCATCTGTAAATTAACATTTGTATGTTAGTTCAATACAACCTGCTGCTGCCAGCTGCTGCCAAGCAAATGTTTTGTATGAGAATAGTTATTGCTAGAAAAACTTTTTTGTTTTTTAAAATATCGCAACCAAATTTTTGTCAGTTTAATTTAGTATAAGTCTTTACATTTGTGTGAAGTTTGATCAAAATTGGTCCACTATTACATGTAGCTACCATACAAAAAGTGAACTCGGAGCCGCCATTTTTTCCGCTCAGCCGAATTCGCGCACTTCTTTGCGTCACCTTGTAAAATTCTTTGCATCATGCTAGACCGAAGCATGCCGAAGTCATCAATTTGAGCACAGAAGAGAGCAAAATTATTTCTCAGTTCAACTTTGTACAATGTGTGCACTTAAAGAGAAATAAATGATTAAACGCGTCGCTATGACCATTTATTACAATGATATATGTTTAAATATTAGCAATCGACGCATTTTATTAATAAATAAATAATTCAATTATTTCGACAGTCTATATAATTACCATAATTAAAAAACTAATTTTGACGAAAATCAGCGTCACGTAGTTTATAAATGATCCCTTATATGAACAAATTTTATTGAGCTTAGTAGGCTTGTAGATTGTTTAAACAAGTCAAAACTACCCTGTTCTACCCTGCAAAACCTCGACAATGTATATAAAATATATATTTTTTTTTTTCGATACTTGACAATCATTTTTGACAGCCACAATGAAAATATTTGTTTGAGCTAAGTAGGCGAACCCTGGAATTTCTTTACCAGGTAAGACCTGAGTAATTAAACTATTGGTTTTAAAATAGTGATTATATTTTTTTCCAGACTTTTAGTTGTGCTTAAAGTACACTCGTGTACGTGCACGTGGCACATTTTAGGAACAAAATTTGTATTCAATACTTTCAGATGATGCAAACGATACTTTGACGGCATTTTTGACAGCGAAGCCACAATGAAAATATCTGTTTGAGCTAAGTAGGCAAACCCTGGAATATCTTTACCAGGTATGACCTCGATAACTAAGCTATTGGTTTCAAAATAGTGATTATGTATATTTTTGTTCCATACTTTTGGTTGGGCTTAAAGTACTCGTGCACGCTGCAAATTTTACAACAAATTTTGTATACGATACTTTTAGACAACACATACGATATTTTTCGATACTCAAATGTAATTTTTGACAGCTAGGCCACAATGAACATTTTTTTTTGGAGCTTTGTAGTATATTTTTAAGCACAAAAAATTTTATTTATTCTGTTGTGCTATCTCTACCATGTAAAACCTCGATAAATAAACTAATTATTTTTTCAATACTTTCAGCTAGGCTTAAAGTACTCGTACATGCAGACGATACATACGATACTTTTTGATAGTTTTTTGACAGCTAGTAGGCTAGAAGCTTATATAAACCAGGCAAAGACAAAATTGCATTCATTTTGCTGCATTTTATTTTCCAGGTAAGACCTCAATAAATTAACTAAAAAATTTATATAAAATAAATTTTTTTTTCAGCTTAATATATTGTAAAAAAATTTTCTGAAACGGAACTGATTTTCAAGATGCCGCATGTAAGTTTTTTTTTCTTTTATTTTTTTATTTACACTTATTTTTTTTTGATTCAATTTTTATTTTTTTTCCTTAGAATATGGAATCTGATTACAATTTTGACACTCACTGCAATGTCAACTGTGATGGCTGTGGTTCTACTAATCTGGTTCACTATCGCTACAAGTGCCTGATCTGTGAGGACTTTGATTTATGTGCCGATTGCTATGAAAATAAGGTCGTTGCTGGCGCTCATATCGAGGGACATCCATTTCAATGCCTGTTGGATCGCAAAGCTCGCGAAATATTCTTTGCCGGTGATGACATTCCGATGCTCTGCGCTGACAGCTTCACTTGTCCATTTTGCGGCGACCTAGGACATTCTCAAAAGGAGCTGGTTGAGCACATTCATTCACTGCATAAGAACGAGAAGACTATAGCTATCTGCCCGATTTGTGTGTCCATTCCCGGAGCACATCCGACTCGTTGCCAAAATATTGCCGGTCATATGACTAATGTGCACTTAACTGATTAAGGATTCTGGTGATGACGCAGTGGTGCTTTGGCAGTAAAACGGAGGCTACGTATAATTTAAAATTAATTTAATGTACCACACACACGCCCAAACCACATGCTCACACTAATACGCTAAGGCTGCTCATGTCACATGATAGAAGGAAAAAAACTGAACAATATATCTTTTGAAAAGTTACATCCCATAAATATAAATGAAAATAAAAATCAATTTCACAGATTTCAGGCTCTTTGCAAAAAAAAATTTTATATTTGTGCATAAATTTTTACATCATGAAAAAGCAGGATTATCACTCAAACTTTATCGTTGGTGTTTCGATATGCAAAACAAATTGGTTATCGATATTATTGGTAGCCCTCGCTTTGGCAACATATTCGCCTAACTGGACAAAAGACAACATACATATGTATGTGCGTAAATTTGTATGAAGCCAGTTATTTAATGTTTTTTTTTTTTTTGATTTACCAGTGCACTTACGATATTTTGGTAGAGGACCACAGCTTAAAAGCGTACATAGATACATAATGAAAATATTTTGAAGAGATTTGAATTGGTTGCAGACATATGAAACGAAAAGTGCGTACTATTTTTTTATAGTAACTTATAAGTTACAACTAGTTCAAGAACGAAGTGCATAAAGCTGTAGGCTTAATGCGTTTTAGTTCTTTTCTTGTCGTGGTTGAGTAGAAGTCAGAACAAGGTAAGCAGCATTTTTTTTTTTGATTTTTTTTTGTATTTTTTTTTTTGTTTTTTTTTTTGTATTTTTTTTTCTTTTTCTTTTTTTTCTCCTCCTTTTTTTTGTTATTCTTTTTTCTCCTTTCCTTTTTTTTGCTTTTTTTTTTTTCTCCTTTTTTTTGCTTTTTCGTTTTTTTTTTTCATTACTCTTTTTTTTTTCATTACTCTTTTTTTTTTTTTTTTTTTTTTTTTGTTGCTTTTTCTTTTTTTTTTTTCCATTACTCTGCTTCCAAGAGTTTTTATATGCATTTTTTTTTTTTTGTTTTTTTTTATAGCTAATAAATTGATAATGTGAAATAAATATTATAGCCATTAGCAGATCATGAATAAAAAAATATTTTTAAAGTTTTCTCTTCTAGCGATTTCTGCTGCAAAAAAGTACTATAAATACTCTTTTGTATTTAATGAAAAAAAAAAAATGTATGTTTAGAAATCAAAAGTTTTCAGGATTTTCATCATGTTTTTCGCAATTAAGGTGCGGTCATGGCAAAAGGAGACGGTAAGAAAGTAGAATATATCGCAATACTTGTTGGTTAATCTTAACATCTATATATGGCATATGGATATGTGTATGTATTACATCTCGTAAAAACCATCAACATTGCATCATTAGGAATAACATTTATATACATATGTACATACATTCTGCACAATGTACATTTTAGTGCTTAAGTGTTTTTGTGATTTACAGCAGAACATATCAACATCTTGTAGCAACTATCGACATGGCATCGTCTAAAATTCGTATTTTACGCAATTCAAATTTTTAAACTAAATATTTATTACGATGATTTATTAACGAAAATTTGTATTTTTTCAGCACTACTTGCAAAAATTGTTTCAGATAATAGACCTTTCCTATTCGAAAAACTTAAGAAAATGTCAGGACAATCAAAACTAATGGTAATTTGAACGGTATAAAGTATATAAGTATTAATTATATTACTACCTAGCAATTTTTTTTACTAGCGCATCGATGGCAAAGCAGCCTCAACATCAGGTGCCTCTACATCACGCGGTGGAGCAGCCTCAAGATCAGGTGCCTCCGCATCACGCGGTGGAGCAGCCTCAACATCAGGTGCCTCGACCTCACGCGCTGGAGCAGCCTCTATGTCAGGTGCCTCGACCTCACGCGCTGGAGCAGCCTCTATGTCAGGTGCCTCGACCTCACGCGCTGCACAGAGCAGTGCAACCAGTGTACAGGAGTTCCGTATTCGTATTCCAGAAACTCCAAAAGATTTCAATATTATGCGTTTCAATGGCAGCTTGGATTTTACCCAATGGCGCGATGTGGAAATGGAACGCGAGAAAACCCCTGACGAACCTGATAATAATGCTCCCAAAGTGGGCGCTGGCCGTAAAAAGTACGTTAAACAATCGAAGGCAGTGGAACAACCATGGATTTTAAAAGACGGTGCCGGAAAAGGCAAAAAATACAAGGGTACAAAATCAGGCGGCGTTAGCGACAATTGTGTTTATTATGTGTTTACCCAAGAAGAGGATGGCCAAGTAAATGCCAATCGCGTCAAGGATTGGTACAATTTCCAACCTGTACAACCGTACAAAACTTTGTCAGCGGAAGAAGCCGAGCAGGAATTTGGACGTAAGGAAAAGGTAATGAATTACTTTTCGCTTATGGTGCAAAAGCGTTTAGTAGCTGCAAGTGAAGATGCAGAGGAGCAAGAGGCTGAGAAAGGTAAACTTGAAAAGTCGACACAGAAGCTTAAAATAACTGACGAGGAAGAGTGGATGGATTCCCAAGACTCCACTGACTCCGACAAGAGCTGTGTTCAACGCGGAAAAAAGGCGGCAAATAAGAAGAAAACAAAGCCAGCTGTTGACGGAGATGACTCCGATGATGCTAATGAGGCGGGACTGGAAATGGACTACTATGCTACTTCCAGTGAAGAGTAAGCTGTAATTATGAAAATCGAAAAAGAACGTTATTTAATTATATTTTTTAGGGAGCCAGATGCAGAGGCCAAGCTCAATAAGGAAATGAAAAGCGTGGCTGATGTAGTCAGCTCTGATGAAGACGATGCAGCAACAGAGTCCGATGACTCTGAGAAGGACGAGAACGAAGAAAAGAAAGAGGACAAAAAGAAAACTAAGGATGTGGCTTCCAAGAAGGAAATGCAAAAAGCCTTGTCTAGTAACAGCAGCTTGTCGGCAGACTCTCCCGATACTGAGAAGGATCTTAGCAATGGCCCTATCAAAAAGAAGCCCAAGACAATGGGCCAGGTTGCTGCTGCTGCTATTGCTGCAGCTGCTGCTACTGCTGCTGCTTCTGGCAACAACAAAACCGATACAAACACGGCTATGCCATCGAAATTCGCTGGACTGGTCAGCAACAAAGTTGAGTAAGTATTTATTTTTTTACAATTAGTTTAAAAATCTTGCATTTACTCTACTGCTCGTTTTAGATACGTTGACTTTGGTGGAATAACCGAGGAGGCAGTGCGTCGATATATCAAACGCAAGCCAATGACTGCTGCTGAGTTGCTGGCCAAGTTTAAAAAGAAGACAAGTAACATGTCCAACGACTGCTTGTTGGCAAACATGTCCAAAGTCTTGAAAAAAATTAATCCGCAAAAGCAAATGATTCAAGGCAAAATGTATTTCAGCATTTAATGTGGATGCAACATATAAAAGTCTAGCCATACAAATAATTGCTAATAACTGTTTGCTTTCTTTTTAATCATTTATTAAATAATTAACAAAACTAAATCAAAAAATGCACTTATCTTTTTATTTATTATATGCACGAGTTTTCGTATCTTTTTGTCAAGGTCATTGTGGTTGTGGTACATTTATACAAACACACATACATATGGACTTATCTACATGCATATGTACATACAAACGCCGTTAATTTCCAGCTAATAAGTTACGTTATAAATTCTTTCCACGTGAGAAAATATTCAAACACTGCGTTAGCCTTTTAAAACGAAGCCACGCATTGTTGTTGCCATTTTTTTGAGCAGCGCGCGCATTATTTCAGCTTCCCTTTAGCTTTTTCTTTCGCAAGCAGCAAAAGTCTGCGCAGTCTTTTGTATGTGTGCGTGTGTTTTTTTTGTCAATGTGTGTGTGTGTGGGGGGGGGGGGGGGGGCCAAATGGCAGTAGAGAAAATAAACCAAATGCTGGCACGCATTTTCTTTAATTTTTGTTATATTCTATTTACATAAGTATGTACATATGTACTATGTATGTATGAACCAGTGTTTGCATTTACTACTCCATAGCAGCATTAGAGAGAAACAAATTGCCTATTGCTCCTGCTCTCATTTTGTTTAGAGCAGAAGCACAGCACAGAGCACAACATTTGACAACAAACTCCATGCTATGCACGCCGCATAGCAACAGACACGAAGTTGAAGGTGCAACACACAAGCTGATAGCCGAGCTAAATTTCAAAGGAAAAAAAACTTGAGTAGCTGAAAGCGTGCGTGTGTGCGTATGCCTATGTGTACAGATAATTAGTGCACATGTATGTATGTATGTACATAATGTTGTATTGCAGAAAAATGTATAATAATAAAAATGGATTTAAAGTTGGAATGAAATAAAAATCCTTGATATTAATTTATTTAAATAGACAAACAATATAGTTTTACATTTCTTATTGAAAATCGTCTAAATAAGTATTTATGTATGTACATCTATGTATGTATATGATGTATATGAACATACCAATTATATATTAATTTATTATATTAAAAAAATCATGTAAGCAATTGCATTACATCAACTTTTGGCCCTTTGCAATTGTGCGCAATGGACTTTTGCATGGTTTTTCATCCGAAGTACCTTCAAATGCAACTCTTTACAATTACATACATACTTCAATATTATTTATTATTAATACAGAGATTTAAAGTGCCGATAACTTCAAGTTTGTTTAGGTTAGGTTGAGTTTTCGCAGTACATACATACATATGCATATCTTTTCCGACAATTATATTGCACCAGCATCTTGCGTCTAGAATGTGTTGCCATTAACTTGCATCTTGCTACCGCAAAAGCACAGCATAACCAAGCAGCTGCAACAGACAGCTGACGCGGAAATAATAGATGCCGCTCATGGAGAGCCTTACGCTAGAACCCAAATCCAAGGGTTCAATTTAAATGCGCTCACTCCCACGAGAATAGTTACAAACTTTAATTTAAGGGTCGATCCCGAAAACAACTCCAACTGGTTTGGTAAGTTCCATTAATGACAGGAACTCTTCAAAGTATTCAGGTCTTGCAGTTCAGCGTTTGGATAAGATATTCAAATAAGCTTTGAGTCGGTGTGCCACTTCCAGGCATGGACAGGAACGTGCCTTCGCGACGGCTGCTTAGGAAAAGACGGAGAGTTCCACGGCTGCAAGAAGCTGGATGCTAAAAGCGCCAAGGTCAACAATGACGCCAACAAAAATCGAGAATTGGAAAGCAACTGCAAGGCCGCCTGTGGAATACAATGACTGTCGTCTGATTGGCAATAGACTATTAGGTATATTGAATTCATGGCCTAATCCTATCGTCAGACTGATCAAAATCGCGAATTGAACGGCTTGTCCAATCACGTCCTGGCTGTCTTGTAGTGCCACGTGAAAATTTTATATCTCCAGTGAATACGCCACAGGGATCATCCATAAACTACGTGACGGAATATTTTTGAAGATTTTCCATATGATCGCGACGCTTCGCCGAACCCCCCCCCCCCCCCCCCCCCACCCCTTGGAGCGTCACGTAGTTTATGGATGATCCCATATCACAAACCACAAGTCGTCATTCAATCTTCAAATATAGAGACATGGTAAGTAGACAGCAGAGAAACGATAAAACCAATTAAATGCACTAATATCTAATCTTAATTCTTTCTCTAAGCAGATACACCAGTTTGCTCATGGCTATTGACGATCTATGCAAAACACGGCCTAATCAAAGCTTCCATTTTTAAGTAACGTAAAAGTAAAGCCGTGCTCTTTGCCATCATCTTGTGTAAGAAATAAACAACTGACCAAAAGCCACAAGATTCCAGTGCAGCTAAAAGAATTTTAGGAGAGGATTAACAACTGAACAATCTGAATTCAATAAGATATACAGGGGGACTACCGAGGCCAGATAATAATAGTGAGTAATAGCAACTTAATTTAATCTCAGTTAAAGACTAAAATGAAACTTATAAACACCCTAAATATATGTACAAGTATTTTTCACAAGCGGAAGCATCTGGAGGAGGCTCCAACCAAGAAAAGTTGATTCGATGCCGCCAATGAGGATTTGTCTGTGAAGCCTTAATTCCAGAATCGCAATGAAGCAACATGTCTGTGAAATGGTTGTTTTGAATGGGATGCGCAAACAACATCTAGTGGAACTACTCTATGCGTGGACAGGATCGAAACATTGGCATACAATCACACAACGAACGGGGCGAGGGGTCTTGAAAATACCACGCTTGGTCACTCGACCCGGGGGGGTCTTGGTGTATGTCACCCGACCTTTTTTTGTTTTTACCCCTCATATATGGGTAAGTAAGGTACAAAATATCTTCTAGTCGCAGTGGCACACCTCTTTGTGAGGAACCCAAGCAGGGAAATCAAAAAGAATCATAAGGTGATTTAATACCAATGGCAGACACTTTCTATCCAGAATCTACACCTGAGAGTTTCTCCAGTTGCAACTATATTTTTTTCTTTTCATTTTCTTACATTTTTATACCCTGTACCGTATGGTACAAAGGGTATATTAAGTTTGTGCAAGCCGAAAATGTATGTAACATACAGAAGAAGACGTCGGAGACCCCCCAAAGTTACCCAAAGTATGATCGGGGTGACTAGAGAAGTCGATATACCCATGTCCGTCTGTCCGTCTGTCTGTATGAACGCCTAGATCTCAGAGATGGTAAGAGCTAGAGCAACCAAATATTCAGATTAGATGCGCTATTATGTCAGGGGAGACAAGTTTATTTTATTGTTTTGATATCGGGGATATATTATATAGCTCCCATAGGGGTGTTTCAGAGGACCTCGAAAAAAACAAAAAGTCTTAGATGGATAATTCGGTTGTTTATGAAGATATCGTAACCAAATTTGGCACTTAATAGTTTTTTAGAGTTCCCAAGCACTGTATCAAATTTGATCAAAATCGGTTGTCTATATCATATAGCTCCCATAGGACTAATCGGTCAAAAAAACGCTTTTTGTACAAAATTTGTTGTGTTTCGTTTGTTTGTGAAGATATTGTAACCAAATTTGATATTCAAATGTTTTTTAGAGATCTTCAACACTGTACCAAATTTGATCAAAATCGGTTGACTATATCATATAGCTCCCATAGGGCCAATCGGTCAAAAAAACGTTTTTTGCACAAAATTCGTTGTGTTTCGTTTGTTTGTGAAGATATTGTAACCAAATTTGGCATTCAGAAGTTTTTTAGAGATCTTCAAACACTGTACCAAATTTGATCAAAATCGGTTGACTATATCATATAGCTCCCATAGGGCCGATCGGTCGAAAAAAAGTTTTTGATTAAAAATTCGTCTGTTTTTGGTTGTTTATGAAGGTATCATAATCTAATTTGGCAATCAAATGTCTTTTGGTGTTCTTAAGCAATTTACCGGATTTTATTGCAAGCAGTGGTACAGGGTATCCCAAAGTCGTCCGCGCCCGACTTTAACGTACGCCATCTTTAAATTTCAAAACGTTAAAGAATGACGCATTTTTTTATGTTACGTCACAATCACTGTTCTCACTGCCGTTCTCATTTTGGAAGACGAGACCGAAATCTATGCCTAATAGATGCGTTCATGCGTTCAAATGGAGACTTTTAAATAAATGTGCATTGCGCTGAGAGTATTTTCATCAAAATAAGGACGAATTTCGAACAGCTTCATTTATACAATTTCGACATGTTAAATTTTAATAGCCAACAACATTGCCAGTTTACTTAAACAGAGCTCTTGTAAATGCCTTTACTAAAAAATCAAAAAATTTAATTTAAAAAGTCTTACACAGGGCGTTTGTTTCATATTTCCCTGAGTGATAACTTCAAAATCCTGCCTAAAATGTCCTTATTTCCAATGCTTGTATGTTTTTTTAAAAAAAAAGTACAGCTTTAAAATCGTTAAAGATTTGCGTGCAGTTTGGAAGAGCGGAAAAAAAAGTACGCGGTATAAACAGCAGTCAGCAGCTTTAAATTGCCTAGGACGTCGTCATACCCATACATATGACAGCAACAGCCATTAAAACAAACACACTCACACACACAGACACGCATACACGGTCATACACTAACATACGCACTGATACCCACTGATACCCACACCCACAGACAGACAAAAGCTGGCATGCATGAAACGTTCATCGATGCATAAAAAACGGCAAAACATTGTCAAATTCTTTTGACACTTATCCCTTGCCGGCTTGCGGGCTCTGCTCTGACTCTGACTACGACTCCCGACTCCGGCCTATATGCTACGTACGTTTTTGGTTGGTATTCCGGGTCTATCCCAAAACGAATATGCAAATGTGCTTGGAATCTATACGGGTCTATGTATGTCTATGCCACCTGTCTCGCTCACACGCAGCCATTTTGTTATGTTTGGTTTTGTTCTGCTTCATTATTATTATTTTTATTATTATTATTATTTTGTTTTATATGTGTGCAAGTATTTTTGCTGGCTGCTTTCTTGATTTTTATTGCAAGAATGCGAACGTCGGCCGTTTTTAAACAGAGCCAAACCCCGTAGCTCCCCCCACCAACCCGTACAGTCCTATCCCAACACACATTCCAATCATACACGAAGGCTTGGTTGTGTTTTGTGTCTGTGTGTGTGTGTGTGTGTGTGTGTGTGTGCGTATGTTTGTATGTGTAGCAACACTTACACGAAAATGATGAATGATTTTATGGTTTGCTTGACCTGAATTTTATAGTATGCATGCAGCCGTAAGCAGATTCCCCACCAGCCACCAGCCTGCCCGCTGTTTGCTCCTAACCAGTTCCTGCTTGCTCTCCCCTACCTCCCCATCCAACACGGCAGCAGTCGCAATCGCCTCGTTGCGAGTGGAAATTTTTATGTTTGCATAAGAAATTGGATTTTTGCATTAGTTATGGAAATGAGAAAACTTCAACTTGATTTGTTTTTCAGTGCTTGCTGTTGGTTTTTTCTTATTTTATTTTATTCATTTTTTCTCTCTCACATATATAATTTTTATCCGATTCACTTTGCTTTGTGGTCTACCTCGCTGTCCGTTGTCTCCCCAACGCCCCCCAGCTTGTCTTACTTATCAGCGCATGTGTGAGTAAGTCCTAATGCCTATTAGATTAAAGCCATGAATGAATGAATCACATGAATCACTGCAAGTGCAACGTCACCGATAACTCTCTGTCTGCCATGTTAAGCATACGCCAAGTTGGTCACGATTACAGCGCCTGCAATAAAGACGACTGCCACCAATACTATTGAACATGGCTTATATATTGCATATATGTATCTTTATTTCAAAAACAAAACAGAGCGTATAAAAAGCAAACCTTATAGAAACAACGCGCAGAAAAATATATTGTTATACAATGTGAGTGCAAAAAAAGTAGAAAAAAATAAGCAGAAATTTCAGTGCTTGTTGCCAGGCAATAAAACGTAGCTTCCATAGGTTGCTGAACTGTATTCGTGGGCATTTTCGGAATTTCGGAGTATTGGCAAAATCGTGCGTGAGCTGTGAAAGTAATACAAATGCTTGACACAATGACAGCAAGCGGTTGAAAAGAGAAGACTATGGGAGTATGTGGGAGAATGAGTTGCAGCTAGAGATGTGCAGCAGGGCTAATCGTGAGTCGCGAGTGGTATAATACCTGCAGCTTGTAAAACTTTTATACACGCGAAAATAGAAATATTCGAATTCAATTTTATAAGAATATATAAATATTTGTTTTTTTTTTAGAAATATTTTATTTTCAAGTCAAGCATACTATACTATATTTCGCTAATTAATTTGGTACACTACATGTTGACCCACGTTTATAAAAAAATAAGTTGACCCTGCAGAAATTTTCGTGCCCAAATATTGGCTTACCTGCTACTAGCGGGTTCACGCAATTAATTAACAAGTTTTGTTCAAAAATAATTTTTTAGTGTAGAATTTTAGGTGTTTTAAAAATCGCAAGTGCTCGAAATAATTGGTTTTCGTCACATCATCAAGAAGAAAACAATGTCCACTATCCGAATTTGACATTGCTTCAACAAAATTTATCAATTTTTACCTTAAGTACCATTTTGAATTTAAAATTTATTTATTAATTTATTTAAAGGGCACAAGATGCTCAGTTAACCTTGGTTTATAAAAAATAAATAAATATTGTAGAACAGCCTGAAGACCTACGTTGCTCTAGCTAAAACCTTTTATAACTTAGAATTAACTTCTACTTTATAATTATATAAATAAAATAAAAATAAAAAAAATAGAAAGCTCCAAGGACAATTTTTTGAAAAATAAAAAATACACTTTTAAGAATGAAGAGGCCGAGAAGACATCGAAGTCATGGAGCTAAAAACATATGAAACGACTTCGTTTTTTGTTCACACCTAATTTCAAATTCGAATTTATTGAGAAATTTCTTCGAAATTTTTTGTTACTTTATTTCTTTCTAATTCAAAATATTATTTCAACAAAAAAAAATAATTTTTTTTTTAACAAAAAAAAAATTTTAAAAAATATTGCATTAATTTATTCACTATATCTTCAACATTACGAATTACGATTGGAGTGTGAAATTTGAAACCTAAAGAGCACAGGCTTAATTACCTTTACTACTTGGTTATTAAATTATAAAGGTTTTGTAATAAGGCATAGGTATACGATTCATATATTATTTTAGAGACTGTTAATATGTCGAAATGTGTAGGAAATACTGCGTAAGCTTTTTAAAAAACAATTTTACGTGAAAAATGAATTTAAAGCAATTGGTATGGCATACTGAAACTGTTTTACTAACTTGGGAGAATTCACAAAATTAAAAATAAAATGCCATAATATTTACCTAACCAACTTTTGCACCCATAAATTACTGATTTTCTGCAAAATTTAGGTGGAGTCTTTAAGTTTATTCAAAGAGGTTTTAAAAAAATGTTCATCTATCAATCAAATCATTTCAAGACTATATTCCTAACCAAAAAATACAAATTTTCTTCTTATTTATTCAATTAAATGTAATGCGATGGAAACAAAATATATTATTGGATTGTAGGATGAATTGATCAGACGATATGTGCCAATCTGTATTATAGATCAAAGCTTACCCTTACTCTTAACTGGCCTATACAACCCTAACGGGTCTCGATCTGATGCAAAATTTCTATCCAGGCAATTCGACATTGCGCGCGCATCGCCAGTTCATAATACCAAGGGCTGACAGAGTTTCAGCCCCTTGGTACGTCAACTACTGCATCGCACGCCTCATGCGCTGGAGTTTCCGCATCCATAAGCACTACATGACACAGCCAGCGAAGTCGCTGAATGCTTATTCGCTTCACTACGTCAATATCGCCGTATAACTCATACAGTTCATCGTTCCATCGAGCACGATAATTATCGCCAACGTAGACGGAACCGAAGATCTTGCGAAGAATTTTTCTCTCGAACACCCCAAGAACAGCTGCATCCGTTTGGGTTGCGCCATATTAGAGGACTGGAAGGATGAGTGGTTGTACAATCGGTTGCATTGTTTTGGGGGCTCGTTATATATTATACGATAAATCGAAATGTTTTAATTTTTTGTGCAACCAGAGGCATCGGGTATGGCTTGGGTTCAAATTCTTGCTCTCAAAACAACTTCTACAGGGTCTTGTTACATTAGGAAGGTATTTCGCTTAATTGATTTTTTCCCAAATATAATTTTGTTATAGTTATTAGTCACGCAAAGTTAAAACTTTCCGGAAATCAGTTAAAATAATGGAAGCTTGGAAACTAGAGGGCTAATCTACCAAAACATTATTTGATTAATTTAAATTGAGGTAGCGACAAAATATTATCATAGACGAAATGGTTTTTTTAAGCCCAGCTTAGGATCTAGCTGAATTCTTTTAAGGGATAAAAATAATAAGGCAGAACTTGGCAAAAATTCTTTCTGTGACCATAAATGATGGATTGAATATAATTGGAGAGCACAGCCTGAAGGCCTATGTTGCAATGGCTTTTAATTACTTTGTCCCCTAGAATTAATTCTAAGTTACAATGTAAAATAAATAAATAAAATAAAATAATTGGAGAGCAAACTTTAACAATTTCATTTAGGTTTTTTGTTGAATCTCAGTCAATCCTGTTATGTAATTTATTTAATTATGTCAAATCCTTTACTTATTATTCACGGATAGATTGTAAATAAAATAAAGCAAAAAAAAAAAAATGTAGGTCGTCCTAACAACCGATATGACTGTGCGGTTCAGTTTACGGGTACGGGTCTTATAATATAATATTTATATAATAATATTTCAGATAATTATCTCTATTACAGTACGTCTTAATGACTGCACTGTTGGATCAAACTGCTATGAGCCTTTTATTTAACATATTTCTTTCCCTGATCATAATTAAGATTCTTAGGCATACGTCGTCTTGCTAGTTGTGCCTGCAAATCGCATCACGCGCGCATCTCTAGTCATGAAAACAGCAGCTGAGCTTAGCTCAGTTTGCAAGCTAAAGATTTGAAGCGTTTGGCGCCTATCGCCGCAGGACTTGAACGATTATAACACCGAGCAAACAATAGCAATAACAACACACACACACTTGCATACATAGTCAATACACAAGCACTCAGATATATGTATAACTACTCACCAATACAGTGTAAACATTTTGGCAACGTTTGCCATACAGTTTTAATATTGGCAACTTTTTTAATTATTTCCTTCAAATGCTTGCCGATTTGTCCTCGTTGATTTGTTGCTGCTGCTTTTAGCCAAAGTTGTTCTTGTTGTTGGAGTTGTTGCTATTGTTGCAGCTGTATTTGGTATTGTTGTTGTTGGCAGGCGTAGCAATATGTGGCAGCCAACGGTTGAATAATCTGTCAATAAGCTTTTGTCATCGCTTGCTCGACTGCAGCTGCCACAAACAAACATTTCGTTTGGCCCATGGCTAAATGGCCAAAATACTCCGACAAACGCCCCACTACTGCTTTAGCCCAATCTTATACGGGGGCAGGCTGAGAAGTAATTGGACTAGCTAAGAAATCAATTCATTGATGCAGTGGATCATGTAAGCAGCTGCTGCATGGGACTGGATTACTGGTTGTGACTAGTTCGTGAGGAACTCTGCTTCGCATCATCATCTGGACTGGAGAGCTTGAACACTAGAGCCGGTTGGCGAAGGGTCTCGTCAATATTAGCTCTAAAAAATGTTAAAAGTAGGTTCTTCAGATACTTCTACCTTCCCACTCGAAGTGGGAACGAAGGTTCGCGATGAATTGCTGAACTTTGAACTATTAATGATGAGGCACACTGTTCGTTACAGCGAACATCTTCGACGTCACTAGAACCGATAGAAAAGTGGTTCTCGCAAGCCCCAACTAGGGGTTCCATGATAGGAACTTTGGTGTCCTGTTTGCTGTTCTGTGTAGACTTTCTTTCGGGGTAGGGGGTAATGGTGGTACTACCTGTCTTTTCTTGTTGAGGAGTTGGTTTTCCGAGATGAAGCAAATCATTTCTTGAACAAGTCAGTACGAAGTATGGTAGTGTAGTGCTCTTGAACAAGAAGAAATAAAATGGGTTCCAAAAAGAGTTGCCTAATAATTTCTTCAGCCTGCCCTCGCATATTGTGTCTTCTCCCGCTCCAAGTGTGGGCGCTATACGTAACTTGCCACTTTTTTTTGGCAGTGCCAAAAACTTTTTAATAAAGGTCGATTGCTGCATGTCAATTCACTTTGCTGTTGGCTCTTGGCTGCTCGCCTGTGCTGGTGATCCATTTGCTCTGGAGCCGACAGAAGGAAGGACAGCTGGACAGATGAACAAACGGAAGCATGGAAGACATACTAGCTGTGACTCTTCAGCTTTGCAGTGCACGTCGCGATTAGCAGCCAATAGTTTGCAGCATGCGTTTCCGCTTGGGAGTGGGAACACACTTTGCCGCACCTTGCTTTATTTTCCGTTTTATCACTTATTACTTCCGTTTGACACTGTCACAGCTAAGAAGAAGCAGCAAAAACAGCAAAGACAGACAAATGAATAAAGAATAAAGACTTTTTACATTAATTCCTAGCACCTTTTGCATTTTAATTCTTACGCTCTCTTTGTAATGAGTTTTTTTCATGACATTTTTGCAATTTACTTTGTCACTCACCTTTATTTGCAGTGCATACTTTGTGGCATCATTTTGTGTCAGTTGCGTCATTTGGTGTCCTGAATATGCATTTGCATTTATATGGCAACATTTTCGGTGCTCCAAGTTCCGCGCTCTACATTCATTTCACTTTTGTTTACACTTGGCCAAGAGAGCAAGGAGCAAGTTTCAATGGGCCCCAACAGTCTCATCAGCCGTCTAATTGCTTGACTGGGCTTGACTTGACTTGGCCAAAAATGTTATATCGCCTACAGTTGGAACAAAAGGTATGCGAACACCAATTATTTTCGAAATTTTTCTGTGCAACAATTTTGGAGCACAATTTTTTTTTGGTAGGTGGAAATACAAATGTGTATAAATCTATATAAATTTGTATTCAGAGACCAGACTTTTAATGTCCATTTTAGGGATTTTTTAGGCAGTTTTTTATGTGTTTTCTAAAATTTTTGTTTCATTTTACTATATTCTAATTAAAACAATTTGATCTGGGAGAAGAAGAGTATTTTCTTCTGATATAATTTTTATTGGGATTAGATTAGCAATGCATTTTGTGAGATGCTTTCCTTTCTAGAATCACGAATTTCGGCATGTTCATGAGAACCATCTTCTTCTTGTCTGTGGTCATATTTTCAAAATGGTAGGGGATCATCCATAAACTACGTGCGCTGATTTTCGTCAAAATAGACCCCCCTCCCCCTCCCCATTCTGACACAGTGACGGCATATTTTTGAAGATTTTCCATATGATCGTGACGCTTCGCCAGACCCCCCCACCCCATGGAGCGTCACGTAGTTTATGGATGATCCCTAGGTATGTATTAAATTGAATCGGGGGCTATAGTTTTTTTTACATCAATGGCAACTATTCTGGAAGATACGCTTCAGCTGTTCCCAGATTAAAAAAAAAACTTTCTACATTTTTAAAATAATTTTGATTGAGTACGATTGAAAAAAAATTGAATTTAATTCAAATAAAAAAAAAAAAATGTTTTTTAATTAGGTAAAGTTTAACAAAAAAAAGTTTAATTTAATGTAAATATTAAAATATTGGAAAAAAATTATATCTCTTTATTTAAATTCTATTGAAAAAAAATAAATTATATTTAAAAAAATTTTTTTTTCCAGAAAACGAATCCGAACATTTTATTCGGATTCGTTATGAAACCGAATGTTTGGTGATCCCAATTTCACCAAACGCATTGAAAAAAAAATTCGTCAAATTCAAATTTTTCGGAGCGGAGTGTATGTTCATTATATAAAAAATTTCTCATAAAAAATTCGTTATAAGGAAAGCATAAGGGCAGTGTAAATCCTTTTTTTTTTTTTAAATCGATATTGTTTCAAAAAAAAATATATATACTTTATTGGTTTAGAAATGAGTTACTTACGATTTTTCGAACTAGTAACTCATAATTAAATTTAATCTTATGTTTATGCCAATTCATAGACCGAAAACTGAATTAGGTAAAGGGTGTCCGCATATTTTTTAGTGCCACTGTACGTAGAGCTTCTACCTAGGTAAATGGGTGCGAGTATCTTAGACCCAAGCTAAACTACTTCAGAAAGTTCGACGGCTACTTGAGAGCATATGGCGGGCGGTGTGGGGTGGCATTGGCCATGCCAATGTGCCGCATGACGCGGCATGCTGCGAGGGGTACAGCGATAAAATATACATAAATAACCTTTATTACACATGCTGCCGCTCAAGTGCTCGAACTTTTTCAAGTCCACTTTCCACAGTTGTTTGGAGTAGTTGCCATTTGGCGCTCAGTGTTGTTGTTTCTCCGTTTATTTTACTTTATTTTTTTTCGTTTGTATTTTTTGCGTGAGTTGGCCCCAGTTGGGTTTTCGGGCGCGGGCAGCAGTTTGAGACTTGCCTCCAACTGCTGCTGCTGTGCATGGAATCCCAAAAAAAATACTGAGCGCCATCGTGTGAACGTGCAACAATACTTGAGGTACTTCAAAAAAAAAAAAATTGCTGCTATTTCTTATATTTGGTACCTTTTTTGCGACAGCGCTTTGCGTGTTGACGCAGGAATTTTCCATGCGAGTTTTTCTAGCTCAATCTTTAGTTGGAGTGGTTTTGGGTGTATTTCGAAAATCTGCTAATGGGCTTATAACTGCCTCAATAATCCATTGTTGTCTCAAAAATACCTGATACTAAAGATTTTTAAACAATTTGTTGCATAAATACTTGCTAGAGATTACCTGAAGTTATTTTTTTCACTTTATTACCAGACAATTTAAATGTGGACGTTTGCGTATACGTAATATTTACTTGCCGGCGACAAGGTGGTGCGGCAGGCAAAGAAATTGGTTCAGAATTTTTTCGAGCAAAATATTTATGTTTAGATTTTATCTTAAAACGTACATTGGAGGTGTATGTCCAAAGAAAAAAGTGTTGCCCTTTGATTTTCTTAAAAAAAATATATAAACAGCTGTTTTGTTTTTGACCATTTTTGGGAGAAAAAGTAGCTGGCAAACATATAAACAGCCGAACAATTTTATTCTGATTCGTTTTTACACGATATTTCACTTACAAGAAAACTTTTTTTGTGGGAACCCTGTGTTTTTTAGGGTAATTTTGGGTCGAGAAACAATAAAACGACAACCCTTTTTTTCTCAAGCACCGTTTTCGAGATTTTTTCTTTTTTTACTTAATCTGTACATATCATACATCATTGTAAAGAACACATCAATACCTTTCGATCTAATCATGTCGATACGGAACTTTGTTCACGAGATATTAACGAACAACTGAAAGAAGTGCCCAAAAACATGTTTTTCGAAAAAATCTCGAAAACGTTGCTTAAGAAAAAAAAAGTTCGTAATTTGCGTAATTTACCCTAAAAACACTTTTTTACAAAGGTTAATTTTTCGTGTAAACTAGTATTATCCAACTTGAAGTTGTCAAAAATGTAATTTAAGAATATCAAAGAATATTTAAAAAAAAATGTTCAGTATTAAATTTGAACATTTTTAAACCTATTTTGCCGATTCGTTTTAAGTCCTTTTGCAACAAAACGTTCGGTTTTGTGAAAAATTGAAAAATTCTTTTTGGTGAAAATGGGAGCTCCAAACATTCGGTTTCAAAACGAATTCGAATAAAATGTTAGGATTCGTTTTCCGGAGCAACGCCGATTATCACCGTACTCAATTTAACGCAAAGAAGAAAAATATAAAAAACATAAAAATACCACAAAAGAGCAAAAAAAATACCATATTGCATAAAAAGGCACATATTGTTTTTTCAAAAAGTTTTCATCAATTGAGTTAAGACTCGAAACAGACCATCCATTCAACATAACCCCTCCGTGCATAGCGTGCGAAGTACGCAGGGGGCGAGCACCCCCTAGTTGTTCTTAAAAGCAAGCTTTTTACTCTATAAATGAAACCAATTTATTCTTCTTCTTTAATTTTACACTAATCTTAAATCCAGTCACAAAATCAGAAGTTAACGTTTTGGTCATAATTTTATATTTATTTCAGGACTAAAGATTTTTGTATTGAAATTTTTGTTCGATGTAAAATAATCACAATCAATTTATTAAATCAAGATTTTAGCAAATTATTTACAAAAAAATGTTTAACTTAAATTTTCAATTGACTAAATAAAAATTACCTTCATTCCATTTATAAATGAATATTTTACAATAAAAATTGATATTTAACTATTTAGCCAAAAAAAACGAAAAACCAAACCGAATAATTTTATTCGAATTGGTTTTTGCGTGTTCCTGAATTTTTTTTGTCGATATTACCCTTTTTATTTTTGATAGTTATTTATTATACTCTGCATTAAATAAAATTATACAAAATTATTACTTTAGCAACAATATTTATTGAAATTAAACACGACTTAGCTATATTTGTTACAAAGTAAATTTTCTTTGTCTAACGCGGGAACCTTGTCATGTGTTCGTGTATGATATGTACACAATGATATATATATCATCATATAAACACATAAAAAAAATTAGTTTTGGGTTGTGCATGCTATTTTTTTGGGTTGAGTCAGGAAAAAAATAATTAAAAAAAATAATTGTCCATACTATATAACCTTAAGTTGCCATAAATATAATCTGAGAAAAAATTATTTCACAATAAAATGCGTGTTGTTTAAACCTATTTTACCGATTCTTTTTATTTTCTCTTCCAACAAAACATTCGGTATCAAACCACATGAAAAATTCGGTTTGATGAAATTGGGAGCACCAAACATTCGATTTTAAAACGAATAAAATGTTTGGATTCGTTTTCTGAAGCACGGCCGAGTATTTCAAATTTGTTTTTATTTAGTTAAGAGTTAAAACTTTTTTGTTATAAATTAAAAATAAAAAATTATGCATTTTTAGAAAAGCGCATTTAAAACAATTATATATTCTCAATATGAATTTCATTCAAACTCAATTTTTTGCTTTGATCAAGACCATAATTCTTATTTTCGATCCTTGGTTTTTTCGAAACTTCGCATATTTTTCAGACGGAAGTTCAGAAGAACTCCATTTGGATGTGAATTAATTTACTTTGTAGATTTATGTTTAAAAACTACAGACAGATTTTAATATTTCATATTTTTTTTTTAAATATTTAAAAACTTTTTATTTATTATTTTGGAATCGCATAATAGATACATATTTTTTTTTTTTTAAATTTAGTCTTTTTTCCTTAAAGAAAAATCTTCCGAAAACTACTTTTTTTTTTAAATTTGTTTTTTTTTAATCAAAGAAAGGTAAATCCAATTTTTCTAGTTTTCTTGGAACCACATAATGCATATTTTTGCCATCTTTGATTCAGATATTAATATTTAAAAGTTAAAGCATTGTTTTCCCTTTTTCTTCATTTCATTTTTTCAAAGTACAGCCGCTTGAGCGTTGAAGCTGTTCAGATAGTTCGTCATAAATTGGGAAATTCAATGTGAAATCTTGAAAAATAGTTCGAAGTATGCCGAAAACTAGATTTTCATTTAAAGTTTTTGCAAAAATTGCTAAAGTATCTAAATTAAATTAAATTAAAGCATATACTTTTAGTTTTTGGCAAAAACTTAAGAACTGTCCTTGGACTTTGTGGCACTGTTGGGTGGCGCCTTTAAAGCAGTGGGCAACTCGGGCAACTCCGACTCCGATTTGGAGGACTCAGCCCACTCAAGCGATACGAGAGAGCTGCTAACTAACAGCAACTAATCGCCTAATGGTCACTTTGCAGATAATTACCAAGGCTTATAGCTGCTTGTAGGATTAGAACCAAGGCGCAAAGGAAAAATAGCAATAGCAAACGCCATGACAGAAGCACGAATGACAACAACAAAAGCAACAACAATAAAGCAGTATGCGGCATGCAACAAGCAAAAACAACAGCAACAACTGTGAGAAAACATTAAGTTTAGTAGCTGCTGACCAACACATCAAAAGGGTCATAACTAAATACTAGAAAAGAAAATACAGAAAAAAAAATGAAGGACATAAATAGTAAAAGGATGTACAAAAAGTTACGACATAAAGCCTCAAAGTGCTGGCATCTGTAAAGACAGCAACTCATTCTACAATTACAAGCACTTTTGTTATTTAATTAAATGAAATTGGTAATGCCAGCTTATAAACCTGGTCTTACAAAAAAAAAACTCAATCAAAACGAAACTCTTACGAAAAACTTCTTTAAAGAAACATAATGTCCTTACTGTTCCTCTAGAATCTAGAGTATAACAAAATTATGCCACCCAAATTACGCCTATCCCTAAAAGACCGAAACAGCTAGTAGCATACAAATATGTAATACTATATTTCGTAAAATTTTTTATTTTTGTATATAAAAGTTTAAATTCTTCTCGAGTTATCGGACTAACTGAACTTTTATAAAAAAAATGGCGGTGCCCGACAGTGGAATACCCTGTACCTTTTGTGTCAAACAAATTTTTCCTGCATATTCCATCTAAGAACTTTCCAATTGGAATTTATTTTTTTTTGGTGAAAATCGATATTTATACCTATAAGTTCCCTAAATTTTTACCCATTTTAATGAAACTCGAATGTTACAACAAAGAACTTATTTAAAGTATACGGGGTAAGTTTCAAGTTGGTATGTTGAGGGCTGTGGGAGAAAACGCGGTAAATGGATTGCGGGGGGTAGGGGGACCGCATCGATAAAATTTGGATGTGGATTTGTTCATTAGAGCCACATGAATGAGCTTACCAAAAATTGTGATTCTAGGTCACTTGTAGCCATAATTGCGTAGAGTCAAATATTGACGCAGTTTAATAGGCAAGGGGTGGTGAAATTTGCACATTTTGACTATAACTTCTGTTGTATTTGTCCGATTTTTGTAATTTTTTACACATAGATGCATGTATCCACAACGCATCGCTCTGTTAAATTTCAAATGAAAATATTAAACGGTGTGGCTAAAAACCATGAAAATCTACAGCGGGGGAACGGGGAAAGATATTGACATGATTCAACAAACTTCATCCGTGTCTCTAGCTCTTATAGTCTCTGAGATCTAGGCTTTCATACGGACGGACCGACGGACGGACATGGCTCAATCGCTACCCGAGGTTATGCTAAGCATTTTGGTATAAAGGACTTGGGGTCTGCCACGCCTCCTTCTGTCCGTTACATACATTGCACAAATCTAGTATACGCTTTGTACCTATAGGTACAGGGTATAATTATACATTATTTTTCCGGGAATGTTTCAAATATTTATGATTTTCGAAGTGTCAGCTTTAATGCCCATCAATTTTTTGTCTTTATTTTTTTGGACTTGGAGCTTTGTTTTAAATCCACTTTTGGCAATTTATTTTACGAATTTATTTATTAACCAGGTTTTACTAACTAAACTATACCAGAAGGCAGCCAACCTGTAAGAATCTTCTAAAGAAATTCATTGGATTTCGAGGTTCATTTAAAAAATGCCTTTGAGGTACTATTAGTATCAAGTATATAAAAGATTTGTGCCATAAAAGGTAAGGTCTGATTAGGTAGGTAAGAAATAAAATTTTTACTTCATTTATTTTTTTTACTTAGTTTCAATTAGTTAAATAAAAAGCAAATGGCGGACGTAAAAGTTGTACGCGGAGACCTTCACATACTAAGCCTATTTCGATCCAACGGCATAGTTTTTAGATACACAGCGAAAAATAATGCACGCTAAAATTAAGTTCAAATGAGCTTGATTTTAAAATTTTTAATATTACAACTAAGTTTGCTTAACCCTTTCAGGCCCGAATTAAAATGGGAGTACTTAAAAAATATTTGACCTTAGAATTTTCTTATTATAGCCACAAATAGTCACAGAAAAGAATTTCAAGGTACTGGGTATCCTGGTTTGGCCCCACTGAGGCAACATTGGGCCTGAGTGGTACATTTTCATATTGTACGTATACGCAATTAATGACAAAATTTTTTTTAGAATCTTGTAAATATTTATTGATTTTTTAAATGGTTTTGGTGCACTTTCAATAAAGTTTGATTAAAATTTATGTATGAAATGAAACAAAGCAGTTTTTTAGTGGATTTGAGCATAAATGAACGTCACACTTATAGCATTTTCACCGGGGATATCCAGTTTTGCATAGTCTGCATCTCCCTTTTGTGCCCCATTGAACCCAATGTTCAGTTTTGTCATATCTGACCACTTTAAGGGTATCCGGCACATATTTTTTTTTGTATTTGGGAGCTGAGGTTTCCGAAAATGCAGGTGTTGCTGCAGCTGAAGAACACATCGAAGAGTCAAAATTAAAAATAAGTTGTGCTGCAAGACCTCTTTTTCGTGAAGACTATTGATTAGTCAAGCGGAGTAGTTCGTTCGCAATATCGAGTTGAAAATTTATAAGGGGCATATGCTTGGTCTTGTCTTATGCTTGCTTTAGATCTCTGCGGTATTGCAGACAACTATTCACCACTGCCATGTTTATGCAACAAAACACAATGCGCATATACTATTTATTGGAACGATGATGGATTTTATACAATTCCAATAACATGTCTGATAGATCCACGCCACCCATGTTCTTATCGTAGCATTCTACAACAGCATTTAAATGAATTTTTATCTTTTCGACACCATCGAGTGCATTGCGAAACGGTATAGTCCCCATATAATTTGATGTAAGCTGCACACATTTTTTGTCAAACCAGCGGCAAGCAATCAAATTGCGGGAGGTCTCAACTTTTACAGCGTAGGATCCGCTGCCTAAATTACCAAGTTCCTTTTCTGTCTTTAGCATACAATTTTTAAGACGGTTGTTGCGAATCGTACCAACGCACAATCCAAAAAAACGTTGCAAAAATCATATTTTCTAAACCAATTGAGATATTTTTATGAATTAAATTGTAGTTGAAAGAAAAATCTTTAAGCTTTAAAATAAGTAATAATAAGTAATAATTGTGATAAGACATCTGAGAGCTGCGCAATATGTTGTGGAAGCTGGATTTTGTTGCATGTGCAATATTTGCATATAGGCATTTGTAAAATATGTACATATTTTTTTCATTTATAAAGAAATTTTGATGATATATTTTTGTTCATAATTTTATATTTCAGTCAATAAATTTAATGTAAGAATGCTTTTTTATTATAATATATTATATTATTTGTCTTATCAATAGTTTTTTGTAAAATAATCATCCACTTTTACATTTGAAGGAATATCTAAAAGACTTAACATTTCATTTGAATAACTACTTGTTAATTCTGTATTGGATTTCACATGTCTAAGGGATGCAACTAGTGGATCTGAAGAGGATTAAAAAGATCCTCGTTTTCACTTGATCGTGATATTTTACATGTATTCATAGCTCTGAATTTTTTATAATCCTTGTTTCTCGTTTCTTGGGCTGCTTCTGACATCTCTCCAATGGGTAGGCAATGATATTCAATTATAGTTTGGACATGTGCCAAAATTTTGTGAAGCGTGGGAGTCAATTTTTTTCCTCGATATTTTTCCATTAACAGCTCTGCAGTCTTAGTGGCATATTCACCAAATTTTCTGCCGTTAATTTTTTCCTTGCAGTTCAACATATTCAAAATAACACCCAATCTTTTGATAATTTCATCATCCACTCCAGTTATTTCTGATGTAACTTTGTTTTCTGCAAAGAATTTTCGTGATGAGTTTCCATCGTTTGTGTTACCATATCCATATTTGGGAAAGTAGAAATCGACTTGAATTTTTTTTATTCCTGGTATTTTGTTTTTCTCTTTCTGGTGTGTTGTCTTCAAAAGATTCGTTCATTTGCGGAAGAGTATATGCAATAAATACTTTCACTGCAACACGTGATCTTGTAAAGTCAAAACCAGACTATGATATTTCAGAAATATTCAGGCAAATATATACAGAGTTTAACCCTATATCCACAAGCCTAACAGGCAAAAAAGTAGTTGCATTAAATGTTTTTAGTTGATACCTAACATTATAAAGGGAAAGGTTACATCCCTTTCCGTATGATTTCAGTTCAACTACCTAAACATGCAAAAAATTTGAATTTGTCTTAATAATAATTAATCTACCTTTTTTGAAATGTCACAGGTAGGTGCTTTTTCATTGTCAAATACAAATATAAGCAAACATCTCTTAATTTAGTAGATACATCTACTGCGTGTTCTTCTTCTTCTACCTGCGGTAGCATTTTTTGCAGTTGGGTTTCTGCACTTCTAGTGGCTTTACAGCCAAAGGAGGATAAAGGCGGACATAAACTTTATAGAGTAGGTAAATAAATTGATAACAAAACCATTTATGTTAAATTGAAAAAATGTAAAAATATGTAATATAAAATATTTTTTTCCAAAGTTGAAAAAGTGGTCCAAATATAGTGGTTCAGTTAAACGGAAGTATTGAAAAACCCAGAAAAGATATGAAGTCATTTTTTTTTTCTTATATGTTTAAATTTCATGTACCTTTTTATAGAAACTAAGAAAATAGGGATTGGTTGCGTAGTTTTTCCACAAAACAATCTTAAACACGAATTTTTATTCCAAAAATTGCTGTTTTTTTCAAAATTGAAAATATACTCCACTTTGAGCGGCTGTATCAACTAAGCTATTTATCCGAATTGAATTTTTATTTTCTTGATCCCTGGGAAGTTCTAAATCAGATGCATGTATTACATTTAAAAAATGGTTACATCGCAAAATCGATTTTTGCAACGCTTTTGCGGCTGCCGTGCCAGTTTATTGGCAAGGGGAGATGAAATTTGCACATTTTTGACTATAACTTCTGTTGTATTTGTCCGATTTTGTTTATTTTTTACACACAGATGCATGTAACTACAACGCATCGCTCTGTTAAATTTCAGATGAAAATACTAAACGGTGTGGCTAAAAACTAAAAACTCTACTGCGGGGGAACGGGGGAAGATATTGACATGATTCAACAAACTTCATCTTCTCAGGAAAGCTGGTAAAGTTTTGTGTCTCTAGCTCTTATAGTCTCCGAGATCTAGGCGTTCATACGGACTGACAGATGGACGGACGGACATGGCTCAATCGCTACCCGAGGTTATGATAAGCATTTTGGTATATAGGACTTGGGGTCTGCCACGCCTCCTTCTGTCCGTTACATACATTGCACAAATCTAGTATACCCTTTGTGTACCTATAGGTACAGGGTATAAAAATATTTTTTATTTTGTCCTATGAATAGTTTGCAGTACCTTATTCAGCTAGACCCTCTAGTAACAAACGAATTTTGCGCGAAATTCTTTTCATCAAAATATTTCGTTAAAATTTCCTACAATGTTGTGTAACGCTAAAAAACTTGAGAAGACCAAGTTTGGTTATATTGCATATTCATAAGCAAACGGATTATGCCCTAAACATTTCCTACAGTGTTTAAACCATGAGTCTAAGTTTGATAAAAAAAATGATATCATGTAAAAACCGTAGCAACATATATTGTCCTGGGGCGGTGCCACGCCCCATACCCACAAATACGAAAACTCGGTTTTAGACTTAGAACAAGGTCCCTAACGATCCCCGAAAGTTTCATCCATTAAGTATTTCTTTCCAACAAACGCCTAATTCAAAATAATTATCAATAAATATCTAACTTGAAAATGGCCTAAAAATAATTTAAGAATATCAAAGAATATTTAAAAAATTATTTCAGTTTAAGATACGTACACTTTTGAACCTATTTTGCCAATTGGTTTTAATTCCTCTTGCAACAAAGTAGTCGGATTCAAAATTAAAAAAAAACTCGCTTTGGTGAAATTGGGAGCACCAAACATGTGGTTTCAAAACGAATACGATTAAATTTTTTAAAATAAAATATTCGGATTCGTTTAACGTAGCATGGCTGAATAGTTCTAAAAAAAAACACAAAATAGTTTTAAAATAAGATAATTATAAAACTCTTGTATTTAGAAAAAAATTATCAAAATTTAAACAAGATCAAAAAATCTGGCACCTTGAGCGACAATTTCACGATTCACGGCTTTATGACTAAAAAACTTCTTAATAGATTTTCTGCTTTTTTCATCTAATATTTAAGTGCTTAAGCGAAAAGGTTTTATCTAGCAGAAAAATTGTGAAGAGGGTTATATGATATCCAATCAACACGAGTCGATAAACTTCGTATGAATAAAGTGCATCATTCCGAAATATATATGTTGATTCGGACAGACTCACGCACTATCGAACACCACTCAATAGCTTCCCAAGTCGTTGCTTAAAAGGTTCCTCCACGTCTCGTTCTGCCCGTTACCCACATTTCACAAATCTATTTTATCCTTGTCCCTTTGAGTACAGTGCATAATAACAGTTCTTAAGTTTACCGTAATATTTCCACTGCAACTACCGTTAAATCCGAAATTATGTGCTGCTTGTCTTTATTTCGTTTTTTTTTTTGTCTCATCTAATTTGCATTTGCATAGTTTCCTTTTTGGCATTGTTTATAGCGCCATGCTGCTTTTCATGTGGAAAATGATGATGGTTTTTTTTCCATTTTTTTGTCAGCTTTATGACGCACTTAGCCAACTAACCCGCAACTATGCTTTATGAACTGTTGCATACATTTCGGGGCAGCAGCTGACTTAGAAGGTGATAATTTTTGTTGCCTGATTTTCATTTTCATGTCTTGGTATGGCTAAACGGAGTCACTGCAAGTTTTTCCGCAGCACGCGAAATTTCCATAAGTTTTTCTCCTTTTTTTTTTTGTGTGTGCTTTCGTGTTTCTACTTGGCCGGCCATTTTCCATTGCATCGAAGTCTAAGCTTTGGGCGACGACGCATTGAAAATTATTTACGATAATGATCGCATAATCATAATAATAATCACATTATAATAATTCTTGGCTTTATGAGTCTATAAGTGAGTACATGTGTTGGTGTGTGTGTATGTGCAGTGTGTGTGTGCGGTTGCGGTTAGCCTATGGCTGTGGTTAGCCTGTGGTCCCCTGGGTGTTACCCATTGTAGCCAGACGTGTTTTACTTGCTAATAAAATGCAATGCCATTAAATGAAACGAGCTTAGAGAGCAGTTGAAGGCGTACTCCAACTCCTTGCCACCCTTTTTTTTTTTGCCTGACGTCAATGTCTCCTGGTGGTAAACTTTGAGTTAGGGTCGCCGCAAAAAAAATAAAAAAAATACAAACTCTGCGAAAATGGTTGGCAACAAAAAATGGCAACTGCATTGATGTTATTACCTGGGCGAAACTATTTGCCAAAGTCAATAAACCAAAATGACAGCCAAGCGGAAGTTAGCTCTGAGCGCACACACACAAGCGCACATAATGCATACACTGAGAGAAAAAAATATCAGCAAGGAATTTTTTGATACATGCAATTAAATTTTTTTATTCAAGATGAGTTTTTTCGAAGAGAGTACGCACACACACAAGCGTGCATAATGCATGCACTGAGAGAAAAAAGAAAAAAATATCAGCAAGGAAGTTTTTGATTCCAGCAATTAAATTTTTTCATTCAAAGAGTTTTTTTCGAAGAGAGTACGCACACCTCCAATAAAATTTTTTCATTCAAAAATAGTTTATTCGAATAGAGCTGCAAATTACGTTCAAGCCAGTTCGGATATTCCGTCATTTTGGTATTTTATACAGAGCTCCACTTGGGATTCTTTAACTATGACATACACGGTAGGATCAAAAAGTAGTAGGACTGAATTTCTGTTGCGCGAACGGAGCGACGGAGTGCGGTTGGACCTCCTGGGGTGGAGCTGTCCGAAGAGAACATTCATTGGTTTCCACGAATCTTTGTTGTCCCGATTCAAGATAGAGCAAAATCTCGAGCACCTCTACGGCGTAAATTCTACGTCAAACTCGGAAAACCGCGAACGAGACCCTCGAAATAATTAAGTATACCTACGGGGATGCTGCCATGAGCCGACCAACAGTGTTCGAGTCGCATAAGCTGTTCCGGAAGGGGTGGGAGCTCGTCGAAGACGACGAACGCGCTTGCCGACCATCAACCTTAAGTATTGATAAAAATGTGACTAAAGGGAATGAGATTCTGGAATCTGACCGGCGAATGGTTATTCGTCTGATTGTTGATGAGTTAGAGGTTCTGTACGTTAGGGTTATTTGTGTGCTTCTGGTGAGGAAGTTTTTGGCCAAGCACAGGGTTGCCACATGGTCAACACTCCCCCTACAGTCCCTATCTGGCAGCACCGGACTTCTGTCTCTTTACTCCGTTAAAGCGGAACCTAAAGAAAAACCGGACTGTATCTCTGTTTGTTTTAATTTGGCTTGGTCAGACCACACTCACTTTTTTTTCAATAGACTACCATAAGATCCTCTTGGTAAACGGACACATAATTCTAGTAAGGCAGTTGATTTCATCATTTGAAACATTTGCAGTGAAGTTTTTCAAGGGATTTCCGAACCAACCATCTATGATATATGAGACTATTTGGCAGGTATCTGGGCAATCTTTTTTTAGAGAGTTACCCTGAACTTTAAACCTACCAATATAATATTGGAGTATGTCAAATGTCTCTTGTATGTTGCGTGGCTTATCCGCTGGTAACAGCTCTAAGGTAGTGCAGCCGTTTAGGTTAGGGAATTCCAAAATGTAAATGCTATAGAGTAAGGGGTAGAGGCAATAACCATGGGTGCTGCATACTGCATGAATTTCAATAGCAGCAGAATGTGCACATAGGCCATGTACAGCCGTGCCGTTTAGGTTTAGGAAGTTAAGTGTGGGAAGAGCAAGGGGTAAAGGCAGGGGTAGCGGCCGGAGCTATGTGCGCATCCTGTAGGTATTTCAATAAAGCACCATGTTCGAATACTTTAAATTATTGTGATTAGTTCGCTCGGGAAATTCAGAGCTGATATTTCAAATATAAGCTTGTTTGGCTAAACTAGTCGAAAGCTGATATTTTATCAAACAGTATCATCCCCGTGGACTTGTTTCTATTAAAGTTTTTTTAAGTCACCTTTTTGATTGGAATTAGTGGATAAATATTGCTGCCTTGCTAACGGAATCCGAATGAATGATAAACACTCTACTTTTACAAAAAACTGCTAGTGCTATATATACAACAATCGATATCAAGCCCGCAGCCTCTTTTTACGTTTGTAATATTTCTTCTTCTTCTGTTTCTTAATTTAAATTTTTTTTTTAGTTTATTTTAACGCTTGGGTAATTTTTAACGCCTTACCAAGTAACGCGTTCTTCTTCTTCTTCTTACTTTATCGTCCCATTTTGCCATTTTTTAAAAACTACCCACATAGTTATCGGTACTAAATACATCGTACATATTTTTTTTTTTTTTTGTTACTCTTTTTGGGAGCTTAGGGCCTCGACAAGAGCCTTCTTTCTGTTGTTTTGGTTTCAGTAATCGATTTTTATTTTCATTCGATCTGGTGATTGGCCAAATGCGACTTATCCCAGTGGCGGGGCTGCCATCTAATGTCAACTGGACGTCGCGTCCCTTGTTGATGAGGTTACCGTCCAAGCATCCAGGGGAACAAGCTAATTTTCTGGATTAGCAAACTTTTTGCTCGCAGGTGTCGTATGTGCTTGGAAGCGAAGATGAAAACTAAGATGAAGCAGCGGTATGTGTCTTCGCTGATCGCAGTGAGCTTTCATCGCTTTTTACAGCGTCACTTTTTTTTTTATTAGTCCTTGGAAAGCTTGTGTGTTGTAGTGATGTTGATGGAAGAGTGGCGGGGTTTGGGTGGGTTTGTGTAGGGTCGGAAATATTAGAAAAGCAGGAATAATTGGGTTTTGGGGGTTTTGGCGCTGGACGGTTTGTGGGTTCGAGCCAGGGACCTCTGGGATGGGAGTGCAGCATGCCAACCACTGCACCACCGAGGCCCTACATATTATCACAATGAAATTCCTTTTTTTGTTAACTGTTACTTTATTTTCATTTTAGAACGAGGGGTTTCTGACCCCTGCAGGCCACGGAGCCTACCTTATTTATTTCAGGACATTCCGTCTATCATATCCTTTATACTTTCATTAATTTTCAAGGCGCTTATCCGAGTAAGAAGTAAGAAGAAGAGAAAGACCCAAAATAACATGGGAACGAAGTGTTCAGAATGAGGCGCAGCGGTCATGGCAGCAACTTAAAACAATTGCTATCAATCGAGATCGATTGAAGGAACTAGTCACCGCCCTGTGCTCTGAATAAGAGCGACAAAACAGACTTATTTAATTTAATTTTTAAATACATATAATACTGTAAACTCAAGGAAATAATAATAATAAAATTATCCGAGTAAGAATGTTAATATCGTGCCTCATCGAATTTAAATAAGGCTTAATTTATTTGTGTTCAGTGAAAATTGGCAGTGCAGTTTCGACTTGAAACATTAAAACATCTAGGTACCTCCATTTTTTGGTAGTAACTCCAAGAAGTAGAAAGAATTTTTATATTTTGGTCTATAAGTGGAACAAAAAACCCACCAGCAACTAAATTTTGCTTTCCGTTCTCGTAATCAACGATATTTTGACTGACTGAGGGGGGTGTGTGTCAATCTAATAAAATCTGTTGTTCTACGTGATTAAAAAAATAAAAAACTCAAATTCGAGATAAAAACTTTTCGGAAAAACTCCCTTGGCCGCTACCCTAGGCAGGATATAGTAATATAAGGTAGAGTAAGTCTGCCGGTTGGGGCGCATAAATTTTGTGAGAGTAAAAAAAGTGAGAGAGGGAGAGCATGAGCGGCATCTGCAGCTGCAACCTACCTCAGGGACAGTCGCAACGAAAATGAAAATAATGAGACCAGCAAGAGAGCGCCGCGGCAGACTTTCTTTACCTTAAATGAGTATATACTGATCAGAGCTGGGCAAAAAGAGAGCCGTCTGCCGTACAAAAACCAAAATGCACGAACAAAAAGTGCCCGTTTGGGCTATGGGCTGCCCAGCTCTGATCCTGATCCTGGACGCCATAGCTTCGCTTTTTCACCGAACACGACTTCTATGCCATTTTATGATATATTAAAGCTTTAGCTTCCATCTTGTTTCTCTCAGTGCACATACACACACACACTTACACGCTCTCTCTCTCTCACACACACTCACACATGTTGATTGTCGCTGTCAGTTGTTGTTGTTGTTTATTTTATGTTAAGCTCATTGCAAATTACGGTTATGCTTTGATTTTGCGCATAATTTTGCAGTTTACGTTTTTCGCTTGCTTTATTATTTTTTTGTCGTTCGCTCTCTCCGATTTTTTGTTTGCTGCGACACTTTGAGTATGTTACTCATACGCCATGTGTGCCAATGTTTTGCATTTTCATGCAGTTTTAAATGAGTCGTTACGTGTATGTATCTGTGTGTGTGTGTGTGTGAGTGTGTGCGCGCGAGTGTATCTGTGTGTTTGTATCTGAGTGTGAACATGTTGATTTTGCTTTTTACGATTTTCAATTTGTTTTGGGCATTTGCAGCTGCCCAGTTTGAGGTTTTTCACGTTCGAATTTTTACCTTGGCTTTTTTTTTTGTCGAATTTTTTGTTGTTGTTATTTGTTTGTTTTTGGCATTGCGGTCGAGAAAAAAACTAGTTCAGAAAAATAAAGCGTGGAGTTTATTTATGCTTTGCGTGTCTGCTGTGAATTAGTGCCAAATTTGATTATCTATAGTCGCACAAACATAGACACAGACAGTGCAAACATACACAGATACATAACACACTCACACACATGCGCTGCATAAGCACACCTCAAATACATAAAAGTCACGGCATTGCCGCCTACTGTGTCTCATGTTCTTATTGTTGTTGTTGTTGTTGTTGGCATTATTATTTGTTTGTTTTCATAACGCCCATATAAAATTGATTTCTTTAATCAAATTGAAATTTATGATTTTCTTTAATTTCTCATGTGAGCAGCTGCAGCCTTGAATTATAAATATTGTTGTTTTTCGTTGTAATTTGTGAGCTTTAATTTGGCGGCCATTAAATCGTGCACAACGCTAAGATTATGCATATTAAATATATACTATGCATATACTATATCTAAGCATATGTGCTTGCATGTGATTTATTGGCAGGTACATTGCTGTTTCTTCAAATAGAAACTTTAAGATTTAGATGCATTAACAAATTTTAATTTTTTGTAGGTTTTATTTAAGGTCTTTTAATTTTTGTTTATTTTATAGAAATAGAAAGATTTTATATAAATAAGTATAAAGCTATATGTTTTATTAATTTTAAAAAAAAAACAAGTTTTATTTTGACCTCAAGTTAAAAATTATTAAATAAAAGTTGTTTGCATAAATCAGTTGGCCTGATTTGAATACTGATAGTGTAAGTCAGAGTAGGGCATGGCTGAAGTCAATAAAGCTTCGTAGCTCTCTAAGAGTTAGTCCATCTTCGCCGTGAAAGGGCTTTAGAGTCAATTATGAAGTAAGGCTAAGATCAGTAAGTAAAGATTTATGAAAATCACAAAAAATCCTTATTTTTTAATTTTTATAATAAAAATGAATACTAAAAAATTATTAGCTTATTTTTGTTTTATAAATTGGAAATAAAAGTGAAAATAAATTATTCAGTTATTACAGTATTCATGTCTTTTTTTGAATTAAAACTTTAAAGAACTAGACGTAGGCAAGGAAAGTGGTTTGAATCTATTCACAAATTTTAGAGACTCTAGTACAAGTACTTAGATTTCTTGAGGACTTGAAAATATACAGGCTTAGAGGAAGAAGGTTCAGAAAATTAAACATTAATGACCATATCCCTTGAAGAATTCAAGCTATTGCAAATAGTTTGCTGAATTGTATTTTAAGGAAAAGTCGTCTATAGTATGCGTTTAAACTGCGAGATTTCTCTCCCGCGAGATCGGGTTAGATATCCACGTGAATTGATAACCTACCAAATTTAGTGGCTCTTGATCAGCAGAAAGTGGAATTTGTTACAATCTACCGAGAACTACTATCGTATTTCCGCAGCGCGAACGGATGGGTTAAGGGCGGTAGGACAACCCGGGCGTGGTAGTGGGAGCCTTCCGAAAACACAGGGCATCTCTGAAGGCGTTCTCGGAAAGCGAGTTCCAGAAGGCGTACGCAGAGAGAGAATCTCCTTATAAGCGTTGTGTCAGAGCGCAAGGGTACTGATTCGGGGCTTATGAAGGATTTGTACCGATTACTTACTACATTTTGCTCCTATACGTAATTATTAAAAATCAAAAACTCACTAAGACCACTGGTTTGGGTGAAATAAATGACTCTGTAGTAAGCGATTTGCCGTCCTAGTTCGCCATTTCAAATAATCTCAACAAAAGTGCGTTGATGAACTCAACAGGGTTTGTAGCGATGAAAATTTACTGAAAAACGATTTTCTAGTGTTGAACCAAAAAAATTTGTCTCGATTCGATTTCTGTACTTTATAACATTATACCATGTAAAGGGTCATCAATCATGAGGTATTAAAAAAAAAGAAAAAAAAAAAAAAAAACTTCAAATGAATCGGTAAATCTCTATTATCAATAGAAAGAACCGTTCTTGCCATTCACTTTTTAAATCATGGTGCGGTTACGGTCTGACCAGAGTCATTTTTGATGATTTGAATATGGACCGATGATTCCAGCGGCCCATAAACTACGCGCTGGACGATGTCTATTCGGTTGAGTGTCATCCAATGAATATTGGGTCTCAAATTTGTTGATGGTATGGCGAATAGTGGTCTCAGTATGGAGACCATAAAATGGCCTAAGCGCGCGAAATATAATTCGTAATATGATTGTACGATTTGTAAACGTTGTTCGGGTGTCAGTTTTTTCCATGATGAAATGGCAATGAAAACTGAATAAAAAACACCTGGCAACTTGACAGTACTCCCGCGTGGTTTAAAAAACCTTTATTACCCGTTATTGCCATTCACTTCTTAAAAGTAATCCCTTTCAAATGTTGGCTGCAACTGCGACGTAGGTCGTCCAAGCGGAGGTTCCAATTTACGATGACGCGTTCGAGCATAATCGGCGGTATCTCGCGAATAATACGGGTAATGTTGGCCTCTACTGCTTCAATCATAGCTGGATTATCCACAAACACTTTAGACTTCACCTAGACCCAAAGGAAAAAGTCTAACGGTGTGATATCACACGATCTTGGTGGCCAATTCCCCGGCCCGGTGCGTGAAATTAATTGTTCACCGAATTGGTTCCTCAATATGTCCATTGTTTCACGGGCTGTGTGGCAAGTAGATGGCGCTTGTTGAAACCAAATGTCCTCGAGATCTTGGGCTTCAATTTCAGGTAGCAAATAATTCGTTACCATCGTGCGATAAAGCGTCATTTTTGAAGAAATATGGACCGATGATTCCAGCGGCCCATAAACTACGCGCTGGACGAGGTCCATTCGGTCGTGTGTTATCCAATAATGAATATTGGGTCTCAAATTATTTGATGGTATGGCGAATAGTGGTATCAGTAGGTCGATTATGCGACAATAAAATGGCCTAAGTGCGCGAAAAACATTCTTTACAGAACGCGAATTTTCGTTGTATAATTGTACGATTTGTAAACGTTGTTCGGGTGTAAGTTTTTCCATGACGAAATGGCAATGAAAACTGAATGAAAAACACATGGCATCTTGACAGTACTCCCGCGTGGTTTTTCAAAAAAACCTTATTGAAAAAAGAACCTCAAGATTGATGACCCTTTATTTCTTAATTTCAATATTTTATTTTGCATTAAAAAAATATTTGTGTAGATAGCTTTAATCGTTTAGGAGAAGAGAACTAGAAAACTCTTTAAAGAAACTGGTTGTAAGAGACATGACTTTTCAAAGCATAGTCTAAAAATTAAAAGCCTAATATTCAGTTATTGATAACTCTATAAATAGTCGGAATTTTGTAATAAAAAATTGCGACAGAAAATTTATTGCAATTGGTAAATTGGCGCTTCAGCATGAGCATTCCTGAAAAGGACTATTATCCAAAACTCTATAAGTTTTTGTGGCTTTTAGAAGAACCCTGATCTCCCATAATCCCAAAACCCATAATCCCATCCCCTCCTCATCCCATCCGCTCCTTTTTATTTTATCTTAAACTATACAATATATATGTAACATTTTTGTAAATTTTTTGGTTACAATCACACTACACGTATGACACTAAGATATATTTTTTTTTTTAAAACCATAATAATCATTTTGTTTGCTAAATATTCGCTTTTTATGGAATTACACTAATAAACAAACAACAAAAAAAAACAAAAAAAATACGTAATTTGACTCCATTACATATATGTAAAAATCATCAAAACCGAAGATGTGGATCTAAAAAGTGGCCCGCTTTACCTCATTTTGGCCGATATAAATGCATATTTACTATTTGACATAAATTCAAATTATACTATAATATAAAAAAATACATTTATTTTAGTGCAAAAACGCCTTTTAATCTTAAGTAAAGAATTATAAACAATAACATATTTTGCAATTTTTTGAGGTTATGTCGCAAACGTGAAGTGATGCGGTCAAGCAAACTCAAATTCGATTCCAGCGAACCAAAAAATAAAAGTCTACACTTTTCTTACTTTTGATTTTTTTTGTGGAGCTTTGGTATACTTGAGATTTTTTCCAAAGCAAACCAAACCGCACCTATTCTATTGCTTCGCTTTGTACACACATGTTTTATTGGCATGTCGATTTAATCTTAAATTTTTTTTTTTTTAACTACAACTTTTAGCGCATGCAAAATATTTGCAAAAACGAACGAGTTGACCCGGTCAACTTTAGTTGGTCAACAGTTTCGGCCTAAATGCTCGTTGATATTTGCGTGTAGGTTTGACCTGCATGCCAAGCTATAATTAGTGTCAAATGTATTGAAATTTTCGGCGGCCATGCACTGAAAGGACCTTAAAGCAAAAGTCCTGTATATATGTACAATACTCGTACTATAATTATGAGCAAGATTTGCTTATATCAATTGCTGGCACATATATATAGCATACAATATATAATAATTTAATATCCGGAACTTACTGGCTAAACGCTGAGTAGTTGCAGCTTTTGTAAATGAATTCAATGGCTGAGCCGTACAAAAGCAAAGCGAAATAAAAGGCAAAATAAAAGAGGGGAGCAAAAAAAAAAAGAAAGGAAAAAAGAAGGAAAACATATTACGGCTTATATACAAAATGCCAACAATGAATGACGCGCACAATGTCTAAATCTTTATTAATTCGCCTATTTGATATTGAAGCAGCACTCACACTGCTACACTTGCACACACACACACATATAGACTTAGACACTTTACTCTCCCGCGCTCTCTGGCACAACTTAACAAATAAATTAATAGCCATCAATCAGTAAATCTGCCAAAGGACTTTTTGCTTTGAATGCAAAAGTTGGCATACCGCTCTCTTGTTCACCTCTCTCTATCGTATTTACTTTCTTCCAAGCTCTCTGCTCGCCCGCCTGCTCTTTGCTACACTTGCTCTCTCTACTGTGCGTGCTCAATGAATGGCTAATATGCCGCGACCTGGCATGCCAAAGTGCTGTTAAGTTGCTGCTGCTGCGGCGGCGGCGGCGGCGGCGGCGGCAGCTCTTCTGGCAGTCAATTAGATGAAGAGACTCCACTCTCTTTTGGAATACCTTACGCTTTAAATATACTGCTCTGGCTGCCCCACTCCAGCCTCTTTGCTGCCATAGAGTGTCTGGCTGGAGTGTGTGCAACAGCTTTAAGCTTTAATATATGACAATTTGCAAGTGCAGGAAAACTTTAATCGCGTTCACTCGCGTAATTTCGCTTAAGTGAATTAGTTTGGCACGCAGCTGATGTGATTTAAGTTACACCTACTTAATATAATTTTGTTAATGAATTGTTTGGGTGACTTGGGCTAATTAAAATATATGAAGATATTCATGAAAATTCGTAGGGCACAGGCACAGGCAACCAAAGAACACAAATTAAAGTCACTTTAAAGGCAAATAATTTACAAAATTAAAGGAATTTCTTTTCTCTTTCTGTGGGATTCAGCGAGTCTTGCAAAGAGCAGTTTGATGAGACTAAAGAATTTTAAAATGCGATGACGAGATATTTGACTGATCTGTTATGCACATATTTTTATTACGTATATATGGGTCATTCTCTGTCAAACCAGCCACCCACTCCACACACTTAATTTTTTAATGAATTTTTTATAATTTTTCAGACTCCGTCTACTTTTTAAAGCTATATGGTGATTTTTGATATTTCAAAATGGCGTAGCTACAATGGCTGCCAAAGCAAAGTAACTCCATAATTTAATCACAATTTATAATCTTACTCTCAGAAATTTATTATTGCAGCCCCTTATACTATTCAGACACTTTTGTGTTAACTGATTATAAGTTACTATTATAAGTACCTTATTAGTTTTTCAAAATTTTAAAATGGCGGACCTAAGCTGTGTTTTTCATTTTTGTATTTTTTTTTTTCGCTAATCACGAATATGGGGTTACAATTTCAAAATTTAGATGTACGCCGGAGAGTAAAATCTTAGGTCCGACCTCGAAAACCCATATTTGCAAACCCAACTCGAGCTTTAAGCACAAAAATATTTTTTTAGGTTTTCGGGGACCATCCATATACATATAACATAAACGAATCTCTGAAAAGGTACATGAAAATATAAATGCCAAGAATTTATAAGATTTTCTTTTAGTTAAACCAAAAATATTTTATAATGTTTTTTTTTCATGTTATTAGTTATAAATAATTCATATTATTAATATTAATTTTTTTTAAAAATTCTTCTATATAATATTGATTATATATTAAATAATTTACAAAAAATAAATTTACAATTGCTTTTTCTTCGTAAATCTTAATCCCTTTGTAAATATGAAATTAATTAGATAATTTTTTTTTTGTATTTATTTATTTTTTTTTTTTATTGGCAATCAACCGATACAAATTAGGTTATAATCCAATATTAATGAAAAATTATTCGCTACACAAAAAATAAAATTAAGTATAGTAATTTTACAATATAATTTTTTCTTTTATATTTTTAAAAATATATATTTTGAATTTGTTATGATTTTGTAATATTTTAAAAAGACTTTTTAATATTTATTTATTTACATTAGTCTTATTATTTAAATATTCAGCCTATTTTTAATAATTTGGCTTATTCTAGGAAAACTTTTTAAGCTTTGGAACAAATGCTAGAACTTAAATGTCAGTTTCTTTTAATTTTAGGGAAATTGCTCAATTTTAAATATTTAAAGCACTTTGTAAAAGTATATTTTTATTTTTAATTTGTAGAGATGTTTATTTAAATATTAAAAAAAAATGTTTATAATAAAAAATATTAAAAAAAAAGAAAAGAAAGAAAATTCATTTTTTCTTTATTTAATATTAATATTATATACTGAAAAAATTCTAGGACTTAAATGTTCTTTTGATTTCAAGGTAGTTGCTCACGTTGCAAAAATATTTAATAAAAGCATTTTTATTATTTATTTATTTGAATTTTCCTTATTTATTTAGTATTTATTCTATTTTTTATAATTTAAGAAATATATTTATAGTTGCTTTTTTATTGTAAACCTTTAAAATGTTTAAAGATACGCAAGGACCTAAATTTTTCTTTTTAATTTCAACTAATGCTTAATTTAATTTTATTAAACTATTTCGAAAAATTATAATTTTTTAATTTGTAGATGTTTTTTTTTAATATTAAAAAAATTATTTATATTAATATTAGGTAACTTTAAGAAAAATGAAAAGAAAAAAAAAGTAGTTAAAGTATTTAATATTAATATTCTAAATTGAAGAAATGATAGGACACACAATTTCTTTTAATTTTAATGTAGCTGGTCAATTCAATTTTTTTAAAGCGCTTTGTAAAAGTTAATTTTTTTTAATTTGTAAAGATGTTTTCTTTTAACAATAAAATATCTTTTGTTTTGATATTAAGATTAAGTGTTAAAAAAAGATATTAAAAATTTTATTTAATATTTAAAATTAATACAAAATTTTTTTTTTTAGTTTTAAAAACAATGACAAGGGCGCTGTCTTACTACACGTTTGATGACACGGAAAGGAATTAAAAACTTTTTTTTGTGTAATGGATTGAAATTGTGTAATTTTTAAAAGTTTTCAGAAATAACATATCAGTTTTAATTATTTCTGCATCATAAAAAAAATTGTTTTTATCCTATCCTAACATAGCATTTCTTCAAAATTCACTTATTCGATGACATTGAGTTGTTGTCTTAGTTAAGCATCGCGAACTAATTTATTTAGGTTTAAAGTGTGTGGGTATGTATTGTTGATTTCTAAATTTTTCCCAAGAAATTGAACTTTAACTGTTTTTAAAAATGTGGTACAGTCGAGGCGGTGCCCGACAGTGGAATACCCTGTACCTTTTGTGTCAAAAAAATTTTTCCTGCATATTCCATCTAAGAACTTTCCAATTGGAATTTATTTTTTTTTTGGTGCAAAACGATATTTATACCTATAAGTTCCGTAAATTTATACCGATTTTGATGAAAATCGAAAGTTACGTCAAAGAAGCTATTTTAATTATATTGGGTAAGTTTCAAGTTGATATGTTGAGGGGTGTGGGAGAAAACACGGTAAATCGATTGCGGGGGGTGGGGGACCGCATCGATAAAATTTGGATGTGGATTTGTTCATTAGAGCCACATGAATGAGCTTACCAAAAATTGTGATTCTAGGTCACTTGTAGCCATAATTGCGTAGAGTCAAATATTGACGCAGTTTATTGGCAAGGGGAGGTGAAATTTGCACATTTTTGACTATAACTTCTGTTGTATTTGTCCGATTTTGTTCATTTTTTACACATAGATGCATGTATCCACAACGCATCGCTTTGTTAAATTTCAAATGAAAATATTAAACGGTGTGGCTAAGAACCGCGAAAATCTACAGCGGGGGAACGGGGAAAGATATTGACATGATTCAACAAACTTCATCTGCTTAGGAAATATGCGCACCAGCTGGTAAAGTTTCGTGTCTCTAGCTCTTATAGTCTCCGAGATCTAGGCGTTCATACGGACGGACAGACGGACGGACGGACGGACGGACGGACGGACGGACGGACGGACGGACGGACGGACGGACGGACGGACGGACATGGCTCAATCGCTACCCGAGGTTATGATAAGCATTTTGGTATAAAGGACTTGGGGTCTGCCACGCCTCCTTCTGTCCGTTACATACATTGCACAAATCTAGTATACCCTTTGTACCTATAGGTACAGGGTATAAAAATATTGAGACTTACATTTTTTCCCCCATTAATTTTTCATATAGGCTGCTTATTAACGATGCATTAAAGTCTTTACTCTGGCAAGTGCATTTGTTAATTGGAAAGCTGCGAGGCAATGACGTTGACAGAGGGGTTTCGAAAATATACCATATATATTTTTTTCTAGCAATCAGCTAAAAAGTATGCTACCATTTTTAAAATGAAGCTGCAAATTGCAGTTTGCAATTTTTTGACCTGAATAGATCATATGTGCTTTATAAATATAAATATGGGGTACTTACTTCAATGGCATGACACTACAATATCTTTAAAAGTCGCGTGGCAATATCAGAACAATAGCAACAATAACAACAACAGATACAACAAAAGATACAAAAACTGAGATACAGCAACAACAAGCAGCTCATAAATCATTCGCAATGACTGGCAATCGCAATGTCTGATTGACTGTCAAACAGATAGACCTACATACACATATATACAGATATATGTATATACTATATAGGCGCATATATGTGTGAGATACAATACAAATACACCATGTATAGCTGTGTGTTTGTGCTGCATAGACTATAGATATAGTGTCGTGTGCATTTATTGTAAACGACAGTCAATCGTTTTGGACTGATGTGGATATGGATGCTAGATGCTGAATCTGATGCTGATGCTGACGCTGAGCTTGACTCAATATATGTTCAGTATGTCGGGTTCAATGGATATGTTCCGGCATTCATGTGCGCAGCCAGCAAGCGTAACAAATGAAATGTGACACATAATGCGGCAATGCGTTATGGCTACATTTCTCTATAACTGAGTATCAGTGACGTAGATAATTCTTTGTGAAAGGGTAGATTTGACTGATAATAATAATATTAGTGGGTAATGCTGCACTGCGACCCGTAGGATCGATTGTGCTCCTCAACTAGCCCTATATCTGCAACAAACTTAATTATTTGAGATGGGTCTAGTCTGGTGATGTCATATATCGATACTCTATGCACGCCGAGGCAGAATGTCCTGTATATGTAGAGAGGTTTCCTCCACAATCTCACAAAACCTGCATGTGCTCGAGCTCACGATACCAATAGTACTCAGGGGTTTCCTAAGTCTGTAATGTCCCGTCAATAGCCCAGTTAGTATCCTATGGGAATTCTTGCCCAGTTGGGATATTTTCTTGAACCTCTTTAGATTATAGGAGCAGAGGAGTTGCTTGGCTTGCCGTAAGCCCGGCTGACTTGCCGGTCCAGTCCATTTCTCGTCTGCACCTTTCCTCTTCTCTTAGCAGCTGTCTAATCGCATGTCTGCCAATGCCATAATAAGGTTAAGGCCCTACTAGTGGTTTTGCAGCCCCATTTCTCGCCAGTTCGTCAGCTGTTGCGTTCCCGGGAATATTCTTGTGTCCCGGGATCCATCTAAGGGAGACTTTGTTCAATTGTCTTAGATGGTTGAGTTTGGCTCTAGTTTACCGAACCAACTTTGAATTAATCTTCAAGCCAGTCACCGCATTGATCGCGACTTGACTTTCTGACAGCATGGCAATGTCTCTGTCTTTATATTTTATATCCAGGTTGATGTCCACACATCGACCTATGGCATATAGTTCTGCCTGAAATATGCTGGTGTATATACCCAGAGCTTTTGAAAGTCGCGTTCTTGGTCCCGCGACTCCCAGTCTGGTGCCTTCTTTGGTAAGAAACCCGTCAGTAGACCACACAATGGTGTGTCTATTCATAGGATGTATCTCCTCTAACGTTGTCCAATTCTTCTTGTTGCTCATAATAGTTCTAAAATGTCTTTCGAAGTGGTACTCTGTGGTCATTTCGTCTCTGGGTAAGAGGATTGAGGGGACCATTTTTTCTAGGTCGTCAGCGTCTCTAGCACTTATTAAGTGACCCTTGCCAATTCCCTCGGCTGTCATTATTAGCAGTGTTGCTTTCATTTGGAGACTTATAACGATATGCAGTGGTGTTAATTCCATAAGGACTTCCAATGCTGAGGTGGGACATGTTCTCATGGCTTCTGTCATACATACACAGGCTAGCCTCTGTAACTTCTTGAGGTCTTTTTGTATGGGGGTAACCTCCACCCGAGCACCCCACGCAATAGCTCCGTATGTAAGCATCGGCCTTATGACCTTAAGATTTGACTAAATCTTCAATAAAATAAATATTTACTTGGAAGCTGTATTATCTTTACGTGAAACTATTTCTGTTATAAAATTGAGAAGAAGAATTGACTACTAAGAAGCGCTAAGAAATGAGAGAGATGAAGGCTAAACTGGAACCAGATCTGCGCAGCAAAAAATACTATCGATGGAGATTTCATCTTTTTAGACACGCTAGCAGAGTCTACCCATCTTCTTCTTTCAAATAGGTCGAAGCTAGATAATCAAATCGAAAATGGCATCTTCTTAAAGCTCTCTAAGATAAAGCGGATAAGTTCAAACCATTAATGGGATGCTTTTATGCACTGGGACTCAAATCTCTAACGCTTTTGCTCTGCAGAATTCTTATGCACGAATCCCAACCGAGAATTTACGCTAATTCCGAATTTCTTCGTACGGCCTGTCTCCCTTTCCCTTCTTCGTATACCCCTTTCCCTTCTTCTTATACCCCTTTCCCTACGCCGCTGTTGAGCATTAAATCAAAAGCAAAAGAGCTCTGTTTGCAACTCTATCAATGCAAAAATGCTTATAACAAGTTCAATTGATAACAAGCGCGTGACCACATTGCGCATACGCCCTGTCGACCAGCATAAAATCAACAAAAATCTTTGCGCTTGCAAATCTTTGCCTAATCCAATAAAAGTATTACAAAAGGGCGTATAGTGAGCGTCGGTGGAACAGGTGGTGCTGTATGGTGATGGTTTGGGAGTGGGGGAATTGGTAAGGGGGTAGTAAAACGTTTAAAGTGTCATGTTGCGCTCGTCTCTTTGCTCGTTACGCGTTTTGTTATATGGCATTGGCGTCTGCTTTTCTCTTCGCTTCTCCTCTCGTCTTTTCACTTTTTTATATACTTTATTATTATTTGTTGTGTGCTGTTTGCTTGCTCGCTTTGACAACCCACTTACCGCTCTAGGTGGGGCTGTCAGTCACTCATTCAGTCAGTCAGTCATCCAGTGAGTCAGTGAGCCAAGTCCCAACTTCCAAGTCAGACAACTCTGCAGGGCAAATCGCACGCATCGACACGGGACACACACACACAAGCACGCACATACGAGGGTAGTTTGATAACTTTTTAAAAGTTTTTAATGTACACACAGCTGGGGTTATACTAAGTTAAGATAATTTTTTTTTTTTAAATTTCAGTTTTGCTTAAGACTTAATTTAAAAAAATGTTTTTTTACTTGGACGAAGCTATTGATTATTTATGAACTATTTTTTTATAAGTTAATCTGCCAAAAAATTGTTTTTTTTTTTTTTTTTTTCATTGTAAAACAGGTTGTATATCATGTAATTAAACTAGTTCCCTACTACCAATCTTGGCAGCTTAAATAAGACATTTTTGTTTTAATTTAAATGGGTTAAACAAAATTCTTTTATTTTATAACTTTTATAATGTATGCGTCATTCTCTGTCAAGCCAGCCAACCTTAAACCTTATTACTTTTTCAAAATTTTAAAATGGCGGACCTAACATGTGTTTTTTCATTTTTGTGTTTAAATATCGAGTTCGGTATGCAAATATGGGTTTTCGGGGTCGCTAATCACGAATCTGGGGTTCGGATTTTAAAAATACAAAATGGTGGACCTAGGATGACCGTCGAAAACCTAAAAAATCATTCTTAAAAATTATTCTAAGAAGGTAATTATGATCAGCTACCACAAAAGTGTCTGAATAGCATATAAAAGGAGTTGCAATAATGTTATTCTGATATTAGATTAAAAATAGTGATTAAATTGTGGAGTTACTTTACTTCGGCGGCCATTATAGCTACGCCATTTTGAAATATCAAAAATCACCATACGGCTTTGGTCGAGAAACTTTTAAGCCAAAAAACGTTGATATATCTTAAAAATTGAAGTGTGAGGATGGGGTGGCTTGTTTGACAGAGCCATATATAACTATTTTTTTACTAAAAAAAATAAATATAACAGAGTTAAACAAAATACTTTTTTTTTAACTTTTATTTTTTAAATTTTGGTTACTAAAAAAAATTATTTTTTACTACTGCTTTTTTTAAATTAAAAAATATTTTTTAAAGTACGCTAATTAAATAATACGTTAATCTAATTTTTTTTTACATTTTTTTAGGCCATTTAATCACAGTGTAAGTATATACGAACTTAATCGATGGGCATATTAAAAAAACTATAAAAATTTTTTATTTTTTTTTACATTTTATTTACAATCTGTCTTTATTAGACAATAAGTTAATTTACTAAATAATAATTAATACAATATAAGTATAACAGCAAGTTTCCATCGAAACCTACTATTGTGAAATATAAATATGTATTAAAAAATTTCATTAAAAATAATGAATTAATTTATCAAATTAATTGAACCTTATGCAAAAAATTAAATTTTGCTGGCTATACTTTTTGTATATTTTATTAAAAGAAATTTATGCTAGTAAAAAAAAACAAAATTCTATGGGAAAGATAATTTTTGCATACGCTCTTAAAAAGGGTTTCTCAAGTTTCTCCATATTCTCTTTTTTTTCGCTGTGTGAGCATCCATAAAGGGTACATTTTCATGTCCAAAGCTTCTGGTTACAAGTGTTGTATCAACTCAGTTGCGTTGACAGCCTCAGCCACCATATCAATCCGTGAATTTTGATGACTTTTCTGACGTGAAGACCATTTTGGAAAAGTTTAAGGCGTCACCTTTGCAGCTAAGACCAAAAGGCTATTCAGTCAACCACTTATGAAACATTAAAACTGATGACGCAGAGTTCCACTTAAATTTATCAAGCCTTGCCTCAATTGCGGTAAAGGTTCGTTCTTTCATCACAAAAAAAAAGGCTTAAGTGCACATGCAATTGACCTTTTACCATTTTCGTCGAAGTCCATAAAATTGTCAATGACTGTCAAAACGAAACTAAATAACGCAGGTTCCACAAACATTTGACAGAAGTTTATTAAGAGATGGTCACTGACAGGAGCAGTGTTTGCTGTCACTTACTTGTCAAACTGCCCTCGTATTTAAGCAAAACAAAAAAAAAACATAATAATAAAAGAGAGCAGAAAACCCTTCAACTTGCTGTTATCTGCCTGTTTAGCTGGGCTTCTGTGTGTGTGTGTGTGTGTGTGTGTGTACCATATCCAGTTAAAAGGATAATGGAGCACAACAATTTTTACACGCATATATTTTACAAATATTTGCATTTTTGCCTGGCTGCCTGTCTGTCAAGTGTGCGCACGGGCGAACATAACATTGAAGACTTTGGCAGCGACGTCGACTGCGACTGCGACGCAGCACAGTGGTCGAAATAGCTGACACTTTAGCAAATTTTTGTGCATATGTTAACAGAGGCACTAGCCAATATTTATCAAAATTCGATTATTTATCGAGCTATCAATAGTTGAAACGATAGGTACAATTTGCTTACACACGATATGTATCGCAAAAGAATATAGATATTTGGAACTTTTTTTTCAATGAAAGATTATAAAAAATTGATTTTTTTTTTGCCAAATTTTTATGATAATTTATTCGGTTATCGATGGATTTTCTTAGCCAAGCCATACACGATGGATGTTGCTGTACAAAAAATTAAAATCTTTTCATTTTTCAATATAGGTTCAATCAAATTGTACAATTTGTCGCATCGTGTATGGCGTAGTTAAAAAATATATTACAATAATTTTTAATTTAAAAAAAATTATCATTTTTAAAAAAATTTGTTTGATATCAACTTTTATATTGTAAATCCAAGTGTCTGGCCAGTTCTTGATGTGAGTTGGTGCATATCATTAAAAAGTTCACCCATCGGGCTAGAGACGCGGATTAGTTCATATCAATTTCCTCGCTCTATTTTCTTTTCTAAATAAATTATACTTTTTTTTTATAATATAAGGTCAACTGAACTTAGTTGTACCCCTCAAATAAATAAATAAATAATCATTCTATATAATGAATAAAAATAATTCAGCCTGAAGTCCTCAGTTGCTCTGGCTATTCTGCATAAAACACAGAATTAATTTGTATTCCATATATTTGTAAATAAATAAATAAAAATAATACATTTTTTTAACATCAAAATTTTATGTAATTCTTGTTATAATATTTTAGTAAACAAAGCAGCTGATTGCAACTGTCAACGCATGTTATACACTCCAGTAAGATTTACCATGGGGGGGTTTGAATTTTTGATTTCATTCACCCTTCCTCAAGCCGCCACTGCTAAACAATATTAAATATATTTTTAACATAGTTGAGAGAACATTTGAATGTAACATTGTAATTGTTGCAAATGTGAAATCCTTAGTACATTTGGTGTTGTAAAATACCAATTAAATGCAATTGGGTATATTTATATACTTAGGGTGGCCATTTTTGCAACATCTGACGATTTTAATAACCTTTTTTTAAAAATTTTTGGTATTCTTAAAATGCTTTAGTCGTTTCCGTAGAAAAATTATATTCTAAAACCAAAAATGCAGTAAAAAAAAATTTTCAAGAAACGGGCTTCGAGATATTTCGAAAAAAACATTTTTCGAAATTAGAAAAAAAGTGTCTCTACTTAACAGCAAATATCTCTGGTTGTACTAAACAGATTTCGATAATTTTTCTACTTGACTGTAGATAATTATATTTGGAACGTGTTTTTTGTCAAACTTACGGTTTGGTCGCTACTTATGCATTCATATGCAAATTTTTTATGACCTTTGACCATCAAGTACTTTCGGATCGTCTTTAAAATTTACAGGCGCTATATGCAGCTAAAAAGGAAACTCTTTAGGGGGTAAGGTTATTAAAATCGTTGGTTTAAAAATTTACGATACTAGTGGCGGCCACCCTAATATACATACATATATAGGTAAGTTAATCCTAGCTCTGCCATAATCGTCAAAATACAAATGCGCCATGTCAGCGCATAAAACTACACGTGCACCATGCCAGAATATTCTGAGGAAATCAAAGTGTTTGACAGTCCAGCTAGAGACCGTCCAACGAACTAGGATATCAGTGACAACAGCGGCATGTGCAGTGGCGGCAGAGCAACGGCAGCTTAAGGTAGAGTTTAAAAGGCAATTATGTTATGTGCTTTAAGAAGATAGTTATCACTAAACTCCGGGAAATCGTGGGGTACATCACCTCGAATAATAAGATGGCTGTACCTAATGGTTGTCAGACCCATGCTCTTATATGGGGCAATAGCCTGGGGCAGCAGGGCGCGCCTTAGCACGACCAAAGCCAGATTGCAGAAACTGCAAAGAATGGCCTGCATATGTATGACAGGAGCAATGCGTACTTGTCCTACTGCGGCCATTGAAGTATTAATGGATGTTACACCGCTTCATATCGTTGTTGATATGCAGCAAAAAGCAACGTTAATAAGAACTGGGAGGGAAGGAGTTGACTTCAGCCTCACCGGGAAAGACGCTCCAGATTTAGCAAAGGACATACCTATGCTTCTGCAACCAAGGGATGAAATGCCAGCTGAGTACAAGTTCAATCAGAACTTCGATATTAAACTCAGCACGAAAGAGGCCTGGACAACTCTTTCGGCAATTCACCCAATGAAACCACAAACAATAAATTGGTATACAGACGGATCCCTCACTGATGAGGGAAGTGGCCTGGGGGTAGTAGGACCCATAACAAAATATTACGAATCACTAGGCAGACACACCAGCATTTTTCAAGCTGAAGTCTGTGCTATTGGAAGGTGTGCAGAATTTAATCTGCAATAGAACTATCACGACAAGGAAATCTCCATCCTGTCTGACAGTCAAGCAGCGATAAAGGCAATAAGCAGAGCCAAGATAACATCAAGGCTGGTCAAAGAAGTGAGAACTGCACTAGACAAATTAGGTGCTAGGAATAAACTCACTATTAAATGGGTTCCAGGACACAACAATATCCCTGGAAATGAGCTAGCAGACAAACTAGCAAGGACAGGTGCAGCAACTCCGCTAATCGGACCTGAACCATACTGTCGGATTGGCAACCACGTGGTAAGGGGCCTATTGAGGAAAGAGGAAGAAAACAAACGGCTGCTTCACTGGGCACAGATACCAGGACTAAAGCAGTCAAAAACCCTCCTCTCTAAGTACAACCGCAAGAGGTTCAAACACATGATAACTCACGGGAAAAATACCGTGAGGATCCTGAGCCTCTTGACGGGTCACTGTAGGCTCCGTAGCCACTTAAATAAAATTGGCATAGCGGATAGTGGGCTTTGTCGTTTCTGTAGTATGGAGGAAGAAACTTCAGTGCATCTACTATGTGAATGCATAGCACTCGTCAACAAAAGAAGCAAGCTTCTAAGCATGCACGTCATCTCACCGGAGAGCATTGTTACCATAAATCCAAACAAAATACTGCAGTATATGCAGGCAATTGGACTTTTGGGAGAGCTCTAAGCCGTGAAAGGGGGTACAATAGATCCACTTGGGTCGCAGTACATATTACACCCAGTACAATAATAATGTAATCACTAAACTCCCAACTGACCAAGGGTACAAAAAATAAATGTTGATTTTATTTTTAACGTCATCAAATAATTTATTTTATATGAAGCACATCGATAGCATTATTGTAAGGAAAGTTACCGATATTCGCGTACTAAATAAGGACATCGATATCAATAATGTTAACAAGCATATCGATATTTGTATCACATACAAAAGGACATCGATATGATTGTTGTAGCGAAAGAAAACAAAGCCCAATATTTGTAAAATTTATGAATTAAAACTAAAACTAAAAAGTAAAATGTAGAAACTATGTTACTGTACTCTTATTGACTTTCTTATGCTTATATAATTCAAAGGTTTAAAACGATTATTTTATTGTTTTCATTATTTTATACTTATTGCAAAGTGATAGTGATAGCTCCAACAAGTTAAAAGAGTTTTTATATATATTTCAAGTGTACTAACCGATTTAGGCGATATTAGCAGTATCGCAAACATATTCTTATATAGTTGCTTTATATTCAGTCAATTTAAGCAATTACATCAAAAATAATAGAAACCCAAGTCCGGCTTGAGTTTTCTATTGCTACAAGATAAGGCTGAGTGAAAAATTGTTGCAGGGAAATCGTAATATATGTATGTACATACATACCTTTTGACAAACTTATATACAAATGGTCTGTTTAGCTTGTGGGAGCTTACAAAGTTGACTTCTGGACTCTTTAAACCTTTGGGTACATGTATGATTAATAGCCATGTATATGCACTCTCACCAAAAAACACGCATTTTTAAACCGACCAATATATTGGCAAACATTTTTTAGCCAAAATTATTAACCACTTGCAGTTTTGGCATTAAAATTAAACACATTTCTTATAACTTACTTTCTTGCAATTTCATTTAAACCCCAAAAAAACAAAACAAATAAAACAACTAGCCATTTTCAGGCTGCATATGTTGGCTTATATATAGGTACATATATGTACATATATACAACATATGTTTTTACATATTATAAACCACTTGCACTTTTGGTATTAAAATATATTTAATATAATTTTATTTTTTGCACTTTCACTTAAACCAAAAAAAAAAGATGGCGTACGTTAAAGTCGGGCGCGGACGACTTTGGGATACCCTGTACCACCACATTGCAATCAAGTCCGATATATTGCTTACAAACTTCAAAATATATTTCTTTGCCAAATAAACGAAACACAACAAATTTTGTACAAAAAGCGTTTTTTTGACCGATTGGTCCTATGGGAGCTATATGATAAAGTCAACTGATTTTGATCAAATTTGGTACAGTGTTGAAGATCTCTAAAAAACTTCCGAATGCCAAAATTGGTTACAATATCTTCACAAACAAACGAAACACAACGAATTTTGTGCAAAAAACGTTTTTTTGACCGATTGGTCCTATGGGAGCTATATGATATAGTCAACCGATTTTGATAAAATTTGGTACAATGATTGGGAACCCTAAAAAACTTTTGAGTACGATATCTTCATAAACAAACGAATTATTTATCTTAAACTTTTGGGGTTTTTCGTGGTCCTCTGAAACACCGATATGGGAGCTATATCATATATCCCCGATACCCAAAATATAAAATAAACTTGCATCCCCTGACATAATAACGCATCTAATCTGAAAATTTGGTTGCTCTAGCTCTTAGCATCTCTGAGATCTAGGCGTTCATACAGACGGACAGACGGACAGACGGACATGGGTATATCGACTTTTCTAGTCACCCCGATCATACTTTGGGTAACTTTGGGGGGTCTCCGACATCTCCTTCTCTTACATACAGTTTCGGCTTGCACAAACTTAATATACCCCTTGTACCATACGGTATAGGGTATAAAAACACTTGCTTTTTTAAGCCTACCAATATAATGGCATACACTTCACACACACAGACACGCTTTTATTGTTTTTAGCCAATTTAATAACCACTTGCACTTTTAGCTTTAACATTAAATATATATATTTTTTTTTTTTAATTTGCCATTTGTTGCAACGCGCCAATAAATTAATTGATAATCATTTTTCGCATATTCTTTACTCTCTTTAAGAGCGTTGCCAGATATGCATGCTACTGCAAAGATCGTGCAGTAAATTATTAATCTTGTTGAGAACTGAGCAATTGGCAGCACAGTCACAGCTGCACGAGAGAGAGAGAGAGACAGTCAAAATGAGTAAATTACGCGGCTAGCCAGTCACGCGCTACTGTTTCTATTAAAAAAAATTAAAATAAATAAATTTACTCGTTGCCAAAATTTAGTTAAATGTGCTAAACCAGTTAGTGTAATTATTAGCAACAATAGCAAACAGTAGCCAAATACGCGCAATTGTTTAAATAGTTAATTAAAGATATTTAATAAGGTGCGCTAGAAAGTTGGCAGTGAAAAGTGTGAAAAGGAAGGCTAACCCAGTGTGTGCGTGGGTGCGAAAAGGCGCGTGCGTTGATATTGCAAGTTACGTTTTTTTTGTAATTTTTTTTATAGTGCAAGAGTGCGCGTGTGTGTTAGTAGATGTGAGTGTTTTTATGTCCTTTTTCTATTGGGTTGTAAATGCAATAAGTGTAAGCGGCGCGGCTAATCCGCGTTTTAAAGTCTCTTTGCAAATATAACACGGGCGTAGACAGCTTCTCACGAAGGGGTGAACAATAAAATTCAAAATTTATTAACGTAAAATGTAGTTTTTAACAGATAAGCTTTTAAGCTTTTTTATATTACTGAAATAAAGTTAATTTTAAAATATATATGTAATATATATTTTTTTTTCTTAAGCAGTTTATTTATTTTAGACAGTATTATTTAATTACTGTTATAAACATTAGTTACAAAATTTATTATTTAAAGCACTGACCCCGATAGGTACTCAAACTTTGGCATATAAAATTAACATTTTTAAAATTAATAATATATTAAAAATATATGTACCTATATATACATATATAGGTCCACAACGAGGTTCCATCAGGTTTCGTTGGTTCTGAATACGTCAGCTTACAGATTTCTCCTCCATTAATTTTCCTACACCTTAATTTTAAAAGGCATGCCTATATATAAGATACCCACTGGCTACGCCCTTGTAATGTAAAGTTAAAGCAGCTCGTCCTGCTTTTATATTTTGTTTAAGTGTATTTTAACGTGAGTGTAAGCAGTGCGTAATTTAATATTTTGCTTTATCAGCAAAAATGCTATGAAAATAATAATTTAATATAAAAAAAGCGTTCGTTAAAGTAAAATATATAATTATTAATAAGTTAAAAAAAAAAATAAAGATGGTGCAGGTAAGTGAGCAAGCTTTTATTACAATTCTTGTCAAAAATTAATATGAAGATCTTTGAAATCCAAAAATTTTTGAAAAGATAAAAATAAATAATATGGGGATCTTAGAAATCCCAAGATAGGCTAAAATGTTCTTTATATTGTAGAAAGTGAGATGGGGTTTCTAGCTCATCTCAACCGCAAAAAAATTACATCTAACGTAAGTGCACCCTATTTTTGGTACACTGTACTCATTTATTGGCCGTGCTCCGAAAAACCAAAACATATAAATCTTGTTCGTTTTCGTTTTTGCGTGCTCCCACTTCCATATTTTTTGCTGTCGTTATCTGCACATATTTCCGTTTCTCTTTCAGAGCACAGCTTTACACCATTCGATTGAAATTAACCACGACTATGCTATTCTTATTACAAGGGAAATTTTTTTTTATGCAAGACATGAACCATATTTTATATAAGACTTGCACCATATGAACGTAAAGTAAAATTTCGTTTTGAGTTGTGCATGCAATTTTTTGGGTTGAATCAGAAAAAAATGAATTTAAAATTTTTATTAAACAAACAAATCGAAGAATATCAAAAAATATTCAAAAAATTTTTTCAGCTTAAAATGCGTACAATTTTGAACCTATTCTGCCAATTGGGTTTAATTCCTCTTGCAACAAAGTACTCGGTTTCAAATCACATAAAAAATTCGTTTTGGTGGAATTGGGTGAACTAAACATGTGGTCTCAAAACGTGTCAAAATATTTAAGTCAGAGCGCGGCCGATTTTAACTATTTGATGGGCAGCAAGACGCAATGTAAAGTTGGCCGAGGCACACTTCGAAAAATCTTGTACCATCACAGTAAAAGGATACTTAGTATCTCCATATACATATGTTTGTAATAATAATGTGACTATTATAAAAAAAACAGCAAACAAAACAAAATTATCTCGAAGGAGAATCGAATCTAGGTCTCTAGACGTCACAGCGTTAAGTTTTATGGTCAAGACTTTATCAGTTCAGCGACGTTTTTACATGTTTTTGTCACTGATGATTTGAATTCCCAATGCCCAGTCAGGGAAATTCTATATTCGATATTTTTGGTTCGATTACAATGATATTTGGTAACTTTTAATTATCCGAAATTTTAGCATGTACACTTGGTGGTTATTTTGATATTGTAGAAAACATATATATAAATTATTTGGTGGAAGATAGGGGTCATCTTAGCTCGTAAATTCTCCAAGATCTTTACGCTCAACAGAAGAATATGCGTACGGACGGAAATGTTGATATACATTTTTTTTGCCTCCTGACCATATTGGAGGTAACTTTTTGAAATCCCCGGTATTTGATTCTCTATGTTGCTTACGTTTAAAAAATCACCTAAGCTTTTATAGAGGCTGGAAACGTTTCGAACTTCAATAAGAAAGAAGTTAAATTTTATCCACTCTACCATAAAGAGTGACTTGGATCTGCGATGAAAATTTTGGGTGAATTTTGCTGGAAAACTATTTATCGTAGAAAAGCGATAGAGGACTCGTTTTATAGATAATTTCAAGTGCTTCAAAATAGAATTTAAATATGTTTGCGAAAAATTATACCGATTTAAATTTATTTGCTGTTTTTTTGAAAAATATGTATCTGCTAATTATCGGGAACAATTTTCAAGAACAATGAAAAAAAAAAAAATACTTAATGAATCCTTTTCGTATTTATCTAAAAAAACCGTACCAAAATTAAACAAATTAAATAAAACATTTCTTATGAGGAACCGTCAATAATGTTCAAAAACAATTTCAAAGATAATTCTTCTTATTTTTGCAATAAATAAATAAATAAAAAAAAAAAAAATTCTTTTTATTCTTCGTAAAAAAATAAACCAAATTTAAGAAATTTTAGACAGTAAAAAACATGGAAGGACTGCTTGCAGTGTTTGAGGCAGTTCTATATGGGTTCATTTGCAAATTTTTAGAAGCATTTTTAAACTGCTCTATTATGTACAAAAATAATAAAATTTTATTAAAAATCATTGTTGAAAGAAATCAAAATTAAAAAAAAAAAAGTGGCACCAAGAATTTTTATTTGGGCCAAAGATTGGCTGAAATTTTTATATAGCAAGCATATTCAATATTTACAAAAATATTTATTTTTTCGATCTATATCAACGATTTCGACCACTGTGCGTAGCAGCGTCTTACATTTAGCCATTTTAAAAGACGCGAACTTGCCACAACGTTGTTGTTATTGTTGTTGCTGTTGTTTGTTTTGCTTCTTGTTGTTGTCGCAGTTTAGGCCTGAAAAGCTTTAACTTTAACTAAAGGGATTGCTCAGGAGCGTGTGTATATATGTGATTATCTGTGTGTGCGTGTGTGCGTATATGTGCGTGTAGGTATCTGTGTGTGTGGCAAAAGGATTTGTTATGTTGCCAGCGACTGGTTTGTCGCTTTTTGTTATGCGAAGATGAGCGAGCATTATGCATCTAACAACTTTAACACGTCTTTAATAAGATCCAATGTCAATTTGCATATTACACATACGCTACGTTAGCCTAATTAGCTGCACTCTTATACGCTTCAATGGAGTAAGGTCAACGTGCAGTGCTTATTAGGTGCAAGTTGCAAGATATATGGGTCAAGCTGCCTAAGCTTGCATAAATGAGTCTCATAATGCTCATCATGAGAACAATGATGATTATGATGGGAATGATGGGCATGATGGGCTTGGGGGGGCTACGCTTTGTAAACACTCTAAAGCTACTTTGCCTGACATGGTCGCCAATGAGTATCACTCTGCCTGTGCCTGTGTGCCAGTGTGTACGTAAGCCCGTGTCCTGGTTTTGTTATCTGCCAGGCGACGTACATCATAATGTCGACATGTAATTCGTTTAAGCTTTGTAGAGAGCATATTACCTTTGTCATGTATATAGCAATATTTAATTTTAATATTTAATTGTAGTGTTCGAGTTAATTTCAAATTTTGATTAATGCTAATCACAATGTATCCGAAGATATATTGATGTCTTTTCGTCTTCCAATTTAGGCAGAATTTTTTTACTTTCTAAGTAAGATTTTAAGGATTATGTCAACTCAGCATGAGCCAGAAAATTAATATACGCATGAAACCAAAAATTTATCTACATATAGATGTTTTTCATTAAAAAATGTATGTATGTAACGATGCATTTTATTTGTATTAAGCTTGACCGCTAGATGGCGCAAGCAGTAAATGTCATTAGATAGCGCATGAATGTTGTTGTCAATAGATGGCGCAAGCATTTTGTCGATAGATGCCGCAAGCAAGTATTTGCATTTTTGGACTTACAATAATATAAAGTCAACATTTTTAATATCCAAATACAATAAAAGCCTGCAAGTTGATAGTTGAAGCGAGCAGAAAGCGATTCTTCCTAGTTTATTAATTTATTTTGTGTACATAGTAGGTACTATAGTTACTGCCGCTTTTCTTTATTTTTTTATACCAAGACAAGAAACATAATTCGTGGTCCTTTTTTGTTTGCTTTTGGTTTATGTGTCAGATAGAACTAGGACATACATATTTTAAAAAAACAGTCTTGCTTATAAAAATAAGCAGTTTGGAGGAAAGTTTTGAGTGTATATGAGAAAATTGAGTGTATATGATTATAATCAGTTTCTATTGTCTTCAATAGAATCATAAATGTTCTTAAACATTTTCCAATATATTGAACTCTATTAGCAGGCTTAGTAAATGCGGTAAGGTTAGAGAAGCCGGCCAAGGATTTCCCAGATCACCATAGATATCCAAATCGATTCAAAATGCTTCATGTAGGCACGACACGAATCAAACATCAACTGAATAAATTGACAGCATTTACGCCTTTAGCAGAAAATGAGTCAGAGCGGCCTAAGCTATTCTAAATATTCTCAGAATTATAATTTCTGTCTTAATAGCTATCTAAAATCAAGCGTAATTGTTCTTTAAATGTCTCTTAATAATCTCAACTTGACAATTTCGGTCTTAAAAGCCAACTACAATAAAGCGCAGGTGTTCTTAAAATCTTTCTTGAAGATTTCCAATTTCTGTCTGAAACAAGCAAAATCTCTTGGCTTCCTATTTTGCTTGCTTTTTCTCCCAGTGTAGCTTTGATGAAATTGTGAATGCTGAGATTTTAGGAGATGTTCATTTCCTGTACACATAGAAGAGAGTAACACAGATGACGTCCAGAAGAGTATATGAAGTTTGTTGTTATATGTATTAACTTGTTCCCTGTAAATTGTTGCTGTTGCTTGTTATTTGCTGCCGCTTATTTGTGCCTTTAAGTTGAGTCAAAAGACAACGAACGAAGAATGCAAAACGTAACGTAACGAAATGAAATAGAACGAAAAACTAAAATGTTGGTTGCTTTTTGGCCCAGAGGCTGCGTGCAAAGCAAGTGGCGCCAGTTTGTATTGTGTCATCCTTTTTGCTGTTGTTTTAGTTGTTGTTTTAGCTGTTGTTTTTGTAGTTGTTTTTGTTGTAGTTGTTTAGATCCTGCTGCTTCTGTTGCTTCTGTTGTTGTTATTGTCTTTTGCGCTTTGCTTTGGCTTGGCTTGACTTGTCCTTTTTTTTTCAACTCAACTTGCCACTGTCTATGTGAGTTAGTATGTGCTGCTTTGGTATATGTCTATGAGAGCCTCTCCGTAGGCACGAGGGTTGGCTTTAGTGTTTCATGAGCGTACCTCTGTCGTTTCGCCAGGTCCTCGCTAAAAGGACAATAAGGTAGTGTATGAGTGTGCCCAAACAAGGCTGCAAAGATTTTACTGGGTTGGGGAAGCTTTCATTGAAAAAGTGCATCACTGGTATCAACATCCGATTGAAAGGATCGCTGTTGGATTTTTTACTATTGGTAAGCATCTCCATTGGAATATCAGAAGCTTGCTGGTTTCCGGTTAAAGCAGCAATGAGCACAATCGAGTCGTCAGTATTAGTGACTTGAAGAAGTTTTAGAACCAGTACTCGTCGAACACTCGAGATGACGGTGTATAACGCGTCAACTTTAAGCGTCACCTTCATTACTTTAAATTAGTGGTGTGCAGTCTCCACAAGATTCAGCCGCAGCGCTGTAGGCACACGTACAGCTGTATATGTGACAATTTTCTCTCTCGTTTGAGCACGATTGTCGATCTGGCGCTCTTGTGCGCTCTTGCTTGCAAGGAAATGTTTGTTTGTATGAGCTTTGCCCACCACTGCTTCAAATATAGGGTGGGCCAACTGTTGATTTTTTGTTAATTGCATTTTATTCGTATATATTCCAACAACATTGGGTAAATCTATATACCAAATGCAAGTTTAAAACTACTCATTTATTTATGAAAAATAATATCACCCAAATGGGTAGAGCCATTAGGCCCTTATGCGAACGTCGTAATTTTCTATGACCTCTTTTTTGACGAAAACTTATCTGGCTGTTCTCCCATCCATTGAACGAATAAGCGATGCTGATAAGGGTCCCGGGGGATTCAATTGTTGCGTTATTTGAATCTTTTAAGGGTGTAAATGCAGATCCGCATGCAAAATTCGACGCAAAGTGGTCCTAGCAAGGCGAGTCGTCGACACTGGCTTCAACTATGTTTTTTTCACAGAACGGCCATTTTCATTGCTCGCCTGTACCAATTTTACGAGTTATTCTCTTTCACTTATGCTAAGCTAATGCACATTTACAACTTACGTACGATACTTATATCTATTTATGTACAGGGTGACTATATATCATGCAATAACTATGTACTCATTCATTAAGTACAGGGTGACTAAGGATCATGCTGCTACAATATCCACCTTCGACGGGTATGTTCCGCATAATGAGTGTTTAACAACCAAACCAACTGATGGCCCACCCTGTAGAAAAAGTACGATTGTGTTAAACAATTGTACCTATCGAATTGTTTTTTTTTTTTTTTTTTTCAGTCTACTTGATCTCAAAATGTTGTTTATGATCAATTAAATTTTTCCTTGGAATAAAGCTTTATTTTTGTGGAAACAAAGAAATTTTTCTTTAGAGCAACATTTTTTTATGGGGATAAAAAAAACTGATTTCTAAGTACTCCAAAATGTTTTTTTTTTTTAGAAAAATAATCATCACTATAATCAACACTAGTAAAATAATAATTTGTTGTTTATTAATTTCAGATGAAGCTCTTTCTTCATAAATTGTGCTCACCGCTAGAGATGAGTGGGAAAAGATGTTTTCGCACGATGGCTTAGTTAGGAACTTGTTAATAAAAGAATCTTGAAAAGCCTCTTTTCGGTAGAATAAGTGAATATAACTACTTAAGGGGTCTACGCAGTACGAAATATTTCGCAAAGAATCGCAAAACTATTCAATTTGCCATTCCGTGCGAAAAATTTCGTATAGGCCTTTAAGGAAGTTCAAAAAGTTGAGGGTTGCTTCTAAAAATTGACTTTCAGAGAAACTCTGCGTATTATACAAAAAAAATCTGACTTGAATTTTTAGATGTGATCTTTGATCTAGAAACTATAGCGTTTGGCTGTTACTAAACTTTAACGGCAACCCTCGCCACTCTGTGTGAGTTTTTATCCTTGTGTGAGTTAGTATCTGTGTATAAGTTTGTCTTTGTGTGTATGCGTGTGTTTGTGCTCTTTTTCTTTTCTATTATTGTCTCACTTACAAGTGTACCCGATGTATTATGCATATCCTGTAACACTCCACTTTTGTTGTGCATTAGTCAAATGTGCGACAGTTGGAAAAAGGAGCGTCGAGCAGGCCAGATGGAAGCTGCGCAACCCATAGGCCAGACCAAGAGTAAGCGGGAGGTGCTGCTGACAGTGCCAAGTATGACAGTTAGCCGAGGTTGAGCACTCCAAGCTTGAGATCCGATTCAACACGGTCTTCACATTTAGTCAGACAATTGGCTACACTATATGAGCCAAAAAAAAAAAACAAGGCGGCCAGAGAGGTAGGGGTGGCTAGGGTGCTGAGTTTTTTGTAACTTTTCGTCTGCTAAATATGTTGTCTGTAGTTTTTCTTTTGTCTTGGCCGGGTTTTTGTTTTTTTTTTTTTGGAAGCAAGACAAAAGGCAAATTAAGTTGCTTTTGTGTAGGTGGGCTGGACTGGTGGATTGATGGTGGGGCGCTGCAAATTAAGCAATGAGCGGCATAAAATTAATAAGCACTTTAACACGGGGCCGAATATAACCTTTTAATTTAATGCCCGGCTTAGGCCTAACGCCCTTTGGGAGCTGCTACAAAAAAGGGGTCGATGGGCCGATGGGTCCATGTCCATGTCGTCGTGCCTTGCTTTATTTATTAATATGCCAAAATGTAAGCCCGGTGCTGTATAAACTGTAAATACCTTAACAAGGCGACCGGCATAATCATGGGCAATTATCAGGCACGTCGCAGTGTAGTAGTCTCTACTCTACACTCCCTACACTCCACACCGGGTTTTGAGTTCCAGCCAAGTTGTACGAGTGCTTTGGCAATGCCATAAAAGTGCCACTTAACCTGTTTTAGTTTCTTACTTGGCCTGAAGTAAAGTGCCTGCAAATTGCCCAGGCCTAATGCCGGGGACTTTGGACTTGGACGTGTTTAATTGCTCGATTAGCGCGCAAAAGTTTCTTTTCTTTTTTTTTTCATCAAAGGCGTGGCTAGCTGTCTGTTCCGCGCTTTAGATATATATTTTCAAAAATATTAGCACAAGTTTTGGAGCAGTCAAATCCCCGAAGCATAACAAAAACAAAAAAAAAAATACAAAAATACAACAACAAAATTGTTGCCATAATCTTGAACTTGCGGCAAAAGTTGAAAGCCATGTACTATGCACAACAGTCAGTGGGTCAGCTTGGAGTGTGACTGTGAGTGTGTACACAACAAAGCAAGGTACTGAAGCAAATTCGTTTTCATTTTCAATTTCATTTTCATTTTCACTCGGGCAACACTTAAACACAGTCGCGAAAATTAAATTATTCAAAATGTCAAACAATTATTCAAACGCCAGTGAGAAAGCGAGAGAGCGCAAAGCGTTTAGCTTGACTTCTGTCAATGTTGTTGTTTTTGTTTGTTGTTGTTGTTGTTGTTTTGTTGTTGTTTGTTGTTGTTGCTGTTGTAGCTTGGGGCAATTTCGAGAATCAGCGGCAGTCACTGAACTTTGTTGCTTTTGTTGTTATTATTGCTTTATTGTGTATGCGTTGCGTATACGCAACTTATGATTTAAAAAGATATTAGCCTTGTCCACAGTTGTTGTTGCTGCTGTTGTTGTTGTTGTTGCTTTTGTTGCTCTGCTTTGTTCTTTATGCAAAACAGTAGAAACTCCCTGCAAAAGTAGCAAAAGCTTTGCCAAATTATGAGCCAGGGCAAATACAAAAAAAAAAATGAAATACCAAATGTAACGAATGCGTTGTCAAAAAAAGAAGAAAAAAAAACATTTTTTTGAAAAAGTCGGTCGACTTTGAAATGCCCTACATACATTTATTTAAAAGAAAAATAATATTATTGGGATTAAGTTGAGCAATTGATATATTTAAGGAAAATTGTTTTGGAGAATCCGCCGTTGGCCGTTGTTCTAAGAAAAGGTAAACTTTTTTTTGTTTTGTTAGGTTCACATGATACTAAATACCAAATTTGGTGGCTTATGCTAAAACGTGGCACTTTTTATTTTTTCGATTTAAATGATTTTTAAAAGAAAAGCTAATAGCAAAATTTTGAAAGTTTTCAACATTTAGCTTAACTTATCATACAAAAAGACCTTTAGCTTTATTTATCATATTTATTTTTGAGGTGTAACTTGCCTATAAGCAATTGTTCAATTTGCAAATTAAAAAAAAAATTTTTGATATCCTTAAAAACTGCGATAAATCAAAAAATATGTTTTTTATTGCCTTCATTATAGCTACTCATATTATTAATAAAGACTGAACTCTTTTTATCTTTGACAAAAAGTCATTTACCTTTAACGTAAATACTCGAACTTTCATTATGGGTATCTTGTATACTTTATAGGTTAATCGTTTATACCCAACATATATCTGCTCATTTGATAGCTCAAGGAACTACAGATGTTTTTTTACCATTTGTGTAAAGTAATTATTGAAACAATTTGAATTATAATTTATAATTTATAATAGTAAAGTAAATTAGCTTGACTAAAGGCCCATACGCAGTTCGAAAAATTTCGGACGGAATGACAAAACTTCATATAAAAAAAAAAAAAAATTCCATTTGAGATATCTAAGTTGCGATTTTTTTTTTATTTGAAATTTTGTCATTCGGTGCGAAAATTTTGAAACTGGCTTACCATTTCTTTTATAGAATTCATTTAGGGAAATTTAAAAAAACAAAAAAAAAACTTTGTTTTACCTAAACAATTTCTAGTTAGTTAAATTTTTCACATATTATTTTGGAAAATGTTTTCTAAGTAACTAATTTAGGAATATTGGAAAATGCACAAATTTTTAAAATGTTTCGCTTTCCGAGTTTTACGTAAACAATTTCTAGTTAGTTAAGTTTTCCATATTTTATTATTGAAAATTTTTTTCTATGTCACGGATATCGGGAAAAAACAATTTTTAAAATTTTTCTATATTTTTTATGTCAAATTTTAGGAACTTAATATATATTAAGTATTAAATATATTTTATTTTCCCCAAAATTTTTTTGTCATTCAAATTTTTCGTAATTTTTAGCAAATTTTCTTTAAAAACTTAGACTGTAAATTGCTCACCGAAAAACTATTGAAAATATTTTTTTTTATTTTATTTTATTGCAAAAACTCGAGAATTTTTTTTTAGTTTTATGTGTTGCATTTATCTCATTTATCTGTCGCCAATTCAGAGTGCAGCTGGAACCATCATTGGGCATGAACTGCCATAAGGCCAAAACGCGCCGTTTTTTAAAAATATTAAAAATATTTTTTCTTAATTAAAAAAAAAAAAAAAATAAAAATTTCTAGAATTTTAAATGTTATACTTTATTTCATTTTGTTACTATGCATATTGATTGGGCTTACTGGAGCACAATCAGTCCTGCAATTTTTATTTTACTTATAAAATTTGCTGATTGTTTTCAGACAAATTGCAAATAAAAATACATTAACAAAAAAAACAAAAAAAATTTTGTATTGCATCAGGCAACTTTTTTAAAATACACGGCATGCGCTGCTTAAAAACATATTTAAAAAAACGCAGATTATTATATTTTAGAAACATACTCAAAAAAATATCTGAATTTTTTTTTATTTCTATTTTATTATTATTTATTAAGATATTATATTATATGGTTAGTAATAATAAGCATTTTAGAAAACGTAACACTTAAAAAGTTATTCAAAAATATTCAGTAGTCTAGTCATAAGTAAATAAAAAGTTTAAACAAGTTTTTTTTAATTAACGCTTAAAGCGTTAAGCTAAAACACTAAAAATATTTGATTTTTTTTTTTTTTTTTGGTAATTTAACTGATCTGCGCTTTAATTTTTGAAAAATCTCTGGGGACAATATTTAATTTCTTCATCTATACAGTTCCTTTCCCCACTTTTTCTTAAACGAATTCCATAATTTTTATGTCATAACATAAATAATGGAATTACTCATTATTAATTATCTTAAAATTATTTATTTGGTTTATTCACGGTTTGGTCGCTATCTATAAATTTTCGCAATTTTAAGAAATTAAAAAAAAAAACTTCAATTCCACTTCACATTACATATAGAAAATAATAATGTTGAAAACTTCTTTCATTAATGGTCGCTAGAATTTATTCCAACGCAGAATTTTGATATTGATTTGTGTTTTTAAATATTAAAATTTTGGTTATTTTTATAAAATAATAAATACTATATACATCATTCATTCAGCGTTATGGAAAAAAGATACAATCTTTTTACTTAAATAGTGTTAAAAACTGGCGATACAAAAATACCGATAATTTGTATATTACACTAGTTTACAAATTTAAGGGTCATCGAGTGAACCTTCCTAAAAAAGTGTTTTTTAGGATAATTTGGGGTCGAGAAACCCGAAAATGGCAACCTTTTTTTTTTTTCTTAAGCACCGTTTTCGAGATATTTTCGAAAAACATGTTTTTGTGTTTTTTTCAGTTATTCCTCAATGTCTCGTAAACAAAATTTTGTATCGACATAAAAGATAATTAGATCGAAAGGTATTGATGTGCTTTTTACAGTGATATATAATTATGTACAGATTAAAAAAAATTATCGAAGTTACAGGCAACCAAAGTCGAAAAAAAAGGATAATTTTTGACCATTTTTCTAAATTAAACATTTTTGGTATGCTTTTTATTAACGAAAAAAAATTTTTAAAAATTATGTTAGGCTTCAATTTTTTCGAGGCCGCCATTTTTTCGTTTCTCACCCCAAATTACCCTAAAAAACACTTTTTTAGGAAGGTTCCTTTTTCGTATAAACTAGTGTTATCTTTTCGATTTTATTAATTTTCTATCAATTTTTTATAAGTCAACGCTATGACTTAAGTAAATTCGAAAAATTTTGCTCATACGTTTTTGTTTCCAAAATTCTCATTATTTAACAATCTCTCAATAAATGTAGATTTAAGTAGACTTTTGAGAATTTAAATCCTTAACGAAGCTTCAGCATTGGTATTCAGATATTTAAAATATTTTCATAATTAACCTCTAAATCTCGAACTTTTTGAAAAAATTATTTTATTTTTATTTTCCAAATTTGTAAGGTAAGCTGTTGTTTTAGTTTAAAAAAAATATTCTCATTTTATACAAATCGAGAAAAAAACTAACTCTAACTGGTATAAGTAGACAAAATATGACTATGTGGGAAATGCTTCAGAGCAAGTGCTTTATTAGTCCCTCTCAATCCCAAATTGACGTATGGTTTCCTGTCTGCTCGAGATATTTAAAAATATTAGTGTTTAATTCAAAAAATCTAATCGAAATTTTTTTAATCAAAAATTTGCCAATTACTCTAACATTAAAAATAAAGTGTGTACATAAATTTTTCAGGAGAAAATAAAAAAAAACCTAACAACCAAAACTAAGATTTTGCATGAAAATCTACGAATTTTTTTTTGGAATTTTCAGTAACGTGATAAAAATTGTAAGAAATATAAACTTCGATCTGTAATGTTGATAATAAAATAAATTTGTTCTTAATAGAATATAATCACAGAAGTTAAGACTGGTTTTAGGTTAATGCCTTTGAGTTATTTGACAGTACCCAGTATCTTGTAGAAAATAAAGAATATATTCATTTTTATGCGCTATTTATATCCAAGGATATTTAAGCTTAAATTTCTCAAAAATCATCATCATCATCTCAAAAACCGTAGACGTAAAATTTTCTACAAAATCGCTTGACACAAAATATCTTCTACAGTTCACAATTCTCATAATTTTGGCATAGTCACCTCTCATAGTTGCCTCTCCACCTTCATGCTGCTATATACACTGCAAAAATCCAAACTGCCCTTGACCCTGAGGGTATAGGGTATAAAAATGAAAAAGAATTTAATTATATAAAAGTTGAGGCAGCTTTATGGCTCTTTACTTGCATAAACTTGTATTAACTGTACGCATATTTTGCAATTTAAACTTTTACTTTTACTTTATACATTTATACATATATATATATATATATATATATATAGAGAGTACTTGTGCTAGAGCAACTGTAGCTACATAGCTTTTAAAACTGCGCTGGAGAGTATGCTATAAAAATTGCATGGCGACTGCTGATAATTTACACAGATACACTCTCACACAGATGCAGTAACACACTCGTGCTGTGTGTGTGTGTGTAAGTCACGCAATTATGCAACTTGTTTCTATCAATCAAAGGCTGACACCACAAATGCCACAAAGAGGCGCTGCTGCCACACACTCTCTTGCCACTGTGTGGCACGTGTAAGCCAATAGAGCTGCTCTCTGTATTTGGCTAAATTAAAGCACTAGCTTGATTCAAAATTAATGGAAATGTGGTTTTTATTTTAATTTGGAGTAGCGCTAATCAAAGCCTATTCCTAGAAATTAGTAACCGCAGCTATATATAGTATACATGGTAAACGTGCCACAAAATGCGTCGAGCTTAGGGAACTGAATACCCACAGCGCACGGATCAATTTTATAATACCTGTGTGGGTCTTTTTGGGTTGAATTTGAACAACTTGTAAAAACACAATTTCTCCAGCTAAAAATAACAAAATAAATGAGCAAATGTTTAAAGTTCCTATGTAAAAGGTTTTTGAAGGGTTTCGTATAGGAAAAAAAAAACACTAAGCAATGTTTTATGTTAAAATTTCTGAAGATTAAATAAATTTAAGCTCAATTTTGCTAGACAACCAAAGAGAGCTTAATGCGCTTAACTGAGACATGTGTATCTTACAAGTTCAAGTTGATGTCACTGAATCCGCATATCCGTGCATGACTCTTGCCCATGTCCTTTAAATCTTTCTAGTGTATTTTTGGTGCCGAAGTCATGGAAATAAATCTTCTATAGACCAATTCGAGTAATGGTCAAATGCCATTGGCCCTATCGCTGTGGTCAGACATTTTTATTTTTTGCCAACAGATTTCCCACAGCCAATATTCAAGAGGCTAGCTGGCTCCTAATCAATCTATAATCATCTTAATTAGTAATGGGGACTCAGTCGCTCCAAATTTTTTTTGCTATGTTATGCTTTTAAGTTTGGTTGCTTAACTCTCTGAGATCTAGGCGTTCATACGCACGGAGAGCTTCTCAGATGCATATGTCTATATCGATTTTTACTTAGGGAACTTTGGGGGATCATCAAACTTCAACTTCTCTACGTTAGATGCATTTTTGAGTTCCACAAATGTTGTATAGTTTTTGTAGCTTCAGCTAAAGGTTATAAAAATGTCTCTTTTATTCTCCTGAGTAATAGAGGACTCTGTGTATCTCAGCAGAAATAACTCTTTCAAACCCTATAGTGCCTGACTTTGGTAGCATATTTTTCTAGTGATTTAATGAGGAGTTGATATAAATGTTGGTATGTTAAATAACCCACTAAACCTACCATCTACTCCTCGTTTCTCTCTGGCGCTCAACGCCTTAAGGATTTGGAGCATAGCCATTCAAAAAAGTAGATTTTTGTATTATGTTAACTATCAGTTTTTTGGGTCGCTGAATCCACATCCGAAGTCCAAAAATATTAAGTCTGTCGTAAGCTCGAAACAAGGGAACCCTCTCGTGCAGGAAGTTTGTATACCTTTGATTCGGATACAGCCCTTAAAACATATTTTTTGAATTTTTTAAGGTTATGTGGGAACCTTGGAGTTCGGGGGTTTTTTGTACCTTTGATTCGGATCCGACGACTCCAGAAACATGTGGTAAAACAAGGTCCGTGGCTTTATTATCTCTTCTCCCAACCAAGCCAGTGATTATGTGACTAGCTCTACCCGTTCATCGAAGATAGAAAGAAGCATCTTACGAAGTCGCTGCAGTAAAGCGAACCTTGCCTGCGTTTGTATCGGAAGTTGAGAAAATATTAGAGCCGACATTTAAGACATCCAGGAGAGCGCGAGCGCTTGTAGTGTTGTGTAGTATTAGGAATAATGCTAGAAAGTTTTTTTTTAATTAAAAGTCAGACTTAAAAATCGACTAACCGGGAATCTTTCTGTAGAGATGAAGACAGAAATCTGATATAAAATGGTGCGCTGATACTATTGAAAAGTTAATGGTGGATCAATGCTTCCACCGGAGCGGAGTTCCTGACGTTCTTAATCTAACGCCTTTTCATCACGAAGGATTGCTATTAAAAGCCACATTCTTCCAGCGATAGGGATTTGGTTGAGTGTGTGTCCCAACTTATGTTTGTAATATGCCAAGAGGAGGGCATTCCTGATCTTTCCAGCCTTTGTCGATTGCGCTTTGAGTGAACAGTTTCTTAGAGAGTGGTTCATAAGAGTCGTTTTTCGACTCTTGGTTATATTTTGGAAGTGTAGAAGGGATCAGCAAGATCAGTCAACAAATTTTTTAAATAAACCCTTAGTTTATTGATTCTAAGAGCTGTTAATGGATATGTGTTAAAAATGAATCGTTTTGTGCGTGCAGTGTCTTTGACCCTATTAAGACTTTGCTCATCTGCGTTTTAATTTTTTACTCTCTCTCACGATTGTCACAACACGAACGAACGTCTCTCTCACAGTTTTGCTCAGTGAACATCAGCAGCTTATCGATAGTTTTTGTTTTACAGCATTTAGTTTACTTAATTTTAAGAAAAGCACAGAGAGAACGTTGCACAGACGTATCATTAGCTTTTGTGTGATTTTTTAAATTTTTTTATGTGATAAGTTTTGAAGTAAACTAAAACTTAAGCTGAAAATAATGGCAAAGAAGACAAACAAACACAAATATTACTGGTTTAGTTAAAGCGATTATATCAGCAGATTCGGAGAGTAAGCACAACCGAAGTAATACCAAAAGTAAAGGTAGTGTGGCTGCTAAAAAAAAGGCGATACAAGCCTCCTCAATGATTCGTCAGAAGTCCAATATAGTGTCTTTCAAATGCGGCAAAAACTTGGAGACTCTAAATGCAACTTCTTTGGGATTTTTTTTCTGCCTAAATAGTTTGATTTAACACAAAGGTATTATAAAAGATGAAAAATTTGTTGCTCTTAGGCTTAAGAGTATTATATGTATTTTTTTTAAGGTAGTATATATTAAATTCATTGCATATTGAATTTAAGATTTTTCTGGTTTTTCTTCTTATAATACATATAATATGTAGGGGAAAGGCTTGTATGTTGCAAGCCCATACCTTTTTTTGTCTTTATCTCGACATTAAATACACATAGGCATCGATGTAAATACACCGTTGGAAAGAGAAAAGAAAGAGCTATAATCCATAATAAGCAGATCATTTGAATAACACAAAAATAAGAATTTTACAGACAATTTTCAAAAGAGCCTGAAAACGACAACCAAAAAAAAATTTTAAGTAAAAATCGCTGAAAATTCAAGAAAACTGATATAAAAACGCGTGATTGATAAAATTTATGAGCATTTTAAATTTAACTGAGCATTAAATTGAATTTAAAAAAAAAAGGTAAAAATTATCTTTCCAGAGAAGTCAAAATTGTGGTTTTTTGTGATCGGTTTTTCTTGGTCGCCATACTAAAAATGAATTGTTATGGAAAATATTGAAAAAATATATACGAAGATGGCAGAAAAATGCACTAAAAACAATTCAAATTAGTTTTGATGATAATTCCACAAAATAAAACAGTTATATAAATAACATAGCAATGTAAAAAAATGAAAACAGATGTGTGACAACTTACAAGCCAAAAGGTGTGACAACTTACATTTTTGAAGCCATTTTTGAATGCATTGAAAAAAAATTGGTCTATTCACTGTATGAAAAGATTATAAGAGTTCATTGAATTTCAGTTTCAGCACATGTGCATTTTCTTTGATTTTTTATTTTGATTTGATCACTTTTTGAGCGCAAATAAAAAATATTGTTTTTTATTTTCCGATTTCTTTAAAAACTATTTTTATATTTTTTCACACACACACACTGCGTTTTTCAGTCTGTTCGCATCAAAAACAAACTAAAATTGTCTACGGCGTATTTGCCATCGAAGACAGGTTGAATTTTGGTATTTTCATTGCTGGAACATCAAAATCGACCAGGTGTGCCAAGTTACAAGCTTCAGTTGAAAAAGGATATTTTTTCCGTATAATATAAATAGGCACTAGATTCAGCTTTAATAAAGCAATATCTATATATCTATCTATCTATCTACCTAATATTTGTTTCCTTTAAGCACGTAAATATCAGCGTTCGTCTCTAAGACGTATCGTTGTATTTGCACCATAGAAAAATGTTTTTATCTATCTAGTAATAAATTCATAGAATTTTTTTTTTTTTAATTAAAAAGCAGCCGTAATAGCCTATGATGGTTAAAAACTAAAATGCAGCAAAAACGCATTTATGTTCTTTGTCAGTAACTTTAAATTTCAGGCAATTAATTCAACGTGCTTCACTTAAAAGTTGCAAACCACCAAAACTTTATATATTTTCTGTATTACCAACTCGTGGCAAGTTAAAGTTCAAAAGCCAAAAGCACAATTTAATGCCTGCTTATATATACTCTCTCTTGGCTCTAGTACTTGTAAATATACATACGTACAGAATACTCTCTACGCCTTCGCTAAAAACAACTTCCAATGACATCCAATTATGCTACAGCCCCGATAAGTATGCTATGATTAATGTATATGTTTTCACCAAACTCTTGGTTCTTGGCCTCGGCTCTCTCAACTAACAGTTTCATTTATCATAAGCGCAATCAGCAAACTGCAAGTAGTAGAATACACAGCGCTGCGCCCACACAAGGGTATCCGCCCCCTGTCTGCTTATCGCGGCGCCCATCTTCGCAAACTATATAGAGCTTTTCACTTGAGTATTCATAAGTTGAGCTATCGACGTCGCCCACTTCAGTACTCAATACTCGATACTTCAATATGACATGCGACTTACTTAGCAAAGTGAAGCGCAAATATTTTTCTATTTTCATTTCAGCTTTGTTTTTGACAGCAAAATTAAGTTTTAGCTGCGATTCTTTGTTATAGTAGTTGTTGCTTTTGTTGTATCTATTGCTGTTTGTTGTAGTTGTTGCTGCTTTTGCCTGATTGACATTAATTTTGTATGGCTTCTAATTGATGTTAATTTTGTAGCAGCAGCTAAATTGAAATAATGGCGTTGGATGTGACGCTCTAGAAGCTTGGTCAACATGGCACCAAATAATTTTTTGATGGATGTTGAACGACGGATGTCAGTTTGTTGACACAGCGAGTTTAAATTTAGGCAACAAAGTTTTTAAATTTCATGCCAAAATCTGAGCTGAGCACTGAAAGTTTAGGTTATGAACCCATTTTAATAAATGTGTAAAAAGTTTGGTTGTGAGTTGAGATTTGTTGTCTTTTTTTTAATTTAAGGATTTTTAACTTTTTTTGTGTGGGTTTTTTTTGTTAAGGCTAAGCAGATAGGTATAGAAATGTCACACCTACTCAGAAGGTCCTAGATTAAATTGTTTCGAAGGCAGCTTGGAACTACCAAAGCATTAGGAAAGGCATCGCTGCTTTTGCTTGATTGGAAACTTAAATAAGCTAGCTTTAATGACGTAGGTGTTTTACATAAAGTTCCTGTGATTTGAATTAGGGTTTTTATATACAGACTTATATACGTCTTGATTTATTGCAAAATTTATTTGTTTAAGAGTTATATATGTTTCATTTCACCAGACAGGTGAATTGACATATTTTTGAAGAATTTTGAACATAATGCGAAAAATTGTACAAGGTGACGCCAAAAAGTGCGCGAGTTTGGCTGCGCAGAGAATTGGTTCACTTTTGTATGAAACCAATATAAAATACTAGAGCAATTTAGATTAAACTTCACACAAATGTTGAGACTAAAATAAAATACTAGTGGCATAAATTTTGTCCGGATATTTTAAAAATTAAAAAAAAATCGAATTCATATTTCTATGTTTTTATGCATTTTATATTAGTCTACACATTTGTGAAAAAATAAAAATAAATGTTTTTTGGACTCCAATTATTTTAGCAAAACAAATTATGTTGCCTTTAAATATCGTATATCATAAAACAATTAGTAACGTCAAAATTGAATTTAAGCTAATAGACTCTTTACACTGGGGCACATTTAACATCTAACATCTTTTGTCGAAGATGTAACATATGAATTTGCCGTTCCAAAAATTTCAACAACATTCCAACATCATGTGGAAATATTCCTATCTCATTGCCTCCCGATAAAAATTTATGTGATATTTTTGCTGTGCACCTTTAAATTTTTGTCATTCGCGGAGAAAATGGAAACAATGTCAACGAAAAAGAGTGGCAACTTGGAATTCAAAACAAACCTCATATGTTTACACAGAATTTAAAATGTGTGGCAGTACATAGATAACAAAAACGTACAAAGCTATCCAGCAAGCATTCCAGTCGGAGCTTATAGTTTGAGGAGCGGTATAAAGTAGAAACCAATTTGATAGATTTATTTTATATTTTTATTATTACATTTTAATAAACAATAACAAATTGTGTCTCATTAAAAAATCAGCATATTGTTTTTTGACGTCTACTCCAGCACCGGTGATGATTCGGCTCATGATCAACACATAAAAAATTTATATTTTAATTTTAAAAACATTTTTAATAAATTCATAATTTGCATACTTCACCTGTCAGCCTGTCAATATGACAGCAAGATGTTAGATGTTAGATCTTGATATGGCGAACACCTTTCCATATCTTCAAGAAATCCCATGCGTTCCGCTAAAATGTGCTCAGAGTGAAAAACCTATAAATTAGAAGATTCTAAAACTATTCGTATTTATTTAGATTTCAAGCAGCACAGTTTCTGGTTCGATTAAAAGAACCAACTGGTGGCCGCCAGACGATCGAAAAGTGGACACGTTAGTATGATAAAATACTTTAATTTCGGAAAATCTTCAAAAAAATTGCTTTCAAATAAAATAAAATAAAATTGAAAAAAAAAAATTTCAATTTTATTTTATTTGAACCAGAAATAAGTAACGAATCCGTACGCATAATGTACCATAACAATAACAGAAATAATATTAGAAATTAAAGCCAAACTTCGTGCGCTAAGCACGAGGATTAATTATACGGTGGAGAATCATCATGACTGAATCGTTTTAGCGAAACCTTGTTTTTTGAGCCGCCTAAGAGGCCTAGCTGGCAGTAGATAAAATTGAAATAAAATGAATTTTTTATTTTTTTTTTTGTTATAAATAACAAATTTATTGGCAATCAACCGATACAAATTAGGTTATATCAATAATGATGAAAATTATTCGCTACACAAAAATATAATTTAGCGTGTGATAAAAAAAAAAAAAATGAAATAAAATAAAACAAAAAATAAAAGGAAATAAATTTGAAATTTAAAAATGGAAATGATGTAAAAGGAGAAAGAAAAAAAATGAAATTTAATGAAATGAAACAATGTTCGAATTGTAAATAGAATTTATAAGAACTTCTCATTCTCTATTTTCCTTAAATTAACGGACGAAATGGTCTTTAAGAGCACTTCATTCATACAATCATTCTAAAAATTCTAATAATTAATAATTAATAATCATTTATGTCTTGGAAGCTTTCTATTGTAGCTTTTATTTGTTTTTAAAATTATTCTGAATACCCTTCAGTTCGGTTCAGTCCTGAATTAGTCATGAAATCATGCCTAAATTATCAGTACCAGCCATGAATCTACGCATTCATTTGTCAATGAATTTAACACATGCATGTCCTAGGCTTTCAGGTGTGAACCTTAGCCGTAACAATCAGCTGTGAATTTTGTGCTGATTCACTTTGATAAGTCATGCCTGAAATCAGTGGTGAATTTTTGTTTTTTGAAAGTCAGGTCTGAAATCACAAGTGAGTAATTAATACACTGGAACAAATATTCTTCATACATTTTCAACAAAATTTTATTATCAATTTTAATTTAATATTATAAATTACAGTGCAGATTGGGTGCAGCCTTAAAATTGCGATTTTTTTTCAACTTCATTGCATTACGCAGCTGTGATTCTATTGGGCCAGAGTACGCTGTAACTCGCATTGATTCTAAAATTAAAAAAATATTTTTTAAATATTACAACACTCTTATTTTTTGACCTAACAAGTAAAGTTTAAAATTGCTTACATCCTTTCCAGGCAGTCTTTTTTTACACGCCGCACCTTTGGTGCCCATGACAAGGCATCAATTGGTTTATTTTTGTCTTGTCTTTTTTTAGTTCCTTTTTAACAGTTAGCCGAAACTTGCGCAGTTGTCTTTTGCTCCATATGGGTAATCCCTTTAAAATTATTTTATAAAGAAAAAAAAATGCTTTAAATAATAATATTTAATGAATACTTACCTAGCAATTGAAATTTTCCCAGCAACTTCAATAAAAGAAAACGTCAGAAATAGTTACGCACACAATCGCAAACACCAATACGAATGTAAAGTCAAACTAATAACACACAAAACACACGCCGTTGACTTTTCCTTTCCTTTTTTCTTTGCTTATTCTTTTTTGATTTGCTTGTCTATCAAAAGAAAGAGATAGAAAGAGAAATTTTATATTTGTCCTTGTTTCTCTTACAAAGCCATGAGCATTCGGTTCCTTTTCATGCCTGAATTCAGGTCTGAATTTTTCAGGGCTGAACGATCGAACTGCAGGGTATTCTCAATTAATCTCAATTTCTGACTACTCTAAAAAAAATACCTGTTGGCATACTTTTGACAAGGCAATTATTTGTTTTCTTGATTTTTTTCTCAGTGTACATATGATGAATAGGAAATGCTTTCCTTTCCTGTATCCATAGCAGATGGTAACACAGATGACACTAAGAGAGCTGCACAATAACAGAAAAATTCTTATAACAATAATTCCCATACAGAAATATACTTTCTTTAGGAATTTATTTATCTTTCAATATAAAAAAATAAAAAAAAAATAATGCCGATAATTTTTTTTTAAGGTAAAAAAACTCCCTTTTTGCTGATTTCGATTATTTTCACAGTGAAATAGTTTCTCGGAATATAAAATGTCATCGAAAACTTTCCTATAAAAAGTGAAATTCGTTATTCAAAGCTAGCAAAATAATTAAACTTAAAAAAAAATAAAAAAATTAGAAGAGTTCTCTGAGCTTTATTGGTGAGCATTCTTTGGCCCGTTCTTCAGTTTTTCCTCTTTACTTATTCTAACCTTTATGTAATCTTATCGTTAGAACATAAATCTTAATTAAAACAACCCCGTTTATTTGTTCAGGAACTGGAATAATTTATAATTCAGGGTCCAGTCTTTTCTAGCCTTTAATGAATTGGCTCAGTCAATGTTTTGCTTTATACGACAAATAAGGCTTTAAAAAATGTATCTTAAAGTTGTAATTTCTTTAATGTATTGCTTTTATGTCAATTCTCGAACTCATGGCACTTTGAAGTGATTTGTTAATTTGATTGTAAAGAATTTAATTATTTTTAAGTGTAAAATTTGGAATAAAAGATTTTAAAGAAATTAGATGCCTCAGTAGGTTGTCAAGGTAAAGTTTTGAAAACAAGCTGTTATACGTTAAAGACTGTTTTGCTCAATAAACATAAATCCTTTGTGTCAGATCTTAAGCTAAATTTAAAGGAAACAAAAAAATGACGATTTATGTTTAGGCGGCGTTATTTCCTTATAAGCTCAGAAGCCCAGCAAGTCAATGCCATTTTCAATCGAATTTGCTTTGACTTGTGTAGAAAAAAAAGCAGCACAAACATACACACGCACACAGATACAAATGCACACAGATACAAACGCGTACTTATAGATACAAACAAACAAACAAATACGGAACACGCAGCGCAATCTAAGAGACTCTGAGCTAAGTTGAGGCGACGCAAATCGAATTGAATCGTATCGCAACGAGTTGGGATTAGTTGTCAACCCTTGGGGGTGCGGCTTTTGGGGGAGGCATTGGCAAAGTCTTAAAGCTCGCGACACTTGAGCAAAAAGTTTCTTGAGTGCGCGAGTTGTCGTCCTGGCAGTCAGACGCACTGCTCTGCATAGACTTTGATTTACCAGGGGTGAAGAGAAGACTGCAAGACAGTGCGAGAGGGTGAGGGTGTAAAGCGTCGTAGCAGGAGCTGAAGTAGAAGCGGTAGCAATTTCTGAATTTATTTTTATCTGTCGGATGCGGAAATCCTGCCAGTTGCTGGCATTGCCATTTCCATCAATGTTGACGAGTTGCGTTGGCACGTATATTATACAGTAGTATGTGCTTACTGCTATGTATATATATGCAGCATGATTTTTACTTTAAAGTTTCACATCCATCAGGCAGCTTCAACTTCTTCTAGCCAGTTAACAGCTACTGCTAGTTGCAAGTTGCATGTTGCAAGTTGCCAGCTAGCAGCTGTTTCCTATCTGCACTTTGTGATAAAAAATGCTTCCAGCGTAATCAACAGGCCACGCTCGGTTTTTGTTTTTCCCATATACCCTTTAATGTGGTGTTGGACATGGGAAAAAAAAGTTAAGTTGTCAGTCAAAAGTATCGGAGCACTCTCTTATTTATTAAAATGAAAAAAAAATTATTGTTCGAAGCTGTAAACATATCTTTTCGGAAAATGGTTCAACCAACAATGAAGCCTCGAAGATGATTATGGTTATTTGTAAAAAAAACACATAATGGTCTTAAGTCCTTAAATAAAAAAAATAAAAAAAATCTCAATCTCGATTTCTTCTTTCGAGAACGGACAGCATTTTCTATCTTAACTATTAAATTCAGACCAAAGAAGTCAGATTGAGCTTAAATTTCGAGATATAGCCAGCTGCTTATGTATATTGTATCTTCCTTTGGTTCAATATGCAGATATTTTCTATTTATATTTTTAATACATATTTTTTATTCTTAACAAAAAATTATTACCCTTTTAAATTACTCTTAATTAAAGTATTACATCATTAGTTATAAATGAAATGTTCGTAAAAAAATGGTATAACTAATGTTTATTATAATAAATAGTAGATATATAATATATTTATATGAAAAAAAATAAAAAAAATTATTTCATTGTTAAAATATTATTTCTTAAGTAAGAGAGCTTTAAATTGAGTTTTAATTTATTAAATTTAGGGTCATTATATTATTTTCTTAAATGAAATAAAGCAGAAATCTTTTCGAACTTACGAATAAAGACGCTCTAATTTTTAAGGCTAAACTTAGTTTGTATTTTACAAAATTTTTACAACAATTTTTTTGGTTTCTTATATTATCGCAATATTCCAAACGTCGATTTTCTTTTTTTTGGATATAGTAAACTGACAAGTAGTCAGTGTTAATAAATAATTTTATCTAACAATTAAATGGGACAGTCGATAAATAAATTAAAGGTTTTTAATTTAATTTAATTTTTTTATTTAAAAAATAATATTCTGAATATTCTGAATAATTTGTCTGTTGGTAATTTACCAACCTAAGCCTTAACCCATTCACCAGACGGTATTAATTACCAAATATATGGCAACTCCATCTCAGGGCCCATCACGACGAGCAAGGCAGTAAAATACCTTGGAGTAACCTGTCCTGACCTGTCATATAGAAAGCGTGGTAAATAAATGCACTAGAGCACTGAACATGTGTAGAAGAATAGCCGGAAGATCGTGGGGAACATCGTCAAAGATTATTCGCTAGCTATATCTTCTGGTCATACGACCGATGCTCACCTATGAAGCCATCGCATGGGGAGATCGGATGGAGTTTACCTCCGTCCAGAATGATCTCAAGAAAGTACAGAGGCTAGCATGTGTAGGTATGACAGAAGCCATGAAAACCTGTCCTACCGAAGCACTGGAGGTTCTTATGGACATAGCCCCACTCCATATAATAATAAAACTCCAAATGAAAGCAACATTGCTTAGAATGGCAGCCGAAGGAATTGGCAAAGAGCACGAACTTGGAAAAACGGCAACCCTCGATTCTGCTACCAGGAGATGAGATGACCACGAAGTACAACTTCAAAAAGAACTTTATCACTAGTATGATTAGCAATAGGAAATGGACCACCTTAGAGGAGATACATCCTATGAAAAGGCACACCATTGTATGGTATACGGACTTGTCTTTAACAAAAGAAGGCACCGGCCTGGGGGTCGCGGGAGCAAGAACGCGACTGCCGAAACACTGGGAAAGTACACCAAAGTCTGTCAGATAGTCAGCCGCTATAAACGCGGTGACTGGCTCGAAAATAAATTCAAAATTGGTTCAGGAAACCAGAGCCAAACTAAACCATCTAGGACACTGGAACTACGTTTCCCTTAGATGGATCCCAGTACATAACAACATTCCTGGGAACGAAATTGTTAACAAGCTGGCAAGAAACAATTAATGGGGCCTGAACCCTTTTGTGGTTTTGGCAGACACACCATTAAACAACTGCAATGAGAAGAGGAGAGATCCAGACGACACTCAAACTGGATTGGCATATACTGGTTTACGACAGTCCAAGCAGCTCCTCGGCTCCAATGATCTTAATAGGTTCAAGAAAATCTCCCACCTTGGTGAGAATTCCCTTGGGATATTTACTGGGTAACTTACGGGAGACTGCAGGCTAAGGAAACACCTGAGCATGATGGGCATCGTAGATTCTAACACTTGTAGGTTCTGTGAAATGAGGGAGGAATCCTCCCAACACATACTTACGGAGTGTGACGCTCTCGCCAGAAGAAGGGCATTCCTCTTCGGCGATTACAGAATATCGATGCGCGACGTAACTGGACTAGAACCATCCCAGATAATTAAATTAATCTCCATAATTGGACTGGCCAAGGAGCTCTAGAGCTAGTTGCATCTCCAGAGCACTCTGGCCGAGGTATAACCCAAAGCGCACATCTGAACTCCTGCGATTTCATAAAAACAGGACCAGGATGGTGGTAGGAGTCGTAACGGGGCACTGCACTATTGGCCACATGGCTGAGAGGCTGCATGTTCCCCACCACGATTTCTGCCGAAGCTGCGGAGACGAGGAGGAGACAGAAAGCATCCAACACCTGCTTTGCGACTGCCCAGCGCTTCTAAGAAGACGAACCCAGTTTCTGGGAAAACCGTTCTTTGATGATCTGGGTAGTCTGGCTTATGTGCCAATTGCGGATCTGGGTGCGTTTGTCGAATCCTCAAAATGGTTTTGTAATAGGAGAGTCTCAGGGGATTAGGAATGTCGTACAGTTTTTTGATCCTATTTATTTTTCGGATTTTTTTTGAAGGTGAAATAAGTAAAATATATGCAAAAAGCCGTTCAGGACTGATGGTAGTTTCTCGAAGTAAAAAGAAGTTTTATATTTTGGCGTAGTTAGTTTTTAGCTTTTTATTTTTAGTAGACTTTCTTCACAAAGGGTATTCAATGGGCCTAGCTGAATAAGAGCTGATAATAAAACCTCATAGCTTTTTAAAGGCAATGATAACGATTAATTGGTAGCGAAAAATCTTTTACAGAAAATTACAGTTTTTTAACATAATGCGTTATGGCTTTATTTAAATAAAAAACTGTATTTTTTACTTTTTGTTTATGTATTGCTTACCTACATGTTTTTAAAATCGAATTTTTTTTTAATATGATTTTTAATTTATAATTTTATTAAGTATGTTTCTTAAACATTTCAATCACTATCTTTAAAACACATCTATTAGTCTCATCCTTAAATTAAGTCAATATGAATCTTATCGATTTTGTACAGTAATTAAAAAAAAAATCAAATTTGTTTGTTTCTTTAAAAATTGTATGAAAAAATTTTGAATTCTTCAAAGGACGGCAATAATTCGAATAAATTGTTGTGCTAATATGTGGAATGCATATTCAGTGCTTAAATTAATTAAAAATAAATGTATTTAAATAAATATTGAAAAATTAGCATTGCTCAACAAATATTTATTTACTTTAAATTCGTCATGCTCCGTAATTTTTGTAATATTTTCGTAAATTTCAAATAAAAAAATAGATTGTTTGACTTTAAAATTTTTATGTGTAGCGATTAATTTTATGTTCTTAATATTGGATCATAACCTTATATGTATCGGTTGATTGCCAATAAAAAATACGTGTAAAAAAAAAAAAATAAATTTTTTTTAAAATGAAAATTTTTTTTTTATCAATAAGACTGAAACACGTGATTTAAATTTCTTTCAAAAGAAATTAATTGCGTTGATTAGTGTTGGATTTGCAAAATAATCGCTTATACGCAAAAACTTCAAGCTGGGGGTAGGGGCGATTCATGTCGACTTAATTAAACAAGTGCATGATGCTAGTACAATTTGGTATACCTAGCTCCTACACTGAGAAAAAAAGTTAAGAGCTTAGAGCTCAATTTGCGGAATCAAAAGAACGCCAAGAGCGTCTTTTCTATTATTGAGAGTAAAATTCTGATTTCAAGATAGTTTTTAAGTAAACTGAAGTTCCTTATTTGAAAATGTTTAGAACGACTTTAAGAAGAATTACCCTTGTTTGTTTAGATAAATTCTAAGACAGAAACTCTTAATTTGCGAATGTAAACAATGATTTTTAGAAGAAACGTTCTCCTTGTACGGACGAACAGACGGACATGAGTATATCGACTTTTCTAGTCACCCTGATTATAAGTTAGGTAACTTTGAGGGGTCTCCGACATCTCTTTCTGTATATTACTTACAAACTTAATATACCCTGCGTACCATAAGGAACAGAGTCATAATGTTGAGATGTAGAGTATTTTATTTTTTATTTAACGAAAACAAGGAATAAAAATTCTTATTAATTCCAGGAAAAAATTAAGTTTGGATTCTTATACACTGTACCCAAAGAATTAAGGGTATACTAGATTTATATAACAGACAGAAGGAAGCGAAAAGCCTATAGTACAGTCAAAATGTAATTTGAGCTGGAAAAATAGCACAATGGATGGCCCTAAGCTCCACTCGGAGTAACAGGACATAAGAAGCAGAAGAATGTTTTCAGGACCAAAGTCAAAAAGGTCACCTTCACTCTTGTAGGGCTTACCGTTCTTTTGATAAATATTTAACTCAATTTATCTCGAATTCCATCAATCATAAAAAAAACTTATAGAACAAAAAATGTTCAAAATTTATGTTTTTTTTGAGTCTGTCCGTCCGTTCGTGTACGAACGTTTGGATTTCGGACACCACAAGAGCTAAAGACACAAAACTTTATCCAGGTTTTTTTCAATGCAATACCTCTAGCCCTTGCAAACGACTTTTGACTTATTTTTACCGCACCTTGATTTATGGAACTTATTTTAGTGTAAATACGACTGTTCCAGTAAAAATAAATTTTCCCAAAATGCTTGTATGATGGCCTCCTGATTGACAGGACTCCTTAACACTCCTAAGACATCTCTAACTAAACAAGCTGGATTGGCGATCATAAAATAAGAAACCTGCAATTCATAAAAATATATGTATTTTTGATAATTTTGAAAATAAATACACAAAAAAAAAAAAAAAAAAAAAAAAAATGCTTGTATACTGCAGTTTGGAGAAAAAATACTAAAATTGCATTAATAAGGTATACAGGAATGTATTTCTTTCGGGAAAAAAGGATACAGGGTGTTCCACCCTTGATCAACGCCTCGACTGTAGCAAATTTTGTTTTTTCTATGTATGGATGAACAGAAAGAGTAGCCTACGAACTTAATGATCCTTTTGCTGTGAAGCCCATTTTTCTGCTCCGAAAATTGCACAGTTCCTTAAGATATATCAAAAGTAACGCAAATACACTTTTGTTGAAATTCGAGGTAAATTTGTTTAATTAAAGGTCAACACTAAAACATTTCTGTATCTGAAATAATCTGCAACTTAATATAGGGTAGGCCATATGTTGCTTTGTTAACAAAATGCATTTTATTCGCAAATTAGCCAAATGTATATACTAAATAAAAGTTTGAAACTACTCATTTATGTATGCGAACATCGTAATTTTCGATGACTACTTTTTTGACGAAAACTCATACTGTACCACTTTTACGTTTTGTTCGGATGCTAAACGATCCATGAGTAAAATTGAGTAGTTTTGAACTTGACATATGTCGATGAGCATCAGCATCAGCATATGTTCCCAATTATGAGTGCTTAACCCTCCGATTAGTGAGTCGTTCGTTGCCCTTATGCGAGGTACAAGGTCCGCAGGGACCTATTTCTATTTGTATGGAATTTTGTAGGAAAACGAAATTAAATTTAAAATTTTTTTGTTTTGTTTTATTATTATTTACTAATTATAAATGAATAATGAATTTTAGAGAGTATTTTTTTTTTTTTTAATAATATTAATAATTTTTAATGAGTTTTAAATGAAAAAAGCTTAAAAAACTATTGTTGTGTAGATTTTCCCTCGTCCAATATATTTTGTGTGCAGGTGTAGCATCGATGCATAAGTGCACACATAAGTGGATTGTTACAGGAATAGCAATAGGCCCTTGTTTTCCGCTGCATTCCGTACTCAGAACGGCATAGGCGACATGACGGTCTGTTCGTTCTAGGCGCAAACGACGGTGCAGCTCCTTCTTTCGGTCTTGGTAATATCTAAAAATATGTAGTTATTTTGCTATTGAACATTAGAATTGTTATTTCTTACCTTTACATCAAATACTTTCATTGCGTTCCGTATCCATCGATATGCGGTTATGCGGTTGATCAGCGCTCGTTCCTCTATGTTTGGTGTTGCCAATTGTTTTTCGTTATATATAAAAAGTGCAGCTAATGCAGCAATGTCCACCATATTATAAAACATGGCCAGTGGCCAGCGGTTTGTTGATGTTGTGTGCCTAGCATCTGGTCCATTGTATCAACGCCCGATTTGTTCGCCATGTAATCCAAAATAGCAAACGGCTTCTGCTTCTGAGTTTGCATGTCCACATCGCAAGTATAATTTTGTGTGGACAGAAAAATTATCGCTTTGTCCTTCTTGGGCGCATATGAACATAGTGCCATATCGCCTTCGTTGAAGCCGAACAATTTTGTTGGAACACCCGTGGCACAAATGTCTTATTCGAGCGCACTTTTCCAACATATGCAGTTTTCTTCCTGATCAAAGTACGCGCCAAATCCGAAGATGTGAAAAAATTGTCAGCATAAATGGTGCGGCCTGCATCCAAATATGTCTCCGCAAGTTAAAGTACAACATTCTGCCCTTGATTGAATTCTTGTTTCTGGTCAGGCAATTTCCCAGAGTAGATCATTCCTTTGACAGGATAAAATGATTTCGAGTCGCACAACCACCATATCTTTATACCATACTTGGCAGGCTTCGACTGAATGTATTGTGTGAAGCGGGTGCTGCCTCTATATGGGAATAACTACTCATCAACGGTTAGTGCATCAAGCTGCTGCCAAGTTAGACTGCAACATTTGCCAAATATCATCCAATAGCCACAGTTTTGCTGTCGATTAGTCGCTGCTATCGCGTATTTCTATTGTCAAATCTAAGGCATTGTTTTATGCACACAATACGATCAGATGATATTGCAGCTTTGTATATCGGACTAAGCGTTGGGCCCTATAACTCTGTAAGAGGTTCACTATTCGATTTAGTGAGTCCAGCATACAAAATAATAGCCAAAAAGGCATCGAACTCTTTCAAAGTGATTGGTTTCCATTCCTTTGTCTTCGTTGGATTTGCCAAATTCCATGCAGCTGTCACTTCCCTGCCTTTGGATTTGATTCGCGTATTATGATGTACGCCATGTCTTCGGTGATGAGCGAGCCCAATATGGTAAAGGGATCATATGTGGTTCAAAGAACACGTTTGTGATGTGTTCAAACAACAAAACAATTTAAAAAAAACCAAAAGAAAGTGCATTTATTAATGATTTCTTGAAGTTTCAGTACAAGGTCCCAACGGACCTTTTCACTCGTTCCCGTACTAATCACCTTTAAATCTCAATAAAAATTAAACTAATTGTCGGATCGCCTTGATATTTTTTTTAAACGATTCTTTCTAAAATTTCCTTGGAATACATGTGGGGATCGGGTATACTTCCCATAGACCATCAAAGAGTATTTTAAGTTTGAAAATGAAAAAGGTCCCCAGGGACCTTCTCACTAATCGGAGGGTTAACTGCGAAACCAACAGCTGGCCCACCCTTTATTAACAGAAGTTGCAAGATAATCAAGTACAAAATGAAATGAAAGCAATTCCAGCAACAGAAATGAAACATATTCCAGCAGCGTATTCCGCTTTCGGCGTCATAAAGTTGGGGTTTTCTTTGGAGTTTTTTTGTTTTTTTTTTGTTTCTGGTGCTGTAGCCCCCAACCCTTTACAGGCTAGAGCAAAAAACAATCACTCAATGTTTGACTTGAGTTAATCGCCGTTGGCCTGCAGAGCTGGTGTAGCAGTAACAACAGCCGGCGCCGGGGTAGTGGCAACAGTGGCAGCCATCTTGACGCGCTTTGAGTTCATTGAAAATGGCTGCACACACACACGCACACACAAGGATACACGTATAGACATGCATGTAAGCTGCTGCAGGGGTAAACAAAATTGATTGCGTGTGTTTTCATTTTGTGGGCGCCATTGCCATTTCATTTTGGTTGAGATTCAGCGGTTAGATGGATAGTTGGATGAATGGATGAATGACTACTGACTAGAGTAGTCGATGTTTGGTTGGCCTTCTAGCTTACACAGCCAGCGCGCGCCTGATAACTAAGATATGAAACATTTGAAGTATTCCCAGCACACGCACTCATGATGTGTGCGTGTACTTTTGGCTTAACTTGCAATTTACTTCTGTTCTATGCTGGCTGTCATTTGTTGGCATACAATCCCCACTCACTGTTTCCCCTGCTGTTAGCTGCTTCTTGGCAACTTATGCGTGACTCGAGTGCATACTCGAGCTCAGCTAAAAGTGTACGCAGCTAAAAACTTTTGCCACTTGAAATAGTTTTTGCAACGCAGGTCCCCCGCCCCCCACACCAAAAACCCTAGACGCAGGGACGCCACTGTTCTACTTTTGTTGCACGCATTTGCACTCTCTATTTTGCTCTCTTTTACACGCTCAAATGCAAGCACACTGACTGACTTTATGCAAATAAATGTTTTACTCATTTTAATACACATTTTTATGGCATTTTTGCCGCCTCTCATCTTGCCAGCGCGCTCTTCAGGATCTTCAAGCTTTGCATCTTGCCATTTTTATTATTGCAGCAACTCTGCACTCGAAACTTATTGTGCCACCCTCTCGCTGCTGGCAGGAGTATTTATACAGAATTGGCTCAATTTGCTTTTGCAGATTTGCTTGAAAAATTCACTTGAGCGCGATTTATGCAGACTTCATTGCTTGATTGTTTGCTTTGTTGCCATCAGCCATTTGCCACTTAATTGACTTGCATCTCAGAGAGATAGAGAGAGGAGAGAGCATAGCGATTGGCCTAATGATGCTGCTAAAGCCCATTCTCACTACTATTATCATGGCATTCACTGCACTCCATTTTTATTTTATTGTGCAATTTTGAAGTCAAACCCAAAAACCTTTTTAGCTTCCCCCTTGGCAGTATATGCTACATTTTGCGGCAGCTTAGCGTAGTAAGCGATTTCCGCTGTGTGCCAAAAGGTGGCGCTCTCTACAATTGAATTGCAAATGGCGGCGCAATGGCGACTGTTGACGGAAGCGAGGCCATCAGCAGGCAGTCAAAGCTGCACAGAAAAATCAAAAAAAAAAAAAAAAAGAAATAACACTCAGTGAATGGCTTACTACGACAACATGGAGCTGAGCTAAAGGAGCTGCTGGCGGACGCTGCTGCTTTAGCTGACTCCTTGGACGGCTGCGGTTGCTTGATGTTGCTTGTATAGTATGTTTGTTTGCCTGTTTGCTTGATTGTTTGTTTGTTTGCTTTGCGGCATATTTATTTCAAACGAGCGCGCACTTAGCGCTACCCGCACCACCCGCTCATCCAGGCACCCACCAAGTGGCTGTGCAGCTAATGCAAAATTCAAGCGAAATGCGGTGCAAATGAGAAATCCTTGTATATTGAGTTCGTTCGCCTGTTTTTCGCGTTGAGTTTGAGGTTCGCGTCAAAATGGTTTCCGGCACGGAAGCGGAAGTGAATGGCGGCGGCGGCGTCGTCGTCGTCGGCGACGTCCATGTTCTTGTCCCTAGTTGTTGTTTTAGCCCGTATTTATGTTTTAAGCCGCAGCGCGCTTACCAATGTGTAAAAATATTTACTAAAAAGCAGTCAAAGGCTGAGGCGTAAATCGGCGCAAATTTTCGCTACGTGCATTTTGGCTAATTTAATTAGTTGCCGGCAAGCACAACAAGCAAAGCAAAGCGAAAAGGGCACAAAAAAAGGAGCGTAAAAATAAGCAAAAAAGGACAAAAGCGTAAAGAAAAACGCAAAAAAATGAGTAGCTACGGCTCAAGCTTGGCCAAATGATTTACTTAGGTCGTCAGTTGGCTGACAGCGCTTGTCATGTTTGTGACACACACTTCACATGCCGTCACATGAACGCCCTACTCCGCCTCTCTGCCACTGCCACAGCCTTTCCTTCTGTGCAACATTCATTCACTTCACTGTGCTGCTGCTGCTGCTGTAGCTTCTTCTGTTTGGCTCGTGCCACCTGAATGACAGCAGCGTGCTGCATGCAACTTGTCGCCAATGTCGTCTTCATGCCATAGTTGTTGCAGTCGTCGTCACCGTCGCCATCGTCGCGACGACGACGCTTCGTCTACGTCATCTCAGCGCAAACCTGTCACAGCATTCATTTTATATACCCTTTAGGTGGTCTTTGTTACTTTGGCATGCAGTGTGCCAAGCAAGTTGATTTTGAAGCGTTATTAGGCCAAGTTGTCTGTCAAGAAGACATCTGTGGCAGCGACTCAATAAGCCATTTTAATGCAGCTGAAGTCTATGGAATTACACTGAAGTTAGCCAATTGAGGACAGACGAAGAAAATTGAATTTTTTATCAAGATAATGTTGAGTTACACATTGGCAGATAGTTCTGCTGCAAGTATAAATCGTTGTTCATATTTATTTTTTCATCGTTTCATTTTTTAAAAAAACTCCTTATTTATAATCTAAGGTCAACAGAGCATTGTTGCACGCACTTACATAGTAAAGAAATCAAAACAAATAATGGATATACCTATCAAGTATTACAAATTAGTGCCATTTTTTTTTTTTACCAGGGGAAGCAGTTAGAGCAGGACTTTGCAAAAATTACTATCATGGACGGGGGTATGGATATATTGATTAGTAACAATTATAACGACGACGTCACAGATTCGAAAATTAGTTTTTTTTTATTGCTCTAGGTCTTTTATTTTGGCAGTTTATTTATATTTAGAGTAAAAAACTGATCTTTTTCCACCTTTCTTTACATTTTCACCTAGTAAAGGTAGTTCTCGAATCTATTCATCTATTTTAGCTTAGTAATTATGGCTATTTAAAGAAAAAAAATTGATTTTTTTTAGATTTTTGATTTATTTATTTATTAAAAACAACGTTAACATATCCATTCTTGACCGATTTCAAATTTAAGAGGACTAGTCGCGAGTGTTTTAGCTGACTAGCAGAATAAGGACTTTTCTAAATAACTTTATTGTATCCTGAGTTTTCGATAAAGTGATTATATAAGCTGTCATTTTGTTCGAGGTGGCTGCTGCAGGCGGGTGGTTTTCCTATTTGCTTTATATTTGTACCTACTGCAGTACTCGACAACACTGATTCGAAAAAAAATAATATAAGTATTGCTCTGATCTATAAGGAATTTGTATCCATTTAAAGTTTAAAAATTAAAAAAAAAAAGCTTTTCATTTCACTATTTCTCTTAGTTTAGATTGGCTTTGTATTGTAACTACTGTAGTTCTCGTAAACACTGATTCGAAAATTCAATTATTATGGCTGTGTTTTTCAAATAAGGGAGCTATGACCATTTTAAGCTAAAATAAAGTTATCTTTTTCGATTGGCTAAAATTTTAGTTCATAACTTTAAAAAATATTCCTGTCTCAGCTGAAAAGATTTTTACATACAACTCTTTAATTTTTAATGGCTAGCTTTTAGCAAATCTTACATATATTATAAAAATAAAGCAAATTGTTAAACTTAAACTTAGAAGTTTTATCCACTTAGTGAAAATATGAAGTAATCTCTTTCTGATGCGCTTTTTATTTGTTCCAATAAGAGATATCTTATGTCCGCATGATAAACAGAATTTGGACACCATAAAGGGTAGGGTTGTCAAATTTTACCAACAGACACTTATTTGATATTTGGCTTCTTCACACTTCAACAGAATTTAATTGTTTAAGCCTACACTATAACAAAAGAATTAAAAACCCTAATGCTATGTTTTAAAAAAATTTCAAAATATATTTGCAATAAGATATCAATTTAAAACACGTCAATTTTTTAATTGAAACTGGATTAAGGAATAAAAAAAAAGTGTCTCCTATGATTTTTAGAAACTTATGATTCATATTACTCAAAATTGTAATTTTTCAACGACTAATTTAAATTGATTCTTTAGAAATTTTTTGCATTTTATTTCTTTTGATTAAACTAGCGAATATTTTTAATTTTAAACAAATTACTTTTATTTTTTTTAACATTAAATTTTATTACAAAAATTAGTGTGCGAGCATGGGACGTCATGTTCGAAGTTGTTGGATATTCATTTGGTAACCCACAACATCGTAAACTAATGGGCAACCTTGCTATCGATATCGATTACTGCCACTCCTATACCCTATACAACTTATCTTAAAAAGACATTATATTTATCTGAATAATAGTTAATAATTATAATATTTGTTAAAGAGAAGCACAAATAAACATTATACTTAGATATCGACAGAAGTTCCTTCCAATAATTTTTTTCAAGGTATATAATGTAATTTTATAGACAAAATACAACATACAAAAATTTTTTATTGCAAAAATTTTTTATTGCATGTTGTATTTTATGAAAAATATTTATTTAAAAAAAAAATGAGAAATAATTATTTAAAAAAAATTTTGTACAAAAAATAAATAAGTGAACATTTTAGAAAAAATAATGAATTATTATTTTATGATTTCACTCTTAAGTTTGTTCGAATATAATTTTTTTTTTTAGCGTATAACGTTAAAAACAACTTTTTAATTATAAACGTTTTTTAAGCCTCTCATTACATGGTCTAAATATCAACCAAATGAACTTGGTAAAATAATATTAAAAAAAAAAAAAATTAAAAAAATTTTTTTTTTTGATTTTAATTGAAAATGTTTTTTTTTCGTTTATTAAATTGAAATTAATATCGATTTATTACTAATACTAGTAAAATACTAGTATGTACTTTTTTTTTTGTCTTACATTACTAGTCCCTGGTGGGCGCTCAAGAATTTAAGTATAAGAAAATTGTACATATATATTTTTTAAATTATTTTTATCGAAATTTTAATTAATTTTTGTAGTTTTAAATATAATGTATATTCAGTGTTGTTCAATTTTCTTGGGAAATATTGAAAAATTGGCATTGCTAACGAATATTTTTTAGTTTATTTCCTAAATAAATATAAATTTATTAAAATTAAAATTCTATATAAATCTTTTTTATTACAACTTTAATAGAGTTAAACTTAAATTTTAGCATTTCTACTGTTTGATTGTTCTTAAAATTGTATTTTATAAAAATTTAGGTGGAGTCGAAGGCCCCAGTAGCTAGTGCTCGATCAATTAATATAAGTTTAGTAACTAGAGTTAATTCGTTGAAATAAAATAAAAATATTTAGTTAAAAATAATAGAAATTAATTGTGTTAGAAAAATGGGAAAACATCAGAAAAATAAGAGTACTTCATTAACTACTTTGATTAAGGCCCATACGCAGCATGCAAAAATTTGGCACGGAATGACAAAACTTCATATAAAAAAAAAATCCAACGGAATGATAAAACTTCATATAAAAAAAAATAGTTGGATTTTTTTTTTTTATATGAAGTTTTGTCATTCCGTGCAAAATTTTTGCATGGGCCATTAGATTAAAAAAATTGTATTAAAAAAAATGCATGAAATAAACCAATAGCCATATAGGAAATAATTTTTTTCAACTTGGAATGGGAGAAATAGTTAAAAAAAATTATTTTTAAACTTTTGCCTTACACCCCGTAATCCATATTTATAAAACATGGCAAAAATTTTTTTTTTTTTTAACAACGGGTACATGGTATAAACACTCGAGAGCCGTACAAATTTATTGTTTTCAACGATCCCAATAATATTAAGTGCTTCCAAATAGCTTTTGCATCGAATTGCTCTTATTTTTTCATTCTATATAGCTCACATATTGGAATGAGCGTTTTTAAAACGCACAACTCATGAAAACTAAATCATCAAGCAATGAGTTTAATCTTGTACTTTGAAGCAATCGCGAATTAATTGTTGGAGAGGTTCCAGTTATCACCTTGAACTAGTTCTTTTGCGTGGAACCATATCTTGAAAAACGTGTGTTGCATTTACACTGTCTCTAAAATAGTTTAGGGTCAAGTCAGTCACTTAATCGTGCAAAATTTTGCAGTAGAGTCTCAACAAATTTCCGTAAAATACTTTCGAAATTAAAATCATACTTCAAATAAAATAAACCATTTAAATGGCCATAACATCTGTTTTAAAATTTCATTTCATTCAATTCAAACATGAAAATTTTCATATTTTAGTAGCTTAATGCTAGGTTAGCCACAAAAATTGTTTGTTTGGAAAAGGCTTGACTTATGCGGCTTCTAAAATGACAATTTGATATGCATCGCATGCACGTAAATATTTTATAAGTTAAACAGATGTTCCATGAACCACCGGAGCAACTGACATGTTTACTAAATGCTATGAAATGCTCATTTCAGATATTTTATCGCCCCTGCTAGAGTATTTAAAATTCAATTCCGTATTTTTTAGTTTTCTTTTAACGGTTGTCAACGGTTCTCTTCTGTTGCTTCATTTTCGTCAGCGGAGTCTACTGTATAAAAACTGTCAAAGCAGCAGACCAAAGTCTAAAGACAGCACCGAGAGAACCAGAGCAACTGCATCCGCAATGTCAACTGCATCGAGGCGATGCCAACAACTGCGATAGCGTCTGGTACGGTACGGCTGTTGGTCTCTGTCGCTGCTGTCTCTTGTCGCTTTGAAGGTTGTCAGGGCGATAAAAATTCTTTTGATTAGAGCCAACTTGAGAAATTAAATGGCGCCAACCTGGGCGGCAGCATACAGGAGCAGGCAGAGAGAGAGAGAGAGAGAGAGACCATGCCTTAGCTTAACAGCGACAGCAAGACCATGCCCATTTTTTTCCATCAACATGCATTTCTAAGCCGGGCTGCCTGGCTGGGCTTTTGTGCTGAGTTGCTTGCTTGCTGATAAATTTCCTTATTTCATGGTTCGTTTTTTAATTTATTTTTTTCGATTTACCGGCATGCAGCTTGAGGCATTTCCGCAGCAGCGCTGCAGACGCTTCACTCCGGCGCATTGCCACACACACACACAAACACACAAAGACATAGAAAGTCATTCTCTTGTATGCTCGTGTAATTACAGTTATGTCTCTGGGGTATGCAAGCGATTTTCAACACTGGCAACACAAAAAAAAAATAAATAACAAACAACAAAACATCACGCGCAAATGAGTCAAATACGTTCTCGATTTTTTCCCTACAAATATTTTAAAATATTGCTTAGCTTTAATTCAATTTATGGCACATTGCTTTAAGCGTCCTTTTAATAATTATTTTTTTAAACAGCATCTTGAAAAACACTTGACAGCTGCTTGCTGAAGTTTATCCACACGCTTTTCCAATCCGAAGAGTGTCACATTTCTCAGCCAATATTGCTTTTATTTGATGTCCTTACGCTAGGGTGTTATGGGTTGGTTATAAAGTTTGCAACGTATAATATTAATAGGTAGACCTTGTGTTTGAATTAAGTTTTCAGTTTCTAATACATTTTCTAATAGAAACGTAATCATTACAACTTTATACACAATCGATTACTTATCGAGTTATTGAATGTTTTTTTTTTTTTTTGTAAACATTTTGAAGAATTTATAAATTCTCAGCTAAAGTTTAAATTATTAGGCTAGGAATTTTACAAAGTTTGTTTTTTAAATTTTATTAATTTTATTTCAAAATTTATCAACTTTTTTAAAATTTTATAAATTTTTCTAAATTTTTATAAATTTTTTTTATCATGTGAAAAAATTATTTCTTGAGAAATAGTATTTTCCAATCAAATATTTGGCTTAAAAAGAGTTATTTAGACCGTTCCAGATTTGGATCGACGTCTTGAAACTGCAGATTGAAGTACAGCTGGGATATTTTGTATTATGGGAGGCTTATATAAATTATTTTACTACACAATTTTTTTTAAAGCTTTAAAAGTGAGGTATTGCAAGCTCAGAACACGCGTAATTTTTAGAAAACCAATCAAACTTATTCCGGCTTGTTTACAGTATAGCTCATAAAGCCATTTTAGCCTCTGGTATTGAACCAAATGCTCTGGAGTGTTAAATTATTCTAGCTGATAGAAAATAGGGAATTTTATACTACATAGAAAACAATTACTATAATATTATACTAGTACGGCATTGCTCGCTGCCCACTCCCAGTATTCTGATCTTCAGCAGATCTACTTTCTGCCCCAAACTGCACATTACCCTAACCTCAATTTTTGTCTTGGTTTCCGTTGTAGGGTTATACTCACTACTTTCCTTTTTGATTCGATCGTGAGCTTTTTCCCTCTATTGGCCTAGTTTTTTATCTGACGCAAAATTTCATACTTTTCGTTTTGAATTTTCGATCTTTCGTCTTTTCAAGTGCTCGATAATACGAAAAACGCGTTTTTCATCGGTGATATCACACCAAGTTCCGAAATCGTCCGCTAGAGGGAACAAGAGAAGAAGTCAGCCGTGCTCCGGAAAACGAAAAAACCAAACCGAACAATTTTATACGGATTCGTTTATACGTGCTCCGGAAAACGATTTGTTCTGTCGATATTTCCCTTTTGTTTTTTCTCGATTAATTCGTATATTTTCCTTATTTTTTCGATAAATTCTGCTGTTGTGTTGGCGCGAAATTATTTTTGTTTGATTCAAAACAGCTGAAATGGTTGCCGCAGCTCTTTTCATTACTTTATGTTGTTTACACAATTTATTTTCATTGAAATTTTGCTAGTTCTTTATTATTCTATCAAGATATAAGTAGTTTTAGTTTTAAGTTATTTTTTTTTTTTTTTTTTTTTTTTTTTTTTTTTCTTTTTTCGTTTTTCTTTAGTTTTAAGTTTTTATTCTAAAAAGTATGGGTTTTTTTCTCCTTTCTAAATTTTTCCCTAAAATGTAATAATAAGCACGTAGTTTTAGAACAATAATAATTTCCATTTTTATAACAAAGTAGAAAAAGACTGGGGTCTTGAGCTCTTAAGAAATATGTATATTAATAGCATAAGCCTTATAAAACAATATGAAAATGCAATAAATTGAATTGAATTTATTATTCTATCTTTTAACACTAATTCTACCAAGAGGTGTCAAAAGACACCTTTCAAAAGCTAAACATTATTTTCTTTGCTTAATCATTTATCTACATGTTTTTTTTTGACTTTTCGTATTATGGCAACATATGATTGTACGAAAAGTCAAAAATAATTTTTTTGGATAAATGATTAAACTAAGAAAATAATGTGAAGTTAAAATTTGAAAGGTGTCTTTTGACACCTTTCTTTGGTAGAAATAGTGTAAAATAAAAAATTACACAAAAATTTTACTTTAGCAACAATATTTATTGAAATTAAACAAAATTTAGCCATTTTTATTACAAGGGAAATTTTCTTTGTGTAATGATATTTGCACGTACACGAAACCTAAAAAAATTCGTTTTGTTTGTGAATGCTATGCTAAAAAATAACTAAAAATAATTGTCAATAAATATTTAACTTTAAGTGGGCATAAATATAATCTAAGAATATCAAAGAATATTAAAGAATTATTTCAGTATAAGATCTGTACTTTATTAAACCTATTTTGCCGATAGGTGCAATTGGGAGCACCAAGCATTCGGTTTCAAAACGAATTCGAATAAAATGTTCGGATTCGTTTTTCAGAGCACGGCCGATATGAATTTCTTTTCGCTAGAGGGAGCCAGAGAAAAAATTATAAAGGTGACTTTTTTTTTCTATAATGTATTGCCCGATAACACTGTACTGGCACCCCTTAGATCCATTCTTCAGAATAAAAATCAGCAGCCAGTCAGATTTAGGACAAAATTTTAGTTCTTGAAATGGTTTTAACCAGGTCGATCCCAAAGTTTCTTAACCAGTCTATAAGAAAAACTTCTTATCATATGTGGGGCTTTCAAGTCAGGAGGTACATACGTATTGCGAGTATTCCTCCTCAGTTTAACGTAACGTAAAGATACAAAAAAAGGAATGGTTTAATGAAAAAAAAAGGGAATCGAAAATTTGTTTTTATGAACTAGAACTTTAAAAGCGAACATAGACTCCTTGGGGTAGCTTCATAAAGCAAGCAGTAGGAGAAGCCTATTTTATTAATATGAAAAATAAAATCACGTGCTGTACTGCGCATTTCTATCTCAACAAAGAACTTACGGATAAATTGAATTGAATTAAAATTGTACGTTCGAATCATTATCTATTATAAGAACTTTTTATATTAGCGAAAGGGTATTAAGGCTTTTCTAAATCGAAACCAAATTTTTCCCTTTCTGCTATCGTTTTGTTCTTATTATTTTTTTATTTTTATTTTGACAGCTTGAAGTTTAATAATGACACGAACAATAAATCTATTTGGTATTGTCTTTGGCACATTGCACAGCTGTCCGACCTTTCTGGGTTTTCTCTTCTTTTTTCTATATCTAATATAATTTCCTTTTAATGTCGAACTGTACTTCAATAAATTCTTAAACTGATTTTAAGCTCGTTTTTCTTGTCTTTGTTGTTTTGTTATTTAGCTGCTTTTTAATTGCATTTTGATGATGTCTTAATTTTTATTTCGGTTTTTGTGGCACAAAATCCAATTTCAAGTTGCAGGCAGTACAGTGTCCCTCTGCTCCCCCTATGCCGGCAACAACAACAACAACAACATGCCGATGACTTACCCTTAGCTAAAAAGTCCTTGCAAGCTGTTCATTTTATGCGCTTAATCTGCTGTTGCCATTTTTCAAGGTTTCCCTTTTTCTGGTATTTTTTTGTCATTGTTGTTGTGGTTGTTGTCCTGGTAGTACATTAAAACTCCGTGGCCATTATATTTTGTAGCTTTGCTGTTTGTTGTTGTTGTTGTTTTGTTTGTGCTTTGTTTTATATGCGGCAATTTTTGGCATTTGCTGCGGGCCAACAAAAACAACAAGTACAACGAACATCAGGGCTGTAACTTGAACCATTTTTGAAGGGGTTCGAAAGGTGCCATGGAATAAAAATAGCGCCATTGATATAAAAAGAAGAATAGAATTCTTACGGAAGCAGAGTTTTAAATATTGGATATAAGGAGATCGTTAAAAAGAAGATAGCAATAATTTGGAGGGGAATTCGTCATATTGAAGTAACTACTGTAATGCGCATATATTTTATAGATATAAAACAAACTCTTTCTGAAAACTGGTAGGTGTTCCTTCTGATGCAAAATAAAAAGAACACCACATTGCAAAAAGATATTTATGTGTCAAATTTAGTTGCGATATTTTTCATAAGCAAGCGAAAAACAGACGAATTTTGTTTTTTTTAACAAATTTGGTACACTGCTTGGGAACTATAAAAAAATTTCGAATGTGAAGTTTGATTACTATATCTTTATAAACAAACGAATTATCCATCTAAAACTTTTTGTTTTTTTCGAGGTCTACTGAAACACTCCTATGGGAGCTATACAATATAACTCCGATATCGAAAAAAAAAAATAAACCCCTGACATAATAACGCTTTGTACCATATGGTATGGGGTATAAAAAAGTGTGACCCTTAACTGCGAAAACGAAGAAGGCATTACCAGCAACATTAAAGGAGAGCATTACCATTCGATTGTTAGCAATTTCTTCTGTAACAAATTGAAAGAGACATCTTCCACGTAAAGGTGACATGAGTTTGTCACCAATAGAATTTTTCTTATGGGGTTTCCTTAAGTTTTTATCAATAAGTCTTAAAGGAAACATTGACACTGAATCAAGATAACTTACACCTTCTTTAAGTTGTAAAAAACCATCATATTAGCATTATGGATACATAAAATCTAATTGGGAGATCTAAAACTTTAAATCGCTTGAGGCGCCTATTGCTAATGGATTTTTATGCCTTTCTACCTCTGTTTTTATCAATCTTTATATCTCCTGTCGAGAAAGAGTGAGATTTCGATTCTTCATTTTATCTTTTCATCTGACCATTAGTGATCTTAATATCCTAACGAATTGTCAACAGCGCCAATCTTCAAAGTCGCTCTTCTATAGTCTTGTCGTTAGATTTGAATATCCACGAAAACGTACCCGGCGCCTAGCAGAGCCATTCTTTGCAGAACTCAGCTTTTCGGTAAACCTGGCACTTGAAGCCCAAGATAGTTTTATCTACACCACAAGATGGCTTAGAAATACATAAAGAAGAAACGTGCCGTCATTCTAAACCCCTGCTTGTCATCCCTTTCCATTTCCCATACAAACCGACAGCCTTTAGAGTTTTAATCAAACCTAACCTAACTTAAAGTTATGATTTCGTCAAAATAATACTCTCTCCTTTTATGTGTGTGTGCGACATATTTATACCGGCTTACGATTCTTCTGGGGTCTCAAAAACTTAGCTTGATCATTCTCTGTCGTAAACACAAATGGTTTTGTACAAATACTTTATGTCAAGTTCGGCACGAACAGCTTGAAGAGTTTTTTGAATAGCATGGCAATGGGATGAACATTATGGAAATAAAGAATTATACAGGGTATATAATAGTCTGGATAAATAAAGAAGACCGGGAGTTGGCGTGTGAAGCAGGCAGGGGGCGGAGCCTCCTAGTTATTATTAATACTCAATAGTATTTCGAATAAAGTCTTTTCGGTTATTAAGATTAAGAAATAAATAATGAATCGAGGCAATTAACCCACGACTTATGCAAGTACAAGCGAACTTGACTACTGCGAATAACATCTGGAGCAGATATTTATCAAAAATTTGGTATGGCCTAGCAATAAAACACACATAAGAATAGTTGGGAATTGTAATTGTAATTTTTTGTGACATCTTTAGTAGATCTTAAACTTAGACGCTTTCCAATATATATGGGTTTTAATTAAATTTAAGGCATTTAAGCCATAGACCCCCCCTTGGATACGTCCCTGACAAACATAAAGTCAAAGTTGCTTCTGTTGCTTCTGCTGCTGTTTGTTGTTGTTTTAATGTCGCGTGATAAGCGATTTATGGCAAGCTCTTGAATTGCTACTCCACTCAAATGCGAATCCTCTCTCTCTTACTTGCGGACGTCCACTCGACATTCGCGTCAGAGAGCAATAAGCTGCTTTAGAGTAAGAGTGCAACAGCGAGACAGTGAGTGACTGGGATAGACTGAAGTCCAGCTGACTTAATTCTATTTAATGGCTCTGCTATGGTTATAAAATGGAAATGGTTTAATTGTTAGGCATTGGGGTACAACAAAATTTATATAAAGTATATACGCTTTTTGGCTCTACTATATATAGATTGGCAATAAAAAGGCTCATGAAATATTAACCAGTAAATGGTTAAAAAAAAAAGGGTTCAACGTTTTTACCAACTGGCACTAAATGACAGTATCCTTGTAGAGTTCATTCAGTCGCTTTCTTACAGTTTATGCCATGCTTTATAAGGGGGCATTGGGCGGTAGGCGTGTTCTGGTTTTTTTCAATTTTTTTTTGCTAGCTACATTTAACGTTTTACTTTAATTGAGTTACCAAAGTATCTTATCGCTCTTAATGCATTGCCTGTTGCAGGCGGTACTCAAGTTTCACGCGCTGTTTAAATGTAAATGAAACTTTAACTACTTCAAGTCTGACTGTCTTGGGTATCTTGATATACATATATATACTATGTATGTAGCTTACTGTTTACATACTAGGTATATTTATTTCAGATCGCAATCGAAGCTGCTTAAATGTATGTGTATGTGTTTGTGTGTATGTCTGTGAGCCTGCATCTTTATGTTTGTGTCCTTTTCGGTGTATGTTTGTGGGCGGACACTTGTCGCAAAATACTGTAAATAATGACATGTCCACAAGGCAACATATTGATTGTGAATGTTAAGGCAAAAGAGTTTCCGAATCTAAAATGCTCTATAGCCGAAAATTCCGTTTTCCTATGCTACCTAGAAGTAACTGTTATTTGAGTTGCTCTTAAAATCGGTAGTTAATCAAAAAAAAGTTCACTTTTTCGCCGAAATGTTTAAAAATGTTTGTAGGAAAATGTGGATTCCTTTGATACCATATCTGCCACTATGTACTTCACTTTTGAGTCATCGTGTTAAAGCAACTTGGTTTTTTTTTTCGTCGAAATGTTGAAATTTGTTTTTTGAAAGAAAACTTAGTCACGGCGGGCCCTTAGGACCTCTGATCCATTCGAAGCCAAACCTGCTCCTACTTTTACTTCCCTTTTTTAGGGATACGCTAGATTAAAATTTGATGTTAGGCCATTAAGGAATACTAATAACATTACTGACTACCTTCGGCTGAATACGCTACGTGAGGCAGTGGCTTTAATATGACATTCTTTGGTAAGTAGAAGGTACCTTTCTGTGGAATACTCTAATAAGGTACTAATAGACTGTATACTATAGACCCCTATATTTAATTAAGGAGCTAAGAAACTGTACATACGATTAGAATTAAGATGAGATCATAAAAGTTGACCCATTTGTAATACTCTTAAAAGCTGGCAGACATTGCGCAATATTTGATGGAAGAAACGAAGATAAGAAGGTAGGAGTACAGAAGAGGCTGGAAACGAGAATCTGCCCGCTTGACAAGCTCTCTCTCTGGCCAAGAAACCGATAAGATAAGATTTCATTTAAGTTGAGATGATTAAGTGATTTCTTGTATTATCTGAGGGTGGAACAAAGGAGGGAGGAAAAATACTGAGAAAGAGTACAGGGAAGGCTAAAAAGGTTATTCTATTCGCCTTTAACAAACGCTTTCCGACAAAGAGAGAGTATGCTTGCAATCCCCGAAGAAACTTTTCCTTATCATCGTTCTCTTTCAAATAGGCCTCGCAGGCTGGAAACATTAAAAGTTTTTTTGATCTGATGCTATCCAACGACCTGGGTCTTACCCAAGTAGTCTTCGGAAATTTTTTCTTTTGTAAGAAACTTTATTGTACCAACCAATTCTACCAAGATGTAAAAGATGATTAGCTGATAAAGCCCTATTAACTAAAAAGCCGCTAGCTAGCCAATAGCTGTCTTAGAATTGCGAAAAAAATATTTATATATATATAAATATAGTTTTTTTTTATAATAGTATCTCCTCTTTTCTTTAATCCCAGAAAAGAGCAATTATGATTCAACATTTCTTCTATTTGAGTGAATGAATGAGTGAATGAATGAATGAGTGAATGAACGATGAATGAATGATGAAGGAATGAATGAATGAATGAACGAATGAACGTAGAACGAATCAATGAATGAGTAAATGAATGAATGAATGAATGAATGAGTAAATGAATGAATGATTGAGTAAATGACTGAATGAATAGCGAAAGAATAAATTAGTGAATTAATGGATGCATCGACGAATGGGAAATGGATTTAGAGAAGAATGGGAAATGGATGATGAGATGAATGGGAAATGGATGAAGAGATGAATGGGAAATGGATAAAGAGATGAACGAATGAATTAATGAATGAATGAATGAATGAATGAATGAATGAGTGAATGAATGAATGAATGAATTAATGAATGAATGAGTGAACGAATGAATGAATGAATGAATGAATGAATGAATGAATGAATGAATGAATGAATGAATGAATGAATGAATGAATGAATGAATGAATGAATGAATGAATGAATGAATGAATGAATGAATGAATGAACGAATGAATGAATGAGTGAGTGAATGAATGAATGAGCGAATGAATGAATGAAGGGTTGAATGAATGGATGAATGAATAAATACCGAATGAATAAATAAGTGAATTAATGGATGAATCGAAGAATGGGAAATGGATGAAGTGATGAATGGATGAAAAGAAGAATTAGTAAATAGATGAATGGAAGAAATGACGAATTGATTAATGGATGAGAGGATGAGTGTATGAATGGATGAGACGATAAATGGATGAGTGAATAAATGAATGAATAAATCAGACAGCTCAGATAATTCAGTTTGAACGCAAAACGGACATCTCCATTATTCAGATGCTATACAAGATACGCAGATTTTGCTGCCCTGCTTACTGCATTGAAATCGCATTTTGAGCAGATTTTAATTAATCCGGAAATATAAAATCGTGACCAAAATCTAAATTTCTGTTTTAAACCATATTGTAAAAAATTTTCTGTAGCTTATTTCGAGAATACATTTTTTTAAGTTCTAGGAAGAATAAACTGTCTTTGAGACCCAAAATTGACCAAAATTAAGAATTATTTGTTCTTTCTTAAAAAATCTTAAGAAAAGTTTAAAGTGTAAAATTTTATTGAGCTAAAAACCTTCATTAAGGGTTTATCGTAATTCAAGACTTTTACTCTTATTTTAAGAGTTTTCGATATTAATTTGAGAGTTTTTGATCATATCATCGGAATTTTTATGCATTTTTACAAATTTATTCCGATTTCAGCATTATGTGGTATTATTCAAGATTTAAAATCAAAAATGCGTAAAATTTTTATTTAAGATATATATTTTTTTAAAGTGTAAATTGTATGAACCAATTTTAAATATAAGCTAAGAACATATGAAAAATGCGTGTTAATAATAACTAAATTTTATATAAAGTTCATATGCATAATACAATTAATATTAAAAAAAAAAAATAAATAAATCTTTGCTGCATTTCCTTACTGCAAAGTTTTTCATTTGACTTCCGTTGTGGCTTTTCACAAAAATTCACACAACCATATCCGAAGTAGCTAATTTGCATTACCCCTAAGAACTCGACTTTTTTTTTATAGAAACCGATACTTTTGTTTATCTTTATGCCTTTGTTTTATTTTATATGTTTAGTATCGGTTTTTTTTTTTTTTTTTTTTAACATTTCCAGCTATGCGCCTGTTTAATGTTACAAAAATGTGCAAAAACTTGATATACTTGTAAGGACTTTATATTGAAAATGGCTGCTGCTTTTGCGCTGTCTCACTTGCCATACCGATTTTTGGTTGCCATGCCATGCCATGCCAATGTCCAAGTGTCCAGGTGTCCAGGCTGTCCAGCCCTCCAGCTCACTGAAAGAGTCCTTGCCTCTTTCTATATAATTCATTGTTTTACTTACCTGTCGTTTTTGTATTGCTTTTGCTGCATTATGCCCTTTAGTTGGCATGCTTTTAAAGCACGAAAACAAGATGGCTGTGGCAGCCATTTTGAGAGGGCAGAAAAAGAAGTTGCTTGTTGTTGTTGTTGCTGAATGAAACTCACTTTAAGTTTTCCGTGAACGAACATAAAAGGAAAACTTTGCATGGTGTTTGGCATTGTTAAGGAGGTTGTTGTACTTTTGAAACTTGTTGTTGTTGTTGCCGCGACGAGACGCCCTACTCATTAAGTTCTTTGCATTGATGAGGGCTTATTAAGTCTTGTGAGTGTTTAAGTGTGTGTGTATCTGTGTGTGTGTGAGTGTGTAGTGTATATTACGCTTTAAAGCTGCCAATTAAAAGTTTGTTGTTTACAAGCAATAATGCTGCATACCTGCAAATTATGGATTTCCGCTGATAAATATTTAATACTTTGATTTGTTTTAAACGTGGCTAAGGCACACACTGGCACTGAGCGGGATTCATAGCTACCAACCTACAATTGAGATATTACACCTACTATATACCATATAGGCAGTTGGCATTCGCGTGCGGCGGCGGCTGTTATTGAATTTTTAAGATTTATCGATTTTACGCGGCACTGCGACCATCATCAAAGCACCTGGCGGGCCAGGACACTGTACAAGCTTCATATATGACTGAATGTTATAGTCCATGTAAAACACACCATAAAAACGACAACTAAGGCAAGTCGTAAATTAAAGCACATAATGATGATGCATGGGTGTGAGCCAGCAGGAGTTAGTGCTGTAAAAAAAAAAAAAAACTTGGCCTTTGGAAATGGCAACTGGTTTAAAGCTGTTACTAAAATATGCGTAGAATTTTAGCTACGAGAGGTATTTGCTGGGCATTAGTCAAAAACTTAAGCACACGTGGCGTATACGCAACAAATGTCAATTGATTTGCTTGGCCGCTTATCACATTTAATATAATTGACAGTCATTGGTCATTTGGTGCCATATGCACGCACATCAATATAAATTAATAAGCATGCACATACAGATACACCCACACACAGATACACACACACATGCTCATTTATGCTTTATAGACACCATATTCAACAATGTAAAAGAGAGAGAGTCAACATCAGCCAGAGCCAATTAACACATATTTGTCACAGCAAACAATTGCACACATTTGTCTACCAATTCATATTGTTTTTTTCTGGTTTGGTTTATTTCGTGAAATATGAAGATAATTATTGCCGATATTCATGAACACGCATATACATACAATCATTCATACACACTCATTCACACTCATTTACACTCACTCTCTGCATGTTGTCCTTGATGATGTGTGACAGTTATATAAAAGTGTAAGTTAACGTTTCGCCAAAGAGAGGGAGAGCGTTGGAGAGAGTAACCTCCAAAAAAAAAAAAAAAAACACCCAGTCAAGGCCATATTGCATGTACTGCAAACAATATATGAATTATTAGACCCTTTCTACCTGCCGCGCACATGTTTTGATGCCAATAAGATTAAGTGGCAGGTTGGAGTACATGCCATATAACCCGGACACGATTGCCGTGCTCCATTCAACGTTTTGCCAAAGCATTTGACAAATTGACTAAATATTTGAGCTGGCGTTGAAATTAACAACAATCGATACGTCATAAATTTACGCAGCGCAACACGCAAAATAAGGGAAAATTGGGCAAGAAAATAAGTTACAAATGAGTGCAGCGAGAAAAATGTTGAGCTGCGGTTTCGGAACTTTAGATACTCTCAAAAAGTGCTTTAATTGCTTTTTTTTTCATATTGTAACCAAGAACAGACTACCCGTCTACTTTTTTAATGAAGGGCTCCGTTAGCTGCTCGCTTCGTTGGTAAAACATCAACTTGCAGTTGTTGGGCAAAGTATTACAAAAATTAGAAAACTTTAGATTTTTTCACGATTTGAAAAAGGCAAGTGTGGTGATTTCGGAAGTGGCGTGAATCCGGAAACGCAACCTAACGGTTTTGAGTATGAAACCAAGTATCAAATGAACGTCATGGCCGACGCTAGTTTTTGATAATACTCAGACTCGAGTGCACGTGTTTTTCTGTTCAGCATAATTTTGCTAAAAAAATAGCTACGTTTTATTTTAAGTTTTTGTGTCGCTAAAATTTCAACATTTTCTCGAGTAAAATTAAAGGTAAGTATGTATATCCATAGTATTATTGAGACTTTATATTTCAAAAATTCTAAAGGATTCGTTTCGATTTTTGCAAGCCACTGACAACAAATCTTCGTATCGATCGTTGCCAGATTTTGGCCAAAAGTCCCCCAGAAGAAAGTCAAAATTTGGACAAAGTTACGTTTTAATATGATTTTATACATATTAAGGTATCTTGTGAAAAAAAAATTATTAAATTATAATTAGTGGTTTTTAAGTTAATGGCAATCAAAGTTGATATTTTGTATTTTATGAGCTTTCGCGATAAATTACAGGAAAAAAAACCTGCATTTACCATGATACATGTAGCCACGAAATCTTCATTCACTTTATTATTTATAAATATTACTTCAGAAAAAAAATAAAATTAAGCTTAAAAACTTTTTGGTTTTACATATCTTCGAGTTATAAAGATTTTGTTGGATTTTTATCCAACCGACCGACTACCACTCGATATTTGATCGAAAAAAATTTTATAAATTTCTTCACTTGTTTTACAACAAAATGAAATTCATCACTAAACTACTTTAAATTTTGAAAAAAAAAATAATTTTTATGTTACTATAAAAATCATAGGAAAAAATTCTTCCGAATTCACACCACTTGCCTCTATATAGGTTCCTGTTATTCCAAGAAGGAACAGAGGGCCTCTTTGAATGAATTCTAATTTTTACGATCTTGCGTCAACCAACGATTTACCGACTTCAGCTCAGTATCGATTTGACGCCGCCATGTGTGAGCAAAAACTTGCAGTTTATTGACGTCACTCGCAGCGCCGATCCACGATTCGCAGTCATATAACCGAGTTGACTTCACGTTCGAGTTGATTATTTTAAGCTTTGTCCGCCTCGAAATATTCGTACAGCTTCACAGCTGCAATAGCTGGCCGAAAGACTGCTTGGATCTGCCTGACTTGCTGATTATGCTTCCCAAATAACAGAAGGAATCTACGTCACATATTTTCGAGTTACCAATTTTGAACCGCTCATTTGATTCATTGTTAATTTTGTTTTTGAGCAGCAAAATTTTAGCAACCAAACTCTGCTGTTCTGCGAAAATTATCTACCTTAAGTTTTGTATCGGAAAATCTATGGCTCAGAAGGCATACATCGTCTGCATAATCGAGGTCTTCCAAGCGTTTCTGAAGAACCCACCACGCGTGGGTCATAACAACTTCCAGGGCCACTTTTTCACCAATTACATTTGCGTGCATAACTCTGCAGGCGGCGTCGTAACAGGGGAACAGGTGTCCTATTAACCATCAAAACAAGGATAGACGGGTCTCTAAAGGACATCCTAATTAACGCTCTAATGAAATACGACGTCTTTCTCATCTATTCTGATAACGTAGAAAAGTTCTTTGTAATGATTAGTAAAGTTTTTGTACTTTTATTCCGAAAACGAAGACAGTCTTCATCTTGACAAAAGTTTAGTTTTCTTAAAGTTGTACGGAACTAGCTGGCTGTCTCAAATTTAAACGAGTTAACTTCTTTTTCGATGGATTATATTAAGGGGAGGTTCTTTCAAATTAAATCGAGAAAATCTATTTTTTTTTTTAACAAAAAATGAAAGCTACAAATTCGTAGAATATGTGTATGAAAGGATTTTTTGATGCGATCGATATTTATAGAAATATAGCGTTTTGAACGCACCTAAGTCGCTCGCACTGAAGGACGTTCTAAAAACTTTAAACGCGTTTTTCTCGGAACCATGTTTTTCGTTCGCATTTCAAGCATGGCTCTCGATCTATTGTTCCGATTCCCATTTTTAAGCAAGGTCAAATCACAAAAAAAGTGAAAAAAAACAACTTTTTTTTTCGATTGTCCACATTTTAGTTAATTTTTCGTCAAAACTCATTATGATTTAGTAAGGCATAGAGAATTTCATTTACTTCAATGATCTGAAATGCGGGGACGATATTCTGCGGGCAGAGGCAGACACGAGCCGCCATTTTGAATTTCGTCGCGAAAAAAATTTCCAATTATTGTACAATAAAAATCGCATTTAACAATCAAAACAGGAAGTTTGTATGTCTTTTCATCATGGCACCAATAATTCCCAAACTTTGCCTTCTTTTTGGCCAAATTTGAAAGAACCTCCCCTTAAGTATCTGTTTCAAGTATTTGGTAAAATTGGGCACCCGCCAAGATAACACTAGAGAAGATAAATTCTTTAAAAAGTCACACATGGCATACAGATGGATATTAGATAAAGGAAGGCACAGAGCTGAGAACGCCTCTATGCAAATGTGTCGGTACCAGCTTCTTCAAATTAAAGTAACATACGGGCATTCATAAGCCTAAGCGCATAAACTATTTAGAAATTAGCAGAACAGGGAAATAGCCGGCATGGCTAGCAAATAGACCAAACTCTTAAACCAAAGGTATAGCTAAACGGAATAAAGTCTTCTTCAGATGAATTTCAGGTCATAGTAACATAACTCGAAACGAATCTAAAGAAGAAAATAATTGTAAGCGTCAAGGTAATTTTTACACGTTTTCAAAAATATTAAACCGAAAAATTCGGTCTCTTTCATATTGAAAATCGGCTGGACTGTAAAGACTACCGCAAAAAAAGATTATTTAAATAAAGACAACTTACTGTTGTCTGTTGGACTAAAAGCGTTAAAGCCGATAAAAATAAACATCGGTCTACTCAAAATTTTAACTTGATTAAACAACATAAGTACCCAAAGTTCCAATAGTTTCATAGCATCAAAACTGTCAATAAAGTTAATATACCCTTTCCAATTGCGCTCAAAGCTTGCTGCCTTGTGTAAGCGATTTGCGTGAGTCACGTGAGCAGCGTGAGTGTCTGGTGTATGTGTGTGTTTGTTTGAGGTGCTAAGGGCATTGGCTTTGGCATTTTGTTAATCACGCTGATAGAATGGGCGGCAATGAACTTGCCACTTGCAATCAATAAAAATCGAGCCAATGCTGAAATGTTGGCCATGTGACAACAACAGCAGCGACAACAACAACAACATAACCTAAATATTCAATTTATGGTGTGCTTTGAAAGCCACACGCCAATAATTAACAGTATTTAAAATCGATTGAATATTGAAGGAGGCGCCCAACGTGGGGCCGGCTATTTGATATACTTAGAATAGGTAATATTACTAAGCCTACTGCAAATTGCTTTGATAATTTTGGCTATATATTTTTTTTAGCCATTTGTAAATGTAGTCGTTGTACTTGTTGTTATTGTTGCTGGCTTTATCTATGGTTTTGTTGTTGTTCTTGCTTTTTGCTTATTTCAATTTGATTTGCATTGAAATGTGCTCGACAATGTAATTTTTCTATGCCGCAGCAAAGCAACAACAAGGAGCTTGGGAAAAAAATAAGAAAAAAAACAACAACAACAAGAGCAATGAAATTGTATTGAATTTTTAATGAGGTACGTTTGTGTGTATTGTATACAGGCGCTCTCGCTCACACCGAGGCATTCAGTCAGTCTCGCTTAGACTCACTTTGACGCTGCTGAATGACTTCTTTTTGTAGCGCAAAAAAGCAAGGCATACTTTTAGGCGCTGCTTTCAAATAAAAATAAAACAAATAGAGCAAATGCTAATAAAATGAAATAAAAAAAATAAAAAAATGAGATAAAAAAGCAACAGATTTGCATAATGTGCCACACACATGCGATATAATTTACATTAAATTGCTGATCAATATAAATGTATCTGTAAGATACACAACAGACAAATCAGCCAAATATAGTAGTACTAAGCGTATACTATATATACACATATTAGTTGTAGGCATTAAAGCGATTACCTATATAGATACACACACACACATATGTGTATCTATCAGATAGTTTTGCATAATTTCGTACTGATTTGCTAGCTGGTTTTTACGCTTTTCTGCACCATAAATTATGCTGAAAATGCCAAATTTCATTTGTTGGAGGGAGCAAGCAGGGGTTATAGGAAAAACGCAGCATGCAACAAAGAGAGTTGAACGAATAATTTGGTTTATGGATTTTTGTGGCAATGCAATTTGGTTAAGGCGTCAAATTTGTTATACACCAATTGCTGTTGGCCAACAATGTATCCAATAGAATTATCATTTTGGTTGCATTATGTGTGTGTGTGTGTGTGTGTGTGTGTGTGTGTGTGTGTGGTATGTGTATTTGGCTGGTGATTAATGTTTGATGCCTAGTAATTAAATACGCACACACACATAGATACACATAACGACATACAGATACAAATGCGCGCTTTTCAACAATTCATGCAAATTTATGTTCGACTTTTTTTTGGCCGGCTTTTTGGCCAAATGTTCTTGTTGCCTGATTTTGCTGCGCTCTGCTTTGCTGCCTTTTATGGTTTATGCAATTTCAATTTGAGTGCAATAAAAACGATTTGTTTTAATTACTAACGCACATGGCATTTAATTATTTTTATTGATTAAATAAAACAATTAAGTTTATGCAAATTTTTACAGACGACACAGTCGACATGACATGAATCTGTTAACCTACACTGCTGAAGTCACTCTACTCCTAACGTGCACACACACACACACACACACACACACACACACACACGGACACCCCCAACTCCTGTAGACTTTGGCAACTTAATGGAATAGCTAAGCAGCCCGTTGGCAGACAGCCGGGCACAGTGGTTGGGGGCAGAGCATTGACGCAGCGGCAAGTTAGTACATGCAACATAAAATAATTTAAGGCCAAGCATAGAAAATTAATGAGGCCATTAAATGTAGACACACACAGATACACACACACACATGTAATGTACAAACTCTGTCATAGACATAGACTTACTTATACACTGGCACACAGACACAATCGTAGACAGGAACATGTGTAGTTATAGCCCTAGAGTTTGTGGGTGCTTTTGTGTGCCAACTCTTTGTCGCAAACATTTCGTTGTCATACTTTATGAAAGGCAAAATACACATACAGTAGCTCAAACACACAGATACATCATATATGTAGATACTCACTTGCTTTGTATGTATGTTAATGGGCAAGTGTGCGTGCATGCTGGCTGTTATGCGTGTGCATCGTTTGCTCTTTATTTAACTTGCGGAGAAGCTTTTGACTTGAGCCAAAAAAAAATAAGAAAAAAAAAATTACGAAAAAAAAAATTAAGAAGTTTAAGAACTATGATCTGTAAATACCAACTTTGAGATACTCTGCGCTGGAGTTTGGCTGCTGTGGTATTCGCTAATTAGCATAAAAAGGTTAAACTTATTTCTAAAGCACTGCTTGCACTGCTTACAAATCAGCTGAGTGATCAGCTTGGTGTTTCATTATCCGACTCGTCAGAGTAGCGCTGCTTTCCTAAGCAAATTGATAAAAATTACAAAAAAAAATTCATACAACTCATTTCTAAAGCACTGCTTTTGATACCAATAACTCAGCTGTGCTCGGCGTCTACACTATTCGACTCCTTTTATCTAAGCATTTGTATGGCTACTTTCCCAAACAACTTGATAGAAATGGCTACGGAAAATAATGTGGTAAATTAGTCTCCAAAGCACTGCTTGAACTGCTTATAACACAGCTAAGTAATCATCTTAGTGCTTATACTATAACAATTTAAAAATAGGTAAATTTTTTTTTTTTTTTTTTTTTCATTTACATATACATAATAATTACAACCTAATAATATTATTATTACAAAGTTACCAGGTTTTTAGCATGATAATCCCGACAAAGGGCACCAAAAGGCTGGGAACGACTATTCGGTATGTTGCATTTAATCCTATGCAATAGAAACGGAGAGACAACTTCACCCGCCATAAGATTCTCAAATACTGAAATCCTAATTGAGTTACGCCTTATTTTTTGTGCGTTTAGCAATAGACGGTTCTCTTAAGGGGTAACACCTGTGTGTTCGAGTCGAACTGAAACGATTGAACTAAATCGGTCGGTTCAGTTTTAAAGCTTTAAACGCGTTTTTCTCGAAAGCTCTATTTTTCGTATGGTTGCACAAATAACTAAGTCAATTTTTATCTGATCGATTTGAAATTTTGACGCAATCTTTATAATATAATTTTCAAGTGAACCAGGTAGGATTTTAGGGATTTCAGGACTTTCTATTTTACAACTTATATTCAATGATTTTTTTTGACAAAAAAAAAATTTGTTTTTCAAACACGCCATTTTTTTTCAAAAAAAAAAATTAAATTTATTTTTTTTTATTATAAGTATATATAGTACCTTAACAACAACAGAAATAACCACAAAAACTATTTGGATTTTAAATTTGAAATAAAGTTTCCTTGCAAAAAAAAAATCACCTTCAAAAACCATACTGCACGCAGTTGTTAACCCTTAAGATGGTAGATTAAGCAGTTGTGTCCGGTTTTAGCTTCATATAGCGAATTGTAGAAATTTCGTTGAAACCAATTCTATTCTGTCAGTATTTATTCGTTTAGAGAGTGGCGGACTGGTGTTCCTATTTTATCGCATAATCCGAATCAAGGTCAAAAAAATAATATAAAATAAATTCAGTAGCCGAGGGTTCTGACATAACTTCAATCAAAAAATTATAAATTGAGGTATTTTGAAGATTATCTCTGAAACCAAATGTTCTGTAGAATTTTAGATCTTGGATTCGGATTCAGTGGACGCGAAAAAAAAACTAGTTTGTTTTGTTATATCACTACCACACAAAAAAAAAAGGATTTTTGGATTCGAAGGTTCGACCAAATCTTTTTGAGGTCCAAAAAACCGTAGCACGTCAGTGTTCTGAAATAGCCACAAAACCCTTCAGTATACTAGGCATTTTGGAGATTATCTCAGAGTCCTAATGTAATTTTGGGCCTCGGCTACAGATGAAGCGACTCTGAAAACATAAAAACACCAAATTACAAAAAAAAAATTAAGGCGCTCTTGAAGGTTATCTAAGAACACTTTGGTAATTGGATTTTTTTTGAAACTCGGACTTGCCAAAAATATGTGTGGGTAACTCTGACACATGTAAAGTTCACAGCATTTTTTTTGTTGTGGGCCGCCTCTGTAATCGAAGATGGATAGCCGGGAAAAACTCATCTGCTTGCACTCATCGCAAATCCATATGAGATGATTAACTGCACACTATTCATATCACTTGATACAAATTCTACAAATAATACAGCTTAACATCATCTGCATACATCAGGATAATCTACGGCAAGTCCTTTTATACATATAAAAAACAATAGTGGTCCGAGGTGACTCCCACTAGAACAGCTGAAGTTACATAAACTAATCTTGATAAAGCTCTGTTGCATGGAATCTATTAGGTTTTACCATTTAAGTATGACGTCATCCAGTGAACCGAATTATCGAATTGACCTTACTGAGTAACTCTAATGCTTAAAGTTTAATAATAGAAACGCTTTTATTTTTAATTTTTTACGCAGCTAAGCATTCAACTAGTGTTGCTCTATACGAGCGAAAAATAGAATTAGAATAAATAGGATTTTATTATTGGTTCAAGAGTGAATTGAATGAATGAATTCTTTTTTATAAACTCGTATAGCGATTAAGCTATATCTATCCGAATCGAACACCTAGGTTTTAGACTTTACAAATGGAGGCGATTTTGTTGATGGAATTTTCTTGCTTAATGTTTTCAGGAGCACCCTTTTGACGTTGTCATCAACCAGACTTAATACCATCTCTCTGCAATCCCAAAATAATTATTGACATTTTTATGTCGTTCACAAACTATGCGCTTTAGTATCGATAGACTCAATACTCTGAGTATTCATCAAAAAAAAGATAAAGAAAATTCTACTTTCTTCGAAAAAAATAAGATATTGTACCAAATTCTGGGTAAAAATAATAAAAAAAAACAGAAATACTAACTGATCGGCTGGATTCTAACGAAAAATGGATTCTCTAGACAACCAACCCAGCCGAGTAACTTAAGTTGAGCAAAAAGGCTTAGAAAATAAAAGATACAAAAAAAAAAAATGTTGTTTGGCATTTTTTTACTACTAAATTCTTGCTAAAATATGCACAGGCTATAGATGAGTAATTTTTGTTTTCTTTTGGGATTGGGCGAAACTTTAAGTGAAGCCTAAGGTAAGATGATCATCCGACACTCAAGCTAAGAGGAATTACTTAAATGATTCAATTCCTGCTGAAGGTTGTGGCGGAAGATACACAAAACTTTTCTTAACACATCGACTGAGTTTATATACTTGGAAAAACTTTCTTTTTGCGCTTTCTTTAATTATGAGCAACCGCTTCAAACTTTATACAATACATATTTATTTTCGTGAAATTTGTCTTAGTTTAAGTAAACGTAAGGTCAGTAATTGTCTCAATTTTTTTTTTCAATTTTAGAACTTAATTATGATTTTGACACATTTCCACTCGAGCGCCGTCGCCATCGTCAAAGTTGGTTTTTTTCAGCTATTAAATTTATTCCGCACACTGTAACTTTCAACACCTCAGCGTAAGAATAATTATAAACAGATCAAACTCTGCAAGATATGCAAGAAGATTATTTCAACAGAGAGAAAGTTATAGGTTCTATGCATGATCCAACAATTGGAAGGTGACGCAATGCGCGGCTCTGTTATTCGTGTCTCTTTGAAAAAGAGAGCCCTGGTTCAATTTCTGTATGGTAGCTATATGTAATAGTGCACATATGTTAAAATTTTTTTTTTTTTTTTTTGAATATTGCGACTAAATTTATTTCAGTGGTATTTTGTTTTAGACTTAATCTTTGTGTGAAGTCTGATCAAAATTGATTCACTATTTCATATAGCTACCATACAAAAGTTGAACCAGTTTTCTGCGCATCCAAACTCGCACACTTCTTTCCGGCACTTAACCTTTGTGTGTAGTTTGATCAAAATTAGTTTACTTTTTCATATAGCTACCATACAAAAGTTGAACCAGTTTTCTGTGTAGTCAAACTTGCGCATCTTGTAGAATTCATTTCACCATGGGTTTAATGTGTCTATCTTAAAAAAAACCGCGTCAGGTTGTTTAAGTGACTGCTTAATCTATCACTGCTTTAGCTGGTATGACTCCCAAAATGCATCTCTTTAGTATCGTTTACGTTCTTCGTACAGCCTTGTATTTTGCACATACCCGGAATTGACACTAATCTGCCAAAGAACTCGATTTTGTGTTTTTGGAATTCCCTTGCCTTTAATGATTGTAAATTGGTGCCATTTTGGATTTGAAACACAAACCATTAAAAAATCGTATTTTTTCTTGGAGATGCCATTAACATTAACTTCTTTGTAATTTTTTCTAAAGAAATTTACTAATTAATTACAATTTGGCACGGAAAATTTTGGGTAGCGTATAATTCTTGACGCCCTATGTTCCAAATAGGAGTTAAAGGAACATAGGTTAGGTTATACCGGTTGACCCCTGGGGGATTCACACATAGACTAAACAGTCCTTAGTGATTACAGGAACATATTTATATGGGTATATATATATAATTCTACGATTTTTTTTTTTTTTTTAAGTAAGCTCTTTTTTAAATTTTGCTTACTTCTAAATTTAAAACCAGTTTCTGAAAGAAAATCCTTTATAAAAGGATAATATTGCGTAAGTCTGTCTGTTACATAAGCCATATACCTTTTTAACCCTTTCATTAATATAGTGTATTAAAAAAAAAAAAAATAAAACGAAAGTAAGGAAAAAGGAAAATCCTTTGACGAACACAACTCTCATGCTTCCTAAGCCAAGTGCCAGTTCAGGGCCTTTGTTATAGCTGCAGTTGTTGTAAAAGTTTTTTGTTGTTATTGTTGCTGGAGGAGGTTCTCGCTGTGTCATCCATCAGAGCCTGGCTATTGAATGTTATGTGTCCAAAAATATACTTCCGTTTTGTAACAATATTTACGGTTTGTAAGCTTAGTCAAGACACAGATACACACACACAGACGCACACAAATGAATATTTTTATAATATATTATATCCGTATAATGTACAAGTTTTGCTTGGACCAAGCATATGCTTAAGTTACTTCAAGTCGTTAAAAGCGCGCCGCAATGTATGCAATACATAAGTATATGTAGCTACACATATACATATGTGCTTGTGTGTATATATGTATGTATGTATCTACATATGAAAAACTGCGCGTTCCAAGCACCTGGCAGGTTCATTAGGCGAACGACCTGTTAGTTGTGGGTGGGGTAGAGTTGCAGGGTGTAGTGGAGGGTTGGACTAAGGCTGACAACGACATAGCTTTGCCGCACGTTTTGCATTTTGGTTATTTTCACAAGAGTGCGGCACAACGGCACGTATACGTAATAAAGTTTAACAAATAAAATTCACTTTCGTTTTGGCGCAAAGTTCTAATTTTTTTCATCAACGTTGTAGTTGCTTGTTATTGTTGTAAGTTTGTTGTTGTTGTTGCTGTTGCTGCTGCTGCTTTGTTTTGTTTTGGGGCATTTGTTAGGCTTTAGTTGCAACCTAAATTTCATTTGAGGCACAAACTTGTTTAGTTGGCAAACTTTGCGCGTCGCCAATAAGACGCATGGTATGAGGGCAATACTGGCAGACGATAGAGTTAGTTACGAGGGTTGGCTGATAATTAATTGGCTATATTATGAGTGGAAGCTTTGAAAACTCTGCTTAAAATAAAATCTCGCAGAGCAACTAGGCATAAATAATAAGTGCATTAATTGTAAATCACGTATACGTACTATACGATTTATGATAGTTCTTAGAAACGATTTGCATATCATACTGGTGGCAGACTAGTTAAATTTACGCCACAGCAGTTACTTGTTCATGCTCATAAGGCAACCAGATACTAATGCAGTTCAGCTTATGAAAAACTTTTCAATATGGCTAAAAAGACTCCACCTAATCTATTTGTCAAACAGACAGATATAAAATAAGTCAGATATATATAGATAATATAATATATTTAATTTAAAAAATATATATATGCTGGAAATTAGTAGGCCATGCATTCAATTTCTTTTCATTATGAAGTAAAACTAAATTATAACAAACTAAAGTACAAAATTCTAAATTATTTAAAAGAACTTTATAAAAAAATTTGCAAAATTTTCGTTTTTAAGGCTGTGAACAATCTTTTCGGTTCTTGGCATTTTTGCGTGCGTGTTTATAGGAACGACATTTCTTCTGCCACTCGTCATTCAATAGAAAGTCTATAAAGAGCGCGTCAACAGCGGGCTGATCGGAACTACTTTTTAAAATTGAACCAACAACGTCCAGGGACTAACAGCTGACTTTCTAGTTCCTTAAAGCATTAAGCACAAAGTTCGATATGTTTTCCTGCTTTTTCAAGACCTTTACGTTGACACAAAACTGGTGAGTCCTGCGTCCAGCGAGCCGACATACCAGAAGTCTCAATACGTTGCCAATAATTATAAGCTTTATGTAAGGCTTCTGTTCCTGCCCAGGAGCAAAGAGTGACTGTACTTCAAATCCGAATAGTTATCTTCCTCTGGCTTTCCGCTGCTCTCCTTCGTTCACATTTACATCGTATTTGAGGTACTTTTCTGATTGGTTTTGAAACTTAACCATGTCCTTAACACTTTTATTGTAAAAATTGTAATAATTTTTTTTTGCTTGTTAATAATTTGAAATATTTTTGTTTATTCGAAAGACTGCTAGCGAAGCAAAATTGCAACCAAGACTAGAAAATAAAATTGTAATAAAATCTAAGTAATTAGGCCTCCATTACTTTGGTACATTTTTAAAGTCCTGTTTGGACTGTAGCTGCTTATAAAATATGGAATGATGGATTTGTCTTCTTTGGCTTATAAAACAACTATAGAAACCTCTAAATCTTAGTCCTTTAGACTTTAATGCTCAGAAAAAATATACAAAAGTAAAAAGCAAACGTCAAAGTTGCAGCTACCTGGGTAAATCCTTAAAATTTTTAAAATAATTAACAAAAAATAATTAAAAGTGTGTATCGTGAATTTATTCAAGTATGTGTTCGATTAAGGTAGATAAGAGATAAGATTTAAAAAGGTTGATTTGACGTGGCGACTCCATACACTCGAGATCAAGTTATAACTACAGGACTGCAAGGATATACAAAAAAATTTTTGAGGAGCTCAAAGGCCGGACAAAGGAAGTGACCAGCCTAGAATTAGTAGACAGGATTATGGACGATTAAGACAGAAAGGTGTGTAACTTTTTTGAGCAGGCGAAAAGGAAGGTGGCTACCGAAGAGGTTCCGAAGTCGCCCAATTTAGCCAAAGCACGTATTCGGTATACCATTGCAATTAAGATTTTGGTCATGTTTACCACAAAACAGCACGGCAGTGACAAAAGAACTGTCAAAGCAGTGTATCTCTGCTAAAGAAATCCATTCTGGAATACTCTAAAAAAGGTTTTCGCTACGGTTTTTTGGGATGCCCGTGACGTAACTCCTATCGATTACATTGAACAAGGTCGTAATTACGCAGTAAACATTATCTATGCCGATTCGACGCTGACTTGGAAAAAAAAAATTATTTCACACCAAATATGTGAACCGATATACAAGAACAGTCAGTTAATGAGGCAGTATTGTATGAGTTGAGCTACGAATTGGATCCCAACAAAATCTCTGATATCTTCAGCGACCATTTTCCTTTTTCAAAACTAAAAATGGTTTTGAAAAAAAAAAAATACTTTAAATAAAAAAAAAAACAAAAAATTTCTTTGAAACTCGGAATATTTTTACATTTTGGCAGGCATATATGGTATATAGCAAAATACAGCTGCACTGAATTCTGTAGAGATTTGTTTTAATAATTATCGGTTTTCGATAACTAAATATTTAGGCTAACTTATCTTTGACAAGTATGTCGTATCACGAGATATGTCTCAAAAACAAACGAAGATATTTAATTCATTTTTGTTTTATATACAATAGTAGGTTTCACGGGAAACCTTCTATTACTGTTATTTTTAATTATAATCGACTTAAGGGGAGGTTCTTTCAAATTTGGCCGAAAAGAAAGCGAAGTTTGGGAATTATTTGTGGTATGATGAAAAGACATACAAACTTCCTGTTTTGATTATTAAATGCGATTTTTATTGTACAATAATTGGAAATTTTTATCTCGACGAAATGCAAAATGGCGGCTGAAAAATGGCGGTTCTTGTCTGCCTCTGCACGCAGAATATCGTCCCCGCATTTCAGTTCGACAGCCTCTTGTGAACCGAAATGAAAAATGTTTTTTGTTTACTAAAGTTAATGAAATCCTTTATGCCTTATACTAAATCAGAATTAGTTTTGATGAAAAAAAATATCTAAAATGTGGACGTTCAAAAAAAAATTTTTTTTCTCTTTTTTGCTTAAAAATACCAATTTTCATGTACATTGTTATCCTTTCAAACATGGTTTAAATGAAGGGAATCGGAACAATAGATCAAGCTGTGTTTGAACTGCGAATGAAAAACATGGTTGCGAGAAAAACGCGTTTAAAGTTTTTAGAAAGTTCCACAGCGCATGCGACTTAGGTGCGATCAAGACGCTCTATTTGTATAAATATCGATCGCATCGAAAAATCCTTCCGTACACAAATTCTATTCTATATTAATTTTTTGTAAAAAAAAACATTTTCTCTACCAAATTTGAAAGAACCTCCCCTTAATTTACTCATTGTCTTAAGACAGATTTTAAAAGTAAAAAATAAAAAATTTTGGTTTCAATAAAGAGCAAAATTTTTTTTTTTTTAATTATTTTTTTTAATACTACTAAGTACTAGCTACAAAATACTTTCAAACATCCTGTATAAAAAACTTAATGTCTACGCAGAAAAGATTCTCGTAGACTACCAATGCGGGTTTAGATCAGGGAGATCAACAATTGACCACTGTTTTACAATATCGCAAATTTTTGAGAAATGCCACGAATTCAACATCACCCTACGTTGCCACTTTATAGATTTCAAACAAGCGTTTGACAAGCTTAGCAGAAAGCATATTGAATACCACCTGAAAATGTTAGGTATCCCCTTGAAACTAGTGAGACTTATTAGCATGACATTAGCAAACACACGTGCAAGAGTAATGGTCCAAGAATACACTACAGAAACCTTTGAAGTAGTCTCAGGCGTAAAGCAAGCAGATGCGCTTTCTACTTTACTCTTTAATTTGGTGCTGCATTCGATTATCAGTGAAATAGATCAAAAAGGTACAATCTTTTACAAATCTACGCAAGTTTGCGCCTATGCGGACGACGTTGCTATAATGGCTAGAAACAACCAAGCCTCACAAGATACTTTTACACGCTTAGAAGAATCAGCAAGAGCGGTAGGCCTTATCATTAATGCCGAGAAAAAAAAATACATGGGAAACGAAGCGCATAATGCGAGACAGCAAATACAAATCGGCAGTTACAGTTTTGAAAAAGTACACGAATTCAAGTATCTCTGGGTTGTGCTAAGCGCGAGTAAAGATACTTCTCTGGCTATACAAGACAGAATTCAAGCAGCAAATAAATCGTATTTTGCACACATGAAGCTGATGAAATCGAGGCTTCTTACTAAAAATCAAAAACTTCGGTTTTACAAAACTGTCATAAGACCTACACTTACATATGGATGTGAAGTATGCGTGCTGAAATCAAAGGAAGCTGCCCAATTACTACGTTTTGAAAGAAAAATTCTTAGAAAAATATATGGCCCTATAAGATAAGATGACGACGTGTATCGTATCCGTTATAATGATGAGCTAGACACTCTCATCAATGGTGCAAACACTATAAAATTTATAAAGGCACAAAGAATACGATGGTATGGCCATGTCCTTCGTATGAGTAACACAAGAACCGCAAAAAAGATATTTGAAACTAAGCCGCAAGGTGGCAGGAGAAAAGGTCGGCCTAGAATGAGATGGAGAGAAGATGTAGAAAATGATATTAGTGCGATGGGGATATCGAATATCAGAAGAAGTGTTGAGGACCGAACAACTTGAATGCGTTTTGTAACGGAAGCAATGGTTCACCCCGAACTGTGATGCTAGGATGATGATGAAATAATTTTTTTTAATATTTATTATTATTTTTTTTATTGTTAAATTGCTTAATTTGATGAATTATATATTATAAGTAAAGTTCAGAGGCTAGCCTTTTAATTGGATGCCCCACACTGCATAAATAAAATCGTAGATGCAACATGTTAAATTTTATGTGACGTCACATAGCCTATAAATAGCGGACGATCAAGACGCTTATGACTATATTATACATTTGTTAAATTACGTTAACTGGTTTAGAAGTTACGTGGAAACAGATAAACATAAATGCGTAGATGAACGTAAACATGTAACCCAAAAATAAAAATGATCACATTTTATGCACTGAGAAAAACAATAAAATCTGTAACTCCCATAATTAAGAAAGTTAGGCGTATTTCTGTGATGCCAACTTCAATGGTCACTATAGTACTTACTTTCTTGTTACAGCATAAATTCTCCGAATGAATAGATATTTAGATAAAACTCAGTACAAAATCTCAATGTGGTATTTTATGAGAAATTTTCTAAGATACAATGAATATCATGAACGCTTTTTAAGATATTGAAAGTTTTATGTACCAAAAATCGCTTATTTCTTGTGCCATAAAGACAAAAATAATTGAAGAAAAGACTATTTTTGTAGTGAATATTAAAATCGAATCAAATTCGTAGAGATCGACTTAATTAGTGACTCAATACACTCTTTTCTAATACATACATATTACAAATTTTTTATTGGCAAAACTTGCACTACTTTTCAGCCTGCCCTCGTAAACACTGGAACGATACGTTAGACAGTTTGGCGTGTTAGGCCTACAACTTGCCCTGATATAATCATTGTATGTGTAGAGCCTATATATAACCCGTAAGGCCCACGCATGTGAGTTGGTTGCAGTTTACTGTCTGGCATGCTCATTACCCATATCGATTAGAGCACACTCTCAGCGTGTATCTGTGTGTGTATGTGCTTGTATCTCTGTGTTGTACTCTTGTATCTGTGTGTATCTGTAGGTGTCTACGAACAGTTCAAATGCATAATTGGCGATTAGAGGATTGACCCTAATATGCAGCACACAGCAGCTTACAACAAAAGCGCATTGCGCTCTGTGAACCTGCAGATACACAAATACACCCAAAGCACTCACTCATAGATACATTAAAAGCTTGCAAATTAGATTTCACGAGAACGTAGCTTATGTTCTCAAAGCAATTGTCTGTTTTGTTTTCTAGCTGCTATTGCCTAGAGATTTTTTGTTGAAGTGTTAATTAGTTAAAAGAAACAATCTTTTATTTGATTATGAAAATTTTATAATTATTACTAATGAATTAAATTTCAGGCTTAAACCAAAAAATAAATTCTATCTTTTAATTGCGAAGAAATAAATAAAGTTTAAAGTTCAATATGATTATACATAAATAAAATATATAGAAAATAAATATATAATGAATACTTATATTTTTTTTCTCTATAAAAACTCAGTTTGTTGAATTTATATATTAGAGAGCATATAGTATTTTTTAAATATTTTTTAATGTTCTTGAATGGCTCTACTCAGCCTTTCATCTGATTCCCTCTCGTTAAGAGCAAAGAACTTTATCACCACCAGACTTTCTGATATATCAACTATAACCAATATAAATAAAACTTTATTAAACTGAACTAAAACAATTTATGTTCTAAAAGTACGCCAATATAATCTAAAGATACTTTTATATACTTTGAGATACTCTTATTAACAGCACAAATTTTTCAGCTTAAAGCTTCCTGTTGTTTAAAATATTACACAGTTCATATATATACTTTACTTCCCTTCACAAACTGCTGTTAAATAATTCAAACTAAATAAATTATTTATATTAAATGGTCAATTAATTATAGCTTTTAACATAAACAGTTTAATTTATAAAAAATGTATATTTTTTAACAATAAAATGCAACTTCTTTACAAATAGTTACCATTTACGTATGAATCATTTGAAGAGAAAAAAATGATTTATTTATAAAAAAGTACCATTCAAAATCTTTGGAATGTCATTTTAATTCAATGAATTTGTGCTAAAAAATTAAATATTTATCTCTATAAAAAGTCAAGCATTTTCAGAAAATGTTCATGAACAAATAAAAAATATGTTTAAAAGTTATAAAATGCTTATGATACTCTGAGAACGGCAGTAAAATTGGATGGTTAGAGGTAAGGTTGGTTCGAATAACCGCATTATGATTTTTTAATTTTAATATCTATACAATATAAAAAAATAATTTATTGTTAATAATTTTGTGTTAAACGAGATAATAATAATCCTTTATTTTTAATAAATACAAAAAAAATTTTGTTTTTTATATTTTAATTTTTTTTTCTTTTTCATCGATGAGCCCAGAAGAAAATCTTTATTTTACTCTCTACACGATTAATTAAAAAAATACTGAAAGAAAATTACTGCTTTGCCATAAATTAAAACATTTAAAAAATTTTTTTTTTTTATATTTAGCTACAAAATAAGTTTTTTCGTTAGCCGTAGGCCTACGTTGCCAGTGCTTCATTAATTTTATCTTTAGTTTTTAAGCTAAAGTGGAGCTGTAAATAAATAAATAAAAAAAAATAAAAGTTTGATTTTTTCTTCATTTAAACAAGTAATACGATTTATCTCTACTTTATTAACTAAAAAAAACACTGAGAAAAAATTGCTACTTTGCCATAATAATAACATTAAAAAATCCCAGTAAAATAATTGAAAAAATAATTTTTTTGCAATATTAATTAAAAAAAAAAAAATAAAATTGATACAATTTTTAACAAAAAATATTAAACATTTTTTTTAACTTGTTGCACCAAATCGACTTGATTCATATTTAGAACTTATAAAATAAAAATGGGATAAAGACTTGTGAAAAAAAAAATGCTGATGTACAGAACAAAAAAAAAAGGAAAAGAAAACATTTTTTTGTATTATTGTATACATATAATAATAAAATTAAAAATAATTAAAAATTCTATTTTTAATAGCTAGCTGCCAAATAAGTCAATATTTTTACATTATTAGCTAAAATTACACAGAAAATTACCACTTTGCATAATAATAAAATAAAACAATATTTGATAAAATCCTTTCTTGCGCAATATTAAAAAAAAAAGTGAGTCTATTTATAACCAAAAATATTCTTTTTTTTTTATGTTGTGTCGCCAAATCGCTTTAATTCATATTTACACCATATAAAAAATGGCATAAAAAGACTGGTTAAAAAAAAAATTCTGATGTACAGAACCTAAACAAATAAGCAAATAATTAGTTTATTTTAAGCCTGTTAGAAAAAAAATGAAAACATTGAAATGAAACATTTTTTTGCAAGATAAAAGTGTTTTATTCTTGTAGAACCCTATTGACAACTTTGATTTAAAAATATGGTTCCAAAATATTCAGTATTTGAGTCACAATTAAATAAAAATTGAATGAAACTTTTTTTTTTTATTAAGCCATAAACGTTATGTTTAAAAAATGAAATTTTGCGAATATTTTTTTTTACCTATGAGTCGAACTATATCATTAGTTTTTAAATATCATTGGGGACAGTTTTTGATACACTATCTGCTTAGGCCTTAATGGAAATATTAATATAAAATATATTAAAAACTGGCCCTGTATAAACTACTATTTGAGTAACGTCCTTAACACAATAGATCCCAAGGGTCGCAGTGAAATTTTCCCCTTACAACATACTTACAAATTTTCATACCACTTTTTAAACGAAATAAATAATTAAAACGTTAAAATATAATAATTTGTTTACCTCAAAATATGTGAAATTAATTTACTAAATAATTAACCATATTTTTGGTATTGTTATACGTAGTTTTAATTTGGAAAAATTCATTATATAACTATATAAGAAGTTTAGCTTTTTATTATTGTATAAAAATCAAGAAAACTTTTTTTTTAATTTGTTAAGTTCCATGTATAATTTTAAGCCAAGACGCGACTACAAGCCTAGAGTTTTCAGAGCCAGAAGTTACACTATTTATTTACCATTTATTTATCATTTAGGAACGACTCATATTTATGTTTTCGAGGCCCAATGTTCCTATTTGGAATAACGGGAACCTATATATATATTTTGTGTTTAATTTTTTTTTTTATAGTTTAAACAAAGCAGTTATTAATTATAAAAGAAATAAATAAGTGTATTCACGCTTGCTGTTGAGCTAAGCAGTTGCAAAGTCTCGAACTTTAACAACAACAAAATGTTCAGGGTTGAGTCTTAGCTCTTAACTTAACTTTTCCTGAATCTAGACCCTATTCTACTTTTTAGCTGTTGAGTTTTTGAGAAAAAACGGGAACCTATTTATATATTTTTGTGTTTAATTTTTTTTTTATAGTTTAAACAAAGCAATTATTAATTATAAAAGAAATAAATAAGGGTATTCACGCTTGATGTTGAGCTGATGAGTTGAAAAGTTTCGCACTTTAACAACAACAAAATGTTCAGGGTTGAGTCTTAGCTCTAAACTCAACTTTTTCTCAATGTAGACCCTACTCTACTTTTTAGCTGTTGAGTTGTTGAGAATGTGTTGCAAAACACACTGTTTTCGACATTTTCAACACTGCAAAATTCGTCATATTTTTATATATTTACAAAGTAAGAAAAGAATAAACACAAACTCAAAAATTCAACACATAAACTAACCAGAAGGGATTCACGTTTTTTTTTCAAGTTGAGTTTTTGCTCAACTTTTCAACACCTTTAATCGACAGGAAGCGTGAATACTGTTGAAATTATATAAAATGTAAGCTATATACATATGATCTGCATAAGCATAATGTTAGAATGTAACATAACAGAGTTGAGAGCGATCGCTGTTTATTACACTCTCACTCTGCTGTAAAGATATTGCCAATTGCCATTTTGAGCGTTTTTGCGAGTTTTTGCGCAACAAGCATGAATACCCTAAATTGAATATTTCTCACATCTAAGTGATTGTTTAAAACAAAATTCCCAAGACTCAATTTTTTTTCCTATTTTTTTAAATTTAAAAATTGAGCTATAAAAGTTTTGTTAGCAGAAATAAAAAAAATTTGCCAATAAATTAAACTTAAATTTCATTTTTTTCTAAAATTTTTTACAATTTTTATAACAGACAAATGCTAAACTTTATTAATAGTTATCAATTTTTTAAATTATACAATTTTATTTCACGAGTATTTTTCATTTTTTGAGTCTATATGTGCGTTCTTAACCCTATGGGGTAACCTTATATAGAGGATTCATTGCTTAAGTTCGCTTGAAACTATGAAAGTCAAAATCTACTAAAAAAAATTCAACAAAAAATGTCATTAAACGATTTTCATGTCTATGTACCAAGACTTAGCTCTTGAAAGCATCCATTATATGCCAACAGAATGTTTCTGGTTTATATACCTACGTTTGCTCTCCTCTCTATAGGTAAACCAAAATGCTTTTAATATTCCAAAATTCTCAGAATCAGAAGCTACACGTGCAGCAACAAACCTGTGTTTATTTACTATTGTCTAATTATTTTGCTCTATTTTTAAATAAACAAAAAAAATAATAATAAAAATAAAAGCCATAAAAGGCAAAAACATAGTTAGTTGCTGCTAAAATTTCATTCCTGGAAAAAATAAGCTGTTCTAAATTAAGAACCTTTGCTGTATATGCCAACCAATTGGGTCACACGTACACAAACACACTCGCATACATACACAGATATATAGATATAAAAGTTTTGATACTCACTTGGCACCTGTAAGCTCAATAAAAGTAATAATAAAAATTGCACAGATTTCAATTTATATATAGATATATATATATATATATAGTAATGTATATATATTTCATTCTGCCATTTCAGTTTGCCATTTTGTTGCTTTCATACACATAGAAGTACACTCTATTTTTGTTTTTGTTTTTTTTATATATAATAATATATATTTATATATGCATGTTTATGTATTTATATTTTAGTATATTTTATACAGTACATAACTTTAACTTAAATATTAATGTTAATCGGCTTAGTTTTTTCTTGCTTATTTTTTATATAATTTTTAATTTATTTTTTGCAATTTTTACTTGTTTTAAATTTAATTTCCCCTCATTTAGATGCAAAGAAAAAGTCTTTGGTTTACCTTAAAAATATTATTCTGTTTGCTTTCATTTTGTTTTTATTTTTTTTTAATTTTTTGTTGTTTGTTTTGTTGTGTATTTTTAATGCTTAAATGTTTAGGCTTAGTACATACAGGCGAATAATGTGTAACATTTTTCCAATTGTTATGTTTAGTTTGTAGCTGTGTGTGTGTGTGTGTATATCTTTGTGTGTACATGGTATGTGTGCGTGTGTTAGTTTTTGCCAAAATATACAAAACTTGTTTTACGTATGAATGGTTATTTTTGTTTTTTGCTTTTTAAATGGAATTTTCTTTACTTAATTTTTAGGCCAAATTGTTTGTCTTTGTATTTATTTTTTATTCGATTTTAACTAACATATTGAAAATTGTACATTTTACTAAAAATTATTTCTTAGAATTGGGTTGGCGTCTGCAAGTCGTTTATTATGCTTTAGTATTTAGCATATTTATATTGCCGCTAGTTGATAGCGACTTAGCTCCCAGCGCTGCACTACAATTCGTTAGTCATTCGTTAGTTCTTTGTCGATAGTCAGAGGTTCCACAAGCTTCCACCAACTACAAAAATAAAGTATAACTACACTGAGCTCCACTTGCCCACCGCTGCATTACAGTTCGTCAATGATTCGTCAGTTCATTTTTCATAATTGTCATTACTGAAGGCGAACAGAAGATTAAGAGAAAAAGTCTGCACAAATATTAGACACTCGTACGTCAGTCTATTTTGCGTGCCTTGACACAGTCCATAGGAGAGAGAGAGAGAGAACTTTAAGTAGAAGTTAATTGCCACCACGTCATTACTATTCGTCAGTCATTCGTCAGTCTATTTTGAGTATGTTGACACAATCGTTACGAATGACGACAATGGAGGGACCAAAAGAAGCAGATATCTAAGGCTAATTGCTATCCTACAATTCAAAAGTCATTCATCAATCTATTTTGGGTGTATTGACACAACTGTCAGAAATAAAAGCTAAAGAAGAATTAAGACACGAAAAGCATTGCTTATGATCTAAAGCAATTGAAAAGGCAATTATTTTCATTTTTTTTTCGGAAAATTTGTGCCATCTTTAAAGAGTAGCAACTGCCACGAAGCGAATAACAGACACCTGCATTTCCTTTTAGGCTCATAAATTAAATAGTGCTGTTGCTTTTGTAATTCTTCAGAAAATAGCAAGGCAATGAGAGATGAATGTTTTTAATTTTCATTTTTTTCGGAAAAATATTTTTCCCATCCTTAAAGAGTAGCAACTGCCACGAATCGATTAACAGACAGCTGTATTTTCTTTTTGGCCTCATAAATTTAATAGTGCTTTTTTTTTGTAATTCTTGCGTAAAGATCAAGGCAATGAGAGATGAAGATGCAGTCTGAAATTTTTGTATTTCATATTGGAGGATAACCGCAGAAGGCTCGATAGTGCTAAACAAGTTGCTTTGTAAAAACCTTCTTATGACTATACGCTGCAAACCCAGTTAACCCAAAAACCATCTGTTACACATAGAAAAAAATTCAAAATTTCGCGCTTAAAAGCGAGCATTTTTTCCATTTCTCCAGGTTAAGAAACTGTGACGTCACTGTAATTTTACCTTTCATTTTATTTATCATTTAAAGGGCGCTTACTTGGAAAAATATGATGAATAGAAAATTGCAGTACAATTTTTTGGATTTTTATCATGGCGAATGAGCATCCATTGCTTTTTTTTGTTTTCTTATAATTTTTTGAAACAAATTGGTAAGTTTTTGTGTGTTATTAAAGATTCCTCCGAAAGCTAGATTTCTTTCTGATAATGAGCTTATATTTTCTGAATACATTTTGTAGTAAAGAACAGAATTTAATCAGAGCAAAAAAATCTTGACATAGAAGTACAGTGAAAAAAAAATTAATATTAGAATTGCTCTTAACACAAGAATTGTCGCTAACAGGTATTTTTTTATTAGTGAGAGTAAAATACATATTTAGAGAGCATTTTTCGTAAAGAGAAATACTTAAATTGAGAATGTTGCAAATAGATTTTAAGAAGAATTGCGTTGAATTGTATTATAGGTAGCTTTTAAAAAAAAATAGTAATTTGAGAAGGTTAAAAATTATTTTAAAAACAGTGCAAGAGCAGTTCTTGCTTATTGTAGGAATTTGTAGTTTTGAAGCTGATATTGAGAGTATAATATACCTATGCTCAATGCAAGGAAAATAGAGAACGAAAAGTTCTAAAAGATTCTTCTCTTTAAGCAAATTGGAACTTAATTAATTTCGGTTTTTTTTTCTGTGTGTAACGATGAAAAATTCGTACTAAGAGTTGCTAGCGTTGAGATGTGTATTAGGCAGTACTTTGTATGGGTTTGACAGAAAGTTCTTAAGGTTTTTGTCCTTTTTTTTATTTTATGTTTCTTTAAAAACACGTATGTAGCTTAAAAGTTTTTAATGTTGGTTTCAATAACACAAACATAATTGTAGCATTTTGGTAAATTGTCTTTAACCACATGAGAGTAAAATCCCTTGCTCAGGCCCTAACCCACTGACGTTTAGTTACTTTTCTTAACTTATATAGTTTTTTTCTGTAATTATTCCAAAAGGTAAGGCTGCAGATTTAGCTGAGAAGCAATTGAGAAATAAGATTTATTAAAAACATTTTAAAAACGTCACCTATTGCTTTCAAAGATCATATATATTTATTACTCAACATAAGTTTTTGCCCACAAACTAATAAAAAAATAAATTCTATCTATAACATTATTATCCCTTTAGGAATACATATGTATATAATATTTTAAACAAATATTATATGAAAAAAAATAGTATGCAAAATGAAAAAATTCTACCACAAGTTATGTTTAGTGTGTAGTGATTTATTTCTTCTGTCAGCATTGGATTATAACCTTTCAAAAAAAAAAAAAATTACGTTAAAATATAATTATTTAACCTTTAGGAATTAACAATATTTTGAATAAATGACAAAAAAATTATTAGGAGGCTATTAAAAATCAAAGCCTTTAAAAAATAAAAATTATTATTTATATAAGGAAAATATCTTAAACAAATATCTTATGAAAAAAATAGAACGCTACTTTTAAAAATCGGACCTTATCAAAAATATTACAATAAAATTATAAGAAAAAAAAAGATATATATTAAAATAAAAGTATTCTCCCTTTGGGAATTAATATCATACGAAAAATATTTTTTGCGAAGCTTTTAAAAATTAAAGCCTATGAAAAATAAAAATTATTATTTTTATTAGGAAAATATATTTTACAAATTTATTTATTTATGGAAAATCAAAAAGAAATAATTAAAAATTGGTTCTTTACCTTAAACATACAAGGGGTCTAAAAACAGACTCCCTGGAGCATTCTACAAAAGAGTCATTGAAGTTATACAGAATTTCAGAGCATTGTTGAGCATTGAGCCCAGTGCATGTCATATTTCAATATTGTTATGAACACATAAAAAAAAATTCAAGAATCTAAAGATTGCGTATTAGCTAAAAAGTAAGAAGCACTATTTTCGATTTAAGAATATTTGCAAGGAATGTTAAGAGATTTTTACGCATGTTTTTCATAAAAAATCTATTTTTTCCAATTACTAGTACAGATTGTAAGTAGTCTATTTTGTATATCCTGTACCCAGGGTCGTAGAGAGAAAATCCGGGCCCGGGGGGGGAAAATGTACCGGCCCCTCTACTACAACTTTAGCTTGATACATTGTGTTCTGTAAGTACGACAGTAATTACACCGGGCCCATGAGAAAACTCCGGGCCCGGGGGTAATCCCTCCTTTCCCCTTCTCGGAGGGCCTGCCTGTACCTTAAGCTACATAAGGTATGCTAACTTGGGCAAGCTGTCATAGACCACCAAAGTAATCTAAAATATGATCCGTGTGACTAGAGATGTAGATAGAGACATGTAGTTCGTCTGTCCGTCTGTACGAAAGCTTAGATCTCACAGATGATAAGAGCTACAGTAAACAAATATTAAAATATACCCCTTATGACGTCAAGGGAAACAATTTAATTTTTTTTTTTTTATATCGGCGTTATATTATATAGTTCCCATAGGGTAATGATAGGGTAAGCAGCTCAGGAAAAAACAAATGTTTTAAGGACATAATACATTTACTAAGATGGTAACTAAAATTGGCGTTCGAAAGTTTTTTTGGAGTTCCCAAGTACTATATCAAATTTTTTGAAAATCGTTACTTCGTCCTAATACGAATGTTTTACGTTTGCATATGAAGTTATCGTTACTAAATTCATTGTTCGGAAGCTTTTTTCTCAATTTTTTAAGCACTACCAAATTTAACCATAATCGGTTGACTATATTATATAGCCTCAATAGAACCTATCGGAAAAAAAAAACGGTATAGTTCGTTTGTTTTTTTTAGAAGATGTTGTAACGAAATCCGAAAGCTTTTTATAGTTCCTGTATTTTTTTAAAGATAGATATAGAATCATTAATTTTTTTCATTTATATAGATATCTTAAACAAATTTGGTGTTCGAAAGTTTTTTTGGCATTCCCAAGTACTATATAAAATTTTATGAAAATCGTTTAAACCTATCGGTTAAAAAAGTTTTTAGCTCCTAATACGATTGTTTTACGTTTGCATATAAAGTTATCGTTACCAAATTCATTGTTCGGAAATTTTTTTTTTAATTTTTTAAGCAGTACCAAGAAGCATAGAATCTATCGGGAAAAAAAACGGTGTAGTTCGCTTGTTTTTTTAGAAGATGTAAGGAAATCCGAAAGTTTTTTTAGTTTACTATTATATAGCATATAGCTATAGTATCTAACGATCAAAAAAAAAGGTTTTCAGGTTCATTTTTTTATTTATAAAGATATTGTAAAAAAATTTAATATTCATACATTTTCCAGAGTTTCCAAGCTCTGCTTTAAATTATTTATAACCTCCAAAGGACTGATTGGTAAAAAAAATTACAAATTTGGCAATCAATAGTTTTATGAAGTATCCAAGCTATCCATTCATTTTCTAATTTGTATCCTATAATGGTACAGGGTGTATCAAAGTCGTTTGCGTGTGACATTATTTTCGCCATTTTTGTTATTTTCGCAAATTATTTATTGTCACGTTCCTTTTGAGCAAACAATAAATTTTTTCGAAATTTTTCGAATACTAGTTTTTTGTATTTAAGAAGTTATTTTTTTTAATAAGTATGCGTGGCAACTCTGAAAACTTAGCGAAATAGTTCAAGAAATGGTATTGTTGAGTACAAAATTTTTTTTAATAAGTATGCGTGGCTACTCTGAAAACTTAGCGAAATAGTTCAAGAAATGGTATTGTTGAGTACAAAATTTTTTTTTTTTTTTTGTTATTTACTGCTGTAGCATATAAGCACGTTTCTACTCTGAAGGTAATAAATTTTAGAAGGAAATATTACGTATTCCATGGAACTTGATTTAAGCATTATTGTTTGTGGGGGCTGCTAAAAATTGACCCCAGTAAAATGTAGTGTAGCGTTTGGACTTGACCCCAATGCAGGACATTGCAATTTGTATACTTTGGAAAAAACGGTCTCTTGATTTTTTATTCAACATCTATTTTACAATACTGAAGGGTAAGTTCAGTTCGCGCATTTCTCTGTTCATGTTTTTGGCCAACCCCAACCCAATTTTCGAACAATAGTTTAGTAAGTAATTTGCTTGTCTATGGATAACTACGCTATATACAGTTTACAATGCGTGGTGTATCTTTAGCTGCTTCAAAATCTTTACAAATACAACGTTGCGGCACCGCCTTAAAATAAGGCTAAGCCTTTTTGTGTGCTACCCCCACCCCCCACACACCAGAGGAAACAAGCAACAACTGTGCGCGCCCCTGGCAACCCTAGACAAGATTTTAACCTTTACAAAACGCTTAATTTGGGGCGAATACTTGTTGTTGTTGTTGGTAGAAATTTCTGTTAATTTGTAGCTGGCTGCGACTTACATAAGTTAAGCTTTTAGCTCGTTTACCGTTTTTAGTAGGGGTTCTGTTACGGTTTTTTGCGCCTTTTGAAGTTTGCTTTCTCTTTCTTGCTTTCACACACACACACACACAAATATACACACACACACACGCACACTTAGTTACAGTTACATTTATGATTACGGTAACGTTTACAGTTAAGAGTTAGTTACAGTTACATTTACATTGGGTAGAGTTGTATTTTACTTGCTTTTATTGCAATTAGTTTAATTTGATATTTTTCGTTTGAGGGACATGCTGGAGCTTACTTTTTTTTCTTTTCAGGATTTTTTTTTTTTTTGTTACTCTGCTTCTTATATACAATTTAATTACGTTTAGTTTTAAGTTTAAGTTTTACAATTTGCTTTTACGCCTAGAAGTATACTTTAGTTTTTCTTCTGCCTTTTCTGCTTCTTGTTTTACTCTGCTTGCGTTTTCATATTCGTTTTATATTTTTGCTTTTTGTTTTTTTTTTTTTTTTTTTGTTTTTCAATTATTATCTTCATTCTCATTATCTTTTATCAGACACTATCACAAACAGTACGCTTCACTGCCGCAGCCATACCCAGAAAATTCTATTATAGTTGCTTGCACCGAACTTGCAACATTCCAGCGCCGCTTCCTGCCCCTTGCACTATGAGCTAGTTTCGAGTGTTTGCTACGTTGCTATACAAAAAATCTTTAAGTTTAGTCAGTTCGAATGAGCCATCCAAGTTTTTTTTTGTGTGTGTTTTTGTTAATAGGAAACGTTACAGCTCTCTGCTTAGACATCCGTGCCGCAGCCCTCTTGATAGCCCTCATCCGGCGAATTGCGACTGCTGCTAATCAGCGCGCGTTTCAGTGCGGTTACGGGCGGTAGCACGGGCACGCCTCCCTTTTGCCATACTCTTATCGTCTTGGCATTTACGGGCTGCCCATTTGGCAGTATTGAGCAGGAACTGGAGCTCGTTGCAGCTGCCATTTGTGGCGTGGGCGAGGAAGACGCCGAATTTTGACTGCCTCCGCCATCGTGCAGCCTGGGCAAGGTACGGCTGCTAAAGTGTGGACTATTTTGCGCACTTACAGCACTGGGTACTATGCCATGATTGAGCGTGGAGCTGAGCTGTTGCTGCAGCTGCTGCAGCGGATGCATTTGCAGATGATGATTATGTTGATGTTCGGCGCCAGGCACTAATGGCAGCCCATAGTCATTGGGATAACCGCCTATGCCGGCGCCCGCAGAGCCCGATAGATTAGTGGTGGCTGTGGAGGTGGTCGATCCATGTGGCGGCATGCTTGCTGCCGAAGTATCTGGTTGCTGTATTGTAGCATTAAAGTGTGTGCGCGGAAAGGTTTTGCTAAAGTATTCCACGCTGCGCTCATGCAGATCGTACAGCTGACTGGACTCTATGATGGGCGTTTTGTCTGTATAGCGCTTCAGAAACAGATCATCTGCCGAGCTGGCGCCAGCTGCTGTTTGTTCCCACAGGCCCGAAGGATATAGCGAGTCACAGCCATTGGCGCGACTGTACTCGCCGCTAGCTGTGCCCAGCACGCCCACGCCCATGCCGGCCAGCTCCACGGCTGAGCCTAGATTAGCGTTGAGCATGGCTGGTATTTTGAGATCTGCAAACTCATCGCTGCCAAAGCGTTTGGTATCATTAATCAAATCCGGATTATTGCCTGCCGAGGCAGTGGGCGATATAAAACAGCTGGCCGTGGACAGCACGCTGCCCGGATTGTCATAGCTATTGGTGGAGTACGGCAGATCTGTCAGTCTAGGCGGCTTTTGTACCGGATTGGTGCTGCGATGTTCGCCCAAAGCGCTGCCACGTCCGCTGCTCTTACGCTCCAGCGTGCCGCCTGTGCCATCTATGCAATTGGCCACCGCGCCATTGGCTATGACCATGCCACCTATGCTGCCATTACCTGTGGCCGGTTGCGTTTTGTTTGTTATGGAGTTCTGATGATTCACCGATGTTATGACCTCCATATGATTGGGCGTCTTGCTGTCCGCATATGGCTGTCTTTTGACGCGCAACAGCAGACACATGGCCACGGCCAAGGCAAACACTATGAGCGCCACCAGCGCTGCACTTATGCCCACAATCTGGCCGCTGCCCAGCGAGGCCATGCCTGCGGCACGCATGCTCACATGCAGCGTAAAGTTGGCTTCCGCCGTGCCAGCACGATTCTCAGCTACGCAGTAAAACTCACTGGAGTCTGTCTCTTGAGCATTGGTCAGCACCAGCCGTGAGCGTTTCTCAAAGCCGCCATTATTGGCCAGCTCCTCGTACATGTGCACGCGTTGGTAAGCACTAAAGGCGCTATTGTTGGCCAACAGACGTCCATTCCAGTACCAGTTAATGCTGGCCGCGGGCACAGCGCGCGCTCTGCAGGTTATGGAGGCATTTTCACCCATAGATGTTTCCACATAGTGCGATATGGGCAGCATTTCGGGTCGACAGGCAAAGTCATCCACATGCAGCTCTGCGAAGCTGCGATCTATAATGCGTTCCGGACCGCCAGCACATATGGGCGCTACGGGATAAGGTATATTACGCTGCATTAACCAGAGTTTGGCATCGCGTAGACGGCAATCGCAGAGCCAGGGATTATCGTGCAGCTCGATGCCGTGCAGCCGACTAAGCGTTTCGATGGTCTTGGGCAGCAGCTCGCTGAGCTTATTGCCATTGAGACGCAGCGTGGTCAGACCTTGCAGGCCAGCAAAAGCTTGCGGAGATATGGTCTGTATATCGCAGTGCGAGAGATCTAGCTTGTGTAGCGCCGGCGTGCTGCCAAAAGCCTGCGCATCGATCTTGTGTATATGATTGGAGGCTAGTGTAAGCTCGCGCAGCGAGGAGATATAGCTTAGCGCCAAAGAGGGCACTACTACCAGCAAATTATGTGATAAATCCAGTTCCACCAGATTGGTCAGACCCTTGAAGGTCTCACGTTCGATTTCGCCTATTTTACAATTACGCAGATAGAGCTTCTGCAGATTGAGTAGATTGGCGCGCACAAACTGCTCATTGGCCAGCGTTTGTAGCTTATTGCCCGACATGTCCAGCACTTGGGTGGAGGGATCTATGTGCTCGGGTATTTGTATGAGCAAACGATCTATGCACTCGACGGTTTGTTTGCCACCTTTCCATTTACAGGCACAGACAGTCTGACAGCTGCTGAGCTGTGGCTGCATAAGCGCATTGTCCGGTCCCTCATCTACGCCGGGCAGCTGAAAGGGCGCCATATAGTCATCGGTCATGGGCTGACTGTCGGCAACGGAATAGACTTCATTGTTGTTGTCGCGTTGTGCATTGTGCTTGCTGTGGTAGGAGTTGCCCGTAGAGCTGCCAGCGGAATTGGCATACAACAGCTGTTTGTGTGGAGCAGCACTATTGTAGCGCGAGGCGTTGCCAGGACAACTGTGCAGCTGCAGCAGTAGCAGGCAGAGCAGCATTGAGGCAAATCCTTTGATGTGGCATGGCCGCTGCTGCTGATATTTCGCTTTGCTGATATGCATATTGATGATTAGACAGCAGCTGCCTGTGTTTACATGGATATGTGGCTAGTTACTCGCAGCGTGCTTTCTAGCAGCCGCTCATATATGTTGTATGGATATGCAAAGTTGCTTTGACGTTTTTCCAAGTTTTTCTTGAGGTTATGTCATGTGGTTGGTTTTCGTTTTCGTTTTCGTTTTTTTTTTAATTATCGTAAAAGTATAACGCGTTTGTCTCACTTTGGAAATTTCGAAATATATGGTACAAAAAAACAGTCACGAATATACGCACGGCAAAAATATTGGCCAACCGGAAAATTGATTAATTGCCTTGGCTTAAAGGTTCAGTAGTCGCACTGGACCTGAGGCCTTGTGTAGGGCGGCCCTTTGAGGCGCCTCGCGTTAAAGACATTGTTGTTGTTGTAGTTGTTGTGGCTTTTGTTGTTGCAAATATTTTCATGTTTTGGCGTAATTAGCGGCGCCCGGTCGCGTCGTTATTTTTAGTGGGCGTCCGTAGCGAGTTGCGAGTTTTCGGATTTGGTTTTTGCGGGGATTACAGGTGTGGGTTTTTTTTTTTTTTTTTGGGGGCAACTACACCGCGTCGCCAGATGATAATCGTTTTCCGTTGCTTTACAAAGGCCGCCAGACACACACACAGTTACACTAGCACCAACACACACACACACACACGAAAAGGCAGCTAACGAGCGCAGTTTACGCAACTTGCGGCAGGTTCGCTTCTATTTTTTTTATTTTTTTTGTAATTCACCAATTTTTATTTTCGGCCTTTTGCAACGTTTTCGCTTTTCACTTGTTGTTGTAGTAGTTGTTGCTGTTGTGTTGTTGTTGTTGTTGCTGCTGCAGCTTACCACGCAAAGCTTTAATTTTCATCGCGTTTTCGGTTTCGTTACCATTTACTGGGTTTATAAACGTCGTCGTTTTCGTTTTGCCTTATTCGTGGCTAAAATCTCAACACGTAGTACTATATAGTATTACCGACGAACCAACCAAACGACAGGCGATTCCGACAAACCAAACCAAACCGACGCTCTGAGTTTCATTCACATTTAGCCACAATTTTCATCGATTTTCATACAAAAACGCTTTCAACTGTTTCACTTTGAGCAACAAATTTTTAGCCCACTACACCAAGCTCAACATCATCATCATCATCTTCATGACCAACTTCATCATCATCATTTCAACACTGTGGCAGTTACACTTGGCTTTGCTGCCGCCTCTGCCTCTTCTTTTTTTTTATATTTTTTTTTTTTCAAAAAGCTACTCAAACGTTAAGCGCAGCGGACACAGCGCGAAAACAACCGCTCGGCAGCGTTTATCGACTTTGACTGAGTCGTCGCCGTCGCAGCTGCTGCTGCAGAGGCCAGCCGTATCCGTATCTGTAACAACTTGCCACACTTCGGCAAGCACTTCGTTTCAAGTGCTTCGTGTGCAACTAAGCGGCAGAGCGCGTACGTAACTCAGCAAGAGAGCGCTCTTGCGTCTCCTTTTTGGCAACATGTTCGTTGAACCGTTTGAACTTCACAGGCATGTTGCATGCAACATGTCTAGCTGATCGGCTTTAACTGTAAGCGGCAAGAGCGCTACTCAAGCATGAGAAAGCACAGAGCAAAGCAAAGTAAAAGAAAAAATAAACAAACGCTGAGAACGAGGTAAAAGTTGTTTGGGTTGCGACAGAAATCATTTGCAAGCTAAGTTGAGTGTCAGAGATATTTTTTAACGAAATTTTCTGCTTTAAGAGTGCGAATATTTTAAAATACTATTAATACGACAATCAAAACAAAATTTTATTATAAGCGACGCTGGTTAAGCCCACATTTACTCTTAAGAAAAACTTAAGTTGTTTCTTTTTTGACCTACGGGAGCTATATGGTAAAATTTGGTACAGTGCTGGGGAACTCTAAAAAACTTCCAAGTGCAAAATTTGATTACGATATCTTCGTAAACAAACGAAACAGAACGAAGCTTGCACCAAACACGGCTTTTTGACCGATCGGTCCTATGGGAGTTTAATGATATAGTCAACCGATTTTGATCAAATTTGTTACAGTGCTGGGAATCTCTAATAAACTTCCGAATGTCATATTTGGTTACGATATCTTCATAAACAAACTAATTATTCATCTAAAACTTTTGGTTTGTTTCGAGGTCCTCTGAAACACCCCTATATAATGTAACCCCATATCAAATATATATCTCTTACCATCTCTGAGATATAGGCGTGCATACGGACGGACAGACAGGGAGACAGACGGACATCGGTATATCGACTTCTCTAGTCACCCTAATTATACTTTAGGTAACTTTGGGAGGTCTCCGACGAGTCCTTCTTACATACATTTTCAGCTTGCACAAACTTAATATACCCTTTGTATCATACGGTTCCGGGTATAAAAAGATGGCTACACTTATACATAATACGTCTGCCATTATTTTTGGACGATTTTTCTAGCAATTGTGAATATATTTTTATATAATAACCAAGGTCAAGTATTTTTTCGTCTATCGTTCTTTTTTTTGCTTCATCTCGCGGACAATTTTTAAACTCAGTCTGATTTATCCTTTGCATTTAATTTACGGAGTGTAGTGTTGTTTCGTCAATAGATCAATTTAGCTAAGTTCATTGGGCTCCAGTTCATTAGGCTCTAGTTCATTTAATAATAGTTACGCTCATAATTTCCATAAATTTTAAGAGATTTTGCTAAGGTCGAAAATATTTTTTGAAATATCTAGAGAGGAGAAAAACTGCAAACCGATTGATTGTGTGGGACGGATGTGATATGTCGACAAAAGATTAACATCGTTATTTTCAAAAGGTTTACTTTAGGCTTTATACCAAATATGGTGACACTAGTTTATGTAAATATCGAAACCCATTTACATAAAGTTGAATTTTAAATAAGTTTATCGGCGAAAAAAATGTTACGTTAAATATATTACTTACAAAATAAATATTATCCGTATAATGGCTAAGAATTAATACACGTTCTTTGATTAAATGGAGTTGGCAATAATAGAAATAGAATTTCATTTATTCTAAATCTCTCATGCCTCGTTATATTGCAATAAGCATAATTTCGCAGGTAAGAAAACGGCGCAATTCTCCATTCTGGAGGCTTTCTCAGGGACTTGCAGCATCTTTTTTTTTTCAAAAATTTGTGGTCTTTTGCTCATCTGGTATTCCAGTTATCAGTTTTTGTTTTGCAAAAACTGGATTACAAAAGCTGGTCAACTACTATAGAGTCATACAAGTTTCCCACCTCCTCTACTCCATGAAAAATGGAGTAAAAAAAAATCAGTGCTGTGCAAAAATCTCCTCTTGGTTCATTTTATTTCGATTCTTTTGACCCAGCTTCCCAAAAATAAAAACAAATCGAATTTCAACCCGACCACATACCAACAATATGCCAGAAAAAGCTTTGAGAATGTTAAATAACTATCGTTCTGAAGAAACACAAAATAAAACTAAAAGCAAAACAATCAAAAGATTTCGGGCACAACCCCCGATTAGGTACTTAGGTCGCAAACGTCGATCAAAGAAGAAGCAGCGCTTTTTAGTGCCTTGAGAAGTAATTTTGTTTTGACTCAATCATGACTCACATCCGCCAGATACACAAATCAAAGCAAAACCAAACGAAATGAAACGAAGCGCAATGAATGAATGAATGTTTGACTGCATGAATTGGAGTGCATTGTGTGTGTGTGTCTATCTGTACATGTTCATTGAATAACCAGCAAATAAATATCAAATAATTTCACAATAAAATTAAATTTGAATGCCAAGTACAGATGGTTGGGTCATAAAGTATAAGACAGCAAAAAATTGCAAGCTAAAAGCTCCACAAGATAAAGACGCATGTGGGGCTCTTTATTTAATTGAGTTTAATTATGAAATACAATATGCATATATGTATGTATGTACCTATCTATATATAAAGTTACATCTGCTCATACTTTGAGTCGTTTTACCTAAATATGTTGCAGCTTTAAATGATGCCATATATAAGTAATTATTATTTAATTAAATTTTATCTATCGTAGTAAACATTGGTTAGATAATTTAAATTTAATTTGTATAATAATCCTAGTATGAACTCTTCAGCATTTCCTTAGCTTTGTGCTACAAAATTTGAGCTAGTCTGGAACTTAAAACTTTAAGCTAAAGATTATTATTGTTTAATATTTTTTATATTTTTCTAGAAAAAGTTAAATATTTTTTGTAGTCAGCTATCTAGTAAATATACCCTACATTAAAATGGCTGTAATTTCATTGCAACTGACTACGTTTATATTTATGTTTTCTGCTTACTTGAAAGTTTCGTAATTCTTTCAGCTCCAAGTGACAGCTTAATGTCCCCAAGAGCTGCTCTAGTTAAAAACCTTAAGATCTTTATCTTAGCGCTGCTTTTGCGTTAATATATACTTCTTTGCCGTTGCCAGAGAAAACTTGTTTAAATATTAAATATTCCTTGAAGATGTTATTTATTATTTCCACTACTATATTTAAAAATTGCGCATATAAATTTTGCTTTGCTTTTTGCAATTTAAAGATTTAAATCACTCAACTGCAATTTATGTTACCTTATATAAAAATGATAATTTCCGAATTCAAATAAAGATCTTGATTTTGTGTATGTAAGAGTTGATTGCTTTGGCAAACACTTTTTTTTTTTTTTTGGTTGCCTGTTGATCACATGCAGCGTATGAAGAGCAAAAAAAAGCGGCCAACCAAGCCAAAGCTACAAGATAGAAGATACAGATACAAAGACAGATATACCGATAGACAGACAATCTTTTAATGATGCGGCCAAGACTGGGGCTCAGATTGAGGCAGCGCCGGCTGTGGCTTTGGCTGAGACCCAAAACTGTGACTGTGGCAATCTACAACGTGCTACGTACAGAGATACACACACACAGCCCAAGCCACAGCCGCAAAGATACAGATACAGTCAAAGCAACGGAGCAACGTAAACGTTAAACTAATTACCTGGCAGCGTATAAGTTACTTCACCTGCGGGCCACTCGAGGGCAGTGAGTCGTCAGGTAGTTGCTGTTGTTGTTACTAGCAGAGATGGCTTTGCCGGTTTTCTGCTTCGAATTGAGCAAGATGCGTTGGCTGCGACAACAACAACAACAACAAAAACAAGACCCCTAGACCCCAGACCTCGCCGATGACGATGGACGGTACATGATATCTCATGTTGGTAGACAGGAAACGCGTTGTGTTTCTGTCTGTCTTAGCTTAGCTAGTGTGTGTTTGTATCTGTGTCTGTCTTTATTGCATATGAATGAAATTGCATAGTTGGGGCAACAGCAGCAGCAGCAGCAGCATCAGTTTTAAAAGTATCTTGCCAGCTGCCCGCCTAATAAATGCATGAGAAGTTTTCGCAGCAAACTTGTTTTCAAGCCATACTTATGCATATGTTCTATGCCCTAGCTGAGAGTATCTATGTTTCGTCAAGTTGTTGTTATTACTAAAAGTTATTAGTAGAATAATGCCCACAGGCTACTTGGTCTTTCAAGATGTGTAACAGACTAAAGCTGTAAGTTAGTTAAGCAAATGATTTTATACCGGCAAGCGTCTGCCAGCTGTCATTTCGAAATTGTATCTAGATACATTTGGGTTCTAAGAAGTGTGGCTAAAATTAGGCGGATCTGGTGGTGCTTGCCTATGAGCAATTTTTTTTACAAATCGAATGCATTTGTACGAATAAATATTTTAAAATTGAAAATATTTTTAAAATTTGTATTCTAAAGGTTTTTTTACAAGTCGAACGTATTTGAGTGGCTAAACATTGAGATTTTAAAAATTTTATATATTTTTTTTATAAAATCTTTATTTGGCAGATATTCAAAGATACAATTGTTTTTATTGTTTAGATGCAAGTGTAGAGGTGTAGATGAAACCAAATATGACCGTTGAGTAAATTTAATTTAATTATTATTTTTTTTTTTAATTTTGCGTTCTAGGACGTCAATTTAATGTTTAAAAGCCTTTTCGTGAATTTAAGTATAATTGCATTATCATGTACTTGTAATAGACTTTTGCATAAAATTATTTGTTTCGAGTTTTGCATATTTCTTCCAAATTGAACTGTTACAACTTTTTATAATTTTTAATTGAAGTTTAAGCAAATTTAAGCATTATTTTTACAAATATTTTCATCGTAGCTGGACAAGGAACAAGCAACTACCCTCTACGATTTTTAAAAGTAATAATACTTTTCGATTCGTAGATATAAAATATTCTCTAAAAATTTTTGTTTTTAAACTAAACACGTTACGGCTTAAGGCCCATACGCAGTTCGAAAAATTTCGGACGGAATGGCAAAACTTCATATAAAAAATAAATCACAAATGGGAATTTTCGAACTACGTATGGGCTTTAAGTTAAAAAAACAGTGTTTTGATTTACTTGTGAGTTTTATTTTATCGATTTTTTTGTCATTTAAATTGTCACTAATGCTCTTTATACAAAATTTTTAAAAGCTGAAACTTTTTCTTAAAAAAGATTACAAAATATATTATAACAAAAAACGATTTAACGATTTAAAAAAAAATCCTTTTAGGCTGCTACACTTTCTTTAAAAAAATTAAAATAGTTTGAAGTTTAATTAAAATACATTTTTTTAAATCACTTTTTCTTAAAAAAATAAGAAAATTTAATATGCATTTTGCATTAATGTCACAAGAAGAAAAAGTTGCAGCTAAAGAAAAAAAAATTTAATTATATATGATTTCATGTTACTTTTATTTTTACCCAAGCCAATGGAAATGTGCTGAAATAATAATGTTGCTGAAACCGAACAAACCTGAACGAGACGCTTCATCATATCGTCCAATTAGCTTGCTGGTGACATTCTCTAAAATATTCGAAAGGATTCTATTAAGAAGATTGTCTGTGGATTTGGAAAACCTGAGCATTATACCCGAACATCAGTTTGGGTTCAGAAGAGGACATAGCACAATAGAACAATGTCATCGTATTGTTAAAAAGATTGTAGATGCATTCGAAAACCAGCAGTATTGCGCTGCTGCATTCCTTGATGTTAAACAAGCATTTGATAGGGTGTGGCACTCAGGCGTCCTATATAAAATCAAGAAATGGCTTCCAGCACCGTACTTCCTGCTTTTTAAGTCCTACCTTTGCAATAGAAAATTTTACGTTCAACATGCTGACATGCTCGGAGCTGTACCCAATAAATGCTGGTGTGCCACAAGGCAGCGTACTTGGGCCGGTGCTATACACAATTTTTACAGCAGACCTGTCGATAACTAACAATGTTGAGGTTGCAACATATGCCGACGATACTGCAATTATTTCAAATAGCGAGAGCTCGGCTGACGCATCCCGGTATTTGGATTACTCGAAGCATGGTTAAAAAAGTGGAGAATTGCAGTAAACAGTCAAAAATCAGTCCAAGTAACTTTTACTTTGAGGCGTGGAAAATGTCCCCCAGTTACCCTTATTGGTTTGTCGATACCGGAAGAAGAAGAGGTTAAATACCTTGGCGTGTACTTGGACCGAAGGCTCACCTGGAAAAAACACATTAGGTGTAAGCAAACCCATCTCAAAGCTAAGACTAGGTAAATGTATTGGCTTTTAGGACCTCGGTCCCAACTCAGCTTGGAAAATAAAATCCGTCTTTACAAAGCAATTTTAAAGCCAGTATGGACCTATGCCTTGCAACTTTGGGGTACGGCAAGTACATCTAATATCGAGATACTTCAAAGATACCAATCAAGCACACTCAGAAATATTGTCAGGGCACCCTGGTATGTTAGTAATTATCAAATACACAAGGACCTCAACATATGTTATGTAAATGATGAAATTAAGCAACGTACATAAACATACATAAACAGACTAAATTTTCATGAAAACTCATTAGCTATAAACTTATTAGATAATAGCGCAGATACTAGACGATTGAAGCGATATCATATCCTAGATCTTCCCCATAGATTCTAAATTAAAACTAAGTCTGCTTAATGTTATATTGGTTTAGCTCATTGGAGTCAAGCCAATCATAGAAATATTTTTTTGTAAGATGTTATAAAATTTGTTGAATGTCCTTTGGACAGATTACAAATAAACAAATATAAAAAAAACTTTTATATTTTCTTAAGTGAGCATAACAATTTTTTTAAGATAACATTTTTGCTTATTTTATTTTAAATTAATTAAAAATTATTATTAATTAATTTAATTTATTAAATTATTATTATTTTATTTTTTTAATTAATTAACAAAATAATACATTTTTTTCATTATGTCAATCAACTTTTTGTTTTTTTAAACATAAAGCTTTTATTAATTTTAAAATTTGATTTCATTTTATAGAGTAGTTTTATTTTTCTATTGACAGATAAAACCCATTATTTTCCATAAAAATATTTAGCAAAAATATTTTTATTTATCAGTAGAAGTTATACTCTATAAAATGAAATCTAATTTTCAAATGTTTTTTTAGTTACTAAAAAAATTTGAAGAAAATGTTTTTAATTTTTTTTTTAAGTTTTTAAAAATAAAAAAATGTTATAATCGAAACAAAAAAAAGAGTGCTGTTTTTGTTGACTATGCACAGATAACAAGATAAATGTGTATTTTGAATACTTTGAAGATTCTTAGATTTTTTATAGAGGACCTACCAAATATAGCTCGAAATGCATATTTTGTAAGGCACAGTCCGAAAATTTTATTTTAAATCAATAAAAATAAAGCATCCAAATAATATAAAGGGAACATAAGTAAAGCGGACACTTTTTAAGCCAATCTTTCAGATTTGAATGATTTTTACATATTTAATGGAGATAGTTTCCAATCTGGACCACATAAATTTGTTATTTTCAAAATTCTGATTATTTATTTAACAAGCCTTATTTCGTAAGCGAATTTCAATAAAATGTAAAATTTTGAGTTAAACAAAACTGGATTAAAAAAAAAAATGTTTTAATTACATTTTTATAATTTTTTATGAATTTTTTTTTACATTTTCAAACTATTTTTTTAAAATTCTGATTATTATCGCATTATCGGTAAAAGACTTTACTTTGACAAGCTATTGCAATGAAAGTTTAATTTTTAATTTAAAAAAATTGTAAACTTTTTTTTTTTTTAATATTTTTAGATTATTTTTTTCCCAAATTCTGTTTATTATAGCGTTATCGATAGCAGATTTTTCTTTGAGAAGCCGTATATCGTAAGCGATTATTATTATCGCATTATAGGTAAAAGACTTTTCGTTGACAAGCTATTGCAATGAAAGTTTAATTTTTAATTTAAAAAAATGGTTAACAAAATTATTTTTTTGTTTTTATTTTTTGATATTTTTAAATTATTTTTTTCCAAATTCAGTTTATTATAGCGTTATCGATAGCAGATTTTTCTCTGAGTAGCCGTATCTCGTAAGCGAATATTAATACAAAATTATATTTACATTTTTTTCTTTTCAAATTTTTTTATTTAAACATTTTTTTTTTTAAATATTTCTAGCTTGTTTAAAAATTATTTTAAATTAAAAATACAAGGTATGACGAATTCATTCCTATTATTTACAAAGTTTTGCTAAATTGGGGAATGGAATACTCTCTGGAATCGCATAAAACCTCGGAATGATTATAAAATAAAATAACTACGAATATTCGTTTTGAGATTTAACGATACATTTTATTTGTAACAAATGAATATCCTGATCGCGTCTCGAGATATTTGAACAAAAAATTCTAGTCCATAAAATACGCTATAATTCGCTGAACAACATTATCATCTACAATTGACTCTATATACCAGACATAGCGTCAGGGCCGTAGCAAGAAAATCCGGGCCCGTGGGGAAAAGTACCGACCACTATATTACACCTTTAGCGTGAATCATTGTGTTCTGTAAGTACGACAGTAATTACAACGGGCCCCTGAGATAACTCCGGGCCCGGGCGGAATCCACCCCCTTCCACCAACCCTCTCGTCGGGCCTGCATAGCGTAAAGAAATCAATCATCTTAAAAACAGTTATTTGTAGAAGATATTTTAGTAGAACGATATTATACAGAATATTAAGTTCAGCAATTCTTTTAATTGTTTAAAACGCTAATAAGGCGCAATAAAAACGATTAGTCTTTTTGTCGTGAAGATGCATGTCTTTTAAAAAAATATTTATTTCATTCGAATCAAACGAAATCTGCAATATTGGAGCCGAGTCTTCGTTGCTTTAGTTGTTTAAGTAAATTTTCACCAAAATTGTTATTTGCCCAAACACTAAATACCAGATTTCTTAGGGACTTGTCAAAATTGACGTTATATTATATCTTTGATAAAGATCTGAGTTTGTAATACCTACAATTAGATTTGTATTTCCAGCAGAAAATTCCAATCGTTATTTTTTTCAAGATCTTCCATAATGATACTCATAACAACATGCAAGTTAGGTTCATAAAGCATAAAAACTCAAACTACAAGTGTATCTTAACTTCGTTTCCGCCAAGTTATCGTATCTTATTTTTTCTGCTTTTTTTTTTTTTTTTTTTTTGTTTTTATCTAAGCTTTATTCATGCAAAAAAGAAACCTGCAAACTGCTCAAGTTCCAATTCATTGCATGCTCAATGCTTGAAGTACTTGCCATGGACACTTGTAAGAAGCAGCAGAAAAAGTCGAAGAAATAAAAAACGTTCACAAAAAAAAAAAATAATACGAAAAACAAACTTAATAAATAAGAAACAAAAACCGAACCACCTACAATGTCAGCAACATTGATTAAGGTCAGTTATGGCTCTCGATTTTCCCTCAAATTTGGTAAGAAATAATAGCAACAATTTTATAAACAAAAAAAAAAAAAAAAGTGAAACTATGAAAAACTTGCGCACTCAAGCATTATATATACACGATCTTTGTTGTTGTATAAGTATTGTATGCTGTTGTTTTAACGTATGTACAGCGAAAGTAGAACTTGTATCTTGCAGCTACTAAATTGTATCTCAACTTGTACTATGCGAATTTCCAAAGCGGAAATGCGGGTGAATGCAAGATAAAGAGAGAGTGCGGGATTTGGCGATGGCGGTGCTTTATGGTTACGCCAGGCATAAGCGGTACAGCTTTGTGGCAATTTGTTGACTTTCACAATTTCTTCGTCTACTTCTTCTTTTTCGTCTCTGACTTACTTCACTTCCGCTCCGCTCGCTCGCTCTCTCCACACCACTCTCTCTCTCTCTCTCTTTGTCACTCTACGCAGTGTTGGCAATTAGCCGCACTTAATTGGCCAAATGTTGTTTTGCGTTACGCTTTCTGCGCGGCAACGTTCAAAGCTTGAGGCAACAACGTCGACTGCAGCTAATCTTTGCCAAAGGCAACTGACGCTCCCTTTGCCCTTGCCCTCACGCCCACAGCAAGTTGTAATGCACGAGGTCAGCTTGAGCAGTCACCAAGGGATATCATCTGGAGATGAAAATCCCGCGAATTTCAATCAAAATGAAAAAAAAAAGAATTTCATCAAGCTCATCGGGAATTATATATTGGTTAGAAAGAAGAAAATATGTATGTGGACCCTCACTGTCAATGGTTTGGAAATGCTTTATTGAATTTTGTCGTTGGCATCGTTAAGAGGAAGGCCGAATGGTGAGCTTATTTAACTATTTATATTTTAGTATTTAAATTTTAACGTCGTTTCATAACCGTGGACGTAACATGACGCCATCGCAGCACTACAGAGATCAAGGAACAGTCTAAGCAATGGACTTCTCAATAAGACAGTTTTCCGGGTTCCATACGGTATCATTTACAAAGATTATTTTGAAAAGGGTGAAACGATCACTGGTGGATATAATTTCTAGAGCTGTTATATAGATGTACTTGAAATAGGTGCCAGATCCTGGGTTTTTTTTTTTTAAATTTATTTCACCTGTCCCTATAACACCCAAATTTTTGTATTTAATTGAATTGTAATACAATTGTGTAAAGTTATTTGTTGAAATAATTAACACCATTTAATTAAACGTGCAGCATCATAACTCTTCAAAACGTCGACGATTTTCTTTTATGATTTGCATTTACACTTTTATTGGGTATATTGGCTTAATTTTAGTTGTAAAGATCGTAATAGGTGCGGACTGCGGACAACATAAGTTGTTTTTATTTGTCGTAGTCAAAACGACGAACGATGCACTTTGTGTAAATTTTAGTTGCTCGAGTGCAGTTTTCTTCTGCTATAAATTGTAATGTAAAAAAAGATTCAAATTAAGAAGTTATCTTTCCTGTAGCGATGATTACTTGACGAGCTATCTAAGTGAAGAACTTTTTAAATTGCGATTTTGGTGTTGATGATGAGAGTTTTTTATGAGCTAGTTTTACAATGGAACGCAAAGCAGACCCACATGGCAAAACAGGAAACACAACGCCCTCTGCGTATATTTGGTTTTTGTTGGCCATTAAAATTTCCAGATTTTGCATATAGTAATGATATGAACAAGTGATATTTTTTTGTAGGTAAGCCCCTGATCGACACGACCCTATCCGAATTTTTAACGCGAAATTGCTCTGCTCAACGTACAGAGTGTAACATATACGTCCCGCCTAAATATTAAAGTCGATGATATTTTAGAATTTAATGACAACTATGCCAAAAAAAAATGATTTGTCCCATTGTACCTTGGTCTTTGCGAAAGCTCTTTTTCGTATACGCACAGAGGCACAAAAAATTACATTAGTAGTTTGGCCCAAGAATACAAAACTAGTGGTAACACGTCGAACCTTTTTGAACATCCGACGTTTTTTGAGTCACTAAATCCGATGGAGACCATACAAATTTATTTAAGTAAGTCACATTTTTATGAAACTTCTTCGCATAAAAAACCAAAAATCGATACCGCATTAGCCTTAATGATTGCATCAGGCGTCCAGCCTTTCCGGATGGTAGACAACTTTGGTTTCCGAAATTTCGAAATTCACTAAACTCGTGTTCTACAAAACAAAAAAAAAAATTTCTCAAAATATAAGATAGAAGTAATTTGAAATTCCACATATTTTTGGCCAGTCAAAATATAAGCCGAGATGCAAATCCATTGAGCTTTTGAAAGATTAGTATAAACAATTAAAAAAATTTAACTAGGAATTATTCTACTTTCATGGATCTGACAGTGTTGGACTACAAAACTTAGTCAAAAAATATTAATGCACTTCTGCCACTTCTACTGAAAGTGAAAGGACGGCTCTTCAGTAGAAGTAGCCTTATAGTTTTGGACAGAAGAACCCGACTAAAACCTAGAAATGTGGACTTGTTGATCTTCTGCCACAAAAAGCAGAAAGAGATAGATAATTTATTTTTCATTATTAATTGTTGAATGATTTTGGTTTTTTAAAATATAATTTTAAAAGGATCTCTTTTAACAATGCTATAAATAAAACTCTTCTATTAAACATTTTGAAATACTCTTTTTGTAATTATTAGAATGTGACCCTTTTTTGTATACCATGTTTCAATTTGTTCTATAGTACTATCGATAGTATTGATAGTTTCAAATATCGAAGTCTAAAGTATCGAGTGGTGGCACTAACGATAGTATCCCACCTCTAATACATACCATATTTGCAAAAATTTACACTATTTTTTATATACTTAAAAACTATAGACTTAAAAACGGTCGTCATCTTTTTCAATCTTTAGTTAACTCAAATTAATGGTCAGTTAAATTATTTCCAATTATAATAATCAAAAAACAATGCACGGAATTGTTTTGTTTCGATAGACCTTCCTTGAATGGGACCATGAAACCTAGTATTTTAAAGAGATAAGGAAATTAAAAATATTGCTACAAACAATCATTGACTTACCAAGCTGCCCTCGCAATTGAGTGCGTGTAACAAAAAAACAATTCCGTTTCCAATAAAAAAAATCTCGACCACCTTCTTGCTGCCTGCCATTGACTAGAGTAAGTAAGTATCCCACTTCTACGAATATAAATTTAAACTAATGCAAATACAGATGCTTCAATAAAAAAAAATTAACAAATAAAACATTTTTTATTGAAATAGTCACCAACTTACCAAGCTGCCCTCGCTACCAAGTGTGTGCGACAACTTCCGCTTGCTGCGGCTGCTGCATGTTGAGGAAGCAGGTAACAGCAGCAGCAACAGCAACTGTAAAATCTTTTGCCGCATGTTGTAATTAAAAATCGCGGCCGCTGCACAAAAGCAGCAGCAGCAAAAAAGATTGTTGCATGACTTCAACTACAGTACAGTAACATATCTGCCGCTAAGTAGCTGCCGCACTCTCTGTTAACCCCTTAACATGCCGCTGTAAATTCTCAAAGATTTGCGGTAACTGTTTCGCATAATTTAAAAATCACCTGCCGCTTTTTGGGGCGGCTTCATTTGTGGAGCTTCTGTGTTTACCTTTTAACCTTTATGCTTATAATGCTGAGCCTAATTGCCCTTAATTTATTTAACTTCAAGCTGTGCGCCACTTTGCCTCAGTAGCTGCTGCCCTCCTCCCAGCTAGTTGCCTCTTAGGGAAGCGCACTGGTGACGCCAACGGCAACTGTTACGCGCAGTGTCAAGGGTTTCTTTGGCACTGGGTCGTTGGGTCTGTCGGTCTGATGCCTGCTCCTGGGTTGGGTCACTTGGGACGTGGTCCTCAATGATTTAACGAATGTCCGTTTGACTCATGCAAAACTCAAATGTTGCGTCAACTTGGACGCTTCCTCTTCGTGTTGTTGGTGTTGTTGTTGTTGTTGTTGCCGTTTTAGTCGGTCGGCTTGTGGCACTTAAAACATTCTACGACTGCGAGCTGTCGACTTTGGATTTCCAACAACAACAACAAAAAGAACAACATCCAATACTTGGTTACAATTGAAAAGACATTTCCACGCTTTGCTGGCAATGACGCACTGTGGGATGATTGCGCTCAACAGGTGCCAAAAATTAAAATCAGTTGGGAGTAAATGGCTGTTGTGCCTCGGAAATTTCGTTGTTGGAATTATTTAGATAATAATAATACAAGCGGCATAAAGTATGGAAACTTGGAAAAATCTGCAGATGTTTTTTTTTTGTTCTGAAACTACCGAGTATAATTAAGGGCGTCCGTTTGTTTGAACGTCTAAATCTTGGAGACTATTAACTAAGTTAACCAAACTTGAGATTTTGACTTCTTACATGTTCGATCAAGTTGTTTTTACTTCTGCCATGCCTATTCACGCCTCCATGTAAGAAGTTGGAGTCTGTTGACTGTAGGCCTTAAAATTGACAGTGGCAATTTCTAGTCGACGTAAATTGTTAATTTTTATTTTTAATTGGCTTTTTTTCAGAACTTTTACATTCCTATTACATACATACTACGTAAATGTTCGTATGTATTTGGGGTGCCACAGAAATCTCAAGAGATTTTGGGTACAGTTTGAAACCAAATATCTATAAAAACCAAATCAGAGATTTCACTTTTCAGACAATTGTGTTCCGAATGTTTACGAAAATACATTTATGAATTTTAAGAGTTATTTAAAAAAAGTCAATTTATTATGAGATTTTTGCTTCTTTTCGTTTTCAATTTCTGATAAATAAATTTGAATAACAACAAATGAGCTTGAATGACAACCCTACGAGTCATCAGTTGTCAAGCTGTCAGTAGCATTGTGAATGGCAAAATGAATTTGTTTACATTTACATTTATTTTTGGATTTTCTTTTGATTTTAAAAACTTCACCCAAAACGCTTTTTTGCCTTTTTCATCTAAAACTAAATTCGTGTTAGGCAATTAGTATTTCAATTTTGAACTAAATGTCAAATTATTGACATTTATTTATTAACTAGGTGGCAACTCCTTAGCTCGAGACGGTTTTGCACGTTGACACAGTATGGTATATTTTTGTAAAAACTAAATACTTCGATTTATTAAATGATAGAGAAGCTCAAAAATTAAACAACCTTTTTAAATAAGTAATAGTTTCTTTAAAAAAAAATTGGTTTTATTGGTGAATTTTATCAAATCTCGAGCAAATTTAGTAGAGATTTAAAAGCGTCTCTAAAAGGTGGCACCGACAATTGGAATTGTAGAGAAATTGTAGGGAAATGGTTTTCTGTAGCACCCTTGTATATTTTATTATGTAAGTTACTAAGAATTTTAACTTTATATTTTGAATATTCCAAAATTATTCAATATTTTTAAATGAGTTGCGAAATTAGAATCTACATGTAGCCACAACCGTTTTCAAACTGACTTAAATTAATCCGAAAGGTGCTAAATACTGACCTGGATTCCAATTGCAAGGCTTTACTTTGGTTTGATAGCTCTCAGTTTGTTTAATCTGTTTTGGCTTTTATTTTGCTCCTCAAACATTAATATATCATTTTTGTTGTTGATACTTGACTTGAAAAAAAATCCTACATTAAAATATTTTCATAGCTTAATAATTTTCATTTATAAGTAACCCAATTATAATATTTAATCAATTTTGTGTACACATTTGTCATTTATTTGAAAATTTTAAATGTGTCGTGTCGTAGACCACTGTTGTTAGTACTCTAGTCTCTTAAGTAAACTATTGTATAATATTCTTAAATTAATAAATAAATAAATATAAACACGCATTTTTAACAACATGTTGCACTAGAATAATAATAATTTTCTGAGCATTGAGCAAATAACTTCAAAGTTAAGCCTTTTTGTGGATTATATTTGATTGAGGCACTGCTGACATTTGTTGGTCTTATGGTTAGTGTGATTTCTTTAAAAGTTTCTTAGGGCTAATGTGAATCAAATGAACTAAAGCTTGTTTGATTTATTATAATTTTGTTTATTAATACTTGGTGCTTCGTTTGACTTCTCACTGTTTTACAAAATATTATATTTAATAATGTTTAAATAATATTTTAGTATAGTAGTATTTTTAATACAAATATGCAACAACTTGCTAGCGACATCCAGCGACAACAGCCTGCTTGCGCCATCTGGCGACCACAGTAAAAAGATAAATAAATGCTGATGATTACTTTATAATTCAATAAATAAATATTAATAACATAGCTAGTTCCCAAGTTCTTAGCTAGTGATAAGCTTAGGCTACGCTTCAAAAGTATATTTATTTAAATGCCGAACGAATCTCTATCTTAAAGAATATTAATTTTTGAGCTCAAAATATCTAACCTTGAACCACTGTGCGCTGCTGCTGCACTTAAAAAGCGCTAATTATTTTGCAACTATTAAGATTTAAGCGTCCTTCTCTCTCTTCGAAGTTGCAGCAGAAGCAGCGGCAGCACTAACAAGAGCAACCAGAGAGAGAAGCAAGGCAAATGTTTTATCTGTTGGCATTAAGCCGCTTAGTGCAGTTGTCTGGCTGGTTCCCCTGGCACTGACTGCACCTCCTCTTGCACCACTTTCGCTACACACTCGCACTATCTCTTGTATTCCCCACTCTCTCGTTTTTAGCATTTAAACTGATTTGGCCGCTGCTTCTTCTCGGCTACCCGCTGCCCTTGGGCCAATGCTTGCTGGGCAATTATTCAAAGCGTCTAAATTAGGTAATTGCCCTTTAAAGAATCATTCTAATTATTTATGTTTATGTGTGTGTATCTTTCTCTCTCTCTCTCTGTGAGTGTGTGTGTGTGTGTGATTGTTTGTGCGTGTGTGTCTAAAGCACTTGCCTGCATTTCAACGTTGTCATCGTGCTGGGTTTCGCGTCCGGCTTGCCCCTGGCTTCTTCTTCCCGCGTGCTCTCTCTTCCTATCACTTGTTTGCGGCCTTGATTAATGGAGTCGTCCTGCGGCCGTTGTTCATTCCAAAGCTGCCGGGAACAGCCCCAAAAACGACAACATAACCAACACAACCAACAACAATAACAACAGCAGCAAAAACAACAATCAACAGGCTTGACTGTACTCCGCCGTCGCGTCGTCGTCGTCTCCTTGACTTGTTTTGTTTTAGATTTATGTCAAATTGTCCGTCTGTGCAATGCGGCGCGACGCTTTTAAGCTTTTCAATCAAAACGAGTTTAAGTGGTTTTCATTTTTGGTAGCCAAGCCAAATTAATTGCTAGTCTAATCAGTTTGAAGCAATTTCATTGTATCTGTTAGTATCCTGTATAAGCATGCAACTCTCGATGCCTTTTTAAGAACATTGAACTATTTAGAAGCGACAATCTCATAGATGAAATAGACACACGCACACAATCATATTTGCACACACTCATACAAACACACAAAGTGCCATGTGCACCTGTGCAGCACATCCTGTGCACATATAACATTTAATGGCCAGCTAGCTGAGCTGGCCAAAAGCAAAAACAGAGCTTAAAAAATGTGGTATGTGGTACAGTCGAGGCGCTGCCCGACAGTGGAATACCCTGTACCTTTTGTGTAAAAAAAATTTTTCCTGCATATTCCATCTAAGAACTTTCCAATTGGATTTTTTTTTTTTTGGTGAAATTCGATATTTATACCAATAAGTTCCCTAAATTTTTACCCATTTTGATGAAACTCGAATGTTACAACAAAGAACTTATTTAAAGTATACTAGGTAAGTTTCAAGTTGTGGGCTGTGGGAGAAAACACGGTAAATGGATTGCGGGGGGTTGGGGGACCGCATCGATAAAATTTGGATGTGGATTTGTTCATTAGAGCCACATGAATGAGCTTACCAAAAATTGTGATTCTAGGTCACTTGTAGCCATAATTGCGTAGAGTCAAATATTGACGCAGTTTATTGGCAAGGGGAGGTGAAATTTGCACATTTTTGACTATAACTTCTGTTGTATTTGTCCAATTTTTGTAATTTCTTACACATAGATGCATGTATCCGCATCGCTCTGTTAAATTTCAAATGAAAATATTAAACGGTATGGCTAAAAACCGTGAAAATCTACAGCGGGGGAACGGGTAAAGATATTAACATGATTCAACAAACTTCATCTGCTCAGGAAATATGCGCACCAGCAGGAAAAGTTCCGTGTCTCAAGCTCTTATAGTCTCTGAGATCTAGGCGTTCATACGGACGGACGGACGGACATGGCTAAATCGCTACCCGAGGTTATGATAAGCATTTTGGTATAAAGGACTTGGGGTCTGCCACGCCTCCTTCTGTCCGTTACATACATTGCACAAATTTAGTATGGTAAGCTTATTCATGTGGCCCTAATGAACAAATCCACATCCAAATTTTATCGATGCGGTCCCCCCACCCTCCGCAATCCATTTACAGTGTTTTCTCCCACATCAAAATGGGTAAAAATTAGGGAACTTATAGGTATAAATATCGATTTTCACCAAAAAAAAATAAATTCCAATTGGAAAGTTCTTAGATGGAATATGCAGGAAAAATTTTTTTTACACAAAAGGTACAGGGTATTCCACTGTCGGGCACCGCCTCGACTGTACCACATTTTTTTTTTTGTATTTGGGAGCTGAGGTTTCCGAAAATGCAGGTGTTGCTGCAGCTGAAGAACACAGCGAAGAGTCAAAATTAAAAATAAGTTGTGCTGGAAGACCTCTTTTTCGTGAAGACTATTGATGAGTCAAGCGGAGTAGTTCGTGCGCAATATCGAGTTTAAAATTTATAAGGGGCATTTGCGTGGTCTTGTCTTGTGCTTGCTTTAGATCTCTGCGGTATTGCAGCCAACTATTCACCACTGCCATGTTTATGCAACAAAACACAATGCGCATATACTATTTATTGGAACGATAATGGATTTTATACAATTCCAAATAACATGTCTGATAGATCCACGCCACCCATGTTCTTAGCGTACAACAGCAGGGCGCGAAATTTGAATGATTTTTTATCTTTTCGACACCATCGAGTGCATTGCGGCAGGTCTCAACCTTTACAGGGATCCGCGGCCTAATTTACCAAGTTCCTTTTCTGTCTTTAGCATACAATTTTTAAGACGGTTGTTGCGAATCGTACCAACGCACAGTGGCACGGAATCCAAAAAAACGTTGCAAAAATCATATTTTCTAAACCAATTGATATATTTTTATGAATTAAATTGTAGTTGAAAGAAAAATTTTTAAGCTTTAAAATAAGTAATAATTATGATACGACATCTGAGAGCTGTGCAACATGTTGTGGAAGTTGGATTTTGTTGCATGTGCAATATTTGTATATAGGCATTTGTAGAAGAAATTTTGATGATATATTTTTGTTCATAATTTTATATTTCAGTCAATAAATTTAATGTAACAATGCTTTTTTATTATAATATATTATATTATTTGTCTTATCAGTAGTTTTTTGTAAAATAATCATCCACATTTACATTTGAAGGAATATCTAAAAGACTTGTTAATTCTGTATTGGATTTCATATCCACGGGATGCAACTAGTCGATCTGAAGAGGCTGCCAACATATTAAAAAGATCCTCGTTTTCCCTTGATCGTGATATTTTACATGTATTCATAGCTCTGAATTTTTTATAATCCTTGTTTCTCGTTTCTTGGGTTTCTTCTGACATCTCCCCAATGGGTAGGCAATGATATTCAATTATAGTTTGGCCATGTGCCAAAATTTTGTGAAGCGTGGGAGTCAATTTTTTTCCTCGATATTTTTCCATAATAAATACTTTCACTGCAACACGTGATCTTGTAAAGTCAAAACCAGACTATGATATTTCAGAAATATTCAGGCAAATATATACAGAGTTTAACCCTATATCCACAAGCCTAACAGGTAAAAAAGTAGTTGCATTAAATTTTTTTAGTTGATGCCTAACATTATAAAGGGAAAGGTTACATCCCTATCCGTATGATTTCAGTTCAACTACCTAAACATGCAAAAAATTTGAATTTGTCTTAATAATAATTAATCTACCTTTTTTGAAATGTCACAGGTAGGTGCTTTTTTATTGTCAAATACAAAAATATAAGCAAACATCTCTTAATTTAGTGGATACATCTACTGCGTGTTCTTCTTCTTCTACCTTCGGTAGCATTTTTGGAAGTGGATAAAGGTGGATAAAGGTGGATAAAGGCGAACATAAACTTTATAGAGTAGGTAAATAAATTGATAACAAAAGCATTTATGTTAAATTGAAAAAATGTAAAAATATGTAATATAAAATATTTTCTTCCAAAGTTGAAAAAGTGGTCCAAATATAGTGGTTCAGTTAAACGGAAGTATTGAAAAACCCAGAAAAGATATGAAGTCATTTTTTTTTTCTTATAAGTTTAAATTTCATGTACCTTTTTATAGAAACTAAGAAAATAGGGATTGGTTGCGTAGTTTTTCCACAAAACAATCTTAAACACGAATTTTTATTCCAAAAATTGCGATTTTTTTCAAAGTTGAAAATATACTCCACTTTGAGCGGCTGTATCAACTAAACTATTCATCCGAATTGAAAAAAATTTTGCATGTATTACATTTAAAAAATGGTTACATCGCAAAATCGATTTTTGCAACGCTTTTGCGGCTGCCGTGCCAGTTTATTGGCAAGGGGAGGTAAAATTTGCACATTTTTGACTATAACTTCTGTTGTATTTGTCCGATTTTGTTCATTTTTTACACATAGATGCATGTAACTACAACGCATCGCTCTGTTAAATTTCAGATGAAAATATGAAAAGGTGTGGCTAAAAACCGCGGAACTCTACTGCGGGGGAACGGGGAAAGATATTGACATGATTCAACAAACTTCATCTGCTTAGGAAATATGCGCACCAGCTGGTAAAGTTTCGTGTCTCTAGCTCTTATAGTCTCTGAGATCTAGGCGTTCATACGGACGGACGGACGGACGGACGGACGGACATGGCTCAATCGCTACCCGAGGTTATGATAAGCATTTTGGTATAAAGGACTTGGGGTCTGCCACGCCTCCTTCTGTCCGTTACATACATTGCACAAATCTAGTATACCCTTTGTACCTATAGGTACAGGGTATAAAAATGTGAGTCAGTCCAAGGCAGTGACCGGTAGTAGGATACTCTACACTCAGTTGTCGCAAAAAAATTATTAGCTGTGCCAAATTTTGAACTGGTGCGTTGATTGGCCTTTTCAAGGCAAATGATTAACGTGGCGCGTTGTTTGGAGAAAATGTCAACTTTTTATTGCTTAATATGCTCACAAAAGTCTTTGACATTTTTCCTTAAAATTGGATGATGCTGTGGCAGCTTAGGTCTCTCAGATCTAATTATGCACTGTGACCTACAGCCACATAAATTTACAAAAGAAAATAATTCAAAGAACTTGACCAATTGTCATCACCTATGAGGTAAATCCAGCGTTCGAAATTAGTGTCGTCCTATTGAAAAAAAAAGTCGCTTAAATTTGGATATTATTTCAGATAGCCCATGCGGAGCAGCAATACGCAATTAAACGACTTTAGAGTTTAAGGCACGGGGGAATAAAATCTAATTCCGCAACGAACTCAGAACTATGTACATTGGGCGCCAAACTGTTGTAAATATAAGTGGAATTTATTCCTTCTGTCAATTATTAGTACCCCAAATGTGTACGTAATACTTTTATTTTACCAATTAGATGAAAAAAAATATTTTGGACCCCAAATTATATTTTATTTTTATGATATGCGAAGTCAGAAAAACAAACCCCCAATTGAAAATTTTAAAGAGAAATAACACAGTAAAAAATGATTGAAGAAGGGATATATTTCGTAACTTCGAATAGCAATAACGTGATGGGCCAATTCTGACGGATTCGGAATCTACGCAAATTACTTCGGAAATGACCCTTGGAAAGCTTTCCAACAACTAAACCATGTTAACCTGTGCTATAATTAAAAAATTCGTTTGAAAAAAAATTAATATTAAGTGTCCTAGAAATTTGTTTTTCGAGCTTGCCTAACTTCTTATGATGAAATTATGTAATTTTTAAAACCATTTTGCTCTTAAAAAGCTATGAAAAGCACTTATTTTAAATTTTGTTTAAAAAAAATCATTTTTGAGTTCTGAAACGTTAAACTTAAAACCCCAGACTAATTTGTAGTAACTTGTTGTATAAACTTTGTCTCGAACTATAATACCATACAGCCACTCAAAAAAATCATTTTCGGGTTTAAAGGTTTTTAGGAAAACTGATTCCATATTCAAGTTCTATTAAAAACTTAAATCGTGTTATTTTAAAAGTTAAGTCAGAGTTCTGAGTTGCTGGGGTATTTTCGACATTAGATTCGGATTCAGCTGTTCCAAACACGTATAATAAAAATCGTAGGACATCCAAACTCTGGAAAAAAAATGAAAGGTGGAAAAATTATGTCAGAATTCTGGCGTTTTTGAACGCTGAATACTCAAACTCTAAAGCATGGACTGACTAACAAACTAAAAAATCTATTTATAATATTTTTTTTTGTGTGGCTGTGTAATCTAAGTAGACGGCGAATTAAAAACAGCCGGCTACACATGTTCGTAGATTTGAAGAGATTTTGCCATTTAAGCAACAAATAGAATAAGATTTAAAGGAATTGTAGGGGCCCTATGCTCCATATAATAATAACACTAGGTCACACGAAAAATGAACCTTCGTAAAAAAGTGTTTTTTAGTGTAATTTTGGGTTGAGAAACACGAAAATAAAGTCCTTTTTTTTCTTAAGCAGCGTTTTCGAGATTTTTTCGAAAAACATGTTTTGTGCACTTTTTTCAGTTATTCGCCAATATAAAATACAATTATATCGAAAGGTATTGATGCGCTCTTTACAGTGATATATGATATGTACAGATTAAGTAAAAAATATTGAAGTTACAAGCAACAAAAGTCGAAAAAAATAATAAATAATAATTATAAGTAATTTTCGACCATTTTTCAAAATTACAAATTTTTGGTTCGCTTTTTAATAACGAGAAAAAATTTAAAAAAATTTAAGAATCACTCGATGACTCTTAAATTTGTAAACTAGTGTAATAGAACACCGCTCTCCAACTTTCACATCTAAGGCTTTCATCCATATTTTAAAAAGGTATAAGGCTGCTCTTTCAATATGGCTTTCTCTTTATCAGTTGATTGGGAGCAAATTTCTTGGTTCTTTACTTTCTTTACTTTCTTTCGTTTACTTTCTTTATCCGTTTGCTCGGAAGCGAATTTCTCGTTTTGTTTTTTTTTTTGCTTCTATTTCCTCTTTCTACTCAATTTTGTGTGACGGTATATTTTCTTATCTTCGTTTTGAATGACTGAGATCCAAAATTTACGGAAAGAGAGCAGTACCAAAAAATGGAAATCACGCCAAGTTTTCTAATTTTCCGCGAGAGGAGGTAAGAAACAAATCATCGCGCTTAGTGCCAAAATTGTCCGCACGAGGGAGCAAGACAAAAACGCGCTATTAAAATTTTCCGCTAGAGGGAGTACTTAAAAAAATAAACAAAAAGCGCAGAAAAAAAATTGTAAAAAATATCTAGGTCACATTTAAGTCTCTATTTCCTTGAACTTCTAACTCTGCCCAACTTATCCATAAAACTGCAATGCTCACCCACTCCAACTCCCAGCTGTAGGGTAAAAAGATACAGGTGGAAAATAAAAAAAAAAAATTGCTTTAGGTTTTAACTAGACTTCGCATGGCGTTCAACTTGAGCACGTTAACTGAGTGCCACACAGCGGGCAGCGGACAATGGGACAGCTGGACGTACAGTGGAACGATTCGGACAACTGGGACAAAACTTGTACACTGCCCGTGTGTAAGCTCTGGCTTAAATAAGAGAGAGCCGACTGCGAATACGGGCAGTATTTAGCAGTAGCCAGTAGTAGTTGGCCAGCCACATAGCACTGGCTATTAAATGTCAATGGACTTCTGCATGAATGAGTTGTGGGAAGTTTCGACGTTGCCCATGGGGCATACAAAACCCGAGACTTTTGTGCACTTTTCGTTTCAATTTTTGACTTCTTACATGAAATTTGCAATTTGATGTTTACGCTGTCGCACGTAGTTTCATTAAAAAATAAATCTGTGGGTTTCTTTTTTTTTTCTATATTATCAAGTACTACTTGGTGGGTAGTATTTTTTGAGCTGGGTCTCATATGAGATGCTCTTTGAGTCCAAGCCACAGGCGGTCCTATATTAGTTGGCCTCAAAATATGCCAACAACATTTGCCCAAGCATAAGAATTTAATTTTCAAGGCATCTAACATAATTTTATTTATAGAATTTATTGAAATATGTGCGCCAGAGCCATACTGGCTGGCAGGCTGTCATCCAGTAGAGCACACTGGTTCTGGCCATGTTAATTAGAATGTATGTTGGCAAGAGAAGCAGTCAGACAGTCAGCCAGCCAGAGCAGGCCAGCCAGAGCAGGCCAGCCAGGCGGCAAAAAGAGCTAAGCTTGGGCCAGCTAGCTGGAGCAAGTGGGGACAAGTGTTGAGGGCTTCTTGCGAGCGATATGCGTAAGTAACGGTAATAATTTTTCAAGAGTCAAAAGCAGCAGGATACGCTCATTATGTAATTCTGGCAGCGCACAGTCAGTATCTGCGTGCAGCATGCTGTGGGGCGCACCCAAAGCCGAGGGGGGTGCTGCTGTTGGTAACTAAGAGCGCGCCCAGCAGATTTATGCAAGATTATCATAGTGCTTGTTGTTGTTGTTGGTTTCTTGGGCTGTGGCAAAGCCATTTAAATGTTGCACTAAATCTTCAACTAAATATTAAACGCTCTGCCTCATCGACAAGATACATAAAAGAAAAGCAACGCAAAATGTTGCCACTTTTATGCCACTTATTGTGTGCGTAGGGTTGGACAGAAACTTTGGATGGGGTTTCTGTGGGGGCAGCTGGGGTTAGCTGCTGCTGCTGCTGTTGACTGCCAAGTAATAAACCGGGCGCTGTGTCCTAAGCCGCGCACAGTTGGAAATATTTTTCATTAGCATTAAGAGGCAATACCATCAAAAAAGCAAAAAAGAAATAGAGCCAATGAGTGTGGGTTTGGGGGTGGGGGGAGGTTGCTTTGGGGCAGAGTATCTATGAAGTCAGTTGTAGCGATTGGGCTAAAGTCAGCTTGGCCATAAGCTTGCACGTTTCACACGTGTTTGCAAGCTAAATCTTGGTGACTTGATAACGCTTTATGCGACTCTTACTCGCTCTAACAATACACTGCAAAAAATTTATGAGAGTTATAAGTAAAAAAAATTCATCAATTTCGAAACTTACAAAAATTAAAAATGAAAGCATAAGTTAAGCAGAAACTTTATTGGGAAATCTAAGCCTAAATTTTTTTTTACAATTTTAGGGTGATACTTATATAAAAATTGTTTTGTAAAATTTGTTTTGTATCAAAAACTAAATTTCGAATAGGAAAGCGCTGTATCTAATTTTTCGAATTGTGAAGTTCTTCTCAGTGCAATTGAAAAGTGTAGTTCAAATTGCACAATCAATATCTTATAATTCACAACTGGTTATGCACTGGTATTAATATTTTAATTTCATAAATGCAGAGGTAAAACTAAAAATAATTTAATGACTAGCAATTTTCACCACCCAGGCACTTAAAGCCAGACAGCAGCCGAGAAAATGAATTCGTTACCTCCGACAAGAATTTATCCATTGATATTCTCCAATCAATATATTCCCCTACAAACAATTTAATTAGCGAGTCGAAGTCTTAGTATCTATGATTTGGTTTGTGAACAAAATTTGTTGAAGTAATCGGTAAGTTGGGAACTCTGTATCGCTTATCACAGAAAAATAAATTATTCGCTACTTTGGTTTGTGGGTGCATTTAAGGGAACGGGTAAACAGTTTAGGGGAATGGACGAAAATTTCATAAAAAGTCAAAGTTTTCTTATTAATAGGGTTCAAAATTGGTGGAAACACTAATAAAAGTATTACAAAAATAAAAAAATTCAAGAAATATTTTTTTTTTAAATTTGCGAGATTTGTATTTTTTTTTTTAAAGAAAAGTATTAAAAAAAATTAAGAAAATTAAAGAAACTAACTAAGCTTGTTTTTAGTTATAGCTATAAATTATACTGAATTATAGTATTAGCTTAGCTATAAATTATTATACTAGTAAATAGTAAAAATTACGTTTTCCTAAATTTTCATGAAATATTTTTTCAACCATGAACGGATCTTTCATAATTACACTTAAAAAATAACTGGGGCACTGTTTTGTTATTTGATCAGTTAGACCCTTTCAAATACTTTTTTGCGCAACATTCTCCTGAGGCAAGATGACGACAAGAATCGACAAAGGGTCTAGCTGGGTAAGGTACTGGAAACTGCCCTCAGCGATTTTTGAAAACAATTGAAGCAGTTCGATAATAATATAAAAATGGAAAAAAAAAAAAATTTTCGCTAAATTTCAGATTTTAAACTTAACGTTACGGCTTAATTTAAAAAAATGTGTTTTTCGATTTTATTTAATTGTGACTTAAGTACTGAATATTTTTGAACCAATTTTTTTTTTTTAATCTAAGGTGGTTTAGAAAAATTGTTGGTTGAAAAAAAATTAAATATTTTTTTGTAAGAGCTCTATATATATACTATATGCTATGTACATGGTCAATATAGTTTTAATGTATTATTAATTTTAAAAATGTAAATTTTATATGCCAAAGTTTGAGTATCCATCGTGGTCAAGGCTTTAAATAATAAATTTTTTAACTAATATATATAATAGTAATCCAATTATACTGTCTAAAATAAACAAACATCTTTAAAAAAAAAAAAGAAAGAGGTATCCTAAATTTATAAAATTTTTCAAAGTTGCAAGCTTCAAGTAAGATTTTAAGATGGCGAAAAATCTCATTACAAATCTAAAATTTAATTTTTTGGTCGGCTTTTTCTTTTTTTAAGAGCATCTTCTTTTTATCTTTTTTTTTACATTATACTCTCAATTTTTTCTTTAATATGTTTTTCATGAGCTTAATATTTAAAAAAAAAGTTTTTTTTTTTGTTTATTTTACGGTTTTAATTTATAATATTTACAGTGTACGTGATATCTAATATAGTAAATTTTAGAGTTCAGGATCTAATAACCTTTTCTACTTAATTCTTATATGATATTATATGATTTCAGGAAACTTACAATTATAAAAGATTGTGGAAAAAATACAAAAACCAACTGAAGAAAAAAAATATTATTAGTAAAAAAGTTTTAGTTAATATTTGAGCTACGTCCTGCTGTGTAACGTTACAAGATACTATGACTAATAAAAAAGAAACGAGAAAAGATTCACTGTTTAAATAAGTTCTAGGATTAAATGCAATTATTACTTCAACTTTTTGTAACGTAACGCCATGCGTAGTTTTTGCTTATATGCTGTAAGCGACAATACCGATTGTTGTAATTTTTTTTCCTAACTGCGACTTAAGTATAGAAAATCTTTTAATAAATGTACCTTTTTCCTTTTGGTTTTTTTTTGCCATATTTTGTCATACTAACGTAACGTCACGCCAAAACGACCAGTGCTGTACCTAAATCGGACTCATTTTTAAATAAAATTAATGATTATTTGGGCTATAAGTGGGCCCAAGAAACGAGAAAAGATTCACTGTTTAAATAAGTTCTAGGATTAAATGCAATTATTACTTCAACTGGTTGTAACGTAACGCCATGCGTAGTTTTTGCTTATATGCTGTAAGCGACAATACGGATTGTTGTAATTTTTTTTTTCCCAACTGCGACGTAAGTGTAGAAAAGCTTTTAATAAATGTACCTTTTTCCTTTTGTTTTTTTTTTGTGCCATATTTTATCCTACTGACGTAACGTCACGCCAAAACGACCAGTGCTGTACCTAAATTGGACTCATTTTTAAATAAAATTAATGATTATTTGGGCTATAAGTGGGCCCAGGGCCGTAGAGAGAAAATCCGGGCCCGGGAGGAAACCGCCCTTCCACACCCCAATCTCGACGGGCCCGACTGGGCCATTCGAAAATTGAAAAAACCTGCATTAATCTACTATTTATCAAAATTTTTGAATTAGATTTCATATTAAAGTACAAAGTTCGTAGTGATTTTTTCTTTCAGTGTAGCTACTAGCTGCTAACCACATAAGTTTTGTAGATACATTATGCTCACTCCCCGTGTGTGTATGTTTGGGTGCGCATTTATGGCTACGTGTTTGGCAAACGGAAGTGGCCAAAGGTACAAACACACGCACACAAACACAAGCACACACATGTTTAGACATGCTTAGTCTTCAACGACCCCACCTATGTATTCATCCAAACATCCATCTATTCGTTCCAGCTATAGCGCAAAAAAAAAAGAAACCCAGAAGTCTCGCGTCTTCTGGCTGTCTGTGATTTATACAGCGCCGTTTAATGCTTTAACGACACTCATTAGAAACAATTGCGAGAAGTTTTAATTAAACAGCACCACTCATTAGCTGGCTTTTATAATGTATTTGTTGTACTTGTTGTAACTGTTGTATTTGTTGTATTTGTTGTCTGCTTGTTCAATTACCATCTGCATCTTAGAATCTTAACATGTAGAAATTGAAGTACGATAATTATGTTTTTACGCTCCAATTGTTCATTTCCGGTCGAGCCGCATTCCGTTTAGAGAAGAAGCGACTTGTGTGCCGACTTATTCAAGCATGGCCCAGTTGGAGTTTCTCAATCGAATGACCAAATTTGAAAAATTTTTAGAACCAAGCGGCAAACAGTGGGCGTGCCAGGCAATCCCACGACAAATAAGAGGCAGCACGTAGCAAAAAAAAAAAGGTCAAGCCAAAACAAGTAGAAAACATGAAAGAAAAGCAAAGTTCTTTTTCCAGGCAAGGGTTATAATATACTCTTTCTGGAGCATAGCTGCTTGCTATGGCAATAGTAAGTTGGGGTAATGCGATCAATACTTAAAAAAACCAGCTAAAACAAAAGGTAGCTTAGTATTAATGTAGTAGAATGAGTTAAAAAAAAACACTTTGTATTTCTTTGAAAATTTGCTCATGACAACATTTACTGGAATTAATTAGTACGCTCATTATTTTATTTTAAGAGACCTTTCTGCTTTGCACTACCATAATGAGATGATGAAGATTTATTTTATTTGTCACCGATTTCCAACGAATTCTAAAACATCAATTTAACTATGTTTAACTAAATAAGCTCTATAGAGTTTTCCCTCTAGCTAGAGGGCGCTAGCAAATTGTTGACGCTAGATGTCGCTGGCAAGCTAATGCATAGTTATGTTGTGTATATCGTTTTAAAAAAAATTTCTTTAAATTAGTTATTGACATTTCTGTTCTTTCCATTTTTACTTATATAAAAAATAATGTAGAGTGAAATTAAAAAGACTCCGGATCTTTCATCTGTAATGTAATCTAATGTTAAATGTATGTTAATGTTATGTTCTGTATTGATATATATATGGCGTTAAATTAACCCCCTACTTTACAAATTTTCTATAACATTTTATTCAAATTGCTAGGTAAATTTTTTTAACGATTGCGTAAAACTCCTTGTCTGGAATTTCTATATAACGATCTTTATATTCAACGATTGTTTTCAACAAATCAAAAAACATTTAATTTAAAAAAAAAAATTTTATTCGCGTATATAAAAAAAAATTGTATTTTGTTTATCTAAAATTTTTGTAAAGTTCTATATTTTTCAAAATATAAAATTTTTAAAATAAAAAAAAAATTTAATTTTTATTTCTAAATTTTTTTTTAAATTTTCTCTAAAATTGTTGAAAATTTAAAATATTTCTTAATTTTTGTATTCCATTTCAGACATAATATTTTGGATTAAAGAGGCAAAGAATATTTGTATACTTTTGTACAAAATATAAATGCATACCTAATATTCGATGAAGTTTATGAAATTTTAGTAAAAACAAATAAAAACATATAGTGTTCTTTAAATCCTACTTTAAATAGCTACTTGAAAAAAGTTTGTTAATAAATTTTCTTCGTTTTGGTATACACAAAAATTGTAGCAGACAGCAACTGAAAGAAAAAAAAGATAAAACTTTGAATAAAAAAAAAAAAATGTTTATACCTAAAAAAAATGTCTAACATTTTTTCAAATTTGTGCTAGTTTTTCAAATATATGAAAATTTTAAAAAACCTTGAAAAGATTTTCAACTAAAAAAAAAATTATTAAAATTACGTTTATACTTAAAAAATTTTAATATTTTCACGCAGAATTGGAATCAAGAAGACCCCAGAAAATTATTCCTAAAATTCATTCTATCAATTTGATTTGGTCAATTCTCTCCCGATTTCCAAAAGCTTACAAAAAAAATTTTTTTTTATTAAAAAATTATCCTAAATATTTAAAAAAATTTTTAAATAAATTAATAAAATAAATGTTTGGCTAAAATTATTTTTGAATTTCAAATATTTTATTAGTTTCAAATTTTTATTGTCTCTCCAATTCCAAAAAATCTCAAAAACAATTTTCTTTCGAATTTTGAAATCATAAAAAAAGTTGAAAATATTGGTATTTAAAAAAATTAAAATTATTTGTTTCCAAAATTTTTGCAAAAGTTTGAGTATTTTCCCAATCACGCAAAATTTGAATCATTCCGACCCGAAATTCTAGCACATCGATTTGGTTTATTTTATGCTCAATTTCAAAGTTTCAAAAAACAATTTTTTATTGAATTTCAACATTAAACAATTTTTAGTTTTTAACTTTGCGATATAAAAAATTTTTTTTAATTATGCTTTTTTTTTCAAAAGTTTTAATATTTTTCCCATCACGCAGAATGGGAATCAGGCCGACCTGCGAAAATAATTCCCAAAATTACAGCTTATACACAAGTCTCTCTATTGTGTCTACAATTCCAAAGTTTAAAAAGCAAATTTTATTAAATTTAAAAAAAAAAATGTGTACAATTTTGAAATTTAAAAAAAAAACGTTTAACTTAAATTATTTTTCAATTTCCAAAAGTTATAATATTAACACTATCACACAGAATTTGAATCATGCCCACGCCAGAAAATTATTTCGTAAATTCTAACATATTGTTAAATTCCAAAATTTCTCAAAAACAAAATTTTTTTAAATATTTACAAAAATTTAAAAAAGTTTTAAAATTAAAAAAAAAAATTTTAATTAATATTTTTAAATTTCCAAAAATTTGAATCTTTCCACTATTACCCATCATAGAATCATGCCGACCCTTAGAAAATTATACCCAAAATACTTGCACACTGATTGAATCTATTTTCTCCCCAATTGCAAAGTTTCTCACAACATAAATATACCCTTTTTGGAAATAAACTCATCAGAGTAAGGAAAAAATAAAAGCAACTAAAAACTGTGACAACAACTGGGAAATAAACTGTGTGCTGGCTGGGCTGAGCTTAAGTCGCCGCGATACTTTTGACTTCCTGCGGCACACACACAGATACAGTTACACACACACACACACACACACGAACTAGAGTAAACAGTAGGCATTAGGCTTAGAGCACGGATTGTTTCGAGGGGGCGGTTGCGGAGTGTGTATGTGTGTGTGTGTGTGTGTGTGAGGAGCAGCCTTGGCTAACCACACGAAATTGCGGCTTTGCATTGCAACAATGAGATACTTCAGAAAGAATTAGTTGCACTAAAAATTGCAAAAGTCGCACTGGACTAAGCGCAGCAGCAGCAGCAGACCGAGAAGCAGACACAGACTCAGTACCAGACCCAGCAGCAGTCCAAGGGCCAGACCCAGAAGAAGCAGCAGCTGCTTGTTTTTCATATGGTTGCAGCGGGGTGTGGCATACAACAATTTTGTCCTCTGCGTGTGAGTGTCCTTCGACTGCAACTGTTTTAGCGGTTTTTAGTCAGACCATGAAGTGGTATTAGAATAAAGGCGCCGCTTTACGTAGCCCAATCCCCCCCTGTTGGAAAAGTTCGCTCAGTACACTATCCAGTTGCAGTTAGTTACAGCCTCTGCGTTTTGTGTTGTCGCTTTTCATAGTCGTTTAGTTTTGGGGGCTGGCCAGGATTCCCGTCTGCGAACATTTTGCATGTTTTGACGCGGGAAAAAAATAGTAGTTGCCATGAAGAGGGGGATGGGTACTCATAGAAAGATAAAGAGAGTTTCGTAGCAGACGCTCTTAATACGTGCAGTTTACTGTTTTCTGGTTTGTTATCTAATATGCTTAATTCAATGCGCGTCTAGTGGAATTAAAGAGTCTCTCTCCCGCTCCCCGCAGGTTGCCTAGCTTTTAATGCTCACGCGGCCGTAACGCAGACCAGATTTAGAGTGTGTGTATCTGTGTGTGTATCTCGTTGATGAAATGTCTTGCCCAATTTCCAATGCACAAAGACAACGCCGCAAATTTACCATGAAATTTTGTCAACGCATCGCAGCATTTTACAAGAAGATCCCCAACCCAAAAAAATTATCCGCTCCCCACAGACCCCACACTTCACCAAACTCATCAAAAATAACTGTGATTACGCTTACCTTGTATATATCATGCGGTGGGGTGGGGTACAGGCTTTCTTTTGACGTTGACGTCGCTGCGCTCTGTTAGTTTTGTGACATTCAAAGAGTTAGAAGACCTGTGAGGGGGTATATGGTGGAGGCGCAGTCAGACCCGACTTATATAAAAGTCTGTTATGGGCCAACTTGTGCTTTGATTGCTGTAAATGATACAACATAATTATGCCCCGTTGCTATCGTAAAATGTTCAAATGACCGGCAAGCAAACAAAAGCGAAGCTCAATTTATGAACGACAAACAAACATCTGATGGGGTTGAGTTCTTGTTCTTGGGGGTCTCTCTCAAAAAGGGTTGCTCGTCCACACCGTCTCATCTAGCAAAAGTCAGTCAGCGTGGCAGCAAGCTTTAAAATCTTTGCAAAACTATACAGCAACGCACAAGCATACACACATGTGTGTGCAAACGAGGGTGGAATGTTAAGTAAGCGGATATCTATTACACTAAATCTACTTTGAAAGCGATTGCAAAATGTAGATTTGTTATAAACGTTTGTATTCCGAATGCATAAATTGAGACCACAATAAGGAAAAGGAAAGCAATGAGTTGCAAACATAAAGGATTACTTTACTACACTGAAGTTCGCATATATTAAATATTAAATTTTTAAATTCAACCAGCTTTTTATATTTCGATAAACATCTGGAGTCGTTTAAGTTTTGACTTGAATTAAATAAAAATTATTGCCTTTTATTGTTTTCACCAGCAAAATTTTTTATAACATTATATATTTATATAATTTTTATATTACAGTCGAACTTCATTGTAGCGTATTCGAATATAGGCAGTGTATGGAAATAACATGAATAAAATCGTTAAGTGGAAGTTCGTTATAGGCAAGTTTGACTGTATATAAATTGCATGTTTTTTATACTTTAAAGATATTTGCAAAAATATATTAATGCCAAAAAAATTTATATGAAATTTCATTAAAAAAAATTTCAAAAATGTTTTAAAAATTTAAACTGTTAAAAATAAAAAAAAATTTAATAATAAAAAAAATTAAATTAATCATAATTAAAGAAAAGAAGCACAGATATTTTCACTTGGGGGTTTTTAAGGTCGCTGAGAACGAATTTGAAGTCAGAAAAATAAACCCCCAATTGAAAATTTTCAAGAGAAATTACACAGTAAAAACTTATTTTCTCAAAGGCTTAATGCAAATGCTATCCAAGGGATATATTTCGTAACTTCGAATAGCCATAACTTTGCGAAAAGTTTGTTGTATTTGATCTCTTGAACTCATAAATAAAAGCGTAAGAGTGGTACTAAATGATGTTACCGGAGAGACAGACCACAAAAAAACCCTGCACCCCCGAGTTTTTCGGGTACATAACCTCAAAAATCTCAAATCCTGACGTAATGGGTCAATTCTGACCCCGGTTTCGGATTCTACGCAGAAAATTACTTGAAATGACCCTTAGCTTTCCAACAACTAAACCATGATGACCTGTGTAATCTGTTGAAAATAAGAAAGATATAAAAATAAATCAAAATGGTCATAATTAAAGAAAAAAAAGTTGCTCAACTTAAATTCAATAAGATAAATCAGTAATTAAACAAACACAGAAAAATATAAAACTAAAAATATTATTAAAAATAATCATGATAGTCTGTTTAAAATAAGAAAAATATAAAAAATGCCGTTTGATTTTAATAATAAAACGAAATGGTTATAGTTCAAAAAAAATTCAATAAGATAAATCAGGAATCAAACAATCACAGAAAAACATAAAAATAATAAAATTATTTAAAAATAATTATAATAATCAATTTAAAATGAGAAAAAATATTAAGAACTACTAATAACTAAAAAAAAAAATTTTGAAATGAAAAAAAAGGCTGCTTGATTTTAAAAATAAATCAAAATAGTCATAATTAAATAAAATAACTGAAACAGTCACAGAGAAAGTTATAAAAATAATTAAATTATAAAAAAAAAATAATAATAATCTGTTTACAGTCACAGTGAAATTTAAAAATATTAAAATTATTTAAAAAAATTATAACACGTTTAAAAAAAAATATATAAAAAATTAATTAATTCTGAAAACCAGTAAAAATTAATCAAATTCATCGTAAAATATTTATTATAAAAAAATTTAAAAATTAACAAAAAAAAATAAAATGCCTATTGATCTTAAAATAAATTAAAATGGTCATAATTAAAAAAGAAATTCAAGCAGTTACAGAAAAAAATAAATTATATTATTTAAAAAAAAATAATAACAATATCTTTACAGTTACTGTGAAATACAAAAATAATAACATTATTTAAAAAATTATAATGACACTTTGAAAATATAAAAAAAGTAATAAATAGGAACATATTTCGTCGTTTAATAATAAATTGTAAAAGTTTAAAAAAATTAAACAATAAAAGAAAAGAAAATAAAATTTAACTATGAGATATGAGTAATAAAACAGTCACAGAAATGAAAATGAAATAATTTTCAGTAAAAATCAAGAGTCGTCTCGACATGATAAAAATTAAAAATAAATTATTTATTATTTATTTTTTGTTAATGTCGAGAAGCATTAAAAACGGTTTAAAAAAAAAAAAATAACAGTGAAAACAAAATTAGAAACTATTTCGAATAATACAAAAATTTTAATACAAAAAAAAATTTCCTAATACTGATTGATTTCTATATTAAATAATAATGGTTTAATTAATAAAATAATATATAGTATATATAATTAATTATATAATAATAATTGTCATAATTCATCATAAAATAATTTAAAAAAATGTCTATATTTACATTAAATCTAATATAATTAAAATAACAATTAAAAATATAATAAAATGTAAATAAAATTATTTATAAAGTTATTAAAAAAAAAACCCAATTCTGTTATTACACGGTTTTGGAAAAGCAAAAAGTTTTTTACAGGATGAAATGAACAAAAAAATGAAATTAAAATTTTATAAAAATACTTTAAAAATGCAACCCAAGAATAAAAAGAAAATTAAAATAAAGTGCCTAAATTCTACGAGAAAATATTTAACAAATAAAATTTTTCCTAAACGGACTTGCTTCTGAAGATTTTCGAAAATGTGTTTTATTTTTTTTTTATTCAGCTAGAGCCGTTTAAGTGTTATGCCCAGGGACGTTAACTATTATAATTTTAAAAATAAAAGTCATGAATTAATTATTTTTTTTATTGAATAATAAAATAAAATAATATAAAAATAAAAAATATTATGTATACAGTAATAATAAAACTGAACTAAAAACAAAAATTATGAAATAATTATTTTAAAATTTTTATGACAAATAAGTATAAATATAGACATATAAATGTATAAACTACACTAGTTTAAAAATTTAAGGGTCATCTAGTGAACCTTCATATTAAAGTGTTTTTTAGGGTTATTTCAGGTCGAGAAACACGAAAATGATAACCATTTTTTTTTTTTCTTAAGCACCGTTTTCGAGATTTTTCGTAAAACATGTTTTTGGGCCCTTTTTTTAGGTATTCGCCAATATCTCGTGAACAAAACATGAACAAAACAAGACATGAAAGACGAATAGATCGAAAGAAATTTATGTGCTCTTTCAGTGATATATAATATGTACAAATTAAGTGAAAATTATCGAAGTTACAGGCAAAAAAAGTCGCAAAAAACTGTAATTTTCGACCATATTCGGTTCGCTTTTTAACGAAAAAAAATTTTTAAATTATGTAATGCTTTAAGCTGAAAGCGAATTCTTTTACGAACATTTCGAGTCTAAGATCTTTGAATAACTAAACTAACGTAAAAAACACTTTTTTACGAAAGTTCATTTGTCGTGTAAACTAGTGCTATGTAAGCCTTGTTTCAAAAGATATTTGAAATCAATATTCTTTCAAATTTTAAAATAAATTTTAAGAAGTAATTTTTGTTTCAACTTATAAAATTAAAATAAGCAAACCGTTTTTTTTAATCAAACTTTTTTATAAACATTTAAAAATGATATATATTTTCTGACTCTTAAATAAAAAAAAAAATATTTATGGAAAATTAATTTTTTTACTTTAAAAAATAAGAGTGAATATTAGTAATATTTTGAGAAGCTAAAAAATAAATGAAGTTCAGCTAAAACTCTCTTTTTTCGCAATAATTTTTTTTAACAACATTAATCTTATTTTGTGATCTCTGATTTTATGTGTACATAGCTTATTCATAATTTTTTTTTTTAACTTTCAAATTATTTTTTTTTGTCTTTTGTAAACATTTTTTTTTTATGTGTTTTACAGAAACTTTTGTATATGGTGCTCTGAAAAAGTTGCGGTCTTTTATTATTTCGAACCTCGTTTGAAACAATTTCTCCCTAAAACTAAGGTAAGTAATTAATCAAATTCTTTCAAGTAGCTAAAAGGCTTGAATTTAAAGAGCATTTATTGAATATTTAAAATTTGTATAACAATTTCATAAAGGAAATTTTAGAGAAAATGTTAGTTTTGATTTGAATTTCAAAAAATTTGTAATCATATAATTTCCTTAGGAAATTTATTTTTTTTTTTTTTTGTGAAATTAAAATTTTTGCATTAAAAGCCATTTTCTGTGCACGAGTTTCTCTGAAAATTTTCAACCACCTAACCAGAAGTAAACTTCTTTGCGCTAAGTGACTCCTCAAAACTTGAGCCGCCAGGAAAATTAAGCACCACCTTAATAATATCCAGCCATTAGTCTGCTCTGATTTAAAGCTGCCTGTGTGCTGATTGACCAAGGCCGATTACTTATCATACCACTCTCGCACACACACACACACACACACACACACACACACATATATACTTATGAATGTAACGCTAACCCAAATCCTTACATACAAACAGTCATATATACTGAGTATATAAAGTAACGTGAGTGTGAGTGTGTGTGTGTGTGTGTAGTGGTGCGTATGTGTGCGTGAGTTCGTTGTTGACACACACAATCAAGCAATCAAAATCTAAAAACTTTATCCCATTCATTTACGTACGACCAAACAGTAAACGTCATAGTCAGATCCCAGATCCCATCCGCAAGGCATAATCAAACATGGAGCGCACACACTAATGCAGTTAACAAACTTGCGGAAATACAAGACACACACACACACACATACACATAGATACATGCCTGGCAAAGATTCTTAAGTGCTGCACACAGATACACTCACACAGTCATGTAGAGTATATCTCGCTCTCTTACTCATGATGATGATGTATTGTGTGAGATGTGAATGTGATTAAATTTCCATAGCAGCTCGTCTTTCATGCCAATTTTCCATTAGTGTGGCTGCTGCTGCCCTGCTCCTATATCCTATATCCTTACACACGCACACACACTCACTTGCACTTACACACTTAAAAGCACATCAACTTAAAGCATATGTTGTGTGTGTGTGTGTGTGAGCTGGTGTTTGCCATAAGCTGCTAGTGTCAAAAGCGATGATGAATAGTTTGTTTGATGTTACTTTGACCATTTCCATGATCAGCAAAAATTTTTGCCAGTATTGGCCGGATTTTGCTGGACACTTAGTTATAGGCATTTGGCCTTACAATTAGTTGGCTTTAAAGCAGGGCTGCAAAACAGGTGTGCCACGTAGCAGGTGCGAAGGAGGAAATGCGACCAGGGCAGCGAAACGAACCGGTTCACTGCTTTGCCGTTTAAGCCGCAACTTGAACCAGAGCACTATTTAGTATTTATTTATAAATATATATATTTTTTGAAATATTTTTTTTAGATATTTTTTTTGAAGATTGTACATATAATTAAGGCAATTAGTCAGCCAATAAAAGACTGCACTATACTCCATAAAAGAGAACTACATCTTATACATATATAGAAAACAATTTAGTGATCTCAATTCGATTTATAGTGTTTTTTTGTTGTTTTTATAGTGTAGGAAGCTTGAAAAGCCGAAAAGTGTGGAACTGGCGTCACCTTATCCACTAAACCTACCATTTATTCTCTGGTCGTCTCGATGGGGAGAGGGAAGGAAGGCCACAGCTGGATTCACAATGTGGTTGCTAGAATATGCAATTTTGATATTATATAATATTTTATTTATTTATTTATTTTATTTTTACACTGTATGCTTTAAGTTAATACATATATTATTTATTAATTGAAAATAATTATTTAATTAATACTTGCCAAATCTGGAAGAAGTTCTTTATATGCTTTTGTTTCAAGATCTATTATTTTTCCCCTTATCTTCTCAAGAGTAGTTGGAAATAACTAAAGGGTCAACAATCTTGAGGTACAAAAAAAAAAAAAAAATTCAAATGAATCGGAAAATTTTTATTATCAATAGAAAGAAGAAGAAGTTCTTTATATGCTTTTGTTTTAAGATCTATTATTTTTTCCCTTATCTTCGCAAGAGTATTTGGAAATAAATAAAGGGTCATCAATCTTAAGGGTTTTAAAAAAAAAAAAAAAAAATACAAACATTTCAAATGAATCGAAAAATCTTTATTATCAATAGAAAGAACCGTTCTTGCCATTGACTTTTTAAAAATAATCCCTTGCAAATGTTGGCCGCAACTGAGCCGTATCTCGTCCATGCGGAGGCTACAATTTTCGATGGCGCGTTCGAGCATAATCGGCGGTATCTCGCGAATAATTGGGGTAATGTTGGCCTCTAATGCTTCAATCGTAGTTGGATTATCCACAAACACTTTAGACTTCACGTAGCCCCAAATTAATTGTTCACCGAATTGGTCCATTGTTTCACGGGCTGTGTGGCAAGTAGCACCGTCTTGTTGAAACCTAATGTCGTCGAGATCTCGGGCTTCAATTTGAGGTAGCAAATAATTCGTTATCATGGTGCGATAACGGTCGCCATTGACGGTTACGGTCTGACCAGCGTAATTTTTGAAGCAATATGGACCGATGATTCCACCGGCCCATAAACTAAGCGCTCGACGAGGTCTATTCGGTCGAGTGTCATCCAAAAATGAATATAGGGTCTCAAATTTGTTGGTGGTATGGCGGATAGTGGTCTCAGTAGGTCGATTATGTACGATTTGTAAACGTTGTTCGGGCGTAAGTTTTTCCATGAAATGGCAAAAAACCTTATTGAAAAAACAACCTCAAGATTGGTGACCCTTTAGTTTATTTGAGTGAACACTGTAAATAGCGAAAACTGCTGCGAGGTACTGGAGAACATTATTTTCCCTAAAAACCCAAAAAATTTAATTTCCTTCGGCAACATGCCTCTATGTGCCGATATTCCCAAATTACTTAAAAATTTCGGAGTTCCATTTAAATAAAAAAATCTTATTTCCTTCCAACAAATTTTTAAACCTGAAACTAATGGTAAGAAGTTTAATAGAGGCGCTTAAGGTCTCCAAAAGGTATTTACAATATAGTCAAGAAATTGATCACAACATGCTCGTCCCTCCGTTTTTCAGTCTTTTTGAAATATTCTCATAATGCAAAGAATTTTAGAAGGTGCCGCAAATAAGTGTGCAAGTTTGGCTGAGCAGAGAACTGGTTCAATTTATGTATGGTAGCTATAGGACATAGTGGACCAATTTTGATTAAACTTTACACAAATGTTGAGACTAAAACAAAATACGTTTGACATAAATTAGATTAAATTTTTTTAAATATGAACATATACATATATTTCTATGCATTTCTATTAGTCTTAACATTTGTGTGAAGTTTCATCAAAAATGGTCCACTATTTCATATAGCTGCCATACAAAAATTGAAGCTGTATAAAATTTCTCATCTGACCCGAAAATGTTTAGAAAAATTTGAAGTCTAGCGAGCAACTAAGGAATCCGAGTATGTTGTAAAATAGTTTTTTTTTTGTAAGCAATGAGAATCAGCGTACCAAGGCTACCACCCAACATTTAGAAAATGATTTTTTGGACAAGTAGAAAAGCCAAGGGAAATTATCGTTTAATGTATGCAAGTTTTTTTGTACTCTTGCTCAGACATAGGTTGCCAATTAAAGACATCTGATTTTTTACAAAGTACGATGCTTTAAGTAGGAGCTTAAAACCTTTTAATGTTTCTACTTCTTTAAAATTGGAAGCGCCTACCTATAACTGCACATGCTTTAAACCTTGATTCAGGTTTCTGTTCATAGCGGCTCTGCGATTAAGCACGTTTACATAAACACAAGGGGGTGCCACCCCTTGCATGCTTCACATATCAGCTTTCGAGGTAGAGAATTTGTAGCGTTTTTATATGATTTGTACTGCCCTTCGAAAATTGAAACCCTTTAGCTCTTACATTTAGGCTGGTCAATTATATGAAAAGAAAAGGCTTTTTTTTTTTGTTGTGAGGTGGAGCAAATACGCTTACGCATCCACTAACAGCGTCCCGAAAGTGGAAGCTCGACTTGCACGAGCTAAATCTCCACCCCTTCTTTTTGACCTACTCTGCCACGGAACAGCGGTAAACAATACTTCAAGGTAGGTTACCAACTGTCGTTTCTCGACAGTTGTTCCTAGCCAGCGTCCAGGCCTCGCTTTCTTCTAATGCTTTTCTTTATAAAGCCCGCATGTAGGCTTTCGGCATTCGACTTGCGCCCCCATGTAATCGAACATATTAACCTTAGTAATGGGGCCACTCCTGGTGGTGATTATTCAAAACGATTAAAAGTCTTTTCTTTAAAACCCAAATAGAGATAATAAAAATCGAACTTAGACCCGCCATTTCCTCGTCTTGTTTGTGCAATTTTCTCTAGCTCGTACCATTCAACGGTTCTCCAATCAGTGAACGAATGAATCATTAAGTCAGTCACGTCAAAAAGTTTTATAGATGTGGATTAAAGACCAAATTTGTTTGTGATTTTGCAGGAACGCTAGTCTTTTGTAATTACCATGTATGTATAAAAACATATGGGATATGTATCGCTGCACATATATGAGCACATATTTCAAAGATCTCCTCAAACCAGTGCTTAAGCCTGACTCCGAGCACCCCACAGTTGCACCCACCAAAAAATTTCCGTGGTTTGCAGCCATGCTTTATAGTATGTGGTGTTGGGTAACACATATAAATGGCGCCTCAAAACCTTTCCAAGCTATAAAACAATTAAATGCTTAACTCGACAAAAGTCTGCAGTTTGCATTAAATCATCAGTCTCGCTCTGATTCGGTGCTTCAACTCTGGAGCCCCAACTCCGGGCTTTTAAGCATGGCCAACAGCTCCATCAGCGGTCTGAATAATTTACATAAGCAGCAGCCACAACTGCAACAGAGCAACAAAAGCGCCGGGGGATGCAAAATTAAAGCCAACCAAAAAAAAAAAAAAGTAACCAAAAATACCAAAAAAAAAAGTATGAAAAACTGTCGTTCATCTGTTTCTGGTATTTTTTTTGTTCGTTTTTTTGGTGGTTTTTTTGTTTGTTTTGTTTGAATTTTTGCTGCTTTTTGCGGAATTTTTCTGCTGTTGTTGACTCGGCGACGCATATGAATGTATGTCTATATGTAGCTGTGTGTATGTGTGTGTCTTTCAGTGTATATGTGTGTACATATGTGTTGCCGCATACATAAACAATGCAAACAACATGAAGACCAACCGAACCAACATACTATACAATGACAAAGAACGCATTGGAGCTGCTCCTGTGCCCAGCTTTACAGTAGTGCTCCTACAAACCCAAAACCCAACCAACACCAGCTCCAACTCCTACCACACAGATATATGTAGTTGCCCCAACATTGTCTGGCTGGTTTATTATGCAAAAGTTATGCAAAGATAAGCAAAACTATGAGCAGCATACGATGATGATGCTGATGGCTGATGGGGCACAATGTATAGTGGGCCCAGTCGACAGTTCAACCCCAACAAAAGCAACAAAAAATAAGCTGCGAGAGCAGGCTGAAAAGTAATTAATTGGGCTGGCCCAAAAAAAATCAAGCTTCCAAAAATATAATCGAGCATGCAAGGAACTCCATCTTGCATCATGACCTGAGGCGGGCGACCCTTGAGCTACAACAACGTCATCTAAGTCACCAGAACATATTGGTAAGGGGCACCGTCCACGTGATACCTGAACAACGTTTAAGGGGTGCTCCCTCAAAAATCTTCAATGAAGTAAGGCCAGGGTTTGGCGATGCTATGAGTTAGAACCATTCTCCTTGTTACCTGTTGTCGGAAAAAATGAATCTTTGACAGCTAATAAACACCTTACTTAGCATATTGCATTTTGGCGGGAGTTGTTGGGTGTTGATAAAATTGAATATTGTAATAAGATCAAAAACAAGTTGGTTGATGTTCAGGGGGGTACTGCATAGCAGATATCAACCAAAAGAATTGAGCTTGGGCGTTAACCAGTGTGGGATAACGAAATAAGACGTCGATAAGTATGTGACTTTATCTGGTTAAGGAAAATGCCCATCATACGGTGAAATGTGGTGTGGGGCAACAAATGTAAACTTCGCCTCAAAACCTTTCCAAGCTCAATGGTCTCCGGGGACGGAAATATAAATATGACTCAATCTCTACCACTGGTAATGAGAAGTCTTTTGTTTTAAACAACTTATGATCTATCACTCCACTTTCTGCCTATTACCAACTGGGTACACTGTTGCCCAGGAAAGGATATATAAATAAGGCAGGGTGTGCGTGTTATTGATTGTTTAATTGTAAGTAGGATCTAACACACCAGAGACCAAGAAACAAACGAAACAGTGTATGTCATCTGAAATATACACACCCAAGAAGAACAAGGAGAGTCGGTCAGACAACAAGGTGATAGCAATTAAATTCAAGTATGCCTCAAAATTCATATCGATTACCTCCCAGTCGGAGCAATTGGATTAAATCTGATTAAAAAAACGTGGAGTTTGGCCAGAGGGATATTTTCTACTCAACTGCTCCTATTCTTCGGTTTTGGACAACTTTATCTATTATCATTTTCTAATTCTGAAGAAACGGCTTTGTGAGAGATATTTGCTCGGTGAACTGAGTGGACGGGGCAAGATATCAGCAAACTTGATCCGCTTTACGGTAATGCACATCCTTTAGTAAAATCTGGGCCCCGTAGCTCTTATATAGCAGTTTCTGAGATAATTTTTATCGACACGGCTTTTGGCGGATCATGAGTATGTATATACTTTATTGATTCTGCCACGCCTTCTTCGGCCTGTTTCATACAATTGCACAAGCTTATTATGCATTTGTAACTTCGGTACAGGTAGGGCCGTAGAGACAAAATCCGGGCCCGGGGGGGAAATGTACCGGCCCCTTTATTATACCTTTAGCTCGAATCACGACAGTACGACAGTAATTACACCGGGCCCCTGAGAAAACTCTGGGCCCTGGGGGTATCCCCTCTTCTCCTCCCTCTCGACGGGCCTGGGTACAGGGTATAAAAAACTAGTTTTACTTCCCATCATAATCTCTTTTTAAGACACAACCCTTCATTCAGCGGCGTCCCAAGTATACTTCCACACACCGCTCCCAGCGGGATTTCCTACGCTTCCTGCAAGACCGGAATGAACTTAAGCTGCCTCGTCACGGCTTGCTTCAATCGAGCCGTGATGGTGTCCTTTTAGGTTGGCTTTAACACTGGGATAGATGGCTGAGACAGCGTTACGATGGCATGTCTGGCCAGGTACGCCCTCCGCTGTATGGCTCGGCGCTTTGTCTTGATGAAGCCGCCAGTAGCTAGCGATGGCTGGAACGAAGCGGATGATGCGTTTTCTCTATCTATAAAAAACTGCTTTAGGAGTCCCTTTGCCCCTGTCCCTTTACTCCTGTGCCTTTACCCCTGTGACACAAATTCGCTGTGGATCACTTTTTTTGAGTCGAAAAAGCAAAAGAGCATTTTCTGCTTCGACTTGCTCAATCGGGGGTCATGCTTAAAAGAGCACGTCTCGTCCACAGCGATCACATTGTCCAAAAAGTCTTGACACCCTTTATCGAGCAGATCTCAGCAGATTCGAAAAGACTGCTCATCGTGATTTGCGCAACTTGACGCGAGAACTTAAAAACGTTGTGAAGACAACTGATCTACGCTTAATGTCGCCTTAAAGCTTATTGCCGTTCTTTCCGAGTTTTGCTTTATTTGAAGCCTGTATGAAGCATCTTCAAAATCAACCTTGATTTTTTCGTAAAACTGGACGGAAAACTTGTGAAGTTATTGCCGAAAACTAACATATTTTAACCCCTTTTTCCCGGAAACCCTATTAAAAGCAAGCTGTTAGTAAAATCTAAAGAAGAAACTGCCTCCAAACCGCACTATGTTGACTAAAAATGCAAATAATTTCAGCCCGCCCTCGCAACGAAAGGGTAAGCCCAAAAAAGTAGTACAAAAATGTACGAAAATACATTGTAGATGTTACAACACATAGTCCAAAAGACACTCGCTGATGCCAACTTCACGTGGCACATGTGGGTGTATGTGTGTGTGTGCGTATCTATGTGTGGGTCAGTTGTTGTGTGTGTGTGTGTGTGCGTGTGTGTGGTCTGAAGCGCCGTCATTCAACGCGCGTATTCAAGTGAAAACTTCTGGGAAGCATAACAGCTGCCCAGTGCTCCTCCGTCCAAATGAATATCTCTACGGGTTTTTCTTCTTCTTCTTTTTTTGTTATTCCATAGTATAGAGTAGGCTCATTGTTCGTTACGGCCTTTTTATGTACTTCAAGCTGTGCTTTCAGTTAATTGTGGCAAATGCAAAAATCAACTTTTTTCTCCGTCTCTTTTGTTTTTAATTTGTTTTTTTCACTGTTTTTTTTTTTTTTTTGTTTTTTTTTTTGTACTTTTAGCCAGTTTGCTGGCAAGTTAAGCCATTTGCGCCCAATGTCGTAGCATATTTCAGGGCGCACGGCACAAAATGGACACTTAAACTCTAATCGAAAAACTTTTGCCATATACAAGTCACTTTAAAACGCGCTTAATTTGATCAGCACGGCGATTGCCAGCCCACTTTGCACCCTTCGTTACTTGTTGGAAACCCTTCGTGTCCCTTGTATTCCTTGTATGCCCCCCCTGTACACTAAACTTGATTACCATAATGAGGTCGACAGGCAACGCGTGCTGAAAGATGCGCATGATGTTATATGGCAGACAGGACAAAAAAAAAAGAAGACGATACGTATATCGTATCTGAAAGAACAATTTAATTACGAGTGAAAAAGTTTGAATACTCTTTTGTTGAGTGGCAGATTAAGCTTTGAACGTAATAATATTGAAGTCACATATCGCGCTGACACTTATGGCACAGTTTCAAAGCAGCAGAGAGATAGTAGCTTTTTGATTGACAGCTTTTTCTTGAGTTTATTCTAAAAGATTTTTGACGTCGTAAAAGAACTTCTTTTACATAAAAGCCGTGAAGAAACGAAAAAGCTTCTTTAATCTCAAGGAAATCAAAGTGAAACACTTTGGCGATATCTTTAATTATAGTTGTAAAAAACCAACGTACATGGTCAGAGCTACCCATATGGATTTTAAGCCGCTGAATCCAAATCCGACGTCAAAAAACCCTATAACCCAAGGGTTCTGAGATAAAAGAACACGATTTGAACAATCTTAATATTATTGTTGAACAACAAAATTCAAAGTGAAACACTCTGAAGGAAGCATGATCAAATACGACTTAAAAAGATTGGAGCCACTTGAGAAATATGTGGAACTTAGTATAGATTGAAAATCCGCGGCCAAAGTAAAATTTTTCCCAAAATATATGCTACCAACAAATTTTTTCTCCATTATCTGCTTTTTAAAGTGTTTTACTTTATTTCCATTTTAATGTTGGTAACACTAGGAGACTCCGCCTACTGCTCGCTTCGTATACAGACCCCTGAAGCACGAAAAGAAAAAAAAAAAGAGATGTGATTTATGAAGCCCACGGCAAGTTACAAAATCGTTCTCGAAAGGGTAAAAAAAATTTTGTATATATTGTACTATAGAGATAAATAAATCGCTACAAAAGTTTTACTAATGATTTCTATATAGCTTTTTGGTCACTGTGATAGGATACATATTGGCGGTTTTTTTACATTTTTTACATTTCAGAACTTTTTTATTCATCGTATTCTATAAGATACGTGTTTCATGATGGATGATTTAGAAACAATATTTTGTATATTTTGAGATTATTATTTTATTTTTTTACGACCAAAAAAAAATTGTTGAAAATGGTAGAAGCTCTTAGAGTACTTAAAATACAATAGCTCCAGTTCGCTTTAAAAATTTAAAGAGCTGCCAACTTTTTGTTTTTATTTTTATAGCAAGTGTAAAATTAATATTACAATACAAACTGATCATGGTTCAAAATCAGAATCCACCTGACCACAAACCTGGTGAACTTAGCCACTATATTCAGCCCCCACCTACTGTCGTGCTTAAAATTATTTCAAAAGCTCTTTCTTTTTATTTTTCAAACAAAAAATACTAAAAATACAATATCTCCGGTTCGATTTAAAATGTAAAAAGCTGCCAACTTTTTGTTTTAATTTTGCAATTTTACAATATATGTGACTTTTTAAAATAAAGACACAACTTTTTTTTTTTTAAAGTGTAATCTAAATGTTTTGGATAGGTTAGGCTTTGTTCACAATAGACATGTCACTAAGCATAAATTTAGTTTAAGTTCCCTGATTAAAAAACTCACTTTCATTTACTCTTAAAATGTCTCTGCCTTATATGGATTTCTGCCACAACTTTTTCTTTTTTTATTTCACACTTCATCCCAGAGGTTGTGGGTTCGAATCCCATGTAAATCATGGTCCTGCACTTTCCACTTTTCCTATTCCCCTAATTTTTCCAATCTATTCTATATCCTTATCACTTACTCCCATTATCGGTATCACAACGGGCCTATTCTTGGCCTAAGTGAGTTGGGACGCTAAGTCCCAACCGCCGCCCTAACCTACCTACCTACCTATTTCACAATTTAAAATTTTTTTTAAGTTTCCTTGAAGGTAGTACTTCTGCATGATAATTTTGGATAACGCATTCTGGGATGACGCAAACTGACACGAAAGCTCTTATTTTTTTGAACTTTTGGCAAAAGTTTTTTTTTTTCATTTGGTCAAAAAAAATTTTACATTTTTATGTGGGCTGAAATGATTAAAAAAGAGAGTTCTTTTCGAATTTCTGAAATAATTGTTTTTAAATTTTTTTAAATTTCTTCTTTTTGAAATTTTTGCTAAGGTATGTAAGTCTTCACGATTTTCCGTGCTTTTTTTTTTTTTTTTTTTAAATTCAAGTAAAATGTTTACCAAAATTTAAACTAGGTATGACTTCGTAATAATACGTTTAGGTACCCTGAGAAGTGGAATCAAAGTTGCCTGACGAAAGCAACAACTGTATTAAACCTCAGCTACAAAATTCGCATATGTTCTAAAAACTTACTCGAAAGCTCTTTGTTTTTCGAATTTCCACTACGATTAATTTTTTTTTTTAAGTTAAATTTGAGCTTTTCCAAAAGTTTCTATTAACGAAATAGGCTTACAAGTAATTTAGGATTTTTGATGAAATTAATTTTCAGAAACATATTTTTCAACGCGCCTATTCTTGGCCTAAGTGAGTTGGGACGCCAGGTCCCTACGGCCGCCCCTAACATATTTTTTAAGACTAAGAAAGTGGTGCGAAATTTTGCAAATTTTTTAATTGGTTTTCAAAGCTCATATAGAACTTAAAATACAATATCTCTATATCGTTCTCAAGCTTTTTTTATTTGAATTTTTTGTATAGTTTTAATAATGCTCATCAATTTTTGAGGAATTCGAGATCAGAAATGTTATTTCCTGGTGAAGGCAACCAATATAAAATACATTAACTTCTCAAAATATTTTTTGAGAGAAGTGCCAAATTATTTTTTTGAGAGTTGTTATGTGAATCAAAAGAGTATCGGTATCAAAAGAGATATATCATGATTGCGGATAGGGAGTCAAAATTCAGTGCTAAAGACGTTCCTTTTTTATATATCCTAAAATTTGCATTTAAGCCGTTTTTTCTTTTTCGGATTTCTACCACAACATATTTCATTACAAAATAAAGGTACTTAGCAATTTAAGAGTATTTTAATAAACAAAAAAAATGGCAGTACCCGGAAACTTGTCGCGCCTTGAGTAGGGCCACAAAATGTCAGTAAAATTATAAAGTTGTAGTTGTTATTGCTATGGGCATGGGTTACATTTTGTGTTTTTTGGGTTTCAATTGTCATCTTTTTTTTTAAAAGGGATGTTGTTGCAGTTGTTTTAAGTTGTGTTTGTTTGTTGTTGTTTCATGTTGTTGTTGTTGTACGACACTCAGTGATAGTTTAAGCTACTGGCAACTGGATTTTTGAATGCTTTTTTGCTGTATATGACACCAAGTGCATTTTCGCCCGAGAGTGTGAAAGTCAAGCACACTTTTGCACACTTTCCAACACATATCAATGTGGCTGACAGCTTTTTGTGGCAATATACTATACTACTACAGAACACTTGTGTCTAGCATTGGCATTGGGGGGGCGCAGGGCTTGGGACTGACTGCGTGCAACGCTTTTCTGCCTTCCATTCAATTGAAAAATTAAGCAGCCACTTTGTCAAAATGCTGTTGTTCAGTGTCTGGCGTTAGCTTTAATTGTCAAAACATCTGGGCCTGACATGCAAATGCCAAAGTACCAGGCAAAGGTTCTTCACTCAAGTTGAATCCAGTTGAATCCTCTTCCCCACCCCAGCAGCCCGCGCACACAGTCAATGGCAGCTGTTTGATGGAGCATGCTCCTTTGGCACTTATTACATTGAATGCTTTGGCTGCTTCGCATGGTTTTGGCGTTTATTGATGCAAATTTTTATCCGATTTTGGGTTTCACCTTTTTTTTTCGGTTTCGTTTTTTTTTTTTTGGTGAAGCCGCGACGGCTACCTAATTGACGTCTATGTCGAACGCAAGTGCTTCAAGCGTTGATTAGGGTTGTGCCACCGCTGCCCCTGCCCTTGCCACCTGGCTGAAGCCCTTCAGCTTATAACATACCCAAGCGTATTATAGCTGTCAACATTGTCAAAACTTTGGCTTTTCGTAACCTTTTTGTTCATATTTTATTTTTCGCGTTGATAGATATTTTTAAGCATCTTTTGTGCTGGCCACAGATTGAGTTGACATCAATAACGCTGACATTAGTGCATATGCCACATGCCGCAAAAACTTTTTACACCCTTTACTCTCGTAGAATGAAGTGTGTTTATAGATTGGGGCACGTAATGGGTGCAGTGACCATAAGTGCTCATACCAAAATGTTTACTATAATCTCGTATTGCGATTAAGCTAGATCTGTCCTTCTATGCATACAGTGGCACAAGAAATTATTCCAATAATCTCTGAGGAGTGTTGTCAGAATGAAAAATTTAATAATTTAAGAAATTATATTTTGATTATCTCGAATTCGAAGCATCAAGACGAGTCGAAATCGAATTGACAGAGGCTTTTATTGCATTTAATACCCGGTTACGGCAAAGCAAAAAGTAATGTACCTGTTAGACCTGTATGCATGCATGTACATCTGCTCCCTCGTAACTTCTAAACCGCATATCATAATTTGACAAATGAGGTATAGCTGGAATCGTCTTAAACGTCCGCTGGTTATAGGCTATGTGAGGTCGCATTACCTTGAATATGGCGACCTCAAGAGCACCTAAAGTCTTCAACAATGTGACGCAGCGTGCACTTCAAATGAATTGAAAAATTTATCAAATTTCGATGTATAAAATTCCTTTACTGAAAAAAATAAGTTAAATAAATAAATAAGTTTTGGTTACTCTAGCTTTTAACATCTCTGAAATCTACTAATTCATACAGACAGACAGATGGACAGACGTACAAGGGCATATCGCATTCTCTAGTCACCCTGATTATACTTTGGGTGACTTTGGGGTGTCTCCTATATGTTTGCACAAACTTAATATACTCTTTGCATTCTTAAGTACTGGGTATAAAAATCGACCTTCGCATGCAGCTGAGACAAATCGACTTTTTGTACTTTCTACAAAAATTGCCGTTATTGCCATATTTTGTCTCCGATTTTGATTTTGACTCATTTTTTTCGTAATCGATCGGACTTTAAGAGCCATGAATAAAACTGTATGAAACATTATTTTTTTAAATTTTTTAATTTACTTTCGAAATAGAATTTTTCTTAAAAATGTACATGGTTCCATAGCATCTACAGTTCTTGCCCGATTTTAAAGCTCTTAGACTCGTAACAGAATTCTCTTTCAGTCTAAAGCTTAACATCATTTTTAAACATTTTTTCTCGTTAATAAAAAGCAAATCAAAAATTTGAAATTTTGAAAAATGGTCGAAAATTTTTCGACTTTGGTTGCTTGTAACTTTAATAATAATTTAATAATAACTGAAAAAAGTGCCCAAAAACATGTTTTTCGAAAAAATATCGAAAAAGGTGCTTAAGAAAAAAAATGAATGTGATTTTCGTGTTTCTTGAACCAAAATTACCATAAAAAACACTTTTTTACGAAGGTTCATTTTTCGTGTAATCGATGGGTAATTCTATTATCTACAGTTTAATAAAAAGATTATCAAAATCAGTTTTGTACAACCTGAGATATTGGTGTTTTTTTTTTTAATTTCGAAAAATGTTTTTTTCGAAATAACTCGAAATCCGTTCCATGAAAAAATTTTTGGACTTTAGCTTGCGTGTTGTCACTCTCGAAAAAGCATAAACTAGAAAATATTCTCATCCCAGATTTTTATGTACAAGCTATTCAATATTAATCGTTAACAACTTACTTGTATATATTTTTATCTATTTATGATGAAATTCAGAGGTTAAAAACGCAGTCCGACCGTTTTTAAAATAAAAACACAAAATTTTTGTAGCGTTTAAAAAAATGTAAAGTTAAAGTGTAAATTTTTGGTATATTTTTAATAATTTTGGTGTTTTTTTATGCGTTTGTGAGCACAATTGACGGCCAGATGGCGCCAGCAGTAACAGCACCTGTTTCAACATGTGAATTGCTCAACAATTTTGGGCAGCACTGGTGCTCAACAAGGTTGAGTAACAAAGATCAACATTTTTTTTTACTTTCAGGCCTTTTGCTGCGTCCTGGCCTTGAGAATACAAATTTTAGTATGATAAAAATCCAAAGGGTCTAGCTGGATAAGGTACTGGAAACTGCCTCCAGCGCTTTTTGAAAAGTAATGTTGCAGTTCGATGCATAATAGACAAAAAAAATTGTACGCAAAATTTCAGTTTTTAAACTTAACGCGTTGCTGCTTAATTAAAAAACGTGTTATTCGTTTTTATTTAATAGTGACTACACTACTGAATATTTTTGAACCGATTTTTTTTAATCTAAGATGGCAACAGGGCTGTTGAAAAAAAAAAAATTAATTTTTTAATATGAAATTTTCTTATTTTTTTTAAGTATGTTCCTTAAATATCTCAATCACCATTTTTTTTTTAAACACGTGTTTTTATACGATCTTTATTTGCTGTGAATATGAATCAAATCGATTTGGTGGAACAATGTTAAAAAAAAATTAAACTAAAAAATTTTTTTTTGTTTTTTTTTTTGTAATTCATCAAATTTTTTGTGATAGTAAAAAAATTTAAATTAAGCAGCAATGCGTTAAGTTTAAAAACTGAAATTTTGCGTACAATTTTTTTTTTCCATTATGCATCGAACTGCATCGTTACTTTTCAAAAAGCGCTGGGGGCAGTTTCCAGTACCTTATCCAGCTAGACCCTTTAAGAATTTTTTTTTTTCGGTTTTGCTCGATATTTTAATTTTTAATTTAAGAATTTTTGCTTTTACCTAGGAGTGCTGTAAATCGCAATTTTTTTTTTCGTTTTCAAACACAATTTTTGGTCTTATTTTAATAATCTTTGCTCTTCTTTTAAGTTTGACATTTTATTATGGTAAAGATCTTAATTTAAGAATTTGGTATCTTATTTTTAGACTCTTAAATCTTATTTAAAATTTTTTGAACTATAGTCTTGTTTTTAGAATTTTTGGTCTTACTTAAAGAATTAAAATCAAGAATACAAGAAATCTTAATTAAAGATTTTTAAACAAATTATTGACATCTTTAAGGTCAAACCTTTTGAGCTCCGTAGTTGAGCTTCATTTTTCTTTTTTCAAATAAAATCAAATCAAAGTTTTCAGTTGATTTTAATAACTTAATAATGGCTTTAATATTATTTTTATTAAGACATTTGTGCGCTATTTACAGACCATTAAATTTTTAACTTGAGAGTATTCGTTGAATTTTTAATCTCACTATAGTTCTCGCAGACCAATAGGACTGGACACACTAAATTTTACCAAAAGATGTGAATCATTCATAAAAGCTTAAAGTTGCTATCTGTTCCGGTACCCACGGATCACCTACTAAAACTGTAATGCTGAACAAATTTTAATATCGGATGAAAACTTGTCAAGATACGAGAAAAAAAGTATCCGTTTCGGGCTCCCTTCCCTATAAGTCGGAAAGATAATTTTCATTCATTCCGAAGGAATCTATTAATCTGGATATAAACTTATTTCTCAGCTAGAATTATTTCTATAATAATATAAAATAAACAAGAGAACCACCCAATTTTGTATAAAGACTCATGTGACCCTTATGAACAATAAAACGTTGACTTTTATTCCAAACCATCCATATACCTTTTACCATCGTACAACATTTTCTTTTTACTTTTAATTCCAAATTTGTCGCATTGAATTACTTTTTTTTTGGGGGGAAAGTGGGTGGGTAGGGTATGCTGCTGTCGGTTACCGCCCCGACAGATTCAAATTTTTATTTATTTTTTTTGTGACTGTGGGGGCACACTTTTGTTGGTATTTTTGTCGCACCTTGTTATGTGCTCTGTGCTACAACTGCAGTCTTTTTATTTTTATTTAATTAACTTTATTGCATTTCATTGCAGTTGTTGCAACCTACCTCCAATGCAATTTCATCTTGTTGCAGCATGCAGCATTTCTGCCCACATGCAACATGACTGCAGTCTCTGTTCTGCTCTGCTCTGCTCTGTCGTTGTCGTCGTTGTTTCAGCACCTTGACAATGACTTATTGTAGCTATTCAGGCCGGGCCAGGCTGGGGGCAGAGCGCAGAGCAGAGCGCAGCGAGGTTAAGCAAAAGGCAACTGGCAGGGGCTTAGTTAGGGTGCGGAAGAGGGATAAGCTAATAATAAATGAAACTTGATGAACATTTTTAGAATTTCTGTACACTTAGTTGAATTTTTATTATTACTTATATTTTTCCATGAAAATCATTGCATGCTCTTAATGCGTTTTTTATTACAAATACCAACTGAACTTATTTTATTTCATAAGAAATAAGAAATCAAACTTGCAATGAGAACGGGGAAAACTTTTTAGTAGTGCAGAACAGTGATTAAATGCAAAAGTTCCGGTCAATAATGTTTACTAGTCCGGCGGTGGTACTTGGAAAAAAGTGACAGTAGATTTAAACTAGTTAAACTCTCATCAAAAAGGAGGTCTACTTACACAAAAGTAATCCACCTATATTGAGCAAACAAAGTCTCCTAAAAGGGGCTACTCATACCAAATAGGTCCACCTAAGCTGAGAAAACAAACTGTCTTCTAAACTCACTCCAATCAGAGATCATGAAGCAAACTCTCTACGAAAAGGGGGTCTACCCAAATAAAACCACCTATGTTTAGAAAAGAAACTGTCTCTTAAAATGAGGGGAACTCACACCAATTAAACGACCTATGTTGGGGAAGCAAGTCTCTCCTATAAGTGGGTCTACTCATACCAAATTAATCCACCTAAGCTGAGCAAACGAACTCCTAAAAGGGGGTTCACACAAAACTAAACTGAACCTAAGATAGAGATGGAATCTTCCTTTCCAATAAGAAGCAGATCCTCCGATAGGATAAGCTGAAATTTGGCTTACCTAAGGGTAAAATTCTTTGACTTATTAGGAGCTTTAAAGCGAACTTAAACAGAAGTGAAGTTTATCTCGACAATTGGACTAGCTGAGGTGCTCTAGGGCTTATAGGGACATCCTTAGGGTCTAAGGGAATTCTTTGCCGATTATAGGATCTCGATGCACGATGTTACCCGACAAGAACGATCCCATTTAGTTAAGTTTAACTCGAAAATTGGACTACCTGAGATGCTTCAATTCTCGTATGGAGCACAATAGATCCTTAGGGCCTTAGGTCGATCATAGGATCTCGATGTACGATGTTACCCGGCTAGAACGATCCTATTTAGTTAAGTTTATTTCGATAATTGGATTAGTTGAGTAACTCTACGGATCGGGTCTTAGAGACTTCATTGGAGATCATAGGATTTTGATGCACGATGTTACCCGACTAGAACCATCCCATTTCTTTAAGTTTAACTCGACAATTAGACTAGCTGAGGAGCTGTAGGGCTGGTAGGGAGCACATTAGATCTTTATGGTCTTAGGGCCTTCTTTGATGATCATAGGTTCTCGATGCACGATGAAGTGAAGTTTATTTCAAGAATTGGACGACCTGACAAACTCTAGGGCTCGGTTCATAGGGCCTTCTTTGCAGATCATAGGATCTCGATGCACGATGTTCCCGACTAGAACGATCCCAGTTAGTTTATCTCGACGATTGGACTAGCTGAGGAGCTGTAGGGCTACTTGGGAGCACTATGGACACTCAGTGCACGAGGTCAGCCGACTAGAATCATCTAAGAAAACTTAACTAATTTCTTAATAACTTACAACAACATTTTTAGTTCTCCTTCCCGGTACATAGGGCGGAAACAAGGCTCTTGCATCATGCTGGCCATAACCAACGACTTAAAGGTTACGATCTGCACTGGAGTTAGCAAGCTCCTTAGTACACCAAAGATTTTCATTAAAAGCTTTTGGCTTAGCCCGACGACCCCTCGGGCTGCATTCCGCCTACGCTCATGAGCACAGTGAGTGTGCGGCACAGGCCAAGACATATCAACAGTTCAGTTCATTGGCAATTCAGTTACTACCTGGACCTACTTCTTTCCCAAGCATGCCATGGAGTGGAATCTCTTGGCCTGACAGCAAAGTGGCCTTTCTTGTTCCCCACTACAATGTTGGCGTGGGTCTGTGGCATCTCATGTGGGCAGTAGGTTGCCGACAAAAGTTGCAAATGTTGAAGACTCCTCCGAAACCGTTCAGCTGCTCGCAATGTAAATCAATTTATTCTGATGAAGTTGAAGTCGAGAATTGCAGATAAAGTTGGTAGTTGAATTTAAACGAAGGTGCGGCGCGTACTTTGTGTGTGTGTGTGTGTGCGGATCGGCAGCTGAAAGTCAGCTGAAGGTCACTAGAGACAAGCGTCAGAATTTTGAGTTTTTAACTGACTTCCTGGCTGCGACAGAGTCCAATGCATATCCTGTATACTACATACTGCATGACGTTGCAAGCATTTAAGTGTATGCCAGGGAGCAGTAATTATAACAACCTGCCCATTGCCAGATACTTTGGCTAACTTTGTAGCCAAAGCTGAGACTGCGACTGCGACCAAACTAAGAAGTGGAGACTGCGGCCAAATGAAACTGGGCCTGTGCAGCACAATGAAAACCACAAAGTCATCTCCGGTTTATTTACTTGGCTTGGCTGCTTGGTACGAGAGACAACAAAACAAACTGGCAGAAATAAAAAAAAAAAAAACGGAGAAGCCGCATGAATTTCAGCTGCAAAGAGCTAGTGGGATAGAGGCCAAAGGAACAAGGTAAAAACAAAGCAAAGTTCCAGTGCTGGGCCGGGACGGGAACGCTTGAAGCCATGAGATGGCCAAAAGCGATACATCGAATTTAATTTCCTGTCAAAATCGACAAGGCAGCCGCGACGACTTGGCCAGAGCATCCAAGCGTTAAGAATTTGCCGGCCCAAAGTTAATTTTGTGGTTTTAAGCGAGCAGTCTGTCAGTCAGTCCATCCGTCCATCAGCCAGCACTTTGGCGGGGTGTTGACTGTTTGGGGGGTCTTGGAGTAACTGCTTGATGGAATTTCAATTTAAGGCAGCATTGAATGTTATGAATGAATTTTTGCAATTAGCGCCGCCAGCAGTCGTCTGAAACTCAAACCGCTGACTCTCGATTTTTTTTTTTTTTTAGATTTCTGCTCTTGCCCTTTAGCTTACATAATGCTCCAAATGTGGAGCATATAGCATATAAGGCAGGGGTCTTAAGCTGTTGGCAACAAATGTCGCCAGGCACGTGATCAAAATGTTTTGAACGTATGTGAGCGTTGTCAATGCCAGTTGCCCCCCATCCCTGCTAGACCCAAATTAGGAATCATACGATACACTTGGAGAAAAAAGCCAGCATAACGTGAGGGAATTAAGAAATCACCACAAAAAATACTTTTTTAGCTTGTTAATCTTGTTGTAAGATTGTTTTTATATTTTGTTTACAAAAACGATGAGGAGTATGTGCTGCATGTAAACTGCTGTATTCTTATTTAAAGCACAGAAACAGAGCAGAAAACAAAGGCTTTTAGAGATTTATTTAAATATGAGTTGAAATTACAATATAAATAAAATATTTTGTTGAAATTGTTTTACGTTTTGGACTTTAAAGATGACGCAATTCTTAATACATGCGTCTTTGAAATAAATCACTTCAACTCATGTTCCTTGCGGTGTTCTGAACTTTTGGTTGACACACTTTGTGCAAATTGGGATAACGTAGACGACTGAAGCTTACTAATCTGTTGCTGTTTCACAACTTCGAAAAATTTCTTCCGTTCCAAAAAAATTGACGCAGCTTACGCACATCTCATGTGCACTTACTTTTTTGAGATGTTTACAAACACTGTAACGAAAAAGTCATATTGACCGGACCTTTTATTTCTTGAACTAACCATAACTATATCTAAAAAGTGAATTGAAAATGTTTGGTTGTAATATATGGGCATTCCCATTTTGGCGTGACGTTATATTGGTACAAAAAAAATATATTATAAAAAAAAGAAAAAAAAAAATATATTTTTTATACTTACTTTATATTTTTTAAGTGGAACTATATGTATTAAAAGATAACGCAACAATTAATCTTATCATTAGAAGAAGCAATAACTACGCATGGCGTGACGTTACAAATAAAGAGATGGGGATTTTGTTTTGACTATAAAATCGGCATATTTTACGAATTGGGCAAGTCCTCTACTATAAAACTTTTTTAGAACATTTAAAACAAATTACTTATTTTTTAATTTATTACATAAAAACTGCCCATTTGGTCCAAATTTTTTTGGTCATACCTTTAGATGGGGCATTTGATTGAAAAAACGTAGTGTTTAGTAAAAGAAAGTTCAGGTAAGGGAATCCACCCGAAATCTATATTGATTTTCGAGAGGATGCTTAGAAAATTTAATAAAGCAATATTTGTCACCTTTATTAAGGTTTTTTTTCCCAATTTTCGTTTTGAAAATCAATTTCCGAGAGAGTGAGAATCTTTTTAACTAATATATTGCCCAAGAAAATCGTTTTAATTTAATTGATTTCCTAAGACAATCCTTTTAATCGATTGAATTATTGATTATCAGATTTTAATGATATAAATAATATTTTTATTCTATTTAAGAAGAAGTAAAATTAGATGATTTTTAAAAATATATATGAGAACGTTCATCTGAATCATAAGTGACCGAAATTTGCAATATCATTACAATTTTTTTTCAGTTAGACTTCTTTAGAATTATGTTCATATAGTTAAAAAAAACCCGAAAAATTCATTTATACAGTTCCTATGCCGGTTGTTTAGAGCACTGGACAACAATTCTAGCCCAATCAATTTTATATATAATAATTTGTTATTAAGAGAAATAATGCAGTCGTTTCGGGACTAGTTCTAAACTTCTCAATCAAGCAATCGACTCTTACATTGCTACTGCATAATTTTGTTGATTATTTTGCGTAAAAAGAAAGCCGATTTATTTTTGTTGAAATTAAAAAATGTAATGCAGATCCTTAAAAAAAACTTGGTGAGCAATATTTGTTTTTAAATATTTACGCATAAAACTTAAAAATTTTTTCTTTATTTTTAAAAAATTGTATGCAAATAATAAAGAAAATATATTAATATTCTATGCTTTTTCTATTAAATATTAAAATACAATTATTCTAATACTAAATTTTATATGGTTTCAAAAACAAACTTAAATTTTTTTTTATTATTTTTAAAAATTGTGCACAACTAATACAAAAAAATATATTAACATTGTATGCTTCTTCTATTAAATATAATAATATGTATTGTAATATTAAATAATTAATTGTTATAAAAAATTGCTTTTAATACAAAAAAAGCTAAACATTTTTCTATTATTTCTTTTAACATGGTTCTACGAAATCGAAAGGCCTTTTACAAAGATTTTTTAAAAATTAAAACTTTCAATTAAATATTAAATAAAAATTATTCTAATATTTAATAGTTATAATTAACATTGTATGCTTTTTCTATTTAATATTAAAAAAAAATTATTGTAATATTAAATAATTAATTATTAAAAAAAATTGTTTTTTATATGGTTTAAAAAAATAACTTAAATTTATTATTCATTATATTTAAAAATGTTGCATAAATAATAAAGAATATATATTAACATTGTATGCTTCTTCTATTAAATATAATAATATGTATTGTAATATTAAATAATTAATTGTTATAAAAAATAAGCTTAAAATTTTTCTATTATTTCTTTTAACATGGTTCTACGGTATCGACCTTAAGGCCTTTTACACAGATTTTTTGAATATAAAAAAACGTTCAATTAAATATTAAAAAAAAATTATTCTAATATTTAATAATTATAAATAATTATTAAAGATTTCAAAAAAAAACTTAAAATATATTTTTTTTATTTCTACAAATTTTGCACAAAAGAAAATTGAATGCTTTTTCTATTGAATAAAAAAATAAATGAATTATAATATTAAATAATTTAGAAAGTTTTTTTCCATATTCAAAATTAAAGTTCTTTGCACTTAAGATTTCCTTATAACGAATTTCTGTAAAACGAATTTTCTAAAGAAGTCCGCTTCCGTGCAAATTCGCTCTAGGGCTGTTCGAGTCTATAGGGAAAAAACTTTAAAAAAAAGAAAACACATATATTTTTTTAAAAAAAGGTGAATAAATGGCCTCAACTAGTTCAAAGTTTACTAGTTGCGGTTAAGTAGTGCGCTGTTGACGCCATATTTGTTTTGATAAGAACCTTTTTGACAGATCGAAACCCCTTGTGTTACAAATCAATTTGGTGAAACAAGATAAAAAAAAATGATAATAAATACATTTTTTTTCTATAAGAAAAATGTATAAAGTATATTTTTTTTAAAAAAAGGTGATAATCGAATAAGGGGAAATATTTGGAACATTTTTTTTAAGAATCAAAAATGTTTCTTCAAACGTGAAAAAATGTGTAATACCGTAATAATTAAAAAAAATTTAATTTAAAAAATATTTATTTAATAAAGATTAAGAAAGTTTACAAAACTAGCATAACTATTAAGGAAGCGCTGGCAGCAAAAGGACTTCGGCGCATCTATGAATTAATCTGCAGAATTGGTTTTTAATAATCGTTGGGTTACTTTTTGTGTCTCAAGGAGGCAGACTCTCAAAAACTAAAGAAATATAATTTGGCTTGCTTTTATGTAAGGATCCGGTCAATAGGGCCCACTAGAATGTTATGGCAAATTATCTTGCCGAAATTAAAATCGAACCAAGAGCTTTTATCAAAAGCTTGCTTTAAGTTTGGTTTGATTTAAGCACGGCCCAAAGCAACCTAAATGGAAGTATCTTAAAGTTTGGCTCTCCCCAAACCGTTTGAGAAGATAGATTTTCGCTTCAGTCTTATAGCTTGCCACAAATACCATTAGTTATCATAACATACATCTTGTTATCACACCGTTTTATTTCTCAGTGTATATTAATGGTGTGTAATGTGTTGTTATTCAAGTTCAAGAGGAAATTTCTTCGATGAATTGCTCGATCGGCAACATGTGGCGTGCACATTTCGTGTCCTGGACGCTCTATGACTTGCTTCCTTTTTGGTTTCAGGCTTCTCATATTTTACGCCAACTGTGCGCCAACTTATTAGACCTAATGTGTTGCTGTTGTGTAATTTTTTTCTTTTATTTTTTGGCTATTGTTGTTGCTGTCGTCTCACGTTCGGTAGCCTTGCAGTTTATTTTTTAGCTTTAAACAGCTGCCAAGGCACAAGGACACTCAGAACCCTTTTGGCTACCAACTGGCCAGTTGGTCGGACTATTTGTATAGAAAGAGAGAGAGAGGAGAGAGAGGCAGTAGTAGTAGTAACAGTTGCTATTGTTATTGTTGTGCATTTTCAAGCTGTCAAAGTTACAAATGTGAAGCATATTTGCAAAGTACTATGAAAAAATATTGCAAAAAATGAGTGCTGTGAAAAAATGAGTAGCGCATAAAAATAAATTGAGTTGACATAAGTTGATGTGTGACATGTGTAATTAATAGCTGTTTAAGTTGCCAGCCACGCACGCGCCTTTAAAGGATACATTACAACAACAAACAACAAATATGCCACGTTTTGGTATAAACTGTAGGCAGCCAGCGCCAGCTTGCCTTACCTTAACCCTCAGAGCTGGTTTTATATAAGGATTTCTTTCTTATACTTATGTGCCTGGCGCCATAAAACGTTAAGCCCGACCAGCTGAGGTGTCTATTGTATTATTTAACGATTTTTATTTGCGACCCTGCAATCTACAATGTGTATGCCACACTGTGGCATAAGAAAAACTGTATGGAACTGTGGCGGCAGCGTTAGCCCATAAAATGCGTACAAGTGTGACACATGTCCTTGCGGCTTTGACTTTGTCCTGCCTATATACACAACACACATGCCCGAAAATAGCTTGTGCAATGCGGAGCAGCCCTTTTCGCCTTGATGCCGCACCACGCACCTCCCCGCCACACCGAAAAAAAAGCCCTAAGTGTGTCACTGTCACACTCGACGATTTTGGAACAGCAAGCACTACAACTACACACACGTACACCTACACAAAGGCACCCGTCAGGGGCGTATTCCGGAAAAAAATTAGCAAGGATAGCGGAGATTTTTACCTCTTGGAAAAAATTGTTGTGCTGCATTAGAATGTCCGAAATTCATCTTGGCTAACTAGGATGCTTAACATGGTACGTCTAACTAGACGGCATTCTTAGGAATGCTTTGTGGTACTGGTATCAAACTAGTTCAGCAGCGTATGGAATAATACTAGTCGCTTTCTTACTGAAAATAAAACAGCCGCGTAGTTGTACGATTTGATGCGGGACAAAATCCCAATCGTTCGTGACACGTTAGAAGAATTTAAAGATCCAATGGGAAATGGGGAAAATGGGATAATGGTTTTAGGCATAGGAAAGAATGGAAAGAGAATGAAGTTTTAGAACGACAGAGGAATAGGGTGAAGGCTTCAGAAGAACAAAATATATTTTTAAAAGATGACAACTATCTTAATAAGATTCTGCATCTACCACAAAAGCGCATCCACATCAACACGCTCTGGTTAAATTATTTGGGAAAAGCGGTCCATCTTTTAGACCTAGGTTAAGGTAGTACAAATATACATTTTTGTGTGCATCCAAAATTCTTCACCATAAATAAATAACAATATAAGCGCTAACAATCTCTCAGAAATCCATTTTTCCTTATTTCTCAACTTTTTGTATACCCTGTACCTTATGGTATAAAGGGTATATTTAGCTTGTGCAAGCTGTTATATACAGAAGGCGAGGTCGGAGACCCCCCAAAAGTACCTAAAGTATGATGAGGTTGACTAGAAAAGTCGATATGCCTATGCCCGTCTGCCTGTTTGTTCGTCCATATAAACGCCTAGATCTCAGAGATGGTAAGAGCTAGAGCACCCAAACTTTCACATTAGATCTCTTATTACTCCATAGGAGACAAGTTTATTTTATTTTTGATATCGGGATTACATTATATAGCTCATAAGGGGGTGTTTCCGGTAAAAGCAATATACCGGATTTAATTGCAATATGGTGGTACTGGGTATCCCAAAGTCGTCCGACTTTAACGTACGCCATCTTTTTAACTTCTTCGCAACTAGCAACTTTTGGAGCAGCTAAGGCTATTCATATGGCATAGAGTTCCTGAATTTACCATTTTCTTCTATCATGCGACTGTTCTTTTTGAACTTGTCTGCAACTAGTTAGGAAAAGAGTCGTTGAGTCCATTCATATGACGCAGAAATCATGAGGAATACACGCAAACATTAACCTAAGTCCTCACACTCTGTAAAAGAGCGATGAAGCAACGCAAAATTTGCAGTGAGAGCGCTCTTCTTTAACATTGGTTCTCATCTTGCGACTATTCTTTTTGAACTATCCGCAACTAGTTACGTTCAGAGTAGTTGAGAGCATTCGCATATCATAGAAATAATGCAGGATAGTCACTCACGTTCTTTCAGAGTGCGATGGACCCATAATTTTTCAAAGTCAGATTGTTCTTCTTTATAATATTTTCCTCTTCCGCGACTAGTCATCTTAGCACCAGTCCGCACCTAGTTCTGTTCTGAGTAGTTAAACACATTCATATAAAACCGAAATCCTGCAGAAATGTACCATATGTTACAAATTTGCAAAAGGCTCAGAGAAATATTTCGAAAGGATATCAAATTTCACTCACAGAACGATGTATGTGAGAAAATGTTTTTAAAACTCAATTATTTCTTGTCGTTGTGGATGTGTACTCCTAGATTCCATGTCCTGGAACGACCTCGCAGACACACACACCCACACAAAAAATTGGTAGCTATACCAAATTTCATATACAGCGTGATTTATATCAAACTCAACTTTCTATATCCATAATCTATAAAACTCTGATATTTAGGCTCAGTGTGGGTTCGAACCCCTAGTAGCCTCCTCCTGGCACCAACCCTGCACACACACGCTGTTTTTACAGTGCTGTTTTTGCCGCTGCTCAAGTGTTTGTTATCTCTACACACTTTTTGTAGTGCTGTGTCGGTATGCGTGAGCTGAACACAAGGACATGTTTGTAGGCACAGTCAGTCAGTCATTCATTCAGTCAGTTTTGTCAGCCAGTTGGCATATTCCAACACTGGCAATGCACTAGTACTACGACTAGGACTAGGAGCACCATTACCATTACTACTAACGCTGGCTGCTGGCAGGTCCATTCACGCAAATAGAAAAGATACTCAAGGCACTCATTTGGCACAACACAAAACTGTTACGTGATGAGTGCGCGTCACAGACTAAGCCAGGCCGAGACTAAGCAGAGCTAACCCAGCAACTATAGTCACACACACACACACACTTACGCATACACACGCACATTCAAAACGTCTAAATTGTGGTCGTCAGTGGGCGTCAACACAAAGCAGCGTTTAAGCCAAGTCGCTTGATGTCCAAAACGAGATTTAAATAGAATCAAATTAGTATAGCATTTGCATTTACTGGATCTACATCAACCCACCGCCAATAAGCGAATGCACTTGAAGAAAATGGAAGTAATAAGAGTAGATAGATTTTGAATTGATTTTTTACTTTAAGGATTCTTAAAGCCTAAAGAATTAAACAAAGTTGTGGTTTAAGGGCCATACGCAGCATGCAAAAATTCCGCACGAAATGTCAAAACTTCATAAAAAAAAAATGTCCCAAAAAAGTGAATTTTTTTTTTTATATGAAGTTTTGTCATTTCGTGCGGAATTTTTGCATGCTGCGTATGGGCCTTTAGGTTTGAACCGGTAGCGAAAGGGATTATGAAATATCACTATTCTGGAGGCAGGGATGTAAAAAAAAAAAAAAGTTGATCTGCCTGCAAATATCATCATCATCATCATTGGCGAGACAACCCTGATCGGGTCTTTGCCTGTTGTAGTTTTCGCCTCCATTCGTCGCGATCTCGGGCTTCTGTTCTCAAACCTTTCCTAAGTCATCCGCAACTTGATCGACCCCATCCAACCATCTCAACTTCGGTCGACCTCTTCTTCGGTTACCTGCACACTGTCCAAGCATTATTCGTTTTGGAGGATAGAACGATAGGATTGATATAAGAAGTCCAAATCTCAAGTTTGGTTATCTTAGCACTTATAATCTCCTAGATCTAGGCGCTCATACAGACAGTTGGACTTTTTTCAAAAAAAATAACGCGTTCTACGCTGAGATGAAATTTGTTCTCCCCTAAAACTGCCTGCACATATTACGCCTTCTGTGCTGAGATGAAATTTATATTCTCCAAATCTGCTTCTGGCCTAAGCCATTCTTTGGGAAAAGATTTTTATTTGCTTGATTAACAACTAGAACTATTTGACTTCCATTTGCGAGCTGTTAAAAGCGCATCAACATAATTTGCTTTCAATTCAATCATTTTTCAAGACTAGTCGAATTCGACGAAAATACTTTTGTATTCAATACAAGATTTTCGTGCTCGCTTCAGGAAATTTCCAGCTTAAGTTAATCTAAGCTTAAATAAATGTTTGATTTTATGTTTTTTTTTTCCAAGTGTAGTTCCATACAGCTTCCAACACCCAATGCGGCCCAATGTCGTCCCTCTATTTATGTCTCACTTTTTTTTTTTAGCAAAAGTTCAATGGACGGGAGCCGTTAGACGGAAAAGGCATTGGAAATAGTGGCCAATGCGTGGGTGGGGGTTGGTGTGACTGAGGGATGGAGGCATACCCGTATATTTGTTGCTTTTGCTTTTGTTCGCTTTGTACTAGCCAGAATCTATAAAACGCACGACGACGACGACGAATTGTTTGCTTTTGAGCTTAAATCGTTTACCGAAAACATAAATCCAAAGAATATACATGAAGCCGGGGCTTCGCTGCCAATGCTTTGGGAGCGGATTCCTACCTGGATGGATCGAAACTCTCTGCACTGCTTGTCGACGTTTCGTTTCGTTTCGTTTGCCTTTGTTAACGGTTTTTGCTTTAGTCAGGTGCACAAACACACACACACACATACACATAGTTGGGGCGACACACAGATACTACTTACACATACTATTGCAGGTAGCTGGCATGTAAGCGCCCCAGCATTGACAGTTTGAGCTTAAAAATCCAATTAGTCTTTGATTTGCATACAAACAAACAGCTAGACATACATACATACATATAGATACATATGCAAACAGATACAAAAAGCATATCTACTTATACAACGACAAATGGCAGCAACTAAGCAACCAAAGCAGAGCAGCTACAAAACATTTCTTGCTAAATATTTTAAGACCAACATTCAGTTTGTCAGCTGTAAGTTGTTGGAGAGTGGGGGCTGGATGGTGCCAAGGTATGTGGATCCAAGGCGGGGGTGATGGCGACGTTGGGTCAGCGCATTAAAATTCAACCAAAGTCAAATCGAGCTTGGCTCAGGTAGAGCGTTAGAGAGCAGCATCTGAAGCATTTGTTAAGCCGCAACGACAGAGGACAACAGTCTGTGCATATAGTATAGCTACAGTTTCATATCCGGCAGCGCATTAGGACCTAAAAAAAGGGCGTCCCCCCCGCCCCCTAGAAGAAAGCATCTGCACCGCACCACAATAGACAATTGGATTTTTGCGGTTTCTAATCCAATTTATTTCGTCTTAAATACAACAAAAAACTTTCAAACAGAAGTCCTTGCCAAGGCTGCTGTTGTTGTTGTAGTTGTTGTTGCTTCAATACCCTATTTTGGGTTGTGTTTCAAATATGCATGACAGGGCACAGGGCACAGGGCACTAGGCACAAGGCCTGTCCAAGGTGCCTACGCCTGGGTCTGCCATGGCGTGCGGTTCAATGTAATTTAACAACAAACACGGAAATAAGTCGCCAAGCTAAGCCCACACACACATGCGTGTATTATATACACGCAAGCCATACACGCACATCACACATGCACAGATACTCACACATACACACACGCGTGTATACCAAGCAGCCATTCAAATCGGCGTTTGTCGTGTGACGACGACAGCTCTCAACAAACTAATTTAAATATTTCAACAATTAAAGAGTCCAGGCAATTAAAATAAACCAACACCAAAACCAACATAACAACAACAACAACAAAAACACTAACCAATACAACAACAACAACCACACGGAACAACAACAATCAACACCATGCAGCCAACAGCCTCCGCCTATTTTGACTTTAGCTCTCCCGCACTACCAAACTCTCACCCTTGCGCTCATTTTGATTTTACGAGGGCCGTTTAATAAGTCTTTGATTTTATGGATTTTCTGCATGGTTACTTTAAATGCAGCACTGCTTCTTTAGAATATTGCAAGTATCATCGTCTCTCTCTCATTTCGGTGCTGCGCGGGTTGCTTGATAAATACCCAACTTTTAAAATTTTCCGCATAGTCGAAACACTGCTCTTTGGGCTCTCTCGGGCTGGCATCCTCTCACACTGGCTCTCAATTGGGTCCTACGAGCTCAGTTTAATCTCTCAGCGACTTTTTGAATTTTCCGCGTACTTACTTTAAATGCAACACTGCTCCTTTCAACTGCTTGAAGAGCGGCATTAGGTTTTTGTTAGACAGCCTTTGAAAGCAGATAGTATCATGAATTTTTACGAAAACATTTTTGGCTTAGAGAACCCACTGAAACCAAGCAGAGCCTTAATATATAATATGTGTACCATGCTAGGAATCTGTTGACTTAATTCTTTTGTGGCTTATAGTGCAAGACAATATTTAACCGGAAAAGAGTAAGAAAAAATAGAAAATCATCAGCACGACAAAATAAATCAATTAAGCCATGTGCGTCTTCCTCTCTTCCCATCCGTCTGTCCGTATTGAATGTTCTCGTAAACAATGTAGAAGAGCTAGGCTCAAATTTGGCCACAAGTTGCGTCCTATGGTCAAACCCCTCACTTGCGTTCATTTTTCTCGTATTCGCCATACTTTCTCTTAATAGAAATTTGCGACTTAGCCGCATATTTTGAAACATAATATTGCAATAATATTAATAATAAAATATTCAGTTGCTACAGTAATAATAATTAATTTTTTTAAGTAATTTTCTGCCCAGAAGAGTAGTTTTTAAAACTGGTACTGTCATCAAAGTCTGCTTGTACATTGCACTCGAAACACACCTTCCATTTTTTTTAACCATCCATTGTTAAAATCATTTGTGAACTTTGAAAGTTGTAGTTAAAAATGAAGGAATCTCGACTTTTATTGTATTGAAGTCCAACTAAAAAGATATTGCACCCGAGTCGGTATGTAGACAAAAAAACGCTGAAAAATTCGAGATGACACCGACTCACTTGTTTTTTATATGCTAGGGTGCTCCGCCCACTGCGTGCTTCGCACGCCAACCACCGGTCTTTATCTAATTCAGATCATCCACACCATTATATACCCTGTACAATTCTTTATTTCCATAATGTTCAACCCATTACAGTCGGTCCTGCCCGACATTACAATACTCTGGAACAGCCTGTATGCTGCTCTGATTCGCAACGGGAAAAGGAACGTTGACAATGGCTCCTTTGATACTGTTCTGTTTTTTTATCCTAATGACTTAGCAGTGTGGTACCTATTGTGTTGGTATGCGTGAAAGTATCGAGGTAAAATTTATATTGTGCACACCGTATGAGGTGTGACTATCACATAGTGTAAGTTTCACCTCAATACGTTCACGCATACCAACACAATAGGTACCACACAGATTTTTTCGTTGACGTATTTATATATAGATGTAGCTGAACTTTAATATAAACTTCAATATAAAATACAAATATGTATACAAAATAATTTCTAAACTAATAAATAAACATTGCTCATTGTTTACATGGATTTAGTTTTTAACCAAAATAATAAATTAGAACAAAAAAAAGTCAATTTAAAAGAAAAACTAATTTACAGATATTTTCCTGAGGGATACTGGGAACATTCTTCGTATTCTTCCGCGCGAATAAGCCTTCATGTTGGAAATTTTAGTACAATAATATCGCAGCGTGGTATATGTATCTCCGAAGCAGTGATTCGCTTGAATATCTTGGCTTCGTCTGCTGAATCAGCTGTGGCCATAAAAGCACAGGTGACGCCGAAAGTTTCGATAATCCCAAAAGTTGTCACAGCAGAAAATATTAATAAAATTGATAACGAGTGAATAAGATTGCAGGCATTTCAATTGAGCAGGTACTTTACCTTTTAAATATATATTTGATCACAAAAAAATTTAAAACGCGATTTCTTACACTCGACCATTTTTTGGCTAGGTTCAAGAGAGAGGTTCCGAAAGAGTTTTTACTCTGTTTCGTACTAGTGAAAATATGTATCCATTAAATCAAGCCAGAGACCAAGAAAATATCAAAGCAGTGAATTTCTCGGAATGGATGGTGGGTCTGTCAGTCAAAAAGTTTATGCGTCAGTTTTTTTTTTATGGATTATTTGCTCTTAGAAAGATAAGATGGGCTACGAGCTGCTTCATATCCAGTATAGCCTCTAGTTTAAGCTCCCTAAGACTATTTCTGGTTTTCAAATATGACGAAATGGCTCGATGGTAATAATAAAAAACAATTAAGTAAAATGTTGAGCTTGGTGTACTTGCATTGAGCTAAAAGAAGTCTATATTCAGAAACAAAACACACTTTTGCCAAAAAAAAAAGGTCATCAATAAAACAAACGCCTAATTGCAGGACCTTGACAAAATCTACAACTTGAAGGATATAAAAAAAATTAAATGACGTTGGATCTAAGCTACCAAGTCAAAACCAATTCGTGTTGTAAAACAAAACGCTTTTTTGCCGCCAAAAATATTATCCCACCGTTTTATCTAGCAGCCCTCGTAGCTTTCGCTCTCTGGCGTCACCTTCACTCACTTGCATCCTTTGCTGTTTGTTGTGGGCAGCGTTCAATCAATGTCAACGTCATAGTTGCCATTGCCATTGTACTATTTTGTAGTAGTTGTAGTTGTTGGCGTCGTTGTTTTTGTTGTTGTTGTTGCTGTCGTCCTTATAATACCGCCTTCACATTTAGGTAACATAATTTTCAACCTGGTTAGAGATAGCTCGTTTAGGAATGAACATTCCTAATGTTCATTTACATGATATTTTTCATTTGCAAATGTAATGAATAGAAGCTAGCAAAATCCTCTAAAAGACAGACGAGTATATTAAATTGATTAGCAAACAATGGATGAAAAATCAGTGGAGACATGTCATCTATTAATAACATTAGCTGTCCAAAATCTTTGACAGCTATTCGTTTAGGTACAACATTCTGTAGTCAATAAATGTATATCCAGGAGCTAGTATAAAAAATCATAAACTGAAACAGCTTTTGTTCGTTATGGGACACATCGGAATTGGTATCGATATCGATAGTTTTGTTGAGAGAATCATCTTGCTTGGCATGGTAGTGAGCTAGAAAATCTGAAACGGAAATAAAAGTGAAACAAAAAAAATGTGGTTTTTTTTTAGAAGATTTCTTAGGATGATATTATACTTCTGTGACAATTTATTTAAAATTCATTTAGCTCGTATTTCGTTTCCTTTAATGCACTTTGTTTTAAGAACGTTTCTCATCATAAAGTACCATGCAATATTCTTAAATTTGGGTGCGTTGTTTTGTGTGTGCATGCCTTGGAAAAAATTCTTGGTCTTGCTTTGTAAATTTTATGCATTCTTTGTATTGTTAGCATCAATAATTTTTTAGATTTTTCCGAAAGAGACGCTGGAAATAAAAGAATTTAATTTTGATTTTTACTTGCCGGGCTAAGGTACAGAAATAGATCTAAAATATTTATTTTTTAAATCTGTGGGCTCTATTATAAAATATTACATCTTACAAGCAAATAAAAGATTCTTTTAAAACTTTTCCATTCGTGTGCCGTCGTCATCGATGGTTTTTTTAGGCGGCTATAATTCGAGTAAAAATAATAATAACAATGTCTATGTTATGTTTTAAGAGTCATTTTCAAAGTTTTTTTGCGTATTTTCTGTATTTATTTTATATTTATTTTATTTATATAATTATGAAGTAGAAGTTAATTCTAAGTTATAAAAGGTTTGTAGCCAGAGCAGCATAGGCCTTTCGGCTGATTTTCTGTATTATTCCCTTCAGTATTTTCAGTACTAGCCATGAATCTACGCATTCATTTGTCACTGAATTTAGCACATGCGTGTCCTAGGCGTCCAGGCCTGAAGCTTAGCCATAACAATCAGGTATGAAATCAGTGCTGATTGACTTCGAAAAGCCATGCCTGAAACCAAGGGTGCATTTTTTAAAAAATCTGACATGAATTCAGTGCTGATTTATTTTTAAAAGTCAGGTCTGAAATCACAAGTGAGTAATTAATACAGTGGAACAAATATTCTTCATACATTTTTAACAAAATTGTATTGTCAATTTTAATTTAATATTATAAATTACAGTCGCTTGGGTGCAGCCTTAAAAGTTCGATATTTTTGCAACTGCATTGCATTATGCAGCTGTGATTCCGCAGGGCCAGAGTCTGCTGTAACTGGTATTGATTCTAAAATCAAAAAATATTTTTTAAATATTACAATACCCGTATTTTTTGACCTACCAAGTAAAGAGGCATAAAATTGCTTAAATCCTTTCACTGTTGGCACTCATGAGAAAGGCATCAATTTATTTTTTTTGTCTTCTTTACAAATACGTCACACATTGTTAATACCATCAAAATTATTTTATAAAAAAAAATAATGCTTTAAATAAAATTTAATAAATACTTACCTAGTAATTAAAATTTTCCCAGAAAATTTTTTTTTGTGTATTATTCTTTTTTGCCTTGCTCGTCTATCAAAAGAAAGAGATAGACAGATAAATGCCCGTATGTGTCCTTGTTTCTCTTACAAAGCCATGAGCGTTCGCTTCCTTTTCATGCCTGAATTCAAGGCTGCATTTTTCAGGCCAGAACGAACGAACTGCAGGGATTGTTATTCTTGTATAGAAGATACAATAAATTTTCTTTTTGTTTTAGGTATTTGGTAAAATATTGAAACTTATGGCAAAATAATTAAAGAGTCCCCAAACATTTAATTTATGGACAAGTTTTTTGTGCTTTTAAACTTAAAATGAAGATAATTCAATTCTATATCGCAAAATTTTGTAATTAGCTTGCTTTTATTCAGCAATGTTCTAGAGCTCGATAACGACAAAACCGAAATCGGAATGAAAGTTATTCTAAAATTCGATTCTGAGAAATTAAACTAAATTTTTTCAGAATTATCTTGCTCACATTCAGACTTGTTCTATATTTTGATATCGACAGCGCCTGTTGGAATAAAAATAAAATCTTATCTAGATTTCGATTCCGGCAAAAAAAATTGTTTTTTGAAATTATCTTGCTTATATTTTTAAGCTTGTTCTAGATTTCTATTGCGGCAAAACCTGTCGAAATCAAAATGAAAGTTTGTCTAGATTTTGATTTCTACAATATAAAATCCATTTTAAAATCGTTTAAAATAGTTGAATAATATCACTAAGATTTGATATCTTTTGAGGCACTTTTTATTTCAAAATTTTTATGTTTGAAGTTCGAATAATTTTTTTTCTTTAAGTCCTATACGGAGAATGCAAAAAAATTTCGAACGGAATGACAAAACCATATAAAAAAAAAATCCCATTTGGGATATCCCATTAGGGACCCCTTTAAATCTAACATTTTTGACATCAAAAGTATTATAGTAAAAATTGTCCAAAATTTAACTTCCTTATCCGCGCACAGCGCCTGTCGGAATAAAAATAAAATTTTATTTAAATTTCGATTCCGGCAAAAAAATTGTCTTGGAATTATGAAAAGCTGTTCTGGATTTTGATTTCGACAATATAAAATCCTTTTTACAATCGTTTTTTCGAAATTAAAAATAGTTGAATAATATCACTAAGACGCAAAGATTTTATATCTTTTGAGACACTGTTTATTTCAAAATTTTTATTTTTTTTATATTAGGTGTAAGTTAGAATAAAATGTTTTCTTTAAGTCTAACATTTTGGACAGCATAATCAAAAGTATTACAGTAAAAAATTGTCCAAAATGTAACTTCCTTATCCTCGAATTAGTCACTTCCGCTATAGATACTAAGATTTTTTGTTAAATTTCTAGAATGATATTTTGGATATTTTCGTCTCAAACCAAAGACTTAAGTCTTCATAAATTTTTTGGTAACTCATATACCCAGATGCTCCTGCAATAATTCTCAGAGCTTCAGATTGCTATCTTTGGAGGATTTCAATGTTGAGGTTGATTGCCGTTACTAACGATAACTATCTACTATCGATAACTTCTAGAGCATCTAAAATTCGACAACTTCGAAAGTTATCGATACTCTTGATTTCTTTTTTATAGAAATATTCACGCGCACATTGAACCATTGCCAATGGCGTCAGCTTCCTCAGCAACCAAATTTGGCCAAATGTGCGATATATGACTCTCTCTGTGTTTGAGTGTGTGTGTGTGTTTTAGTGTGACCGTATGTGTGTGTGTGTTGCTGTGATCAATGTGACCAATTGGCGTGCAGTCAATGGTGTCGCTGCTATTCCGGCTACTACGGCAACTCCTGCTGCTTCTTGCTGCTTTACACGGACAGAGCCAGTTCTGTTTGGACGTCATCGTTGCCATTTGCCGTAGCCGTAGGTACAACTGTCAATATCACACGCAGCGCTGGACACATGACCGACACATTGACACTTGGTATGTGTGTGTGTTTTGCCTTGTATGACTGTCTTGTATACCATACAGACACACACACACACACACACACATGCACACTGGCACATATATAGCAACACATTGCCGGCACTGTCTATGTATTAAGTGGAAACACCTTGTAAAATGGCTGACAGGTGTTAGAAGACTTTGCAAGATTTATGCGCTGACATTAACATGAATATGTATTAGTGTGACGGTGACTGCCACAGAGCCACAGTAACTGCGATTTACTTCTACATACATATACATATATACCATCTTATGTTTATGTGCATATCTGTCTTTGTACATACTACACGTATAATACATATGTATGTATGTGCCTGGTGCTATGTGGCCCAAACAGTTAAAGGATAACAGCGTATTAACTTAAGCATTACAACTATGGCAACAATTTATACAGACAGACGTGCTAAGCGAGGTCACACTGTGGTTTCCACAATTAAACTTTATTTGCCCACACGTGCAGGCACATACACATAATTATTGTAGATAGTACAGTGGGGGCTCGTAACTGGGATTTCTAGATTTAATTACTTTTAAGCTACTAGAGGATTTATGCATCTCTCCAAATAGTAGATTATTTTAAATTGTAATGCAAAGAGTTGTTGTTTTGGTTTTAGAAACTTATTAGATTTTCTTGTAAGCTTTTGTGAATTTTTGACATTGCTTTTTATAGATCTTAGAGCTGTCACTGTGTGCTGTACTTTAATTGGCTCAGCCGAAATAGCTCATTGTGTCGTCATCTTATTAGTTTTTACAAATCCACAAAATTAGTTTTATTTATAGTAACAAAAATAGTACGAAGCTGTTTTGAAAATGTTTAGATGTCTGCGGGAACTAAGTTAATTACAACGAAAACGTTGCGGAATTAAATTTTGTTTAACTGTTTGAGCCACGATATTCGATTGAATAACAGAGCAACCCCAAAAAATTCGATTTTCGGGATAAGGTAAAAACTTTCCAGCGTTTCTTTTGCTCTATTGCGACGATGAAATTAACACATTTAGGACTATCCGATTTAGATCAAATGTGCCCCTTTTGTTTCGCTAACTTTTGTCTATTTAGTAGGCAATTTCATAATTCCCCGATTCAAGAAGTCCTCTTTCCTATCGGTAAAATAATCTGATCAGCTAATTTTCACAAGTCTCTCTTCAGGCTATTTTTTTTTCATCAAGAAAATTTTGCAAATGCTTAAATGCTTTAATGCATCGCTAGCAAAAATACGCTATTGTCCCAAGAAAATCTCCATTAATTCAAGACACCGTCGATCGGTAGGTCCCTGTTCTCTTCGAACAGTTATTAATAGAGATCCCCATGCTCTACCGGCGAGACTTAACGTCCCAGCTCACGTAGGCCAGGAATTGGCCCGTTGTGATACCGCTACGGTGGGCCATTCGCCTCTCTTCCCCACTCAAGAGGTCTCCTATAAGAGATGAGTCACAGCCATCCGGTGGCCTGAACCTGAGGAGGCATTTTGGACTCTGTTCTGAGAGCTGAGATAAGTCATTAAGAAAAAGTGACTTAAAAAAGCGAAACCTTTTCCTGCACAGTACAGGGCAGTGACAGAAAAGATGCTCCACTGTCTCCAGCTCCTCCTCATCGCCACAGCTTCTACAGAAGTCATGGTGAAGAGCGTTAGGTACGCCTAAACTCCACTCCTCCATGGTTGGGCTATGGGTATTGAAATTGGTTATAAAGTGTTCCTGCGGGGTACAGTAGTCCGCGCTCTCGGCAATCAGGGGGTTTCCCTTGGGAATCATTGCGTGACCGAAGTCAAGATCCTTCCATTTTTTCACCTCTCTCATGCGTAAAGCTGATAGAACGGCTGATTGTTTGCCCACCTTGTCCAGAGGCAGGAGGTTTAGTAAAGCATCTAGTGCTTCGTTTGGTGTGGAGCATAGAGCTCCGCTTATAGTCAGTCCTGCGGTCCGCTGAACCTTATTCAATTTTTTTTAGGTTGCCCTTCTTGTCTAGTGTTGGCCAACATATTGAGACTCCATACAGGAGGATCGGTCTGACAATGGTGGCGTATAGCCAGTGGGCTATGTTTGGAAACATACCCCATTTAAGTCCAATGGCTTTCCTACATGTATAAAGGGCGATCGTGGCTTTTTTCCAATCCGACAAAATACACAGCAAAAGCTTTTTGGTCGAAAATCCGTACTTGGCGATCGTTTGAGCCAACTCACCGCGATTGGACCAGAATGATTTTACGGCTGTTGTTCTCGTCATCATCATCATCCTAGCATCACAGTTCGGGGTGAACCATTGCTTCCGTTACTACTCACCTCCGAATTGTTCGGTCCTTAGCACTTCTTGTGATATTCGATATCCCCATCGCACTTATATCTTTTTCCACATCTTCTTTCCATCTCATTCTAGGCCGACTTTTTCTCCTGCCACTTTGCGGGTTAGTTTCAAATATCTTTTTTGCGATTCTTGTGTTGCTCAAGGAGATGGTGTTCTCGTATGTGATCCATTTCTCATCGCCAGTCACCATCCGCTTAAAAAATGGGTCAGTTTCGTTACATTTCAACAAAAAATCGCAAGCATCAATTTGTTCCAAAAGGTTTTTTGCGACCATTCTTGGTACCACCCAGACATCGACTTCTTGAGTCCAGCCTTATGCAAATGGTTCCAAATGGTTCTCTGGCTAGTCTTTAGTTCCTGGATAATAGAATAAGTGCTCACTTGCCGGTTCGACCCGATGATTTAAATAATTTGATCAACATTTTCGACGATTGACCTACCAGATCGTGCCTTATTTTCGACGTCCTTATTACCAGAATGGAATCGTTGGCAGCAAAGCTTTGCTATTGTCGATACTGTATTGAGTACATAAACAGCATACATTTCTTTGGCCGCCTGTTCCGCCTTTTTATCTTGATCGTAGTGGTACTGAAGAATGTATCGAATTTTTGTCTTTTTCTACATTCATCTTGAAACGCTTGAGCACAAAACTGGCTTCACCAAACAAAAACTGACCAAGATCTTTCTTTCAAAGTGTAATGTAACCTTTAAATCGCTGTACAGTATGACCCCATGCGATATAGAGATCGTAAGAGCAAACCGCCGGTATCTTTTTACTATATTCAATATTTACCGATAACCACTTGGAGTTAGCCTTGGTTCAATCGACGATCTCGTTCGGAGTTTCACTCGGCTCAGTCCTTAAACGTAGTATGTCATAGTTTCCAGGAGACTTTCTTATAGAGGGTTACCAAATGTCGAATAACATGTTATTTACGAAATATTCTAATATGGGCTTAATTTTTATTTATTAAATACAAGACATAATCTCGACTATTGTAGGATACATAAAATGGCGCCCAACGTGGGGCTTGATTAGGCTGCATAATTTGTCGCTCAACAAAGTCATGTGAAGCTACTGTATCTTATACTATAACAACTTCTTATCAGATAAAACATATTTTTAATATTTATAAAAGCTGATCACACTGGCCCATACATCACTCTAAACGTGTTAGTCTAGTTTCGAAAAACCGAAACCGCCATAGAATATATGGTTATCTACGTTCTTAAATGACAAAAGAAAACTGATAATCCGTAACGAGATAAGCATCTCTAATTTACGAATATCTACTGTACACACACACGCATATACATATGAAACTAGGACTCAGTTACATAAACATGTGCGTGGCTTTCAATTTGTCAGGGTGTTCGTTTGTCCTGTCTGTCAGTCTGTTCGTTCGTCCGTCTGTCCGTCCGCCCGTCTCTATGTATGTCGTATTTATAGCAAGGCAACCACAAAATTAAATAAAAGCAAAAGTCAACAAAAACAAAGATTTGCTTGGCCAGGTAAACAGCATGTAAGCCATCATCGTTACTGCTGTAATGGTAACAACGATATACTGACAGTTGTACTGACGTTTGACGGGTAGTTAACAGTCAGTGCCAGGCCAGCTTTGGCCAGTTCGTATTACCAGTTGCTCCTGCTGCTGTTCCTGCTGCTGCTGTTACTCCGCCATTCCTCATTCCGTCAGACATTTAGTCAGTCAGCTTTGTCCTGTCAGCCATTTTGTTCTAACTAATGTTGTTGTGGTTGTCGTTGTTGTCGTCGTTTTGTTGTTGTTTTTGTTGTCTCATTATGATTGTCAAATTGACGCATTGACTGAACGACTGTCCGGTGCCGGGGAACCGGTCTAAGGTAAACATAGAAATGTGTAAATACAAAAGGGAAATATATCAAGGATATGTGCGTTAAGTGCGTGTACATATGTATCTATGTGTGTGTTAGTAATTATCATTGCGACACTATTTCATGCATACTTAAAATTTGTGTATGTATTTACACACGAGTCCTATTTCATATTATATCCCCAGGCGACAAATCAATAAGAACTACTGTGTGCAGGTCAAGACAAGCTGGACATTTATGTTGCATACAGTGTGTATCAAAAGCTTACGGGTACTTAATAAATGTAGCACACAGTTCAAAATTCAATCAAAAAGAACGTGAAACTATTGTAACGCGTCAGGGTATCTATATTTTCTATAGTTACTTTGTCTAACAATTAAGCTTTGAAGTATAAGAGACACATTATTCTTACAAAAAAATTTCGTATCATCATCTTCACTTCCTGTATCACCCACTGGAGCATAGGGCTTTAATAAGGCATTTTCATTTTTCCTGTTCTTTGCTAGCATTAATTCGTTGCACGATTTTCCGCATTCATTAATTTATTGTTGTAGTGTTCTACTCCACATGGTCTGAGGGCGACCCTTCTAGCGGCTTCCTTGTGGGTTAAAATTAAGAGCTTGTCGGAAAGCTTCCGTAGCATCTTTTCGCAGTTTGTGGCCTATCCACTTCCATTTTTCTAGTTTGATATAGTTGGAAATTTTTATATAGATCATCATTGCTGATGATATTTAGCCAGCACACTTAGAGAACGCGACTGAAGCATCCGTTAGTATAGGTATCGGATCCTTTTAAGCGACTGTTCTATTATTTTTAAATATCTTTTCAATTAACATAGAAACCAAGATTCAAGATTCTAATTATTATATATTTATCCAATTGATGTAAAAAAAAATAACTTTTGAGCAGTATGCCTAGTACCACCCACTTCCACTGAAAATTGTTTCTCCAAGGAGTAAACTGTGACCGAATTGACGATGGTGGTCAAAATTACACCACTCTTGACTACTCTTTTTTATATATTTATCCAATTTACAACAAGCATATACATAACCATAAACCAAAGCTTTAGTTCAAAAGACAACATAGCTTAAAATTACGACCTTCTGCAGTGGATAGAGAAGCGTAGAAAACATAAGCTTCAACAGCTTGGAAACTAAACTAATCTTTATGGTTTTCTTTGCTCTACGAAGTTTTATTATTAATAGGGATAGGAGAAAATATGTATATAAGTATAATCTTTAAGTTTAGATGTTTTTAGCTGCTCCCACAGCTCTAACGACTTAATCCAGAGACGGTTTCCTGAAGATTGAACTCTTCGCAACGATGTATGATGGGTAGGATATCAGGGGAGCCAGCTTCAGCTTCTTCTTAGTTGTTGAGGTCGGTAATGCTTTCTTCTCTCATTTAATTGATAACAAAACACTTTCCTATTCTTTAAGTATGGATGGTTTCAGCTGCTCCCACAGCTCTTACGACTTAATCCAGAGACGGTTTCCTGCCGATTGAACTCTTCACAACGATGTATGATGGATAGGAGATCAGAATCAGCTGCAGCTTCTTCTTCGTTGTTGAGGTCTCTAACGCTTTCTTCTCTCATTTTATCGATAACAAAACACCATCCTACTCTTTAAGTGTAAATGGGTCCAGCTGCTCCTACAGCTCTAACGACTTAATCCAGAGACAGTTTCTTGACGATTAAACACTTCCCAACGATGTATGATGGGTTTGGACTTTAGAAGAGCAAGTTTCAGCTTCTTCTTAGTTGCTGAGTTCGGTTTTTTGTCGTAAATGAATAATATTTAGTGAAACCCTTTTTTATGAAATATTTCATCTAACCTGTTCAACTTCTCTGCGCCTTACGGCGCCTTTTTCTTCAACAGTAATCATCTGTATACCCTGTAACCTTGTGATCAAGGTGCATTACATAGAATTGACAGCAAAAGGCAGACCAGAAGTTTCTTTGCAGCGGCTCGGGTGTCCATACATCCGTGTTAACACCTCTAACTCAGAGTCTTCAAGAACTTGGGATTTCAAATTTTACCACAAGACACGGTAGCTAGATCCAATTATTCTTCTGTATGAGCCAATCCATCGAGAGAGTTCCATGTTATTCATTTGTATAGTCGACAGCTGTACATTGTGTAACTAGGACCATCCTGATCCCCTTCCGACAAGTGAGAACTTTGTGGCTACACTTTTATTATAAAAGCCATCTGATTGGGAGTGGCGCACCTTTACTACGACCGCTGTACTTCAATGTTAGGTTTGTAAGGCTGCTCGGCTCAAGATGAGATCACCCAAAGGTCCATTTGTAATTAGATACAAAAAATTCCTAATCTAGTTAAACCATTTTGAGACTGTGATAAGAAGGGGCAGGCCCACTGTCCACAGTCCAGATCTTCTAAAAAGGGGTTTATTAGATACTGGGTGCGTTTTCTAAGAATTACGGGGCAATCACCAAGCAGCTGTTGGTTACTTACTAACAGGAGAGCACTGTTACAACTCCTGCTGCCAACTTGGTCCTGTTCACTAGTTTTGGTTGACCGCTTTGCGAAGAGTAGCGTTGATCCGTTGCTGGCACAATGCCCAGGTGCCCAGCAGAGGGTGATTAGGTGAAGTTGGTTACGGGTTAACCCCACTAACGTGCTACTGATAAGCTTACTTTAGAGGTGTTCGATAATGGGCTTTCGTACAAGGTGTCTATCAGTCTGTACCAGTTAAAAGACGGTTTATATTCAATAAGATCGCAAAAAAAGGCAGATGATGGGGGTTGGTTTAAGACTGCTCCCGGAATGAGTGTCAACAAAATTTAATTTTTCGTAGATACGCTGAAGCCCCCAAATTTGATAGGCATATGCATGTTTTCTTGGCTTTCTTGTCGAAAGTCAATGGTTAAGTCTTACTCCTTGAAGTACAGTGTAGGCCAAAATACGCTTAAAGCGCTTATCTTGTTTGCTCACTAATTCCATATCGATTGCTTAAATGTCCGAAAACTGCTGGCCGCTAGTGTCTACCACTTAGTTCGAGTGAGTATGAGCAAGTTGATGAGTGAGTGAGTGATTGAGAGCGAGAGAGTGGCAGAGTGGGAGAGTCATCGAGTGCGGCTTAACCTTAAATGGTTGTTGTATGACGTTGTAGGCGCGCCGGAAATTGCTTTTTATGCGCCTTTAAGTAGGCAAACGCTTCATTTTTATGTCATTTCGGCGTCGCCGTGATTCCTGCCATATTTGCAGTTATTCGTCTTTCACTTTCTTCCGCTGCCGTTTTCTTTTTTGTATTTAAAGCTGCGCTTGTCGTCTTTATGCCATTTTGTTTTTCTTTGTTTCTTTTTTGTATTTTGTTTTGTTTTATATGAAGCTCATGAATTTTTTATTATTATTTCCTGACTTTTTCCCAACCTAGCAGCACCTACCATCATGCTGTTATTTTTTTTTTTTTTGCCAGTTGCCCTTATTCAAAGTTACGCTCTGCTCGTCTCTTATTTTTTTTTTTTGTCTTCATGCTCTTGTGTTTCATTTTTAAATTATTAAATTTTATTGGCATATCATTTTTTATGTTGCCCGAAACATTATATTTCGATTAGCACCTGTTTGCCTTTTGTTAGCTTTTCACTTTTCACATTTTTCTCTCTCTCTACTGCTGCTTACAGTTAGCTAACGCCACTCGCTTTTGTTTTATGCGCCGCCATGTTGTGGGTTTTCGGGTGTGGCATGCCTCTTCTTGTTGTACGCTGTTTATTTTTATTGCAACAAATTTTCAAGTTCTGCGCTGCTGGCGAGCAATCCAAAAAAATGTAAAAAAAAAAAAAACACAGGGAAGTCAACTGGCCGCCAGTTATCAGCCGACAGACAGTTAGAGGCAACTCACAGGACCTCAAAACACAAAAAAGGACTTTTACTATGCTAGAACAACAGGTGCGGCATTTGCTTTTTATTTCATTGCGCTTGAGTTGAAATGTATTTAATATTTTCTAAGGTCTTAGCTACTGATTTCCACTAAATTGAATGCGATTTGTTGTTATTGCTCCGCTTGCTAGTACGAATGGTGTTCCGGATGTAGTCCTTGTTGTACTCCATGCCGTATCTGTTGTTGAAAGTTAATGTAGACACTGCGATTTGTTGAATTGTCGGGCGTTCTTGGCACCTGGGTGGCCATTGCAATTGTCATCAACATTATTGGCCATGCTCAAGTCCCTTGTGGGCAACCTTTTGGTATGTTGTCAGCCGGCTATTGCTACCAAGTACTCCTGCCCACTGGCTTTGATGTCTGCCCAAACCCAACTGGAAGCTAATTAATGTATAATACAACCATTCGTCGTGGGCTGCATGTCAAGAATATTTCGTGCATGGTCAGTTAATAAACTGTCAATGAGCTGGGACCAAATTGTGTGCACTGAGAGAATTAAGGGGTGTCAAAAGAAATCCAATGAATTGTAATTAGAAATAGAATTTGGATATATTGCTTGAATCTTAAAAACGTGAGTACAAAATTTTTAGCATAAAAGTTAGGAATCTTAGCTTTAACAACTCTTTAAATGAAAGTTTGAAAATTGTTCGTTTTTGATAAGAAAATATGTAGATCTGTAGGTTCCATGTGTGAGATTGAAATTAATCAAAAAAAATAATAAAATATTTGTGCCTAGTCTTGTCAGGACGTAAGTAGGAAAAATGGTTTGTTACTTAGGAAAGCAGCATAACTAGTGCCAGGTGATGGCTATCGAAGGCCCGAAGCGAAATCCTACTTTTTAAAGAATTTAAGTTTCTTTGTTTATAGATAAAAAAAATATGAAAAAGTATGTACTATAGTATCTATGCTACGTAAATAGTGTATTATAATAATTTCTTAAAACTTTCAAAACCTTTTAATTTTATTTAAGCTTTAAGAAAGGCAGAACTATCAAGCAGTTACACTAAAAAAATGTTGCATTTCTGCCCGAGTCTGACTCTTCGACTACGCAAAATAGGGCACTTCTGCTCAAAACTACCAGTGTAAATATATTATTTTTTATACCCCGTACCGTATGGTACAAAAGCTATATTAAGTCTGTGCAAGCTCCCATAAGGGTGTTTCAAAGGACCTTGGAAAAATAAAAAAGTTTTAGATCGATAACTCGATTGTTTAGGAAAAAAAAAAAATAAATTTTGTATTCGAAAGTCTTTTAGAGTTTCCCATCACTATACCAAATTTGATAAAAATCGGTTGACTATATCATATATATCATACCGTAACCAAAATAGGTACTTGGAAGTTTTTTCAGAGGACATCGAAAAAAATCAAAAGTTTTAGATAGATGTTTCGTTTGTTTATGAAGATATCGTAACCAAATTTGGCATTCCGAAGTTTTTTAGAGATCCCCAGCACTGTACAAAATTGAATCAAAATCGGTTGACTATATCATATAGCTCCCATCGTTCTGTTTCGTTTGTTGGCGAAGATATCGTAACAAAATTTGGCACTTGGAAGTTTTTTCAGAGGACCCCGAAAAAAATCAAAAGTTTTTGTTTATGAAAATATCGTAACCAAATTAGGCATTCGGAAGTTTTTTTTAGTTACCGAGCACTGTACCAAATTTTATCAAAATTAGTTGACTATATCAAATAGCTCCGGTAGAACCGATCGATCAAATTTTAGGATTTTAGGGCATAACTCGGTTTGATCAAATTTGATCAAAATCGGTTGACTATATAATATAGGCCCAATCGGTCAAAAAAACGTGTATGGTGCAAAATTCGACTTTTTTTTGTTTGAAACCGAAACTTTTATCTTTAGCTTTTAAACGGCATTTTTTTTTATAAAAATTATAATAATAATAAGAACGCGCGTTATATGGGGCTTTCAGACAACTGATTTTTTTATTCTACGTCGTTGGTTGGGCACTTCTGCACTTATGCATATTTCTTCGTCAGACACTTCTGCATTTCTGCCCGACAAAGTGAGACCTTAAGTGTTTTTTATTTTTCAAATCTATTATTTAGAGAACATCTCTCTTATCTAAGTGCAGATTATCCAGTTACTATACAAGTGCGGATTATTTTTGCAGTTTATAGGGAATTTTTTTGTTCATAGTGTGCTCCCAGCTCAGTGTACTTGGAAAATATTCGTAATATGGAAAAATTCGTTTCTGAGAAGTTCGTTATATATCCAAAAAAACTAAAATGTGCCTAGATATCTACTGTTAAGACTTTTGCAATGGAAATAGCTCAAAGCCTTAATAGCTTAAACTCTGACAGGGCTTTTGTTCAAGTGCAGCTTCCACAATATAATCATATCTTAAGTATCTTTCAAAATGTTTTGAATATACAAATAAGATCACTATCCCATCATAGTCTAAGCTACGCCAGCTGAACTGACTCCAAAATCATGTGCCCCTTCACTAGCCCGAACCAGCTTAAGGGACCACTCACATCTCTAGCATCTAGGCGTTGATGATCAAGCATAAAGTGCTTAATTTCACTATTTTATATAATCTCTAAATACCATCAATGATGGATCCGCCAATCTGTCATATAAGCGGGTACAAGAACCGGTTTATCGCAATATCCAAGCTCTTGACAAGCGAGATTGACCACAAATAATTATCGTAGGAGATTGCGGCTGGCCCAATAGAGTCATCTCGAAAACCGCAGAGGGCTTAATGAGCGTACTCTATCAAGTGTTCACGCTATATAATCCTGGACGTGACTTCATTAACCATTTCTGTCATTTGTCATATGTTTTTTTATTCGTTGATTAATTAACTTTTAATAGTTAGCCAATTAAAAAATAAAGTGAAAAATTTACGGCATTTAATGCGGAATTGCCTTTTAGTTGATTTAATTTGCATATTATAATAGATTAATAAATATGCAAAACCTTTGGTTAAAGCACTCTTATAAATCATTAATTTTGAATAATTGAGTGGAACTTGCTACGACAAGAGTGGTTTCTTTAAAATTGAGAAGAAGTCAATGGATTTTGTAAAATCAATACTATATTCGAAAATTGCCATAAATATTAACAATATTTTTTTTAAGATTTTAATGATCCTATAATCTATAATAAAAAATAATTTTTAAGCCACAGAAAATTGATGCAGCAGTGAAGAATTATTATTAATATATACTTTTTATAAAATCGATTCAATACCCGAAAAAAAAATAAAGGGTCATCAATCATGAGGTTTTTTTTTTAAATAAAAAAAAGACACAATTTCAAATGAATCGGAAAATCTTTATTATCAATAGAAAGAAACGTTTTTACCATTCACTTTTTAAAAATAACCCCTTTCAAATGTTGGCCGCATCTGCGCCGTAGCTCGTCCAAGCGGAGGTTCCAATTGACGATGACGGGTAATGTTGGCTTCTAATGCTTCAATCGTAGCTGGATTATCCACAAACACTTAAGACTTCACGTAGTCCCAAAGGAAAAAGTCTAACGGTGTGATATCACACGATCTTGGTGGCCAATTCACCGGTCCGGAGTGTGAAATAAATTGTTCACCGAATTCGTTCCTCAATATACGCGCTGGACGAGGTCTATTTGGTCGAGTGTCATCGTACAATGAATATTGGGTCTCAAATTTGTTGATGGTATGGCGAATAGTGGTCTCAGTAGGTCGATTATGGCGATTATAAAATGGCGAAAAACATTCTTTACAGATCGCGAATTTTCGTAATATAATTTGTAAACGTTGTTCGGGTGTAAGTTTTTCCATGATGAAATGTCAATGAAAACTGAATAAAAAACACATGGCAACTTGACAGTACTCTCGGGTGGTTTATCAAAAAAAACTTATTGAAAAAAAACCTCAAGATTGATGACCCTTTATATGGTCGTAATACAGTTTTTTTCGTTTATGTAATTTAACTTTTATTTCTGGATGTCTTTTATGTATTAGTAAACTCTTCTGAGAAATGAACATGGAAATCGCTTCAGGGTCACAACTCTACCAATTCAGTTAGCCTTTTACTCGATACTTCATAGCTCATTTCGTTACGTGACGATTTTACTCTAATTGAGCTTTAAAAATTGTTCACCGTTGTGCGAAAATAGGTTTTTTTTTTGAAAATACCAGCAAAGAGAGCATGATTTATGGAGGATGCTTCATTTGAAATTTGTGAACAAAAACTTTTCATGGCACTTATATGCTGATTTTGACGCCCTATTCTCCAAATAGGAGTTAAAGGAACATATATGTATATGCTGATTTTTGGAGCTCTTAGAAATCAGTTTTGAGGGGATGCCTATGGGCATGGTATTTCCAATAAGGCTGTAGATTTAAAAAAACATTAAACATAAATTCTTTGGGAAAATCAATGATAGATAGATAGTCATAATACTTAACTCTTACATTTCTTTAGTACTCAGATCTTTATAAAATTTTAATAAAAAAAAGCAAAATAAAAACAAAGTTGAATTTTTTTTTACCAGTATATAAGCCCATAAGTGCATTTTTGCCAAAAACTATAAACTCTAGATTACTAAAATTTAGTTTTTTTTTATACAACACACCAGTTGCCGGACACTGTGGGTATTAAGAAGATAGCAGTGTATATTGTAGTCGGCATGTATCCACTATAATCGTGGCACTAGATGAAAAAGCTACAACAATCCAAATCTTTTTACCTTTTGGAGATCACTTTGGATTCACTGTTTACATCTAAAACTGTTGAGGTCGAAAGTTGAAACTTGAAATAATCGTTTCCAGCTCTTTATCTGAAAGCGCGTCAAAATGGGATGCAAACTGGGAAAAGCGAATAGTTAAGAGAAAAACGCAGACGGTCAACTTGTTCTATTTTCAGAATAAATCTTTCGCTCACAATTTCTTTCAGTGCATGTGCAAGTGTCGCCCACTCCATACATTCATATGTATTTGTGGTCGAAGGCGTTGAATGCAAGCGCTTAAATTGATTTTGGCCTATCAACGGCAATGACAGCAACCTCTGTGGTTCGGGTATATCGTAATATCGAACTACTCTCTACTGAAATGCATCAGTATATCAGGATAGCAACTGTCAATCTCTATAAAGGTGGGGACATGTTATACACGCATAGTCCACACTACTCTGCTAGTGAGAGGGTGTGAGTATGTAAGGGTATGAGTAAATGCGTGAGCCATGTCATCGATCTGTCTGTCTGTCTGTCGGTCTGTCTGTCGAACCAACAACAGCAGCGCACTGCGCGTATTTTAATTGAATGAACATGCAAGATAAAAAGCCACAGCGCAATCGAGCCGAAGACAAACAGCTCTGGCAATTAAATGAGAATTTTAATTAGCGTAAGTTGCGTCAGATGACGTCACAGCAAATGTCGCCGCATTGAGCGTTGATTTAATAAAAGCTCAAATAAAATTTAAAAATTTAAAATAATAATAAAACAGTAGTAGTGCAATTTGTTTTCGATTGTTGTTTCATGTTTACGCTTTCAAAATGTAAATATGTGTACATATGTAAATACATAACATTATTTATTACTTGGACTATGTATATGAGCGTTTACACAGCACGGTGCGCCTTGAGCGAAAAATTTTAATTTTAAAGTATGTATAATATTTTAAAGATTTTAAATTGAAGAGTTGATTAAAATAGCTCTGATGTGGTCAGTTTTGTTCATTTAGCAACTTTTCTTTGTTATTTTTAAGCATTGGATTATTTTTATATTGTTAAATTGGTCTGATGCTATGCAGGTGGCTATTTATTTTTATTATAAAATAAACTTTTAAATAAATCATAATATTTTAAAAAAGTCAAATATATTTTTTAAAAGCTAAAAAATTAATGTAACTTCGCGTCACGTAACGTCACGCCATATACTTAAGCTAATAAAAAAAAAACGGAAAATGTGTTTTTAATCCAATGCCGCATAAAATATGATCAAACTTGTGACGTAGCAAAGAACTATTTAAAAAAAAAAACTATTTTATAAAAAAATTAAAAACAAAAAAAAAATCTTGAAAAAATTCAGAATTTCTTACATTGCGATTTTGTTTAATTTGGTATAATTTCTTCTATTGAATGTAACCCCATATATTTTTTATTGAAATTGAAAACTTTAATCCTGTAATAAAAAAATCGTTTGTTGAGCAAAGTTAATATTTTATATATTGAACTACAAAATTCTTCTTCTTATATCCTGTTACTCCTAGTGGAGCATAGGGCCATACCTACAAAATAGATGCATTTTTTTCATCATATAAATAAGAAGAATGTATTCTATTAAATATTATAAAAATGAATGAATAATTTTTGACATCTTTAAAAAAAAAAATGTTCATACATTTAAAAAAAAACACAAAAAAATTGTCATTTTAAGACCTAGACCCACCCTTTAGACAATAATTATTTTGTTTGTTAAATATTAGCTTTTTATGGAATTACACTAATAAACGAACAACAAAAAAAAAGAAAAAAGTGCTGTACAAAAATTATTACAAATTATTTAATTAATTATTCATTGGCTAACTAAACGAAATATATACTAAAAATACGAGAAAAGGTTTTTTAATCCAATAACTCGCGTATAAAAGTTTATCAAACTTATTTCTTATCTTAAATAAAAATATTTTATTAAAAAATGAGAAACTAAATTTTTTTTTTTTTTTTTTGTAAATTTTTAGGTTTGTTTCCATTTAAAAATATTGTTTAAAACTAAATAATACGAGAAAAGGTTTTTTATCCCATAACGCGCGTTTTAAATTTCGTTAAACTTATTTCTTATCTTAATTGAAAATATTATATAAAAAAAATTAGAACCAAAAAAAAATTTTTTTATAAATTTAAAGCTTTATTTTCATTGAAAAATATTACTTAAAAATAAATAATTTATAAAATCAATATAAATAATCAGTTATAAATAATCGCAACGTCACGCCATATGCTAAAAATACGGGTTGTTTTACTCCTTAACTCGTGTATAAAATTTCATCAAACTTAATTCTTATCTTAATTAAAAATATTTATAAAAAAATTAGAAAAAAAAATTTATTTTTTTTTTAAATTTAAAACTTTATTTTCATTTAAAAATATTGCTGAAAACTTATTAATTAAAGCTAAATAGTTAATAAAATCAATATAAATAATCAGTTATCGATAACTCGATAAATAATCGTATTTTGAAAAAAAAATCGTAGTGTATAGTACCAATAAGAATCAGCAAAATCTATTTAAAAAGTTATCCGTGTTAATTATGCCCTATAGTACTTTCTTTTGAGCTCAAATGTGTTCTGAGCTAAGCTTTAAAATGAAAATTATTTTATAAAATATAAAACAATCCAGCAGTTCAGATATAAATTTTAATTTCAAGAGCATAACATACTTTCCTAATATTCTGGTTAATGTCGTTTAGTGAAATTATTTTCTCTGTAATGAAATATTTCTTTTATCAAATACGAAGATTTTATTATTATTTATTGAATGCTAAGATTTTTTTTCCTACAAAAATTGTATACAACAAAAGCAATGCATGCACTATAACACTTGTAAACAGCTGATTTTTCTTGCACACGTTGTAAGTCTTGCAATTATGCACGACTTCGTGAACACCCTAAGTTGGTTTTGTGAGCATTAACTTTTATTTTTTATTGGTAAAATTGGTTCTTAAGTGCTAACATTTTTTTGTCTCTATCTTTTATAAAGGAATATACAAATTTAGATAAAACTTGGTCCCTTCGGTTAAAGCTTAAAAATATAGGGTATGCTTGAGATTAAGGTGCACTGATAATGTTTTGATATCTTCCACCGTTCTTATCCGATCACCCTTATTAAATATTTTATTAATATTGATTGTTAGAGAACTTATTAAAAAATCAGCAAGTGCACATCGCCATATGGTGCTGAAAATATAAATATATGTACACACCTATAAATCAGGCGCTGCTACATACATAGTACGGCATTTGTTGACATTGGATGACATTGGGCCTGACCCGGCCCTAGGCTCTTCCGCCGCTGCCTCTGCCATCAACTTAATGATAGTAACTGCAAATATTGCACTTCATTTGTGCAAATAGAAAACTTTGCGCCGCAGTTTGCCCCTCCATACTCACCTTCACACACACACACACACACACACACACACTCTATCTCACTTGCTCTCACATTTATTCAGTTACCCATGTCATACGTGAGTTTTGCTTTGCCGCTCTGTCGGGTGTGTAAATAAATAAAAATTTCAAATTCAAATTTTGGCAGATTGGCAGTGTCTCTGGGGCTGGTTAGTTTCGCATCGGTTTGGTTTGGTTGGAAGCTAACAGTAGATGACAGAACTAGACACACACTAGTTAGTAACTCGCACACTCAAAATGACAAACTGGCATTACTCATACGCCATGTTGTTAGCCGCTTATCACCGGCATGTGTACAGGGGCATGGGCCAGCTGACTGTTTGATTTCATTTCATCATTTGATGTCTGACAATTTGCCGGCCGGAGCGATTCCAGTTCCCTATTGCATTGCCGTGTGAAAATTTTGCGCTATGATTTTTGTAATTTGATTTGCAGATTTTATACACACACACACACACACACACTCAGTAAATCTCATACATGGACACATGACACGTATCGACACATCAAATAAATTTCTCGCCGGTCTTTTGAATTCCCAATGATGAGCTCACAATTTTGTTGGCTGTCGCGCCACGCTGTGGCTCAACCGAGTGAATCGTTGTAGTTGTACCATAGCAGTAGTGCCGGATACTCGATGGGTTCTGTTCTGGGACTTGATAGCGTTAGTTGAGTGCTAGCATCCCATCCCAACCATAGTTGCACAGTTCCACCCCAGCGCCACACTCCTCAGAGCACAATTTGTTGCTTTGCTAGGTTTTATGATGATGTTGCTCGTTTTTGTATTTCATCAATTTGTATTCTTCTGTTAGTTTATTTTGCTTTCATGCATTTCAATTTACAGCCAACCGCCAGCCATATATGTGTACATTACACTGTTGAGCAAAAGTCTGCGTACACTTGTGTAATCGATTAGGAATCTGAATGCTTACGTAATATGAGTTTTGAATTTATTTTGAATTTTTTTTAAATAAAAAATTATGTTTTATATATTTAAAAAAAAAAAAAACTTTTTTTTTGAAAATAGTCAAAAAAAAAATATGTGCTTAAAATTTTGATTTTATTAAGCAATCATGAATTTTTCATTCAATTTAATTTCTTGTATTGCGAAAGATTAATTTGGCTTAATTTTTTGTTTGTTATAAAATCGTTATATTTAACTACAAAATAAGTTTTTATCATCATAAAAACAAGAAGTATGTAATCTATTACAAAAATTCATTATAATTTTTGACATCTTGTAAAAAAAAAAGAAAATTTATTTTTATTTTAAAAAAAAAAATTTATTTTTATTTTTTTTAACATAGTTACAGAAGAAGAAAGTTTAAAACGACGTATTTAACAAACAGGCTTAAAAAAAAATAAAAAAATTTTATAATTTTTTTTTATTTTAGAAAATGTGTCAATAAAAAAGAAATTAAATATTTTTGCTCTGTTGCCAACTTAGATTAAAAACAAAAATTGGTTCACAAAAAATTAGTAGTTAAGTCACAATTAAATAAAAACGAAAAACACGTTTTTTTTAAATTAAGCCGTAACGCGTTAAGTTTAAAAACTGGTAAAAAGGAAAGTTGAGATTTTTCCCTCTGTTTTTGTGAGTAGTTTCTGAAGCTATATTACGCTATAAATTTGCCTAAATAAAATCTCACAAATTGCATATTCTTCCTTAAACGCAAATTAAAATAATAATTATTGATTTTGAAATCAAGTTGGGTACTTTACTTTAAAGCTGTATGTCATTCATGATCCGATTCAATTTATATGTGAAAAATTGTATGCGACAAATGTTCGCAATGACTGGCTGTACAGACGACGTCCCGATAATCAAAATTTTCGATAACATTTTGCAATAGTCACGTTTTGAAATCACGTATCTCAGGTGATTTTATTTTTCAGGTCTTTGATGGTGGCTGGAGAATTGATTTTTTTCAAAAAAACACATAAAGAGAAGATTTAAAGATCCAAAACATTAAAAACAACTTCACCGATCAGACTTACCTACTAAATATTTTTGAATCAAAGCTCTGGAAGTTATTTTGAAAGAATTCTTTTGTACTTATAATTTTTTCTTGAACAAAATTGTAAGGGTTTTAATTTTTTATATGACTAAACTAGAGAATATTTTGGAAATTCTGGAAAGTATTTTGAATAGTTATTTTAGAACTATCACTTTTGTTTGAACAAAATTTGAAAAAATTCTTCTTCCTTAAATAACACTAGTTTACAAATTTAAGGGTCATCGAGTGAACCATCGTATAAAAGTGTTTTTTAGGCTAATTTTGGGTCGAGAAACACGAAAATGACAACCTTTCTTTTTTCTTAAGCAGCGTTTTCGAGATTTTTTCGAAAAACACGTTTTTGGGCACTTTTTTTAGTTATCCGTGATTCTTTCGGTCTAATCATCTTTCATGTCGATACAAAATTTTGTTCACGAGATCTCGAAATCTCGAAAACGGTGCTTAAGAATAAAAAAGGTTGTCATTTTCGTGCTTCTCGACCCAAAATTACCCTAAAAAACACTTTCTTAAGAAAGTTCATTTTTCGTGTAAACTATTGTAATTCGTAAGAAAATAATAAAAATTTTACTCGATAAAATTCCATTTTGACTATATTTTTGGAACGAAGTTCTTTAAACGAGCTTAAAATGAAATGATAGAAAAATCATCACGTAACGAAATGATTACAAATGAAATTTGATTTTTGTACTTTTATTAAAATAAATTTTCCGTAATCGAGCGATTGAGGTTCGTTGTTTTAACTTTTATGAATTCGAGAAGAGACCTGGGATGGTAAAGGGTATTTTAAAATCGGGTAGGACGGACTATAGAAAGTACATAATGGAAGTAAAGAGATATACAAGGAATATTATAATCAGGATGATTTGAATTGTATTAAAAAGACAGGGGCAGAGCCCCCTAGTTTTAAAAAAACTTAACTTTTTATTGGAAAAGAATAAGCGGAAGGAATTTATTTCTTGATGGGGGTCCCATGATCGAACACTAGTTTTAATTTTAATTTTATTTTCCCCCAAATAGCCCAAACAACATTTTTAGCTTGCATCTAAATTATAAGATCAATCAGACTTCATAAAAAAATTTCTTTTCGGAAAACAAAAAAAAAAATTTTATTTTATAAAAAATTTTAATAATAATAAATAAACATAATAATAAACATTTTTTTAAGTCCACTAAAAAGTTGGATTTAATGGCAGTAGGTTAATTGTAGACTATAGGATTAATTTTTAAGCTGGGAGAAAATTAAAGATCACAAACTTATTTTTAATTTGAATACACGATTTTAGATATAATCAAAAACATTCAAAGATTTTCGGATAAAAAAAAATTTAAATGTATAAAAAACGAACCGTGCCCTCAATAAAATTGTCTTCCATCATTTTTTTTTGTGTTAGGCGGGAAAACTTATTACGGCATATGGCTACAGTAATCAATCATAAACATTTGAAATGATTTTTGAGTTATTTTTGACAAATAGCTATAAAGTGTGCGAAGTCTTTTGGCCAGCAGTGTACATGTATGCGCTTGTGTGGAACAGCTTGTCATGTGTCAATTGCAATGTTCTACTACATGTGTCTGTATATATATATATATATATATATATGTATATACTTATGTACTATATGTATATATTTATGGTAGCATTTATAGTTGTTGTTTGTGTAAGAATTAAAATTCAATTCTGTTTTTATATATGCACAAAACGGAAATTGGAAAAACTGTAAAACGTCAAAAACGCAATGAACTATGCAAGAAAATGAAAAGATGTCAATAAAGATGATGACGAGAAGGAATCTCGTTGATGACGAGCGCACCAAAAGCAGGCAAGAAAGAAGTTTTCGCAAGTTTTTTTTTTTTGCACAGTACAAACATCGTTTAAGCCGCAGTCAAGTCATTTCCCTTGTTAAAAAACCTAATTAAAGGCATGTCAAAAGCAACATACCCAATACCCTTAACCCTTAAACCTTACCCCTGCGCCTTAGCCTTAGACTTTTTGATGCTCAGCTTTAGCGATTTACCGATACACTGATTTACTATGAATTGTCAATTTTAAGCGACCATTAAGTCAAAGGGTCCAGCCGCCGGCAACAATCTTTGTCTCAATCGAGATAAAACCCAAATACAGCATTAAAAATTCTTTTGTATTCGTTGCATCTTGTGACTCTGTCAGGGACTCAGCTGTCAAGGATTGACAGACATCTGCCAATATGCAGCCACATGCATGGATGATAAAACCAAAGCCAAGAGAGCAATATATAGCTTGACAGCTACACTTAGAGAAAACAGGCTTGTTCCATTAGTATTAAATCAAGTAATTAGTTTTGAAGGCCGAAGTTTATATAATGAAAAAAAAAGCTAAAGAATTTTTTAACAAAATAAAATTTATTTTCGTAGAAGTAAAAACAGGTCAAATAAATTACACAAGCAAATTTTTACAACTTGGATTAAATTATAATTAAATTTATGATAAAAACAACACATAGCGTCAGAGCATAGAAAGATTTCCAAAAACACTTTGCATATTTTTAATTAAGTAATCTATTTCATCATTATTTTATCTAAAGGGTCATCAATCTTGAGGTTTATTTTTCAATAAGGTTTTTTTGATAAACCACGCGTGAGTACTGTCAAGTTGCCATGTGTTGTTTATTCAGTTTTTATTGCCATTTCATCATGGAGAAACTTACACCCGAACAACGTTTACAAATCGTACAATTATATTACGAATATTCGCGTTCTGTAAAGAATGTTTTTCGCGCACTTAGGCCTGAGACCACTATTCGCCATACCATCAACAAATTTGAGACCCAATATTCATTTTTGGATGACACTCGACCGAATAGACCTCGTTCAGCGCGTAGTTTATGGGCCGGTGGAATCATCGGTCCATATTTCTTCAAAAATGACGCTGGTCAGACCGTAACCCTCAATGACGACCATGATAACGAATTATTTGCTACCTGAAATTGATGCCCGAGATCTCGACGACATTTGGTTTCAAGAAGACGGCGCTACTTGCCACACAGCCCGAGAAACAATGGACATATTGAGGAAACGATTCGGTGAACAATTAATTCCACGCTCCGGACCGTGGAATTGGCCACACGATCTGTGATTTCACACCGTTAGACTATTTCGTTTGGGGCTACGTGAAGTCTAAAGTGTTTGTGGATAATCCAGCTACGATTGAAGCATTAGAGGCCAACATTACCCGTGTTATTCGCGAGATACCGTCGATTGTGATTTTGCTTGAACGCTTCATCGAAAATTGGAACCTCCGCTTGGACGAGCTACGGCGACCAACATTTGAAGGGATTTTTTTAAAAAGTGAAGTATCTTTCTATTGATAATGAAGGTTTTCCGATTAATTTGAAATTTTTGTGTTTTTTTTTATTTTAAAAAAAAACCTCAAGATTGATGACCCTTTATTTAAATTACACTACTAAACAAATTAATGCAAACTTGCTTTATGCATTACGCATCGTTTATTAATCTCTAACAATGCCTGTCAAATATATATTTATGCAAAACAGGGTTGTCAATTTTTTTTTCAAATAAACTTTTTCTTTTTCCAACACTCATATGAATAAAGTTTTTTTTTTTGTGCAACTAAACAAATTAAATGTGTCTGCAGATAAAACAAACAAATAGAAAAATACAAACAATTTAGGCAAAAAAATTAAAATCAAAATTATATATTAATAATTGTAATTTATTTTTATTATTTATAACGAAGAAAAACGTATGCAATATTTCAGCAGCGAAAAATAAAAGTTAAGTTTAAATTAAAGTACTCTATAATATAAAAAAATGTTTTTATAAAATATCTCGAAAAGTCAGTGTTGTCAGGTAATGAAAAAAAAATCAATTAAAAAAACCAAATGAAAAACAAAAAGAATTAAAATGTCTGTATACAAAAATGTCCCACAATGAAATAAAAACTAAATTAATTAAAAAAAGTTTAAAAATCAGTTAGAGTAGGCTGATAATGAAAAATAACTAAAGTTAATTAAATTTTAAAAACCATATAAAAACGAAAAGAATTAAACAAATAGCTTAAAAATTAATTTAAAAAGAAACAAAGCGCACATTGGAAATTTATGGTGCTTTACGAGCAAAATGAGCAGGGGGCTGAGTCCCCTAATTCAAAAAAAATTCTGCATATATTCTTTAATCAATGATCCTAAGAACTATCCTTTATTAATTTCTAACACCAAAGGTTTTCAATTTTTTTTCCAAATGCAGTAAAGACCAGAAAAAAACGAAATAAAAAAATACAATACCTTTTTTTTCAAAAAAAGTAAATTCAAAAATAATTATATATAAATTTTTGTAATTTATTTTAATATTTATAACAAAAAAAAAAAAAAATACAAAATTTTAACAGAGAAATTAAAAAACTCCTTTAAAATAACACATGTTTTTGTGTCCATCAAACACATTATTTATAAAATATCTCGAAAAGTTAGGGTTCTCAGATAATGAAAAATAAATTAAATTCAATTAAAAAAAACCATGAAAAACGAGAAGCATTAAAAAATCTGTTAAGTCTGTCTTTTATAATAAATAAAATAACAACTTTTATTTTTAAAGACCCACCTAACAGATTTTTTAATGCTTCTCGTTTTTCATGATTTTTTTTTTTATATATGAAAAACGAAAATAATTCTAAAGTCAGTTCCAAATGGGTTCCAAAGAATAAGAGTTGTCTAATATTAAAAAAAAAACAAAATATCTTTTTTCATTTAAAAAAAAAGGAAAAAAAAGTTAGTTAAAAAAGTTAGTTGTCCGATAATAAAAAAAAAATATATTCTGTTTCACAAACTTAAAGAAAAATTTAAAAATCTTTTAAAAATTACTTTAAAAAAATAGAACGCGCACAAAAGAAATTTATCGTGGTTTACAAGAAATTAGCAGGGGGCTGAGCCCCTAATTAATAAAAAAAAAAATAAATGGGAATATATTCTTTAATCGATAGCCCTAATAGCTTTCACTTTTTTTCTCTTTAGTTATTATATAATAATGATTTATGTATAAAAATTAATGTGTAAAAAAAAAGATTTTTCTAACTTTTATGAATTAAGGTTTTTTAAAAGCAATAAATAAAAAAATATTTAAGTTTCAACTGTTTTGTTTTATGTATTACGAATATTTATTTATTTATTATACAATAGCATACTTAAGAAACTAGAGTACTAGCAACAATGGCCTATGAATGGATTTTAATAATGTGAATATTTTTAATATTCGATTTTATCTAACAAATTACAATGTTTGTATTATGAATAATTTTTTGAGATTGTATTTATTTAGTTTTTGTTATAAGTTTTCTATTTTTTAATTTAATAAATTTTAAATGCAATAGCAATTGTAGCAACAAAATATTATTCAGTGCCATATTTTTTATTCATTCTTATAAAAGTTATTGTACAATTTATAACATAAAAAAAAAAAATATATACAAAAACTGAAATAGAAAAATTATAGCATATTTTTTCATTCATTCAAACTAAACGAGCTTAAGAGTTGCCAACAAGTGTTGGTGTCAAATTAAAGTTAAAAAATTATAATTCAAATTGACTTCGTTATCATAATAAGTGTTGCTATTCTTTTTTTTATGTTTATTTCGTAATAAAAAAATTTAAATATAATAAGTACAATTCATACAATTGAATCAAGACTAAGTTCTTATATATATTATTTAACAAATTTTTTACGATATTATAATTAACTTTTATTCCTTTTAAAATAATGGACAAAGGTGACAACATGCGGAATGTTAGTGTTGGATGTGAATGTCAATAGTTTAGTTTTAAATCTGAGTTTTTCGATCATCTATTTTTTTTAATAGCTAAAAAGCACGCAATAGGCATTTTAAGGATTAAATTGTAAAATTTAAATGTATGTATGTATGTAATGAAAACTGACAGCTAGTAGGTAGGGTTGTCATATAAATTTATGTGTTGAGCGGGATAAAAAGTTGCAAAAAGAATTCAATAATAAATTAACTTTCCTAAATTACTCCTAATAAATAATTAAATAAGTCTGCAGTTGTATTAAAATTATTTTTAAACAGTCGCAAACGGAAACGGGCGTCGGAAAACTAAAATCTCTAAAAGTTCTCTGCCACCTTTTTACTAGAGATTCACAAACCGACTGAAACCGAAATGTCTAGAGATTTATGTGTCTTCCCAGTTTTGTGCTAAAAATTGTGGTTTTCTAAACGAGTTTATTAGACCAAGATATCCAACATATTTTGACTTATAACTAAAATTTTACATTTGAAAAATTACAACAATTTTTTTTGTAACAACTTAAAATGCCAAGTTTATTTAAATTAGCTTTAAAAAAATTCTAACAAAACTTTATTTACCAATACATTGTGCAGGCATGCATAATTCAAAAATTGTTATCGGTATCGAAGTCCTAGTATTAGTCAGTTTGCTACGTATGATAGTATTAGTGTTATAATAGTTTTAGCAGCTTCACATATAAAAAACCATTACTTGAATGACAACTTTTTCGAACTAATTTTTTGGTATACATTTTTTTAATGTGTAAAAAGTATAATAATTGTCAAAATTTGGGCCTTACATATATTTAAAAAACAACTACACAAAAGGAATGGAAATATGAATTTATTTTAAAAATCATTTTCCACAAACTGTCTCTCTGAAGAGAATTACGTATATCGCACAATGGGCCCGCGTGGCCAGATTTTGGCCAAAAGCCCTTCAGACAAAATTCAAAATTTGGACAAAATGACAATTTAAAATGACTTTACACATATTAAAGTATTCTGTGCAAAAAAAAATATTAAATTTTATTTAGTGGTTTTTAAGTAATTAGCCATCAAAGTTGACATTTTGTATTTTTTGAACTTTCGCGATAATTTACAGAAAAAAAAATTCATTTACCATGATACATGTAGCTTTAAGAAATCTTTATTCACTTTATTATTTATAAGTATTACTTCAGAAAAAAAATAAAACTGAGCTTAAAAACTTTTGGGTTTTAAATATATTCGAGTAGTTATAAAGATTTTGTTGGTTTTTTTATCATTTGGCTACTTTGCTTTAAGGGTACCTTCGACTACCACTCGATATTTGATCGAAAAAAATTTTATAAATTTCTTCACATGTTTTACAACAAAATGTAATTCCTCACGATTTGTGGAATTAGAATTTTGTATCTAAACGTTGAATTTTAAAAATAGTCCCCAAGAAATTTTACTATTTTTTTAATTCTTAGCTTTAATAACAAATTTTTCAAAAAAAAATGAACACTTTGAAAATTTTATAGCATACATTTGTGCAAACCAAAAAATGTAAAAATGATCAATTTTGACGAAAAAACGTAATAATTTAAATATGGATTTTTCAAATTTTTTTTATGAAATTAAAAGAGCATGCAAAAAAAATTATAACAGTTAAAAATCATATGGATTGGTGAAGTCTTCTTTTTGCAATTTGCTTGGAAAGCTGAAACTATTTGGGGCTATAACTCCAAAACCATTCAATATTTTAAGTATAGGCTATTTTTTCAATATATGAGGAGCTCATATCTACCTCTGTATGAAATATGGTCCAATTCCAATTAACAGTTTTTTTTTTATAAAAAAGTTAAGTTAAAATTTTTTAATTTTTTCTAATTTTTGTCTGGATTATCTATATCTCAAAAAAATCTGAGGAGGCTCAAACTTCCCCGAAAAATAGTTCAATCCTTTAGGAACACGTGTGTAAAATTTCATCACTCTAAAAAAATTATTATGGAAATGACAGGGTTTTGGCCAAAATATGAGAATCTGGGCCCACAGTGCATCGTTATAAAGTACCTGTTTACGATAGCGAAATAGGTAACTCTAAAACTTTAACGATATTCGAATTTTCTATATACGTAGTAACATGCAACATTGATTTTGATGTTTGAAAAACTAAGCAATATTTTTGCAGATTATACTAACTTTTTTTTTAAAGACATCAGCATTAAATACAAAGTTATGCATTAAGCAAAGTCGAGTAAAAATTTCGAGCGTTATAGGGAAAAATAAAGCATATTTTTATAGTCTTCATCTTTCCAATAGATTCTAAGCTAGAGATATGACTAAATGTTACATTCGTTTAGTTTTAAAGACTGCTGATAATAATACATAGGCACAAGTTGATTTCTTAGTATCTTTAGATTTTTTATCTCAAGAACCTCTTTTGAAATAGCAAAAAGAAAATGTTACTCATCAAAGTCTAAACTGCTAAAAAAAATTAATCAATTTCTTCTAAGTTAGTTAAGTAGGTATACCCCGGAATTGCTTAAACTAAAAGAGTCATAAGCTCTAATAGAATCTTTAACTGCTTTAAAAAAAAAAATTGTTTTATTACTTGCGCACTCCATCTACATGGACATAAATTTTCTTCAAGTGTATAGATTTATATTCAGATCTCTTTTTGTAGACAGCGATCTGCGCTCATTTCATTTGTATGCAGGAATGTGCCATGCAGCAAGTCCCACTGCCATTACCCCAACGACATCAGTGCCAGTCCCCAAGGCAAGTCCCAAACCTGAGCCTGTCCCTTTTTGTGCTCTGACTCTGACTCCGACTCTGACTGTGACTCTGATTCCTGACTCTGTCAAAGTGAACTGGTTTTCATGCATAAATTGGTAGCTACGAGTGCTACACTACAAGCTTTATAACCGGCTCTAAAACTCAACTGCATGTACAGTCAGTCATCCACTTGGCTTGGCTTAAATCCAACTCAATACCATGCCACGTTCAAGCAGTGAAGCCCACAAAAATTGTCGTCAAAATACGCTAACAAAACCCAGCCAAAAAAAAAAAAAAAAAGCAGCAGTATTCACGTTGTGGCCAATTGTTTCCGGCCGATTTTACGAGCAAGTGACCACAGCAGCGGTCACAAGTGATTTACCTGCTGCCTGTCAATCTGGCAGAGCTTTGGCCACAAATACCACAAGAATACAAGAACACTTTACAACACTCACAAAACAGCGACACACTGACGTCATCGTCATCGTTGTCGTCGATTATTTTATGACAGCAATGCGTCTATTAGAGCTGAGTAGACGAATACATCGGGAGACAGGCATTGAAACGCTGTGATTGCATTTGATTCAGCGTCAACCAGGAACTGTTCCAAATTGTTATCCTTGTTGTTGCTGTTGTTTTCTATTGGGGCAGCTGATGTTCTAGTCCGCAAGTCGTCGTCGTCGTCCTCGTCGGTTTATTGCTCCAAAGCAGCAGCCTCTATGCCACCGTACGTAAAATACCAAAATGAGCCATAAGTGGAACAAAGCTTGGAAACGTGACCAAATCAAATTTAATGTGTTGCCATGCTACATTACAGCAGCAGCAGCAGGTGGAGGCAGTAGCCGTGGCAAGGGCAGTAGGTTGGCGAGGTCAGCTCCGGCAAGGAGTCAAAATACTGCGTAGTGCCAGCCAGTCAGCTAAATGCTGGGCTTGATGCCTCTCAACAATGCCACGCAAAAATCGAAAGTGAAACGTAGGTACTGCTAGGCGCCAATAACAATTACAAGAACAACGACGTGAAGGATCTCGTTAATTTGAAGGTAACGAATAGAAAATACACTGAAATTTTTAATAAGAGTCGAGACGAATTAGATGGCGTCAAAACAAAAATTCCACTTTCGGACCCGGAGATCAGACCGAGTTTATCTGCATGTTTTTGAAGTCGCCGCATCCGAATTCGAGCTCCAAAAATCACACTTCCTTAACCTTAAAAAACCTCATAAAAATACGTATTGCGGAGAGACGTGTTGTGTGTTTTTGTACCTCGGACATGCATTCTGCGTCCATAAAGAGATTTAAAAAAAACATCGCCAGACAACCGGTCTCGAAAAAATGTTGATCTTGCCATACCAGATGAGTCTCCCATTTCGTACTGCACTTCTCTTAAGTTGAAAATTAATTGAGAAGGATAAATGTTGAAAAACTATCAAATTTTGACAGAATTGATATCGTTACGGTCGATCGGTGTAGGGATTGTTCGCGGAAGATCTCTTTTAGGACTGACAGCATTTTCTTATGATCTAATATGCTTTGTGTTGGTGAGATTTGGGACACCCCGAGGGAGCTCTATTCCCAAGTAAGCGATGATCAGACCGAAATATTTTATTTCGATACCTTGAGGGATATTATTGCCCCTTAGGGATACCTCATGGGAGATGTCCTATTGGACTGACGTTATTTTTCTATGATCTCTTATGTTTGGTATTACTGGGATTACCACAACGATCCCATTTTCAATACAAATAATCGTTGCCGTTTAGGGATACCCGAAGGGAGCTCTCTTCTATCACTGACAGAAGTTCGGAGTAATCTTTAATCCCAAATAACCCATGATCAGGCACAAATATTTTATTTCGATGCGTTGAGGTATGTGGTTCAGGGATAGCTCGCGGAATATGTCTTTTAGCACTGTCAGAACTTTCTTATATTCTCATATGTTTTTTATAAGTAAGATAACCTTCGCTATCCCATTTTCAATACATAGTTTCGTTATAATCTCTAATCTCTGCGGGATTAACGTTCCGATTTCAACTTTAGAAAGTAAGAGTGTTCTCCTTAGAGTACCCTTCCCGATCCGTTGGGGATACACCGGGGGAGCTCTGTTCTATCACTGACAGAATTTCGGTGTAATCTCTAATCCCAAGTAAGTCATGATCATGCCCAAATAATTTATTTGGATGCGTTAAGGTATGTAGTTGCGGTGTAGAATAGCTCACGGAAGATCTCTTTTAGGACTGACAGAATTTTCTTTTGATCTCATATGTTTGGCATTGGTGAGATACCCTTCCCATCTTATTTTGAAAACATATAGTCGTTGCCTTTTAGGGATAGCACGTGGGAGCTCTATTACTGACAGAATTTCGGTGTAATCTCGAATCTCTGCGAGATTAGCGTACCGATCTTTACTTTAGTAATTAAGAAGTTTCTGCTTAGAGTACCCTACGTCTCTCTCAAAACTTCAAAGACTTGGTATGGAAGCTAGTTCCTTACAAAATAAACTAGGTTTCTAGAAGTCGCTGCATTGTTCCATATTTTCCGTGCAAGCCTTTCACTCTGGTTGCATCAAGGTGCTCCGGTTAAGTCATAGCAATATCTCACCTGTTCTAACATTGTTGGCCACCCCCAGCTAATTCTTACAAAAACCCAAATCCAACAACAAATATGCTCTAACACTCTCTCGCTCTCTGGTAGTGTATTACAACAATGCCAGCGTCAATGAGCTTGCCACCATTTGTGGCATAGAAGCGGAACAATTTGCCTGTCAAGTTGCTCCTGTGGCCGTTGATGGGCCTATTTCCACTTGTTTGTTGTTCTCGTTGTTTTTGTTGTTGTTGCTATTAATGTTGTTGCCAAATTTGCTGAGCGTCAAAAAAAAAAAGTGGCAAAAAAAAAGAAGAAAAATACACTGAAAGGAAAAGTGTATCAAGGCAAAACATACGAATTGGGCTTATTGTTGTTGTAATTGTCTGACTGGGTGTTGGTCGGCTGCTTGAGTAAATGATTTATGCCTGTCGACACATGGCAGTAGGCTGGAGCAAACGGAGGACCAGAGCAGAGGCAGAGCAGAGGCAGAGGCAGCTGCAGAGTATTAACAGCCAACAAAAACAAGACAACAGCTGAGCTATGCTTTATATACTATACATATATATAGATATATAGAGATGTACCGTACGCACATACATATATATAATACATATAAATATTTAAAGGGCACGTGGCCATATAAATGGTATGTCATGTAAGATGGCGCACAATTAATCAAAGATTTGGTTGTAAAAATAATGAATTTTATTTTGGTTTTGCCTGCTGTATGATTTTTTTTTCTTTTTTTTTTGTGGGGATCTGGGATAATACCCAAAGGAGCAACCAAAAATGAACATTGCTGGAATTGTATTTGGGTCCCAAAAGCAGCTACACATTCATATATTTGGAAACCATCTATCTGACTATCTATCTAGCTATATGGTATATGTAGACAGTGGCGTAGATAGCATTTGAAGGATATGACTTAGTTTTGCATTGAATTGCGTACATATATATGGTAGTATGTACTCGGAACGTATATTTTACATAAAATATGTATTGATATCATGGGATATTTTTAAAAACATTAAATAAAAAAGTCCTGAATAATCATGTTATTAGCCGGTAGGAAAGCCTAAAAGTAGAATATTTTCACAAAATATTTTACATGTTTGTTACATACTCTATATCTCGCGCTATTACATAGAACCTCTGATATAGTGCATTTTCTTTATGCTTATAATTCACAACTTGCTTAAGCTTATCATGCGCTAAATACAAAATATTTTCGATTTAACATACATATGTTTCACTTGATTTATTTTCTGTGATTTTTATCTACTTCTTAATTTTTGCCAAGTTTTAATATACCCTAAGACTCTCATAGTAATAATTTTTAATTTTTGAGTGGTTCATTTTAGAGGAGTATCGAAGGGTCGAATGTTTCTATATCATGTCCATGAAAATAGTTTTTCTTACACAAATGATGTTGATTTTGAAACCGTTGCTTTTGTCAGACGTATTTTAAAATAAAAAAAAAATCTGAACAATTTGTAGAATTAAGCTTACAAACTAGATTTATATATTTTTAGATTTTTCGGAGTGACAAAAAAAATTATTTGATATTTTTAAGGAAAAATAAGGAAGATGAAACCTTAAAGCGAAACACTAAACTAAAACTAAATCTATGAAGTGATCCTTACTACCTTAATCGAACCTTAATCGAACCTTAAAAAAAAATTATAGGGGGAAGGCTTGTAAGTTGGGACACCTGGTCGATTTTGATGTTCCAGCATTGAAAATACCAAAAAAATCATGGAAAATATATGTGCTGAAACTGAAAAGGTTTTCGGACACACAATGAACAGACAAATTTTTTTAATGCATTCCAAAATGGCTTCAAAAATTTAAGTTGTCACACCTTTTGGCTTGTAAGTTGTCACACATCTATTTTCATTTTTTTACATTGCTATGTTATTTATATGACTATTTTATTGTGTGGAATTATCATTGAAACTAATTTGAATTGTTTTTAGTGCATTTTTCTGCAATCTTCGGATATATTTTTTCCATAAAAATTAATTTTTAGTGTGGCGACCAAACCGATCACAAAAAACCACAATTTTGACTTCTCTGCAAAATTAAATTTTTCTTGTTTTTTAAATTCAATTTAATGCTCTGTTAAATTTAAAATCAATAAATTTTCATAAATTTAAGAAATCATGCGTTTTTATTTCAGTTTTCTAAAATTTTCATCGATTTTTGCAGGTGTGACAACTTACAAGCATTTTTTTTTTTTTTGTGGTCGTTTTCAAGCTCTTTTGAAAATTGTCTGTAAAATGCGTATTTTTATAAATTTCAAACGATTTGCTTATTGTGGATTATGGCTCTATCTTTTCTCTTTCCAACGGTATATTTACATTGATGCCTATGTGTATTCAATGTCGAGATATAGCCAAAAAAGCTATGGCATGTCAACTTACAAGCCTTTCCGCTATATATAAAAAGCTAGGGGCCAGATCTGAAGAGTATGGTGAATGGGACTGCAATTTGTAATCCCTCCCATTCGATTCATTTTGCAATGTTGACTAAGGTTGCGTTTATGGTCAACTGTCAGCAATCGGATTTCTTTTTGATCAAATAACCATAATAAGCAGCATAATAATCGGCTATGCAGAGATAGCCAGAGTTCCAGCCAGTTCATGCATTTTTTTTTCAATTGTCCATCATTCCATAGATTCCTGCATGATGACCTCTTTTTAACCAAAACACAAGGTATCGTGTTGCCGCTAATATTACTTTCATTAGCCCAAAGGCAAAAATTGTTGCTCCAAGTTCCCTACCTATCTACGTCACTACATCTATCAATTGTTTTGCTTTTTTTCTCATACCAACAGTTGTTTTTGTTGCTGCTGCTCGTATATAGTCCATATACTTATGTATCTGTATCTGCAGCTTCCGCAGCAGCTGTGTCTTAGCAACATGTTGCCAGCAACATTTTCTAACCGTTTCGTTTTACGCTCTGCGCTGATTCAGCAAAAATGTTTGCGCTCTCACAGCCTTCGCTTGCTTGCAAGAGAGCGTACACGATACAAACAAAACGGCATACACAGAAAACACGAAGTGTTTGACGCTCTCGCGCTCAGCTGCGCGCTCTCTCAAGGCACAGGGTGACTCAGGTTAAGGTTTAGTAAAGTTAACATTAACCAGGCGACGTTCTCCATGTCAAGTGTGTTTCATCATAATTTGGCCGTTAATGCCATACACACACACACACACACACACACACACACACACACACACACACACACGTGTATATGAAGTCAAGTCCTTTGGCAGCATGCAACGTTAAACAGCCTGTGCCTCTTTAAGCCGCCATTTTCTTCAGGTGCTTCGCGGTTGCCGTTGCGTCCTTTTCGTTCTCAACGTATTGTTAAATATTTAATCAAAAATTTAATGCCAACTACCTTTTAGCTGCTTTATTATGATTTTGTCAGGCGTCCTTGCTTTATGTATTACGTATTACATACAAACAACATACATCCCTACTTATTATGTACTATTATATTTTGTGCTGCTTGTATTTTTTGTCCTTTTTGCCGGTTCATTGATAATTTGCGAGCGTGTTGTAACACGTCAGCGTATCCTCTGTGCCTCTTTTTGTTGTAGTTTCTTTTAGTCCGCTTTAAGGCGCTGTGCGTGCGCCATTTTTATATTGTTTGCTGACATTTCGCTCGTTTTGTGAATATTATGTAGCATAAAGAGAAGGTAACAACAACAGCAACAACACTAACAAGAAGAGTGGTAAGTAGCCAAGCGCTGATAAAGCGCAAAAGAAAGCAGAAACTTCAAAACCAATTACAGTTATGTATATTGCGTCATTTCAAGCCGTAAAAAGTTCAAATATGTATAAAGAAAATGACAAAAAACAACAACAAAAGCCACAAACAAATACAAATGCAGTTGGGCAATAAAATTATTTTTAATTTTTAAATTATGTTGTTAGTAGTTAAAGGTAGCAAACAGGGGCGGAGTGTGTAAAGTGCCTAAGGCAAGATGGGGCTGCCAAAAAAGTGCGCAAAAAAATAAAAAATAATAAATAAAATTTTTTATTTGAGATAACAAATGTAGATGACTAGTGAAAAAAAATAAAATCTTTAGACATTATTTCAAACTTATTTCAATTGTTGCTTTGTTTCTGAATATGCACATTTTCAAAGTTCACCATTATCGAAAAATTAAAAATATATTTTAACTTTTATTATTAATACGCAGTTCATACTTCAAACTTCGTATAAAAACAAAGAATTCCATTTGGGATATCCCATTTGGGATTTTTTTTTTTTATATGAAGTTTGTCATTCCGTGCGAAAATTTTCGAACTGCGTATGGGCCTTAAACAAAAATTTGCAGAACTTATTAAATTAATAAATTTAAAGCTTTCCACACAACTTAGGTTGCAAGATGTCAATTTGTCTACAAATTTGTTAAAAGTTCATATTTTTAATAGATTTTTCTATTTTTGAGAGCTTTTTTTTATTATTTATTTATATAATTATAAAGTAGAAGTTAATTCCAAATTCTAAAAGGTTTGTAGCCAGAGCAACGTAGGCCTTCTGGCTGGCTTCCATTTTATTTTTTTTTTATTATACGAGGGTGGTCCGATAAGTACTTAGCCTCACCGCCCGATGGCGCTACTATCGCAAGACAAATTTACTATCGTGTAGTTTTGACCGCGCGTGGAAGTGAATCCAAAATTTTCGTTTTTCTTTTGTAGGCTAGGTACTTATCGGAACACCCTCGTATTGCCATTACATTTTAAATCAAATAAAATATATTCAATTATCATTATTATCATTGAACTTACCCACTTCGCTATTTCAAGCTGTTACTTTTTAAATTTCATTAATAAATAAATAATGAACGACTCAGTTGTATGGGTTAATCTTTAACTCTGTCTATATGAAATCAGTAAAATAAAGCACATGAAAAATAAATAAATAATATACGTTCATTATTGTTATTAATATTTAATGCAAAATGTATATTTTTCTTCAGTTAAATAGTTAAAAAAAATTTATTACTATAGTAAACAATTTTTAACCATAATTTGAGCAATGTCACAACATGTCACGTCACGCCAAATATTTGGACTAATAAAAGAAAAAAAAAATGTTTTAATTAAACTAACTAACCATACTGAAAAAGGTACAAACCTAAAGACTTGACCAATTTGCAGAAATTTTGCTATTGAGTAGTACAAATCAAAATCTGCTTCTATTTTTTTCGTAACGTAACGCCATGCGTATATTTGTTTATAGCTTTTCATCAGTATTTTTTTTTTTACGAAATATACTACAACTAACTATCTTTTAATTTTTCATATTTTGTTGTACCAATGTAACGTCACGCATAAATGGAAATTCTCTTATAATATTATTTAGTAATACAATTTAACTTTCTTATAGCAAAATTTGTCACCTTTTTTTAATAATAATAATGCCGAGCCGATTTGTTTATATCTTTTAATCAGTATTTTTTTTTACAAATTAACTTTGTTCAAAAATTATTCTTTTATCTTTAAATTTGTCATGTTTTGTCGTACCAATGTAACGTCACGCATATATGGAAATTCTGATATAATAGTAATTAGTAATGCAATTTAACTTTTCCATAGCAAAATTTCACACTTTTTTTTAAAAATTAAGGCACCTAGCTTCCTCATATCCAGATATTGGTTCAAAATATTTTTCAACCACAAGAAAAAAACTAAAATGTCTTAAATTTAAACTAAGTTTAGAGGGTTCTGTAGCTCTTGGAAGTTTAAGATTTGTATTATTTCTACATACAATACATTTCTAGTAATTTAAAATTGTCTACGATATAATTTTTGTTATTTTTCTATTTTGTAGTTTAAATTCTTTTTTATTTTTTTTTTTATTATTATCATTTAATTTAGACTCAGCTTCGTAAAAAAATATTTGTAAGCCTTTTCGAAATGCTAATTTTAATGCTACGAGTACAAAATAACAAAAATGATCTATTTACTGAAAAATTTTATTGTATAAAGTTTTATATTATTTCTTCGGAAATGTGCAGTTCAAAAAAATTATATCTTTTAAAAAATAGGTGGATTGATGATGGATCTAAAACTATTTGAGGAGCTTACTCAAAAATCATTTAACATTCTGGGGCTGTGCTATTTTTTTCATATACCTATATGGAGCTCGTATCTACCTTTTTGTTCCAATTTGGCATTGAACAATTTTTTTTGTTATTACTAAATTACATTTTTTTTTTATTTTCAATTTTCAGTCACATTTTCCAATTTTGGTACGGATTCATATGTTAAAAAAAAAGTTCGAAAAAATTCAATCTTTCAAGAGTTTGTGTGGAAAATTTAATTTTCGTATAATTTTTAATTGTGAAAGCATTCACATCAGCATTAGTAATTTTAATTATAAAATTGATTTATTTTGTTAAAACTTTTCTTAACATAAGACTTTATAAATAATAAAAATGCTTCAAATATTTTTTGTATTACAAAAAAAAATATTTTTAAGGTCGAAATGCTCAGGAATTCTAAAAAACTTTAAAGCTAAACGAAAAATATTATGGAAATGCCGGAATTCAAGTAAAATACGGAAATCTAGGGCCACTGTGATTTAGAACAAAAATTAAATTTTGAAAAATTTTCATAAAATTAAAATTTAAAAGAGTTTAACAATTAAAGATTTATTTGAAAAAAATTCTGTAATAAAGAAACTGATTTTGTAAAGGGATATTTGATTCCCAATTCAAAACCCAAGTGATGCGAATATATGTTATACCTATTGCATGTAAATCAGTGATGGGCAAAACTCATACCAACAAACATTTCTTTGTGTGAGTGTTTACTCAGTTTACTCAGCGCAGTAAGCAAAAGCGCACGAGAGAGCAAGAACCGCAATTAGGCAAAAACGAGCGAGAGATTTCACACACTTGGACCGTACATGAGCCGACTGCGCTGCGGCAGATTTTGGTGCAATAGCCTCGCGAGTTATGTAAATTGAGAGACTGCCCATCACTGATGTAAATAGATACATTTATTTATTTATTTATTTAGAAGATTAACTTATAATTAAAATTATAAGAAACCTATGTTTATTTTTTAAGCCGTAGCATCAGTGGCCTTCAGCTTAAATAGATACATAATTGAAGTAATTGTCTTAAATATGATTGACATTAAGCCACCCCTCAACATATTAAGTCCGGCACTGGTGGAAAGGTTTCACAAGAAACCGTCAGCGCATATTATCAGAACTCACACAGTAAAAGCTCGCTAATTAGGTTTCTGGCCTAATTCTTAGAAGTACATTTGGCATTTAAAAAACATTTGAGTATCTCTTTCAATATTTAGGGCTCACTTATTTGCACAGTCACGAGATTTTACTAATCTTTTAGTCTGAATTCCAAGAAGTACAATCCAAATATAATCTGAGCGTGCATTTTTTCAAAGCCTTTTTAATGATTTAAATTTTAAATTATTAATTTAAATGCTTTAATTAATTTTCAAAGAAAGCGCATGGCGTTAGCAAAGTTTAATTTAAGCCAAACTGGCAGCTATTTAAAATTGTCTATAAAACAAAGCTTAACAAATGCACGTTTTATACAAAAGTTTTAGTTTTAGCGCAACTTTTAAACTTTTTAGAACGTTATTTTTTTTTATATTTTGATAACAAGATGAAGCAAAATCAGTTATGCTATACTTTCAATGATAAGCTTATAATTATAATTAAAGCCACATTTTTAAAGACATAGCCAGTCTTCATGAACATCTTAGCGCCTGTTAATTTATGTAGACGATGCTAATAAATTAAGCGAATATTGTTTAAAATTTTCATCATCTGAATCTTTAAGCAGTCGTTGCCAATTTTGATGATATGCTTTAAAAGATTACTTCTTATCTAAGTAAATTAGAGGAATATTTTCTTATGTCTTCATCATCTCAATTTCAAATCAGTTGCAATTTTAAAAGAAATTTATATTAAAAGATAAGCAGTTATCTAGATACTTTTAAAGCGTTTTCGCAGCCAGTTTATGGAAGACATGGCGAATCTTCATAAACATCTTGGCGCTTGTTAACATAGATAATGCTTATAAGCGAATATTGTTTAAAATTATCATCATCTCAATTTTTAAGAAGTTGTTGCCATTTAAAAGATAACTTGTTATTTATTTATCGATGATAGGAACAAATTGTTCGAATATTGCTGTAAAACTAGATCATCTCAATTTTAATCTCAATCAATCTTTAATCAACCTTTAAAAGATAACAATTTATCTAGGAGATTTTTAAGCAGTGTTGTTAAATTAAGCGAACATTGTTTTCTCTCTCTCTCATTGTTACATCTCAAATTTTAAGCAGTTGTTGCTTTTAAAGCGATATTGAACCCACTATATCTAAGATTTCACGAGTCTTCATGAACATCTTAGCGATTTTTTATATAGACGATATAGATGATGCTTACAAATTAAGCGAATATACTTTTTTACATTTCCATCAACTCAATTTTTAAGCAGTTGTTGCAATTTTTAATGATGCACTTTAAAAGATAAGCATAATCTCCAATCATCTTCTTGTTAATACAGATGACGCTAATAAATTAAACGAATGTTGTTTTCAATTTTGATCATCTCAATTTTTAAGCAGTTGTTGCTTTTAAGGCGATATTGAACCCACTATATTTAAGACTTCACCAGTTTTCATGAACATCTTAGCGATTTTTTATATAGATGATGCTTACAAATTAAGCGAATATAATTTAAATTTCCATCAACTCTTTTTTTAAGCAGTTGTTGAATTTTTAAAGATGCACTTTAAAAGATAAGCATAATCTTCAATCATCTTGTTAGTACAGATGACGCTAATAAATTAAGCGAATATTGTTTTCAATTTTGATCATCTCAATTTTTAAACAGTTGTTGCTTTTAAGGCGATGTTGAAGCCATTATATCAATTTTTATAGATGCACTTTAAAAGATAAGCATAATCATCAAACCACTTTATTTAAGCCTTCGCGAGTCTTTAAGAAAATTTTAGCGCTTGTAGCTATCGATGGTGTCAATAATTTTAAGACATAATCCTCTCAATTTTAAAATAGTTGCAATTTTGAAAGATATTTATTTTAAAAGATAAACATTTATCTATATACTTTTTGAGCAGTGAACCAGTACATTGAAGACTGCGAATCTTCACGAACATCTCAGCGCTTCTTAATAAAGATAATGCTAATAAATGATTTTCTTTTTTCTTGATTATCTCAATTTTAAAGCAATTTTTAAAGATATACTTTAAAAGATAACAATAAATTAAGGTAATTAGTTTCTACGACTATAACAAAGGGCTACCAAATCTTCGCAAAATTTTAGCTCTTTTATCTATTGATGATGAAAATAAATGAATTAAGTATGGATTCGATTGTATTTTAATATGTTATTTGATAGATCATCTGTTTTTAAAGCTTAATATCGATGACATTGCTAAATTTTTGTAGCATCCGAAAAAATGTCTGTAAAAAGTGAGTAGAAGAACAAGTTCTGTAAAGTAATGTTTGTGGAAAATCGTATTAGATTAAGATTATTTTAACGACAGAGCCCACTTCTTAGGCCCCAACGTAATCCGGTACCAATAGTTTATTTTAACAACAAAATTAGTTTTGTTTTTAAAAAACCTAAATAGAAAAAAAAATTATATTATAAATATATTGGTACTTGTTAAATTTTGTACTAGGATCTTTCTTTAAACACAGCATATTTTTTTGTACATTTATTAAACAAAATAATTAAAAATAAACAACAATTTAAAAACTTAGTCATTCTGCATAAAATCTAACTTAATTTAATAGCAAATGTTCAATAACTAGTCATTTGTTCTATATTTCAAAATGCAATTTATTTATAGAAAACCTCTCAAATATTATTTATCAATAACTAATGCATATAAATTCCAAAAACTTTGTCAACTTAAATATGTTTTTATGTACCGGAAAAATGTATTTTTTTTTAATCTATATTTAAATGTTTTTAGCATGCTCAGCTATTTATATAAGCACAAACATTTTTTTTTTATTTGTTCATGAAAAAACGAATATTTGTATTTTTATTGCTGGAATTGCTTCAATATACTCTTTATTTGCAATAATAAAAATATGAGGCTGAAACGCTTTAAAATTTTTTGCATATAAAAACAATAAAAAATATTTTTTTTGTGGCGTCTAAAAATTGATTTTTTTAGGTGATTTGTCATTGATTCATTGTGTAGTGCCTTTAAAGAGTAATTTTGAAGAAGTTGACTAATTTCTAACTTAATTTTTAAATCATCTCTTCAAAAATTAAGCTCGAATTCTTACTGTCTACAGTCTTTGTTGCCTGGTAGCCTTTTTTCTGTCTTGTTATAAGCATCAGATTTCAGTGCTAAAAATCTAGCATTGTTAGTGATTTACCTACAATTAATTAAACTAAAAAATAATAATAAATTTTTTTAAAATTTTTTTTGCTATTATTTTTTTAAATTATTACAACTATTATTAAAAAATAAAATGAATAAAAATAAAAAGATGTTATTAAGTACTGTATTTATTGTTAGTTAAGCAACACTACTTAAAGAGCATTACGACAAAAATCAATTTTTTTTTTAAACTAAAGATTCTATTAATCCAGTTTTTCATGTTTGTTTTTAAATAAAATAATATTAATTTATGCATATTTTGTTTATATTAAAATATTTTTGTTTTTTTTGCAGTATCTGATCCAAATAAATCTTTTATAAAATTTGGTACTAAAAAATTCATTAGAAAAATATTGATGCACCGGTTGCGAGTTAGGTTAGTTTTTAGAGGTGTAAAAGATGATATGTTTATGAGTAAGTTGATAGATGGCCTTAAAGTCCATCAAATTAATGTCAGTCTTTCACTTCTTCCGTTTTTGACTGTATTGTTCTACATATTCTTTAAAAACTTATTTTCAATCAAACAAATGATGGTTCAAAAAGTCTCATATCAATCTAAACATTATTTTAAAAAAATTGGTACGCTCTAAAATTGATTAAATTGATTAATTACACTAGTTTACAATTTTTAAAAAATTTTAAAAAAATTTTAAAATAAGATGCTAAAACCGAAAATGCAGTCAAAATTTTTTTGATGAAAAAAATCTGGTATCGCGAATATTGCGAAAAAAAGTTTTTCGAAATTAGAAAAAAAAACAGCGCCTCTACTTAACAGAAAATATCTCTGGTTGTACTAAACTGATTTCGATAATTTTTTTTACTTGACTGTAGATAATTGAATTACCCATCGATTATATTTGGAACATATTTTTGTCAAACTTTGGTTTGGTCGCTATTGATGCATTCATATCAGGTAAAAAGGAAACTTTTTAGGCAGTGGCGTTATTAAAATCGTGAGATGTTGCAAAAATGCCCACGCTAGTACACTTTGTCTGGTATAAATGCACAATGGCAAAATTACACTAATAAAATATGTGCATTTACACATCACGCAAACCCTTGAATACCCCAAAAGTATGGCATTGTTAATCAAAAGAGTGCTGTAAAAAGTGCCAATATCTACGAGGGTGACAATATTTTTATACTTTTTCGTATTATTTAGTGCTTCTAGTGTGTTAAAAAACTAGACAGCTGTCTGTAAAGTGGCAAGAGATCATAAATTAAATCCAAAACTTTATCTTTTATGCTTTTAAAAAGCATTTTTCTCATAAAAAATGTTGTTGGGCATCAATTGGTATTAAAATTAAGAGACACCAGTGCTCCCACTCGTTATTTTGCCCCGGCGTGGAAGCACTGGTTACTTTTCATACTCGGTCGGGCATTTGTAATATTCCGCTTGTCGTAATTTTGGCCTTAGCCTAAAAGTAGGCAACGGAAAATTGGGCGCAAATCTGTAGAGTACGAACCATCGTCGTTCTGTACAACATTTGCATTGCAAAACTTTTCGGATAGTTTTTGTTCACTGGTGTAGATATTGAATTCACATTTTCCGGGTTTCTTATACTTTAATTTTGCACCATGGGTTGTTTTTGTGGTTCCGATATAAGCGGTGGTGATCTATCGGAACGCTGGCTCCATCTATTGTCGAGCTTGATGATTCTTGACCTGCCCAAATTGGCAAGGCTGAGCGCCATCAGCTGTTCATTGAAATGGTGACATTAGCGAATTTAAATGGCAAAAAGAAAAAACAACGGAGTAGAAAACTTACGGAAAACGAGCTCATAAAAGTCCAACTCGACCGCAAAATTAACCTCATTTCCACATGGTCGTCGTTGTTAATGTAGTGTGCTCCGGGAATAGAGTTATTAATTCAAAAATAAATAAAATAAAAATTGTTGTGCTATAAAACTTCTAATAAAGAAAGAAAAAAAAAAAAATAAATAAATAAAATTTTTTATTTCTGTTAAAAACAACAGTGAGTCTCAATTGAATAATTTTTGAGTGAGTTGTGGTGGTTTCATTTGCGTTAGTTGCTTAATGTTTTTTTGTCGCCTAGCTGACAAGCTTTTATGTTGGTTGAGGAAGGCCAACGACGTGGAACTCCCACATACCTTTTGGGTGCAATGCCTTAAAGGTTGCCATTTTTCGAAGTAAACCTATTGAAATGTATTATACCATAGGCGCCTTGTAGCACAGCTCATTTTTAAATTACTAGCCTTTGGGCATGCCCAGATTTTGTGAGTGTTAAGCCCCCAAAAGTGTCGGACCAGGGACAGTTATATCAACTGGACGTGGATACACTTTCTCACCAAAACAGAACAAAAACCCCACCGACCCCCATGGGGGACATGTGCTGGATTGGGAAAATTGAAAGCAAACAAGCAACAAGCCTTCAAAAAAAAAAAAAAATACGAAATATACGAACAACATAGCGTTAGAGTTTTGTTATATGATGAGTAGCACGTTTTCCCGATAACACTAGTTTACACGAAAAATGAACCTTCCTAAAAAAGTGTTTTTTAGCCCAATTTAAGGTAGTTTAATTTTCAATTTGATAGAAATTTTGTTGAGACATGAACTATTTGAATTTGATGGTATTTACACAATCCTAGTAATCTACGTAATATTATTTTTTTTTATATATTACACTAGCTTACAAATTTAAGGGTTATCGAGTGAACCTTCCCAAAAAAACTTTTTTTTAGGGTAATTTGGGGTCGAGAAACTCGAAAATGGCAACGATATTTTCGGAAAACATGGTTTTGGGCACTTTTTCAGATATTCCTCATTATCTCGTGAACAAAATTTTGTATCGACATGAAAGACGATTAGATCGAAAGAAATTGATGTGCTCTTTTCAGTGATATATAACATGTACAGATTAAGTAAAAATTATCGAAGTTACAAGCAACCAAAGTCGAAAAAAATACTTTCGGATCGTCTCCAAATTTTACAGACGCTATATGCAGGTAGAAAGGAAACTTTTTAAAATCGTCGGCTTAAAAATTTGCCATACTAGCGGCGGCCACCCTAATGCACATGCAGGTTCCCGCTTTGACGATTCCCTATTCAGCTCTTCGCCGAGCCGATGTTTCAGCGTATTTTTCTATACTGGCGGCCACGTTCGTTTGGTGGCCCGAGCTCCAAAAGAGTGTACTCAGTCTCAAACTTTTCATGGTGTGATGTTCTGGGTAACTTTAAAAGTCTTCAAATATAGCAGTTGAAAAACCATCATGTATAATTTTTGAACATATTTTTTTGTTTCTAGTAAGGTGCGCGAAATAAGTAAGTGGTACACCTTATTTTGTTTCGTAGCCAAGTAGAAATAAATTATTTATGTTCAAATTAATTTTTTATTTAAACTTCTTAACAAAACAAATAACATAAAAAAAATAAAATTTGAAAATCCTTTCATAGGAATTTATAAAAATTAAATAAAAATCCTTCAGAGCGAAATAAGTAAGTGGTACACTTCAATGTTTTATGCTTTTACTTAAAATAACTTAACATAAATTGAAAATTGTGTCACAAAAACTGTTAAATATGGCCTCCTTTGTTATTAGGGACTTTTAAAATCCGGTTTGGCATTGAGTTTATTAAATTTTGAAGCAGGGATTTGTCTATCTTGGCCCATTCAGTCATTATAGAGTCTTTTAAATCCTTTAGGGTATTAAATTGCCTCCCATTTCTGTACACCCCTTGGGAAAGTATGCCCCAAAGGTTTTCAATCGGATTAAGATCCGGACTTTTTGCTGGCCACGACAATATTGGTATGTTTTGAGTGTTAAAAAACTCTTTGGTCTCACGGGAAACATGGATTGGTGCGTTATCCTGTTGAAAAACCCAGGAGTCACCAAAATTTTGCTCACCAAATTCTATAAGAACATCGTCTAGTAGATTAATATAGTCCTCAGAGTTCATTTTACTGGTCACAAAGCATATTGAACTCTTTTCAACAAAGCCAAAAGCAGCCCATACCATCAGTGACCCTCCTTAAAAATTCCGAGATACCTTTACTTGTTTTTCTGTTCTTATGTCACGATAATAATACAAGTAACTATCAGGACCATCAAGATTAAATTTTTTTTCGTCACTAAAAATGATATTTTGCCACTCTATGTCCCAAAATTTGTGCATCTCAGCAAAATGCACGACCAGAACGACCATTCCGTCCATGATTTTCGGGATCAGAAACTTTTTTATAGTAGTCTTGCTCCTTTGTATTTTACGAGCAATTTTACGTACGGACATACCCATTTCATTGTACACGGATATTGTTATCCGCTCCTCATCGGTAAGAAAGTGGTTTCGATACATTTTTATAATATAACGCTTTAAGAAACAATTTTTTTTTTTTTAATTTCTTCAAAACTTATTTGTTATTAATGAATTAACGAAAAAAAAACTGCTAACTACGCAATTTAAATTATGCGTATCACTGCAACACGTGTTTGTTGTCGCAAAAACTAAACTGTACCACTTACTTATTTCGCTCTACAAGTCAATGTGTTGAAGCTTTTAACAAAAGTAACGGGACATAAAAGCTCACAGAGCATAAAGTTCTTGATCAATGTTAGGCTAAAGAAAGCTTTGAAAAATAAGTGAAAGTTGGACATCATAGGATGTATAGAAAAGCTTTAACAGGCCCTAAAGAAAGTGTACCCCTAAAAAAAATTGTAACCGAAATCCTAAAACAATTGAGCTTTTATTTATTTCATAAAACTTTTACAAAAAAGTTCAAAATTTGGCAGTCAAAATTGTTTCTTAGATTGCAAATGAATTGCCCGTGAACATACCTACTACCATATCAGCATAGATATTTTTACAAGCAACGTTTAGCTGTGTACTTACCTATTTATATAAGTACATATTGTTGCCTCAAGACCGCATTGAGGCGCAGGCAAGCGACAAGTGTAAGTAGCAAAATAATGTAAAATAATGAATTAGAAGAAAAATAATGAAATAATAAAGATTTTAGACTCCCTGTGCAAAACCCGAAGACTGAAACTAATGTTGAAAACTGAAAAGATCGCGTTTGCCTTTGGTAGTCGGCAATAGGGGCTTGTCATAAGTGGAACGCGTTGGCGCCGTGGGCAAGACACCACTCAACACATATGCACATTTAAAGTACATAAATTCGTATGTGCTGTACCACAAATTGGTGCAAAAGTAAGCCGCTTTGAGTGCAGCCCAAAATAGATGGGTCTGCTACCATTTTGTGTAGCATACTTTTTGTGCGTTTTCTTTTCAACGCCTTTACTAACTGGGCCGCTGTCTAGCCAGAGAGATAGAGAGAGAGAGAGCGTGTGTGTGAGAGTATGGGTGGAGAGCGAGTGAGGCTTTATATGAAAGATGCGTAGGTAAATGTGTAAATAAAACAAACGAGGCGCATAAAAAATGGCAGCCAACGGATGAAGAGCGGCAGAGCGGACGTATGTAGCCTGCGGTCAGTGTTGTATATTTTCTTATATAATTTTTTGTTTGTTGTTGTTTTAGTATGTGTGTGTTATTTTTTAGTGCTTGTTGTTGATGTTGTTGTTGCTGCCGCCTGGTCTAGCAAATGTTGCGGCTTGTTGTACAAAATATTTTTGCATATGCTGCGACTGATGTTGGTTAGTTGAATGTGGCAAGCAGCTCTTGTTGTTGCCACTTCTACTTGCAGCCGGCTGCTGCTGCTGCTGCTGTTGTTCGGTCACGTTTGTAAAAATTTTGCCAACATTTTGTAAAATTTATTTAATATTTTATTCTGCGCTACACACACGCTGTAGTTGTTGTTGGTTGTGCTAGTTGTTGTTGTTTTAGAGTTTTGGTTGGCTTTGGCTTTTGTTCACTTTGGCTCAGCAATTTAGTGAAATATTTTGATTGCCAAACATGGCGCCAGCGTTTGCATATGAATAACCAACTGCACTTAGCACTACACACACAAGGATACACACACACGCATGCACGTCTGTGCGCTGGCTCTAAACGGAAGTGGCAACATTGGTGCTAGCAAAAGTTTTTGTCGCTGACAGGAAGTTGCAATTTTGTTTGCAATTTCCTTCACTGCACATTTGGCGAGATACACAGCCAGAGCCTTACCCTTTTTGCCACACTGTGCTGGTGCAGGAGCTGCTGCTGCTGCTTCTTCTTCTTCTATATATTCCGCCTGTCAGCATGTTTAGTTAACTAAGTTGCGGTTATTACGAGGTGTACACGTGCGTGTCGCCATTGCTGCCACTGCCACCGCTACCAATGCCGCCTTCAACTTAGCTACTGCCATATTTTTACACTCGCATAGAACTTTTCGGGCCAAATTAATTTGCAACAAAAGTTGCGAGCGCATTACACAAATTGAAATAAGCAAAAATGGCAACACACGCGTTGAAAATATTTACCAAAGTGCAGATGAATACAGTTTTTTCTTTTTTCTCAGGAATTTGAAAGCACAGAATTTGTGTGCGTGTTTAAATTTGCTTTATACTTTGAAGATGATGTTTTTTAAAGCAAATTTTATAAAGATGAAAGACTTTAAGGTGGCCTTGAAGAAATATGTTATGTCTGTTGCTGGAGGCATTGAAAATAGTTTGGAAAAACTTTGAATTTGTAAATTCGACTTTATGGCAAAAACATGTGTCTGTGGAAGATGATGATTTTTTAATGTAAATTATACTTAGATGAAATACTTGAAGAAATGTGTTTAGGGTTAAGCGGTTGCTGTAGGCATACCACATTTTAAGCTCTGTAAATGCACAGAAATTATAAAATTTTGAATTTAAAAATTTGAACATGATGCATCCAGCTATATTTAATGAAGATGATGTTTTTAAATGAACATTGTGCAAAGACAATAGTTTCATCTTTTGTATTTAAAACACTGTAGATGCTCAGAGATTAGCAAAATCGAAGTTGGTAAATTTGATTTTACGAAAATTAATTATAACTATTAAAGATGATAGTTTTTTATGCAAAGATGAAAGACTTTAACATTTAATATTGGAAAAATTGCAGTTGGTAAATTTGAATTTAAAAGCAATTAATTATATCTGTGAAAGATGATGTTTTTATAAGCAAATTCTACGAAGATGATAGACCTTGACGAAATATATTTTGGGTTTATTGATTGCAGCAGGCATAGAATATAGTTGCATCGTTACTTCAGAAACTCTGAATTGGCTAGTTTAAGTTTATCTATTGAAGATGATGTTTTTAAATGCAAATTTTGTAAAGATGAAAAACTTTAAAATTGCCTTAAGTTATGTCGTTTGCTGGTGGCATAACATGAATAAATAAATCTTGTTTTTAAACGCAACAAACAATTGAAGATTATTTTTTTCAATGGAAATTGTACAAAGATGAAAGATTTAAAGATGACCAAAAATAAACATGTTTTATTTTTTGTCGATTGCCTAAGGAAAAGACACCAGTTGCATCGTTTCTAAAATCTAAATTGTCTAATTTGAATCTATCTATTAAGGATAATGAATAATGTTCAAAGATGAAAGACTTTAACTTGGCCTCGAAGAAATATGTTTAAATTATGTCATAGTCTGGTGGATTTGTTAAAATACAGAACATTCGTAGGATGAAGACTGCAAAAAAATATTGCTATTAGTTTGAATTATTTTGTCAAAACACTGACTCTAGATGTCTCGTAAAATGCAATCTTCGAAGATTTGAATAACTTGTTTACTTAGTTTAATAATAATTAGCTATTGGATCTATAATGAATTCAAATTAAATAATCATCTGTTGCTTTCGCGAGCGTTAAGTCTTTTATATCAGTTACACAAAAATTGTAAAAAAAAAGTTTTGCAAAAATTTATCTAAACAGCATAGAATTCCAAGAACGTTTAGACAGCACTCGATATAAATAACTTAAAACAAAGTTTTTAGTTTTGTTTGTTCCATTCAAGCGCTGTCTTCCGAAAAGATGCAACACAAGTAGCTTAAATTTGTGGGCGTCTACTGTACCTATATAAACTTAAAAACATTTCAAATTAATGCTATTGTCGCTGCGCAAATCAAATTCCAAAAAAATAATATCTACATATAAAAGAAAATTTGTTTTATTTTTTTTTTTCATTTCTTGTGAACAAAAAAATGCTTCCTAGGACTTATATTTGTTTTACATACTTTTCATTTGACAGGATTTGCTGCTATTGGCAACAACATAAACAATATAAACAACAGCAGTAGCAGCAACAACAACAACAACAACAACAATAGCAGCGAAAACGACACAAACAACGGCTGTTTGACGTGGGAGGCAAAAGGTCAGTGCGCAAAGCAAAAACAAAAACAAAAAAATAACAAGAAACAAAAAAAAAAATACAAAATATTTTGACATAATTTGCTCAATCATTTGCATAATTTTTCTTCTTGTCGCTTCTCCCACCGCAGCCACTTACTCAACACGTCGTTGTTGTTGTTATTCTGGTTGTTCTGGTTGTGCTTGTTGTAGTTGTTGCTGTTGTTTTTTAGTATATCTCGTTAGCATTTGGGCACAACAAAATATTCAACACCAAAACAAACAAATGCACACGCACAAATACACAGAACGAAGCACACAGATACATGCATACAAAATGCTTACACAAGTGTGTGTAGTTATGTGCGCGGGCGTATGATGATAAGAGCGCACCATGGCAGCCATTTTTTGCGTAGCATACTTTGCGGCTGACATCGAAAAAAACAAAAAAACACAAAAAAAAAAGATGGCGACACATGTTGCGCTCTGCTTGTTGTCTCTGCTCTCTCGCTCTCTTCTGCAGCAGCATCAGCAGGCAGCATCATATCAGCTACATATCTCGCTCTAACAAAGTCAAGCACGATTAAAATTGCTTTTACGCAAAATAATTGTGTTTACTTTGTTTAATGCAATCGATGAAAGCGCTTGACAACATTTACACACAAACACATTTACATATATGTTTATAAATACATATACATATATAGAACCACATGCATATCATGCATAAAACCATACTAGTTCGGAATTAATTCCTAACCACTCTGAGAGCATAGCGTTGTGGTCCATAAATAGTATAAGAAATATTTTATTAGAACATCTAGGCTACAAGTAGGAAGCAACCACTAGGGATGGTATCTCGAGGGGAATCCTGCTGGTCCATCGTAGAATCTCGGAATGGGAGGCACGGGAAAGGACTTGAAAATTTACGAGAGGGTCAAGATTTTCTTATAATGCCGAATATACCGCGCTTCCTGAAATAAATAAAGAGTTTCGAAAGTTTTTGTTATTTTATTTTAATATGTAAGAGTTTCAACTAGTGAAAACAAATAGTATGTTATGCAACAACTAATAAGCGAGTTAAAAAACATAACAAGGGAAAGGATTGGAAATTTCACTGGTCTCTCAAAAATATAGGTTTTTTTTGTTTTTTCTTCATATTTTATTTACAATCTGTAAATTTAAAATACTAAATAAATTAACTAAATAATAATTAATAAAATGAAAGTATAATAGCAAGTTTCCACTGAAACCTACTATTGGTCTATGTGATGGGAGAGACGACAAAAGGAATTTAAAAAGATAGACGTGATTTTTTATGATGCCGAAATTATTACCGGGCAACAAAATTTTTTTATTATTTTATTTTAGTATTACACAAAATGCAACCAAATAGTTTTTGTAACACCTAGTAAAAGACTTAGACCCCAAAACTGAAGATGGGAATCACACGGGAATTCCGCTGGTTCCGCGAAAATCTTTGTGATAAGAGGTGCGGAAACGGATTTAAAAAATTGCTTCAAATTAATAGCTCCTGAAGGTATTTTTATTATATAAAAAATTTGAACTAGTGCAAAAAAAGTGATCGGGAAAGGAAGCCCGCTGGTGGTACCTCAAAAATCACGAAAATGTGAGATGGTGATTAGATTTGATCGGGAAATTCCAGCCTGTACTAGGGGCATCCCGATACCGATCCAAAAATTTTGAATATCGAGAATATCGAAGTCGTTACTGTATATCGATACTCGACAGTTTACTTAGCATCGGTATTCAGCTAAACTTCGCTTTAAATTTGGCGCTTTAAATTTATTTTGCAAAAAATCCCTTTATGGTGGTAACCCATGCGATTTTCAGGTCTGGCTGGCGCCACTTGCAAAAAATAGCAGAGTGAACACTGTAAGTCAAATGAACCACTGCGTGCCCACCGCTGCAATAAACTATGCGAAAAAGTTTAAATAAGAAAAAGTTTATATCATTCTTAGTTTCACCATATAAGCCCTATCTCAACTTATTATGAACATTAGAAAATTTTGGTTTCTTTGTCGAGCAAATGCCTGCATTCTTTCATTAAAAAAACGTCAAAAATTCGATACCGATACTGTCGATATCGATTTCTTTTTGGGAGAATCGAACCGGTATCAAGTTTTTTGAAATACTCAGTACTTCGATTCGATTTTTTTTTCCTGGTATCGAGCATCCCTGTACCAAAACTAATGCCGGTTGCAAAAAAAAATTTTTCAATCATTTATAATTTTTGAAATAACAAACTTATATGTATATGATATTTTGATAAATTAAATGACTTTACTTTCTTTTTTTGCAGGTTAGTGCCTTATTGATATTTTTGGTGGTGAATAGATTTCCAAAAACTGCTCTCTCAAAATTCGGAGATTCGTCAGCTTGTAGAAATTGTGTTCGTAAAATTTTAAAATAAATGAAATGGAGATAATGTGGATTTTTGGTGGCAGATGCTTTTTAGCCTGCTCTCGAATTTAAAGCATTTTGAAAATGATCATCATCATCGTTTAGCTCTACAACCCGGGGTGGGTTTTGGCTTTCTCTATAATCTTCCTTCAATCGTTCCGATCTTCGGCAAGGTCCTTCCAATTTCTTATACCGATTGTTCTAATGTCATCTGTTATGAAATCGAAATTTTGAAAATTACACTGCTAAAAAAAAAAAAATTATATTTTTTTAAGGTCCACGCTTGAGATCTCCCTCGTTGGTTCTGTTCCACGGTAGAGATCATTCTTATTTTATATTTTTGTGATAACTGAAATCGAATTCGGAATCTACTGCATGCCATCTCTGTCCATGACTGTTCTTTGAGATAACCTTAAATACAAAAAAAAAGTACAATTTATTCCGACCTAGTGTTCAGATGAAGCACTTTAATCCCGACATAATATCGGATATGTTGGCAAAAAAAAACAATATCTAAAAAATAGCATACCTCTAGAGGCTGACTTGAAAAAGGCTTTATAATGCGGTATAATTTTTAAAAATATATCTCCAGTTTATCAGGCTGGATTGGCGATCAATAATTTGAAAACTGCGATTCAAAAAAATATATGTATTTTCGATTATTTGCATTATAGAATTTAAAAAAAAAAATTTCAAAAACGAAAATTTCAAAAGGTGTTCGTAAAGAAGTCAAATCGATATATGGGCATAGAATAAGCGACCCTAAGAATCCGGAAATGAATTCGTATTTTTTGCAATTTTTTTTAGTATTTTTTGTTGTTGGTATTTTGCAGATTAAAAATTGTACTTTTAGCTTATTTTTGTAAGGTTCTATTTTTAAAAATAGTAGTTTTGCAATTAGATAAAAATATTAATGGAATAATTTACAAATTTTAATGATAATAATTTTATTTAATCTTTAAAATTATGAATATACATTGTGAGATCTAATATACGTATATAAGAGTTTAGGCTTCTAGCCTAATCGAACAAACAAGACGCTCACAAAAGCTAATTTTCTTAATTTTTATAAGCGCAAAGCAGGGTCCAAAGCAGAGGACTGCTTGCTTTGCCGACTGCTTGATTCGGTGTAGTAGTACAAATATGTCACCAATGAGCAACTTTTTTGTTCGATTGCTCGAAATCTGTTTATCGTAGGAAAGCGATGGAGGACTCATTTTGTAGATAATTTCAATTACTTTAACGAAATATATGGGAAAAATTTTCGAAAAGCCACTTAGTACCTCCCAAAGCCAAGGTAGCCAGCTTAATAATTTTAAGATCTCTCGGCGATTTTACTTTTGTTGCTTATTCAAAGTTATGCCTACAAAATAAAGATCTTTAGTCAAAGTCTTGGCTATATAATAGAGTATAAAAACAAATGTTCATACCGTGAACATCCTTTTTTGAACCTACGCGCAACTAGTTGCGTTTAAGTTAGTAACTGGTACTGGCTTGCAAATTTCCTGAGGGGAAGTTATTTACGAATGTGCGTATGTATGTGTGTTTATGTGTGTTTGTATAAACATTGATTTGATAACAAAAATAGCTATGATCAAAGTATGACAGTTTTACATTTGTTGTTGCCCTTCAATTCCATTTCTGACTCTGTCTCTGGCTCTGACTCTGACCTGCCTAATGTTGGCTTTCAGTAGCAGTGTATCCAATGGAGTGAGAATAGAGAAAAATAGAGAGTGGAGTGAGACTGAGATACTAGGCCGCTGGCTGCTTGCAGGTGTTGCTGCTATTGTTATCCTGGCTCCTGCTTGTTGCTTTTGTAGTTGTTATTGTTGTTGCTGCTGCTAGTGTTGGCTAAACTAAAAACACAAAATGGCTGCGGCATATGTGAAGCACACGTACGTGCACCATATACTATAACATATATACGTATGTATATAGCATATACACATACAATGGTGATAATTTGAATGGAAACGCCGAGTTTGCTTTGGGAAATTGACGATATCCTTTGAACCAATAACGCAATTTGAATGAAAATAGCTTTTCTGCATAAGCGAATTCAGTGCGTTTGCTATTGGCAATATGATATGGATTAGGATTTTTTTTTATCTATTTTTATAGCTGAAATAGAATTTTCGCTAGCCAAAAATGGTAGAAAATGGACAGTTTAGTGAAGCGATAGTAACGTTTAAAGTCAATGTTAAGTGTTGATAAACTAACTGTGATTTAAGCAATTTAAACGAAAGCTTTTCAAAATTTATTTCATTATGAAATTTATAAGTCACTTTGCGATACATTACTAACTATAGCAAATAATTTTTACTTTTTATAGCTACTGAAAACGTCATATTAACGAACATTATTTTCAAATTCTCTTTAAATAATGGAGCTTTTAATCTATGCACGATTTTAAAAAACATCATCAACCAAGCTTTCTGAGTTAACTTCTATGTACCTCATAAAATTTGTTCATTGATTGGTTCTGGTTTTTATAAACATTTATTTCTATGTTTGCTGAATCTAAATCCCAGGCCTAAAAACTCCTAACTCATCAAGGTGCTGAGAAACCACCATCTCGGCTGATTCGGCCAAATACATAAGAGAAACTTTTTCTGTTCTCGGTAAATCGATTTTTTCGATTCAAAATCCATATGAGTAGCCCTGTAACATGAAAAGTTCACACCATTTTTTTTTTTGTCTTCCTGTGTAAACAACTATTCGCTGAATTTTTATAGAAGACTTTGTTGTAGTTTATACGAGCTCTAATTTTGAAAAAAAATTTAAAAAATTTTTTTTTAGAATTTAATTTAATTTCATATATATTAGCCAAAACCTTGGTGGTCACAGATATGGATGGATAAAAACTCCTGGAAGTACAATTTATATAACTCAACTTTGAAGAGTGATTTTTAATTAAAGATTAAGGCATAGGAATTAGGCCAAACAAATTGTTTTTCCAAAATGTAATTTACTTATAAGTTTTTGGAATACTTTGTCTTTTTCACTACCAGATTCGATCAAAAATAATATTATTAAAATTTGTATATGCCAAAAGTTTTAAAATCCTCTTGCCTTGCTTGGGCTTAAATTTAAGATTTGTTTTGTAGTAGTTTCAAGTTATTAACATTTGGGTATTTTGGGAATTTTTGAACTTGTATGATAAAAATTGGGGACCCAAAAAAATCGAACTCTAATCAATCTTATTTCACATAGCAATCAAATTTTGGCGCACTTTTTGGAACTTATAAAACTAAAAAAAAAAAAATTGAGGTAATTTCAACTTCAAGCCCACAATTTTTTGATACTCTTGCTAAGGCAAAGTTAAAATTTAAACATATGTTTTCGGGAATTCTGGTATCTTTTTGGGAATTTGAGTGCAGTATGAAAACAAGAGAACACCTTCTTACCATTTTGTGAGGGACTACGAAAAATTACTTTTTGGTAATTTAAGTATTTTTTGATTATTTGGGTGTACGAACAGAACTCCTTCTTAAGATTTGGTGTGGGACTACAAAAAAAAAATTAATATGGGTACTCATATTTTTTCACAATTTAGTCATATTTTCGGTAATTTATGTGGAGAAAACCAGTGCATCTTCTTAAGATTTTATTTAGCCCTACGAAAAAAAGAAAAAGATATGAGCATCTATTTTTGGAATTTTTGTATTTTTTTTGGGAATTCACTCTCTTAAGGGGTAACACCTTTAAAGGTAATTTTACGATTATTTTTTCCAAGAAACTTTATTTTATATTCAAAATCCAAATAGTTAAGCTACAAAAATTAAGTAATAAAAAACAAAATGGCGCCTGTGGAGAGCTACGAGTACATGACTAATTTTCGGAGATGCTTCTACGGCTGCAGCTTTTTGACGTCGCCATTGAACTGAAACATAAATTTCTCTTAATCTATGTACCAAAAGCAATTGAACCACGTAGGGTTTTTTAAAAATACTAATTTTAAAAAGATGGCATATGTTTGAAAAAAAATTTAGTTTTCGTCAAAAATATCATGAAAAATGAGTTGTTTTTTTTTTCCTGATATCGAGCATCCCTAGCCTGTACCAAAACTAATGCCGGTTGCAAAAAAAAATTTTTCAATCATTTATAATTTTTGAAATAACAAACTTATATGTATATGATATTTTGATAAATTAAATGACTTTACTTTCTTTTTTTGCAGGTTAGTGCCTTATTCATATTTTTGGTGGCTTTTAAGTAAATAGATTTCCAAAAACTGCTCTCTCAAAATACTGAGATTCGTCAGCTTGTAGAAATTGTGTTCGTAAAATTTTAAAATTAATGAAATGGAGATAATGTGGATTTTTGGTGGCAGATGCTTTTTAGCCTGCTCTCGAATTTAAAGCATTTTGAAAATGATCATCATCATCGTTTAGCTCTACAACCCGGGGTGGGTTTTGGCTTTCTCTATAATCTTCCTTCAATCGTCCCGATCTTCGGCAGGGTCCTTCCAATTTCTTATACCGATTGTTCTAATGTCATCTGTTATGAAATCGAAATTTTGAAAATTACAAAATAAAAAACAAAATGGCGCCTGTGGAGAGCTACGAGTACATGACTAATTTTCGGAGATGCTTCTACGGCTGCAGCTTTTTGACGTCGCCATTGAACTGAAACATAAATTTCTCTTAATCTATGTACCAAAAGCAATTGAACCACGTAGGGTTTTTTAAAAATACTAATTTTAAAAAGATGGCATATGTTTGAAAAAAAATTTAGTTTTCGTCAAAAATATCATGAAAAATGAGTTGTAAAATAAAAAGTTTTTATTATTTTGACAAAATCCTACGTCGTTCACTAGAAAATGATGTTATTAAGATTGTGTCAAAATTTTAAATCGATCGCATAAAAATTTACTGAGTTATTCGTGAAGCGATTAGAAACAAAGTGATTTCCAGAAAAACGGGCTTAAAGTTCTAAAACTTGCCCGACCGCTCGGCGGGGTGCCATGCGCCCGACGCTTGTAAGTAGGGGAAAAATATTTTTCTCATTTCATTTATCATTTTTAACATATTTGTCTATCAATTTACAAAAAAAAAGAAAAGAGGCCACTAGTATTTTTTACTGAATTAAGGTATAGTTTTTTTTGCGATTTTAGGTGGAGAATACCAGGAAACCTACTTATAATTTCGTTCTGGACTACGAAAAAAAGAAAAAGACACAATTTTTTTTGTTTGGAACTTAGGTACTAATTTGGGAACTTCGCTCAGTAATCTTCGCTTATAATAGTGGGGAGAATTCGAAAGAATTTTTTCGTACATTTTTTGGAGTGACAAAAAAATTTTTGAAAAGTTGTGTCGTTCAGGGCATTAAATTAGCTCGATTGTGTCAAAATTTCAGATCGATGCGAAGCTTTTTTGTCAGGTAGATTGATCTCCGAGCAAAAAATGACAAATGTTCGATTTTTTTTGAGTGTCCAAATATGATAAGAACCGCCATAAAATTTCATCGCAAACATTTTATTTCTTTATTTTTGGTAAAAAAAAATGGCATCTAAAAATGTTTTCTTCAAAAAGATGGAAATCGTCTGAAAGAGCACTTCTTTTGTCGATTTTCACTGCCTTCAGCATTCGAACACATTTGTTTCGCTTTTTTTGTAGGTTCTCGGCATTTTGACACAAAAACAGATGAAATCCGTGCTGAAATTATATTCCAAATTATTCACCCCAAATCGAGTTTTTCGGGTACATAACCTCAAATATCACAAAACCCTGACGTGATGGGCCAATTCTGACCCCGGATTCGGTTCTACACAGCAAATTACTTCGGAAATGACCCTTAGCTTTCCAACAACTAAACCATGTTGACCTGTGTTATTGTGTTCTGTAAAAAGACAATGCATCGGGACAGCATTTTTTTAGCAGCACAGCAAATTTCAGAAAATTTTATTACGACAGTAATTACACCGAGCCCCTGAGATAACTACGGGCCCGGTGGGATTCCCCCCATTTCCTACCCTCTCTCGACGAGCCAGCCTAAACCATATTACTCCATACAAAATTTCAGCCCTCTAGCTGTGTTTGTGATTTGAAATTTATTACTTTTTTGTTCAAAGCACATCCATATTATTTTTTTCGAAAACAGTTTTGCTTGCAGAGCATTTAGTTACTTGTCACTCTGGAACGACGTAATCTATTCCGTTTTTATCTGAAAATAAATATAATGTTTCTATGCAAGTGCTCGTCAGTGTAAAAAAACAACATCACACTTTGAACATTTCAATCAAAGTTGTGCAGACATGAGCCAGGACATGTGCCTTTTTTTGCAAATCAATGCTGATATCCTAACTCATGCACAAACAAACAGATACACACACACACACAAAGCCAAACACACACACACACACACACACACATACCAACTGAGCGTCTAACAAACATGAGAAATTCCTAATGCATGTGTTGCTATGCAGTCAAAAATTAGCCTCAATGGCCAAGAGCCGCATTTTGCTCTCTTCTCACTCTCTCTCGCGCTCTTTGGGTGCAGTTGTAGGTCTCTGCAGAACTCGGCCGAAACTTGACAACGAGCCATGGCCATGTCTGTCGTAAATGGCTTAAACCGAACTTTATCTCGATTACATTGCATTGTAAAATTCATTTACTATTATGTGTTTTACTAAGCCAACCCAAAGCCAATATGGCTACAATGCTTGCGTCCCATTTTGTCCATTTTCAACATTTTCACCATTTTCACACATTTCCCCGAGCGCATTTGCTGTACAAAATTTTTGTTGAGCTTGTAAATTTGCGTCAATATTTAAAACAATTTTTGCAGCATTTTTTATTTGCTCCCCTTCTTTTATGTTAGTGCTCTCGCATGCAAACCACTTGAGTCATTTTTCATGCAAACTTAATTACGATTTCATTGGATTTTGTGAAAATATCCCAGCACAAAAAAAAACCCACGCCCACAAATTTACAACGCCTACTACTACACTCAATGACCATTGTGATGCAATTTAGGAGGTTTTTAGTTTTTGTGAAAATGAAACTAATTCAATTTGTTTGTCTGCATATCTCAACTTTATGCTATAATGTTTAAGAGCTATGCTGGAAATTCCTAAATTTTGAAATACAAAAATATTGTAAATACTATATACAGCTATATATTTTTGGCATATTTGGTTAAATTAAAAGATTTGATAATCTTCTTGTTATTTTATATATGACACAATTTTTTTGTTTTGTTAAAAGCAAAATGATATTGTTAAGCTTAGTTTTTAAAAGTCTTTTTTTTTTTTTGTTGTAAAAAGAAATACCTTAAACTAAGTAACTTAATAGCTTTGATAAGCACATATTTACAAAGGACCTGGCTTGTAAATTGTGGTTTCCCAAGAACTTTGACATTTGCTTTAAAGTTCAACTAGGTTTTGTATAGGCAAAGGTCAAAGAATTTTCTGCTCTACTTTTCCACACCTTTTGATGGTCTTGTATAGGAAATTGAAAAAATGAAAATACAACAAATACAATCACTAAAATATAGGTTTCGGTAGCTTTTTCCACGTGCATAGGTTGAGGAAAAAAAAAACAATTAATATTGGCGTTACGTTGTGGCTTGTTGATGTATCCAAGGAATGCCTCTAGCCTTAAGCTAAAATATTTGTATATATATATGTTTATTTCCGCAATATTAGTAGTGTAATATTTATAGTTTCCGCTTTTATATAATTTAAGTCTTGTAAGGAAGTTCTGGTGCTGGGGTATAGCTCTGTCTAAACCAGGGCCGACTAGGGGGCTTAGCAGTCACACTGCACAACTCGTGCATACCTACATACCATTTCTATGAGGCTGAAAATAACATTTAACACTGTGTGCTCTTGGGTGATCGCCATAGACTACGTCTCGGCTCGATTAAGTTGGGAGCTTTGGCAGGCGAAGCCCACGCATACCAACAACAGGTCCAATATGTATTGCACCAGTGCACAGTGGGAGAAACGTTCGATTGAGGAACGATTGGAACGAGGCACGACTATTCAACTGTAATTATATTATTGCTGAAGCAAACTGCAAAGTCAATGAACCTAGCTATATCTCTGGGGCACAGATTGGAAAGGTCTGTAAGACCGGTCAGAAAAGACCCAAGGGTCCTTAATCTCAGGGCGGGTCACTGACACATAAGGTGTAAAACGGTTTCCTTCTCCTCTTCGGACCCGCAGTCGCGCCAAAAATTGTTGAAGGGGGCGCGCATTCTTTCGGCATGCCTACCCATAGGACAATGTCCCGTTAGAATAGAAACCGTGGTCGTTAGGGATTTCCGATTTAGTGTGAGCAACTTTCGGGTTTTGTTGTCATTAATATTTGATCAGGTAAGTCTTGAAGCAGTGCTGGCAATTGCCAGTACGTCCGTCACACAGTTTCCCGGTATGTCCCTGTGTCCGGGTACCCAAACGAGGTGTACACTATAGTGCAGGAATAACTAGTTTAGGACATGTTGGCAGTGAGGGATTTGCTTGCAGCTTGACTATTCGAAAATTAATACCGTCTAAAATAATAGATATATATTCAAAAGAACATTTTTCCAAAATAGTAAAGGTAAAAGCAAAAAAAAAAAAAGGGAAATATATAGATATTATGTAGGGACATATATAAATTTTTTTTTGATAAAATTTTATTTTCAATTTCTTTTTTTTTTATTAATTTTTTTTTAATTTATATTTTTTTTTTTAATTTAATTTTTTATTTTTTTGTCATTTTTTAAAAAAATTGTTTTTTCTAATAAAGTATAAAAGTATTTACCGGAAAAAAATATTTCCATTAATCACCATAATCAAGATCACATTGTTCACCCAATACGACGCACAAAGGCACGGAAGCCGCAAAAGCGTTGCAAAAATCGATTTTGCGATGAAATCATTTTGTAAAGGTAACGCATGCATCTGATTTAGAATTTCCCAGGGATCAAGAAATAAAAATGTTATTCAAATGGGATGAATAGTTTAGATGCTACAGCCGCTCAAAGTGGAGTTAATTTTCAACTTTGAAAAAAAGCTTAATTTTTTGAATAAAAGTGCGTGTTTAACCGCTGAACCACTGTATTTGGACCACTTTTTCAACTTTGTAAGAAATTATTTGATATTATGAATTTTTAGGTTACCTACGACGCGACGTAGGTTCTGTCGCTTTCTTTCCATTTTTCGGTCACTTTATGGAAATCTCTCTAAAAATTGTTAATTTCCTTATTATTTTGGGCGGCTGCAGCTGATAATAATTTGTTTGGCTGACTGATGATCCCGTATCTGGACAAAAAATTTCTGTGCTTCAAAAGGGAAATTGTAAACATTGGCAGACAGCGTTGTCTTCTGTCAACCGAACAAATTTTGGGCATGCTAATATGTACACGCTGTATTCTCTCAGTTTTTATCCGGTTTTGACGCTAATTGCAAACATTTTTAGATCGCTTAGGAAATGTTTAAACTTTTTTTTAGTGAAAGGTTACGCAGCACCGGAACTGGTGTCCCTAGAAGTAAAGGAAATTAAGTCCATATGAATTACATTTATTTTGGTCACTTTTAATTTTTCGAAAATAGATTTATAAATTTTTTTAAATTAATTATTTTTTAATTTTGATTTTATATTAATTTTTAAATTAATTTTATTTTCAATTGAAGGAAAGGGATTAATATTTAGAGAACGAACAAAAAACAAAAACCACTCCGCTTATATTTTCTAGAACAATGCGAAAAAAGCAAAGCAAGAACTACATCGGATGCCATGGAAAGGCATCTGGCAGACTCAATAGAAAGAGTGGTGATTTGAAAAATTTTTTGGAAGAAAAAACATATTTTGTTATTATATTAGTGATAACTCAGAGTATTCAAAAGTTTTTGGGACTTCTACTAGATTGCTAAAGGTGGCAATTAAATAGTTTTTGAAGATTTCAAAATGGCCTTTGCAAAATCTTTCACTAATAAATTACTTTTAAGCATTAAAAACTATTCTCCCACTGTTTTTTAAGTTGCTCTTTTTCGTAATGGAAAATGTTATATTGCAGACTTGATTTGAATGAAATGCTTGCTGATATCACATCCGAAAATAAAGCCCAACTTCAGTGTCCATTACAATAGCAATCTAATCTCTTGCTGCTTCTTGTTGCACAAATTTCTGTTGATAGACATACCATAATCCAAACAAAATATCTCTTAACTCATTCTGACATTTGAAATCTGCCTCAAATAGCTTAAGATTGATTTATAATCTTTAATTAGTACAGAAATCTAATTCCATAGTGTGCTTTGACAACTAAAGCTTCAAATTAATTCATATACAACCTGAATAAAGTTTGCCTAGTGCCAAAAATGATTTTAAAATAAGTTGGCAGTAAAATGTATCTGCAAGTTGCCTTCCTGGCACAGTGGGCATAAATTTTCAAAAATAGAGATAGAATCTTAAATCTTGGCTTATATATGTTGTATGTTTAAATACCACAAAATAGACGCAAAAAATCTGAAAAAGTCAGGCAACGTCTTTAGCCAACGCCAACAAATATTAAATAAAAATAATAAGTTTTTTTTATAAAATAATTTTTATTTTTTATAATTTTTTTCATAAAATAATTTTTATATTTTAAAATAATAATTTTCTTCATAAAATAATTTTTATTTTTTTTTTATAAAATAATAAAATTTATTTTTTATAATTTTTTTCATAATATAACTAAAAATTGCTTAACACCTATGCTTTAATTTGCATTAATAAGTGCTTAAATTAAGTTAAGATATTATAAAAATTTTCAATTAGTATCTTTTGATATTCTTTACTAAGTATGCGTATCAAAAAAGATTCTCGAAAAATGCTTTAAACCTATGCTTTAGTTTGGATTAAAGCTTAAATTTTATTACAATATTAGTAAAGTTTCCTATAAACTACAAAAAAGCTTAAAAATTGACTGGCAGTAAATTGTATCTTTAAGTATCTTCAGATATTCTAAACTAAGTATGCGTATAAAAAAGTATCTCAAATACTTAACCACTAAACCTTAATTGGGATTAAAGCTTAAACTTAATTACAATATTAGTAAAATATGCTATAAACTATAAAAAAGCTTAAAAATTGGCTTGCAGTTAAATGTATCTTTCAGTATCTTTAGATACTCTTAACTAAGTATGCGTAAAAAAATGGATTTTAAAAAAATGCCCTAAACCAAAAAGCTTAAATTTAATTAAAATATAAGTCAAGTTTGTTGTAATCTAAAAAAAAATCTTAAAAATTAGCTTGCAGCTAAATAAGTCTTTGGGTATCTTTAGTTGCTCTTAGCTGTGTATATGTATCTTACGATACTGTTAATTATATATGCATAGCAAAAAGTATCTCAAAAACTGCTTAGACTCTATGCTGCACCCTGGATTGACAATAGTTTAAAATTAATTCACATGTGATAATAAAAATGGCTACAGCTACAAAATTAACTTAAAAATTAGCTTTCAGCAGAATGTATCTTTGCACGTTTTTGTTTCAGTAACTAGAAAATCGTTTAAGTCTATGCCACAGTTTCGATAAATAGAAGTTAAAAATTTATTTAAATATTAGTAAAATTTGCTAAATACTAAAAATTATGTAAATATATTTTTAAGTGTTTTTAAGCTTTTTCTTATAAAAGTGTATAAAAAAGTATCTTAATGGGTGCTTAAAAACTTTGGTTTGCAATAATAAAAGCTAAAATTAGTTCCTTTAAACTTACAAACTAAACAAGGCTTAAAAATTGGCTTGCAGTAAAATGTATCTTTAGATATGTTGCGATACATTTAGTTAGTTACGTACATTAAAAACTATCTTAAAAAGTGTTTCCGACCTAAGCTACAGCTTCGATTTAAAATAGCTTAAAATCAAAACGCCTAAAAATAAAATTTGTTAAAAATTAAAAAAAAATAGTCTTAAAATAAACTTGCTGCACAGTGTATCTTTAAGTTACATTCAGTGCTTCTAATTATAAAAGTGTGTAAAAAAAAGTATCTCAAAAATAAATTCATTCAAATAAATTCATATCTTGGCTTGAAATTTAGCTTGTTGTAAAAAGTATCTTTAACTTTCATTCAATACTAAAAATTTGTGTATAAAAAGTATCTAAGCCCTTGTCATGTGTGCATTCTTGTTTCTTCTAAAAAGTATCTTTAAGTTTCTTTCAATACTAAATATTTGCGTATAAAAAGTATCTAAGCCCTTGTGATATGTGCATTCTCTAAGCTCTTTGCAAATTAAGCTGTCACTCATTTGTCCAACACAAAATTGAAATTTATTACAACTAAATTATTATTTAATAATAATAATCAAGCACAAGTACAAAGCAATCGTAATACGTGTTACTTGTATGTACAAAGCAATATGTAAAATAAAACATGAGTATCCAAGAGAGCTGGCAGCAAGCCGCTTGACAAGATGCCACTGCACTTTTCATAAATACAAAACAAAGTTGCCACAGAGGAGGCAAGTGCCGAGCAGTAAATGCCACAGACACGCACAAACACGCATACAAATACATTGGTAGACACATAGATACAAACACCCACACACATGCTGTGAGCAACTGTATAAATGCGTGTAGATTGTCAGTTTGTATGTCCGTCTCTTCATCTGTCCGTCTAGCCCGTCCCTCTGTCTGTCTGACTGCCTGCCTGCCATGTGGCATGATTCAGTGGCATGATTTGTGGTGCGGAGCAAGTGCGTTTGTAACTGTAATTGTAACTGTCATGTTGCCGCTCGTCGTGTCGGAGAAGATGGCTTCGTAAAAGGCAACGGCAAAGCAGAAATTGAAATTTATTTGCATTTTTGATTTGGCAGCCATCATAAATATGCAGAGCGGCAGATAAAACGCATATCAAGGCAAGTGGCATGGATTTGATGAGATTTTTTAATGAAGCATCAATCGTCGTCGTCCTTATCGTTCCCAACGTTCACAACATCGTCATCCTATACACACAAATCCCTACCAAAAAAAAAAAAACAAATAGCAGGGAAGCCAACACGCTGCATTCCAACGACGTTCCTTTCATTAACAACATTAGTCGCATTAATTGTCTGGTCTGGCTCCTCTTACAAAGCCATTAACTGGGCTCGATAAATGACGTCAAAACGAAAATGAGAATGACACAAAAACAAAAAAAATAACAAAAAATGCTGTCAACTGTTAATGAAGAGAGTGTTGAAGCATCTCAAGGGTTGCAATGCTGCACTGATTGAAATTGAAACCGTCCAAAGTAAAAGAAAAATTAAAAGCTGAAAGCATTAAAGGGATTTGCTCAAAGGATTGGCATTGGCAGTGACACGCAGCGGCTTAAAAGTTCACCAACTGAAGCATTCAAAGTGAGGCAGTAGTAACTGAGTAAGCAGCATGGAGCAATGCCAGAGCAAAGGTGACAACTCTGGCTAGATAAGCGAGATAATATTGCATTGCATTATGCAGAAGGAAAGCCTACTTATACGAAGGTATAACGTAAGGATATGGGTTGAATCCAGAAAGAACTTCGGGTTACTCCTAATGTCATTTATTATTCGATTTCCGAGTAGGTAGCCTAAGCGCGCCTATCTATGCCGCTAATATAATATATCTACAGTTGTGACAACTCTGGCTAAATAAGTGATATACTAAAGTCAGTATAAGAAGATATAAAGTAGATAATATTGCACTGCGTTGTGCAGAAGGAAAGTAAGCTCAAAGGTGGAAAGTAAACTCAAAGCAATGCCAGAGCAAAGGTGACAACTCTGACTAGATTAATAATATAGGCGATATGAGGGTGATAATATTGCACTGTATTATGCCGAAGGAAAGTAAGCTCAAAGGTGACAACTCTGGCCAGCCGACTAATACAAATGACATAAGGGTGGGATATAGCGTGAATCCAGAAAGAATTTAGGGTAGTTCCTAAAGTTGTTCATTGTGCGATTTCTGAGTAGGCAACATAAGGACAACAGAGCCTGGTTGAAAAACTTTAGAGAAAATCGAATGGGGAGGACAAGGATTGTAGATTAAATCTACAGTGGTGAGAACTCTGGCTAAATAAATAATATATGTAGGAGAAGATAAGGGAGATAATATTCTGCTGCATTATGCAGTACGAAAGTTATCTCAAAGGTGACAACTCTGGCAGAGCTGCTAAAATAAACAGTAAAGTGGTTTAAGGGATGTATCTGAGTTAGAAGCGTAAGCACAACTGTACTTACTTGATTGAACATGTTCAAAATTTTTAAGAAACTTTGTCATTTAAGAGAACGGATAATACAAGGTATTTCGCTTCCTGCATACGGCCATGGTATCTTAAAGCTGTAAAGGTAAGAACTCTGGCTAGATAAAAATTATCAAAAGCACTGCAACATCGTTAAACAGTAGAAATTGGCAACCCTGGCAAAACTGTTAATACAAACGATTTTGGAACCAAAGTTCGTGTCTAAAAAAAATTTCGGGATTTTCCTTCGATCAATTATCATCAACCTTGAGGTTTTTTTTCAATAAGATTTTTTTGATAAACTACGCGTGAGTAATGTCAAGTTGCCATGTGTTTTTTATTCGGTTTTCATTACCATTTCATCATGGAGAAACTTACACCCGAACAACGTTTACAAATCGTACAATTACATTGCGAAAATTCGCGTACTGTAAAGAAGGTTTTTCGCGCGCTTAGCCCATATGGTCGCCATAATCGACCTACTGAGACCACTATTCGCCATACCATCAACAAATTTGAGACCCAATATTCATTATTGGATGACACTCGACCGAATAGACCTCGTCCAGTTAATTTCACGCTCCGTAGCGGTGAATTGGCCACCAAGATCGTGTGACCGTTAGACTTTTTCATTTGGGGCTACGTGAAGTCTAAAGTGTTTGTGGATAATCCAGTTACGATTGAAGCATTAGAGGTCAACATTATCCGTGTTATTAGCGAGATACCGCCGATTTTGCTCGAACGCTTCATCGAAATGGGAACCTCCGCTTAGACGAGATACGGCGCAATTGCGGCCAACATTTGAAAGGGATTATATTTAAAAAGTGAATGGCAAGAATGGTTCTTTCTATTGATAATAAAGATTTTCCGATTCATTTGAAATTTTTGTATTTTTTTTAAATTTAAAAAAAAAACTCAAGATTGATGACCCTTTACTTGATTGAACATGTTTAGTGTTATAAAGAAACTTTGATATCGTAGGATAGTGGGAATGGCGAGATAATTCCTTACTTGATACGCTGTTGGGATTATATAGCTTCTTAGAAGTCTAGCTTTAGCTAGATAAATTATAAACGCACTACATAAGAGGCTCAAAGGTAACAAAGAGCAAAAGGGTGGGATACGTGGAAAATTCTAAAAAAAAATTTGGTGTTCCTATAATTGAACATGGGCCAGATTTTAAACACTCATAAAACAATCAAACGATCTAAACTTAAGTTCGAAGTTATTTAAAATAAGATTGTTTCACTCAAGAGTTTTTGAGACTTTTTCGTTCTCTATTTTCCTTTCATTAAGAATAAATTGCTCTAAATCACAGACTTAAGACTAAACATGCTACCAAATGCTCTTGGAGTCTTTTCCCAAAATTAATCTAAGCATTCTTAAATAAGGAATGTCTGCTGAAAGAAATCGCTTTTTGAAAAGGAATTTGCTCTCAATAAAAGAAAAACAGATGTTGGCGTGCTAAGAAACTCAGTTATTTGAGAGGAGGGATAGCGGCAAGGAGTTTACGCCGTGAATGCACCCAGGGCCCCTCTATTGCACCTTTAGAGGTGTCCCCCCATCCTCCAAGCCCCACCCCTCTCGACGGGCCTGGGTGCGCCGGTATATTATAAAGTGGTTGAGGTGCCAACTTCGGCCAAATTAAAGATATAGGCGATATTTGTGTGATAGCACTGCCACTCATTGCACAAAATGTAAGAAAGCTGAAAGGTGGCAACTCTGGCAAGACTATTAAACAAACAGTATAAGGTAATAGTAGCAGGAGGTGGAAAATTTGGTCGGGGTTGGTTCAAGTATCATGTGCAATGTGATAAGTACCATTACAGTGCTTCATTAAATATTAACAAAATTTTTTAGACTTGGGGAGGGTTATTTGCACCCCCAAGAGACAGCTTTTAGATCATCGCCTGGTAAGAAGTAATTTGTTTTTAAGAAGGACAACTGTAGTGGTGACAATTCTGGCTAGTCAAGTAACACAGTTGTTAGGGGTTGTTAACAATTCTTAATACTAATGTGTTGTAAAACAGCAATATTTGCATTGCGTTGACAACTCTGGCATGACATGTTGTATATCTAATAATCGGGTGGCAAGTGTTTCGTGAGATTAAGCTGTAAAGCCTTGAATATTTTAAAATTCCTGCTGATTGGCGTAATCGTGAATAAAGTCCTTTTATAGCGTGACCGAAAGTTATGCCCTTAATTTGAAAATACATAAAAGTGCATGCAAAGCAGCAGCGCACATTTGAATAGGTATAATACTTTTGGGATTAAAAAACAAAGCTTAGGCTTGAAAAATAAAAAAAAAAAAAATATGAGGAAAGGCTACGCATTAGAGTTCACTCTTACTCCTTCCCCTAAAAAACAATTTTTTGAAGCAGCTGCCTTAGAAACTATTTATTGAAAAAAATTCTCTAATGGAAAGCAACACACCCAACCGAGTGTATGCCCCCAAAAAAAAATCGCACCAGATTCCATTAAAAATCAAATCACGGCAAAGAGAGATAATGTTTAAAGGGTAACACAATATATCTCGAAATTCTGCAGAAGACGGGCTATTTTAAGAGTTTGGTGAATAAGATCTGTGATCTATATACCACGTCATAATTTCTAGATTCTGACTTCAATATCTCACTTAGAAATTCTTTTGAGCCTATATCTACAATATCGCATATAGAGCAGAACTCGCCACTTCTGTAGAAGTAGATTTTTAAAAGCTCTTTTTATCGATCCACTCTTTATGGGACATGCCATAAGTATGCAGGACTCTCAAAAGAAGCATTTCAAACGGGACCGTCTGCTTATTATCTAATTTCTGATTTTCTTTTTTAAGCATTTCGATTTGGAACAAATTTTTTTGAAACACTGGGCAATAATAAGTGAATATTTTAAATCTCAGTTTACGCGCTCTAACTCAAGAATGATTCTATGTAGAAGATTTAGTTCCAAACCCATTTTATAGAGAATCTCACAATCAAAAATTCTTTTGATACTTACAAATTAATCAAAAGCAATGCAAGTAGATCTTAGAAGAGGCTCAAAACTTGACTTAAGATAGGTTCCTTACCAATGACCCTTCTTAGATGAAGGCCCTCCAGGCAGCTGAACTGGGTTTGATTGGCGAACGCATAAATTAGAGAACTGCAATCCATAAAAATAATTGTATTTAAGACCAGTATGGAGCCTTGTAAAAATTGACAGCTAGATGGCGCTAGCTGTAACAACACATATTTTATTTTAGCGCTAAAAACCAAAAGTAAATGTGAAAAGCAGCTGTTTGTTTACGAATGGTAAATGTGCTGCAAGGGTTAAAAATGTTTTTACAACTTTTTACAAGTAAAATAAACGAATCGCCCCAAGCCGTTTTTGACACTTGCATGGCTCTTCACTTCCTTTATTTTAGCTATTTGGGTCCGTCCTGTATTTTGCTATAAAAATAACTTGCTGCACATTTACTTTTTTTTTTAGCGTTAAAACAGAACAGGTGATGTCACTGCTGGCGCCATCTACATGTAAATTGTTCAAAGAATGGGCAGCATGGGTGGTCAACAGCGAGCAACATTATTTGCTCTAAGAGAATTGATAGCGTTTTTTATACTCTGTACCTTTAGGTAAAAAGGGTGTACTAGATTTGTGCAACGTACGTAACGGACAGAAGGAGGCGTGGCAGGCCCTAAGTCCTTTATACCAAAATGCTTATCATAGCCTGGGATAGCGATTGAGCCGTGTCCGTCTGTCCGTCCGTCTGTCTGTCCGTCTGTATGAATAACTAGATTTCGGAGACTGAGCTAGAGATACGAAGCTTTACCAGCTGTTGCATGTATTTCCTCAGAAGATGAAGTTTGTTGAATCATCTCCCCCTTCCGCCTTAGTAGAATTTTGCGCTTTTTAGCTACAATGTTTAATATTTTATTTGAAACTTAACGGAGCTATGCATCGTGGGTTTATGCATCTGTTTGTCAAAAATGAACCAAATCGGACAAATATAACGATAGTTATAGTCAAAAATGTACTAATCGCACCTCCCCTTGCCTATAAACTGCATCAATCTTTTATATTATTATTTATTCTTTGACATGCAGTAAATATCACAAAATAGTTGAAAAGAAAAAAAATTTAATACATAATGTATGTCACTCCTGGTCGGAGCATAGGGCGGAAACAAAAGACCTCCAACGAATTCTATCTAAAGCTAGCCGTCTGATCTCATTCCATCTGGCCCTGGAGAGGCTTTCGGAGAGAACCGTCCTCATCCATGTGCGCTGAGGTCTGCCAGGTTGGCGGCTGCCTTACGGGTTCCATTGTCCTTCAGTTTGCGTAGGGTGTGGCCAGTTTCACTTCCGTCTCTTGATAATGGTGTGTATTGGAGCAGTCGCCTAATCGTGTCTCAGACCAACCAGGTTTCGGAGCCGTAGAGCAATACCAGCATCACGCTGCAGTTGAAGATTTTGAGTTAATCAATCTTTGACTCTACGCAATTATGGTAATAAGTGACCTAGAATCACCAATTTTGGTAAGCTGATTCATGTGACTCTTATGAACAAATCCACATCCAAATTTTATCGATGCAGACCCCCTACCCCCAATCGATTTACCGTGTTTTCTCCCACTCAACATATGAACTTGCAACTTACCCCATATACTTTAAATAACTTCTTTGAGGTAAATTTTGATTTTTATCTAAATCGGTTAAAGGTACAGGGTATTACACTTCGACTATATTATATTTTTTTATATGAAGTTTTATTTTCTTTTAGAACCTTACTAAAAACTGAAGTTGTATCTTTTATTAAAAAAATTATTTATATATTTTTTTCATCAAGTTTTCTCAAAAAATATACATGCTATTCAGTTATCGATTAATCGATTAATAATCGATATTTTGTAAAAAAAATGTACGATGTGAGTTTTGGCATAATAATCCAAATCGAAGAGTTCTCTTTAAAAAGGGATCCGCTTTACTTATTGTCGCCCCAGTCTATAGTGACGCATGGGCGCCTTAAAAACTGCGTGTCTGAGGGCCCTTCGTTGGGCCTGTGCTTATTTTCTTATAAGGATTTTAAGAGTTTTAATACTTTTTTGCGTAGTTACCAAACAAAAATAAACTTAAATCCAGATAAACGTAATAGCTTCGAAATCGTTTCGAAAAATATACAGATCTTTAGATCCAAACATGCTTAGACTATGTTAAGAAGACACAAAAAAACTGATTTTTATCTTCTATTAACAATGAGTTCCGCTTTCTGGCAACACTTTGCACCCCTTGTCTTAATCCCTTCTAAAAGTCCATACCAGTAGAGATTGCACAATCGATATTAAGCAATTGTTTATGTCCAACTTTAGTGACTTTTCAACGCAAACAAATGATATAGTTAAAGAGTATTATAGGAAACCCGAACAAAAAACAAATTCTTACAAATATGTTAGATTGTTGTCGCAAGTATTGTCAATATTGATTGACTGCACGCGTCTTGTCTTTGAGCTGGGGATCATCCAAATATACAGAAATGCTTTACTTTTGTTATATTTATCTTATCTTATCCTACAATCGCCGTTTGCTTCCCATTACACAAAAGTTGCGCGTCACTTCACATCATTTGTTTTGTTCCTTGTTGCTTTTGAAAAACTTCTTCTTTACAATGGTCCGTCCGGGTTTTATGCTCTACCAGCAGCTGCTATGTCCGCATAAGAAGTAGCCACTACTACTGTTACGGTTTAGTTAATGTCCTTTGTTATGCAGCACCCCTGGCAAGTTGTACGCTTGCCCTTCCCCCGTACCCAACGCAAGTTGCACGGGCCGCCCGCCACAAATGTGCGTCAAATCATAAATTACCCCGAAAAGTATGCAACATAATACCAAAAATTTAGTGTAAGCTGCGTGCAGAGCAACCCTAAGCGCATTTACTGTGCACTATGACCTGTCCGCAACCCACCAGCAAACAAATACATACATATATATATATATAACATGTATATATAATATATACATAGAATCACACAGCTGTCAGTTTATGCTTTTGTGCTGGCAGCAACCCCTCTTAAGAGCAACTATTGCAGACATTACTTACAAATGCTGCTTGTATATACTTGAATATATACATACATACATACGTTTGTATATATGAAACAGTTAACTAACATTGCTTAAAATTCTCTAAATAAATAAATACATATATGTAGATCAAATAACACAATCAAGCTGTCTTTGTTTATTCTCTTTCTGTAGCAACTTCCATAGCACTTAGTGTTGAAATTTTAACAAAAATATATTTTGTTAAAAATATTTCCAGAACTAATAAAAGTTTTATTGGTTTACCAACGCAATTTGTATCTCAATTTAAATGCACATTCGACATTGATTTTTCATTTTTATTTTTTATTTACGATGTATTTTAATACTCTTTTATAGCGCGTTTACATAAAATTTTGGCATAGTAAATAAAGCACTGAGGGAGACTATAAATTGCATCGGTTCTCTATGAGCTAGTTGACAAGGATTGGAATAAATGTGTCTACTTCTTTTAGTAAGCCTGATGTATATGTGTATATAAGGAATCTAAACTATGTAACTTTATATTTATAAAGCAATCCTGAAATATCTTTGCTTTTTGGCTAAACCAGTTAAGTCCATTCCTTGGGTTTTCGCGGTATAAGTTTGGGGTAATACTCGAGCTCCTACGGCATTTATTGGAGGTTTTACCCAGTTGCGGATCTAGGATTTGGTCTATATCTTCGGGGGGGGGTTCTTCACTTCGAAGTGTATATATATATCAGAGCTCGCAAAAGACTTTCACCCCATTTTACCAACTTTAGGGAGCGTCCGGACCCGAAAACCCCCCGTGGATCTGCCACTGGTTTTACCCATCTATTTTGGTTTTGGTATTAAGATGATCTCCTGACTTCTGGACCTCATGGTTTTTTGAGGTCGTTTTGTGCCGAGCTTATCTTCACTTCTACGCCTCATTTGCTTTTCTATTAGTGAGCAAAAGTCTTGTTACCATTAGAAATAATATTAATAGTCCTAATTTTGAGGGATGTTTTCTTCGATTTTGCGCCTTTTCTGCTGCGACAAAAATTTGATTGAAAACTGTTGTCTCTTATAGAAACTTTTATTTCGCATTTAGTCGCTCAGCGAAGAGGAAGACAAATCTGCCTCATAATAGAGATTGTATAGGAAAAGCAATTTAGCGGAGTCCCCTTCTCCGGTACATTTTTAAATTTTTTCCGCTACCGTTCATAAAGATCTTTGAAAAGACTAGTCCACATAATAAACGAAATTTTATGAATTATTTAAAGATTGATAGGAGTAGGATCAAAAAATAGTAGGACTAAATATGAGGCCCTATGCTCCACTGGGAGGTAAAGGAAATAATCATCATCAAATATGTGTAGCGCGTTTAGAGCTGCGGAGAGCGGTTGGACCGTCTGGGACTGGTAATCGGGAGCCTTCCGAAGAAAAAGCGATTTCCATGAACCTCTGTGAAGAAATATCGTCACGATCAATGCAGAAAAATCAGCTCGAGCAGCTCTATACCAATTAATTCTGCCTCAAACTCGGGAAATACTAGACGGAGACCCTCGAAATAAATAAGAATTCGTATGGGCCGCATATCAGTGTTCGAGTGGAGGGGCGGAAACTCGTTGAAGACGACCAGGATTTATGAAAATATGGCCAAAGTGAAGGCGCTCCTGGACTTTGACCGGCGCACAAACATTCGTCTGATTTTTTATTAGTTTGGGATTTGGTAATATAGCGTCCAAGAAAGTTTTACCTAAGATTTGGCCATGCAAAAGGTTTACGCCAAGTTTGTGCCAAGAGTCCTGAGTTTCTGGACAACCACAGGCTTGCCAACCCAACCCCGTGAAAGTTAGCTGTGAAGGTCAGAAAGGCAGCTCAAAGGAAACCGGTACCGCTGGGTAGAAGACGTCCAAGAGATTATGACGGCATTTCTGAAGGGGATCCCGAAAGGCATGTTGCAGAGGGCGTACGCGTAGTGGGAATCACGTTTACCATGTTGTATCGGAGCACAACAGGGAGTGCTATATCGATGACTACTAAGGATTTGTAACGATTAATTCAATAAAAAAATTTGATACTTTTTGCACCCAAATAAAAGAGTATTTGATTGACGTCTCCATCCGCTAAATATTTTTATACGATCTATTTTTATTTACATTTTATCTTGTCCATTATTTGTTACACATTTTTAGTTGTATTTGGTATTTGTAGAACGATTTAATATGCTTAAAAGCGCTATTCAACCATTTGTAGTTTATTTATATGGGACTTACGAGTAGGATGCAAGGGCATGCGGCTCAGCATGCAATTATTTGATTGAGTTACACAAATCTATGCGTAGCAGCTCCTCCACAAATGTGCAACGAAATTGTTGCACATACTTATTATATACAAATATATGGCATGAGTAGAAATAAAAATCCTGGCTGGGAATTACAAAGCTGGAGGCCAAGAGGGCGGTTGGCTTACTAATTGCAAGCCGAGCGTAACAAAAATGTAAAAGCCCTTAACGGCAGTGGAATTTTACTCGTATATAAAGTAAACGAGTGTTGGTGGGTGCTGAGAATGGGGGAGAGGGGTGGACACTCATTTAAATTTCATGCTTATTGCCACAAAATAGCTCAGTTGCTGTTGCTTCCACTGTTGCAGTTGCTCATGCAGTGTTGGAAAATATTTTACATATATCAGTGACAGGCGACGGCAGCCAACCAAAAAACAAGCTTGGGGAGACACCAAAATAACACCAAGGACTCTCGCAATGGCTGCCTCGGTGGCCACAGTGCACTCATATGTATATGTATACATATGTATGTATGTTTATCATATATATATATAATATATACATATACAGCGACACGGTCACGCATGCTGCAAGTGTGTGCGAGTGTGTGTGTATGTGTGAGAGAGTGCTTGGTTAAGCTTTAAAGTAAAAATAGCAAAAATGCTGTCAACATAATAACGAAATTTTAACGCGAGTCCAATGCTGCCGGGCAGGTCTGGCTAAAGGATAGTCTGGCAACTCCATTTCAACGCAGGAATATTTTTTAATACACTTTAATCACAGAGTACAGGCTGTGTTGGGAAACATGAAAATGTATGTAACACGCAGAAGACGGCAGATATATCAAATAGATCTGCATAAATAGCTGGGTCGATATATGAAGGTATGTGTTTCTGTATGTATGGACTCATAGATCTCGACGACCATAAGTAGTAAGGATACGAATACTCCTGTAGCAGCTTGTTAAATTAAGTCCACAAGGGAAGGGTGCTTCAAGCTAAATTTTGAAGATTTCTCTTAAATCTTCCGGGACTTGTTCCTCTGTCTGTAAGGACACTGAGATCTCGGAGAGCTTTGGTGCTAGGGTCACAAAACTCAAACGAATGTTTATGTTTTGATGCACACTGTTTCATGAATTGAAACACCTAAAGTTCATTTTGTTCTATAGTTGACTTAATCAAATGCCACAAGTTTCTTAGAAAACGCATGAAGTTTGTCAAGTTTCAGAATTTTTCTAGTTCGGAAAACATTATTTCCTCAAAATTAAACTTATTGAGTGCGCTTAGTTAGTAATTTTTTTGGATTACACAGCCACACAAAACGAAATCGATTTTCGGAATCGGAAGTCACTGAATTCGAAACGAAGGTCAAAAATTCCCAAGACGTTAGAAATCTGATACAACCTTTATAAAACCCCGCTAACAGCGAATTCCCACGGAAACCAAATTTTGGTGCGTTACATAGAAAGTCATTATGAGGAGGCCAAGAAGAAGTGCTCTTCAAAAAAATTCGCCATGTGAAAAAATTCGTTGTATAAGAGTTCGTTATAGCCACGTTTGACTGAATTTACGTATAGGTAGTACTACTGAGAAAGTTCCTTCATTTTATTTCGAAATAGTAGTAGAACGTTTTATGTTACTTATGCTACATTTTCCAAAGTATCGGATCACCCATAATTTCTTCCTGGATACCCAATGTCTTTAGGTAGTCTCTTGTTTGTTTAACAAGTTCACCTTTTCATTAGAGTACTCTATTCAATTGATTCCAGTATTCTTTTCAAGGAATTTATTTTATTTTAGCAATAGTTTTGACAAAATGAACCGAAACTAGTTCCCTTCTTTTAGAACCATTTTCTTTTAGCTCTAGATATGTGATAAATAATTGGATTGGTCATATATTACGAAAGGATACGAAGGATCCAACACATGTTGCACTGTCATGGAACCCAAAAGAAAATAGAGTAAGAGGACGTCCACGAACTACATGGCGTAGAACAGTTTTAAATGAAAGGCATACATCTATAAGAAATAGACAACAATGGAACTCTTTTGTTTAAATTCTATGTGAATAGACTAAGTTTGACAATCAAATATTTTAATAAACGTAGGTCAATAATAATATGTCATAAAATGAACTGAACAAATCTAGTTTCTCTCTATATATTATACTAACAAAGAAGTATGATAAAGGAGGAAAAATTATTTTTTGGGAATTAGTTTTTTGTACATTTTGGCGCAGACTTGTGGCTAGTTCCGGAACCACACGTAGACTATGACTTAAGCTCATCGAGATGCGGTAGATGCAGGCGTTTTTGTTTAGTACAGGATATTCCCATCTTAGACAACGCCCTCACTAAGAGGTATATGGAATTCGGTCTCTCATCACCGAAGCTATGCCCTTTTTATATTTTTTTGACTGCCTGCGTGTGTTCGCTCATCAGCGTGCCAAAATAAAAAATGCTGCAGGAAGAGAGACAGCGACACACAGCAAGAAAGGAACTGAAACGAAATGAAACGACAAACTAAAAACTGAAATCCAAAAATAAATAAATTGACGTGGCTATGACGCTTAAACTCGCAGCAGCAGCCACTCAACGTACCACACCAATGCCCGCCCAGCCCCCACCTCACTGCAAAACGCCATTTTGTTTCGCGCGTCACGCCATTTACGTGCCATTGCCATTGCCTGGGCAAGGACGCAAGGACATCATCAGAGCAGCTGAACAGCGGAACAGGAGCAGCAGCAACTAGTTACAGGAGATGCAGGATGAACGCGAGGAGGGGCAGCTGAGCCACGCTGAACTGAGCTGAGCTCAGTTGAGTACATGGGAGCGGAGTGTGGAGAGAGTAACGAAGCGCAGCGGGCAACGTAGTGCCAGGGAATGCTCGTAAATTCGGCATAAAAAAGTTCTACGAATAAATTAAATTTGTTTGTAGTGTAGTGCTAGTGAGGAAGCGATGGGCGCTGCAAGGGAAGTTGTGAGCACAAAAAAAAACAAAAACTATGCTGTGAGAGAGTAGAGAGAGAGGGTGTGAGTGTGTGTGTGTGAGAGCTTGCATTTAATTTTGCTTTTTTAAACGCAATTTTCACGCTACTCGCACTTGGATTTTAATTTATATCAATGCCGGAGAGCAAAGCTAAGCTTGACAAGAATCTCTTGGGTGTGGGGCATGCATCTTGTAGAATGTAATATATCTCTGCTAAGTGCAAGTTATTTATATATATAAAAGTCAATCACGCATGCTAAAAAGCTCAGAGAAGTGTTGCCAGGTGATGAAAATGCTTGAAAAATATCGAAGATTCCTGGAGTGGGTTTTTAGAGCGGGTTAGCTCAAAAGGCTCAAAGCCGGCGACGTGTTAATATGCAGCAGATACTTCTGCAGCTAAATGCAATTTCAGCTTACCAAATGCTTCAGCTACACTCTAGTACACTTTGGCGTGCAATTGGCCATGTTTGCAACATCGGTGGCAACAATGATTTGACACTTGAGTAAAAAAGGACGCAGCGGGCTATAAAGCAATTGCCGCCCTGGGTACGCAACTACAAAAGCCACTTCAAGTGGCCTGGAGAGCATGAGGCAGCGCTTTTTGTGCGTTTGTTCCCTTGACATTGCTGCCAATTCGAATGAAAATAGAAATTAAATAAAACAGCAACAAAAAACCAGCCAAAGGCCAAAGTGCCTAGAAGCAGCACCTGGGCCGACGCTCTAGGATTAGCAAAGCAATGTCCAAACAGTCGACAACAAAGCAGCACAAGCTACAACGACATCAGCAACAACTACAACAACAACGAAGACGACAACGACAACAACAACGACAGTCAAATATAATTACAGCTCCGGCAAAATGGAGACGTTGACGTTGCGTGGGACAATAACCAGCAAGTAGCAGCGGCAGTGGCAGTGGCAGGCACACTGTATTGCCGGCAGAGGGGTTTGGGTTGTGGATCCACGCAATAAACGCAAAAACAGCCGCAGAGCAAGTGTTGGACTAGTCATCCCTCAGGGCGGCAACAACAGCACCAGACACCCTCGACAGGGACAGATACAACAGCAACAACAACAACAATTAGTGAAAGTAACAGGAAACGGAAAAATTTGAACTTTTAAATACGCTATAAAATGTTACAATAGCAATTGGAAATATTTAAATTGAAAATTATGGAAAATTTCGATTGAAATATATTCGATTGTCATCAATTATTGGTCGATAACATAAAAAGTCTATAGCATCTTAAAAATGGAAAAAGTTATCGATAGCTCGACTGTTTTGCAGCTTTTACAAAAATTGGCAAGTTCAAGTAAATTATAATACATAGCTATATTTTTCAATCAGAGTTGCGAACTTAAGGTTTTTAGTCATTGTAAAAACGAGAGTGAAAATTTGATATTTTTGAATGTTAAAAGAAAAGTTTTTTAGCCAAAGACAAAGGCTATTCTCGAAATAGAGGTAAAAAGCAAGTGATTTCTGTTTACTTTGCATTTAAAAATATTTTATTTAAGAGTAGTTAAAATAAATTAACACAAAAAGGGCCCGGATAAGATGAGACAAGATGAGGTAAGATGAGATAAGATGAGATAAGATGAGATAAGATGAGATAAGATGAGATAAGATGAGATAAGTTGAGATAAGATGAAATAAGATGAGCTAACATGAGATAACATGAGTTAAAATGAGATACGATAAGATGAGAAAAGATGAGATAAGATGATATAAGATGAGATAAGATGAGATAAGATGAAATAAGATGAGATAAGATGAGATAAGATGAGATAAGATGAGATAAGATGAGATAAGATGAGATAAGATGAGATAAGATGAGATAAGATAAGATAAGATAAGATAAGATAATATAAGATGAGATAAGATGAGATAAAATGAGATAAGATGAGATAAGATGAGATAAGATGAGATGAGATGGCATAAGGTGAAATAATATGAAATAAAATGAAATAAGATGAGATAAGATGAGATAATATGCAATAAGATGAGATTAGATGGGTTTAGATGAAATTAAATAAAATGAAATGGGATTAGAAGAGATGTGATATATTAAGCAGGTATTTGGAAAATTAAACTAATTTAACAAAAATTTCCTAATTTAACAAACTAATTTTCTATATGAAGTAAATGAGAAACTCCCATCGAACCAGAATCCAAGAGAAAAGATGAGATAAGATGAGATGTAATAAAACGAAATGGGATTAGACGAGATGTGATATATTAACTTTTCTATATGAAGTAAATAAGAAACTCCAATCGAACCAGAATCCAAGTCTACCAGCACGCGAGGGTAATTTCATGCTGTCTTAGTTTTGCGCTGCGACATATTAAAAAATCAATACTTTGGATTATAAAACATAGAGCTGAAATTTAATTTTGGTTTCTTGCTCTTGAATGCACAGCTATAGCTGTTTCTCTTTATAGAAGAATCGTTATTTTTTTCCAAAACCTTGAAATATGACACCAAACCCAGACTACAATGAATACACCCCCTTTTAGAGCATAACAAAAGTGAATACAAATCGGGCACAGCGAGCAAATTATTATCATTTTTAAATGTTGCCGCATTGGATTGGGGGCTGGACTGGTTTAGATTGCTGGTACTTAAGGGTGGGTGGCAAGTGTGAAGGTTGCAGGGTAACTGGTGACGCTTGTTTAATTATGCCAGCGACGACATTGATGTGGGGTTGCTGTGCCCTAGTCCCTAAGGTCAACTGGCGCTGTTTGATTGCGAATGCCTCAGCTGGGATTTAAAATATGCGTCAAGCGTAGCGCTTATGAAAAAAAAAACAAGATCCATCGGTGGTTGGTCATAAGTGTATCGTAACTTAAGCTGTAACGGAAGCCAAACAGAGCTGAGCTTAGATGAGATGGGCTAAACGAAACACTTACACATGTTGCTTGAGCAATCTGTGCAAGAAACGAAATCAAAGTTGGATAGTTGTTCAAATATGTCAACAATGACAACAAGCGTTATGATGATGATGATGATGGCTGGCGAGAAGATAATGATGGCGAGCAACAAGATGATGATGGCAAGTAAGAAGATGATGTAGACGAGCAAGCAGATGATGACGACAAGCTATAAGATGATGAAGATGATGAGATTATGACTAACGTTGATGTTGTCAGAAACTACTACAACAATTTGCCAGACTGGCGCAATTTATTGCCAGCGCTGACATTTTCTTGTAATAACCCGCAGCGGCAGCGGTGACAATAAAAAAAAAAGAAACCAACAAAAACCGTAATAGAAACAAGTAGAAAGCAGCTAAGGTCGGTCTAAGCTGCAAAAGAATCTGCAACGGGAAAGCATGTTTCATATTTTGTCAAGACGTTAGTCGCTGGATTTCTTCCCTTGGCTTATCTTGGCATGTGCATCGCGGGGCAAAGAAGTGGCGCGAAAATAAATGGAAAATTGTGAAAAAATTGCAATAGCAACAGCAATAACTGCAAGCAGATGGAAAAACCAGCTCCGGCTGGCCATAAAGCTTACATACTCTTGCCGTCGAAACGTCGATTGTTGTTTGTGGTTGATAAATGTTATTGAAATTCGATTTCGATTAATTTTTACAATACAGTAGGAAATACATGCATAACTTTATGGTTTTGCAATCGAAGCCACAAATAAGTTTTATAAGCAGAGTTGCTTATGCGTTCTATTTAGCTTTAAGCTATCACTTTGGTATAGCAAAATTTCGATTGATAAAAAAATATGAAGAGTTCAGATAAGTTAAAAAATTATCTATTAAACTATAGTTTAAATGCCTCAGCCTTGAATTTTTGAGCGGTTTTAAGTCCACGGGTTAAAGCCGTTTTTCGTGGTCTTGTGAAACAAGGTTGTCTTCTAGAATTTAATGTATATCGAAAAAACGTTACAAGAACTAGAATTAAGTTGTATTCAATTTCTATGCCCTTTATCCATGGCGTCAAAGGTATTATATATTCGATTACTGTATTTAGGTAGACCTGATGACAAAGTTAAACTAATAAAACATCGACCGAAAAAGAAGATAGTCATCAACTGGCCCCACTTTGGGCGCCACTTTTCACTCTATGGCCCTTATAACAGAGGGCCAACCATAAAATTTTGTACAGAAGCTTTCAGCATTTACTCAGTAATTAATATAGCTATTCTTTTATGTTGTAAGAGATTCTATTCTTAAAGATCCTAAAAGCAAGGGACATTTAATCTAGCCAAGAGTCACCTCTTATTTAGACGAGTTTAAAGTATGTTAAATAATGTTGATATCCTTTGATTTCTTGCCAAATTTCTTTTGAGACCTAAAAACCCGTAAGAGAATTATCTTAAACATCTAACATCTTTGATTAGATTAGAGCTCCACAGCTAGTCACATTTCCAAGCTCAACCTAAGAACCTGAGAGGGCTCTAGTCGGGTGTTGTCGCGCATCGAGATCCTAATACCCCAAAGCAGGATGGCTTCTGGCAAGAGCGTCACAATCAGCAAGTCGGAGGATTCCTCTTTAATCTCACAAACCCTATGGATAATAGAATCTATGATGCCCATCTTGCTTAGATGTTTGCTGATGCGGCTATGTCCGGTAAGTAACCCGGTTAGGTTAGGTTATGTAGGCAGCTCGGCACTAGGCCGATATCACCCGGAGGCCTTGCGGCCTATTATGATGCCTATTTGAGAGAAACAGAGGGGAGAAGGTTATTACATGGGGTTGGGAGGTGGGTTTAGTGTAAGTTCTGTGCGCGCCTAATCATCCTGTTTGCTGAACCATTTAAAGGATTCGATAAAAAGAACCAGGTCTGCTATGGGCAGATTTGCTAGACTGCCCAGGTCTTCAAAGAAGGGCTTTCCCAGATACTGGGTGCGTTTCCTAAGATGTGCAGGGCAGTCACACAGCAGATGTTGGATGCTTTCTATCTCCTCCTCATCCCCGCAGCTGCGACAGAAATCGTTGTGGGGACATGCATCCTCTCAGCCAGAAGTGCAGTGCCTCGTTACAACTCCCGTCACCCTCCTAGTCCAGCTCTTGTTGAATCGCAGGAGTTCGGAAGTTCGCTTTGGGTTGTATCTTGGCCAGAGTGCTCGGCAGATGTGACAGCCGGACACGGTGCCCCATTGTCGCTCTGCCTCGGATCTGACTATCTTCGTGATCTCTGAAATTACATCTTGCAGAGGTCGTGCTATATCCGTAACAGATGAGGCCATAGGTAACGCTGATCCTATTCTAGCACACTCGTTCGCCCCCTCGTTTCCAGGTTACTCGTCTACAATTCTAAGAAAATTCTTTCCCAAGTGAAGGATTTCGTTTATCCCATCTTATCTTCTTATTAGAACCTAGGAGCTGCTCAGTCTGTCGCAAACCAGCCATGCTGACGCATAATCTCTCTCTCTCTCTCTCTCTCTCTTCATCTCTCTTTTCTGTCTCTCTTCTGTTTTTCATCTCTCTTTTCTCTCTCTCTTCTCTCTTTCTTCTCTCTTTTCTCTCTCTCTCTTCTCTCTTTCTTCTCTCTTTTCTCTCTATTCTCTCTTTCTTCTCTCTTTTCTCTCTCTTCTCTGTCTCTCTCTTCTCTCTCTCTTCTCCCTCTCTTCTTTGTCAAGCAAGCTAGTTGTTTCAGAATTATAACAGAAGTTCTCAAGTTCTTCCCCACGGAAGTAGATAAGAATAACTATATTCTATATATAATCCAACCCCAGGATATCAGTCAAATTCACTTATTTGGGACTATTAAATTTTAAACTCATTCAATCAAAGACCTTAAATGCCACCGTCTTATTTTTTCAAAATTATTTCGTAACACATTTTTAACATTGTTTTTTGCAATTTTTCCAATGTTGTAATATCTATTCTGCCTTTCGGATTGGAGAAAAATTTTGCAAATCAAAGATTCTAAAAATCGGTTCAGCAGTTCTTGAGTTATAAAATGTGCAAACTTGTATTCCTTTATCTTTCGTAAAGCTCATAAAGCTATTACATGGCCAATATACCCTCCCAAAGAGCATCACACCCAGGACAGACAGCAGCAGTATTTTTTGGCTGCAAGTTGCTGCGCTTTATTGTTTAGTTCCAAAACATATGTTAGAGTGACCCAAATAAAAAATGCCGCTATTTGGTTAAGATATAGCATGTTCCATATATAATGCTTATACATATGTTGTCAAGACTGTATACATTATGTACGTATATATGTATATGTGTAAGTATGGGGTGTCGGTATTACGCGCCTTGTCAGTCGCATTGCATTTGTAGGTCAACAGAACAAAATTTGTTTGCTAGTAAGGTCTTGCCTTCCCTCTCTCTCTTGCTCACTGCAACTCGGTCCTTTCCAACACTGTCGCTTTATCTTTGCTCATAGTTTTGCTTGCGTATTTTGGGCACATTGCATTGTAAAGAGGACCCTACACACCTCTTACAACCCAGTGTTGGTGCTACAAAGGACCTTGAGTGAAAAATATTGTATGCGAGCAAGTTAATGTGTGTTTACCGTTACCTTAGCTGCATTTGGCTTTACCGTTGTAAACATGTAATTTTCATGACATGCACATGGACAGCGTGGAATAGGGGGGCTATGCGGAGTGACGAGGCTTGCTGCAGCTTTAACGAAGCCATTTGGCAGTTTGGGAGCAAAACATTTGCAGCTTGGACATTTTATAGCGTCATGGCGTGAGTTTGGTTTTGTGAGGTTATGCACACCTGCTAGGGTGACCATGTGACGAATGACAAGTGTTTAAACTGTGAATTGGCACGTGGTTAAGCTGAAGTCAAGTACCCAGCTAGCTCTAACTATAAAGTGTCACTTGCTTTAGTCCAGAGTTTCCAGATGGCTGTCTGTCGGCCCGTTTGTCTGCTGCTACTTTAATGTCCTTGGAGAGAGGGGTGTTCTTGTTGTTGTGTAATTTATTTGGCTGGCAAAACAAGTTTGAAATGCAAAAATAAATGCGCGCGATAAAATGCAAAAACAACAACAACAATATAAACGACACACAGCGACAACTTCATTACGCGTGATTTAAGGACAATTGTAGCCTACACCTAACAAGCTGTTTTTTTTTTGATGGGCGTGTTGTTCCTGATACCCTTTTAGTGGGGAAAAGGTATTGCACAGTTTAACAGGAAGTTTGCAACGCCTACAATTAGCTGATGTAGATTTCCAAAATATTTTGTGAATATATATTTTGGTGGTGGTTCATAGACAGAATTGGTGCTTGGTATTTTAAAAATATTTACAACAGGACGTCCGATTTTTTTTTATGATGCGAATGAAATGGAACTTACATCAGTTTTCAGAACAAAAATCGTAAAAAGTTTGGGATTAATCGATACCCACATATTGTCTTCTTGGAAATATAGTGGGTCGGCAAAATAAAAATCGTTTTTCAAAAATATTCTTAAATTATGTTTTCCAAAATTATTTTATTATACTTTACCATAAAATAATAGAAAACAATTTTTTGGAATTAGCCGAAGGCCTACGTTGTCAGCGCTTTGTCAAAATTACCTTTAGGTTTTAAGCTAAATTGTAACTATTAAATTAATAAATATAGTTTTTGGAAAACAATTTTATTAATGTGCGATTCGGCCGTGTTTCGAAAAAAGAAAAACAAAAACGAATAAATTTTTTCGATTTCGTTTTTTCGTGCTCTCAATTCCGTATTTTTTGTATGTCACTACCTACTCATATTTTCCTTACTCTTAGTTAGCACAAACCTGCACTTTTCGATTAAAATTAACCGCGACTATGCAATTCCTATTATAAGGGAAATTTTTTGTACGCAGGACATGAACCCTTTTTTCGTTTTAATTCCTCTTGCAACAAAACATTCGGATTCAAACCACATGAAAAATTCGGTTTGGTGAAATTGGAAGCACCAAACATTCGGTTTTAAAACGAATCCAAATAAATAGTTCGGAATCGTTTTCCGGCGAACGGACCATTGTGGTTTTTTTCGGGCTTTTAAAATTCGAACAGAACATGTATATAACTGAAACCTATAAATGACATAAATTTAAGAGACCTCCTACCTAGCTAAATTTTAAATTTGGCCACTGACTTTTTTGACGTTAACTTCTACACAAAAAATCCGCCGGTAATCTGGCAATTTTATGAGTACATATTTGGAATATTTTGAAATTTGATTAAAAGTAAAAGTTGGGTGGTCCGTAGTGTTGTGCAACGCATTTAATTCAATGAGTGTTAGTTGGATAGAAATCTATATAAGTTTTGAATTCAAACTATCTGGTTTCCAATTTGAGACATTTTGAACTGTTTAGATTTCTGGGGCTATCGAAAATCGGAGAGTTAATTTAAATCTGTAAGTGCCATAAGTTTTGGAATCATCATACCTAGATAAAGTTCAAATGTTGGCCATTTTTTACTTTTTCAAACGTACTTTCTGTATGAAAAGAAGTAAAAAATCTAACCTTTTTTGATCAAAAGAAACTATTTTTGTGTATAAAATTTTTCTACTAAACAAAATAAGTGGAATATTTTTAAATTAAAATAAAAAATTTTTAAATATCCACAGAAAATACTGTAGTTCTACTATTTGCTTGTCGTATGCCACTTTTTTAAAAAAATAATAATATTTCAAAAATTGAAACAAAAAAAGTATCATTACTAATATTTTTGATATGAGTTGATATATTTCAGTGAAGATATTGCAGGAGCGATTTTAAATAATAATATTTTTAAATGTCTAAATATTTTAGATAATTTTGTTGAGAAGAAAATGAAAAAATATATTTAAAATAAAAAGGAATTTTTTGTTAAAATAAAAGTTAAAGGAAACTTTTACCGTATATTTTTTTAAAACTTTTAGGATTTAAGTAATTTTAAAACTGTCAATTATTGACTTGAGTGAGTAAATAGGCTCAAATTCGAACAGCCCAACAGCCTAACCGGTCACTCTTTTTTTTTTCCAGCGAGAAATTCATATTTTTTAATATATAAATTATAATTTTATTTAATTCTACAAAAATTGAAAAATTCTCTACCTTTTTTTATCTTTTGAAAAAAATACTCTTGTTAAATACTGCAATATAAAATTTTGGATTGGATTTATTATTCAAGCTTACGAAATTCCAATATTGATTTCTAACAGACCTTACTCCTTACTTGATATGGCTACGTATGGCACCATGGCATTTTCCCCTTTCAATTGAAGTTCATTTTCTGCTGTCTTCTCACTCAATTCGCTCTTCTTGAGCACTGTTCCAGCGATGCTTCATTTCTTGCTCTAGAGCACTGCTCAAGAGCTTACTCAATCTGCTTAGATCTTTCTTTACACCTTTTATAGGATTGACTGGCATTTGCCAAAACTTTCCTGATAGAGCATTAAAACTTCGTTTAATCTGCTTCAAGCAGTTTTTTTTTTTTTTGGGTTGGTTGTATTTCTTGGCGGTAAGTTCAGCTTCTCTTCAGCATGCTTGTCGCAGCTCCTGCGAGTTTTATTTATTTAAACGCATTTGTGTAAATTATCATTTTAAATTGCTGCCAGAGTGTGCCAACCAGAAAAAAAACAACAAGAACACAAGAGGCTGTCGGCCCAGACTTGCTGCCACCAGGCAAGTAATACATAAATAAATGAATGTTACTTATACGCAATGTTGTGCCAGTGCCTGCTACTCAGCCTTAGTGCTACGCACTCCTCCTCATTTTGCTTACTTTACAATGACATTTGCAATGTAATTTAATGAGTCACAATCTTGTTCTGAAACTGCCTGACACTTCCTACGACTTATATAGGAGGCACAGGAGTGCCCCAAATACAAAAAAAAAAAAAACACAGTGGGAGATATATGCCACGCCCTTGAAACAGGCAGCCGCAACAACTTTCGTCAAGATTGATGTTTTGGTTTTACAAACTTTAAATGGAATTCAAAAAGAAAAAAAAAATATATATATATATATACTCTCTTAACGAAGAAAAAAAAAAGGTTACAAATAACTCAAGAATAATGACCAGGGCAGGATGAGGTGGAGCGTAAGAGCGCTCCACAACGTATTGGCAATGTTTTTTCAGCAACGCCGGGGGGTGCTTTATGTTTGGTTTGGTTACTTTTCTTTGAAGGTTTGACCATATTTTACAAATGCAATGAAACGTTCTCCGTGTGGTTTTGTGCTCTGTACGAGATTGGTCATCTTATTGAGTGCTGAATTTCCTTTCTGCTGACTTGGTCTTTATTATTTTTGGTTTTCTTTACAGTCTCAATGTGGTGCTTTTTTTTTTTTGAAGTTAATTTGTAGGCACGCACATGTGACAGGGCGCAAATTTTTGCGCACGAGCGAATCACTAGACGTAGTGGTCGCAGGTAGTGGTAGTGTCCCTCGCCACAGCTTGAGTAGCTGAAATATCCAATTTGAGGCGCCGTCAGCCACGACAAGCGGAGCAAGACGGAGAAGACGCTAGAGACGAGCTGTGGAGTCGTCGGTGCTGGCAGTGTGTCAGGCCGTGGTCATGAATGCCAAGTAAGCTCGACAGCATTGGCTAAAGGAGTCGTCAGCGAGTAAATCACTTCAAGCGCAGGCACGCGGTCCCGACGCCATTTTGATTTAGCAAAGCAGCCCAAAGACGCAAAAAGGTAACTAACAAAGCCAACCAGCCAAGCGCCAAGGACGAGTGGACGAGACAAAAAAGAGCACAAGCTCAAGAAAAATCAAAATCAAAAAGAAAAAACTGCGGAAAATTTTGAATCAGTCTGTGAGTAGCCGGACATATGAATACACTTAGTCGTATTCCCGAAAAAGTTTATACTTGCCTAGAGCTTTATAGCGATACTCTTGAGAGTGGAACAGTCCGAGTTTCGTATCGATACTTTGGAGAGGGGAGTGTGGCCGATATGGGGATAGCTTGTGCTCATGTTATAGCTTATACAAATGTTCCCCAATAAGTTAATATCTGTCCCACATTGGGTATCGATACTTTCGCGAATGAGGGATACCTTGTACTCATAATCCGCAATAAATTGATATCTGACTGAGTTTCGTATCTATACTTTTGAGAGAAGAAGGTGTCCGTTATAGGGAAAGCTTATACAAATGTTCCCCAATAAGTTAAAATCTGTCCCACATTGGGTATCGATACTTTGCAGGGGCTGGTATGTACCAAGTTTTTTATAGTAGTAGAATGGTATATAGGGATACCCTGAGTCATGGTACTCATATTTGCATATAGTTTTATAACGATACTTTCAGAGGCTTAGTTTGCTTCAAGGCACGGTGTTGGGAGAAACCTGATCAGTCTCAAACATAATTCGACTTACTAGTACGAATCTTGAGTATCCTCTGATTTCATATTTCCAGCGTGTATAGTCTTCAAGCTTTAGCTGTACCTACAGACCTTTCAAACCTATGGTTCTGCCAAGCCTTCCATTTCCGTTTACATCCACTACGAAAATCTATAATACCCTTACACCAAAGTCTACAGTGTATCAAAAAAAAAAAGTATAAGTAACTGGAAAAACTGAGATGTTCGAGTGAAAAATTTTTTGCTTGGACCGCACAATTTTTCTTACTTCTGTTGGGTAGCTGCTGAGCTTTTGCTTTGCTGCGTTTGAAAAATTGGCTTCCCCTTGGTCCTGGGCAGCAGCAGCTTCGTCACGTCAAAGTGAGACTAAGCGAGGCCCCGAGACATTGAAGGTGAGCGCATTGGACTACTTTTACTAACGGCATAATGATGATGTCACTGACGTGTTTGCCAAAACGAGAGGAAGGGGAGTCGGGAGTCGCATTGCCAACGTGGACGTGGACCACAAGCATAATGATGAGCACGATTCCGGACACTGTGCACTGTGATGGGTGATGGATTTATTTGCCGTTAATGTGGGCAGCCGCAGATTTGCCTTTTGCCACAGTTTGATGTATGGCTGGCTGAGTGGCCTGGCAGAAGTGGAAAAACTTTTTTGCAGATTGGTCAACTCTAAACTGTTTCCAATAAGTGGCAACTCGCATTTCGGCGCTGATTTGCAAAGTTCGAAATGAAAAGACGGAGATTGAGAGAGTGAGTGAGTGAGCGAGTGAGTATAAAGAGCGGGCCAAGCAGCCTTAATGAGCTTTTAATAAAAGTCCGCAGCACTTAGGGGTCGATCGTTTACACACACACACACACAGACACGCACACATGAAAACTTACTCTCATTGACAGTGTCACGCACGCACACAGAGTCGCCCTTCCAAAGAGGCACGCTTAAGTGCTAGAGATGGGAGTTGGTCGTGTAATTTGTGTGAGAGGTAAATGAGCTCGTGCATTATTCTTGCTTGCCTTTGTTGGACCGTATAGCTGCAAAAGGTTTTTGGAAATAAATGTTTCGGTAATGCTTTAAGGATGAGCACTTTAAAACCGTATAGTAAGCAAGTTCTTTTTTTGTTGATGAGAAGCTATAAAATTCTAAAAGGCGCCAATTAAATTCAATTTTATTCTTTTTCATCTTTAACAGAATCCAAACATTTATAATAAATTAAATATTTCAGGCTAATAAGCCTATACTGACTGAAGCTTAACTATTTTTGTTATAATTTACTTATAAATTAAATAAATTTAAAAAAAGCTTCAACTTTTATAGTAAGTACTTAATTTTTGGTATATTGTAAACGTTAAAGAAAAATTACTATTTATGCTGGTCATATATTTATACCCTGTCCTTATGGTACAACAACTTTTTTAAAACACTGTACCAAAATTGATCAAAATCGGTTGACTATATTATAAATACCCCATAGGACCGATCGGTCACAAAAACGACTTTAACATGCGCCAAGTTTTTTCGTTGCGTTTTTAAGCAATTAAATTAATTCATAATGCAGCTTATGCATGAAATATTTTTTAAGCTAGCTTTATAGCATAACAAAAATATATATGAAAAATATACAATAATATTAATAGTTTTAGTTAAAATATTTATAAATATTCTTCAAAATTGCGACAACAAAAAAAAAAAATATGTTTTTTTAAATTTGTGTCGAATAAAAAGTAGACTGTAAATAAAAAAAAAATTCCTTTAAATAAATATTCCTTAAAAAATGTAAATTTGAAACTTAGAAAAAATAACGAATTTCTAGTCATAAAAACAATTTTAGGAACTTTTAACCTTAAAAGCATTATGAACATTATTGTTTAAATTTATTTTTCTAAAATTTAAAAAGAAAACAGCGAAATGGTTTTATTTGCTAATTGAGAAATTTTTTAAAAATATTCACTTTTTTTTTGATTTAGGAAACCTTGAATAGGTTATGTATCTAAAATTTTGTACATATTTTAGTAATTTTTTTTAAGAATATTAATTCCAGTCTCCTTAACATAAACCTTTAAATATAACCTTTATATGACTAGAGCTATTGAGCGGTTTAATCTTTTCTATATATATATTATATGTATTTTAATTAAAATTTTAAGTTTCAAAAAATATTTTCTAAAACTTGCTAAAATTCTGACACATGTTTTTTATCTCAAAACAGAAATCAATTCTAATGTTAAGTAAACTCTGAATAATGACCCTACCCTATTAAGCATGTTGATTTTGCTCATTGTAGAAATTATTTTATTTAGAAAAAATTGATACAAGTATTATATATTTTCAAACAAAAATATATCTTTTTGCTAGAAAACAAGTTCAGAAATATACCTAATATGGCTAGAGCGAGTGAACAATTTTTTTTTTAATAAAATATTAGCTCTGTGCCGAATACCTGACAGAGTTTTACCTTTCTTGTGAAAAGCTGCCCCGACCATAAATGTATTTTCCTTAAAAACTATATTTTTCTTAGGAAATAAATATATAAAAATATTTTTTAAAATATACAAAAGTCTGAATGAAATGATTTTTTATTTTTCTTTAAATTGAACTCAATTTTAACTTTGTTCTTTAAAGAAATCACTTAGAAAATTCTGAAATGTTGAGTTTGTTAAGCATTTCGTTTTTTTCGATTTATTGGTAATTTAATTTAAAAAAAGACATATTAGAATATTTTGTATTCCCAACATTGAAATGCCAAAAGTCTCAATATGAATAAATCAATATTTCGTAAAATACTGCATTTGGCCAAAATGCTAAATATTTTGCACATTTCTTAAATCTTCCTCAAGCTAAAATTTTCATTTCAAAATATTTTTTTTTTTAATTTAAATTGTAAATTTTTTTTTTATTTTGTACTTTAATCAAAAACCATTATTACTATCTGTAATTAAAAACAAGGCCCTAGCAGTTAATGGAACAAAGAAGAAGAATATAATTAAAAAAAAAAACGTTAAAAAATTCATTATTTTTTTTACTTTAAACTAAAAATTTTTTTATTTACTTTATATTTTTTGCATTTTCATAACCTTCCTCAAGCGAAAATTTTTCCTTTAAAAATATTTTTTTTTTTATTTAAATTAAAAATTTTATTAATTTTGACTAAAATCAAAAACCATGATTACAATTACTACTATCAATAATTAAAAAAAAAGGATAAAAAGTTCATTATGCACTTTTGAAATTTAAATTGAAAATAAAAAAAAATTACATTATGATCTCTGCATACAATAAAAAAATTTCTTAAGTCACTTATTTAAGCTTGGCCGCTAGGTGTCGCAAGCAAGTCATTGTCGCTAGATGGCGCAAGCAAGTTGTTGATTATTTGTGTACGCAATAATAAAAATTTCACGTAAACCATATAGAATGTAATATCTTGTACAAAAAAAGATATTAGATACCATCACCACGTGCTTAAAAAACCTCACCTCAAACAATTTGCAATCACTTTTAAGTAAAAAAAAAAAAAACGAAGGCAACAACTCTTCGCATAAACTTTGCATTCATCGGTCTTTCCAATTTCCTCTTCATAGAAGATATGTTTATTTCTATCCAAATGATTATCTCCACCCTACTGGCAGCTTTGGCAAGAGATTTTAAACTTAGTCGCCTGGTGTAGTATGTTTGCTTATCGTTCGCGTGCCTGACACATCTCTAGTCAGAGACCGAGCACAATGACAAGGCACGAAAGACTGACACATTCTCTTTGGGCTATGGCTGTTCATTTGAGCGAAAAACTTATTTCTGTCACGGAAATTAAATTTGCTCGCTTAGGCGCCAAAGCGTCAGCCCATTCAGCAAGACAAACAAGTGAAGTTCTCGAACGAGGACTTCACACTTGGCCCAGCTCATTTTGAGCGTTTCTTGCCTAAATCATGCCTGACAGTCACTGTAGCAAGCCTCCGAACCCAAGAGCCAGCGCCACGCCCAGTCCGACACCCTAGCGCTCCCCACAACCAAAAAAAAAAAAAACTTTGCACAACTTTACGCAAAAAGCAGCACGCCCCTTCCGGTCTGTGCTTCATAGACGTTGCTAAGGCGACAATTATACGCTTTTAATCTCTTTTGAACGTCGAGTACGTGCCCAAAATTTAGAAATCTTTTGCTTGTCGCGTTTTTGAAATAACCGTGCAGAGCTGAGCTGAGCCAAGCCCGAGGGAAGGTTGGGCACACTTTGGGTGGCTGGCCAAAAATCTGCCAAAATCTATTTAGTAGAGGTAGAACCATATAAATCTGGGCGTAAATGGCCGGACATAGTCGAAAATGGCGCGTGGGGCTGCTTGCTACAACTCAATTCGCATTAATTTTTGCAGAGTTTTGTGTTTGTGAGAAGGGGGTGGCAGAGGTTGTGGCATGTGTATGTGGCCAAGTTGCGCGAAACAATTGTGTTGACAGGACACTGGAATGCGCTGCCAATGGACAAACCGCGTGCGCAACCGAGCAACAAACCCGCAACAAAGGGTGGTTACCAAGAGGGGGGCAACAACACCAGCAACAACAACAACAAAAATGACAACCAACTGTAATGACAATCGACAACAATTACAATCAAAAAAGCTCAACATGCAGTCGAGCAGTCAAAGCGTCGGTGAGTTGGATAGTTGGTCGATCGGGGGCATAATTACCTTTTGAGGGCGGCTGGTGGCATGCAACGCTGTTGCTGCCACAACATTGTAATTTTGATGTGTTTTCCCACAAAAGTGCCACGTTCAAAGCCATGAAAATCAGACAAACAACTAAGAACAAAAGAAAGAATGTGGCACCGCTAGTGGGATACACTGCACCCAAGTTGTCCAAAATATAAGTACATTTCAAAATTTTGAGAAATTTCGATGCATAGTAGTCGCACGAAAATGCAAAAGTGCCCAACAACAACAAATTGTGTATTTCTGCACCACCCAGACCCTTGAGTATATTGTTATAAGCTATGATCTTTAGCCGACGATTGCTCATTGTATATTATTTCATAACATATGCTACGCAATTGTATAAACCACCCAGCCTGAAGGCCTATGTTGCTCTGGCTTTAAACTACTTTTGTTCTAAGTTACAATATTAAATAAATAAATAAAAATAAATAACTTTTTTCCATACACAGATCGCTTAATATAAATTGACTTATTAAAAGCCTAAACAAGATTTTGACTGTTCACTTTGCTGGGCGGAAATGCAGAAGTGCCCAACAACAATAAGCACGTATCAAACTTGTGCACTTCTGCTCGACCCAGCAAAAAGGCTGTCGGCTTATATAGTATATAATATAAGACAAAAAAAAAGAAAGCACATCATATGACACTTTTAAACATCTGATTGTTGTTCATCACCTTATAAGTCTGTTACTTCTGCATTATTTGGTTTAGGGTTAGTGTTGCCCACCGCAATTAGTCGGGCACTTCTGCTTTTCTGCCTCACAAAGTAAAAAGTGAATAATATTGTGCTTGAACAAAAATACAATTTCTATATCTACTTTATTATTTGAATAAACTACCACTGATTTCTTTTGAATTCAATCAAACTTCTATACGCAAAAAAGGCATTGCCCAAATGAATGTTGTTAAAAGTGCAAATATCTGCCCATTGTGTACCTATTGTTGTGCTGTGTTTGGTATTATTTAGTTATTTAGAGTTTGTAAATAACCGCTCGAAATTAGTATGTAAATCCCGTTTTTTTCAGCAAAATAATTCATAATGTAATTTCTATGCAGTGGAGGAAGCATATTATTTGTAGTTTAAAGACTAAGAAACTGCACGAAATACAAATTAGCTCATAATTCTAGGCACCGACAGCAAAAAGGCTGTCGGCTTATATAGTATATAATATAAGACAAAAAAAAAGAAAGCACATCATATGACACTTTTAAACATCTGATTGTTGTTCATCACCTTATAAGTCTGTTACTTCTGCATTATTTGGTTTAGGGTTAGTGTTGCCCACCGCAATTAGTCGGGCACTTCTGCTTTTCTGCCTCACAAAGTAAAAAGTGAATAATATTGTGCTTGAACAAAAATACAATTTCTATATCTACTTTATTATTTGAATAAACTACCACTGATTTCTTTTGAATTCAATCAAACTTCTATATCCAATAAATGGTTGCCCACGTATCGGGCACTTCTGCTTTTTTGCCCTTTAAAAGTAAACACTCTGCTATTTACATAAATACTCATAATTTATACATTTTCTTATCGATTTTAAGAAACTACTACTGATTTTTTTTGAATTCAATCGAACAGCTGTGGACACAGAAAATAAAAAAAAAATTCCGAATAATAATTTACAAAAATATTTTGCAAAAAATTGCGTTTGCAAAACAACGCTCCATGGTATGTGTGAAATGCCGAAATACACAAAGATCTAAACATTTGCTTTCTAAAAGAAGAAGTCAGCAAATTCAGCAATGGATACATGGATAGACTATTGGACCATAACAATAACCTAGCCCTTAATGTAACAGATAATATTCAAACCTATAGAAGACTTAAAAGATTTCATGTACTCAATCTCTCAAGTAGATTTTAATTCAGAATTTCCTTCTTTTTTTTGTTATTTATACTTAAAATACTGCTCCTGTCATTGTATAAATAATTTTACATAATTTACTGATTGTTTTTCGTCAGATTGTAAATAAAATTTGAAAAAAAAAAAATATTTTAGATAAATTTTAATTTGATATAAAAATCATTTTAAAAGCATTGAGTATTATAGTCGTATTCAAGTGAAAAAGTTTATGAGTTAGAGGAACAGGAAGATGCGTATAGTAAATGTCAACGTTTTCTTTTTTATTAGGCTCTCATGACTCTACGTTGTGAAACATGGAGTATTTTAAATGCATTAAGTATTACTTATGTACTAAAAGTAAAAAGTTTATGGTATATGGGAACAGGCCATCGATAGCGTAGTTGTAGCGTACTCGTTTTGTAACCCCGCAGAGGCACTGGTGCATTCCGTTCGGATTCGGCTATAAACAGTTATTAATTCGGCTTCTCTTCGAACAGTTATTAATTGATATCCCCATGCTCCACCTAAGGGCGACTGACAAAAATAGTCAAGTCAGGGAAAAAAATAATTGTTATTATATGGGAACAGCAATATGCTTCGTGCAAATGTCAACGATTTTTTGTTTATTTGGCTCTCATGGGTCTACATAATGAATTTGTTGGCTCCACCTTGCTTCTAATAAAACAGAGAATATTAGTGCAGTTCATCATGGAGGGGCTAAATTTACATTTTCGCCCATATCTTTCGAAAATTTTATACGGTCTTAGGTTAGGTTAGGTTGCGCCGGTTGACCCCTGGGGGGGGAGTCACACATAAACTAGATAGTCCTTAGTGGTACCGGACGATGCCCTGTCGGCTTCCTCTTCTTGTAAGGTAAGCCAGGGTTTTCCTAGATGTTTAAGCACATTGGGCGGGGCAGTGGCAGATGAGGTGCTCCAGAGTCTCTTTGACATCTGTCTCCATACACTTCCTGCATTCATCGTAATTGGTAATGCCTAGCTTCTTAGCGTGAACTGCTGTTAGACAGTGACCAGTGACCAATGACCCACTAAGAGTCTGCAATCTCTTCTTGGGAGTTACAGAATATACTGGGCTAGTTTGTGGTTTATTTTCCTGCACATAGTGCGAGCCGTCCTACATTCGTTCGTTGTATTGTACAGTTTGGATTCTCAACTTTTGGTTCACTTTAAGCGCAGCACTGCAACTGTAGGGATGTGGAGTTAGTTTGTAATTTACAACAAATATATCTCGATGTATTGGAGTGTTGAAAAATGAGTAATTTTTAACGAAAATATAATATTTAGATGCTAAGAATCACTCATTTCTCAACACTCCTATATTTTGAGATATTTTAGCCGTTTTGTGACCTAAAAAGAAAACAATGTGACTAGCTTAAAAAAAATAAACTTAAACTTAAATAAGTAATTCTCATGCTTTCTTTCCTTTAAAATATTTTTACAACTAAGGAATTCAGGGACAGGAACTTTTTTGAACAAAATCAGTAAGTTATTGATAATGTATTTATTAATTACTTTCCAGATGGCGACGATTGTGCAACCTCCTTAGTTCCCAAAATATGTTTTTAACGCAATATTATCTTGCTTTATAAAGAGAAAACGATTGAAACGTCTAATCGAAATTCCGCAGTCATTTCATTTTTTTACTTTTCATATAGGAATTTTGGTATAAAGAAATTATTGTCTGTTACACACTTTCCAGATATCTGATAAACGTCTGAACCAATGCATATAGGGTATAAAGACAAAAAGAAATCTGAATGTGTATTTTATGTGCTGGGCTGTACTGTGCTGTAGAAGGAGGTTCAATACCTAAAATATTTGCTACATGACAGGTCAAAAAGTTGATTGCCTCATTTATTTTTCAATTACAACATTTGTCCAGCAGTGTTGCCAACAACAACAACCCTGCACAACAGCAATAAAAAGCAATGCAGCACTAATTAAAAAATTCAATGAATTAATGAGAAATCACAAAACTCATTAGTGGAATGCCAAATGACAGGCAAAAAAAAAATACAAAAACAACAAAAAAAATACTTTAAACAACAAAATGAAATAAAACCAATGCAAAGCTAAATAAAATAACCAACACAATAGCCAATATACACACAGACACACACACAAATAATAATAATAACAATAATAATAATGACAGGAGCAACAGCAACAGTGCAGCTTAATTGATGGGTAAGCCAATGGCTTTATGATCATCTCACTTGGCCACCCCCCCTGTAGCTCCACCCGCTTCACACACACACACACACACACACACACAACAAAAGGCAAATGAATATGTAAATGGTTTCCATTTTGAATGGCAAAACGTAGTCTTAATCAACTTGCAGACATTTTGTAATCATTTATATGCGCAAAATGTTGGAAAATTTTCCATAAATAAAGCTCAATGCAAGGCCACGCTGAAAAGTATGCAACATTTTATTTTTCTCTCATTATTTGAGCTGTTTGAGCAAGTGGAAGTATAAAAATAAAAGCACTTTATTATATGGGGATTGGAAAATTTTGAATAAATTATAATATATAAGTATTTACATAATTTAATAAGCAGTGAAACGGTTATAGCTTATATAGAACATGCCGTTTATAAAATAAACATTGACTAATTTCGCTAATTACATAGACGCTGTACCCATAGAGGCAACGACGGCAGTGGCGGATCCACGAGGGTGGGTTTTTGTGTCCGAACCCCCCAAAAGCAGGAATAATTGGTTGACAGTTTTTCGCGACCTCTGATACATATCTATCTATCTATATATATATAACACAAGGCCGTTTTTTGTGACATCAAAGGATCCTAGACGGATCGCGCGATTTCAACAAATGAGGTATCAATCGAAAGCTATTTACACCTAGATGTGCAATAAGGTGTTATTTTTTCGATTAAATCTATACTTTGGTGGATATCGCTAAAATAAAATTTCAATCATTGCTATAAAAAGTGCGAAAAGGAAGGCCGATTGAAATTACTATGCGTGGGTGTGAAAAAATGCGCATATTTTTATTTGCAGTGAGCGTAATAAATAAAGCGTGTATGTGTAAGAAGCAAAGTTTGCTCTCTTTGGTTTCTCTTTGATCTTATTTTGCAATTGTGCATTGAAGATAATAGGTGTAAACGGCACGGCTAATCTGTGTCTTTTTTTTTGTCAAACTTTCTCTTATAGGGTTGTCATTTTCATAATAAATTTTTTAAAGTGATGAAATTTCACACACGTGTTCGTACATAGATAGATAATCTGACCAAAATTGGAAAAAATATAAAAAAAAACAAAAAAAAATTGTAACTTAATTAAAAAAAAAACCTGTTAATTGGAATTGGAACATATTTCACACTGAGGTAGATATGAGCTCCACATACATTGAAAAAATAGTCTATACCCAAAATATTGAATGGCTTTGGAGTTATAGCCCCTAAAAATTTCAGCTTTTCAAGCAAATCACAAATAGACGACACCACCAATCAATCTGGTCTTTAAAAGTTATAATTTTTATGGCATGCTCTTTTAATTTCCGAAAAAAAAATTTTCAAAAATCCAATTTTCCAATTTAAATTTATTTACATTTTAGTACAACTTTTGAAAAAGTTGGACTAAGCTTTGCTCGTTTTCGTTTTCGCGTGTTTAAAATTACACAATTTTTATGTCGATTGTTTCTCAAATTTCCCTTAATATTTTCGATAAAAAACATTGCTAGTACTTTGTTATTCTGTCTATTAAAACAATTTATACAATAATATTGGCTTTAGCAACAATTTTTTTTTTTTTTTTTTTTTTTTTTTTCCTCTTATTACTCCTCCAGGGCGCTTAGGGCTTCTACAAGAACTTTCCACCGGACTCTGCTAGGCGCAGTTTGCTTTGCTGTGTCCCAGCTGATGTTGTGTAGGGACAATTAGTTAAGTATTGTACGTCGCCAGGTTGCCTTTGGTCTTCCCACTCTTCTACTTCCTTGAGGGTTCCATTCCAGGGACATCCTGACAATGCTGCTTCGATCTTTCCTGAGAGCATGGCCGATCCAACGCCACTTGCGTGTTCTTATCTCGGTGCCGATAGGAACTTCACTTGTACAGTGCCATAGTTCTGCGTTTGATATCCGATTGGGCCTGAATATCCCGCATATAATCCTTAGGCACTTGTTGACAAATGACTGCAGTTTCGACATTATTCTTGGCGGGGTCCGCCACGTCTCGCTGCCGTACAACAGGATGGATTTGACGCATGCATTGAAGATTCGCAACTTCGTTCTTCTGCTTATTTGCTGGTTTCTCCATATGCGGAACAAGCGTCCAAATGCTGATCGCGCTTTGTTGAGACGATTCTCTATATCCTCATCCACCACTTTAGCAGCAACATTTATTAAAAATAACCACGATTTAGATTTTTATAACTAGGCAAATTTATTTTTGTGCAACACAGCAACCCTGCCGCACCCTATCAGTAATCGATTTTGCAATGTGTGTGTGTATGTGAAGAAAAAAGAAATTTAATACTAAAAAGAAACTTTGAAACAGGCTTAAAATCTTAAGCAGCCAAATTGTTTGTTAGTCCCCAGGCAAGTATTGAGTGCTTTATTCCAAATTATTAGCTGCTATTAAATATGGTTTTACAAGTGCAATTAATATCAAGTTTAAAAATCGATTTAAAACATTGAAGCTGTTAATTAAAAAGATTTTAGCCATTTAAAAGTCAACAATTATATCTTCATATTTGGCTTTAAAAGGCTTATTATGTGGTTTGCAATAAATTTTTTATTGTTCAGTATATCGAATTGTCCTTAATCCTAATTAAACTAATTAATTGAATTAAATTTATGATTTTATTTGGGCAAAATATTTGTTTTAGATATATAGGTATGTTTTTTCGTTCAAAAAAAGTTTGTTGAAACCCAATCAGACCGTTTAAAAACTTATTAGGAACATATTATATTTCAGATAAAAATTTTGTATGTTAACCTATAAGGGGAAAAAAATATATATTGAATGCCTAACAATGCATAGCTGAGTTTTGTTACCTGATTTAAGAATTTAGATGTTAGAAAAATAAAGTTTGCTTGGAATTTTATTGATTTTTTGGACTACAGAGCAAAGGGTCGTGTTGGATAAGGACCTGAAAAGTCCGCAACGATTTTTAAAAACTAATTATGCAGATCGATTCGTAGATCAAAAAAGGTTTCAGTTTTTAAACTTAACGCGTTATGGCTTAATTTAAAAAAAAAAATTTACATTTTTCACTTCTTTGTCAATAGGGCTCTTTAAAAAGCCCCCAGGGATTTTTGAAAACTAATTATGCAGATCGATTCGTAGGTGGTCCAAAAAAGTTTTTTTTTTTGCAAATTTTAATAGTTTTTAAGCTTAACGCATTTTAGTTTAATTTAAAAAAAAAATTATATTTCGCTTTTTAATTGTCAATATAGGGCTCTTTATAAAAAATTTTCATTCTTAAAAATAAATATGTTTTTTTTTTATTTTTTGTACTTTCAATATTTTGACATTTTTTTTTTTTAATCGTCTTTTTATGCCATATGGAGTTATTTTAAAAAAACAAACTTAAAATTCTGTAATGCATTTTTAAAAAAAATTTATACAATTTTTTTTTTAAATTTAAATTTTTTTTTTTAATATACCGCTTATATTGTGAAAAAATGTATTTATTTTGTAGATGAATATAAAAACATTTACATTGCTTAACAAACGATTTTGAAATTATTTTCATTTATTCACGAAATTGCAAAAAAAATTTATGGGGTTATTCAAAAAAAATAATTTAAAAAAATTAACCATTGGCAGTGTAAGAAATTCTAATATTTTCTATATTTTGGATTTTTACATCCCAGATATGAACTAATCCGCATCTCTAACCCGACGGGTGAACTTTGTAAAATTATGCACCAGCTCACATCACGAAGTTCTCAAAGACTAGGATTTTCAAAAACAAAGTTGCTTTTAAAGATAATACATGATAATAGTATTAAAAAGCCAAGAGACTCTGTTGATTGGAATGGGTTGCTCACAGCTTAGAGATAGTTGGGGAAGCTCGAAGAGGTATGTCAAGATGCAGAGAGGAGAACTAATAGAAAGAAAAGAAATCTTAAAAAATAATTTAATTAGAACATAAAACATGGAAAGAATTACACAGGCCTACTAATACCGGGGTTATGTGAGTTGTTGGAAAGCTAAGGATCATTTACGAAGTAATTTGCTGCGTAGAATCTGAACCCGTGGTCCCATCACGTCAGGGTTTTGAGATATTTGAGCTTATGTACCCTAAAAACGGCGTTTTTTCCTACTTTTAAGGTACATAGCCTCAAATATCTCAAAATCCTGATGTGATGGGCCAATTCTGACTCCGGATTCGGATTCTACGCAGCAAATTACTTCGGAAATGACCATTAACTTTCCAACATCTAAACCATGTTGGCATAACGAAAGTAATTTTAATAAGAGGGTTGGCGGAATTAAATTCAATTTTGCTTATTCAAAAATGGTATGTTCTACGGTTTGTTATATAAGCTTATTTTAGAAGGCGAAGTCTTTCTAACTAGGATGGCAGTGGGAGAATTGAAATACAATTTAAGCCACGAAGCGCCAAAAGAAAGAATAGCTTTTGTACAGATTCTTTCAAGTGCTACTATTGGGCGCACCAAACGCAGAAGCAATATTTCAAAGTAAGTTATGGGACGTTAAAGTCTTTAGATCAACAATCGATTAATACTAGAAACCCTTTAGCTTTATAGTATATAATATTGAAAATATTTTTTTGTTATCAAATTTAAACCTATGATCAAACAGAACGCCAAGGTCACAAACTGTCAAGATGGCCAAATTTTAAATACACTTGACGCTACATATACAGCAAAGTCTCTAACAATTTCAAAGCTTTTACCTTAAACAGCTACAAATGGCTTACAAACACTTAACAATTTGCCTTTTATGTTTGCCAACCTTAGCCAAACTTTACCTATTTTATTGTAGCTACGATTTTTTGCCACAAAAGAAACGCAGCTCAAATGAAAATCAAATTTAGACCTTTTAAATTAAAAAAAAAAAAAAACTCAATCTCTATATGTCAACTACATGTGTAGTATGTCTATATGGCAAATCCTGACAGTTGACTTGGATGTGTGTGTCTCTCTTTCTCTCTCTTTACACTCTCTTTAACAGGACTCAACTATTACAGCCGGCGGCTTAACTGTCATGCAACTATAGCTCACAAGAAAAAAAGTATCTCAAAGAACGAAAAGTATCTATAAACGCGCAGCCGATAGACGCGGTCGCGGCATTAAGCAAGCGCTGCTGCTGATATGGAGCTGGTACTGGGGCAGGCAATAGCACTTTGGTGACAGCGGCACCATTTACCACACCAAAACCTACAGGGGGTGCTGCAGCAAAAAGAGAAAAAAAAAAAGCGAAAAATAAATAAAATAAAATGCTAAAAATTCAATTTGCAAAACGTTATCCGTAGGATTTACATAAAGCAGTCATTTTGAAGTTATACGCAGTGGCGGCTAGGCTGAGAGCAGCTATCCACTTGGTGTGTGTGTGTGTGTGTGTGTTAGTGTGTGTGTGTGTCCTTACAACTAAAACGGGGGCAAGGGCTGACGCTTCCGTTACCCTCATCGTTGTAAGCAAAGCCGCTGCCATGTCAATAACTTTGCCTGTATTAGTCATTTGAGCAAGACGGCAGCAGAGTGCGTGTGCGTGTGTGTGTGTGTGTGTGTGTGTGTGTGCAAGTGAGAACGCATCATTCAAACGGCTCTCAGTCAATTCCCTGAGTCAGGATCGTCGAGGATACACAGTGGGTCGACATTGTGCGTAATTCGAAATTTTTTTACTGCGAATAGACGATTGAGTTTGGGTTGCAAATGGAAAACCATCAAATTTATTGAAATCACTTGCCTTGCCCCCCAGCCACAAGCATAACACACAGACGACACACACGATGTGTTAGTGTGAGCGTGTGTGTGCGTGTTTGTTTGACTGTCTGTCTGTATGTGTATTTGCGGCTATCAGTCAGAGTGTATACGCGCTGGCATTGTAAACATCAAATCACAGACAGTAAAACCCCAAATACACTCACACATAGTCACTCACGCACACGCACATAGATACTTGTACACGCTCACCCATACAAAGACATAAACATAAACGTAAACATAAACAGCCCAACGCTGTGAAGTTTATGCTTGAAATGTTTTCTGCCAGTGTTGCCATACGATACATTACTTTTGCCAACCTACAAACGGACTCCATGTCCTTTGGCCATCATGCATGTATGTTAGTTCTCCCCCCTCTCTGAAGGCATTTTCACCCACACTCAACACATTTACGCTGTAAATTCTGTTCAATTTTCTAAAAAGTTTTTCGCCAAAATTGACTTGGCACTGCGCCGCAGCGTTATCAAAAAAACTGAGACGAGTTGTATCCCATAATAAATAAAATGCCAGCGTAGCTGTCGACGTCGCTGCTACTGCGCTGCTGTTGACTTTGTCAGGCTCGTCTTCGTTTTTGGGATTTTTAGTATAGTTTTTTTTTTTTTTTGGGTCGTAACGCTTTGACTGTGACTATGTCATTTTGTAAATGTTGTCGATTTAAGTGTCCAGTCGGGCGTATCGAATTGAGGCATTGGCAGCCAAAGCGGTTTCCAGCCATATGTAAACCAAGTGAAATCAATAAAATTTGTTGTTACTGTGTGTATGTGTGTGTGGTCCAACTGCAGCTAAATCGTGAGATCTTTTGCCAAACCGCAGCAGATACTCATACATACAAACTTACTACTTTACGAAAAAATATTTTACAATGAAGCTTTTCCACCTGCTTACCGCTGGTTTGGATTCTATCTATACGTCTATCTGTCCGTCGTTTTTCCTCTTGTTACTTTTATCATCCAATAAAAATTCAATCACATACGCTGCTTCTTCTCGGGGGTTGTAGCTGTAGACATGTTGGCATGGCATAAGGGCGGTGTGGCGGGCACTACTGGCGTTGACAACCTGGCAGACGCAACAAAAGGGATACAAAAGCAATGATAGTTATGTAGATACAACAAACTACAGCACAACTACAACGGAGACAAGAACAACTTACAGGAAGTTGCGGTTACAACTATGCCAAGCCGAAGTTTAAATGCTCTATGAGATTTTGATAAAAGAAATCACACAAATTATCTCTAAAGATGATCATTTATGGTACTTGTCGTTTTTGATTAGTGTATTCATCTCTGCATACGGTTAATCGTTCCTTTGGCCATGAAACCATTATAAATGGGGCTACGCGATTAAGATCTCGATAATATGGTGTCCCACCGATAAGCTTCAAGCCGTTTCCCCTGGTCTGTCGATAGCAGGGTGGAGGTTTCCCATTACTCTACATTGGGTTCGAAACATGCTCGTTAGTTCGGTTTTAAGACTTCAACTCTGCATCTGGTCAATCATCTCTCTGATCATCATTGCTTAAGATTTTTATATACCATAATATAACAAGCCAATTTGTGGCCTAAATGACCAATAACCTTCCAACCACTTCTCTTTGCCTGTCGACAGGAGGCAGTAGGAAGGAATAGCGTGGGTGTTTCTGCCTGGTCTCGTAGACTCCATTTGATTCCCTCTACGAATAAATTAATTTAAACTCTTCAGAAAAAAGGCGTCGATATTAACGACCCAGACATACTTGTCTTTCGACGGACCTGCGATTCATCCTAATCTAAACTACAAAATAGAAAGGAGCAACTTACAGGAAACTATAAAAGCTGAGCTAAGCCGAAGATAACTAAGGCTTTTGAAGATTTTAATATGATCTTACTGCAAGAAAATCTAAGATATGATCATCAGTTCGGATTGCATACTTCTGCAGTCTGCATCCCTTTATGGAATTCTCTGATCATCATCCAGCTAATTTGTGGCCGCAGTGTGTCAGACCCATAAGCTCCTAGTCGTTTTTCTCTAATCTCATCATCTCAACTGTCTTCAGATCTGTCGTCACGGTGATGACGATAGATTCCCCCCGAGCACGGAGTTTTTAAAAAAATCATGACATTCGACGAACCTGCGACTCGTCCTAATCTAATCTACAAAGGAGAAAAGGGCAACTTACGGGAAACTGCAAAAGCTCAGCCGAAGTTGCAAAGCTTTTGAAGATTTTGATAAGATCTTACTTCAAGAAAATCTACGATATGATCAGAACATGATCGTCAGTTCGGATTGCATACTTCTGCAGTCTGCATCCGTTTAGGTATTTCTCTAATCATCATCAAGCTAATTTGTGGCCTCAGTGTGTCAGACCCATAAGCTCCTAGTCGTTTTTCCCTAATCTCATCATCTCATCTGTCTTCAGAACTTTCGTCTGAAATCGTCATTCCCGTGGAGCAAGGATTTTTTTAAAAAAAAACATGACTTTCAGATTCTTTGGGATGGCCTGAATAATATGCTCTTGAAGCTTTTAAAAGATTTGTTTGTAAAAAATATATTGATTAAGTTGACATTTACCTATATAATTTTTTTTTGGACAGCATTTTTTTTTTATCTTCACATTCATTTTGAACTTTACCTTGCATCCGGTTGGATCTTCCTCTAACACATTGAGTTAGGCGCTTAAGATTCTACGGCATCACAAAATTCGACTTCAAGGCCAAGTTTGAAAGGCTGTTTCTTTTTCAGCCTAACTTAACATATACTTAACACTTCCAAATTGTTTACAAAATCTTTTAAAAACAGCTTTTACGTTTTCAAAATTATATGGTAATTGTTCCTTTATATAAAACATCTTTAATACGTATAATAAATATTATAAAAGTCATAAGGAAATTGTCTTTCAATGTAAAACGTCTCTGGTACGTATACTTAATAATTAAGTGATTTAATGATTAAAGAAAAGTAATGTTGGATCCGATAGATGTCCAGACATTGGCTTGCTTGCTTTAAGCAGGCTAAGGCAAGGTTTTTTTTATAGGTAAGCATTATTTTGATAAGGTATACAGCGCATATTGGGAGTATTCTGGTCGAACACCATATCAAATAGTCATCTCTGGTTTAGAAACCGGCAACCTACTGTCACAGAAGAAATTTTGTACCGTAAATTAAAATGGCTAAGGTCACAGGTTGAGGAAATCTTCTACGGATATCGCAAAGATAATTTTGGATTTTAATCCCTAAGGATATCGGGAAGATAATTTTGGATTTTAATCCCTAAGGATATCGGGAAGATAATTTTGGATTTTAATCCCTAAGGAAGTCGAAAACCAGGTCGTCCGCGAAATACTTGGAATAGGACAAGTTATATCAGAATTGAGAATTGGAGTGGAGCAAAGCAATCAGCGTTAGATAGAGTTCAATGGAACTTGTTTGTATCAGTCCTGTGTTCCTTGTAGGAATTTAATGAATTGAATATAAAGGGTCATCAATCTTGACCTTTTTTTTTAAATAAAAAAAAAAACACAAAAATTTCAAATGAATCGGAAAATCTTTATTATCAATAGAAAGAACCGTTCTTGCCATTCACTTTTTAAAAATAATCCATTTCAAATGTTGGCCGCAACTGCGCAGTAGCTGAGCTTCCAATTTCCAATGACGCGTTCGAGCATAATCGGCGGTATCTCGCGAAAAACACGGGTAATGTTGGCCTATAATGCTTCAATCGTAGCTGGATTATCCACAAACACTTTAGATTCACGTTGCCCCAAAGGAAAAAGTCTAACGACCTTGGGGGCCAATTCACCGGTCCGGAGCGTGAAATTAATTGTTCACCGAGTTGGTTCCTCAATATGTACATTGTTTCACAAGATTGGTGACCCTTTACTAATTTTTAACAAATACAATTTTTCTACTTCAATATTAAGAAAAAAACGTAGGTTTTTCAAATACCCATGACCGCAACCTAGTTTTTTATTTATAACAAAAAAGTAAACACCTTAAGTATATGGTTGTCACAAACAAACAAAAATATTCTCAAGGCGACGCCTTCCGGCTATTTTTAATATAAACACAACTGTTTAAGACTATTGAGCTACATAATCGATGCATTGCTGAAATAATCGATATTTTCTATGTAATAATTTAAGACTATTTATGTTTATAGCAATTAACTGCCAAACATATGTTCTATATTGTGTTACAAATGAGATTAAAATGGCCGAAAACTAAGTTAATTCCCTGTACAGGTGCACAAGCGGACAGTTAGATGAATACTTTTTGTTAAACATGGCACTCAACACGCCTGCTAGCCAAGTTAACAAATAACATTTGAAATTGTGAATACCCAAAGCCAGAGTAGTTTAACAACTACCGCAATGAATATGAGAATAAGGACGAGGAAGTTGAGGCTGTCCCAGCGCAGTGCTTAAATATTCACATATCGCAAATTCAATTGAACGAAACACACGCAGGACATTGCAGTTAAGCCCAGGCAGCGTATACGCAACAACTTGCTTGGATCAAAAGAGAGAGTGCGAGAGTATGGCCAGGGAAAATAAAATGGTGTTGACAACAACAATGGGAATACACAACATGGACGCACACATACAGACACACCGGAAACTATGAAGCGGCAACCACAAACGTTACTTTTTATATGTTAAAAAGGATTTGCGGTTAAGCCGGACACTGGAAAAAAAAATAAAACTCACCCTCTGTGTGTGTGTGGGCGAGCGCGTCTGAGCCGGAGTCTTATGTAGAGGCAGATAGCATCTGCACATATCCCTTGGATTGGACTATTTGTTGGCTTGTCGTGGCATGCTCTAGAGTAAGAAGTGCTGCAGTAAGAATAAAAAAAAAAAAAAAGAAAAAGTGGCACGCAATTGTTGACCAGGCACTGAGCCAGCCAGCCATATAGCTAGGCTGCAGGTTGTTTGTGCTACTAATAGGAATCAACATGGTAGCCCCTTGAGATGCCAAAATGACAAGCAGCTTGCTCAGGTGCTCAAAGGTCTTTAGTTGTGTAAACAACTGTGGAAAGTCAAGAAATCGGCATTGGCAAGGACATCATCGTCAACAACAACAACATCATTATCATCATTTTTGTAGTCCCTGTCATCATTATTATCATCATACTTAAGTTGCTCGTGTGGAGACCCACTACTATTATGTGTGTATGGCTGCAGCTTGATATGGCTGATATTACGCATACGCAACGTTTACGCATGCTTTCTCAATGATTTGCCAAATGCACGTAATTATTTTTAAGCGAGAAATAATCGCATCAAAGTGAATTAAATTAAAAGTTTCTGCAGCATTGCGTAAATCACACGTCGCCCTGGCAGGGGGGAATCGAAAATAAAATTCGAATTCAAAATGGGCATATAGTCAAAGCAGAGAGAGTGAGACTGAACGCGTAGGCAGGATCGCACGAGGACACGTAAGCTTCTGCACATACTGAAATTCACTTAAGAATTCGCCAGCCGCCAGCTCGTAAAAAGTAAAAAATCAAAAAGGAAAAACTTTTGCTTTGTTGTTGTTTTTGTTGTTGTCGTTCGAGCGACGACGGCTAAAAAATTTTCCATGAACGTGCCAAGGCGTACACCGTACTAATACGACGCAACGTACGGCAAAATATACGGCCAAAGTGATTTTAACGCAATGCAAATGTGTGCCACTAAGTGCGTGAGTTGGGGTGAAGCATTTGGTGGGGGTAGGGGGTTGTGTAGCTGCTGTAGAACAGCCAAGAGCAAGGAGCAACTTTAGAGCAGAGACGTAAAGGCAGCAGCGACTAAAGACGATGGCGGCACGGTAAATTAATGGCGCTTAACTTCATGTTTACAAGACGAATGTGCATGATGGTATAAGTAAGCATGTGTGTGTGGTGAGGGTGAGGGTGGGCTGGAGTGGGAGGGGTATGGTATTGGCATTTGTCTGTATGTGTGTGAGGCATACACGTGCAAGTGCAGAGCTCGGCATCTGAATTAGAGATGGTAACGGGCTGTATCAAATTTCGCTGCAGATCTTACTGGAAAGAACTATTTGCGATCCCTAAGAACCAATTTTCGAGAATGTTACAGCAACTAAAAAATTTTTAAAATCTATATAGAGTAGAGCGTTTGATCCCATTAAAATTCTTTTGAACCAGTTCGCAGAACAAGTTCTTTCTAAATTTAAGTGCTTATTCTTAGCTCGTTTGCCAGAAGGTCAAAACTTTCCCCTGGTCTCTTATCAACAGACAAAGTTTCGAAATAAATTAAACTTCACGGAGGTTCTAAAGTGGGACTGACTTGAAATACAAAGGTGGTTCTTTATCAATGCAGCTATTCATGCCAAAAAATGTTACCTGCACTTTGTACTTTTTGACGATTCTACTTTACGCTGCTACGGTATAAGCAATAAAACAAGAAAATTAATTAAAGTATTAATATATCGATGAAAGATTTATTAGTTCCTTAAGTTACCATAATTTAGGAATCGTTGATGACATTTTCGACGTATCCTTATAGATTAAAAAATTCAGGACCTTTGATGAAATTTGCGGCTTTACCATATATATTAAAAAGTTAAGATGGTGGATGCCAATTCGTAAAGACGTAACTGAACGCAAACGAAAAACTTTGGATGGTTAAGTGAAAATTGAAAAAATGTACATACATGGTTCCATAGCATCTTCAGTTCTTACCCGATATTGAAGATCTTAGGCCCGAAACGTTTGTAAAAGAATTCGCTTTCAGCTTAAAACTTAAAAAAAATTCTTTTAATTTATTTGAAACTGAAAACTTGTAATTTTGAAAAATGGTCGATAACGTCACCTTTTTTCTATTTTGGTTGCTTGTAACTTCAATAATTTTGACACAATTTTCACATATCGTTTATCACCGTAAAGGCCACATTTTATGTCGGTAAAACATTTTTTTCACGAGATATTCACGAATAACTGGAAACAGTACCGAACTGATCTCGAAAACGGTTCTTAAGGAAAACAAATTTATGTCATTTCCGTGTTTCTCGACCCAAAAATTACCATAAAAAACTATTAATTTTCAAGTCTCACTCAATGACCCTAAAATTTTATATGCTAGTGTTATTTATCAAATATTCTTCTACCCCATACTTAGAACCTAAATTTAGGTTCCATTAAGGGAAAAGGGGATCAAAGTTTGTATGGTGGACCGATTGTACCGAGGGTTGGTGAACAAAACGAGCAGGTGGCGGAGCCCCCTACAGTATTTATATACAAATTCTTGCAAAATGCTGCTTTAGTTGACAACACCTTGCAACCCCTTTTGATGCTCACCATTCAATTTAATTTTCACTCTTACTAGTTACTCTATTTTTTTAAAGCATTCTCCCGTAGAAAATGTGGTTCTCAATAAAGTTCGAATTGTATCCTAGATTCGATTAGATATTGGAAACTTGGTTTCCGTCATGATCCCAGCAATTTTTTGTTTTGAAGAACGCTTATCGTGTCAGCTCGTGAATTGTTTTTCTTTTCCCATTCGAGTCATGTCTGATAATATCTTCTTAAATATTAAATTTTTTTCTACCCCATATTTAGACACCAAATTTTGGCTCCATTACGGTAAAATGAGATCGAAGTTTGTATGGTGGACCGATTGTAATATTAAGCACATCGGCTTCTAGGACGCGGCGTGGGTTGGTGAATGAAACGAGCAGGTGGCAGAGCCCACTAGCGTATTTGCATAAAAATTCGTGCAAAATGCTGTTTCTGTAGACGACCCTTTGCAACCCCTTTTAGAGCTCACCTTTGGAAATTTCCTATCTTGATATTTTTTTAAAGCATTCTCTCGTAGAAAATGTGGTTCTCAATGAAGTTTGAATTTTAACCTAGATTCGATTAGATATTGCAAACTTGGTGTCCGTGACAATCCCAGCAGCTTTGTGTTTTGAAGAACGCTTCTCGTGGCAGTTCATGAATTGTTTTGCTTTCTCCCGTTCAAGCCATTTCTGCCTCTTAAGCAACAGATCCTTGTACATCTCTAGTCTGTGGCTGTTCCTGTTCCTGATGAATGTATGCAAATGTACATTTGAGTTCGACGTTGGCTCTTTATGAGCACTGAGCGCTGACAAGAAAAACCAGTGGCAGCTTCAGAGAGCTTTGGCTGGAGGAACGGGCTGAGGGCGGATGATGCGTCACTGAGAGACGCAGAGCCGATTAAAAGTTTCTACAGCAACGATGACGATGATGATGGCGACAAGGACAACGACAAAGACGACGTCTACACTGATGGTGTGTCATGTGGCTGATGTTTAACACGCACACTCACACACTTAAACACACACTCCAACACTCAAGACAAACACACACAAACACACACACACATATGTTTCACCACTAATGCCTTAAAAATGGCTGTTGCACACACACACATACACACACCTACAGCCGGGGCTTATGTGTGTTGTGTAATGATTTCGCTTGTGCCGTTAGAATAACTGTAACTGTAATAATTATAACGGTAATGCGTACTTACTTACTATTGTAGCTGGCGCCTTTTACGTCACGTGCCACGCCCCTGGCTTGTGGTTTTTACCTACACAGCTGCACCTTCATCTACTACACCTTCAAGTATCCCGAATTCCTCCCATTAGCCCTCGCGGCTCCCATCAAAAGCGACGTTATTTTATTTTTTTTTTTTATTTTTGTTTGCTGTCATTTGTTGAGATTTATCGTCGGGGCCGCCAATGTGTTGTCGGTGTCGTTGGCGTTGTCTCTCGGAGGAGCTGCCGGAAGGTAAAATGCGTTATTTCAAATTTATCGCCGCGCTGGGAATGTATTATGGTAAAATCAATAACAAATATTGACAGACAGGCCTCGAATTGAATGGACAGACAGTTAGACAGACACACAAAAAAAACACCCAAAGGAAAAATGTACTTGTTTGAGATTTTTATGTATAGTTTAATGTATGTACACACAAAAAAAAATAAAAAAAAAAACAGGAATTATAGTAAGTATGTCGCGGCCATGATGCTTATTTGCCATAGCTACAAAAATAACAAAATCAAAATGAAAATAATAGTCATAATAATAATAATAATGCAAGTCAAAAAACCAAAAATAACAAAAAAAAATAACTAGTCTCCATTGAGATGAGATAAATATAAATGCAAATTAAAAAAAAAATAAAAAAAAAACAAATTAAATATATAGAACCATTTTTCATTGCGCAATGCTTAAATTTTAAATTCTATATTTTTAGCTTATATTTGGTAGAAAAACAAAATGAAGAGCTGTATTAATATCAATGTGAGTAAGTTCATGGATTTCATGGTCAAAAATTATTACAAATTGCACTCATTTTGAAGTCGCTCTCTATCTCTTTACTGGGATATCCCAAATGGGATTTTTTTTCTATATGAAGTTTTGCCATTCCGTGCGAAATATTTCGAACTACGTATGGGCCTTTACATAAAAAATAAAAAGCGTTTTTCTATCAAAAAGAAAAAAAAATATTTTTCTAATTTTTTCTGCTTTTACAATATGTGAAGAATTTCAGAACAATTCAGCTTTTTTGCTTAGGTTATGGAAATAATCAAATTTATAATTGAAACAAATCTTTTTAAATATTTTATTCTGGGCTGAAAATTTAACAAAAGCACTAACTTTTTAACTGATATCTAACTATTTATTATTTCTTGGAAATGTAATTAAACATTTTTTAAACTTCATTTAGCTTATTCAAAAATTCATTTATTATATACTTATGTGAATTAGAAGTATTTTAAAAATTATATGATAGCTATTTGTATATGAATAAATAAAAACAAAATTCATTTATGGACCATTGTACAAAGTAAATTTAAATTGTTCAATTAGTTTTTATTAAATTATTAATTAATAAACTCGAATTGAAAAAATAATTACAAATAAATTTTTTATTAAAGATAAAATCGAAAATAAGGATATATTTCGGTTTCCAAGAGACTCCAAGAGACTCATCATTATCATCGTGGACCATGTTTGCTATGAAACACTTCTTCACAAAATAATCCAAATATAATTTAAAATTTAATCAATATTTTTTTTTTAAATCTTAAAAATTTCATACTTTTAAACATTATTTTGAGGCATTTTGTTAAAATTTCACAAACTCTGACTCAGATTACAGAATACTTATACCTGAAAATACTTACTATGATAGCACTATGCAACACTGGAAACCATTTGATAGGAACGGGATGATTTTAATTCTGGTTATATGTGCTATATGAGTACAGTAAAATCCCAAGCAATTATGGCGATCGAAGGAAAAACTTTCTCATACATTTTTCCATATCACACTTATTCGTAAAACAAAACTTATTTAAAATAAAATAAATGTTTTCTGAATTAAAAATATGTCTAATGGATTATGACAGTAGGTACAGTTGGACATGTTTTGCGATTTTTTTAGGTAGTCTCACATTTTGTTGCTTTATTTTTGGTTATACCTATTCGAAAACCAAAATTAATTTAAATTAATAAAAAAGAAATAATAATTCGCGACGAAAAAATACATATGTATCGTATTTTGATAGATTACTTTATTACCTTCGATTACTTATTTAATTCAGATTATTTGCTGAGTCATTGACACTGAATATTTTGGTAGACTTTTCTCTGACAAAACATATATTTAGTCGAATAAAAATAATTGAATATTTTTTTTCGCTGACAGATACTGTAATGATAACAAAAAAATGGATTAAAAATTGTGTTTTTTAATATAAATTTACAAAAATTTAGATTTAAAAAAAAAAATTTTTTAATATTTTAATTTTTTATTTTTTTTTTGTAACAAATAAAACTTTCAACTAAAACATTTTTTATTGATAACTAAATAATTTTTTAAAATGTTTGCTTAATTTTATTAATATATAAAACTAACCAAATTTTTTGTTTGTTAATTTTTCTTATAGACTTTGAACTAAAAAAATGTGATATATTTAAATTTTTTTTCTATAATTACAATTTTTTTAATTTTTAAATTATATTATCCCTTACTAAAAAAAAGTATTTAAAAAAAGGCGACCATACTACTTAAGTTATATAATAAAAATGTATAATTATAGTTAAAGTTCTCGGAATGAAAGAATAACAACCAAAAATGTATTATAAATAAATGTTTGGACATTAAATGAAAAATTTCTACTGATGTAAAAATTCATTTTATTAATTAAATTAAAAAAAAATTTATTACAAAAAATTTCATTTTTAATATTTAAATAATTTTTTTTTAATAATTGATAAAATTTTGAACTAAAAAAATTAAACTTTCAAATATAAATGAAAATTTTTTTTTTTTAAATTATTATGGTTAAAATTAATAAAATCATGTTAAAAGTCAAAAAAATTTTTTAGTCGTATTTTTTTATTCCAAAGAAAATGCTATTTTATACATATCTTGCAAAAAAATTTAATAATATTATTTATTTGTTAATAAAATATAAAAATTATAATTACAAAGAAGACTGAGCAACATAACTCTTCAGAGTGGTTTTGATGATATATAATTTCTAATGTGAAGTAAAAGTACATTTTTGGAATATTCAGCGACGAATATTTAATATTTTCAAGGGATGGAATTTTTTTTAATCAGAATATTGACTTTTATAATTTTAAAAATCATTGCGAACTACAACATTTTTTCAGTATTGTAATATAATTTCTGTATAATTTATGTGCATTTATTTTTATTATTAAAGATTTTTTTTTGTTTCTTAATTTTATTTACAATCTGTTCAAAAACAATCAGTAAATTATATAAAATTTTTGAAAAATATTTTGTTTATAAAATTTTTTTATAATAGAAATATGAAATAGAAATAATTTTGACACTATATAACATTGAACGTGCTTTAAAAAAAATCTGAAAAGCTGATTTTGTTGAAAATTTAGTTAAATTTTTTTTTTTGTGTAAATGTACCATTTTTTTTTATTATTAAAGATTTTGGGAAAGTATTTTGTTTATCAAAATTTTTTATTATCGAAATATGAACAAGAAATAATATTGACACAATATTGAAATAATGAACGTGCTTTAAAAAAAAATCTGAAAAGCAGATTTTGTGGAAAACTGTGACTTTAATAAAAATAGATTTGGAGTCTCTCCTAGGATAACAAATATTTAATTTTTATGATTTTTGTGAGTTCGGATGGAGCGTCATGTGAATGAGAGGGTTGAATAAGTCAAAGTTAAAAAAGTCTCAATTCAAAATTCTTTGCATGGGGGATGGCAAAACTAAGCAGAATTTTATACGAATTCCTTAAAGCATGACACTTGGCAAACGAAAAATCATAACCTTAACAAAAAAGCTTAGCAGCTGCGGACCACCCGGGTTTTGGTAAAGCGAAATAGTTTCATGAGTTACGCAAAATTTTCCATCAAGTTCTCTCAACAAATTTTTAAGCTTAAAACTTAAGAAAAAAAATACTGCCTTAGCTTTAATTTTCCCCTTTGGCCAATAGCTATTAAAATATTTGGCACGAAATGCTACTTGAACCTGAAGTTTCTGCACTCTGTGTTAGCGTTACGCAATTTTAGCGTTGACCTTTGACCAAAAAACCCCTTTGGCAGACCATGTTCTTACTGACACAGTTTAAAATTCATTCGATGGCTTCTTCTAGCTAAAATTTTCATTGATTTCCAACTAGTCAAAAAGTGAAATTTAAAGCTTTAGAGAGTTTCAATGAAAGGGGCGGAAACCTTAGCCGCAGTCGATTAAAACAAATGACATGGCAATTGTGTGGCGCCATCTAGTGGTAGGATGGTCAGAAGGCAAAACTTAAGCTCAGAGCGCAGAGAAGTCGACAGAGAGCCCTGACGCAACGTGACATTTAAATTTCGCTGCTAGTCATGTGCGACGAAACAAATCAAAGAACGTGCAGCTCCAAGCACTCCAAGAGCTACTATATATATAATCATTGGACCAGGAGCTGCCAGCAATGGAAGCGGTCGCAGTGGCAGCAGCAGCGGCAGCAGCAGCGGCAGCTGAGGCTTCAATGAAGATGATGGGCGTTGGGACTAGCGAATGAGTGGGTGGATGTGGGAGAGTTCGAGGCCATGACTGATGGCATGACAAGCGCTGCTGCAGCTAGATAGACAAATACAATACGCCTGGGCAGCGTCACAGGGGAAGTTGGAGGTGTGACTCCTTGGTGGGGAAGTGCAGGCACATAACAAGCTCAATCAAAGACAAAAAGAAAAACATCAAATCAACACACACACACACGCAGATAGATAGTAAAACATGCATAGACAAGGAATGGGAGAGACATTTCGCGCAGAAATGAAGGACGATTGGAACTGTATTGATATAAATTGCTGGAGCGACTAACACGAATTACGGCATGGCGGCAGCGACAGCGCAGTGGCAGCGCTGCTAAGAGGGCAGCTTGATAAATTGGGTACTTTTCGAATTTCCCAGAAAGTAGCTTTAAGTGCCAGTCTGATCCTGTAAACTATTATCTGTTAGGCGGAAACCGCAAGAATTTCGTTAAAGATGGAAAAAGGTGATTTCTCGTGCTCATTGAACATTTAGGGTGATGACTTTGTCGGGCAAAAATGCAGAAGCGCAGAAGTACCCAAGAGCAACTTACATATGCACTTTCGTTCTACATAGACACTTGACTAAGCAAAGTAGGGCACTAATGCCCAAAAGGGACAACAGACCAGTTTCTGTTTCCTAATTTTTACTCGAAGGAAGAGGCTGTCCCAAGAGTCACTCACTTATCAAACCGCTCCCTCAGCCGAAGGGCACAGGCGAAGGACAAAGGACATCAACAATCATGGAAATAAAGAAATACATAATAAAATCAAGCAGCCATATTGATTGATTATGGAACATAAATAATGAATAAAGCTCCAAAAATATGCAGCAAGGATTAGGCGGCGCCTGCAATGTGTTGCAAAAGAAAAAAATTTATATGATGCTCAGTTTGAGGAGCCACACAGGTGACTCCAAAGCCGCTAGCTAAGCCAACTACTAAGCCGGATTAGAGGACGAGTGCGAGTGGTACTGCTGGCAGTCAAGCGGAAATGCCTCTAAATGGTAATTTATTTGACATTACGCATACGCCACGTACGCACATACACACACGCATGTGCACATACAGATAGACAGACACATGTATGCCGTAACAAAATGATTAATTATTGTGTTTATTTGTACGTAATATATAAATGGGTGAAAATAAGTGAAGCAAGCCATTTTTTAAAGCGATCTTCTGGAATTTTGAATATTGCGATTATTTATCGAATTATCGATACACATTGACTTTAGTGAATTTTAAATATCTTGAAGATCTCAAAAAGCAGCCATGATATTTTTAAAATTTCTTATAAAATGTTTAAGCTTATTATCTTTCCATCCCAAGCATTAAATGAGGATGTAGAAGTGATCTTAAGATTGTAACTTGGAAGAAAAAAGTAATCAAAATATTTCAATTTAGTCTAAGTAACTTAAAAAAACGAACGTACACGATGAGAGGAAATTGAAGGCAATTAAAATTTTGTTTGATACTTTTTGGCGTTACGTGACGATTTTTCTATTATTCTTTCTTTCGAAAATTCATATTTTAAATTTGTAAAAAAAATCATTCAAAAATTCTAAGCAGTTCGAATATACTAATAAATGCCTACGTAAATAAAATTTGGCCTCATTTCGTTACGTGACGATTTTTTTAAACGTTTTGAGAATTCAAATAATAAAATTTTATAAAAAGTCAGTTCAAAAGTTGAAGAAGTTCAAAAAGGCTAAAAATGCGATGCAGAAACTTTTACGTAACTAAAAATTTGTCTCGATACCTCATTTCGTTACGTGACGATTTTTTTTATCATTTTAAAATTTTGTTCCAAGAATTCAAAGCTTTAATTTTAACTAAAAATAATTTGAGTTTTTGAGCCATGACTTGTTAAAGAAACCTCTACCCAATTTATCAACTATCGATAATGCGGTAAATAATCGCAATGTTGCAAAAAACAAATTCTCTTATATAGGCCCATTGGATATCTCAAATGGGATTTTTTTTATATGAAGTTTTGTCATTCCGTGCGAAATTTTTCGAACTGCGTATGGGCCTTATGCAAAGTTATCAAAATCAAAAGGATTAAATATTTAAAGTGTTCCGCTTCAAATATTTTCGCCCATACATAATATATAAGCCGTCTGTGTGAGCGGGAGCGCGCATTATATTCATTGCTCTTATTTATTTAGACTAAAATGAATGAGAATTGTTGCGACGCGCCGTCTTTTGTTTAGTTTAAATTTATGTCTGCCGTCTCAACGATTTATATAATTAAATATAAGTAGTGCTAACCCGCTCGCACTTATTTGTCGTCTAAATGGGAAATGCGATAAGTTATGCTGTGTGCACCAAGTGAGCGGGAAATGGGAAATGTCTTCAAGCATAAATTATGCATTATTTTCCACTTAAATACGCCTGCCAGCTAAATGCAAGAGAGCGCGCGGTTAGGAGCGGGAGAGCGCTTATATGCCAAGATTCTCTCAGCATTGGCTTGAGCATTGAGCTCAAGTGATTGAGTGGTTGAGCGCCGCTTCAAGCCGTTTATTAGAGCCAGTGGCGGAGAGAGCATTTTGTTAGGGGGTTGAAATTATTTAGTTTTAAATTCGCAGCTTTTTCAACTTATTCTTTATGCCGAATTATGAGTTTTGAACTTTTTTTCGCATTAAATATTTTAAAAAATTCTATAAAGAAAATGCTTTTTTTTTCGGTTTTAAGATGAATGTTTTTTTTGAGAGTAATATTTAATCAAAGTGATGAAAAAAAAGTTTGCTTTCAAAGCTCACGTCACCAACGCTGACGTCACCAACCAGACAGATATTGATACGAAGTAAGGAAACCACAGCAAACGTAGCGCCCATAATCAGAGAAAATCCAGGAGTGTAGGTTCGTATGTTCGACACTGATCAGTTTATCATAGCCAGAGAGTAATCCCGGGTTATTTAAAGGACGAAAGGCTATACATTCGTATAAGTGGAACTTCGTGGAAGCTGGAACTCAAAAATGTTCAAAGAATTAGTTACATTAAAAAATTCCAAAAATTTGCCATTTGTTTATTATATAAAAATTTGTAAAACAAATGAAATTAATATCCGCCCGCATGAATGGCAATAATTTTAAGACTACTAGAAAATGGATGGAAAATGGAAAAACTTAAGATTTTGACTTTTTATATGACTTCTCTATATGACCATTTTCTGCCTTGAAAGTTTTTGTGTACGACTTATAGAATTCAAGATAAATGTGCCTCTCCTATGGGAGAGGAGGTTACCTTTTTGGCTTTCGACTTTTTGGATGGTCCTTAAAGGCTAGTACGCAGCAAAATTATTATTATTATTACCATTATTTTATATTATTGGAAAAACAAAAACAAGCCAACAGCCAGCCAAAAATCAAGAAAAATCGGAGTATGTGGGTTAACTTATATTTGTTACTTAGAGCTGAGTGTAGAAGATTTTGTAGAGACGTACAAATTCTGAAGTGAATTAATATTACAATTCAATTATTCACGTTTTGCGAAAAATTGTCAGTTCAAAGCCATGGTACAGAATCCGGCGGCATTTTTGTAAAATTTGCACATGTCCTGGGAGGTTTTCAAGACATTGTTTGCGTTGTTGGACATGGTCCCTAAACGCTATCAAAATAAGTTGCTGCACGTTAATGTTTTGTTTTTAGCGCGCAAACAGAAAAGTTAAGCTTTTTGCCGGCGCCATCTACATGTCAATTTCACAAAATATGCGTACCAATGAGTAAAATTCTTGGCACTATGAATTTTGACAGTGATTTTTGAGTTGTGACTAGGAAAAATTTGCAGTAGTTTTAAGGCTAGTACGCAGCAGTGTAAGACCGTCTGAAAGAAAACAAAACTTCATATAAAAAAAATACTGTCAAAATTCCAGTGTGCAATTTTTTCCTGGTCAAAACCCATTTTTTGTGTACTATAAAGAACTTCTGAGAAGTGATGCCAGAAATTGAGACAAAATAAGCTAGACTTGAAAAAAAAAAAAAGTTGCTAATAAGCTAAAAATTAAAATAAATCTGCCTAAAAGAATGCTAAACTGCTCCCAAAAACAAAAATTTTTCGTTGTATTAGTACTTAAGTACTTTTATTATATTAAATTATGTATTAATTTTAAATATTTAAGTGGTACATCATAAGTATGGCAAAAATTTGCCATTTTTGCGCACCGTATATGTGAAATTTAAAAGAAAACTAGAATAATTAAAGAATTTTACATTTTAAAAAACAAGCCGTATGCTGCATTCAATGTTTTTAAATGCATTTTGTTGCGCAATTTTCTCTTTATTATATTAAATTGAAAACACGCTCCTCTTCATCAACCAACCAGTATAAGGAAGTTGTTATATGTAACCAGCAATTTTTAAAAAAAAGCTTTCTGCAAGAAAATTTAAAAAACAAAAACACAATAACACACAAAGTACATAAAAAGTTGAAAAAGTTGAAAAAGTTGCGTCTTAACGCACTTACTGCTTTAATGAGTTGTGAATTGTAAGTACCAATATATGAAAATTAACATTTTAACTACTTTAAACAGTTGTGAATTATAAGCATAAAAAATTAAATACTTACTTTTCGTTTATAACACATTATTATTATTGGTTTTATTCAGAGTAACTTGACTTAACGCTCGCGGTGTTCTTAAGTGACTAAAACATAACTTACCCTCTTTGCTCAACGGCAGGTGCTGTGTAACAACGACAGTTTATTTTGGCAAATGTCTGGCTAACTGAAGTTCATTGTTTAAAAAAGTTTAGCAAAATTTTGTAAAAAACGAATCTATAAATACAAGTAAGTTAATAATAACCGAATACAATTTATTGGCCTAAAATGATAAAAAAATTATTGAAAAGTAGTATTTGAAATTTGTAAAGATATAAATTAACATCAAATTAATAACATCATTTGAAAAAGAAATCTAACGCAAAGTTTAAAAATATTTCTCCTTATGTAAAAAGTTTTTGTGGTAACAAACGCAAGCTTTAAACTTTAAAATAAAATTTTCTAAAAATGCACAATGCCATTTTTATTTTAACAGCTGGAAAATATTTCAATTTAACTTAACCCCTATGCTATCTACGTCACTGGTTAGATCAATATGCAGCATTTCATATTATTTTCTCTGTTGCTCTTGTAGTTTTGAATGCGTAATCAAAAGTGCTCCCAGGCATTCAATTGCAACGTATCTACAGATTGCTGATTAAATGTTTTTGATTGAAAATTTATTAGTTATTTGAATAAATGATTAGAGCCAAAACGCAGACAAACAAGCCATACCAGCAGCTGTCCAGCAAAAACTTTTAATCAGACGCTTTTAAAGCGAAATTGAGTTGAAATTGGAGTCGAGTTGAAAACAGCAGCTGTCAACAAGCGAAATTTCTAAATGAAATACACACACACACACACACATGTTGCAGAACTCAAGGAAAATTCAAGGAAAATCATTGAATGAGTAGCAGCTTTCATATGCCACATAAATGAGTAGAGGGGTATGATAAGCCTGAACGAAACAGAACCCAACTGATGCCTTCAGACTTTTTGGCACAGACTTTGATGTTGGCCTGCTGCCGCCATTGAACTGCGGTTTGTGGCACATTTATGGAGAAAACTGTCTTAATAACCGGTTTTCTTTGGAATTTTCATAGCTCTGCTCTGATGCTATGTATGTATGATACCGATTGATTCTGACGTCTATGAATAAAAGCGTTTCTCGGGAAACTCGGATATTAGCCAGAAAAGTGAGCACAGTTGCGTTCGTGATTCAAAACCAAAGTGAATTGTAAACGTCTTGTGCTTTTAATAGCTTTGCATACAAATATTGACCAAAAAATTGTGAATTTGTCAAATGGAAAATGAAGATAAAGTTAATTAAGAAATGTTTGTTTATAGCACGAGTAATGAGACCTTAAACCTTTAAATTAAGTAATCAATCAAGATATTGCATGTAATGGCCATTCGACAATTTAATAACGTTTTCGACGTTTTTTTTTTTAAATTTCGATTTTTTTTTTCCGGCATTAAAATAGACTTAACAGCTTAATTATTGTAGATTATAACACCTTTTCTTTGATATAACTTTTGTATATAAGGTGCAGGCTACTGATGCTTTTTAAAAAAAAACCGAGCTTTCTTATTATTTTAATGATAAATTACTGAGCCCAGCTACGGAAAACGAAAAAACTAAACCGAACAATTTTATTCGGATTCGTTTTTGCCGATAACTTCGCATAATTCCCTTTTTATTTTCAATAAATTCTTATATTTCCCTTACTTTTCCGATAAGTTCTCATGTTGTGTTGGCGCAAAATTATTTTTGTTTCATACAAAACAGCTGACATAATTGCGGCAGCTCTGCACCTTTTTATTACTACATGTTGTTTACATTTAATTTTCATTAAAATATTGCTAGTTCTTTATTATTCTTTATATTAAATAAAATTACACGAAAATATTACTTTAGCAATAATATTTATTGAAATTAAACACGACTTAGCTATTTTTGTTAAAAGGGAAATTTTGTTTGTGTAACGCGGGAACCCTGTCGCACTTATCGTCATGTGTTCGTGTATAATATGTGCTAATAATATGGCTATTTTTTTTGTGTTGAGTCAGATAAAAAATGATTAAAAATAATGGTCAATAAATATACAATTTTAAGTTAGCTTAAATATAATCTAAGAATACCAAAGAATAGTTAAAAAATTACTTTAGTATAAAATTTGTACTTCTTTAAACATATTTTATTGCTTCATTTTATTGCCTCTTGCAGCAAAACATTCGGTTTCAAACCACATGAAAAATTCGGTTTGGTGAAATTAGGAGCACCATTCATTCGGTTTCGAAACGAATTCGAATAAAATGTTTGGACTCGTTTTCCGGAGCACGGCCGATTATTTATTTTTTGACGCTTTTATAAACCTTTTTTTTCAAAAAGTATGACTTTTTAGGTCCCGTAAATATGAAATTGTGTCACAGATGGTCCTTGCTATTTCGTCATGTTTGAGAGAGGATGGTTTTCACTAGAAATAATTCTGGAAATTATAGGGAATGGAAATTTTGTCTTAGTTCTTTTTTTGAAGTAAAGGAATTCGTTGCCTTCAACCGATAAGCCTGCCCTTTACAATGAAGCCTTCTCCGGGGTCGATTCCTGCAACGAAATCTGCTGTTTCGAATGTTTCTTGGTCTCTGGTATGTTGTAGTGGAAGTTTCCAAGTTTCATCCGCAGCAAGGATTCTCCCTTTTGTTACAATTAGCGCTAGAACGACAAATAAACTGAATTTATAGGGTTTTTTCATAATCATATCTGAATTTAAATTGAGTTTTGTGTATAAGGTTTGGCTTCAATTTTTATTGCATATTTAAGATTTTGAAATTGACTTATTTTTTAAGCAAATGTAAATATTTGGATGACATACTCGACTTATCGAAGAGAATTTAAAACTTCAAGAACTGTCCCAGAATTAGGCAAAGTAACAAACCAGTGTTGGTAAATGTTTTAACAAAATCGGAAATTCCAAAAAAATTGGGTAAATGTATATACCAAATGCAAGTTTGAAACTACTCATTTATGTATGAAAAATAATATCGCCCAAATATCGCCTCAACGGGCCCGTTTGCGAACATCGTAATTTTCGATGACTTTTTCCAGTAAAACGAGTTCAATGGCTGCAATTTCGGTACGAACGTTGTTTTGGAGCTCGCGAACTGTTGCTGGCTTATTGGAATTTACTTTGCCTTTCAAAAAACCCCAAAGAATATAAACCAACGGGGTCAAATCGTACGATCTAGCCAGCCAATTGTGATCGGTGTTACGAAAAATAACCTTCTCACAGATTGTCGCAATAATGCGATTGTGTCGCGAATTGTATGGCATGTAGCCCCATCTTGCTGCTACCATCGCTCCTTCGCATCCATACCATCAATTTTGGGCTATAAAAATTTGGTTATCATGGCTTTGTAGCTATCAAAGTTGACGGTAACCGCCTGGACGGCCTCATTTTCAAAGAAGTAAGGCTTAATGATGCCATCTGCCCATAATCCGCACCAAACAGTTTATTTTTTTGTGGATGAAAAGAATTCTCTTAATACTGCTTGGGATTTTGAGCTCCCCATATGCGGCAGTTTTGCTTGTTGACGTAAGCAGAGAGGTGAAATGGGCTTCATCGCTGAAGATGATTTTTGACGACAACTCATCTGGCTGTTCTCCCATCCATTAAACGAATAGGCGGCGCTGATAATGGTTCGTGGACTTCAAATGTTTTACTATTTAAATCTTGTAAGCATGTAAATGCAGATCCGAATGCAAAATTCGATGCAAAGTGATTCCCAGCGACTCGTCCACACTGGTCTCAACTGCAGCAATATAATCGCGTGAACGAACAGGACGAGCATGCAATCAGTATACTCGAACCGATCAATAAGTTTCTTAGAGTGTTTAACAACCAACTCAACAGATGGCCCACCCTGTAAAATAAAAAACTTTTAACTACACTTTTGGTGGTGGTTTAAGATAAGATAAATATAACGAGGAGCAAATGGAACTGGATAGGACATACGCTAAGAAAAGCCCCACAAGGCAAACCATCGAATGGAACCCTCAAGGATCACGCAGAAGGGGGAGAAGGCAGTTAGAGAAAGAAATTGAAGCGAGTGAAACGAACTGGAATGAAATTAAAAGGATGTCATCGGATAGAAGTAGATTTAAGAAATTTGTTGCAGCCAGCATTCGCAAGATTAAGCCAACTCTGATTTTTTTCTTTTTCCATACTTTAAAAAATGGTTGGGAAATGTTTGTTTACCTTAAGGAAACTACGTGGAGAAATTGGACTTGGGCTGCACTCGTATATACGAGATTTTAACTAAAGAGACCATTTTAAAGTTGAGTAAGGTACGATCAGGTTGATTAGAATAGACGATAAGATATGTCTGCCTGTCTTTCCGTACGTTTAAACGCCTGTATTGCAGAAATGATAAATTGGAAACAAACTTTTTTTATTTTTCGAAATCGTAGTTATTGCATATTACACACCTCCCATAATGGTACAGGTTATTTCAAAGTGCCTTCCTCTACATGCTCCATTTTTTAAAAATGTCGATGCATTGTTGAATACTACAATAACTTGCTATGATAAAATGTTGACTCAGCGAGCATCATTCATTCTGCTGTAAGTTGAGTATTGCAAAATACAAATGTCAAAAAATGACAGCGTTGCCACTTTACATAATCAGTGTTAACAGCTGTCAAAGTTGTGATACAGTGATGCTTTTTAAAAAAAAAAGACGGATGACCATCAGTCGAGTCACGTTTACCAAATTGTGAGCAACATGCCGGTAGTGTAAACGCGCTATAGATTCTCGACTCGACTCGAGTTCGTAGGAGTCCGATTCCCCATGGACTGCGAGTTGAGTTGAAAATTAAATACCAATTTTTGGCCAGTCGGCGGTGCTTGCGCTGTAGAGGGCTCCAGCTGCTCCTGGTTGTTGTTTGCGTAGAGTTGTTGCTGCTGTTGCAACATTTCAAATAACATTTCAACTTTTGGATGTACAAGGATGTATACATGTATGAGAAAGAGCAGACCAAGCAGACAATACGCCGCAACGGCATTTATTTATTTGTATTTGTGCGCGCAGCTCAATTACGTTTAACGCTTTTGGCGTTTTACAACACGGCTACACACACACACACACACACACACTAACACATGGGTGCTGCTGATTGCAGAGTACTGCCAAAAAATAGAATCAACAAAACGAAAAAAGGAGCAAAAAAAAAGCACAAAAAATACAGAAAGAGCTGAAACGAGTAGCACAACGAAATTGTTGGAATTTTAACCTTGTTTCTGGTGTATTCGGTTGCGCTTAATTGGTTCTGTCAGCGGCAGTCAGGACAACGCCGGCGTCGCTGCCAGCGTCAACAGATTAAAAAAGTTGTGCTAAAATAACATTAGCAGAGAGCGCAATGCTCTACGGTTGCGGGTGAGATGGCCACGGCCACGGCGACGGCGACCATGCCGTGTTGGCAACATTGTAGTGCCAGTGCCAGGAATTTAAAGTATGTGCGCTCCTATTTTTTGTTGAAGTGGGAGGGTTGGCAAAAGCATATCACAGTAGCGGGCCACGCCCGTGCAACTCGCTTTGGCAAACAATTTGCTTAGTTATTGATATGAGCAGCAGCAGCAGCAGCAGCAGCAGCAGGAAAGTATCCACAAGACCAAATGACCGCCCTTTCTTTGCGCCACACACGAATGACTTGGTCTGCAGGCGAAAAGGATGACTCCTGGTGCTCTGTTTGTTCGCTTGCGCGCCACTTCATTTCCGGCTTCCGTTTGTAATAATGAGAGTTTGCAGTAATCTCGCGAAATGTACAATCAAAGAGACGTCCTGTGTTCTCTCTCCTCCCCCTCTCTCTCTCTCTGTCACTGTGTGGCACGTGGACAATGTGGCAAGCATTCGATTTCGTTGAATTTTAGTTTACTTTTTATGCTTTTGCTGTTTTTATTTTTATATATTTTTGCCCCATTTTTATTTTATTTTTCTTATTATTGTACAGTTTGGCATTCGCTCATAGCAGCAGTGTTGCGAAATGTTGTCCTTGCTGAGGCCTTAAGTGCGCTCAAACGTATCAAAAAGAGTCACGTACAGTTTGAAACGTCTTGTGCTGCGGCGCTTTACAAAGTTTTGCAGTCAATTGCTTATGAAATTAATAGGATGTGTCAGTGTTAGTATTGACCGGAAGTAATACAATTGATAAGGATTATGTATTGTATGTACAATAGTATGAGTTAGCTGCTGTGTGTATATGTCTGCGTCGGTTAACTTGTGCGTGCACAGGTTACACAAAATGGCCACCATCATTACTCCTTGTTGTGATTGTGCAAATGGGCGTATGAGTGTTATTGACGATTGCAGTGGCCATCTTGTACATATATGCAAGCTATATATATACACAAAATATATATATGTAGTTGTGTGTATGTGTAGTCAATTGCTCTGACAAACACACTTAACAACATGCATGTGCACGGGAAAAAATAGTTTGTGTCTATTTTAAAATGAGGTGGCAAGTTTTTGGTAGCTTTTAAAATCTCTTGGAAATGTGTTTTTCCTGATCGTGAAAACTATCCAATTTGGTCCAAAATCTCACTACTATTAAATATGACAATTCAATGAACTTTTAATTTCGATACTGGTTCACAAGTATGTTGTACAAAGTTGGTCTTTGGAGACTGAATTCAATTCTAGACCCAGTCTTTTGCCAGTCCGATTTTTGTAGCTGATTAAAAATCTCAAAGTGAAGTGATTTTTTTTTCATCTATGTTATTCTATGGTTCTGATCATTTACTTAAAATTAGCTTTACGCTTTGATTGGCCCACACTAATAAAAATATTCACAAAAAATTCCTAAACATTTTTTTTCGTGCGAGAAGTCCGCTGCAGATGGCCAAATCTTGGCATTCTGATGGGTGCCTCGCTGACACCCATCTCAAAATAAGAAAATTGCAATTAATAAAAATTAATGTATTTGTGGAAACTTTCAACAATTAAGAAAAATACTTAAAAAACTCTGTTGAAAACTAAATTGATATACAAAATATAGCAAATTGTGTATTAAATAGAATATCTACTGAATTTTGTAGGATTTTTGACAAATAGGTTTTATCAAAAAATTTTGTAAAAATGAATTTAGTAGTACAAAAACACATCTTAAACCATAAGCATATATAAAAAAATTATATCCCTATTATATGCTGAAAAACTTTCAAATTATTTAATTTAGTATTTTTTCAATTTTTAAATTTTTTAGTTTTTTTTTAAAAATTATGTAACTTGAAATAAAGTAAATAACGTAGAAAAACAAGTTAAAAAAATTTTATTATATTTTTATAAAATTAATAACCACAATTTGCTCTTTTTTTTGTATAGTTTTCTTTTTTAAAATTTTCAAAATTTGTAAATTTTTTTAAGAAGTTTTAATTTCCATAAACTGAGTTAGAAAGAATTCATAAGCACTAAACATTTTCTTAAATTGAAAGACATTTTTCATTTTAATATTTGAAAATGTATAAAATTCTCGTGACAAAAAAAATATCTCGTCAATAACGAAACTTTTTTTCGACTTTGCTTGCCTGTAACTTCGATAATTTTTACTTATATATTATACTTATATCAGAAAGAGCACATCAATACCTTTCGATCTAATCGTCTTTCATGTCGATACAAAATTTTGTTCACGATATATTGAGGAATAACTGAAAAAAGTGCCCATAAACATGTTTTTCGAAAATATCTCGAAAACGTTGCTTAAGAAAAAAAAAACGTGGTCATTTTCGTGTTTCTCGATCCCGAATTACACAAAAAAACTCTTTTTTAGGAAGGTTAATTTTTCGTGTAAGCTAGTGTGTTTGGTCCGTGAAGAAAATTTTTTTTGTAAGTTTAAGAATGACGTTGTAGAGTTTAGATTTTTTTTTCAAATAAGCCCGAAAAATCTTGAATTAAGAATTAATTTAGCTTTTTGCCTTCGAAATAAAAAATAATAATAAAATTAAAATCATCACTTAAATTTATCTGGGGCAAAATCTTAAATGTGGCTTATTTTAAGACCATATTGCTTTTATTTCTAGAACAGTAAACATATTTTTTTTAAAAATTTTCAAACTTTAAATTTAAATAAAAAAATAATTTCGTATTCTGAATAATCTGGAAATAAGATTTGTGTTTGTTGTTTTCATTTCTAGTGTGGAAAAAATACCAAAAAATCTTCGAAAAACGAATGTTTAAGATTTAAATTTTATTTTCGAATTGTAAATAAGGTGAAAAACATCTTCAAATAAGATTTTCATAATCTACTTTTAGGGCGTTCTTATAATAAAAGAATTTTTTTTTTTTTTGCTTTTCTTGTATAAAGAACTCTTTTATCTTAATATCTTTTATCTGTTATGTACACAATTTTTTCCAAAGCTGTCATCAGCCACTTCACAAAGAAGTTTCATTTTTTCAATATATATAATGAATGCCTTAAATTTGAAACTGTATTTTAAAATTTAATCAATAAATTAAAAAAAAACAACATTTTTTTCCACAATTGTTGTGGATTAATTAATCATTATTTCGTAAAGGTCCCAGAAAGGAGTATTAATTTATAAAATTAAAAAAAAAAATTGAGTGTTAAACCTACATATATTTAGTAAAAAAATAATATTTAATACTATTTATTTTTTGATTCACGAAAAATTTTTTTTAAATGTTAAGAGCTACTTTTCATTTAAAATATGCTTCAACACAAAAAACTAACCAACTTTTGTGTACAGTGTATTTAACTGTTGTCAAGATATTTATGCATATATAAACATATCGCACTCCCACACAAATAAAAATACTCACACTCTCGCTCTCTTAGACACTCACTCACACATACAATCACACTCACATACATTGTTGCAAAAGCTTCGACATAATTATTAATTTACAATTTTCATTATGCGTCAATGTGGAAAACGGCAGCCATTGTTTCGCGCGCTGTTGTTTTTATTTAAATAATTTAATTGCTTTTCGATTTGTTTACAAGTTGAAATGCAAATTTTGCATTACGGCCGGAGGGCAGTAAATTTACTGCGATTTAAACCGGTAATCCTTGCGGCACAAATGACCGTTATGCTGCCTACGTATACGTAATGTGCTGTTGTTGCTGCGTATACGTTATGTTGTATATGTATAGTTGCTGTGTGTGTTTGCATGTGTGTTTGAGTCGCTGTTTGCCTTATGCACACATTGAACGTGAGAGAGTGTGTACGGCGTAATAAAATTAACAACTGCATATAAATAAATAAATAATATTGTAGCATACTTTTGTGCAACAGACTGACTCTCACACGCTTTGTCTCTCACTCTCTCTCACTCTCTTGCACTGGCTTGTTGGCCTTTAAAGCAGCTTGCATATAGCAATAATGTATGCTTTATTTATAGACACATATATATTTATTCATAGTATATGAATTTGGAATTGCAATTTAATGGCAGAGTTGACAAAATCTTTGGCATTAAATGTTGATTGTTGCCGCATAACTCTTGCAACAAGCAAAAGTTCTGCTTATTGTCTAAGCACTTATCAAGATCTTTGTGACTTTCTCTTGCTCTCTTTGTATCTCTAACTTTTCTCTAGCTCTATCACTCAACAATATTTACATTTCCAATTTCCCCAATCAAATTGAACTGATGCCAATGGCAACTTACATAACAACATTATCTTAGCAAAGCAGCGTAGCCAATTCAATTTGTTGCCAGCTCTTTCTAAATCAATGCTCTCTTGCCCTTTGTACAGTGGCGAGCAAAAGTCTACGAACGTTAAAAAATGTATACTTCTTATGATTAGTTTCTTGTCAATTTCACTACATAATTTACAATAAATATAAATTTAATTAGTTCTTGTTAGTTCTTCTTGCAATGTTCCATATTGTCAATGTTCCGCATGTACATGTTTCCCAGGGGAAATTTATTATATTCTGAACAAACTTGAAAATTCTACTTTTCCTCAAATTTAATTTACGACAAAATTTTTGACATTTTTTTAATGTTTTTTTTTTTTTTAATCTCAAAATCTTGTTCCTTAAAGAACTGTATGCAGTTCCAAATACTTCGTTTATATTGTTACAGCGCTACTTGCTTCCTAGCAAATAATAAATAGTAATTGGCTTTGTAAAAAATATTTTGCAATGATATTTTTTAGCAGCCATATGCTTTTCGTTGTCACGACAAAACAGAACAGATGTTGTTACTGCTGACGCCATCTAGTGTACTGCGATGGCGCCACCTTTCGTAAAGCATCGGTTAAATCATAGAACAAGACTGTTTTGTTTGAATGAATCTTCGCGACTATTTTTATACCTTGTACCTTATTTTGTATATGAACTTTCTTTTTATACGGTTGTGTGTTTTCGGGTGCGGCTACAGGCCTTAACAAAGGCATTTTTTTTTGGGCCTCAAAAAAAACTGGAACTCCAACTGGAAATCCTAATCTTTGTCCATGTTATGATGTCAGTCGTTGCCTATCGTCACTACTTTCCCGCCATGTAACCAAGGTCCTCACATTTCTCACCTTTCAGAGACTTTGGTAAAGGGCACGTAAAATCTCTCTTTGGACTTGAGTGGGATATGTTAGGTAAATTACGCTGCAGGAGACCGTGAGGTACATTGTGAGAGAGAAAGTAAGTTAAAAGTAAGTGACGGGGAGAGTCATGTCTTTGGATAGGTTAGCTGATGGGCGCTTAATCGCTGTCATCATCCTTATCAACCTTCTCTCTCTCCCAACAATTTGATTACATTTTTTCTTTATGTTTATCCAAAACATTTTTTATTTTATTTCCCTTTGTTACACCTCTTGGGATCTTAGAGCCTCTACAAGATCCTTCTTTCTCTTGTGTCGCTTTCAGTAATCGATTTTATTTTCAATCGATCCGGTGATTGGCCAGATGCGACTTATGGTGCGGCTGCCATCTAACGTCATCATCCAAGCTCCCAGGAGAAGCTCATCTTCTGGATTATAACATTTTTGGCTCGCAGGTGTCATATGTGCCTGGAAACCGCTCCATCTATTTGCGAAAATGAAAACCAAGATGACAGCGGTTTGTTTCTTCGCTGATCGCAGTAAGCTTTCATCGAGCTTTCCGAGCTTTTTACAGCATCACTTTTTATTCTTCATTGGAAAGCTGTGTGCTGTAGTGATGCTTGCTGGATCAGTTGCGGAGTTAAGGTGGGTTTGTGTAGAGAAGAAAATATTAGAAAAGCAGGAATAATTGGGTTTTGGGAGTTCGAACCAGGGACCTCTGGGATGGGACTGCAGCACGCAAGCCACTGCACCACGGAGGTGTCCACAACCTTTCCCATAATTTTGCAGTCATACATAGACTTTTGTCCACCACTGTACCATCTCCATTGAAGCAAAAATCTTTTGCAAAGAAATATTCCCAAGCTGCAGTTGGCTGAGCAGCTGCTGCAGCTACTGCTGCTGCCACAAAAGACGGAAATTATTATTGGTTTTTGGGCGATGCTCTGCTTCAGCTACAGCTCGATCCCAGCGGTAAACTCAGCGAGGCAATGATGAAGCTGCAAAACTTTCTAGCTCAGAGTTAACTTTTGCTTCGGATGTTGTTTTGGTTGTTGCCACTGCCACAGCCATAACCATTGGCATTGTCTCTGTCGTGGCACAAAAGTTTTGCTCATGAACTGCATTATGCGCTGGGCTGCCTAGCGACCTGGCATTCTAGTTCCCCAAAGGCACAAACATTGAGCGGAGTTGGCGTTGGCAGCGGCATCTTGTTAGCCATGGCCTTGGCCAATAAAGAACGTACGCATAACAACAGCAGCAGCTTGTTGTTGACTGCTTTTACCTTATGGCCAGCTTTTGGCTTTGAGCTGCTACGGCTGCTCCGACTGCTCCTGCTACTGCTGACTTGGCTTTTATTCTTAAATCCGATCCAATTAAAATGCAACCGACTTGCATATGCAATGCAATTTAATTAACGTCATATGCTACGTACCATACCACCCCTCTGCAGTAGGACTTATAGTTTCAGCTCAGCTCAGCGCAGACTTCCGACCCAACGTAAGAGTTCCGGCTGCGTGCTGTTGCTACCAAAAAGCATTTAAATACATATCCACTCTGTGGCATGTGGCATAGCCAGCATATTCCTCACTTCATTATGCAACAATTATGCGAAGCAAAGCAAGCGTTTAATCTTTTTACAACACAACACACGCACATGAGAGTATCTGTGTGTGTGTGTGTGTTGTGTGTGAGAGTATCTGTGTGCGTCTGGGTTATTGAGCATGTCTGTGCTTTATGCATTTTCTGTTCGATTTAATACGCATTTGTATGCAAATTTTTCATTTTTTTTTTTTTATTTTTGCCTTTATTTTGTTTTAATGCATTAAAAATTATCTACGTGAAGAAATCTTCAGGTTTTTAATAATATTTGCACACACACAGCGTTCGTTGACCAATGAAATTTATGCCTTTTTTGTTGCCACAGTGTTTACAGGCTTGGAAAATAAAGTGAAATCTGCAATTTATTCGATTGAGTGATTTTTTTTGTTTTCATATTTTAAAGTAGGTTAAGCTTCAATGAAATCCTTTTCAAAGAAAAAGCTTTAAAGTTAAATACTGTTTTTGTGCTATGCGAGCTCAGTCAGCTAAGATTGACCTTTTTTTTTGAGTTTAGCAAACTTTCTACTTAAAGTCGTTATGAGCTCTCGATGCAAAAACTATTTATCGCGCAGTCAGATTTTTAAAAACTTAAAACGTGCTCAACTTCTAAACTACAAAAACAATAGACTTTCAAACAAAACAGAACTCAAATAAATTTAATTTGCTAGATAAAAACAACTTGGTACAATAGCAGCTACGAAGGATTTTCATAAAATGGCTTTGGAACAAGCGCGAATAAATAATTTAATTTATTAAGTTTGCATGGGCATAAAAAAGTGCAGTCTACCAACTTCATAGCATATATTTTGGAGGGGAAGACTGCACTTATCTCTACAACACACCAGATTTTGGCCAAGAGTCCCCTAGAAGAAAGTCAAAATTTGGACAAAATGACAATTTAATATGATTTTACACATATTAAGGTATCCTGTGGAAAAAAATTCTTAAATTATGTTTAGTGGTTTTTAAGTTATTGACAATCAAAGTTGATATTTTGTATTTTATGAGCTGACGCGATAATTTACAACAAAACACCAGATTTTGGCCAAAAGTCCCCTAGAAGAAAGTCAAAATTTGAACAAAATGACAATTTCATATGATTTTACACATATTAAGGTATCCTGTGGAAAAAAATTCTTAAATTATGTTTAGTGGTTTTTAAGTTATTGACAATCAATGTTGATATTTTGTATTTTATGAGCTGACGCGATAATTTACAACAAAACACCAGATTTTGGCCAAGAGTCCCCTAGAAGAAAGTCAAAATTTGAACAAAATGACAATTTAATATGATTTTACACATAATAAGGTATCCTGTGGAAAAAAAATTATTAAATTATGTTTAGTGGTTTTTAAGTTATTGACAATCAAAGTTAATATTTTGTTTTTTATGAGCTTACGCGATAATTTACAGAAAAAAAAACCTGCATTTACCATAATACATGTAGCTACAAAATATTCATTCACTTTATTATTTATAAATATTACTTCAGAAAAAAAATAAAATTTAACTTAAAAACTTTTTGGTTTTAAATATATTCGAGTAGTCATAAATATTTCTTTGGTTTTTTTATCATTTGACTAATTTGCTTTAAGGGTACCTCCGACTTCCACTCGATATTTGAATTTTATAAATATCTTTATATATTTTGCAAGAAAATGTAATCCATCACGATTTTCGGAAATTTAATTTTGTAACTAAAACTTGAATTTTAAAAATTGACCTAATTTTACTATTTTTTGAATTTCTTAGCTACCTTAAAGTATGCTTTAATAGCAATTTATTCAAAAGTTGTACTAAAATGTAAAAAAAATGTACGATTTGAAAATTTTATAATAATATAAAATTAAATATGAATTTTTTTAATTTGTTTTTCAGAAATCAAAAGAGCATTCCAAAAAAAATATAATTTTTAAAAACCATATTGATTGGTTATGTCTTTGGTTTGTAATTGACTTGGAAAGCTGAAATTGTTTAGGGCTATAACTTCAAAACCATTCTATATTTTGGGTATAGGTTATTTTTTCAATTTATGTGGAGCTCATATCTACTTCTGTGTGAAATATAGTCCAATTCTAATTAACATTTTTTTTTTTTAATTAAGTTAAAAATTTTGTTTCTTTTTTTTTTAATTTTTTCCAATTTAAGCCTATATTATCTACACCTTAAAAAAATCTGCGGAGGCTCAAACTTCCCAGAAAAATTGTTCAGTCCTTTACGAACACGTGTGTAAAATATCGTCACTCTAAAAAAATTATTTTGGAAATGCCAGATTTTTGGCCAAAATATGACAATCTGGGCCCACAGTGCAACGGGAAGACGCATATAAACAAACTAACAGTGTTGTACTATGCTTTAACCGACGCTTTACGTAAGATGTCGCCATCAAAATTCACCAGATGGCGCCAGCAGTAACAGCAGTAACCAAAAGAGAGTCTTTAAAGAAATAAAGTTAGATTTAATGGGTTTGATTTTCGATGCTACGGCCTTGTTGTTCTTAAATACATATCAGTATCATTATACATAGTTTCATGCAAATAAACAAGTAAATAATAACAAGCTCAAGCATAAAGAAAACGCTTTTATTCGTAATACTTTTCGCTCAGTGTACAAACATAATTCAATATACACCCAAACTATACCACATTATTAATTTTATTAAAAATTATGACTTTATTTAATTTGCATTTTCATCACTTTTGTATGATTTGCTAAAATCTAGGTCAACAGTTGAACTCATAAATATCATATTTTAAACAATTTTCAATGCAATAAAATTGCAAAAAATTTTGCAACAAATGAAACCTTTAAAAAAATTTGAATATTAACAAAAAAAAATTATTTTTAATTTTAAATTTTTACATTATGGCTTGATTAAGCCTGCAATCAACTGGCTTTGGAGCAAAAAAATGTTTTTAAATAATAATGTGTCCTTTGAAACTGTATGCAATTTTTGTTAAATGAACGATTTGCCCAAGGCCAATGTATTCGTTATAAAGTATATAGAGCAACATTCGCAATAGAAGGCAACTACAGTCACAATAGATCAACAAAATAAACATTTTTTTTATGGACATATTTAATTTGTTCACCTTATGTCCACTTTGACGGGCAAAAATGCGTAAAGGCAAAAGTGCCCGAGCAACGACGTAACCAACAACATTCAGTTGTTTGCAAGTGTCATATGACGCCTTGTTATTATTAGGAAAATTTTGAGTAAGAAAAATATAATTAAAAGCATCAAAGATTAAGTCATAGATTTTTGCCAGCACAATATATAATACACGGCTAAGAAACAACTTTAATTATTTTCATAAAGAAAACTTGTTTTTAATACTTTTGACGGTTAAATATTAACAATAGCACCATAAGGAGTTCAATTTTGCTAGATATTGGCAATATTACATAACAGTTTAGGGTACAATGGTTCTACTTTTATAGTCAAGGGTCTGGGTAGGGCACAAATGCCCATTTTTATTTTAAGTGTAAATTGTTGAATACCTTGCACTTTTGCCTGTTCAATTTTTAATTTTTTATGAATACCTTAATTTGATTATGCTGTTTACAAAGACATTTAATTTAAAGCATTAAATTATAATAAGTTTGGGAACTTCTATATATAGGGTGGGCCAACTGTTGGTTTGTTTGTTAATTGCATTTCAATTGTATATTTTCCCACAAAATTGGGACTGTTCAATTTTTAATTTTTTATGAATACCTTAATTTGATTATGCTGTTTACAAAGACATTTAATTAAAAGCATTAACTTATAACAAGTTGGGGAACTTCTATATATAGGGTGGGCCAACTGTTGGTTTGTTTGTTAATTGCATTTTATTTGTATATTTTCCCACAAAATTGGGACTGTTCAATTTTTAATTTTTTATGAATACCTTAATTTTGATTATGCTGTTTACAAAGACATTTAATTAATAGCATTAACTTATAACAAGTTGGGGAACTTCTATATATAGGGTGGGCCAACTGTTGGTTTGTTTGTTAATTGCATTTTATTTGTATATTTTCCCACAAAATTGGGACCAAATGGCTGCCGCGGCTGGCTCTATAGGCCCGTTGCGAACATCGTAATTTTCGATGACTTTTTTTTTGACAAAAACTCGTCCGACTGTTCTCCCATCCATTGAACGAATGAGCGTGGGCTTGACTAAAATTGTGTATTTTTCAACTTGACAGATGTCGAAGAGCATCTTTGGACGGCTATGTTCCGAATTCTGAGTGTTTAATAACCAAACCAAAAGATGGCCCACCCTATAATTTAAATTTAAGGCATGTTCTACATTTTTTTAAATACAGTTTTTAAAAATTTTTTTTTTTTGTTGATTTTCCTCACCATTGACGGGTTTATCGAAAAATCCTGTAAAAGAAAAAGTTTTTAATTTTTAAAATAGATTGAATAAAGGTGTTTTTGGTGTGATTCTTTTCAGGAAAGTCAGTCAAAGTTATAAGAATAAACATAATATTCACAAAAGCTTCTCAAACAAATGGGGTATATAATTAAAATGCATTTAAAAAAGTCCCTCATGTAGATAAATAGCTTCCAGGTGAGTTAATTTAAAAACGTTAAAAATATGTCAAAAAATGTCAATAACAAACCTGCACTAAATAAAAAACCATTAATTTTAATGCTTGTTTAAATGTAAACACATTTATATTTCCTTTACATAATTATAAATGAATAACTGGTTATTGGTTATATATTGGTTACATATATTATATAAAAATAGTGAACTGATGTTCCAGGTGACATGCCATGAAATAGTTTAACACGTATACGCATAATTACAAAATATTAAGTAAATAGTAAAAAAAATCACATTCTACTTTATTGCAAACATAATAAAAACAAAAGCAAGAAGAAGAAAAAGACAGACATTCCCATATACTTACTACATTCTATATATACAAGTGTGTACATAGACTATGTACCCATAAACTCAAATCATATCAAATCAAATCAAATTTGGGCGACCAAATAAAACACTTGACAAACTTTTGTCACAATCATTCAGTGTAGGAGGCGGCAAGGACTCTCTACACTTTGGTAAAAAACAAGAAAAAGAAAAAAAAAATAAAACGAAAAGGAATTTTTATCAAAGTCCACTTTGTCCATGGGCGTCGTTTTTATGAAATCGTCAACAACTTTATTTGTTTTCAATCGCAATATTTTTGCAACTTTTTTTACGCCATTGTAACTTGCAGATACTAGAAGTGTCCATGTGTGTGTGTTTGGGGGATCTAAGTGTGAGTGTGTGTATTTGGATAGAAAGTTACTACACAGTGAGAAAAAGTAGACAAGAAAATTGTACTCAATTAAAATTGTTTTAAAACATTTTATGAAGCATTTGTGATAAATGCGGGAAGAAGGTTTAGTGTAAGGTGGGGCAAACACGACAGTGTGGGTAAACCTGATAGTGTGGAGAGCATTAAAAATAAACAAAATGGCAACAGTTGTCAGTTGACAGTTGTCTGTCAGTTTACATTTAGATACTCAAACGAGCAGAAGTATATTTTTACGCTTTTCAATTTAATTTTTGTGAATATTTGATAACACATTTTTGCTTGTTAAATAAAGTGATCGAAAAAAAACGTTAAGTGTGTATGTATAGCATTGATTGGAAATTTCGTATAATTTTTATTTTTTTTAACCCTCCGATTAGTGAGTCGTTCGTTGCCCTTATGCGAGGTACAAGGTCCGCAGGGACCTATTTCTATTTGTATGGAATTTTGTAGGAAAACGAAATTAAATTTAAAATTTTTTTGTTTTGTTTTATTATTATTTACTAATTATAAATGAATAATGAATTTTAGAGAGTATTTTTTTTTTTTTTTAATAATATTAATAATTTTTAATGAGTTTTAAATGAAAAAAGCTTAAAAAACTATTGTTGTGTAGATTTTCCCTCGTCCAATATATTTTGTGTGCAGGTGTAGCATCGATGCATAAGTGCACACATAAGTGTATTGTTACAGGAATAGCAATAGGCCCTTGTTTTCCGCTGCATTCCGTACTCAGAACGGCATAGGCGACATGACGGTCTGTTCGTTCTAGGCGCAAACGACGGTGCAGCTCCTTCTTTCGGTCTTGGTAATATCTAAAAATATGTAGTTATTTTGCTATTGAACATTAGAATTGTTATTTCTTACCTTTACATCAAATACTTTCATTGCGTTCCGTATCCATCGATATGCGGTTATGCGGTTGATCAGCGCTCGTTCCTCTATGTTTGGTGTTGCCAATTGTTTTTCGTTATATATAATAAGTGCAGCTAATGCAGCAATGTCCACCATATTATAAAACATGGCCAGTGGCCAGCGGTTTGTTGATGTTGTGTGCCTAGCATCTGGTCCATTGTATCAACGCCCGATTTGTTCGCCATGTAATCCAAAATAGCAAACGGCTTCTGCTTCTGAGTTTGCATGTCCACATCGCAAGTATAATTTTGTGTGGACAGAAAAATTACCGCTTTGTCCTTCTTGGGCGCATATGAACATAGTGCCATATCGCCTTCGTTGAAGCCGAACAATATGCTGTTGGAACACCCGTGGCACAAATGTCTTATTGGAGCGCACTTTTCCAACATATGCAGTTTTCTTCCTGATCAAAGTACGCGCCAAATCCGAAGATGTGAAAAAATTGTCAGCATAAATGGTGCGGCCTGCATCCAAATATGTCTCCGCAAGTTAAAGTACAACATTCTGCCCTTGATTGAATTCTTGTTTCTGGTCAGGCAATTTCCCAGAGTAGATCATTCCTTTGACAGGATAAAATGATTTCGAGTCGCACAACCACCATATCTTTATACCATACTTGGCAGGCTTCGACTGAATGTATTGTGTGAAGCGGGTGCTGCCTCTATATGGGAATAACTACTCATCAACGGTTAGTGCATCAAGCTGCTGCCAAGTTAGACTGCAACATTTGCCAAATATCATCCAATAGCCACAGTTTTGCTGTCGATTAGTCGCTGCTATCGCGTATTTCTATTGTCAAATCTAAGGCATTGTTTTATGCACACAATACGATCAGATGATATTGCAGCTTTGTATATCGGACTAAGCGTTGGGCCCTATAACTCTGTAAGAGGTTCACTATTCGATTTAGTGAGTCCAGCATACAAAATAATAGCCAAAAAGGCATCGAACTCTTTCAAAGTGATTGGTTTCCATTCCTTTGTCTTCGTTGGATTTGCCAAATTCCATGCAGCTGTCACTTCCCTGCCTTTGGATTTGATTCGCGTATTATGATGTACGCCATGTCTTCGGTGATGAGCGAGCCCAATATGGTAAAGGGATCATATGTGGTTCAAAGAACACGTTTGTGATGTGTTCAAACAACAAAACAATTTAAAAAAAACCAAAAGAAAGTGCATTTATTAATGATTTCTTGAAGTTTCAGTACAAGGTCCCAACGGACCTTTTCACTCGTTCCCGTACTAATCACCTTTAAATCTCAATAAAAACTAAACTAATGGTCGGATCGCCTTGATATTTTTTTTCAACGATTCTAGATAAAATTTCCTTGGAATACATGTGGGGATCGGGTATACTTCTCATAGACCATCAAAGAGTATTTTAAGTTTGAAAATGAAAAAGGTCCCCAGGGACCTTCTCACTAATCGGAGGGTTAATCACGTCGTTATGAAAAATGACAAAGTGAGGCAAACCCGACCTCTAAATGGTGTGACCAACCAGACGTACAGCTCGAGCCAAAAATACGCCATCAAGCTATTTGGACAACAAATCAAATAACTGTGATTAGTTACTTAGCTATTCAATCCAATCATCCTTTATCGACATTCATTATTATATATTTTTAAATAAATATATTCAGTTTTAACATAACATAACATGGTCTTTTAATTTATAATCGAAAAACCATTAAATTTTGATTACATGGGTGCAAAATCAGCAAAAAAATAGGCGGCCGGGTTTACCCCGAAAATGACGATAATTGACTCTTTTGAAAAATTGCCATATCTCAAAAATTAAAAATGGTCGCAAGAAATCAGCAGTTCTAGAAAGTTGCGGCAAAGCGTTAGCTTCAATTTGGTATATCGAACGAGTTCATACCATGTAAAATAAGCATTTTATAGCCAAAACCAATTACTAGGTCGGATTTGCCCTACCTCACCCAACCTATTTCAAGAACAACTCAAACTCACTTTAAGGGATTCATTCACATTATGAGCCGATTTTTATTTCAAAATAGTAACTGTACATTAAATTATCGGGTTAGTTTATCTAGAATTCCATAACTTGAGAACAAAGCGTCCGAGTCGCATTCTAGGTACAGTACAGTAAAGTGCGCTTAAACTAATAATGACACAAGATAATAATTTTATACAATAATAATCTCTTTATACTCAGTGTAGAAGCATAATTCAATATACATCCAAACTTTGCCACATAATTAATTTTATTTAAAAATTATGGGTTTAATTCATTTGCATTTTCATCACTTTACTAAAATCTAGGTTAGCAGTTGAGTGTTACATATATTTATTTTAGAAATTTTGTATTTAATGCAATAAAATTGCATAAATTTTTGCAACAAATGAAACCATTACTAAAATTAGAATATTAACAAATAAAAATTATTTTTAATTATAAATTTCAATATTGTGGCTTGATTACAAAGTGATTCTAAGTATGTCAAGAACAAAATGCAAACGGATTCGAATTTCAAAAATTTAACTTTATAGCAAATTTCAGTCAACGTAGAATTTTATATCAAAGTTTCTAAAAAACATATATTTAATATTTTTTTAATTCCAATTTTATGGCAATTTGTGAAAATGTAAATATTTGGAAACTTTATTGGCTGAACCGCGCAACAAAAACAAAATTTGTGTTTTCAATCAATTCCTAAAGGTTCCAGATGAATAAGAACACAAAAAACTGTCCGAAATATTTTTTAAAAAGGAATGATGTGGATTGATTCTCTACTCACTCTTTATAAGCTACAAAATATTTTTCAATCATTTTTTTTAGTTTAAGTTTTGAAAAATGATTTTTTTAAAAAAAAATTTTTTTAACTTTAATTTTTTTTTTTTAATAAAAAGAAATTCTTAATATGTTTTATAAGAAAACATAAAATTTTTATTTGTTTTTTTAAATATGTTAATTACCATTATAAATCGTCGTATCCCTTTATTATAAATGTAAATATGAATCTACCCAATACGTTGCAACAATGATAAAAAAAAAAAATATGTTTAATTTTTTTTTATTTTAAGAGACTTCAATATTTTTTTTTTCAATATTTCATAGAATACATGCTCGGTGCTTATATAATAAAAATACTACAATTGTTCCCAAAAATCCTTTTATATTGAAAAAAATCTGATAAGTTTCATTTCCAATAAACTGATACAATTATCCACTTTGTTTCCTTCATTAATAATCTAAATCCCACAAATTTGTTATGTAGATTCATGTGCATCTAATAAGCAAAGAAATGTTGACTTTTTTCAAAACATTCCTTATCGTCATTAACCATTTTTTGAAGGTACTTATAGTATGAAAATATTCACTCTTTTCTATCGGATACGTTCCAATATTTCGTTTGACTTGCAGTAAGATAATAAGGTAAGAGATTGAGATTTTGAGACAGACAATTGAAATCTTAAAAATCCAAAGATTTTAAATCTTATTAACGAGTCTCAATTCGAGCCACTATTGTTTATATTTTTTAAGACAATATACATATATACAATATTAATAATAAAGATGGCGTACGTTAAAGTCGGGCGCGGACGACTGTGGGATACCCTGTACCGCTGCTTGCAATAAATTCCGGTAAATTGCTTAAGAACACCAAAAGACATTTGATTGCCAAATTAGATTACGATACCTTCATAAACAACCAAAAACAGACGAATTTTTAATCAACAACTTTTTTTCGACCGATCGGCCCTATGGGAGCTATATGATATAGTCAACCGATTTTGATCAAATTTGGTACAGTGTTGAAGATCTCTAAAAAACTTCCGAATGCCAAATTTGGTTACGATATCTTTATAAACTTTTTGTTTTTTTCGAGGTCCTCTGAAACACCTCTGTACCATACGGTACAGGGTATAAAAACCGTCAAATTCCAAAACTGCTGAATAAATGGAATTTTGGATTTGGAGGGGCGACTGTGTTTTCTATATACTTTTGCGGTCGCCGAATACGAATCCAAGGTTGAAAAAACTCCCCTAACATAATCTTCAAAATACCTCGTTGTTTTTGAGGCTTTATCGCAACCCTGACGTGCTGGGTATTTTTGGAAACCGAAAATCGTTTTTTTTTTGTAATCGTCCAATTTTCCAAGGGAATCATAACTCTTACAACATAAAACTTTCAAAATTTGCGAGTCCTCATTCAGTGTTTTCTTGCAATCAATTTGTACTACGAAAAATTTTAATTCCATTTTTTTTCTCTCAGTGTAGTAGCTAGTATTTTGGGCTCGGCCTGTTCCGAGGGTTTTTTATTAGTTGAGGCAGCTTGTGTCGAATTGATTTGTTGTTATTGTGCTGTTTGCTGCGGTAGTTGTTGCTGTAGTTGTTCTGGTTGTTGTCCTGGTTGTTGTTGTTGCTGTTGTTGGACAGACAGCTAAGTGGGCAGATAGATGAATGGCTGTCTCGTTTCTGTCGACGGCGTCGTCGTCATCGGATTCGGAGTCCTCATCGCCAACGTTTGCCGCTTAAGCCAAGGCACATGGCGTGTCATCAAAATTGAAAATAAAAGCAACATCTGCGCTGTCAACAAATAAATCAGCAGACAATTTCATTATTTGACAGTAAACGCGATAAACTGTACCAAAATCGAGCCAACGTGACCGACAACAACAACAATGACAACACCAACAATAATCCCTCCATGTCGCGTGGGTGAACGAATGGCTAAGTAAACACAGCTGCCAGCTAGCTGTAGTGGATTGCAGCTCATCGTGAATGGAAGGAACATGGTAGTTGGTTTCCATTAGATGGTAACTGAAGGAGTAGCTAGCTGGCTTGTTGACAGTCCCAAGATTCTTGGCAAGTTTTTTGAAGTTGGCACTGTGCACACAATTAGCAGCTTCCCCTCGACTTGGTTTATTAATTGAGCTGCAAAAGTTGCGTGGAATCTGCGAAAAATAGTAGCCTAAGTTAATGGCGCCACAATTTGAAGTATATGTGTGGGTGCATGCCTGAGCGATGGGACGAGCTAATACAGTGAAATAACTCTAAAAGAAACTAGTTTTTAAAGGGAGTTCGTACATCGAAAAAGTGAAACGGAAATAAAAGTGAAACGCCTTGTTCCATGGTGGTATAGGCAGTGAGTGAATTTGTATAAATAAAAAGTAAGGAGGCGGACCTTTACGCTAAAAAGGGGGCGGAAAAGCCATTCAAGCCCAACTCCCTTCTTTGGCTTCAACAAAAACCACACAAAACAAGAGACCAAAAAATGGAGAAAACAAAAAATATCAGAATATTGGAACGGCATTAATGGCCAAAATTCCAAACAAATTTTGAAATTCGACGCCAAAAGAGCAATCAGTAATCTCACTCTAAACAGGAAAAGTGTAAAGACACTCTCGGGTGCACTAACAGGCCACTTTGCCTGCAATAAACACCTACACAGAATAGGTATATCCGATTCGAATACTTGCAGATTCTGCTGTGATGAGGGAGAGTCTATGGAACAGCTGATCACAAACTGTGAGGCACTAGGCCACAGGAGATACAAAATTTCGGGTGCATACCTACTAGAAGATGAAGACCTTCAAAAGCTCCCTCCGAAAGAGCTGGTTCGCTTCTTCGACATACTAAATGACTCAAGAGAAAGGGGTGCACAATAGATCATGCCTAGCCCCAAAAATTACATTGCATTACATTACATTACAAGGAGACGAGGGGAACGCAGAGATGATGGGTAACAAGCAATATCCAGCTCACTTTAGGATATGGTATCACTAATTCAAAAATCACAGCCACATTCAAGTTGAAAGACCATTGATTTATTCAAAATTTCAGTTAATTTCATAAAATAATTCTTCTCTACTTGAAGTGTTTCCATAAATGATGCGTCACAAAATCAAAATAAGTAATTAGGGGCTCCGCCCCCTGCGTGCTTCGCACTATGCCAACTACTGTACAGTCAGGGGAGACGCTTACAGTCGGAACATTCCAACCATACTCACCTTGTAATTTCCAAAAAGCAAGGTGTGGGTCCAGTCTTATAATATTGTAGTTTCCAAAATGCAAGAGTCACCCGCGAAATTCTATCGAGGAAAAGGGCGGCCCATATCAAGAAACTGATTGATTGACCACTAGATGCACTTTGTGACATAATTTTATGCTCCTAGCTTTGATGGTCTTCGATAAACAGGCAATACGGAAAGACGGACATGGCTTAATCGATTTCTGTTGGGTTCCCGTTTGTTATGATGACATGATGGCTGGCTCTCAATCGCACTTGGAATTACTTAGAATAGAAGAGGAACCAGACATGGCAATTACTTTTTTTGTTGCTGTTGTACTCTGAAAAATATTAAAATTTTCCAATGACCCCTGTCTCTCGGTTTTCCAGAACATTCCGATGAATTGGAACAGAATCGGAATAACGTAGGTACTGAAGGTATGAAGAATCCAGGCGGCGCATGCGTAGAACCTTAGAAATGCTGTCACTCTACTTTTTTTATTATGGTATGCATAATAGGGAATTTAAGAAAACTTTACATTACCAGCTCCATTATCTGAATTATCGGTTTTTTGAGCTCGTGAGGGAAACCCCGCTGCATATATGTGAACACTGAATTTTGATGCCCTGAAATTTAGGACGCTGTTATAATCACCCCCGTATTGTATCTCTCACATTCTACCCCAACAAACTACATAAAGATTTAATAATATTATATATAGAGAACGAAACGCTAGAGACCTGCCCAAAGTTTTCAACAATATGATCATGAAGAAAAAAAATGTTTTTATTCATGTCCCTTCGTCACACCGTTTTTCTGAACACCAATATCTTGGTGATTATAAGAGCTGGCAGAACCAAATTTGACTTTCTGAATCCTTATATGTCTGGTTCATTTTTTTTTTTCTCCACACCCCCTTCCAATCCCAAATAATTAGGCAATATAAATTTTTCCTTGGGGGAGGCTGTGACCACTAATGGAAGCGTCGCAGGTAGCAGGATAGTGATCGCCTCCTAGATTTGGCTTGTAGGAGGGAAATGAAATAACTCCCGCGGACCAAACAGTCGGTAGATGGAAAAGTATCTAAAAAAAAACACCGTTTACTATTTTTTTATTTACTCCGGCATACCGACTTGGCAACCAAGATGCCACGTTGCTGGCTTTCCGCTGTCTAAATCTGCAAAGAATGCTCTCTTAGACCGGAAGCCGCACTCTGAACGAATGATCGAAGCAAGATTTCGCACCAAGGCCAGAAATCTCCCTTGCATACAGTGCTAAGCGCTAACAGAGGTGGCCGATCTCTCCGCTGTGTTATAGGGGACATTATAATATGTGGCCCTATGCTCCTCATGGGAGCCACAGGATTTAATATAAACATTTGAAAATATAAATGTTACAGCTGCAATTTGCACCGATAAAATGGGGAAATTAAAAAAAAAAATAATAATAACAAATTTTTCTAAAAAAATTCTTCCCTTAATACCAAACGTGATTTAAACCGGATCACAAATATTTGACATAATTGCAATAAGAATTTTAGCAGAATGCTAGCCTCAAAATTTTAAGACCGTTCGATACTCAAGTTCGATCGTTTGCAGTTATTATATTAAGGCCGGTAGGCAGTTCCAAGATTCACAACGATCAGAACAGTTTTTGTTACTCCTGGCGCCATCTAGTGAACTTTGGTGGCGCCATCTTATACAAAGCATTAGTAAAATCAAAGAGACAACACTGTTTTTTTTTTTGTTCAGCTACATAAGATTTCGCAACTTTTTTTTTGTATGAAGTTTTTCGCCACATTTTTTATGCCTTTAAAAAAATTAAAAGCTTTTTTTGGGAGAACTCTTCCTAAAAAGATTAAGTTAATTGCAATTAATGCAAATCGCTTCTGAAGCAATCTTCTTCTCTCGAGATCGGAACGCGAAATTTATTCTCAGAGTTGCATTAGAATTGAAAAGTATATCAAGCACATCACTCATTAAGTTTACATAATTTGCTGTTCAGTAGAACTTTTATAAGCCATATAATATCCTTTAACGATGTATAAAAATGTACCTGAGTAGGTTTCACTGCATTTTTTCAATACCTTCGTTTAAAACACTTATCCTTATTTTTATGTTGTTCTATATAATGAATTTTTAACAAAATATAGTCATAAATTCCTTGCCTTTTGCGCTTCAAAAGAAGCTCGACTGTTTATGGAAATATGTGTGTCGTGCAGTGAAAACTTGGGCCCATATTCTCGATGCAAAAACCACAGCAAATGAAAGCAATGGTTGCCTGGGATTGAGTCAAAGTCATGGCAAGGGTATCTTGGGTGACAGAGGTGTGCATGGAAGACGTTGTAACCAGCAAAAGGGGCAAATGGTAAAAGGCATATGGCATAGTTAAAATGTTCAAATAAAATTTCATTAAATACACCAACACCCCGACACGCAAGTGCACGCAATTATGGTAAGATAGTTAAGTTTTTGATTGTGGGAATCACGCATGAGCACACCACACATGGTCTACAAGGATACTCTGAATACTCTCTGGTTACTTTGTTCAGATATACACACACACACACATACAGACACAAAAACACCAAAAAGTTCAACTCGTGCACTTGAAGATACAGAGAATTTCGTTTGCGTTGTGGGTTTTAGTTTAACAATTGCCTCAATTTATGTCGCAAAACTTTTCAAGCATTGTCTTTGGAGTGTGTGTGTGTGTGTGTGTGTGTGTGAGAGAGTATCTGTGTGCGAGTGCGTGCGTGTGTGTGTGTGTGTGTGGCAACCCACAGTCAACTATGCGTGTAATAAATTTCAATGCCTTGTCGTTTAATTAATGATAACAAATGGGGTGGAGCTACAGACGCGTAAGCAGACGCCTTGAAGACCCCCTTTCGAAATGAATGTCTACGGCCTACATTATGCCGTTTCAATTACATTCATTGATAAAGAGTGTGAGTCGATAGCAACACACACTCATTCATTCATTCACTCACTCACTCACTCACTGACTCACTCGCTCATTCATTCATTCTCTCACACAAATGTGTCGTTAATTCAATTTAACAAATATTGACATATGCTAATTCATATAAATGTTTGTTGAGCCCGCTTCTTCCTTGGTATGACAAGGAAAAAGATTGGAGTGGTGCGGAGCACTGATACGAGTGCGGATGGAAGGGGCACGACATTTGCGGCAATGGCGTCAGTGATAATTGATTGTAAAATTGGCAATGAGCTGAATTAAAACGCAATTATTTGCAGCAGGCATTAAGCCATGTCAGTAAGTAAGGCATTTTCGCATTACTATAAAGCATATTACAATTGGTAAAACGATAACTGCCATATATATACCATACCATATACTTTACATGTAGGTATATATATACTCTTCTACCTACAATATTCTTTATGACGACAGACTAGTTCGCGACATAAGTATCGCAAGTTCGATTTTCTATGCGACTAGTCCTATACCTACACCTATTGATACTCTATCGAATATGGCTTTAATGCTTTTTCAAGTATCGATATATTCTCCCAACTACATACGGCTTAAGAATCTTAACTTCCTTTTTCTATGGCATTAGTCCTTTCTACTTTCTACTACTTTCTACTTGTGATTGACTGCGTGTGTACGAGGGCTGCTTTTAACCCTCTAGTACCCATGAACCCATGGAATTTGATATTTTTTTAGGGTTCCCCAATAAATATACTTGATTTAAGTTTTTTAATAAATTTGGGGAATCCTATAAAAAGCTGTCTTGGGACAAGAAGCCAAAAATAAAATCATTTAGTACGTTGTGTGCTGGACATTTTATTTGCGCTCCTGTTGGTAAAAATGCTCTGATAGGATATGGAAAGTTATCGCAAACATAAATTGTCATCGCATTTTGATGCTGTAATTGAAAAAATCTTCGAATCGTTGGATTTCGATGTTGATACGGATGGCTAAACAAGCAGATGAAGAACGGGACGAGAAAGATTTAGTTTATTGATGATTCGCTTGTCATGTCCGCATCTGCACTGGCTTTTGACATTTTTCAAAATTCTAATCAAAATTGTGTTTCGGTACTATCCCCATCATCTTTAAACAAACTCTTTCACAAAACGAACAAGAAAATAATTTTTTTACTCAAAAACAAAAAAAAATAGGTATCTAGAGGGTTAACAGATCCGGAATTTGGAAGTTTTCTTTTTGATAAATTCTCAAGTATTTAATTACCTTGGGTCATTTACTCTATCAAAACTTGTCGTACAATATATAACAACGAACTAGTTTGCATCACACAAATCGTTATCCTCCAGGCTTTCGATGACCTTGAATACTGCAATTCGGGCTTTATAGACATGCAACAAAGTAACGGTCTTCTTTGCAAGGTAAACAGGCTGCAACCATATCATAATTTCTCTCTCCTTAGGTCCTACCTGGGAAGTGCGAGTTTTCAAGGTCAAGATACGGGACACCTATTCTGCCCTTGGCCGAGTGAAAGCTTTAGTCTCGCAAGGCAGCGTTCTTGGTCGGCTGCTCTCCTCGCTTTACAATGCCGATCTACCCATTCCTGACGATGATCACATGGACAACTCTGCCTTGAGGCGGCTGACGGCCTCCAAAGATACCTCGATACGCTGCATGATTGGTACAGTAGATGGAAGTGAAAGGTCAGTCTAGGGAAGACGAGCAACCCGTGCTTCACCCTAAATAGGACGATCACCCCACCCATACAGCTAGAGGGAGTGATCCTGGAGCAGCCAAATTAAGTAAAATACCTTGGCATCGCACTGGATAGGCGACTATTTTTAGGCCACACCTGTAAGCTACTCGGTGGCTGCTAAACACAAAGATCACGCTGCCACTTGAAGTAAAGAGAGCAGTGTTCGCCAAGTGTGACAACCCAGTCTAGAAGCTGCAGATTTGGTTGTTTCGCATTAAAGACAAGCTGTAAACGTATCCAGGTACTGCAGAATCGTATCTTAAGGCAAATAACTCATTTCTCCTGATACATGCACAACTTGTCCCTGCACTGCAGTCACACTAGCAGATACAGTGACGGACTCAGGAGTCATCGCAATCAACTTGCAAGGAGATTACTCCCAATTTTCGACAAGACCTTTGATTGATTAATCGTGACTAGTCCACGACTTACGAATTGCAAATTCCTTTTTGTATGGAACTAGTCTTATGCTTGTGCGTCTGCTCCTTCTTAATATTTTCAAAAAGCACTAACAAATATGTGGATACTCAATTTAATTATGAAGGGGGTTACCTATATTCTAATTCACTTTTGAAGATTAAAAAAATAGTTACAAAATATGTTTGGTAGCTTTGTTTTTTGCGCCTTAGAAGATACAATTTTGGGTGCTCCGAATTTCACTAAATCAAAACTAATAAATTTTATTCGTTTTCTTTTTTTCCAATTTCATATTTCCCTTAGTCTTTTCGATAAATTGCTCGAAACAGCAGAGCGACTGAAAAGTAATGTGAGTAAAACTTAAAGAGAGCCATTTTATTTATTTTTTTGCAAATTTTCTAAAATTAAAAAATAATAAAATTGCATATACTTGTATGCAGGGTCGTAGACAGAAAATCCGGGCCCGGGGGTAAATGGCCGCTCTATTACACCTTTAGGTTGAATCACGATAGTACGACAGTAATTACACCGGGCCCCTGAGAAAACTCCGGGCCCGGGGGAAATCCCTCACCTTTCCACCCCCCTTTCGACGGGCCTGCTTATATGCATAGGCAGGCGATAGGAACTAGACCAGTCCTTTTAGAAAAGGGACTGACAATTCGCCACTTACGTGCTAGTTGGTGGTACTGAAGCTAAATAACTAATATACGAATATATTACTGTCTAACCAAAAATTGCCTTCCTTCTATGGCTTCTAATTTTTGGCAGTTTGACTCTTTAGCTGCCATATGAAATATAGTTAGTTGGAAATATTTGACTTTATTTGAAAATACAGCAACTGCTGACATATTGAAATATTAATAAAGAATATTAAAGCCAAAAAAAACGACAACATGGTCGAAATAATGCATTTGAAAAGCTTCGATTTATTGCATCTGCTTTGATGTGATTTTAGCGTGAAAACAACTTTGTTTCAAAAAAAAAAAATAAAACAAATATACATTAATAAAATAACATTAAAAAATAATATCGAATAACCTGGCAAGTCACGCAAAAGCAATAAAAACTAATATGACTGAAAATCATGAAAACTGTTTATATATCAATAAATGCATTCAATGAAAGTTTAGCACATATATGTATATTAAAAAAAAAAAAAACAGTAGGTCACAAAGCCAATAATTATAATACTCGTTGACCTGAGGAATAGCTACGGTCAACAAGTACCGAATATACATTATATATAGTACACTTAACAAAAAAGTTTAGTAAAAATTATGAGTTTACATTTAAAGCTACATTCAAATACTGCAGACTCCAGTCATTTTTAATTACTATTAAAAATTATTTATTTTTAATTAAATAACCAGCTTAACATTTGCTAAAGGTTTATTACAACATTGATTAATAGACAATTGACCTTATTAAAATAGTGTTTATCAATTAATTTGTTAACAGCTAATAACAGCTTTTTAAAGCTACCACCGACCATCGAGTTGCAAAGCGAGTACGCTACGGCTATAAACTGTAGGTCCCTGTTATTAATAGAGATCCCCATGCATCGCCCAGGGGCGACTGACAAAATAGTCAGTCAAGGGAAATTATTATTATATCCGTCTCATAGTCCTTAAGTCCAAAGGGTTTCGGATACTATAAATAGAGAAACAAAATTTGGTATGTTTTTGAAATTAGTCAGCAGCCACTACAAGTGCATCCTAAAATTTTTGGCACTTCTCTGAAAAACACGAATAACGCAGAGTCCACAGTTTTCGAGCTTTTCAGGAAGTCGCTAATCCACTCTGTAGCGTTTGAGAATGAAGCATCTGATGGGATTCAGCAATACATCCATCCGCTGGAGAGCTGGTTCGCAGTTAGAATATTACCAGGAACAGATCCGATTAGCAGGCCGTGCTTTACACTCCCAGTAAAAAGAAGACACCTGCAGTATGGCAGCCAACTCCATAGGATAACCCCGCATTGACTTAAATTTAGAGGCCACATAGACAGCATGCTAAAAAGGTGCCGGATAAAAATGGCAAAAATATACTGGCTTATAAATAAACGTATTACACTCCCACTACATTGCAAAACAGTGTTGTATAACACTATTTTGTTACCTATGCCATCGAGATCTGGAAGTTGGCGTCTCGCACAAGTCGCTTATGTTTCTAGACTTTCCAAAATAATTCAAGCTTGCACCACGACCTCAGGCTGGAGACAGTTGATCTCGAAATCAACAAACATGTCAGTCGATATAATAAACGGCTTTGGCTGAAAAGATGATCACACAAAAACTTACTCCAACATTAATCAAAGAAGACAACCCTAGCCTTAAGACAGCTTAAAGTAACCCGTTACGGATGTTCCATCCACTTGGGCTGGATTGGCGATTGGGATAACAATACATTAATTGCATTTTTGAATAATTGCACAATAAAAAAAAAAAACTTTTCAACATCTAACCGAGTCAAAAAAATTGTATTAAATAATTAATATTTAACTCAACTATTCAACTTTCTATAACGATAAAATAAATGACACCATAATAAAATACATGAAGAGGCAAAGATTAAAATGGGCCGGCCATGTTACACTATTGCCCGAAGATAGGCCACAAAAGAAAATTTTTACGATTAGTTTACCAGGTAACAGTAGAAGAGTTCGACCACCTAAGAGATGGATAGACGGAATACAGGAAGATCTACGAAGAATTGGAATCACTAATTGGAAAGACAGAGCAAGAGATAGAGAAGAGTGGAATGCTGTTATACGACAGTCTTAGGTTCTACACGGACTGTCAACGCTCTGGAAGAATATCCCCTCTTTAATTATTGACTTCTCCAGTTTACAAGCTAATATTACCAAATTTAAAGATATAAGTTGTAAATAAATGAGTTTAAAGCTATTTCTATGAAATAACTTCTACTGAAAATCTATAGAGACCGTCTGCCAGACCGGTTTACTTACAAACAACCAAAAATTGTATTAAGTTCTCATACAGTAGCTCACTAATACCGCAAATTATTGATTGAAATTGTATAAAAAAGTTTGGCTTCTTTTTTTTTTTTTTGAAGAAAAGCAAACACGCTTAAGAGAGTTCAAGAGTTCAAACATGTCTACAACACCAAAGCAACTTATCAAAAACCCAATTTAAACACATATTTACGTAAATATTTCATGTTTCATTCAATGTAATGTCAAACTTATGCGAGACTGTTTCATCCAACAATCTTTTGGGTATTAGTATTTGTGGACTAGGTTCATATGTCATCAAATTTTATGTAGTTGCCAAAATGTGTGCGCTGGCTGGACTTGCTTAGTTCACCAGAAAAACTTTTGTTATTGCATTGTGCGTACCACAAGATTCAGGCTCAAGCTATAACAAGGTTTGGCACACAAAATTTTTCAAGGCAGGATAGGACAGGAGGACAATCAATAGCCTGCCGTGCCGACGAGAGTGCTGTGTGGAGGGCTCAGTCTACTGCCTGATGCTGCCTGCTGCTGCCTGCTGCCTTATCCATCTTGCCAGTTGTCGCTTTTTGGAAAAGTCTTTGGCCAACAAAATGTCAATCGCATCTGAAGTTGATGGCCAGCACATAATGACAGACTAATGACAATAATCGCCTCACTTTTTGCCTAGCGCATAGCATACACATACAAGCTCATAGATACACGCACACACAACAGTAGCGGGTGCAGAGGGAGAGTTCTGGGGCGATCCTAAGCCTCACAAACTCCACAAATTGAACCTGGAGATAAGCCATATATATCTGGAGGGTGGCTGCTCGATCTAGTTGTAAGCGTTTGCAGATCCTCTAAAATAGGTCCTTGTCAAGCTTTAATGGATTTAAGGAGCTCTACCTTTTGTCATGATCTGAGGCTGAAGATTGTTGAACTTTATATTTACAACTAAATTAGTCAATATGAAGAACGTCTTTTACGTCATCGGAACATATTGGCGAAGGGCCCCATCGAGGTCAATCCCAATAAGAAGGTTGAACAGGAGGTTCTTTAGGGACCAAAAATCATACTTGGAGATATGCCATACAGATATGGGGTGTGGTTACTCTGTCCAGGCGATCATGTATGCTTGTGATGTATTACTATATGTGACAAATACCTGAGGAACTCCACCTTGCATCACGATCTGAGGCTGGAGTACTTAGTACATACTACAAATTCACAGGTATACTTGTCATTACAATAAGCATCTTCTACGTCATCAGAACAGATTGGTCAATGATGTCATCGACGAAATTCGCAATAAGACGGTAAAAAGGTGGTTCTTTACAGACCAGAAATTATACTTGGACAAACGCCATACAGATTTGGGGAGTGGCTGATCGGCCTACCCAAGTACGTTAACGGTCTAAGCCAAGGATTTTCTACTGGTACATGAGAAAGTTCCCCTTCCATTAGGATCTAGAGCTGAAGAACGTTGAACTACAAATTAACAAGCACATAAGTTCTTACATTGAACACCTTCTACATCATCAGAATAGATTGGCGAAGAGTCTCACCAATGCCAACACCATAAAAACATCAAAATGGAGGTTCAGAAAATAAAGTGGCCTGACTTCGCGATTTAATATGAAAGTATTTTTGTTGACCTGTTACCTGTTTAGAAAAGACTCTACTATGAACCCTATATATTCCCTTCTGGAGAAACCAGTTTTAAGCTTAATTACTCTGCATTACTCTTCATCGCACCTCGATCCCCCCCTTTATTTATCAGCTTCAGCTTTAACCCCAGTCCAGACGATGGGGTACTTTTTTCGAGTGATTCAGCCAAATGGTTTTGATGTAGATTCTCACACTTGGCAGAAGCAGGATTTCTTAAGTCGATTCTGCTTCAGACGTCCGGAATCTTTTCCAATTTCTTTCACCTTATTCCCCAGTCATTCTAGAACCTTATATGATATTTGAGAACCCCCTCAAAATTTTCTTTCGCATACGCCGCTGACATTCATACACACATAAAGCTTTATAAGCAGTTGCAAAATTTATGGCCAAGGGCAATGGCAGCGACAACAACAACAATGAGTTTGTCCAACAAACAGCCCGATTGAGGCTCAGCTCAGCGGGACATTCGATTTATAAATGAGCCGAGCATTGTGCTTATATGAAAAATATGTTAAATTAATGTGCCATAAAGCAAATGCGTCAACCATTTGGCCATTAACAAGGCTTAAGGATAAACTTAAAGCCCTGCTGCTGCTGCTGCATGTATTCCTTTCCAACACTGTCTTTTACATGCTCAAGGTCAGCTGGGAGTAAGTCAGCTTGTGGGCGCAGCTGGCACTTGCACTTTATTAAATTTAAAATCAACTTCTGTTTTGCGCAATTCATGTTCATATTTCTGCATGTGCATGCTGTCATACAAACAGACATACACTCAGATACAAAAACATACACACAGATACACAGATACAATGACACACGTGCCAGCTGAGCGGATATGCGGCGTGCGCCATTATTGCGCCATTAAATTTGTAAGTCAAGCATTTTAATATTTGGGGCAAACAATGCCAAACGAACCTACTATGCAGCACACACACGCACACACTCACACAAGCACAGTCTCACAGATACGCCAACAGACTCACACACACACTCACATATGCTAACATACTGAAGAGCACGCGAGTCGAGCTAGAGTCATGCAAGAAGCGAGCGCGTGTTTTTGTTATAACAACAGAGCAGCAGCAGCAGCAGCAGGAGAGAGGAGAGAGCGAGCAACTAAAGCTAAGCACGCAGGGTTGCTGCGGGGTAACCAGTGTTGGGTAGCAGCAAAGATATGCAATTTCGCATATGTACTTATATCCCAGCGACATGAAAAGGATCAATTGTGGCAAAACGAATTGCATACGAATGTGGAGCGCTGAGCTGAGGCCATGCACTATGGAAAACTTTAAAACTTAAATTGGCAAAATTTTTGCAACTAAAGAAAGGCGTTTAGCGTTTTTTAAGCCCCCCATTAAATGCGAAAAAAACCTTTGTGGGTGAATATATTCGCAGCATTATAAGAATTTTTTTTGAGCCCAAAGGCTTAATTACGGACTGCTTTGTATTTTCACACTTTATGAGTAACTTTATAAAATTGGTCGATCGAGAGCTGACTACGAACCAGTGCGAAATTTTTGGAATTATTTTAAACACATTTTTAAGTCCCTTTCCTATAGAGTGGAAATATGAATCAAATCGATTTGGTGCAAACATTCCATTATCAGGCGAATTTTTGTTATTCAGCGATTGAAAACAATGGCACAGCTGCATTAACAAAATTTGGAAAAGGACTTTCTATAACCAGACCTGTTTATCTTGACTTTCTGATATTGGTGGAGATCAAAAACATCGTGATTTTACAAAATTTAATACTGGTTAAAAACTGTTTCGTGCTATGAATTTTCAATATAAACTCAAAAAATCTAAAAATACACATATTTGGACCTGGAGATATTTCGGATTTTCTTTGAAAAACTTTATTTACTAAAGGCCTATACGCATAATGAAAAATTTCGCACGGGATTTCTGACATAACCTCTAAAAACCCCAACTCAATACTTCTATATTATTACGATTCAAAAAAGTTATAAAATTGTCCATAGTACACTGACGCCCTGTTGCTTAAAATAACTCAATACAATTAATTTTTTTTTAATTTTCTAACACTTTATACTACTATATTATTACGATTCAAAAAAGTTATAAAATTGTCCATAGTACGCTGACGCCCAGTTGCTAAAGGACTCTATGAGGAAGTAGCATTGCTAGGGACGTACGTTCAGGCGGACGCAGCTCACTCGAAGCAAAACGACAAAGTAATCCGGGATTTGCATTTTATCGGAATGTGGCTATACTGATGCTGCTGCTGCTTCTGTTACTCCTACTACATCTATTGCTGCCACTGGAGACAAGTCACACAGACACAAAGTCACTCTCACACACACACAGATACTCACTCACACAAATACACACACTCACACTTCAGCAAAGGCGCGCGCTCTTTTCCGTAAGTCAGTCATTTGCATGCGTCGCATATTTGTCGTTACAACAGCCAACTGTTTGTTATGCAATTGTAGTCGGGAGTTTTAGTCGCTAGTGTGTGAGTGTATCTGTGTGTGTGTATCTGTGAGCGTAACTATATGTGTGTTAGTGGGCTTGTGTGTGCCTTTTTTTCTGTTTGTTTGCTTGCGTGTTTGTTTACCAACATCGTCGACATCAAGTTAGAAGCAGTGCATTGTGGTCATGGAGGGACGTATGGGTAGGGATTTCAAGGCAACGGCAGCTTATTCATATTACATAAACTAACTGCGCGCGTCTTGCGTAACGAATTGAAAATGCAGCTAAAACAACAGCAACAGCAACTGGAAGAGCATCAAAAAACCACACAGACAAAGCCCACAAACATACTGGCCAAGTTCTTTTGTGTGCTGAGAGTAGCAACCAAAAAGTCAACTAGGTCGCCATTTGGCACTTTAGTATAATAACAAAAAACGGATTGAAATCGCTTGAGACTGAAAAACATTATTATGAGACACTCTTTAACTGAAGTAAAATAAACAGAATTACGAGGATGGTCCGATAAGTACTTAGCCTACAAAAGAAAAACGAAAGTTTTGGATTCGCTTCCGCACGCGGTCAAAACAAAACTACGAGTGCGATGCGGCTGAAATGTCGACAGTAGCCGTCTACGAGAACTATACGATAGTAAATTTCTCTGGCGATAGTAGCGCCATCGGGCGCTGAGGCTAAGTACTTATCGGACCACCCTCGTAGATATTTTGCGAGTAATAAATTTTTGAAAAAAAATCTCTTCGCTTTTCTTTAATACTAGGGGCCTTCTCCTCCAGCTAACTACACTTCCCTGTCCTGATTAGTACACTTCTGCTTCATATACTCCTACTCCTTTTCTCACTCACTATACTCCGTCTCCCGCACACTACACACCTTCTCCAGCTCACTCGGCTCATCAAAAAACTTCTTACCAAATATATACCATAATACTAGGGGCCTCCTCCTCCTGTCCACTACATTTGCCAAACCCCATCCCGCGTTCGGTATTCAGTGAACACCACTAGAAGGCAAGTACAATGGCGTCTGGATATGTTTAAATATTAAAACACCTCAAGATTTCAGTGGTATCTCAAAAATTCAAAGAACATTTGTATTTTAGTCGTAAATAGGGCATTGCAGATATTGTACTGTTCCAATATTCGCTTGCTGGCTATAATCAGCAAAGGAAATGGGAGCCACCATTTCGGAATAATATTCACATTTTTAACTTTAATGAATTAAGAAGTGCATTGAAATACTCAATGTCTTTACGAGAAGTAGCAATCAATCAATCATTACTTTTACGGACAAATGACTCGATGCGTATTTTACATTTTTGTGTTCGACTGAAAAATTGGGTACGGAGACGTTGAGGGAGTCTCTAATCAATTATAGTTGTTGCAGTTTATAGGTAGCACCAACTGTTCACAGAAATTGTGGAGAACGAATGCCTTGCTAGAAAGCTGTCGCTCCATTATTATGGGAATTCGAGCATACGGAAGATCTGCGCTAAATCATCCCAAACACCTTTTGAAGTAGCTGCTAGTGTCCATTTGCAAAGACCTGGCTAGACGTGTTAAAGACCCCGGCTATTTTGTTATACGATCTGAAAACAAAGCATCATTTTTCAAATATTACATTAAAGCATTACCTTGCTCAAAAATGGCTTGAGAGACCAAATTCAGAGTGAATCCATGCTTATCCTTTTTGAAAAAGAAGGCTTACGTGACGGACCAACTTCAAAATGACGACTTGGATCCAGCAGACCAGTTTCTACTTGCAAAAGATATACCCTTCCTTAAAGAATTTCACTATGGGAGCCGTCAACGAAGTTCTCATGCGTTCCGCAGACTCTTTTTGTATCCCATCAATTTCAAAGACAACAAAAATCCAGTCCTACTACACTTTAATGTAAAGAAACTGATGGAAAGGGAACTCTTCATTCATTAATAATTAGCTGACCAAAAATATTTTTGAATGCTAACTTCAGTAGACAGGCCTGCCCAAGGCATACATGAACACTTGATTAATGACCCTACACACTCTGTGACAATCTTACTGTGGATCATCATTTGGATTCCTGTCCCAAAAGCATAAGAGCTACCTTCATCGAATCTCACAACCCATCCGAATTATTAGAAACACTCTCAGAATGTAAAACTTTGAAATAAAAAGAAACAAACAAAATTAGATATTTGAGAACTTAGTAGCCCAAAAATTGTGAGTCGTAGGCCCCTGTAACTAGTGCTTGACAATCTAGTATTAAGTTTAGTATTAAATATTAGATTTATTTTCATACTTTTTGAAAAGACCCTTACTAATTAAGTTAAGTTACAAATAGACTCAGTGGCGGATCCACGGGGGGCATGTTTTTCGGTCCGCACCCTCTCCCACAAAGTTGGAAAAATGGGTGGACAGTTTTTTGCGACCTCTGATACATAAACACTTCGAAGTGAAAAACCTTCCTATGACCAATTCCTGGATCCGTCCCTGAATAGACTTAATTAAACCATTGCTAAAAATAAGACTTCATTTCGACAAGCCTTTTGATTTGAAGTCTTAAAAACTATTCACAACAAGGGCGCTCCATTCAGTATTTTGAAATCAGACGGACATAGAATCATGTCTCAATCGATACCTTACTAATCATTATATTATAAAGATCTGTAACACCTTCTCCTGCCGCATGGGTACAGGATATATTGTATATTTTACTATGGGCCCCTTGACACAGCTTTCATACTGCAGTGACATGACGTTGGCAGCGCTGCTTTTGTTTGTCGCTTAATATTTGAATTGTTGACATTTGTAATAAAATTTTTAGCCAACGTTTTGTTGTTAGTTGTTGTTGTTAGTTGCCATAAAGAAAATAGGCTGACAAGCGACAGCGCAGTTATAGCTTCGATATTGGCAGCAGCTTGCGCATATGTGGCGTATGAGAAATATTTTCAAACACAAATACATTTGGCCATGTTTAGTTGCATATACATACAAGCATATATTATACTAGAGAAGAAGCCAGTAAGTATATGCCACGTTGAAACTACATACCACACAAAATGTGCGATTTGCCAACTACGTGATGCTTTGTTGGTGTTGGCTAAAGTTTTCCAAAAAGCAGCAACAAAAACAACAATGGTGTCGTAACCCAACCAACTGAAAAACATGCACACACTAACAAACTGCACACACACTGCCACTGTGTGCTAGTTTTGATACTCTATAAATTTGGGTTCAAGCGTATTATAGAGTTGTGCACGCAAAATGAGGCGTGGCAGACCATAAGTTCTCTCTAAGAGCCAAGCGTGCTTTTATTAGTGATCTTCCATAAATATCTTCCATGATATCTCCATTAACATCTGAAAATGTACCTATTCGTCTGCCACATATGCCATAGCATTATTGACAGAAATTGTCAAACTATAAGCCACATATTTATAGGGTTCTAAAGGAATAATCTAGAGCATATTCCACGGAATTCTCTAGAGGATATTCTACGGAATTCTCTAAAGGATATTCCACGTAATTCTCTGCTCATTTTTCTGATATTGACATTTGCTCAGTTTAGAAAGGTAAGAGTAAGTCCGGTTGGTATAAGGCAAGAGCATTTAATCATATAATCAGTGCATATAATAGTAATATAGAGTGAACTAATTGGAAGGTTAACCATATCTCTGAATTCCAACAAAGCTAGGAATTTTACCCCAAACAAACCCAAAGAGCTGAAATTTTTTTTTTAACCCATATTAAAAATATTGTTAAACAAAATTTGCATCCTCAGAATCCAAATGCTTATCGTATCTCGTTCAATTGACCCATGTGCGTTCGGCCGTCCGTTTGTCTCAATATACAACTAGAACTCAGAGATGAATGGATCTATAGAAATTTGGATAACAAAAATCCATATGCAGCTGACGTTTGTCGAAAGATGTCGCTGTCTTAGCCTGTTCGCCCATAAAAGGTATTTGCGGCTTACATCCACCAGTTCAAAATTAAATACCCTGTTACATGGAACTGTATCAGAATCTCTGGATATACTATCCAACATATTGGAATCAGTAATACTGACCTTAGGGCAATATACGAACATCAACATAGATAAGAAATACAAAGATGAGATATGTATATACAGCCAGGACGCGATAATTGTGGTGTCTGGATTAAATTAAACTGCAAATGTGAATTATCTAGAGAGGCAAATTGAATTATCTAGAATAATGGAATAAATTCCAGCTGAAATGGACATACAAATATGTATGTTGGCAAGGAAATAGCTAATAAGTTAGCGAAAAACAATGGTGGGAAAAGGTTAAAAGCATCTGGATCCTTCTGTCGCATTGGCAGACACACCACCAAACAGCTACTACGGGATAAGATGAGATCCAGACGAAATCCGACGAATCCTACGCCTTTCCTATAAATAGGTTAAACAAAATCTCCCAACTATGCAAAAACTACTTTAGAGCTGGGACACTTCATAATCAAGTTACTTTTGTCTTTTCTTACAAAGCTAGTTGTAATTTTGCCTCATAGCTCTCTTAGCGCTTTTATAGATCAAACTTTCAGTGTCGTATGTTTTAAGAACTTTTAATTTCCTCTCTTCCAAACATTTTCCTCTATCTTATATCCCTCTTTCTATCTTTTGTCATATTATCTCAATTCTTCGCGCAAACTTGACCAATTCTAAAATGTAAATATGTGTTGTTACTGCTGGCGCCATCTAGCGTAAATGGCTGGCGCCATCTAGCTGTCAATTGCCCAAAAATGAGCAAAACACATCTTTTAGCGCACAAAATAAGTTGCAGTTTTTTCTATCAGGGCTTTGTGCGTTGCTGCGTACTGGCCTATATACATATATATACATATATATGTTCCTTTAACTCCTATTTGGAGCATAGGGCGTCAACTACTCCTCTTCGCCAGCGGACCCGGTTTTGTGCAAGGACTCTGAGTTCACTCCATGATAGATTCCAAAATTTCATTTCGGCCTCTGTTGAGCGTCGCCAGGTGATACGTGGTCTACCAATGCTGCGACCTGTTTGCTGGAAAGGATTCCATCGCAACGTCTGTTTTGCAACGCTTTTATCGCTCTTCCTTAGCGTGTGGCCAATCCATTGCCATTTCCCCTTCCTGATTTCTGTAGTGGCCAATGGTACGAATTATTTTTATTAGCATTTTGCTTTTTTCTGGAAATCAAAAAATAGAGCCACTTTAAGATGTGAAGCGATGTACAGCTTTAAGAAGTAAGTATTACATTAAAAAATGTAAGCTAAAGCTTGGTGGCTAGATTCTTGGGAGCCTAATCGAAAACAAAACCTTGATGTTTATAAGCCGTCTAGCTGGATGGGTGGGTACAGAGTTGGTGACTATCGACGCTTCTTTTTTTCGAAGAATTTATATGTTTAATTTTTAAGACCACGCAGGCTGTAGGGTATCCTACTGTCGCATACCGTTTGCACTGATTCTCTTTTTTTTCAGTGTAGCTGCTTTGTTTGGCATTCAACTTGTGCCATTTTTTAGCGTTTTTCTTTTTTAGGCAAACGCATTAAAATTTGTTGCACGTCGCAAAAATGCTGTGGTAAAAACCGAGCTAAGGCCACACATGCCACACACAAGCACATATACACAAACTCACACACACACACACAGACACACTCCGATATACATTGGCAATGGCAAATTATGTGGTACTGGCAGTTTACCTTACAATCTGCCGACGCACTGCAGGCAAATAAATTTCCGAACCAAAAGTAAATAGCAAATAAAAATCACTAGAAGTGATTTTTACAAAACACTTTTAACCAATAGTTAAGGTTAAAGATACTTTAGTTTTGAAAAACGGACTGTGTTCGTTTAAATTTGTGTGAAGGATTAGGATGTAGTTAGGTGTTAAACAAAGTTTGTATAATATTTAAACTCATTAGTATCTAAAGTGGTACGTTTTAAGAGGAGTTAAGGAGTAATGGAAATCGATTGCGGATTGTGGTCTTTGACTCTAGATTATGTGCACAAATGCTTACCTATAGTAAAAGAGGAATAACATTTTGGCTAAACATTTAGGTGTGCTTTTTACGATGTTGGTAATTCTTGATAGATGAAAGATGTATCAAACATGTGTTTAGTCAAAATATTTAACAGCATGACTAAAAAACACCAAAATCTTTATGGGTGAAGGAGGCAAAATATCCACATAATTCAACAAACTCGACCGAAAGCGGAATCATGCGTATCTGTTGGAAACGTTTAAAATCTCACCTCTTTGTAGTTTCCGAATTTTACGTATTCATATGGTTGGACGTACACTGCTCAATCCCTATCCAATCACAACAAAAAAAAAACAGATATGAGGCGAACTTAAAATTGAATCGACGCGACGATTCAAATACCTTTGGCATGTACAGTTTCTAGTTATCTCTATACTGAAAAAAAAAAGTCTGATTTCAAGATTTTTGGTCATAAGATTATAAACTTTTTTTGTCGTCAGTTTTATTTTATTTTTTTTATCAGTGTATTTCATGTTAAAATATTGGTAGATGTGATAAACACGACACACTCACGCTAATTAATTTTCAATCAATTTCTTATGGGTATGTTAATGCATAAGCTAGACACACCAAATATTTTTTTTAAATCTCTGCAAGTCTGAACAAATATATTTTTGCTTACCTCTAGACCAGTATTATATGAAAACAAAACACACAAAATCATTATACAAAAACAAAAAAGTTTCCTAAGAATTCAAAAAAGAAAAAAAAACATAGCTTTTATGAAAGTATCCTAATTCTTATTGTAATTAATTGCAGCATCCACAGCTTGTAGGTATTGAAGTTAGGGATGTTGGCCATCTTCTGAATGACATAGCACTGCATCCTCACTGCGATCTTCGGTTGGTGCGGACTATCAAGTGGTGAGGTCCTAGCTTGACAGCAACTGCTTGACTACTTGGGTTAGACCCTGTCTTGGACTTACTTCTTCTAAGCTTGTGGCTGCTGGAGGTATTTTTGGACCCTGACTTTAATGCCATATTTTGCAGGGTGTTAGGCCTCTTATAGCACTTCATCGACTTCCTTTTTTAGTGGCGGGATAGAATGCTACAACACTTTCGACTATTCGGGGATCCAAAATGGCCACAATGAAATGGGGACAAAGTTTGTCAACAAAATGAAGTTCCAAGTATTACTTCAACGAAGTAAAGTGTGTTCCAGCTTTGCTCCATGTGATATTCGAATGACAATCCTGAACTGTCTCGGAATTTAAATTGGGAGTTTCTATGGCACAAAACCTCACCAGGGGTAAATCATGTACTTGTTCTGTGTTAAGAGTTGGGTATGGTCCATCGGGGAGTATTGTAGTGGCTAAGTTTAATACCCAAATGCGCGTAAAGCTGCGACTTGACGTGTCATTGCGTCAAATACAACCAGGTGATGTGACCCATATATCGGCAGAAGATTTTGGAAGACCACTTACCAAGGATGAAGCCATTATCAAACAAAAATGTTATCGAATGAAACTAGCGAGAGTTTTCCCAAAGGGCTTTTCATTTCACAATATCAAATCCATGTTCATGGGTATCGTGGTTTTAGTCCAGAAATGGCACATCCCCACATAAACACTGGAATCAGGCCCGTCGAGAGGGTGAAGGGGGGATTCCTTCCCGGGCCAGGAGTTTTCTCAGGGTCCCGGTGTAATTGCTGTCGTACTATCGTGATTCAAGCAAAAGGTGTAATAGAGGCGCCTGTACATTTTCCCCCCGGGCCCGGATTTTCTCTCTACGGCCCTTACTGGAATATATTTAGTTCATGTATAGTTCATCAACAAACAACGTTGCCTTATAGAATTATATTCTCTTGAAAATCCTTTAAACCTTTTAAGTACTTCAAGTTATCTAAGTATACTGGGGTGAAGATCTGTTCTAATTGAGATATCGTATTGGCAGGTGGGGTAATATCTAGCAAGGGTGAGGTATTGTGCATTGGACCATCCAGGCCTCCCATTTGGTTGGATTTACACAATTTTGAAATCTTTTTCTTAGTGCATGATTCGATTTGTTTATTATAGTGCTCGGTGGACATTTTCGAATCAAATAAAAAGTGTTTTACTTGTTGTTCTAAAGATGTCTTAAGTTTTTGTTTATATCTTTGGTCACACTTAATAGATATTGGTGTCAAGCAAATTAAATCTTCGGAATGGATCTTATTGATTATTTTTAAGTAGAACTTATATTGGATACACAACGAGGTATCGGCGGTTTTCTTAAAAGAGTTCATAAAGGGTTATTCCAAAAAATTCCATGATTCATCGACCGATACACATGGTAGTCGGAAGGTGCAATATCTAGTGAGCACGACGAATGGGGTTCCATTGAACCGACTTTAAGGTGTCCTAGGCCTTTTTCTCCTTCAACAAGGTGTAGATCCCAATGGTATCAATGGTTACTAAAAACGACGGATGGGAATGAAGATCCCATCGAAATTCCTCAAACTTGTTGCACTTTCAGCATGGTGTAGAGGTCAATTGTTTCAAAACCAAAACTTTAACCATGTTCATTGCAATGGAAACACTGCTCGATAAGGCCGTGATATATCTACCGAAACAAGTAATACTTGGAAGAAGCAATGTCTGGTGAGCACGACGGATGGGGTTGGACATCCCATTGTACCTCCTTCAAGTTGTCCTTGGCCTTGTCCACCTTGAGCAGGGTGCAGAGCACCATCATCACAGAAATGGTAGCACTGCTCGATTAGGCCAACATTCATTGATCTGTGAACACGATGAATGGAGTTGCAGATCCTATAATGAATCGAATTGTCAATATCGAGCATAGTGCCGAGCTCGATTCCTTCAATGGCCAAAGGTTCCTCAGACACCCTTTCGAAAAAAACACTAAGTGCTGTCTGTTCGCTTTGTCAGTGTAATTCCCGCACACACTCCCTTCACCAAAATGGTAATGCAAATCATAATTGTCGATTGAGATTTAAATTTTTCAACTAGACCAACTTGCTCCGCGAACCACTGCCAGATAATGATGCTCTGTCTATACACAAACTTATAATACCCAGCAAAGATCTAAAATCTCTAAGCTCCTAAGCTGTTATTGGAGAAACCATTAGTAGACACACATTAATTCTAATCTACTAAATTGAAGTTGAACTGGCAAAGCCACGCAGCTGGTAGTTGCAACTAAGCTACTTCAGAAGTGCCCTTAAATAAACAAACCCTTTTAGGTAACATACTAACCTAGCCCAGCTAGACCCGTGCTTCATATTGATTTGTAGAAGACCTGCCATAGATCCATAACTCATGGCTTGATTGGGTTAATTTAGCTGGCAGGGCAAGAAGCATGTTAAATATGTGCAACCTCAATGCTGGAAACTAATTGCAATGCATCCATCAGATAAACAAGTGATAAGCTGCTGTAACTGCGTGTAGGCCAGAGCAGCTGCTCTATCAAAACGCAGAGCCCAGAAGTAATCCGTCGAGGCAGTGAATGACAGTGGTATACACTGCAAGCTAAGAAAAGTCAATATCTGCAGATGCTTTGAAGTTGTGGGTAAAGTAGGGAAAAGGAAGATAGAGGTGGATCGATAAAGCCCATAAACGTAGGCAGGCCCGTCCAGAGGGGGAAAGGGAATTCCCCCCGGGCTCGTTTTTTTTCTCAAAAGCCCGGTGTAGTTACTGTCGTACTGTCGTGATTCAAGCTAAAGGTGTAATAGAGGGGCTGGTACATTCTCCCCCGGGCCCGGATTGTCTCTCTACGGCCCTGAACGTAGGAATCTTTTGATGAAGTTTTGTATCCCTAGGTCTAATCAAAGCCAAGATGCATTTGTTCAAACAGATAAAAATATAGAAGAACCCGGATCGAAGGTCAGATGTCAAGATGAATCGGGAAACGTATCTTTTGGTAAAATTTCGTATCTCTAGCTTTTAACTTCACGTAGATCTAGGTGCTCATGCAGCACACGGATCATATTGCTAGAAACAACTTTTGACTGCATACATTGCACAAATCTATAGTACCTCGTTGGGAACAGGGTATAAAGAGCGTAGCATGTCAAATTGCAATATGTGTGGGTGTGTTCCATTGTGTATTCGAGTGTGTTGGTGTGTGCCTCTGATTTTTATTACACACTCGGGCCAGACGGCAGCCAAATGGCAGAGAAGAAGCAGCAGAAGAAAATTGTAAATTGCTTTTAATTAAAAGCACAAACATAAACACCTGCTGTACACACACATACATTCCAAAACCATGCCACACTCTCATGCCGCACGCACAGCGAAACAAAAAAAATAAGCAACAGTCGAGGTGGCAAGCTGCAACAAGCTCCTAGCTCGTGGTAGCTCTTTACTATACACATAAAACAAAAACGGAAATGAAATCGCAGCTAAGCCAGGCCGAGCACGACATGACTACAACAGTTCCAGTTCCAGGGTATAGTAGAAAACAGCTCCATCTAAGGCTAAAGGCGCCACAATGAAGCGTTGGAGGTGCCAGCTGTTTGTGTCCTTTGTCTATGGGTTTTGTCTGTTGCTGTCTATTGGTTGCCACTGCTTCCGACTCACAAGCACACAAGGGTGTAGCCTGAGAATCTGTTAAAGGGGTTTGTTGGGTTTGGTTTCGTGGATTCGCACAGGCATATTCTTCTGCAGCTCGAAACCTCCAAATTGATTAATTTTTTAAAGATCGTGATCACATAGCACTATGCTTCCGATTACAAAGTAGAAAGTTCAAAAAAATCATGATCTTGATTTGTAAGGTTAAGACGGTTTTGTATATAACACAAAGGAGAATAATAGATTTCGTAAGCCGCGCCGATCGTCCTCTTCTACGAGATCTTATGGGTTCCATTCGATTGCATTTCTGGAGATGTCGGAAGGAGGTTTTCTCAGCCTGTGACCAATCCAATTCCATTTGCGTCGGGATATTTCTTTACCATGGCCATAACCGTTCGTTTGCAATTACATCAGGCCAGCTTATTCCGAGCAGAGAGCGGAGACATCGGTTCATAAAAACTTGAGAGCCTCTCGATACTACTTAATATCTGTTTCGGAACAGATGGAACCGAAACGAATTTATTTTCCCAAAGCTTAGTTTACATTCAATTAATATAAAATTAATATCATCACATTCCTCTTGCCTCCCCGCTTGTCTACGCCCTTGCGCACACATAGACAATAAACGCCATTGTTGGCTTATTAATAACCCAGAGCGTATAGAACTTGGTAGAAACCACGTCCAAAGGTCTCATGTGTGAGCGTGAGTGAGCGAGTGTGTGTGTGTGTATGTGTGTGAGAAAATATGGCGACGGCACGTTGCGTTTATAAATCGCCAACCCACACACTCAGACGCACAGCCACACATCCACACACACACGCACACACTCAAGCGGATCAGCAGCTGTTGCAAGTTGTTGCCAACGTTACTCATACGCACTGTGGTCTGCCATTAATACAATGGTAGTAGTAGCATTTTAGGCTTTGGCAAGTTTCACAATTAGCCAGCAAACTGAGGCGCCTTTCTCATTAGGCCAATACATTCAATTTCAATGCAAATATCCTGATGCTCGACTGAGCTGGCACTTTTGTTTGCCAGTCACGTCGTTGGTGGCGTCTCCTGCTACTCTGACTTGTTGCCACAAATGTTGCAGCAAACTGTTTGTTGGTTGCCGTTAAGTGTGCAGCGGTTGCCACGTGCCGCATTTTGCATGCAACAGTATATAGGCAAAATTTTTGTGTGCACTCGTTAGACCCCAAACCGGCTGCCCCCTCTGGCCAAGTTGCAGCTGCAACAGTCACGGAGTCATTAATTGGTACTATAGCTTTAGCTTTGTCGCTTTGTTGCTTTGTCTATGTTGCATGTCTATGTTTCATTGCAGTAGATTGTTTTCAGTGAGAGAAATGTGAGAAAATTCATGAAACAAAAATTGAAAATGCCTGCCACAATATGCAGTATGTGTATGTGTATGCCCCTTGGCACTTTTGTGGCCACACACAGATTTATATGAGCTTGACTATGTTTTTTTTTGTGTGTGTGTGTTTGTGTGTTATTCTGTTTATGCCACAATGCCTAGCTACAGCTACTGCCTCCAGCTTGGCCATAAATAATGGTGCATTATTTTCAAATAAACTCCAGACTGCGGCTGCGTTAGTCAGCCAAATGATTTTCACACATGAAGAACGTGCAAAAGTGCTCATAAATCTTGGACGTTTTTCTGCGCTTTTTCCTTGGAATTTTCATTGAATTTGATTCGAATGCGCGTGGGGCAAGCAACATGCAAAACAACGTACTGTTTGGCAACTGGCAACATGCAACCGGCTGCTGTGGCAGCTGCTGCTGTTGCCCTAACTCCACCTGCTCCCACTTCACGCATGCAAACACTGGTTCCAAAAATTTGCAAGTGAAATGTTTTGTGGCTTGTCAAGCCAAATGCCTAATGAAAAGCAGCGTCAAAAACCGGAAACCGAAAACTGAAAACCCCAAAAACCCGCAAACGAAACCCGCCAGCAAAGCAATATATTCATACAAATACATTTGGGCAATTACTTAACAAATCTGGCAGATTTGGAAATAAAGAAAATTGTCTCATTTTGAAGTTGAAGGAATATTATTTTCTTATTTTAAATCTATGTAGAAAAGTTATTTTTATATGACTAAGGCAGATCATCAGCGGTTTCCATTATAATTGGAGCAATTATATCACAAATATTTTCCGGCAAAAAAATCAATGAAATTTTAAAAATCACTTTAGCGGATTTAAAACAGATTATCAAATTAGACCCCATTGAGGTAAAAATAAAAATAGTTTTAATTTTGTTATGAAAATTCTGTAAAAGTCATCGAAAATTGCAATGTTCGCAAACAAACCAACAGATGGCCCACCCTCTATAAGTACAATTTTTAAACATTTTTAAAATTTTCAGTTAAAAAAATTGCCAGTTTGTTTCTTTTAACACAGTTCCAAAATTTATGTTAATAGGATTTAGCAAAGCAAACAAATTAATTTTGTGGATTTTCCTACAGTTTTTATATAAAAAGTACAAAAATATGAGAATTCTAAACTTTGGTAACAGCTTTTAACTATCTCCAAACACTAATTTTCTACCCGCATTTATGGTAAAACATAGTTTTTTAGTTCTTTTGCGAACAACGTAAAAAAATTTTGATTTTTCATTAACAAATTTCAAAACCATTTAACACGATTTTTTTTACAAATTTTTAGACTGTACGAACAGTACTAAGTTCCACAAAAATTCCTCTTATCTAGCAAGCCTAAAAACAATTTCTGACAATTTTTTTTACGTACAGTTTTGTAAAAAGTAACAAAAAAAAACAGAAAATATACTGCAATTTAAATTTACTTTAGCTTAGTGAACTCCAAACAATTTAAATATTAAAATGAGCTAAAAAAAACTTTTTTTCTACGCAAAATTATGAAAGAAATATTTTTGGTTTGGTATCCAATTAAATTTCAAAAAAATGTATAGGAACTTTTATGATTTTTTTAATTTTCGACCGAATTAAAAAAAAAAATCATATATGTATAGCTACCGATTGGTATTGATATATTTCGTAACTTCAAACAGCCATAACTTTGCGAAAAAATTATCGTAAATCGTAATTGATCTCTTGAAATCTTAAATTAAGGGTTAAGAGTGGTACTAAATGATGTAGATGGAGAGACAGACTACAAAAATTGCCAAAAGTAATAAAAAACGCCGTTTTTCGGATACATAACCTCAAATATCTCAAAATCCAGAAGTGATGGCCCAATTCTGACCCTATTACCCTTAGCTTTCCAACAACTGAACCATGTTGACCTGTGAAATGTTATCTTTAGTTTTTAAGCTAAATAGTAACTATATATAAATAAATAAATACTACATGGCAAATAAAAAAAAGTTTTAATTAATTTCATGATGTATAATACCTTAAGTACAATAAGGTATTTATTTTTTTTGATTTTGTTTTAATATGCTCTTCAGCCTTTACTATCTTTTTTTAATTCATTTTAACGCCTTCTTTTTTCGTATCCTTTTTTTAATGGGAAATGCTTAATATTATATTATAACTATATCTTGCTTAATATTATATTATAACTATATCTTTTTAATAATAACATTATTGCGATTTGCAAAAATTTGTATATAATTTATAAAGTTAAGCTTTTATCACTACTACAGATTTGTTTCAATATAAAATTTAAGCATCACCTAGATAAAGTGCATCCAACAACCAAATCCCACCAAACTCTATGTCTTCAAATAAATTTATGTGAATCAAAACTCTCTAGTCCACATAGCTCTTCGATTTAAAAAAGACTTACCCATATGCCGCCATTTTATGAGCGTTGCATGCACCCAAAAAAGTATGCAACACAAAATAAAAAGAAAACTCTCGGCAAATTATTAGTTGAGCGTGTGCCAAAAATATTCTTCAAGTCGAAAGCCAAATGGCAAGTAACTGAACCGTACCGTTACACAGCATTAGCAGGCGTTGCCATTGGCTACCACTTACCACCCCCACCACGCCCCCTCACTACACCCATTGCTTGAGTTGGCGGCGCCCTCATATACCGTTACTAACTGGTGCTGGTGTAAAATTTATGGCCGTTGTCTGTCGCGGACAAAGAACATCTTTGAATGTTGTATAACTTAAGTGCAGTGCAAATTTTCTGCCACTTCTCCAAACGATTGCATTGCCATGTGAGTTTCAATGAGTGTCTCTATGTGTTCGTGTGTGTGTGTGTGTGTGTGTGTATCTGTGTGTTTGGAAGAGACTATGTTTGTGTTAGTCTGTGTCTATAGGGCATGTTCTCAATACCGAGTAGTTTTTAAAAGTTAAACCCTGGCCATACTGCACTTATTTACTTTGGCTCTTTCAAATTTCTATTAAAATGTTATTTTTCCATTTGCATTTAAAAAATAAAAAGAAATTTTCAAACAAGTTGGAAACCAAAGTAGTTGGAGCCACAACGGCTAAAAAATTTTATTTTTAGTTGGAAACTGAAGCAGTTCAAGTAAAAAAAAACACATCTTACTAACTAATAAAATTTATTTTTTTACCAAATGTTGCGCTCTAAAAAATCTAGTTTTTTCTAATAATTATGAAAAATTTTGTATCACAAGCTTTAGAAGAAATCATCAGTTTTTTGTTTTAATTCCGGATTGAAATTTAAAAATCAACATAAGAATATTTTTTCTTGTCAATCTTATTTAAAGTAAAGCTGTTCAATTTAAAACGGCGCTTTTTCCACTTATTTTTGGGCAACATGGCTACTCATGAAATTAGGCAAACAATTTTTTTACTTTAGGGTCTCTGAACTTCTATGATTTTTATAAAAATCTAAATTTTTTAATTACAATCGTCCCAAAAAATAAGTCCCGATAGAAGAAAACAAAATTTCTGTTTAGATTCCTCTTTTAAAATTAAAAAATCTGAGCAGGAATAGCACATAAAATAACTTTTTCTTTTCAAAAATTTTTGGAACTAGATCCAGTTCACGCGTACCCTTCTTAACTTCGCATATCTGACATATTTTTAGAAACACTGAGTTTCTTGTAATCAAAAATTATTTCTTTTTACTAAAAAGATGTTTTTGAAAAAGAAACGGCAGGATCAGGTAACTTGCAACATTCTTAGTTTAATTTCAGCTTTATAATAATCTGAGTAGTCATATATAAGACAATATATTAATTTAATAGATTATAAATGTTAGAATAAAAATATTAAAATTATTATTATTATTATCTCAAAATAAAAAATTTTGAAATAAAAGTTGTATATAAAATTTTGCTTAAAACCACGACAAATCCATTATTTTTCAATTTTGAAATAAAAAAATGCACAATCAAATTTATTTGTAAATTTATATGCATATGGGAAATTCTCTGTCAAACCAGCCACCCCACTGGACACAATTTTTTAAGATAGTTGATTATAAGTACCTTACTAGTTTTTCAAAATTTTAAATTTGAATCCAAGGTGGCGTCCGAAAGCAGAAAAATCATATTTGTGATTATAGCACGAATTGGGTATGCAAATATGGGTTCTTAGGGTCGCTGGAGCTACAATTTCAAAATGGCGGATCCAAGATGGCCACCCAAGAGAAAAATCATTTTTGTGATTATAACACAAATTGGGTAAGCGAATATGGGTTTTTGGGGTCGCTGATCACGAATCTGGAGCTTGGATGTCAAAATGGCGGACCCAAGATGGCCACCGGAGAGAAAAAATTTTATTTATTTAAAAATATAAAATGAAAGTTATTCCTCAATTTTTTAAAATTGAAAATAAAAATTGAATTTAGAAGTCTTTTGAACCAAGGTCAGTACTACAATAGTTTTCGCATTTATGTTATCCACTTTTTAATCTCGTTCCGTACTTCTTGAAGGATAAATATCAATTATATGATTGATCCAATAAAAACTGAACCTACTTGAAAGCTACCATATTAAAAACAAGGGCTCTTAGGTGTGACGCCATCTGCTTTTTATATGCTGGCTAAAAACATTTAACAGTCTTTTGGTCATCCAGAATACTAAACTGCCTTTCCAGCGGAAATCCATAACACAAATATTCCTAAAGAGTCACATCTAGAGTCATCAGATCCTAGTACCAACTTTACTTGGTCTAGCAGTGGAAAAAGGAGTATTTGTAGGGTGTATAGATGCTTATTAATTGAGTTCGGCAATATATTCGATTAGTGAATGGTTTATCGAATTTTTGTTGCAAAACTTGAAACAAAAAAAAAAACAAATAACAGTAAAATTCCGCACATAACGACTTGTTCCAGTTTCACAGTTATCATCCTACTCCCCCCCCCCCCCCCCCCTCGTTTGGGTTCCTCACAAAGAGGTGGGGCACTGCGACCAGCAGATCTTTTGTACCATACCCATAAATTACGGCAAAAGACTTTCCGCTTTCCGCATGAATAGCAGTAGGTCTTTTGTTGGCATTGACCTAAGATGGAAGAGACTAATCCGTTCCTTTTCCATGTGACAGGCTCTGTCCCATACCAGCGCTGGGCAGTCACAGAGAATATGTCTGAAGTCTGCACTCTGAAGAATCCGATAGACCCATTTTCTATTAGATGGTATCTAATAGTGTGGTGGCCATCTGACCTATCTGGTATGCTAGCAGGAGCTTTAAGTCCGCTCTGCCAAGATCTTATGTCTTGATCATATCCAGAGGTTTGACAAGCGCTTTTGCTTGTCGCAGCCCCGGTAAGGCGAGCCAGTATCTCCTATGTTCTCCTGCAGCCCAAATGGGTTATTGGCACTATATTTCAAATGATATAGGAAACTTTGGCTACATTTCACTTCGATTTCCATTTCAGTAATTAAAACTGCTATTATAGCTGTCATTTTTATAATCAAACGTTTTTGCTGAATTTATTTGGTATCGGTACGCTCTTCTAATATATAAAAGCAACCGAAATGCTATTTATTTTATAAATAAACTTTTTATAAAATACACGCCACGCAGTTTCGAATAATGCTTTCAATTTTCGCCAATACTTTGCGTTCTCATTCAAATCGTTTTCCAAATAGCTATTTACCAATTTCCGCTTCAAAATATAATCATGAAATCGAAATTGAGAACATATCCGATTGTGCCGCTTTTCGTTTCGTTTTTGTTGCCACTTGCATAGAAAAGTCATTTTATGGCGCGCCTTTATGAAAAGGCATTTGCAATTTGGCGCAGCTTTGCTTGACTATATATATATGCTGTATACATACATATGTAGCCGAAATACTTTATATAAAATATATAAGTGACTGCCTACTTGACTCACTTGGCAGTGCATTGGCTGGCCAATTATAGCTAGAAAATAAATTATATTTTAAATGTGCAGGAAGCAGCAAAACTCAACCGACTGCAGTTCAAAAATCATTAATTACTTCACACACAATCAGCAGGCGGCGGCAGGTCGCTCAATTTGCCAGCGCCAGTTAAGTGCCACACAACAACAGCAACAACAACAAAAATGTATTCCAATCACAGCTGATATACGACAGTGAGATACCCTATACTAAAATAAATTGTTTACTGCATATGAGGATGCTGCATACTTATAGATGAAAAAACGTCAAGAGGCAACGATTTAAAATCTGCCTCTTAGATTTCGTTCATTTTTATTATACTATACTTATTACTGGCTAGTGTTCACTTCTGATTATTTATCGAGTTATCGATAACTCAAAAATTAGACTTTTATTAATCAAGTTACACAAAATATGACTAAACCTTTCGATTAATTATTTCATACAATAAATAAAGATACACTCCCCGAAATTCAATTAAGAACACCTGTTTTTATTTAAAAATATTAAGTTTTGAGTTATTTAAAAAGCATTTGTGACTCAAAAAATATTTTTAGCGTTACTTAATACCGATTCAACTAAAAAATTATCGTAAATAACCAAAAAAAAGGCTTGAAACTTCAAATAGAATAAAAAAATTGAATTTATACTGCAAAATTCAATTAAGAACACTCTCTAAAAAGGACCAAAAAATAAATGTTTTGTAAAAAAAGAAGGGAAAAATACTAAGTTAATGGTGAGTCCAGGCTCCCAACTTATTTATAACCTCGAAAATTCGGGTTGGCATCGAAAGAACCACCTTCTGAAAATCTGAAAGTGGGATTTGAGCCCATTCTTCGGTAACTGTCCTGCGCAGCTCCTGCACCATCTGAAATTTGGGTCCGCCAGCGAAGACGTGACGGGACAGGTTCCCCCACATGTTCTCAATGGGTTTCAAGTCCGGCGATCGATGTTTTTGCTTTAAAACCAACCACAACTGGCCGTTCAGAGGTGGATCCGAGCCTTATCTTCCAGAAAAATAGGATTTTGGTGCAACTGCAACAAAAATTAAGGCCGATTTGGAGTTACCGGTATGTACCCGTCGGGTGCAACAAATTTTGTGTGGTAGTAACTGACTAACTTGAAAGAAAATGAAGTCGAAACCAGCATTGACTCCATCGCACAAAATGGCCTGGTTAGACTTCGTAAAACACCACATGTCCTGGACTGATGAGTGAAAAATGTGGTGTTTGCCGAGGAAAAGAAGTTGAACCTAGATGGTCCTGACGGTTTCAGTTGTTACTGTCAAGACTTAAACAGACCGGAACGTTTTTCCACCAGACATAACTTTGGTGGTGGTTCTTTGATGGTTTGGGCGGCTTTTAACTACCAAAATAGGACACCCATCTACAAAATCACCAAACGTATGAACTCGGAAGCTACATAGAATTATTAGATGGCGTTCTTATTCACTTTCTGGAGCACCAAGCTGACCAAAATCCTATTTTTCTGGAAGATAAGGCTCGGATCCACGTCTCAACGGCCAGTTGTGGTTGGTTTTAAAGCAAAAACATCGATCGCCGGACTTGAAACCCATTGAGAACATGTGGGGGAACCTGTCCTGTCACGTCTTCGCTGGCGGACCCAAATTTCAGATGGTGCAGGAGCTGCGCAGGACAGTTACCGAAGAATGGGCTCAAATCCCACTTTCAGATTTTCAGAAGGTGGTTCTTTCGATGCCAACCCGAATTTTCGAGGTTATAAATAAGTCGGGAGCCTGGACTCACCATTAACTTAGTATTTTTCACTTCTTTTTTTACAAAACATTTATTTTTTTGTCCTTTTTAGAAAGTGTTCTTAATTGAATTTTGCAGTATAAATTCAATTTTTTTATACCATTTGAAGTTTCAAGCCTTTTTTTTGGTTATTTACGATAATTTTTTAGTTGAATTGGTATTAAGTAACGCTAAAAATATTTTTTGAGTCACAAATGCTTTTTAAATAACTCAAAACTTAATATTTTTAATTAAAAACAGGTGTTCTTAATTGAATTTCGGGGAGTGTATTTAAATTTTTTAGTTTTTTTACAAAAATAAGTAGAAAAATTTAAATTTATAATTATTGTTAATTTGTAATAATTTTAATGTCAAAATTTGTACAATTTTTGAATATTTTTTTTTTAATTTTAAAATTAATAGTGAACTTATAAACTTTATTTTAATTAATTATTTAAATAAGATATTAAAATATTTTTTTTATTGCAATGAATAAAAAGTTGTACATTTTAAAAATGAAATTAATATAACAAATATAAAACAAAATAATTTTTTTTTTAATACTTTTTTATTTTTTAGTGATCTTGTCCATTTTATTTAACTTTCTACTCTTTTTAATTTTAATATAAGATCATAAATAAAGATGTAAAAATTATTTTTTATTTTATAAACGATAATAATAATAATTTTTAAAATTTTGACTTAAAAATATGTTTTTTTTTTTATTGCTTTAATATTTTTTTTTTCAGTTTTAAAGCTATAAAGTGAGCTTATAAATTTTAATAAATAAAGATATTTAAATCATTTTTTTTTATAAATAAGTAGAAAAATTAAAATTTATAATGATCTAATTTGTAAAAATTTTGATGCCAAAGAATTATTTTTACCATTTTTTCAAATTTAAAGTTTTAAAGTGAGCTTATAAATTAAATAAATAAATAAAAAAATAAGAAAAGATTCTAAAATTATTTTTTTACACCAATAAGTAAATAAATTAAAATTCATAATTAGAGTTAATCTGTAAAAACTTTGATCAACCTTTTTTAATTTTTTTTTTTTCAATATTTTAAACATTTTTTTTTTTAATTTCAAAGTTAAAAGTAAGCTTATAAATTTTCTTTTAACTAATTATTTCGTAAAATAAGCGAAGATTTTTAAATTATTTTTTTAATAAATAAGTAGAAATATTTAAATTATTTGTTTATTTAATAAACGATTAATGTTAATTTTTGAAAATATTGATGTCAACGGTTTTTTTTTTTTAAATTAAAATTTATAATATGTTTTAGTTTGTAAAAATTTCATGTCAAAATTGTTTAATGTTTTTATTATTTTTTTCCCATTTTAAAGTTAAAAATGAGCTTATAAATTTACTTTTAATTAATTATTCCATAAAAAAAGCAAATTTATTTAAATTATTTTTTTTTTAATAAATGAGTAGAAATTTAAAAATTTTTTTTTTTTTAATAAACGATTAATTTAAAAAAAAATTTTTGTGAATTTTTATTACGATTCCATAAACAAAAATACAGATGTATTATTATTATTATTTTTTTACTAAAAATAAGAAAAAACATTTAAATTATTCTTTCATTAAATAGACAAGTTTGGCTTTATTTTCTAATATTATTTCTGTTATTGTTATGGTACATTATGCGGATTCATTACTTATTTCTTGTGCAAATAAAAAAAAAAAAAAAAAAAAAAAAAAAAATTAAATAGACGAGATATGTTAATTAAATTTTTTTTCGTATTTTATAATATTTTTATAAATATTAAAGCTAAAAAATTACCCAATATTTTTTTTTTAATTATTGATATAATATCAAACTAGCAAATTTACTAAGAAAACAAAAATCAATATCGATAACTTTCATAATTGTGTAAGTTTAGATCAAAGCTATTTGTGAAGGTATTTTAGATCAAAGTTAAAAAAATTGTTTTCACAGTGCTTTGAAAATATCTTAAATATTCTTAAATATACTGTATAAAATTTTATACAGTCCTTGCGTGTTTAGGACTTAACTGCAGGGTTTTTTCTGTAGGCTTAAACCTAAGTAAAACTTCGGAGCTGATAACCTTAACAGAGATAACATTGATTAGATAAATCTGGAATGAACGCGTGGCAGCGCTTCCGGTCTTTGGTTACTGTTGTCCAGCTGTAAGCCGGTGCAAGCCTCCTTCTGCTACATGCTACATACTATAACCTAAATACCCTATAAGTATAGGGTATACCAACAACAAAAACAAATACAACTGCAGCAGCAAAAACAAGAACAAGAACTATAAACAAAATGCAATAATGCTTAACATGATAGCCGTCTGTCTGTTGGCAGACCAAGAGCCAGCGGGTGGTCTCTTTGCAAGAGAGAGTGCCAAGTGGTAGAGAGCGTGGTCAAGGGGCGCACTCGATGAGCAACGATTATGGTCAACATATGCACGGACATCAACATCGATATTGGCTTAATTAAGCAGCAATAATTGAGCATAAATATAAAACTACAACCGCATTTCGCATTTGGCACGAAAGAGTGAACAAATGGACAGACGAGGTTAAGTGGTTAATCAGAATGAGAAGCAAAGGAAAGATTGAAATAAATTAAGAGCAAGCTACCGATAGAGAGAGACAGACTAGTACAAAGTGTAATTGAGATGAACTAGCGTTTTTGTTATATTATATAATAAGAAATCGGTTTAGTAGTAAATTAAGCAGGAAAATGGAGGAGTTTACATAAAATCTATACGCTCTTGGAGCATTTCAAAATAAGAGAAGGTTTTTTTAGTTCCCCTTTTGCTCATTTGTAGTAGTTAAAATATCGAAATTCGGCTAAAAATCTTTATTTTTAATAATTCAAAAACACATTTATTTTCATGAATTTGAGTTATCTTCTATCTTTATTGAAGTCACCAATGTTTCTACCATTTTCCTCAGACTTTTACCCCAAATAAACAATATTTTTTTGTTTATTGGGCTCACATGACTTATATACCGAATTAGATACTACAATTGATAAACCATTATGTTTAAACTGATCTTCAACTACTCTTCCTAACAAGGCCTATAACAGACAGTTTTTATAGTATGCTTAAAAGCTGCAAAGTTCTTCTATTCGGAAACAAGTTCACAAAATCAAAAAACCTCAACTCCTTTACAACTTTCTTTTACGCTAGTTCCATTGTAAACATTCTATATATATACAATTTCCTATAAACTACACTCAAATAAAACCATTAATGCTCTTAATATATTTGAATAAAAGTTTATTTGGCATTTGAATGAAGTTAATAACGAGCATTGGTTCATTTAATGGAACCACCTACTACGTATTATAAAAATATTTACTATGCAAGAAAGAAAAAATTTGTTGTCTATGGTATATGCATATTGTCGTTTGCATTGCCGATTGGCTACATATTTACTTGTTGGCTTTGAGATTTTCAGGCCAAATAAAGCCAGGGCCAACAACAATGGTGTACACCTTTAACCCATTTAAGCCCATTAAATGGCAAATGAAAACATTATAATGTTATATTTGTTGCTGTTATTATTGTCGGTTCAAACATATGTCGGCCATTTGTAGCAACAAGAAAATAACAAAAACATATACACAAAATCGTTAAATATTTGCAGAGTAATTTTTTTAATTTTTTTTGTGTAATTTTCTGTTTCTTTTTTTTCATACGCCAAAACCGCCCGCATTGCATATAAAGCTATAAATTTTTGTTGCCAAAGCACTATGGGCCTAACTTAATATAATTTGCTAAAAATTCTGGCGTTTTGAAAATAATTTTTTAGGAAGATGAAATTTCGTACAAATACTTCTGATGGATTGAATTTTATATGTAATAAGTTGGAGCTATCGGAAAAAGTTGGAAACATTTTTTTTTCAGAACAAGAGATATTTAACCTTTGGGGCCACATTTTGCTAAAACCAGTTTTGAAACCAATATCAAACTGCTTTAAAACTATTTTTTTTAAACTGCTTTTTCAACATGCTAAATAAATTAAAAAAAAAAAAAAATACCAATAATTCATTTTTGAATCTTTTCTTTTATGTTGCACCATAACTCGATTTTTATGCTGTTTGGTTTCTTGGATTTGGGAATAAAAATCAAAAAAATTAATTTTTAACATTTTTCATAAGGAAAGAAGCAATAAATATACCGTAAAATGTTTGAACCTTTAAACTTCAAAAGATCTTATATAACATGTAATAAAAAAAAAATATGTGCATAAAATTCAAAATTTAAAATCAACAAAAATAAAAATAAAGAAGCAAAGACCATCAGGTATAAGGACTAGTTCTGAGATACTCCAAAAATCTTTCGATTGACGAACTTGTTTACGATATCTTCACAAATAAACGAATTATGCATCAAAATTACTTTTTCGACCGATCGGTCCTATGGGCGATATATGATATCGTCTACAAATTTTGATCAAATTTGAGTCAGTACTTGGGCACGCTAAAAAAGCCCTCTCTGAAAGCTTATTTTGACTTCAATAGCTTCATAAACGAAAAACAAACGAATTATGCACTGAAAACGTTTTTTTGACCGAACGTTCCTATGAATGAAAATTTCACAACTCTAAAAGAGATCCAAATTTTGGTTAAGATATCTTCGATTACTTTTTTTCTTCAGGGACGCACCCTTCCCCAAATAATTTTAAAGCGCTATATTTTCTATAATTTCAGAGTGACAGCCTTAGTTTGTATGGCTAAAATGTGAGAAATAAAATCACTTCAATCGGGTTATAAATAATGGATATAGTCACTATATAGTATTTTAGAGTACAAAATCCAAAACGCCTCAGTGGCCAAGTACACTTTGGTTGCTAAAATGTAGGCCTCAAAACTTAACCTCACGACGTCAGAGACCAAGCCTTGATTCCCATTCGAAGGCAAAAAATAATTTCAAGTCATCCCTAAAAAATTCTATTGCTCTTATACCGCCCATTTTATATAGAGCGTGGACATGCAAGCCTGAAAAAGATATTACCAATGCTTTTAAAAAGTTATTCTCTGAAAGTGTATAATAATAAGGTTAAATAAAAACAAAGAAAGCAAAAAATAAACTACTTTACGAGTTGAGTTTGGCGTCCTTTTATAGCCCATATGTCTAGCTAGAGCTGAGCAGAGTATTTTTATTCGTACCGACTACTTATACTCATTAAATGAATATTTTAAGTAATTGATTACTTACAGTTGGGACATCAAATAGCGAAAAAATATTTTATATTATTTTTAAAAAATAGAGCAGTATTCCTTTTCCGTACATTGGAAACAAAATGCTCTATGCATTTTTACACTGAGCATAATAGGTATATTCTTTGAGGACACTTCTTAAAATAATTTTAAGCCTTTTCAAATTAAGAATTTCTGTCTTAGAAGCTATCTGCAATGAAGCGCTTAAGTTCTTAAAACTATTTCAAACATTCTCAAATTTATTAGTGAAAAAATGTATTCCTTAAAAACGAATATACTAAGCTCCTTTTTTTGGGATTTTTTTTTTTATAAGATGTTTTGATATGCGGAATTTTTTCATGCTGCGTATGGGCCTTAAAGAACAAAAATATTTGGGCCTTTATAATAAATAAATGCATAATGGTAAGTGTCCAACAACAACTAACACTAAAAAAAATGGGCAGAACCAGACTCATGGCTACGAAAAGTGAAGCATTCTTTCTCAAAAATTGTTGTTAAAAAAAAAGCTTTTTTTTTTTTTTGATTTTATATATTTATTTATTGGCAATCAACCGATAAGTACAAGGTTATAATCCAATATTGACAAACCAAACAATATGACACTTGTAAACAGCTGATTGTTGCTGCTCACATTGTAATACCATTATGCCTTGTTATTAGAGTTGCCTAAGTTACTCGGGCATTCTTGCCTTTATGCATTTATGCCCTACAAAGTAAACAACCCAATTATTTTTACCTTTAAATGTCTTAAGTCATAGCGAACAGTCATTGGGGATATTTTGTGCAAAATCAAACAATTTAGGCCCACAGTGCATTATTCTTATTGCTGTTGTTGTTGGCATTTACCTGTACCAATGTCATTGTTGTTGTTGTTGTTATTGTATGCTTTATTTTTATTTGTTTGTCGTAATTGTGGCGAGACAAAAACAACCATAAAAATAATGAAAATTAAAATGAAAATAATTTGTGTGTTTAATTTAATTTTATGGCACCCAAAAGAATTCAGCAACAGCAACAACAACAAGGAAGATGGCCTAGAATAGCATTGGCCCTGTTTAAATTTTTTATCAGTAAAAAAGCGAGATTTTTTTTTTGCTTGCTGTACTTACGCTTGATGAATATCTGCGTCTTACATCAAATAATCACAACAATTGCGCCTAAAACTATACAACAGATAATAAATCAAGTGCATAAATTATACAGTGAAAAAAAAAATTGACAAGACAAAGCAGCAGCAGCAGCCTTGGGCACACAGACAAAGACAGAGAAACCACCTGCAGTTGAGCACAAAAGAAAAGAAAGCACTTAGAAAGAGAGACAGAGAGAGAGTAGCACTTCCCGCGGGAATAGAGAAAATGGAAAAACAATAAACTTAAGTTGTTGCCGCAAAAAGATAACAATAACATTAATGACAACAATAACGACAACAATAACATTACTTCAAATTTAATTTAAATTATTGCTTTGGCTACTTCAGCAGCGCCCCCTGCCGGCTGCAACTTGTCCATTTCTCGTACCGTCATTTTTTATTTTTCTCTTTTCTTTTTTTTTATTTCTTGTTGTTTGTTGTTGCGGCTAATGCTAACAATAACAAAGAGCATTTGACAACAATTGTTGATGTCTATCACAAAATTACCTGTAATAGTACGAACAAACACAGCGAGAGATATACACACGCACACAAGAGAGAGAGAGAGAGTGCTATGCATTAGCACACACACACACACACAGATACAAATAGGGCACAACAGCTTGTGGCTTCATAAAAGATTTAGCAACAACAATGAGAGAGAGTGACACACATACATACACACACGGACAACACAAGCATTAAGCCTAAGCGGCAACAGCGGTCAGTTTTAGATAAGATCAGCTAACTGTAGCTAAACTCATATGTTTATATGAGCTACACTCAAAAAAATCGGTAATGGATATTAATATTTTGTATCTTGATTTATATAAATTAGTAAAATAAAACGTACGAATATTTTTATTTTGATTTTAACTTGTCAATACAAGGTGGAAGCTTAGGAATCACTTGAGACTAACCTTAAAAGAGCAGCTTTAACATATTTAACCCTCTAGGCCCCAAGCGTGCCTCAAGGCACGTTTTACTTATCATTTGTGTATTTACGCACTTTTAAATTTTTTTCTTTATTTCTTAATTTTTTCTATTTTGGGGAACTCCCTTCTGGCGTTAGAAATCATTTCTGGTGCGTAATAATGCGTGCAGCAGTCGCTGCAGTTATTTGAAGTTGAATATTTGTGCAAAATAGCAAAAAAAACACTCTTTCTCAAAAAGTTGTGTACAAAAAATAATAAAAAATTTTCCAATGTTTCTAGTTCTGAAAAAAAAAATTTATTGTGTTGCTGCAAGTTTTATTTTTCCTAAAAAATTTTAGTTTTGGAAAAAAAACTTTTTGTTTGCTTTCCACGTGTCGTCAAAGCTAATCCACCTTGAGGCACGCTTGCGACAACTAGTCAACAACATTTTTTTTGGCAGGTACCAAATGTGGTTTTTTTAAATAGCGTAATTATACGAAAAACATGACTTAAACAGTCATGAATCGTCAAAAACACATAAAACTATCGTCACTATCAAATATTGAAATTCGGCAATTTTTGAAAACGATGAGTTTTGGTGAAGATACTAATAAAGCAGAGAAAGGACTGGAGCGTTTTGATGAATATGCACATTACGAGTACAATCGGGAGATAAATGAAGGTACTAAACAGATAGTTCATAGATTTGCAAACTAATCTGAGTCAGCTTTGGAGCCCATGCGGGAGTTCCACTTCGATACATTTTTTGTCTCCAGACAATTAATCTCCCCGAACGCCATTACTAACAAACCGTGCAAGTCCGTTATCCTCTTACAAGCCCGGAAAATCACTGCTGAGCCTAACATAATCATCAACATCACAAAAGAAAAGCTATATATATTTATTATATGCTTTGGTAATTTTTATACATAACTAGCACTGCTTGTTTACCTAAGATCCCGTGGAATTCATTTCTGGGGTACCATTCGCCTTAATCGAGCGCCGAGGTATGATCCAAAAGATAAACTTAGAGGATCTCTATGGAATTCTGTGCTATCGTGACTGGTGTTCCTCATCAGTTTGGAAAGATAACAAATCTGTCTGAATCTGTAAATCCACCTACTTAGGCACAAAGCCTTTTGGAAACCATTAACGTTATAACACCGAAATCTGAAAGAGCATTTATTGACAGATAATAGCCATATGGGTGCCGTTGACTTCAGGGATGGATCTTTTGGAAAGTAGCAAATTCCTATGAAGGCCAAAAAAGAAGGAGCTTCAATAAACAAAAAAATTTTTCATTTCGCTTCACTACAAGACGCTGAAGAATGAAATGCGGCAGCGTTATTCTGCTGGTAGAGGCAGACAAGAGCGGCCATTTTTCAGACGCCATTTTGAATTTCGTCGAGAAAAAAATTTCCAATTATTGTACAATAAAAATCGCATTTAACAATCAAAACAGGAAGTTTGTATGTCTTTTAATCATGCCACAAATAATTCCCAAACTTTGCCTTCTTTTCGGCCAAATTTGAAAGAACCTGCCCTTAAGTATTAATAATTTTTATTTTCAAAAAATTTTTTCGTTTAGATATTAAGGGGTATATGTTTATGTTTATGCTCTCGAAAAAAGGCTATTTTCAAAATTTTCACAGTCAAAAATCTTTTTCAAAAATCGTTCTTTGCATATGTTATTATTAAGATTAAAGGTGTATAAAATTTTACAACTCAAAATTTCCAAAACTGCGTCGTGCAAAAATACCTTTTTTTAAAGCATAATTTTTAAAAATGCTTTATCTGCAATCCATAAACAAACACCTTTTATTTCACTCATATCCTAAGGCTGTTCGTGAGGAAAGAATTTGACAAAATACAAATTTTTAAGTTGCGATGATTTTTCTGAAAAAATCGATTTTTAGAAGTCTAACCCAAGGCATACACTATACGACATGTTGCACGACACGTCTGTCTATCGAGCTGTACGTTTTGCGCCCAAGCGATACGGCAAAATGTGCAACCTAGTTTTAGAATAGTTTTAAATTTGTTACATAAATATTTGCGCCGGCAATTTGAGCTTTGACGAGACCGGTATACTCAAACAATAATTCGATCATAAATATGCCAATACACAATACGACCGTACGATTTGCCAAAAAAAAAATCAAAACTTTTTAATTTTTCATACGACCATCAAGCGACTTCATACGACGGCGACACACACATTGCAATGGAAATACGACCCGCTCGTAAAGCCGTAAAGAATGTAATCGATAGGTTTTTGAGAAATATTGCTTTTAGATAAAATATCGTTTCGAGATATTCGAGTTTAAAGACTATCACTTTTGTGAGTTACCTATCGCAAATCTCCATAGAAATCACAGTAAGGATTACGTTTTTCGGTTCTCAATTAATTATAAGTTCCGATTAACTCCATTTCGTCAGGTTTCAAAATAATCGATTTTGACACTATACATTTACATGAGCATTTTTAAGACAGCCCTTATGCTACGATTTTTAAAAAGTCTTTACAAATTTCAGTTACTGCTCTTTTCTCTCTTCACAATTTTTAAGATTATATAGAGAACCTGACGAGATTACCGATTCGGATTCTTTAATTTTTAAAGTCTGTTTGATCGTAGTTAAAAACATGAGGAATTAAAAAATCGAAACTTTTTTTATAAAGTAAATTTAAAAAAAAATCGAGTAACCATAGGGATAGGCGAAGAGACACATAGACATGACAAAATCGACTCCGACTGTACTAAAAACACGAAATTAGCTTGTAACGGTTATGACAGGGGGCGGTGGGATATTTCACTTATTTCAGTGAGCAGAAAGCAGTTTGGTCCCCTTAATTAACCAAATATTTTTTGACTGCTTCAAACTTTTTTTTCTATGGAAATAATAATTTTCTAAAAATTCGCAGCATGAATACATTGAATAGCAACCCATACACAAACCACACACTTCAAGTTTATTCCACCACTAATTTTTTCAAGTGTACTTATGCACATAGATATATGTCTGTTTAGTTGACAGTCACTCATTGAACACATGCAACATATGGGCAAAAGTGCAAAAACATTGCAATAGACTCAGGGGGGAAATGCAAATACTACAAATGAGAATGGATAAGGGGTTTTTTTTTTTTCGCTGGAAAATTACGAGAACTTAACAACATTCATAAAGTCCATCAGCATTAGCAATTCAAATTCAATCCTAGCCATTAAACTCATTAACTGCACACAAATACCAAACCAGATACACAGACACAAATACACTTAGCGAGACATTTTTGGTGCACATTTGCAAGTGACGCCAATAAACGGCAGAACAACTCTACCAGCCAGGACACTGCAAATGACCCAGCAGCAGCAAGTCTGCTCGGGTTTTAATGACTTCATGGCGTATCCAAAGAAGATGAAGAGAAGACGCCCGCAAAAATTACAACAACAACAAGAACAACAACTGAAAGTGGAACAAACCAAACCAAACGACAAATGAAGAACTGTCTTCATTAGGAACCCAACTGTTTTTGTATGCGCATGTACCGGAAATGCCGTTGACTGCTTCCGCTTAGGTAATTCGACTAAACAGCAGACGACGACGATGCTGGAGAAGCAGCAAGAGAATGAGAGTCTGGTGACGAAAGAAGGGAGACGGAATCTAAAAGCTAAGAGCTGGCGAAGTAGACCGAGACCAAAGCAGCACACACGTAAAAATCTAAAACATAAAAAAGGTAGGCAGCATATCGTACATATTTATATATGTATAATGTAAATGCGAGGGCAGGCTGAAAAGTTATTGGTATAGAAAGAAAGGAAGGGTGAAAAAAAAACTATTATTGCTTAATATTAATTCCTTTTAAACTACTGCAAATCTGTAATGCAATCCATGGGAAGCAGCTTCAGTTCTTCAAAAAAGGCAAGCGCTTAACAGATGACCTTTTCATTTCAACCGGTGTCCGGCTGTCCAATCTACCGAGCATTCTGCCCAAAGTAGTATCCAAAGGACACGTTCGAATTCGTGGTAATGTAGACCTATCGGCCAAAATGAATGGCCACGGTAAAAGTCCCCTGTACCACGATGCTTTCGTAGACTTGGAAATGAGGTGGATATCGAAGGCATTTAAATCCTGCTATGTGACTAAGCTGTACTTCTTAGAAAACACCCCCTGAGCTCCCTGGCGAATGTGTTCATAGAATTTTTTATTTTTTGTCCCTTTGTTACTCCTCTTGGGAGTTTAGGGCCTCTACAAGAGCCTTCTTTCTCCTGTGTCGGTTTCAGTAATCGATTTTATTTTCATTCGATCCTGGTGATTGGATCTGCGACTTATCCCAGTGATGGGGCTGCCATCTAACGTCGACTGGGCGTGGCGTGCCTTGATGATGGGACTACCATCCAAGCTCCCAGGGGAAGAAGCTCATCTTCTGGATTAGCACACTTTTTACTCGCAGGTGTCATATGTGTTGGGAAGCCGCGTCATCCATTGGCGAAGATGAAAACCAAGATGACTGCGGTTTGTGTCTTCGCTGATCGCAGTGAGCTTTCATCGTGCTTTCCGAGCTTTTTACAGAATCACTTTTTATTCTTCCTTGGAAAACTGTGTGCTGCAATGGTACTTGCTGGAGGAGTTACGGGATTTTTAGGTGGGTTTATTAATATTAGAAAAGCAGGCATAATTGGGTTTTGGGGGCTTTGGAGTGCACAACCCAGGCCCCCATGTCCATAGAATACCCGCTTCTTTTTATCTAATCATTAAAATAGTTTAGCAAAGAGAGCAAATAAGACATCCCCAATAACACTCTCTTCGAACAGTTATTAATAGAGATCCGCGTGCTCCGCCCAGGGGTGACTGACAAAATAGTCAGTCAGGGAAATTATTATAATAACCCTCACCAGCTATTCCCTAAATCTTTCCCCTCTATTCTCCAGAAACACTTTTTTCGAAGACCTGGGCACACTATTTTTAAGCAAGGATATCGAATGAACCATCTCTTATAAGCCCCACCAGCTATACCACGCAGCTGTTGTAGGTTGTCCCCTCCCATTCATTTATTTTCATTTTTTGTTAGGCATCAAAACTGTTCATATGATTTCGAGGTCATCATGGTCTTACCCGAGCAATCTATCTAAAGTTTTGAAAGGCACATGGTGCCAAAGTTGGGAACCTATTCTTAGTACTATTCATTTAATTTTGCCATAGAGACTCAGCTATATAGAGCCGGAGAATTATCTGGGTTAAAAAGGATCTTTGGTGGCTTATCGATGTCTAGCAACCCACAACGAGCAAAGACAATGATAGCCTTGATCGTTTTGAATACTGTATCAACCTCTTATTGCTTCGCGTATATACTTCGTGGCCTAAATGCGGGTAAAGTTTTGGCTTTCAAGCGGATGCAGTGATACATAGAGCGGCAGAAGTTTTAGGTAGACAACGATTTGTAACTAGGAAGTGGTCGTGAAGCAACTGGAATGTCTTCAAATTGTTTGCTGAGTAAAATTTTTCAAGGAACCATTGGTTGAAGTTTATGGGTTTTCATGGACATTTTCCAACAGCGTATTAGATTTGACTTATTTTTATGAAGATGCAAAGACGTTATCCATTAACTTCCCCGAAAGCTACACGGGTTGACACACTAAGCTAGTAAAATATGATTACAAAAGAACTTAACTGAGAGAGTTGCCAACATGTTTTCTCAGCTTCTTCGACAACTTTTCAGCCTGCCCTCCTATTCGGCAAATATATCTATATATACCTACCTGAATATCGCATATATATAGACTAGTTAGTTTCGCTGGTTGAAGCACCGTTAGGCGTCTATTGAAAGGCTGCGCGACAACTACAGCGTGGTAGTTGCCCCACCAATGTGACAACCCGTTCCACCACTACCTACATACAGATCCACCGTCTAGCATTATTCCGGCTGGCATCGTTTTGCATAGAAAAGCCATTTGCACACTCTAGTCATGGCATGGCCTGTGCGAAATAGTTTGCTCCTGCCAGGGCCAGGCCAGGCCACCAGGCTCCTAGGTGCCAAAGGATAATTGACTTTCAAATCAGTTTGCTATAAATTTTTATCGGCACTTTTGATGCTCTGCCATTGACTGCCACTCTCCACAAATGGACGACGCCTCTCGCGCAGCTGCAATCAATTGCCAAAGTCACTCGCTCTCTCTCACACTCTCTGAGAAAGGTGACGTTGATAATTGCCAGCCAAGCTGCTATAAGGACCTTAGTTCAAGCCCTAGAGTGCCCAGTGACAAAATGTCCCTAATGAGTTTTATTGAGTAGTTGAATTGCTGCATGGCCGAAACGAGAGACCAGAATAAAAAACTTGGCTAAAAACGTTTTTGATGACGCACGGAAGCAGTTAATCAAATCTTCAAGTGTCGGGACTGCACACTCATACTAATTGCATTTTGCGTCAGACATACTCTCACACACGCACACATACACTCGCAGCAAAAAGCTTGAATGATTATTAAGTCAATCCTTTACAAAGACTGTGTGAACAGTTGGATGATTTTTTGTAAAGGATTAATAGTGCTTCAGAATCATTTTAATAGTTAAGAGCAGATTTTATCAGCTGCCGAGTTTTAGCCTTACAAATTGAGTAACGAGCTCAAGCAGGATAACCAAGTGAAGTATATTGTTACTTGGTGCACATTAAGGTAGGTTCTTACACCTGGTTTGAGGAACCTTGTTTTCAAAAATATTACATTCTTTTTTTGTCTGCTCAAACCTCGAAATCAAGAAAATATGTTGGCTATATATTGTCATAAATTCCATCTCAGTAGAAAAACAAGCTGCTACTCTACAAAACAGTTCTGGAGTTAGTTTGGACTCTAGGGATCTATTTTGCTCCATAACAGCACTAGAGCTGCTCAGCTTGTCCAATTTACAAAATAAAGTAAAAATAGATCGTTTAGTTGTCACCTTGCAACGAGGTCCTATGATTGCCAAAGAAAGTTGCCCATTTTGCAGCAAAAGCGTCACACTTAGTAAGGATTACTCCTGTTAGAACTTTAACATACAAATATCTCAACATCTTCTGATTAATATGTATTCTTCCTGTGTTGAAGTTTCTATTTCATCTTTTTTTCCAAGTATTTTATGTTGGAAGATTTTAATAATCGGAAGTTTAATTTATCTGAGGAAGTCTGTTTTGCTTCCCATCGATTTGGTCAGCTTCAAGCAGCTATGGCAATTTGGCAAAGGGTCTTCTAAGAGCCAACTTATCAATCCAGAGTCAGATGACGCACTCTAGCTTTATAAGGCAGCTAGTTCCGAGTTTTATATATTGCGATAGCTGATATATGTGATAAGTTACTCGAGAGTTTTTAAATGTAAATAAGTCTGCATTCTTGGGGTCTGGGACAAAGCTTTTTGTGACCTGAAGGCTTAGTTTATTAAGATTTCGTAGAATCTCTTAAGGATTTCGAGTTGGGATACCAAGTGTAATAGCACAAAGTGTTGAATAAAATGGTTTGGACCTTTCCTGGAGTATGAGTTTTGCTTTTGAAAGCTTTTCCTATTGGAATATGATTATGCATGGAACATATGTCTTTTATGCTTTAAGGACATAGAAATTTTTCATTTTTGAAAGCCATTCAAGAGTCAAAGAGAAATTCAGGCTATCTAAAAGTTATAAAATCAACATCAACTCAAATAAAAATAGGATTCTTAATAACGATTTTACAATGAGGTGTACTAAGTAAAAAACTCTTTCCGAGGTCTCAAAGTTCCCAATGTATCGAAGAAGATGTCACCAGAGGTAGGGTAATGGCTTATGTAACCCCACTAACCCACTAGACACTGAACTGCTTGATCTGCTTGTTGCACCCTTTTATTTTATCACCCTCAATACATTGAAGCCTTTACAGTTTTTATTGCTATTTGAACTAAGAATCTGTCATAGTTTCCAGACTCATGCCTTTGGCTGCCGTAGGCAATATCAAGCAGTTCATTTGTGAGAAACCTAAAGTATCCTCATCAAATAATAAAAAAAAAATTTCTTTAGTTCTCTCTCTAGCTCCACTTCTTAGATAAAGGCATAAAATACTAATTTATTTTAACAGCTTATAGAATAGGGTCCTCAAAATTTGTTATCTTAAAGTTGTGTGATTTATAAGAAGTTGAGTTTTTTCTTATACTCGCAAAATTTGTTAGAATTTAGAAAGTCTTAAGTTTTTTTGAAGGTAGCTAAATCGTATTTAAAAAAAAAAACAGATATAATATATTCTAATAAATCTTAAATTTTATTACTCTCTTTATTTTTTTCAAATAAACAAATTACAAGTTTTTATGAAAAAAATTATTTTGTTTTTATCAGGGATCGCTTATCAGAGTTTTTGGGATCAAAGCAGTGCAGTTTTTGATAAATGTGCAAAATATGATTGGACTATCCCAAAAATTAAAAGTTAATATTATTAATTTATTTCAATGAGTTGAAACTCTTTTTTTTTTGACCCTAAAATAAAAAGTCCAAAAAACTTAAAATTTAAACTATTAAAAATTATTTATAAAGAAATATTATTAAAAATAAAAGAAAGAATAAGAACAAGGCCGAAAAAAATGTGTTGTAAACTTTACATGAGACTACTCCAGGGGTTCCGAAATAAGCAATAAAGTAGAGTTAACTTGGTGGGTATCTCAGAAACCTGACGTGTTGGGGGTTTTTGAACGCGGATTCGGATTCAGTAACCCAGAAACATATAAACATCATCTTCGAAAAAATGCTGTGGATTTTTTAAATCGATTTTCAAGTTCGGAGGTTAGTCCATGTTTTTGGGGTCGCTACATTCGAATTCAAGCTCTAAAAAAAACTTCCAAAAATTAAATAAATTTTAAAAAAATATGGTATGGTGTTTGTGTAGGTTATATCGGAACTCTTAGTTGTGGACTTTATGTTTTTGATGTGGAATTAAACTAACCTCGGATTTGGATTCAGCGATCCTAAAGATATAAAATCTATACTGTCTTTTCTTTCCATTATTTTTTTTAATTGTCAATTTTTTTTCGAAAAAAAAAATAAAAATTGAATTTTAATATGTTTGAGGCCCTTTGTTCCATCTAAGAACCACGGGAAAATATATATATGTATAGTAACATATCCATATTGAGAACTCCACTCAAACAATCAACTTGTCAATATGAATATGTTTGCGTCTCCAACATAAACCTCATGTCAAGTAACTTTACGACTCCAATAGAAACCTCATGACAAATAACTTATAAATAACGACTCCAATAAAGACCTTATGTCAAATATTTTTAGAAACCCGATATCGAATATGTTTAAGACTTCAAGAGAAATGTCAACCATAATATTTTTACGACTCCGCGCAATAAAAATAATAATAATAATAAATTTAGACAACTCTGCGCACTTGAAACTTCAGCGACACGCCATGGCTCAAGTACTCCAATGGAGCTCGTATTTCGTCCGCTTAAACTCCAAGAATCTTATCAACCCCAAGAGACCAAGATATCAATGAATATCCATGCAGCCAATGCGTGGGAATCATCAGCGAAGTCAAAAACCGAGGTATCATTAACGTTGGAGCATTAGTTATTAGTCAGTTCAGTTTATTTATTTATTTATTTATTTGAGGGGTACAACTACGTACAGTTGACTTTATATTATAAAAAAGTACATATAATTTATTAAAAAAAGAAAATAGAGCGAGGGTATTGATATGAACTAATCCGCGTCTCTAGCCCGATGGGTGAACTTTTTAATGATATGCACCAACTCACATCAAGAACTGGCCAGAAATAAAAGTTGAAACAAGCAAGCAAGATAAAAATTAAACATTATATCACAAAAAGAGCCAATGGATCACCGTTGACCAAGTGGGTGACTCATAATATAGGATTGGTCCAGGATGCTCGAAGTGGCAAATCAAGGTGACTTAAGATAGAAGAAGTGATAGATTGAATAGACCGTTCGAAAGAGAGGAAATTGTTAAAGCTATTATAGTTGGAGCATAAGACACGGAAAGGATCGTGCAAAGCATAATTTGATCGACAAAATTGTAAGGCTAATGGTCGAAAATTACGAGTTACTCTGGATGGTATGACCAAGTAACTTTGCTAAGGAGTACATTGGAATCGATAAGACCGAGTAACAGCTTATGCAAGAATAACACGCCGTGGCATGTTCTGCGATGATTTAAGGAAGGCAATTTTATAAGGCGAAGTCTATCAGAATATGGCGGCAGTCGGATATTTGGGTCCCAGTTTAAGCCACGAAGTGCAAAAAGGAGAAATTGTTTTTGTACGGACTCAATCATGTCCTGATAAAGGTGGTATTGAGGGCTCCAAACGCAGGAACAATATTCCAAAATTGGACGGACGAGAGAAATATAAAGAAGTTTGGTTGTGTAAGGGTCGTTAAACTCTTTAGACCAACGCTTAATAAAAGCAAGAACACCTCTAGCCTTATTCACGATGTTGCAAATATGGTTATTAAATTTAAGGTTATGATCAAACAAAACACCAAGGTCAGACACACTCTCGATGCGTTCTAAGGTAGAAGATTCTAAAGAGTAAGTAGCCAAATAAGGAGCAGAACGATAAAATGTCATAACGTTACATTTTGTCTTGTTGAGAAAGAGTTGGTTGATATTGCACCAAGATTGCATGTTATCAAAATCATGCTGAAGAAGTAAGTACTTATTATTATCGGAGTAGGACATACAGAGTTTAACATCATCCGCATACATAAGAATGTGAGAAGATGAGATTACCTGAGGGAGATCACTTAAAAATAAGTTAAAAAGAAGAGGGCCTAGATGGCTACCTTGAGGTACCCCTGACGTGACCATAATTTCTGTAGATTCGCAGCCTTTAAAAACTACCTTCTGGACTCGGTTGGATAAATAGGACGATATCCAAATTAAAAGACAAGACGGAAACCCCAGACGAGACAGTTTAACAAGTGGAAGACTATGGTTTACCGAGTCAAATGCTTTACTAAAGTCAGTATAAATGACATCAGTTTGTTTTTTTCCGTAAAACCAAGATTAATAAGAGACGAAAGTTCTAAAAGGTTAGTAGAAGTGGACCGACGTTTTACAAACCCATGTTGGAAATCCGACATTAAAGAACGACAGTAGTGTTGCAATTGTGAAGTTACAATCCTTTCAAAAACTTTTGGAATTGATGAAAGCTTGGCAATACCGCGGTAGTTCTCAATGTTGGACTTGGAACCTTTTTTGTGAATAGGGATAATAAAGGATTCATTCCAGATGGCCGGAAGATAAGAATATTTTAATGAAGTGCGGAAAAGAACAGATAATGGCGTAGAAAGAGAGTGAGCACAATGCTTTAAGACGCAACTAGGAATGGCATCGGGGCCAGGGGAGAAGGATGATTTAATGGACAGTAGGGATTGTAAAACGTCGGTTTCAAAGATTTCTGGATAAGCAATAAGATTTGAATGTGGTAGGTTATAGGGATAGTTAAGGTTAATGCTATTAGGGTTGACAGAATAGGTAGTTTGAAAAAATTTCGCAAACAGGTCGGCGATTTCTGAATTGTAAGTAGAGCTTTCATTTTTGAAATATAGCGAGGTAGGAAATAAGGAAGATTTACGTTTAGAATTAACAAAAGAAAAACATTTTTTAGGATCACTACAGAAGTTAAGCCGACAGCGGGAAAGATAATTATTGTAGCAAATTCTATTTAGAAGGACGAACTTGCTGCGTAAAATAGAAAACTTATAAGAGTCAACAGAAGATCCAGATTTCTTAAATTTTTTGTAAGAAGAAGACTTGCGATTTTTTAAAGAGGACAGACTAGTAGTAAACCAAGGCGAGATTTTTGAAGAAGGAACCGGGACAGAATAAGGGACAAAGAGATCAAAAGCAGCGTATAAAACCCGATAGAAATTGGAAATGGATAAGTCAAAGTCATTAGTAGTCAACAAAGGCAACCAGTTAACTTCGGACAAAAATTTATTAAGACAGACAAAATTAGAATTGCGAAAGCAGCGATACCGAGGAGCGTGAGCATGTTGCTGATTTCGGTAGAGACCATTAAATTTTAAAGAGATTTGTAATGTCGGATGGTACGGATCCTCGGGTACGGAGAGCGGACAGACCCTAGAAATTTCAAAATCAGAATTATCATTGACAAAACTAGACTATTATTATTAAGACTAGATATCGACAAATGTCTTATAGTCCGTTTACTCATACGTTAGTGCATAAGATTAATTTTTGAATAAAGTTATTTTTGATTTTAAACATAAATTGCACTTTCTTTACTATATATATGCTCTGAACCAACGTGCGTATTCCAATGGCTAACACATTTATGTGACCTACATTTCAATACCTTTGCATCTTTTCCTATGATTTTACTAAAGATTTCCACCAGCTTTTGTTTAAAATATGAAGAAAATATTAAATAAATATAAAGTCGTATTTTAAATAAAATAGTAAAAAATGTAACTTGAAGCTATTAAAAAATAATTGGCTGGCTCTATGGGCTCTAAAAAAAACAAAAATAAATCTATTAAAAATAAAAGTAAGAATTTTAAGGCATAATTTTTAATACCAAGGCAGCAAAAATAACTTTCAACAAAACTAACTAATTGCTGCCATTTGCCTTCAAAAATATAAATAGAGTTTTTAATTAAGCACTTAACTTTTAATGCTTAAATCACAACGTACCTTATGCGATTTTTAAAGCCATAACCAGTTGTTGATTTTAACCCTTGACAGTAAAGGACTTGCGAGTTCTCACTAATTTCATGGCTTATATTACGCCGGAAAAGTATATAATTACATTTTTCTTGTTAAATGCAGCACAACAAACGACGCCATTTACTCAAGTTCCGTAAATTCCGTCCAAAACGACTGCTTTAAAAATAGGACTAAAAGTTACAGAAAATAAAACGTAAAAAAAAAGTGAAAATTGGCATAAATATGTAAATTATTTGCTGCCAATTAGCAGTTTGCCAAGGCACAAAAGAAAAATAGAAGTAAAATGGAAAAATATATATATTTTGCACACGCAAATCAAAGCAAATGGTCGAAAATACGCACAAAATGAGCAATGGATGTTGATAAGTGTTGTAAAACGTTTGGGGTAGGAGATTGATGTTGTTGCAACACAAGGACACTCTATGTCTTGCCACATATGAGCTGAGTTGGCGACATATATAGAAATATAAAAATAATTTCGTCACGACATAAGTGGCATCATTAGAAGTATGTGGCATTTACTACCTACAGCAAGAGGACACCATACCATACCCCAGCCCCGTGCGGGGCTTACTGTTACTCAAGCCAAGACGTCTCAAGTGGCGACACAAAAAAGTCAAACGCCAAAATTGTCGAAGTGCCAAACAGGCTAGAAGAAATGTGAGGTTTCGGGGGGTAGGGTTTGGTTTTTGGCAAAGCAGTATGTTTGGGGGTAAGGTGCTTGGGTGCTGCTTCGAGTGCGAACGAGTGTGAAGAAAACATGGTAATTTTTCATAAAAACCGCCAAATGCGCACACAACCCCAAAGCGTAAGAAAAAATAATGCACAGAAAAACGAACAGCAGCAAAGGCAAACGGAAGCAGCGCAAAGAGAAGGCATAAAATTTTCTACACTTTTTGCTGCGCTGCGCGTATTTTTTTTTTTATTTTTTATTTTATATCATTTTATTTTTTTTTTTATTTATTGTATACAGTAAATTACAAAAGTATGCGCATAGGCACTTTTTTTTGGAAGAAGGTTGACATTTTCCGGTTTCAAACGATTTTTTGATGTATGTGAATTACCCTTAGCTTTTAGAATGGCAAATCTCGTCCTTATTTAAAGGGTCATCAATCTTGAGGTTTTTTTTTTAAATAAAAATAAAACACAAAAATTTCAAATAAATCGGAAAATCTTTACTATCAATAGAAAGAACCGTTCTTGCCATTCACTTTTTAAAAATAATCCCTTTCAAATGTTGGCCGCAACTGCGGACGTTCCAATTTTCGATGACGCGTGCGAGCATAATCGGTGGTATCTCGCGAATAACAAGGGTAATGTTGGCCTCTAATGCTTGAATCGTATCTGGATTATCCACAAACACTTTAGATTTCACGTTGCCCCAAAGGAAAAAGTCTAACGGTGTGATATCATATGATCTTGGTGGTCAATTCACCGGTCCGGAGCGTGAAATTAATTGTTCACCGAATTGGTTCGTCAATATGTCCATTGTGGAAACCAAATGTCGTCGAGATCTCGGGCTTCAATTTCAGGTAGCAAATAATTCGTTATCATGGTGCGATAACGGCCGCCATTGAAGGTTACGGTCTGACCAGCGTCATTTTTAAAGAAATATGGACCGATGATTCCACCGGCCCATTAACTACGCGTTGGACGAGGTCTATTCGGTCGAGTGTCATCCAATAATGAATATTAGGTCTCATATTTGTTGATGGTATGGCGAATAGTGGTCTCAGTTGGTCGATTATGGCGACCAAAAAATGGCCTAAGCGCGCGAAAAAACATTCTTTAGAGAACGTGAATTTTCGTAATATAATTGTGCGATTTGTAAACGTTGTTCGGATGTAAGTATTTCCATGACGAAATGGCAATGAAAACTGAATAAAAAACACATGGTAACTTGACAGTACTCACGCGTGATTTATCAAAAAAACCTTATTGAAAAAAAAACCTCAAGATTGATGACCCTTTATTTTCAAAATCTATTGTAAATTTTCTCGATTTGTTCAAATTCACCAAAAAAATAAATGTGTTCATAAAAACTATTTTTTTGGTATAAGGCGGATATTTCTGTTATTTAATATATCGAATATATGTTAGGTAGACACCCTTTTTGGTTGCTTTCAAAATCTATTGTTATTTTCTCGATTTATTCAAATTCACCAATAAAAAAAATATTGATTTTTTTCTTAATATTAATTTTTTTTATAAGGTGGTTCTTTCTTTTATATATATCAAATTTTTAAATTTTGGTTTTAATTTTAAAATCTTACCCCTAAAATATCTAGTAAGTTAAGTCATTTATCGCCAACAGGCAATGCCAATCGAAGGTACAACCAAGTTTTGGAATCAATTGAGTACATTTCGATACTTATAATTTGGGAAATTAATTAATTGGTGTCAAACTTAAGTTGAAAAAATTTTAAATAACTAAAGTTGACTTAATTATAATTTTGCAGTGTGACTTTTGTTACAGCCCCGTATATTTAGTTTACACAATTAGGGTATTCACCTTGCTGTTGTGTTGAGGTGTTGTAAAGTTGCACAAAAACTTAACATGCTAAGGCATGAATCCCTTTTGGTTAGTTAATAACCGTTTAGGTGTTGCATCAGCCACTTACAAGTAAAAATATTTAATTCGCTCTATTTAGTACAAACAAGGCACATGATTTTTTTAATTTTCTGAACATTCACTTTGTTTACTTTAATTTTGGCGCTCTATTCAACGAGTTTAAGGTAACCCTTTGCTTTTTGCAACACGAAAAATTCCAAGCTCATCAACTCAACAGCTAAAACGTCAAATAGGGTCTTGGTTGGGAAAAAGTTTAGTTGAGAGTTAAAACCCAGGCCAGTACATTTTGTTGTTGCAAGAGTACACAACTTTTCAATTCCTTAACTCAAAAGCAAGCGTAACCTTAACTAAATATTAAAAAATTATTATGAAAAATTCTATAATTTTTTTGGAAATAAAAATTTTGTTGTAATTTTTTTGGCATTGAAAAAATGTTATATAGAATAAAGGAGAAAAATAATTTTTTTTGGAATTTTTTTGATGTTGCTCTTAGTGGCGATGACTTATCCTTTCAATCAAAGATCATAAAAACCGGTACAGCCCCTCTTGAGTTATAAATCGTTCAGCTAGTACTAATAAATTTAATATACAGACGATTATTTTAATAAAAATTATTTAAATAATTTTAATTTAAAGCTTGAATTTATATAAACTTCAGGGAAATTATTATTAAGCTCTGTATAGCTTCCAAACAAAAAAAAACCAGACTAATAAAATTGCACTGAACTGTATCAAGACTTTTCTATCTCACTGTATCTGGGAGAAAAGACATATAATGAAATTCAAGTTGGTTTTTTTTTTTTTGTAGCTGTGTTGACTGCCTAAGACATTTACGGCGTAAGCAATGGGCGTGGCAGGTTTATGCCTTGTTTCTGGCATTTTGGACGCTCTTAGGCATTGCCAAATGCCTGGCCCAAAATCCTTTACGTCAAGGACACGCGGACCGTGCTGTGACAGCCACGGAACTTTAGCCTGCAGCAGCTTAAGGCACACAGCGTCTCTGCCATGTGGCATATGGGCCAAAACAAAAAATATCAAAAAAAAACCACACCAAATAAAAGGCCAAAAAACGGTAAATGTTGGCAACAACATAAAAAAAACAAAGTAATATATAAGAAAAAAAATAAAAAAACTGAGTGAAACTTTAAGCGTTGGCGGCTGCACGGAAACCACGACGGAAATGTCAACAAACAGCATTGGGTGCCCACTGGCGCCCGTATGGCAGCCAAATAGCCAAGGCAACCGGTACAGGACGTTGCCTTATAATCATTCCCTGGTGAAATATTATCAAATTGCGGCAATTGATTTAACTGCCAGAGGGCTACGTGATGTTGACGAGTCCTGCGCCCAGTGTGACCAGATCAGCGCGAAACGTGTATGAGTGGGTGGCGGGCATGCCGCTGTCCACACCCTCAAGTTGCCTGCGCGGCAGCGCGTTTGCACTTGATTTGGTTGCTTTAACTGCGTCGTCCAAAACTTGATTTATTTCTGTCACAGTAATTGGAGCTCAGCTGCTGCCACACCAAGAAAAGGAGCCGCAGCCACAGAAACAACAAAGAGAACGATCAAATGCCAACATAATTAGTGCCATTTTCAAAAATAGCACATAAATAATCGTCGCTTACTACTGCCCACGCGTTTTCCAGCAGCGGTCTAACCGCCGCAAATTGTCTGCTGCTGCTCCTGCGGCTGCTCACAAATGCATAAATTACTTAAATGCTTGCCAGGATATTAAGATGCGACAGAATTGCTGTCCCACAACAATAACCACTAAGTGATAGGGTAGCGGGCTACTAAAAACCGAACATGGAAAACCCTTTACGAAACACTCATATGATAAGATAAGATAAGATCAGATACTTAAAATATTTTGTCCTGCTTTTTGTCTGAAAAAGTTTTTCGATATTCGAGTTTACAATATTTGAATTATCGATAACGGGATATCCCAAATGGGATTTTTTTTAATATGAAGTTTTGTCACTCCGTGCGAAATTTTTCGAGCTGCGTATTGGCCTTAAAAAAAAAAACGAATAATTTGCTTAAAAGAAAAGTTTTTAGGTGTACGGTTTGTATCCGATTTTTGGCATAGTAGCATTGATTTGAAATTGTTTTTCAAGCTTATAACATTTGCTCCTTTACAAAAAAAATTAAGATTAATTGACTTAAAATTTAAAGGAAATATAAAATTTTTTGTTTTATTTTTTTTCATTTGTTTACAATTTGTGCTAGCACAATTTTTTTTAAAAAAATTATTAAATAATTAAAAAAATACTGATACCTAGCTCGCTGAAGCCATCATTGTCGGTCGGCTTTAGCCAGTCCTTTGGCCAATTTTGCGCTTCAGATTGGTGAGTCTTCTTTATCTTTGATTAATAGATTACTAATTTTATTTTTCATTAAATTTTTTATACTCTTAAAGTGAACTATTATGTTTTCTATCACATGTCCTATGTACTTAACAAAAGAGCTCCCAGCTTTAGCCCAGCAAACAAAAAATGAATTCATGGCTAAAAAAAAAAGAAGTGTGGCCCAGAGGCTACTCATGACTAGAAATTTAAACTGAAAATTGTGAATGTTCTAAAAGCATTTGTCAATAAAAATTTAGATAAAAAAAACCACAGCATAGACTGGCTAGAATAAATGAAGTACTCCACAGCAGGAGCGGATTAAAGCATGGTACAACGTAGCAGCGGCCCAGGGGCGCACACAAAAATTTGTTCGAAAATTTTATATGTTCAAAAAAATATTGTCTTAAAAATTATTATTATTTCTAAAAGAAATCGTGACCTTTGGTTGAAATTTTTTTTTTGTCATTCTATTACAAACTGTCCTAAAATAATCAGTAAATTATAATAAATTAATTAAACAATTTCAGGAACAGATAGTCTCCATTGAGACTAGTTGCTATATACGAACTAGTGGTTATTATAATATTATAGGTATTCCGAAGAAGAAAATTTGGAATTAAAATATGCTTGAGAGATCAAGTACGTGAAATCTTTTGGGTCTATCTTCTATTACTTAGCACGACCAAAACAAAATTGCAGAAACTACAAAGAATGACCTGCATATGTATGACAGGAGCAATGCGCACCTGTCCTACTGCGGCCATAGAAAGATTAATGGATGTTACAATGGAAGCAACGTTAATAAGAATTGGGAGGGAAGGAGTTGACTTCAGCCTCACCGGGAAAGATGCTGCAGACCTAGCAAAGGATATACCTATGCTTCTGCAACCAAGGGATGAAATGCTAGCTGAGTACAAGTTCAATCAGAATTTTAATATTAAACTCAGCACAAAAGCGGCCTGTACATCTCTTTCGGCAGTTCACCCAATGAAACCACAAACAATAAAGTGGTATACAGACGGATCCCTCACTGATGAGGGAAGTCGCCTAGGGGTAGTAGGACCCAGGACAAAATATTACGAATCACTAGGCAGACACACCAGCATTTTCCAAGCTGAAGTCTGTGCTATTGGAAGGTGTGCAGAGTTCAATCTGCAAAATAACTATCACGACAAGGACATCTCCATCCTGTCTGACAGTCAAGCAGCGATAAGGGCATTAAGTAGAGCCAAGATTACATCAAGACTGGTCAAAGAAGTGAGAACTGCACTAGACAAATTAGGTGCTAGGAATAAACTCACGATTAGATGGGTTCTAGGACATAACAATATTCCTGGAAATGAGCTGGCAGATAGACTAGCAAGGACCAGTGCAGCAACACCGCTAATCGGACCCGAACCATACTGTGGGATTGGTAACCACGTGGTACGGGACCTGCTGAGAATTGAGGAGGAAAATAAACGGCTGCTTCACTGGGCACAGACACCAGGACTTAAGCAGGCAAAAGCCCTTCTCTATAACTACAACCGCAAGAGGTTCAAACTCATGATAACTTACGGGAAAAATACCTTGAGGATCCTGACGGGCCTCTTGACGGGACATTGTAGACTCCGCAGCCACTTAAATAAAATTGTCATAGCGGATAGTGGACTATGTCGCTTCTGTAGCATGGAGGAAGAAACTTCAATACATTTACTGTGTGAATGCATGGCCCTCATCAGCAAAAGAAACAAGTTTCTGGGCATGTACGTACTCCCACCGGAGATCGTTGTTACCCTGAGTCCAATCAAAATACTGGAATATATGCAGGCCATTGGACTGTTGGGAGAGCTCTGAGCTGCGAAGGGTGTACAATAGATCCATTTGGGTCGCAGTACATCTTTATACCCATTAATAATAAAAATAATCTTCTATAAGCTAGACTATTATTCATAAAATTTATTGCTGATTATTACTATGATAAAAATAGTCTTTTTAAGTACTTTCTTTCTAAGTCTTATTGGATCTTTGGTGAAAGTATGTATTAAAAATATTAGCGTTGCAAGAACTTTATAAAAAACTTTATCAAAAAACCTCCTTTTTAGGTGCGGATCTAGGATTTGGTCTTGGGGGGCTCTTCACTTCGAAGTGTATGTATATCAGAGCTCTCAAAAGACTTTCAACACACTTTTTCAACTTTTGGGGGGACCCGTAAACCCCCATGGATCCGCCACTGCCTTAAACAAAATTTCTTGTATGTTAGCACCACACGCATAGTTCGAGTTATCGAATCAAACGAAGAAAACGAACTGATAGAAATCGAAAAATGTCTCTTCTTAACGATTTTTTATCGAATTTTCATTTTTTTTTTATTCTTTCCAATCTAGAAAACCCTGTGAACTTAATTTTAGCAATTTTATTAAAAATGTTATATTTGGTAGAACTATTCAGTATTAGCTGCAAAAATATTAATTATTGAATATTTAAGACCAATGGATAGTGGTAGAAACAGATGGATAATTTGAGACATTGAATCTGTGGATAAATAGTCGTTATAGGCTTCAATATTTCGCTTGGATCTTGGGCCACCACATGTTTAAATTCGTTCCTGGCATACTTTCCACAGTATATTCGAAGTCCTAAATGTATAATCTCAACAAATTAAACTTGCAGCTTAGAGTTAGGATCTGAACTGGAAGACCAATCCCTGTAGCCAAACTCGTGCAAATGCTTGCTGAGTATTCAAAAAGACGAGAGATCGGATCAGAGCTAAAGAACTTTTTGAGGTACAAAATATTAGGAGGTTCCACCAAGAACAAAAACCTGCCATCAACTTTATTACACCCTGGAGTTTCAGACACTCCGTCATCAAGATTCATATTTTATCATCATGTAGTAAACTCTTTACTCCAACTAAGAGCCCAATTAGGACCCTTTCAAGTAAGTCAAACGAGTTTGGATACTCAAAGGATGAACCCCAGGACTGTAAGTACTCCAATGATTCTGGTAATTCATCAATCGATCGACACCAAGTTTTTCGGACTCTGAATTGGAATGTGCGTCAGAAGTTATAGATATAAACGGAGCGTTACAAAGAATATTACCTTAGTTCTCTTTTTGATAGGCTCTCTTGGCACACAAAGAGCTGTTTGGGTTTCTGTATAGGAATGCTCCAGAGGAACTTGGTTCTAGTTTGAGACTCCTAGTGTTTGGTCTCTGGATGGCAATGCGGTCTAGAAATTTTTCAGACACAGTTTAGTGATTGAAATCTTGGTTGGCGATTTGCCTACCGTTTGAAAGTTTATTGACAAAGTATTCAATCGGACTGTACAGTAGCCATCTTAAAACAGAAGCCGCTCATAGCCAAGCTGACGACACAAAGGATTCTTTCGCACAGCTAAATGCAGCTGTATTGGAAGGAAAACGAGATTTATTTATAGAAGAAACTCAGGATTCGTAAATATTGGGCAGATATGCTGCATTACACAGCTTCATAAAAAAATCAAAAAGAAAACTCTAACAGAACCGTGGAAAATCATTGAATCTTTGAATCCGAAACCAATTTAACACTTACATATCAGGTTTCCACTTTTACTTGAAAAATCAACAAATAATTTCTTCTGAAGCATTGATCCCTTCATTGTCTCAAAAACTTTTCTGACGAACTTATAATAGCATGCATTTACACGACAGAAACTTAAACTGTATAGAAAATCATAGCATACCTTCTGGGGCTGCTTTAAAATACAATATATATGCTTGGGATTGATTATAGCTCAAAAGAAAGATTATCCTCAAAGATAGATAGTCTGCTATACAAAGCATATTTCCTTTACAAACATCACAACGAAATACATAGGCTCTAGAATAAAGAGTGACAACAACATTCTGCTGTACTCCTTACATATTTATGGCAGCGCAACAAGGCGTATGCGCAATTTCATTAAATTACATTCGTGTTTTGGCAAATTAATTACGAAATTATGTTGTCATCTAGCACAGCAAGCTACAAGCTACTATTACATATGTATCTATCTTTTGTACATAACCCATAACTAAGAGGCGTTGCCATGGCAATGATCCTGCAATCTACTGCTTGAACCTCTCTAACCAAGCCCATGCATTTATTTCACTTATCTTTAAATGTCAGTCAAGTCAAGTCAGTCAGTTTGCTGCCGCTGCTGCTCAGTCATATTAAAAGTAATTTCAGCTCATTTTTGGCATATTTCCTTTTCTGCCAGGACACTCAACTATGGCCGTCTCTGACCAGCACAGACTAGCACAGACCAGACCAGGCCAAGCCAAAAAAGGATTCGAAACGCAGTGTCGGCCGATTACTCAGCATTTGAATGGCGCTTTGCTTTGGTTTGGGTTTGGTTTGCTGTGGTTTCGTTTGTTTTGGCCTTATTGTTGGCCATTTTTCGTAGAATGCTTACTGGCCGGGCTCAATGTCTGACTGTCCGTTATACAATATTAAAAGAAATCTCAGTCGCAATAAATTTTATTTATGTTCATGCTTCGGTTACCAAATTATGTATAATATTTTTTATGTTTACAAACGAGTTTGTTTTGCCTTGGCATGCAGTGGAGCATTTTTGCGCTAGATGTCTGGGCTTAATGTGCCGCACTCCCACTCTGCCTCTCTCTCCACTGTACGCTGTTTACCCCAACAGTTCTCACTTGCACTGCTTGCTATTTTGTTTTGCTAGCTGATAGTCCGGGCCAAAGTTGTGCTTAATTAAAAGCAAGCCAAAGATCAGGGGTATTCGCATTAAGCACATTACTCATGCGACATGTTAGCCGCCACAATGCAGTAAAATTTTATTTTAGCTTAATCTATTTTCTTTTTTTTTTTTTTTGATATTTATTTTATGTATACAGCCATTGGTAATGCCAATTATAGTCAAATAAATTACGCTAATTTGTTAAATCGAGAAACAGAACTGAAAAATCACACACACACACACTCATATATTGCTTTAAGTTAAAAAGCACATTTGCATATTTCGTGCATAACAATAAAAACCAAATGGATTGTGACGCAATCAGAGGCAGCGCTGCTATAGCTCAGCAATCAACTGGCAGTCAACATACATGTGCACGAGGGTTGCTCTGAAAGTTGTTATCAGCTAGTTTGTATGTTATCGAATTAATATCGAATATTAATCGCGACACATGCGGATGCGATTCCACAGCAATATCAAGCAGTGGAGAAAGCAGTAAAAGGTTTGCCTAAACAATGATCCATCAGTTCCAGAAAAAATTGCTCTGATGTTTTTGTGGAGGCCTCCCAATACCACAAAAAATACCATAGGAATCCGTTGTACCTGGAAGTTACAAAAACTAAGATGGCTGCTCTTAACGCGGAACAAATCTCTTAAATCATTATGGTTCTTGACATGAACGAATGGTACTCTGATTTGGGGAATTGCTGATATTTCTTATATAAACAAAATATTACTCTTGCATACTAGAGGTGGGATACTATCGATGACACTATCGATAGTATCGACAGTTTCCTTTTTTGGATATTATCGATGGTTTTGTTCCAAAAAACTTTTTCACTAATCAAAGCACAAAAAAATTGGCAAAGTGCCGAATATGTCAAAAACAATACAAAACCAATGGTAACACTTCGAATATTTTAGAACCTTTTTGAACATCTCACGCTTTTAGAGTCACCAAATCCGATAGGGACCATAAAAAATGATTTAAGTAAGTCAAATTTTTATAAAAATTTCTCGCATAAAAAACCAAAAATCGATACCGCATTAGCCTTAATGATTGCCACAGACGTCCAGCCTGTCCGACGACTGTAGACGACTTTGGCATCCGTTCGAATTACATAAAAAACAGAAAAAATATCTCTAAATTTTTAGCAGCATTACTTGACAATCCACATAATTTGGCCAGTCAAAATTTAAGCCAAGATGTAAATCCATTGAGCTTTTGGAAGGTTAGTATAAACAATTAAAAAATGTAACTAAATATTATTCTACTTTTAGGGATCCGACTGTGTTGGAAAAAAAACTAAGTCAACAAATATTTATGTGCTCCTGCTACTTCTAATGAAAGTGATAGAATGGATGTTCAGTAGAAATGGCTTTATAGTTATGGACAGAAGGACTCGACTAAAACCTGGAAATGTGGACATGTTGGTCTTCTGCCACAAAAACAAAATACTTGAAAGAACATTTTTTTTGATTTTTAATTGTTGAATAGACACTGTTTTTGGTTTTTGGAGATGTAATTTTAAAAGGAACTCTTTTTACAATGTCATGAATAAAACGTTTCTGTTAAGCATTTTGAAATATTATTTTTGTAAGTATTAGAATTTTCCTCACTTGCTCTATTGTGCTTATTTAAAGAATGTGCCCCTTTTTTGTGTGCCATATTTCACTTTGTTCGATAGTTCTATCGATAGTATCGATAGTATCTACCTCTGCATTTCCATCTTATTAACAAATGTCATAGGCGGTAGGCAATCGCCACCACCCTGTTTACCAGTAGACAGCGGCTTTGCTACTTACGCCTTCGTTTACCAGTAGACCTCAGCATCGCTACTTACGCCTTCGTTTACCAGTAGAAATGTCCCAAATCATAAAAATTGGAAACCTTAAGAAAAAACTACAGCCGAAAGAGTGTGCCCAAAACCCCAAAAAACACAACATTTTGGTGACTTTTTTTGCAAATATCGCTATTTCTTTCAGAAAAACTCCTTGACACTTAAAAAGTTAGCTATTTAATGTTATTGGTCATGATATGTAGATGCGATTTCTATATAATTTCGTCTTTTTATGTCAAAAAATGACTGACTTATTGAATTTTTAGTTAAAATGAAAAAAATGTCCTTTTTTCGAAGTAATTTTTTTTTGTCACTTTTAACTGCATTTAACCTTTGAAAAGTGATTCACTCTTCTATATTTGGATTTTTTTTACAAAGTAGGAGTCAGTACCTTTCAAATAAGCCTTTTTCGACAAATTCGAACTGCCCATTGAACGCCAGTAGCTGAATATATCACTATAAGTATACAAAAAATCATGATTTCACCAAAAAAAAATGTGGTACAGTCGAGGCGGTGCCCGACAGTGGAATACCCTGTACCTTTTGTCTCGAAAAAATTTTTCCTGCATATTCCTTCTAAGAACTTTCCAATTGGAATTTTTTTTTTTTGGTGAAATTCGATATTTATACCTATAAGTTCCCTTAATTATTACCGATTTTGATGAAACTCAAATATTACGTCAAAGAATTTATTTAAAGTATACGGGGTAAGTTTCAAGTTGGTATGTAGAGGGGTGTGGGAGAAAACACGGTAAATCGATTGCGGGGGGGGGGGGGGGGGGGTCCACATCGATAAAATTTGGATGTGGATTTATTTATTAGAGCCACATGAATCAGCTTACCAAAAATTATGAGGAGTCAAATATTGATGCACTTTATGGGCAAGGGTGGTGAAATTTGTACATTTTTGACTATAACTTTTGCTGTATTTGTCCGATTTTGTTCATTTTTTACACACAGATGCATGTAACCACAACGCATCGCTCTGTTAAATTTCAGATGAAAATATTAAACGGTGTGGCTAAAAACCGCGAAACTCTACTGCGGGGGAACGGGGGAAGATATTGACATGATTCAACAAACTTCATCTGCTTAGGAAATATGCGCACCAGCAGGTAAAGTTCCGTGTCTCTAGCTCTTATAGTCTCCGAGATCTAGGCGTTCATACGGACGGACGGACGGACGGACGGACGGACGGACGGACGGACGGACGGACGGACGGACGGACATGGCTCAATCGCTACCCGAGGTTATGATAAGCATTTTGGTATAAAGGACTTGGGGTCTGCCACGCCTCCTTCTGTCCGTTACATACATTGCACAAATCTAGTATACCCTTTGTACCTATAGGTACAGGGTATAAATATGACTAAAAACTATGGCATTTTGGAAAGGTAGTACTCTCTTCTTTTGAAAAAAAAAATAATAATGAAAAAATTCGAATTAGTACAGTTTTTATGACCTCATATGTGCAACCGTATTTTGAAAAATGGCATTTTTCACTAAAATAGCCATAAAAAAAAAACAAGCTATGGGAGGATAAAAAAAAAACGGGTTTTTAACGCTGAAACATTACCCTAACATAAAATATAAGTCTCATCTCTGGAGATTTTTCATCGTCGACTAGTGTTATCATGGGTTTGCAAAGTAGACCTATGACAAACGATGTAAGTACTGACTGGAGGACAATAACCGCCAGCCGTACTAGAGGGGATAGTATCCCACCTCTATTGCATTTCCTTTTACCATCACTAACGCTCTTAAGAGCAATCTGTGGATCATCGTGTAGAAGACCAGTCACAGGCTTAGCTTGCGGAAAACTGCTCAACAAGACGTCTATTTTTAAACAAACAGACTAAGCCAAAATGCTTTAGCAGTAATTTATATGGCAACCCTCGCATAATTTTCACCTATGTAAGTGAGTTTTGGTATTCAGCGGCTTGTGACTTTGCCGAATTACTCAACTTCCAGCAGCAGCAGCCGCTCCGAGAAGCCACAGCAGCTACCAGAACACAAACATATGAATGTTTATATGTTGTATGTGCACATATATATACATACTATATATGTACGTACTATATACTATAGTATATAGAGCAAGAACTCCTACAGCATTGGCAAAACGCATGTGTACGCTTCATTTATGCATTCATCAATCAGTTAACCAAGTGTAAATTTTTGCATTTTCTTTCTCGTCTTTTGCGTTGATATAAAACAGAGAATTTAAATTTATGTCGGCGTGTGGAGGAGCCTCTCAGCCAGAGTTGGGGGTGTTTCATCGAGCTAGCCCCCAAAGGGTGGCGGCAGCAGTTGCTTTGTCTTTTGCCAAGCCAAAGTCATGAAAACAACAGTGCCTCCGAGTGAGTGAGTGAGTGATGCAGACAATGGAGACAGAGATGGGGTATGGCGGATGGTAGAAGCTGTTAGAGCGCACAACGATGACGACGCCCTTCATTTATTTTATTTTGAAATATATAAATCGCACCTAAAAGTCTGCTACACTAAACTTTGATTCATGGCGCAAGTTTTTGTACGCTTGAAATTCGTTTTCCTTAACCTTACAGCAACACACACACACACACATTTGCAGAGGCGCACAGCTGTTACCCACAACGTGCCCCAAAACTTGGCTTTGCCTCGGTTCAACAATCTTTTCTTTTATACACTAAAGTGTTGGGGTCAAGGGTATTATAAATTTGAGCATTGCTTGTTACACTAAAAAGTATGGCGTGGTGTACCATACGGTGTTGATAACTCATCGATTAAGATTGGTTCGTCTATATGACCATAGAGATCTCAGGGTCTGAATTTTGTTGATGAATCGTTATCTGCTCAACTTTTCCTAAGCAGTTTTTTTAACTGAAACATCTAGAAACCGTGATAAAATGCATTTTTAGATGTGATTTTAGCAAATCACACTTATAGTTTGAAAAAATCCGTATTTTATTATAAATGGTATTACCAATGCACAATGGGCCCGCATGGCCAGATTTTAGTCAAGACTCCCCTAGAAGAAAGTCAAAATTTGAACAAAATGACATTTGAATAGGATTTTACACATATTAAGCTATCCTCTGCAAAAAAAAATTATTAAATTATAATTAATGGTTTTTAAGTACATAATTGGAAATCAGAGTTGACATTTTGTAGTTTTTGAACTTTCGCGATAATTTACAGAAAAAAAAACCTGCATTTACCATGATACATGCAGCTAAGAAATCTTTATTCACTTTATTATTTATAAATATTACTTCAGAAAAAAAATAAAACAGAGCTCAAAAACTTTTTGGCTCTAAAAAAATTATTATGGAAATGACAGATTTTTGACCAAAATATGACAATCTGGGCCGACAACGCAATAAAGCAAAAAATACAAGAAACCTAAACTCCTAATCTTTTTATTATTAGAACGAAGTTTTTTTAAGGATCTTAGACTAAAATGACAGAAATATTATACAAAAATCGTCACGTAACAGTGTGTGTAGCGAGTAGACTACAAAAAATTATACTTAAATCTAACTATAGGGTATTCAAATCGGTAAAGTTATGGACTCAAAACATTTAAAGTGGAATTTGAGTCCCAGGTTCGAGTCTTACTTAGGAAAAATTTTGACACGGCTTGGTATATATTTCATTTTTTAATTCCCATTTCGATGATATATTTTTTTTTTGTTTTGCATATTTTAATTTTATTAATTACTATTTTGTAAATAATTTTATTTAGTATTTTAAGAATAAAAAACGATAAAATTTAAATTTTCTTAAAAGAAATCAATTGGCATGCTTTGTGGTAAATTGCTTAAAAAATGTTGTCGGTTATAAACAAATTAAAAAAAAAAATGTCTAAAAAATATAAAAGTATTGCAGGGATCTTAGCTCGTATAATTTTTTAAAATATAAATAATGAAAAAACCATTTTTTTATTCAGGGATCGTAGCTAGTATTTTTTAAAATGAAAATCATCATTTTATTTCTTACATTAAAATTCCAAAATAACTTTTTTTTTGCCTAGAACAGAACAAAAAAAAAATCTAAATCGACAAAAACTTTTTTTTTTTAAATAAAATACGAAAACAATTTTTTCAAAGTAAAAATTTTAAATTTTTAAAAAAAGTTAAAATTTAAAATGTTTGAAAAAAGCTAAAATTATTAATTTTCAAAGTAAAAACATAACATTTTTGAAATAAAAACTGAAATTCTCAGAGAAAAAGATTTTAAATTTTTCAACGAATTACATTTAAAATTTTTCAAAATAAAAATTTTAAATTTTTCTAAGTTAAAACTTAAAATTTTTCAAAGAAGTACGAATTTGAAATTTTTATAAATTTTCCAAAAATTAAATGTTTAAATTTTTTGTTTCCCCTAATTTATATATTTCTACATGGGTTATAAAAATAATCAATATTTTTTATGAATGTTACAGAAATTGTTAATTCAAATAGCCCTGGTCTCGTTAGAACTAATTTTCTATAATAAATTTCAAAATAAAATTTAAAAAAATGTAAAATTTTTCGAAAAAGTAAAAATCTAAATTTTTTAAATTTTTTACAGTAGAACAAATTTTAAGTTTTCTAAAATTTTGGAAAAAGCAAATATATCAATTTTTTTTCATAAATCATCAATTTGTAAATGTGTTATGCAAATAATCAAGATATGCGAGTCGGGGGTCCAATAAACTAGTTCTTGTTAAACTTACAATATTTTTATTACTATTTATAAATAATATCATTTTATTATTATTTTACTTAATTTGTTAAGATATAAGAAATATGTATATATATTGTCAAAAAAGTTGTAACTTTTTCACCCCTACGTATGAGCTAGAGTCATCAAATTTGATACAAAGGCTCTTGTGAGCCAATTTCACAAATCGAAGCTGACGCATTGTTGGACCCACTTTCTCCTTCTACTTAGATGAAAATCACACTCCCCTTTTTACGTCTCAGTATTTAACATTATTTTGTACCATAAATCAATGCAATATAAAGACCAAACAAACAGATGTACCTTAAAATTTCCAGAGGAATTGAAACTACGGGATAGGACGGGATGCGTATTCCCTTTACCGCATTCATCTTATAGAATATAAAATTAGTTAATTTTTTTTTTTTTTTTTTGAGGGTGGTGATAAAAGTAATATGACCTTCAGCCATATTTTTCACACTTTCTTTAAATTATTCTCACGTTCCTTTTTCAAGGGAACTTACAATTTTTCTTCGAGAATGTTGACATAATTTTTACCATATCTATTTGTCTTATATATTACGACGATAACTAAAGGTAACTTTAAAGGGTATTTGAATTTCGTGCACCTTCAAGAATGATTTAAAAATTTTTTTTATTTCATATATGAGTTTTACCATTTGTGGTACAAAATTCTCACTGCCCTCTTGCCGCAATTTGCCAGTTGGCCATTTAGCTGCCACAGCGTTGTTGCACTGTTCACCATGATACGCAATTTTTCTATTATTTGGAGCAAAAATAATAGAATCATAAACTCAAACTCAGAATGAAAGCAAACTTTATGCTGCCATGCTCCTCCTCGTTCGCTTTGAAGTGTTTGATGAAATTTTCGACACTTAATGATAGCAGCTGGTGCTGGTGCTGGTGCTGTTGCTGGTGCTGGTGCTGCTCCTGCAACAATAACGACAACAATAAAATTACAACAACAAGAGCAGAGGACCCAGAGAACATGGCCAACACATCATAAACGTCAACAGCAACGTCCATGCACCGCAATTGTGTTAACCCAAGTGCAGCGGTTGCCAATGAGTGCCCCCCAAAAGGGGCAACAAAAATACGGTGGGGGGGCAGCTAGTGGTGCTGGGTGTAGGCCGTTGATGTTGCTGTTAATGACGTTGCTGCTGACAGGCGGCAACACGGCGACTACATAAATACCAGGCCCAGACCCAGACCTAGAACCAGATACAGAGTTCTGGCTACGAAACAACCAAACAGCCAGCCAATAAAACCAACGAGCCAACGAAAATAGCTATATGAGCCTGGTACTGGGTTTCTGGTCCCGGTCCATATGCCATGGGCACAATCCAAAAACAAAATTGTTAAGAGGCGCAACAAAAAAAAGAAAAGAAGAGAAAAATTTGAAATTATCGCGGTGGTGACAGACAGCGTTATACTCTGTAGCTCAAGAAAAAATAATTTTATGTAGAACAAGTACTGTATCAATAGGAAAATGAAAATATCAAAATTGTTTCGTTTATTAGGCTCACATTTTTTTATATAGAGATATGATGGTGCAGCTTCATAGAGAACGTGTGAATATTTGCCATAAAATGGCTGGTAGAAATTGTATCTAAGCTTAGATGATAGATGACCCAAGGCTTATTAGAATAAGATTTTAAAATTTAAAAAAAAAAAATTCAACAAAAAAAAAAAATTTTAAATCGAGAAAATGCGTATAAACATAAATATGTATATCCATAAAATTCCCAAAAGTCCAAAAAATTCCCAAAATTATCGAACATATCTATAAAAATGTAAATTTTTTTTAAATTTATAATATAATATTACGCAAAAGTTATTTTCAATTTTTCTGAAGATTTTGAGTCTTGTTTTCAGAATTCAGAAAATATTGAAATTTTGGAATCTTAATGTTGGAATTTAAGTTTTTGGGCCTCATAAAAGACTTAAAATATTTTTTTATAAATTGGGATAGTCATAATTTGAGAATTTTTGGTTTCATTTTTATATGTTTTGGCTTTGTTTTAAATTTCAAAATTTACTATGCCAAATATCTAAAATGTAGAATTTTGTTATCTTATTAAATAACTTAAAAAAATATTCTAAGAATTTTTGGTCTTGCTTCAAAACATGTATTGCAATTTTAGAATTTTTTTAATAAATATTTTTAATTTGAATTTAAGAATCTTTTGATTTTTGAGAATTTTCGGACTTATTTTAATTATATATGCATGGACTTTTAATTTGGTTTAAAGAATCTCTATAAATATAAGATTATTTTTTTCTTAATTAAAAGCTTTAAGTATTATTTATAGAATTTTTAAATTTATTTCTTCAAAAGATAGAAATTTAAAATATTGCAATTTTAGAATTTTTTTCTTCAAAAAATAAAAATTTATTTTACAATGCTAAATGCATGTTCTTCTAAAAACTCTGAGATCGCGGACTTGTTCGCGAACTTCTTTCAAACTACCTACTCTGTCAATCGTAATAGCATTAACCTCAACTATCCTTTTAATCTTCCTAGCGCAAACCTTATTGCTATTCCACAAATCTTAGAATCCGACGTTTTACAATCTCTTATGTCCATAAAATCTTCCTTCTCTCCTGGCCCTGATGCTATTCCTAGTTGTGTTCTAAAGCATTGTGCCGGCTCCCTTTCCACGCCGCTATCCGTTCTTTTCCGCACATCCTTAAAATTGTCATATCTTCCAGCCATCTGGAATGAATCGTTCATTATCCCTTTTCATAAAAAAGGTTCCAAGTCAAATATTGAGAACTACCGTGGTATTGCCAAGCTTTCATCAATTCCAAAAGTTTTTCAAAGGATTGTGACTTCACAATTGCAACACCACTGTCGTTCTTTAATATCCGACTCCCAACACGGGTTTGTAAAACGTCGGTCCACCACTACAAAGCTTTTAGAACTTTCTTCTCTTATTAACAATGGTTTTATCAGCAAAATGCAAACTGATGTCATTTATACTGACTTCAGTAAGGCATTTGACTCAGTAAACCATAGCCTTCTTCTAGTTAAACTGTCTCGCTTAGGATTTCCGCCTTGTCTTTTAAAGTGGATCTCATCCTATTTAACTAATCGTGTGCAGAAGGTAGTTTTTAAAGGCTGCGAATCTAAAGTAATTAATGTCACGTCTGGGGTACCCCAAGGCAGTCATCTAGGTCCCCTACTTTTTACCTTATTCATTAATGATCTTCCACAAGTTATCCGGTCTTCTCGCATTCTTATGTATGCGGATGATGTAAAACTTTGTTTGTCCTACTCCCACAATGATAATAATATGTATTCACATCTTCAGCACGATTTCGATACCATGCAATATTGGTGTAATGTCAACCAACTTTTTCTAAACAAGACGAAATGTAAAATTATGACATTTTACCGTTCTGTTCCTCATTTGGCTGCTTACTCTATAGACTCCTCTACCTTGGATCGTATCCGGAGTGTTTTAGACCTTGGCATACTGTTTGACCATAAACTCATTGTTCTTGCATTTGGAACCCTCAATACCACCTTTATCGGGACAGGATTGAGTCTGTTCAAAAGCAATTCCTCCTTTTCGCACTTCGCGGCTTAAATTGGGATCCACTTATCCGGCTGCCTCCATATTCCGACAGACTTCGCCTTATAAAGCTGCCCTCCTTAAAAAACCGTAGAACATGCCACGGTGTACTCTTCTTGCATAAGTTATTACTCGGCCTTATTGACTCTACTGAACTTCTTATATATTCATTCATATCTTCATATGAAGTCCATACATAAATTCGATTTTGAGAATCTTTATAAATTTAAGAATTTTATTGTCTTAATAAGTAAGTATTAATTATAGAATTTTTAAATTTATTTCTTCAAAAGGTAAAAAATTTAAAATATTGCAATTTTTGTATTTTTTTCTTAAAAAAATACAAATTTATTTTACAATGCTAAAAATTGCAATTAAAAAATTTTTTTTTATAAAATATTTTTTTTTAGTTTGAAATTAAGAAACTTTGGTTATGTTTTGAGAATTTTTTGATCATATTTGAATAATAAATGTATGGACTTTTAAGAATCTATAGAAATTTAAGAATCCTTTTATCTCAATTAAAAACTTCAAATATTATTACAACAATTTTTGATCTTGCTTGACTTTTAGAAATTCTAAACATTGCAATTTAAGAGTTTTTGTTTTTTATTGAAAACTATTAATTTTAATTTATGAAACTTTATTCATATTTTGTGCATTTTTAGTCACATTTTAATAGTAGTTGTTCTGGTTTACCAAATGCAGACAAAGAAATTTAAATTTTTTTCTTTATAAGAGGCATTTAATATTAATTCAAGAATTTTTAGTTGTCGTTTGAGAAATTTGGTTACACCATCCGAGTAGATTACTCGGAAGATTAAGATTAATCTCATATAAAGTAAATCATTTTTTTTTTAATTGCAGAACTTTATGCTTATTTCAATATTTCACTCAAATTTTCACGAACGATCTTGATATAGAAATAACTATTCTTGGGAACAAGAAGCTACTACTACTATATATTCGACTGGCAATGTTCTTCCTTCCAATAATAAACTTCAGCTGCTTGGGCATTGCTTGACAATATTTGGTATCTCTAATTTATAAGGTCTCCCAGATCTGGGTGTTCATACAGACGAACATATCTCCCAGCTAATCATTTTGGAATTCCCAACTTTTACCGCCGGTTACATAGTACCTAGCATAAATCTATAGAACCCTTGAACCCTTTGGTCTTAGGGTATAACACTACCCAACAAAGCCAAGCCCATCAGGGAGCAACAGAGGCATTGCCTGACATTGTCACATTGCCTCCCATTATTGTTGTAGTTGATGATGTTGTAGATATTTTTTATTATTGTTGTTGTTTGTGCCTGCATTAAATTGTTAGGCATGTTTATAGGTAAATATATACATATACATATGTAAGTAGATGATGAAATAACGGTGCATGGGTATTTTCGTGGCGCAATTTTCGAAAATATTTCAACAATTTCCAAGGCAATTTAAATGAATGAATATAAATTTAATTTTATTGACAGAATGGCATAAAATAAATTGGATTTTTTATGCAGTTATTAAAGTTCATGGCTGTTTTTAAAAATATATAGATAATCCAAGGAAATGCGTAATAAAAGCATTAATTGTTTTTGTTTGGGATTCCTGATTTCGGGTTCTAAGTTTAATCATTTATCCAAAAAAAATTTTTTTATACTTTTCGTATTCTATTCTTTTGTACAAAAGAGAAAAAAAAAAATGTTGGATATATGATTAAACTACAAAATAATGTTACGTTCAAATATGAAAGTATGAATGTATTTTAAGAATTTTCAAATTTGAAAGAATGAAATTTAATAATGCTAAAAATTGCAATTATCCAATTTTTTTTTAAGAAAAAATTTCTTTATTAAAGGCTTTCAAGTATTTTAAAGAAATTAAAAAGAATTGTATTTATTTTTTTGAAATTATATTATAAACAGAAATCATAATTCTTATAATTTTTAGAATAAAACTCATAAAATAACTATTATTTAAGTACACAAGCCTAAATAGTTATTGTTGAGGAGTTCGATTAATGTATTTTAAGAATTTTAAAGTTTAAAAGAATGAAATTCAATAATGCAAAAAATTCCAATTTTAATATTATTTTAAGTATTTTGAATTAAAAATTAAATGAGACTGCCCTATCAAACACTAAATTATATTTTATGTGTAGCGATTTATTTTCAAGTGTCCACATTGGATCATAACCTTATTCGTATCGGTTGATTGCCAAAAAAAAATATACATCAAAAAAAAAAAAAAAAATAAGATTTAAAAATGCAAAAAAAATGTATTTTTTTTTTGTGAATTTATATTATAATTAGGAATCAAAATAAAAATTAAAAATTATAATTTTATTACACAAGCCTAAAAAGCTTTTGTTGAGAAATTCGATTAAATATTTTAAGAATTTTAAAGTATCAAAAAAAGAAATTTTATAATGTTAATTATTATAATATATATGTATATATTAATATTCAAATTAAAAATTTTTTTTTTTTTTTTTACTTTTTATCTAATATTAAGCATTTTAAATTTGAAATTAAATAAGGTTTAAATATGCTATAAATTGAAGTTTTCTTGGGAAATTTTGTAATAATTAGGAATCGTAATTTCTATCATTTTTAATAATGCAGGAATGAATATTTTTTTTTTAAATGTAATTCTTTTTTCTCCCAAATTCTAAAAATCAAATTTTTTTTGTGACATTATATTATAATAAGGCATCTAACACTTATGTATAATTAAAAAAAAAATTCGCGAAATAATTATTATTTAATTTTACAAGCCCAAATTGTAAATATACAGAGTTTCGATTAAGAAATTTAAAATTAAAAAACAAAATTAAATTTAATAATGTTAAAATATACATTTTTCAATTTATTTCGCTGTTAGAGACTTTAAATATTATTTAAAATATTTTAAATTTGAATTTGCATGGAGTTTAATAATGCTATGAATTGATGTTTTTTTTTGGGAAATTTTTTTATTATCAGGAATCGTAATTCCTATTATTTGTAAATGAAGATCATGCAGAAATTGTTTTTTGTTTTATTTTTTCTATTAAAATCCCCTGGCCCCGATGCCATTCCTAGTTGCGTCTTAAAGCATTGTGCTCACTCTCTTTCTACACCATTATCTGTTCTTTTCCGCACTTCATTAAAATATTCTTATCTTCCGGCCATCTGGAATGAATCCTTCATTATCCCTATTCACAAAAAAGGTTCCAAGTCCAACATTGAGAACTACCGCGGTATTGCCAAGCTTTCATCAATTCCAAAAGTTTTTGAAAGGATTGTAACTTCACAATTGCAACACTACTGTCGTTCTTTAATGTCGGATTTCCAACATGGGTTTGTAAAACGTCGGTCCACTTCTACTAACATTTTAGAACTTTCGTCTTTTATTAATCTTGGTTTTACGGAAAAAAAACAAACTGATGTCATTTATACTGACTTTAGTAAAGCATTTGACTCGGTAAACCATAGTCTTCTACTTGTTAAACTGTCTCGTCTGGGGTTTCCGTCTTGTCTTTTAAATTGGATATCGTCCTATTTATTCAACCGAGTCCAGAAGGTAGTTTTTAAAGGCTGCGAATCTACAGAAATTATGGTCACGTCAGGGGTACCTCAAGGTAGCCATCTAGGCCCTCTTCTTTTTAACTTATTTTTAAGTGATCTCCCTCAGGTAATCTCATCTTCTCACATTCTTATGTATGCGGATGATGTTAAACTCTGTATGTCCTACTCCGATAATAATAAGTACTTACTTCTTCAGCATGATTTTGATAACATGCAATCTTGGTGCAATATCAACCAACTCTTTCTCAACAAGACAAAATGTAACGTTATGACATTTTATCGTTCTGCTCCTTATTTGGCTACTTGCTCTTTAGAATCTTCTACCTTAGAACGCATCGAGAGTGTGTCTGACCTTGGTGTTTTGTTTGATCATAATCTTAAATTTAATAACCATATTTGCAACATCGTGAATAAGGCTAGAGGTGTTCTTGCTTTTATTAAGCGTTGGTCTAAAGCAGTGGTCGGCACGGCCCAATCCCATGGGATTGGAGTTTACACGTACTGTGTTGTACACAAAACACATGCATGTGTGCGTGATTTTTGTACTGAACTACTCTCAGCTAATTCTCTGGCGTTGCCATGCTCTTGTTGCAAAGCAACAGACACGAAGTTGCTTGTGCATGACTTCGGCTCTTGCTTAGAGAGCATGCTTGCTCTCTCAACGCTAAAGCGCTCTAGCATTAGTTTGCCGTCGCTTTTGTGCTGTGTGGCAAAAAACACAAAATCACTTGATGTTTAGTTGTCTGCACGAGTAGATCGCTGCGCAAACTATTGAATTTAACTAGGGAAAAATGATCAAAGAGGACAACTAAACATCGAGTGATTTTGTGTTTTTTGCCACACAGCACAAAAGCGACGGCAAACTAATGCTAGAGCGCTTTAGCGTTGAGAGAGCAAGCATGCTCTCTAAGCAAGAGCCGAAGTCATGAACAAGCAACTTCGTGTCTGTTGCTTTGCGACGTCAGCGTCGAAATACGTCACAGCGGCAGAAAATGTTCAATACAAGCGCAAAAAAAAAATGCATATGTATATTTTGCCGACCACTGGTCTAAAGAGTTTAACGACCCTTACACAACCAAACTTCTTTATATTTCTCTCGTCCGTCCAATTTTGGAATATTGTTCCTGCGTTTGGAGCCCTCAATACCACCTTTATCAGGACATGATTGAGTCCGTACAAAAGCAATTTCTCCTTTTTGCACTTCGTGGCTTAAACTGGGACCCAAATATCCGACTGCCGCCATATTCTGATAGACTTCGCCTTATGAAATTGCCTTCCTTAAATCATCGCAGAACATGCCACGGCGTGTTATTCTTGCATAAACTGTTACTCGGTCTTATCGATTCCAATGTACTCCTTAGCAAAGTTACTTTGGTCATACCATCCAGAGTAATTCGTAATTTTCGACCCTTAGCCTTACAATTCTGTCGATCAAATTATGCTTTGCACGATCCTTTCCGTGTCTTATGCTACAACTATAATAGCTTTAACAATTTCCTCTCTTTCGAACGGTCTATTCAATCTATCACTTCTTCTATCTTAAGTCACCTTGACTTGCCACTTCGAGCATCCTTGACCAATCCTATATTATGAGTCACCCACTTGGTCAACGGTGATCCATTGGCTCTTTTTGCGATATAATGTTTAATTTTTATCTTGCTTCCTTTTTTCAACTTTAATATTGTAAATCCAAGTTTCTGGCCAGTTCTTGATGTGAGTTGGTGCATATCATTAAAAAGTTCACCCATCGGGCTAGAGACGCGGATTAGTTCATATCAATACCCTCGCTCTATTTTCTTTTCTTAATAAATTATATGTACTTTTTTATAATATAATGTCAACTGTACGTAGTTGTACCCCTCAAATAAATAAATAAATAAAATGGAAAAAGAACACTTTTTTTTTATCTTAATATAAAAAATAATAGTTGCTGCGGAAATCGAACCAAAACGAATTTTTTATTCTTTGATATTCTTAGATTCTATTTATGCCAATTTCAAGTTAAATAGTTATTAATAAATATTTTTAATTATATTTTTTCCGCATCAAACCAAAAAGTAGCATGTACAGCTCATACCGAAATTTTATATGGTCCATCTCTTAAATGAAAAAAATTCCCCTTGTAATAGTAATAGCATAGTCGCAAATAATTTCCATCGAAAGATGTAAAGCTGTGCTAACAATGAGCAAGGGAAATATGAGTACATAGCCACAGCAAAAAATTCGGATTTGGGAGCACGCAAAAACGAATCCGAACAAAAATTGTTCGTTTTGTTTTATTACTTTCAATTTAAACATAATTGGTCTTTAAATCGCGAAATAACTCTTATTTTTCAATTTTTATAATAAAAATTTAAAATAAAATGTATTGCTCAATTTTTTTTCACAAATTGAAAATAAAATTTATTCTGCAATTTTTATTTTATGAATTGCAAATAAAAGTTATAAAAAAAGTTAAAAACTAAATAAAGCCAAAATGGCTCCGGTATTCTGGTATTCTCATAAAGTTAAATATGGCAATTAGTAAATTTCTAAAAGCGCATGCAAATTGAATAGCTAAAAGCTGCGAGTAATTAAATGATTGAATTTTAATGAAATTTTTTACAACGTTTAAGCATTTTGCCATAAAATATATTATAGAAATAAAAAACTTAACTCATAAATAACATAAACGTGTAACACACAATAAGCATTTTCTAGTTATAAATATTTTATAAACTAAAGCATATTTAAATCCAACTAGTGGGTAAAAGTGTTGCCAATTGGCAAATAAATTACGAAATTTACAGCTGGCGAACACTAAGTGACCCCCAACGGTCTGTCAATGTGCGTTAGTATGTACTATGTACAAGTTGGTAGTATTGGTGTTGGCCCATTTGGCCACAATCAACAGCAACATTAACGATATCGCCTTCAAACTGCCTTCAAACTGTTGTCCAAATGGCCGTGCCAGAGACTCTATACAAAACACGCAAACAACAAAATACCAAAAAAAAAAAAAAAAAAAAAAAAAAAAAAACCCCTTCAATAACAGCAAGTAAACCCCCAGACCCGTTCAGCTGCCAAAAGAACCCCCCGCTTAAAACCCAACTTGGCCAACTTTAACAGCAAAACTAACACATGGCGCTGCCCACCTGATATAAGAGTTGGTTAAAAGCAACGGTGCGGGGTGGCCAGTGTTGTGAGTTGCTTGTTGCGTGTCCACTTTCACTTAGGCACTGTGTGAGTGAGTGTTGGTTTGCGTGTGTGTTTGTGTGCAGGTGTTTATATAAATGTGTGTGTGTGTGTACCGAGAAATTGCGGTTTGTTTGCTGGGTAATTACATTTCAGCATTTTCTCTTTGCCTTGTATGCGTTTAAATGTGTGTGTGTGTGTGTATTTGTGTGTCGCAGTGTGCGTCTGTGTGTGTCTATGTGTGTACGGGCATGTCAGCGTGATAATTATGCGACTATAATCGCACTTTTACATGCCAGGACTAGCAATTGGACAGCCTCAACCCGAACAGTCCAATCCAAACACAGAGAGAGCAAAAGACCCCAGCCACAAACTCCAAACAGACTCTCGCTTTCTCCACTCAACTCAACTCGACTCGACTCTTCTGAACTTATTTGCCACTAACTAACGGCACTTGGAGCGTATGGTAAACATAAGCACAGACTCTTTGAACTGGCCAAACACTTGAACCTTGGAAGCCAAAATATGTCGCCAAGCGGCAAAAGTCAGCAGTCCAACTAATTAACAAGGCCAGTTACAATTGTATATACAATACATTAATACAGTAGAGCATCAAAAATTGCGATTGTAGGTAAAGGTGTAGTGTTAAAACAGCTGGAAAAACCTAAGTGACGTTGTGGATCGATGGAAAAACACATTATAAGGACTTGCAGTGAGAAGACCAAGTTTTAGAGTTCGATGAATGCGAATCTATAGTCCATTTTACTTCACTACTTCAGGTTTTTTTTACATAAACTCAAAACATTTGCAAATATGAAATAAGATTGTAACAATTTTGCATATGAAGATGGACTTTACGAGCTCATATGCGCAATGTCCAGAGATTATAGGTTACGCAAAAATCATAGCATACCTTCAAGCACTATCTTGAAAATTTTTGTGATTTATTTTTTTACATAATTGATTTATATCGTCGAAAATAAGTGAAGCGGGCCACTTTTTCCCTCGACCTCTTCGATTTAGATTCATTTAAATTTTCATTTTTTTTTTGTATTTATTATATATTTTTTTTATTTTTATAAATAAATTGCATTTCTTTAAAAAAAAACGTAAATTGACATATTTAATATCAAAAATTAAATATTTTTTTTTACATTTATTATATACTTTTTATTTGTATTTAAAAATTTCATATTTTTTAAGAAAACGATGGATAAATTGACATATGGGCATTTCCACAGAAATGTCAACCAGGGTCAAAAAATACAATGTTAAGAAAAGAGGGATTTTTTTCAACATTTTTTTTTATTTTTTTTTTTATTACTCCTTCAGGGAGCTTAGGGCTTCTACAAGGACTTTCCACCGGACTCTGTTAGGCGCAGTTTGCTTTGCTGTGTCCCAGCTGATGTTGTGTAGGGACAATTCGTTAAGTATTGTACGTCGCCAGGTTGCCTTCGGTCTTCCCACTCTTCTACTTCTTTGAGGGTTCCATTCCAGGGACATCCTGACAATGCTGCTTCGATCTTTCCTGAGGGCATGGCCGATCCAACGCCACTTGCGTGTTCTTATCTCGGTGCCGATAGGAACTTCACTTGTACAGTGCCATAGTTCTGCGTTTGATATCCGATTGGGCCAGAAAATCCCGCATATAATCCTTAGGCACTTGTTAACAAATGACTGCAGTTTCGACATCATTCTTGGCGGGGTCCGCCACGTCTCGCTGCCGTACAACAGGATGGATTTGACGCATGCATTGAAGATTCGCAAATTCGTTCTTCTGCTTATTTGCTGGTTTCTCCATATGCGGAACAAGCGTCCAAATGCTGATCGCGCTTTGTTGAGACGATTCTCTATATCCTCATCCACCCCACCACAGGTGGATATTGTGGTACCAAGGTATGAGAAGCTATCGACAAAGTCGATAGTGTTCCCGCAGATGGTTATGCTACCTTGGCTGGTGTTGTTGAGGCGCATCGCTATGGTTTTGGATGCGTTTATTGAGAGTCCAACTTTGCTGGCCAGGATCTCGAGGTCATTCGCTTTGGCTTGGATATCACTAAGTTTATGAGAGATGAGGCATATGTCATCCGCGTAATCCAGGTCTTCCAAGTGACGGGTGAGACTCCACGTAATCCCACGCCTATACCTGCATACATCTCTCATAACCTCGTCAACTACCATATTGAATAGTAGTGGTGATAGGGGGCATCCTTGCCTAACACCAGTGTTTGTTTGGTGCACTAATTTTCCCATTGTGTAGTACCGCCAAGTCAGCATCATCATACATCGCTTTTATTATCGATACGATGTTGACTGGCACTCCTTTCCTCGCCAATGCCCGCCATATCGCCGCTCTGTCTACTGAATCGAAGGCCTTCTTGAAGTCGGTGAACAGGAGTTACAGCGGGGAGCGCCACTCCACAGCTTGTTCGGTTATTATGCGTAGTGTGTTAGCCTGGTCTACGCAGCTCCTGTGTGGTCTGAAACCTGCCTGTTCATCGCGTATTGTTGGCTCAAGTTTTTCTTGAAGGCGGTCATTCAGTAGGGCTGCTAGTATCTTGCAACTAGTGTTAAGCAACGTTATTCCTCGCCAGTTGTTGCAGTCGCTAAGGTCTCTTTTCTTCTTTTTTCAACATTGTGAGTCCAAAATTGGTTAAATTTGATAAGACATTGAATTTACAGCTTTTCTTATTTATTTGCATAAATAATTGGCCTGAAAACTGAAGATATTTAGGTTTTTCTTGTTCTTACTACTCTTTGAGTGATTTTCAGTCTAATTTGTTAGGGTTTCTCATTTACTTTTTTCTTTTCACACATAAACATTTACATTTTCTTATTATTAATGTAAATACAAGAATTTTTAAAAATTACTTGAAGAAATTCATAAAACTAAAGAGTTGGAAAAATATGTCGCGTACTGAATAGTCACGTACTTAATCAGACTTAAGCTTTTAAAAAAAAAAACTAGTATATACATTTTAACAAAATAAATTGTAAAAGAAAGCTACAATAGTTCACATTAGTTAAAAATTAATTGCTATTAAATATTTTGTATTATTTTTACATTTTTGTGGATGCAGTCGCAAAACGAATTCTATTTTTGTCGCGCACTATATCGCAGGTTTATTGCCAATATATTGGAAACGATAAATTAACAGATCCTACCTTTTACACTACATATACAGCTACAAAAAGAGTATCAAAAAATAAACACAAGAAAAAAAAAATTATTTTTTCTTTACTTTTTTGCACTTTAAAGGCTTACGAATGTCGCGTACTGCAATCCTGGAAATGCCCATATTTAATAACAAAAATTTCATATTTTTTTTATATTTTCTTATTTTTTTATTATTTAAAGAACATGCTTAAAAAAATTAAAAAAAATTTCGTTAAAATAAAAAATTATTAAAAAACTTATTTTCTTATATTTATTATATTTTTTTTTTGTTTTTTTAAAAAAATTAAATTTTTTTCATCCTTTTTTTGTTTTTTTTATTTTTATTATATATTTTTATTAAAAAATTTGCTTTGGCCTATGCATTGAATTTAATTATGTTGTTCCTTTTTTTTGCCTTCTTGATAAGAATGGCGAATGATTTAAACATCTTCTATACAGAAAAATATTCCAATAATAAAGCTACCAACTCTGCTCTAGGAATTATTTTAGCGTTACCTGGTACATTCAAATTTTCATTTTAATCGGTTGTTATAATTTCCAGCCTTTATCGATATATAGTTTTAATCGATAGTTTTTCTTTTCTTGTTGTTTTCGATATCTTTTAGATTATAATAAGCTTTTTTTTTTTTTTTTCATCGTTTATTAGTGTAATTCTATAAAAAGCTTATATTTAACAAACAAAATAATTATTAATTAACAGTAAAATTACACACTGCCTCTTTAGAGAGTTCTCAAGTGTTTAGTAAAAGATTATAATAAGCTTTCACTACTAGATTCCCTGGCCATTAGCTCCTTCTTAGGTGCTTGGGTTTAATGAGAGATGATATATGTATATGCGAATTACTCATATCTTTCGTCTTAGTAATCAAGAATGTCAAAAAATTTTGTCCCTACTGTACCATATCACCTGTTGGTCATCATCTTTTAAAAAATCTAGAGAAGAATTCAGACACATAGTAACAAATATGGTTTATGGAACTCTTACTATTAATGTGATAATAGAGATAATATTTCATCTTTCATCAAAGTCTCGATTTTGCTTTGAAATATGTAAAAAAAAATGCCAAAAGCCGCAAATATAGTTGCCATCACACTCCGAAATAATCGAGGAATAATTCGGAGGAGAATAATTCGAAAAATTTCTCCAGGACTTCAGAATTTACTAGCAGACCTAAGAACCAAAAATTTGCTTCAGACCATGATTTAAAAAAAAAAAATTTTAGCACAGTACAAGAAAAACAATAAATATTATAATATTTAAGAGTTCTTTTAACGATAAAAAAATACATGGGTTCAGCGTTCAGTATACGAAAAATAAAAAGATATTTCGCTATACGAATGGATCCGCTTTTATTCGACCCAAGAATGTTCTTATCTATTAAACAATAAATACAAAACCTTAGCTCAAGATTTTAAAGATTAAAAGTATAAATTTTACATCGATCACTTTTTTAAAGGTCTGACTGTACGTACAAGCAAATACGGCTATATGTGACCAAAAACACACACAAACATATACTATATGTACACTCATACCTGGCAGGATACAAATACTCATGCAATATTTAAACAACTGCCAGCCGGCTTAAACAAAGCAGGTGCAAAGGAGAAAGGCATGTTTAATCATAAGAGCAAAAATAACAAAAACGGTTTTCTCTGGCACGCTGCCCCAGGTCCGTCCGTTGACTACTCCGAGTACTCCTGGTACTGTGGCTAAAAGCTACTACTATATATACTATTGGTATGCCTCGACTTTGGCTAACTCTTGGTAGCAGAAACAGAAGTTGAAGCTGATGCTGAAACTGAGGCAAAGGCAGTGTTGGCAACGGCCATAAAAAAAAGGGTTAAGTAAATATTGAAGTGAATAAAAACCATGAAAAAGGAGCAACTTGGTTGTGGCAACAAAAGCAACAAAAAAGTGTAAGTGATGCAGTGCCAGACTGGGGGATACCCTGCGCAGAACTATTTGCGATTTGAGATATTGAGGAATATGGTTTACGGGGAATAGACTGGATATGGTGGTTTTTTGAAAAAGTTGACGTATGGTTGTCGATTAGGCTCACGATTGGGTCTGTAATGGTTTTTATTAAGTGAAAGTCGTGATCTAACAAATAGCAGGTGACGCAATGGGCAAGTCCCTTGGTTCTGGCTCTCTGAAAATTCAATTTTTGTATGGTAGCTATATAAAATAGTGTACCAATATTGATCAAACTTCATACAAATGTGTAGACTATTAAGAAACGTATTAGAACATTATTAGTACATATACATAGAAGTTAGAATTTTTTTTAAGTTTTTTAAAATATCGCTTCCAAGTTTGTATCAGTTGCATTTTGTTTTAGTCTTAACATTTGCGTGAAATCTGATCAAAATGGATCCACTATTTCATATAGCTACCGTACAAAAATTGAACCAGCCAAACTCGCTCACTTCTTTGCGGCACTTTGTAAAATTCATTAAATCAGGAGTGGAAGTGGATAAATCAGGCAGTTTATAAGAGAGGATCAGTGCTGCAAAATTTTTAAGATAAAAAAAAATAGATTAAGAAAAAACCAAACCAAAAACTAAATATGATTTTTCTCTTAAAGTTTTTAAGTTCGATTGTGTAAGCAGAAACGGCTACGCCTTTCTTTTTTTTTAATTTAAATGTTAAGATCTCACACAGTGTACTACCAAATTAAAAAGAGTAAACATTGAAATTGAAAAAATATCCCATCAAGAAGGTATTTTTTTAAGTAATGTTTATTTCTAAACACAAAAGTCTGTCGAAGATCGATAAATGTAGTTGTACCAAGAAAAATTTCATATTCAGACTAGTATGGAAAAAATCATTATCTCAAGTCAATTTCCAATCACAAATCCAATAAATTTTTAATATTCAAGAACTTCAAAATATCACATTTTTTGAAAATCTGTTTGTATTAAGAGAAGGTTATATACAAGTTTCCAATGTTTGGGAATACTGTAATATCAGAAAGACTCAAGGAATCGATCGATTTAGCATATCTTTTTTCTGACAAACTAAATATTTGCCAGAATTTTGAGTGAATTCAAAAACCCCAATATCACATAAATTTAAATGTCCAAGCTCCACCAAAAAGCATTTTTTATTTAAATCTGTTTGTATAAAGGATAAATTATAAAAACCTATAGTATAACTATAATATTTGGGGATACCACCCCTTCGCTTTAAATTAGAAAGTTTAAACTAGAAACACACTATTAATAAAAATAAACTTTATTAGCTAAAAATTTGTAATTAGAGCGTATATAATAGTCGAGTTACCGGCTCTATTTTTTATTATATTCATTTATAAAACGTCACCTTAGTTTTGGTCGTTGTGAAATCTCTTCTCAGACGATTATTTATTTTTCTCAGAGTCAAATCAATAATATGCTTAAATATAAAGAAGCCTGAAGAAGCGTTTAACTAAAAAAATCTAAAAATTATTGCTTTGTGGACTTTAAAAACTAAACATGGCTGGAAAAAAGCGGAATTAGCTACTATTTGGATGACTGTACCCAGTTTTAATAGGGTGGCCTTTAAAGTCTATGTATGTAAACTGTACATAGGAAACGGGGCAAGGTAATATCTTACTATAGATCGCCACCGTCAATAGTACTTAAAAAATTATCATAATCAGTAATTGTAAAGATTCTGAAACAGGCGAATACTGCTTAAAATAAAAAATATCTATCAGTTCGTATGGCGTATATAGTCCAACTTCCCTAAAACGAACTTCTCAACAACGAATTTTTGCATATTACGAAATTTTTTTTGAGTACAATGATTTTTTTTCCGCTTCTTTACGTGAATAACGAATTTTCTATATAGCCAACCATATATACCATATCTGTATATGATATAATGATATGACTTTGACTTTTCATTTTACTCAATTTTTGGCCGGTAATTCTTAGGTTAGCTACGTATATGATACAGGCTATGACTAAAACGTAGTAGAACGGAACGCTGGAGGGCGGTTGACCACCTGGATCTTCCGAAAATAGTTGTTCCATTCGTCTGCGGGAAAGCGAAGATTTCCGTAAACATCTGTTAAAAACTGTCGACGCGTTCCAAGATGGAGAAATATCTAGAGCAGCAATTAAGTTCTGCGTCAAACTCGGGAAAGCCGTGACGGAAGACCAAAACGATTTAGGACGCCTTCTGGGATGCTGTCATGATCCGCTCAACAGTTTTCAAGTGGCATAAGCTGTTCCGGGAGCACGTCGAAAACGACCAGTGAATCGGCCGTCTATTTTCAAAGTTAGATAAAAGTGTGGCCCAAGTGGAGGCAGCGTCCAAAAATATTGTAAATATAACTGAAGATTTGGCCGTCCGACAAGTGTTCGTCAAGTTATCACCTTTTTTTACTTAGTTAGTTAAGTAGTAGCTAATTTCTTGCCAATCACAGGGTTGCCTCATTGCCCCACCTTTACTACAGTTCCGATCTCGCACTGCCGTATTTCTTTCTCTTTCCTCGGCTTAAGTGGGACCTCAATGAAAATCGCTACAGCTTCGTAGAAGACGTGTTAGGTCCGAGACGGCATTTCTGGAGGGAAGCGAGTTTAAGAATGCGTACGAGCACAAGGGTACTATTTGAAGGATTACTAAGGATATGGAACCGAGTAGTTCAATAAAAAAATTTTAAATAATACAGTCTTTATACTTTTTTCCGATCTGGTTGATATTGCCAAATGTTCTCATGCTATGATAAGAAGAGTCTATGCCATCTTCAGGTGCGTGCCTTAGTTTTTAAAATTTCTGCCAAAAATTATGAAGTGGAGACAAGTTTGAGGTATACCAATATATTGCATAGTTGGTTAAAATTTGGTGTCTTTCGTTTCTGAGAGCTGGTTGTTCAGACGCATGAACCGACATGATGCCAATCATTTTGGTACCCAAAACTAGAGTACCCCTAACCCTTTGGCTACAGGGTATAAATATGGTAAAAAAAACCCAAAAAAAAAAAAAAAACACGCCAACAGTTAACTACACTTTGTTGGGTGTCGCTATGTGTTGGTGTTGGTGTTGAGTAGGGCGCGAGAGGGGGAGGCAACTTGCAGCGCGACGCCGCGCGTAGTTGCAGCTACCAATTAATGTCCTTGTTAGGCACTGGCCTGTAAAATTGGCTTAAAAAATATGTAACCTTATATGCGAGTCGCCATTGTGAGTATATAACTGAGCGTATTTACTACGTGTGTGCGTGTGTGTGTGTGTGTGTGAGTGTGAGAGAGCGACTACAATGGCGACTGTTCTATAGTATACCTGTATTTGTTATTGTTGCGCTCTGGCTTTAAGTGAAATAAAGTTACTCTTATTTCTTTTGTTGCTGCTGCCTGCCATTATTTAATTTGTGCAATTGTATGCTTTCGTGTGTGTGTGAGTGTTTATATATATATATATACGCAGCTATGTATTCGTGTAGGTGTTTAGCTTTAACTTTGCGACTTTAAACGCGGTGACATGCAAGCCAACGTATGAATTATATATGTACTACATATATTAATACACATACTATACATATGTCGACAAAACAGTTTATGCAAAGAACAATTTCTCTTCATAAGTTCCTGAGTTTTCAAAAGTCACTTTTTATTATGAGAGCCATGATGTGCGCACTTATTGCAAATGGCTTCCGCTTTTTGTAAACTGCATCCAAAGGGCAAAATGAGGGTTTGAGTTAGTGCAAAAGGAACTTTGTTACATGTAAATGGAAACTAGAAAGAATCTACAAAGCAAAGAGTTATTTAAAAGCTAACGTATGTAATAGTTAACGTAGATATTTGACAAATCTTTCATAATTTTCACAAATTAAAAAACATGAAATTCATAATATACATTTGTCTCGTTTAGTAATTCATGTAGATATCTTGCCCCGAATTACACCCACACTATTATAGCTACACGGTCAAAATTTGATTCAGTTTTAAGTAGTAGTAGTGTTATTTAAATGTGACTTATTTTGTAAAAAAATTTCCAAAGAAGCTGCAGTCACCAAAACTGTTATATAGACTTATATAGACTAAAATATGAAAGTTATTTTTATTTTATGGAGATGACAGTATTCAGTCCCCGGCAAATTCTTACTATTTTCTCTGAAACTTTTCCAAATAGCAAGTCAAAACTCGCCAGATACATTACTCCTTACAATTCCCCTCCGTGGAATTGGTTTTGGAGTTATAGCCAAATAAAAACTGTGTGAACCGCATTGGTAGCAGGGGCAGGCGCCATCATGGCATTCTCGAGTTCCTAGAAATTATAGAAAGTGCATTTACCATATAAAGAAGTTCTGATGGAGGTTGGTTGGTCAGAGGTACCTAATTTCTGAGGGAACACAAAAAATAAAAGGTATTTTAAAAGGATGCAGTAAAAACTCGATCAAAATTTAGATGACAAAACGACGAAAATTAAACTCGGACACGTCCATCCTTAAGATACTCTCTTCACAAGAAATGTCGGCGAAAATAAGTGAAGCGGACCACTTTTTGGGTCGACTTCTTCGATCTTAATGATTTTTACATGTGTTATAGCCAATATTATCCACGTCTATTCTTATTGCAAAATTTCGATAATTTAGTTAGCGACAACCAGACCACGAGAAGTTTTCGGGTACTCCCCAAAAGTTGGAAAAATGAGTTGATTTTTTTTTATATTACACTTCGAAGAGAAAAATCAACGCCAAACAGCAAATCTTGGATCCGCGCCTGTCGATAACTGAATATTTAGAATTTTGATTTGAGTCGTTTCCTTGACAAGCAATATCTTCTAAGTAATTAAAGATATTTAAACAATTTTTAAAAGTTAAAATATTTAACATGAAAAAAATGTATAATTTAGAAAATGTAAATTTAAAAAAAAAAATTTTTTTAATCTAAAAATTCAAAAGTGATCTCTACTTCTCTCAAAAATGGTATAAATTACATTTCAAAGGCGTGAATTTACTGCCAAAAAAAAAAAAAAAGAAATTTGAATAATTTTTTTAAGATAAAATATTAAAATCGAAAAAAAATTTGATTTTTGAGGAATTTAAAAAATCTAATTATTTTGAAAATTTTCATTTAAAAAAAAAATTATTTTAACGTATTTTCAAAAATGGTAAAAATTACAATTTATGGAATTGAATTTACTGCGAACAAAAATCGGCAACTCCTGTAATTGAGGAAGTTATGCTTATTTCAGTGATGACACCTGCAATGCTCGCCATATTAGACAGTGCCTTGTAATAGTGACGAATAAGCATAACTCCTCGGAATTGAAAGATAATAGCTTCAAACTTGCTATGAATGTTGATTTTGATATTTTATAGCTAATTTTACAAGTATACATAGTATATATTAGGAGCGCGTCTAAAGATAATCAAGGTCACAAAAATCGGTTTTTTTCAAATTAAATTTTACCCGTACTATACAATTTTTTAGAATGTTCTAAAAAGTTGTAGGTCGTAAAAATCTCTATAAGAACAGCATATAATATTATCTTCTACAGATAACTAATCTTGAGCCGATCGGCCCTATGGGAGTTTCATCATACTGTAATCCGATTTTGATAAAATTTGTTAAATTCCTAGAGAAGTCTAAAAAGCCTATAGACGTTCTTCTCTAGTCACCCTGATTATCCCTTAGAAGGTCTCCGTAGTCTTCTTCGCTATCTTATATAAATTTTAGGATTGCACAAACTTAATATAACCTCTGCAACTTGAGGAACAGCATATAATTATATTCAATATTAAAAGCCTAAATTACGCCAGGACTTTCTGTTTTGAACGTCTGTCAATAACAATCGTTATCACTATCTCTAGCGTTTTTTGGCCCTAACTCAAAGGCATAGAACCTTGATGACATGTGGTTTCAAAAAGTTGATGCTCAATATCTCAAGAAAAGTTCCAACAACTTTAAGTCTTTTTTCGCTAACCATTCTGCTTGAAAAAAAATTTCATTCCTCTCATATTTTAAATGCGGATTGGTTGGAATTTTTGAAAATTTGGAATGGTACAGGATGTGCTTTACATAAAAGAAATAATGCGCTTTCCTAAAGCTAATTGATTTTTTCAATTGAATTGAATAGAATCCTTTTGAGTAGCAGAAGACAAACAGTTTTTGCTAAATATATTTATATTATAATCAATAAAAATCAGTTCTGGATTTTCACAAGTCATCTTATGAACAAACGTCAAGTTGTTTACATTTATTTAAACGCAATAATATTAAAAAAAAGATGGCGTACGTTAAAGTCGGGCGCGGCCGATTTTGGGATACCCTATACCACCACATTGCAATCAAGGCCGATATATTGCTTACAAACTCTAAAACATATTTCTTTGCCAAACAAACGAAACAAAACGAATTTTGTTCAAAATACGTTTTTTTGACGGATTGGTCCTATGGGAGCTATATGATATAGTCAACCGATTTTGATCAAATTTGGTATAGTGTTGAAGATCTCTAAAAAACTTCCGAATGCCAAATTTGGTTACAATATCTTCACAAACAAACGAAACAACGAATTTTGTACAAAACACGATTTTTTGACTGATCGATCCTATGGGACCTATATGATATAGTCAACCGATTTTGATAAAATTTGGTACAGTGCTGGGGGTTTCTAAAAAACTTCCGATTGCCAAATTTGGTTATGATATCTTCATAAGCAAACGAATTATCCATCTAAAACTTTTGCTTTTTTTCGAGGTCCTCTGAAACACCCCTATGGGAGCTATATAATGTAGTCCCGATATCAAAAAAATAAAATAAACTTGTCTCCTATGGATTAATAAGGGATCTTATCTGAAAGTTTGGTTGCTCTAGCTCTTAGGCGTTCATACGGACTTCTCTAGTCGCTCTGATCATACTTTAGGTAACTTTGGGGGGTCTCCGACTTCTCCTTCTGTACGTTACATACATTTTCGGCTTGCACAAATACAATATACCCTTTGTACCATACGGTACAGGGTATAAAAAATGTCACCAATTATTTTTATAAAAAATAGGTTCATCGTAATCAATATCATGCCGATATTCTAGATATTCTAATATTTAACAAATTTGACAAAGTAGTGAAAATAAACGAATAGTTATTTCCATGCCACATATAATAAAACGATGTCTTGCGTGACTATCTTTAAAATTTTAACTGAAACTATATTCGTGCTGGAACTTTGCAATTTTGCTATAAAAAATAACTACCATTAAAAAAAAAACATAGCAAAACAATAAAAATAAAAATATTTCAGCTATAAAATTATGCACCAAAAACCTTGAAACACAAACAACTGCCGCAAATTCACTTTCATTTTTTTTTTGACCTAAATTCTAGGAGCATCATAAATATTTGATTATCTACGCTGACTTAATAGAGCTAGGAAGCCTAGGAATGCATTTTGTTAACCTCAAGTACATAAAACATTCATCTTTAAGGATTCCTTACGCATCGGATTTTTGCAGTAAGCGATGATACTCGTAGTTTGAGTTGATTTCAAAGTCAGTACGAATATCCTGCCATTTGCTGCTGTTCAACACTGTTTTTGCTCTGCTATTTTCTATTCTCTGCTGTGTTGTGTTCTGCGGTTTTATTGGTTTGCGTTTGCACATTCCATTTGGAAAATGATTGGAATTTATGCTTACAGATTAGATGCACTGGGTCCGCGCTAACCCTTACTCCTAGCTCTCTTTTTACACCGACAACTTTCCCTACTTTCACTTGAGCGCCATCTGGCATAACTGTATCTATGTGGGAGTATCTGTGTGAGGGTTTACTATGTGTGTGTGCATTGGGAGCTGCTTTTGCGGTTATTGCACTTTTGGCACTGTCTGCTTGTTTTCATTATTGTTTTATGCCGTCCATTTGCTTTGCGGTACACAGAACAGGCGCTGAAATGGAACGGATTGAAATCGTATGGAATGAGTGGGAGCAAGGATCCTAGGTCCGACTGCAAATCGCTGCGGTTGGTCTAAATACGAGACTATAGGAATTTTTTTTTTAGATTTTTCGATTACAGGGCTGAAATGTCGACGTTGACGCTTACGTTTGTCGGTCAGTTTTTGCGTGCCAGTCAACCGCTTTGAGCTTTGGCAATTGCAAATGGCAGCTAAAGTGACATATCCTGTAGTTAGGCAAAGGAATTAATTTAAATTTAAAATCTACAAAATTTGCTAAAAATATAAAAACATAAAATGCTATTTACTGGGAACAAGCTTGTATGCCCAGTTGAGGCAATTTGAATTTTTCGCAACAAGCTTAAGAGCCTTAGAAATTCTTCCAAGCACTTGGTTTCAGTATCAATTATAATCATGTCAATCTGATGCTCCCTCAGCGTACAGTGCCACACATGCAACATAGACTAAGTGGTTCCATTACTTTTGGGTCACGTACAACACATGCTGAGGAAAACGTTGGAAATCAGAGTTTTCAGAGCCTTAATTTTCTAACTTATTAAGGCTTTCTAAATTGAATTGAAATTCACGCTTAAATGTATCTTAAATCAATAACTTCCCCCTGTCATGCTGCTGCAGCTGCGTTCATTTAGAGGCAGGCTCAACCCTTAACTAATTGTAAGTCACTTTTAAGAGCAGCCAATTTCCATATAACTGGCATTAATCTCGCTGACTAAGCTGCCAAACTTAAAGCCAATTGTTAACAAATTTGACAGGTTAAAATCTGGCGCCGTTGAGTGATATGCATATACCCAGAAATATAATTAATGATTTGCTGCGCCTAACAATTAAAAGTGTCAGAAACAGAGGCAGCGCCATTCTCCGAAGCAGGCAGATAGCAGCAGGAGCGGAGGCAGCATCAGCAACAGCAACATCCGCATCCGCAGCCATGAAACGGCGGCAACAATCAACGACAGTTCAACTGAATCTTAAATGTTTTGTGGGCGTTGCTGCTCTGGCCTCTGGAAAGAAACTGCTTGCCTTTTTGTACAGAATAAAACGCCTCCGTCTCCCAATTTTATAATTGAATTCATCTTGAGAACGTTTAAATTTTGTAGAATAGAAAGGAAAAGCTTTCAGATTTTAACCCTTTTTGCACGTTCAATTAAAAGTCATTTTTACGAGCAATTTGCAAAATATGATGGCCATGACAATGACTAGCTTGTTAATGACGATGTTCATCATTATGTTCCAGATGATGAACATGTTTATAATGTAGCTTGTCATAATCGTGCTTAAAGCACGCATCAGAGACTGAAACATCAAAAAGCATCAATGGCGTCAACGTTAGACAAACAGACAGACAGACAATCAGACATCCAGACACTGGAACTGAACTGAACTGAACTGAAACTACCCCTATACGACCCGACCACAATGTCTATATCCTCAAACCACTTTCAACTGCAAACAACAAATGAAACCGAGCGAACTCTTGCAGGACAGACAACCGCCGGCGTTCTTTTGACATGTAAAACGCGTTGAAATGTATAAATTTCGTTGGAAATAAAAAATTACTTTGAAACCTATTTGGAAAACTAACTTGTGGAGAGGCAAATTTGAGATACCCTTGAAGCTATGATCTTTTAATTGGTTGCTGTTTGAAGCGGGCAAAGGATTAGGAGAAAATCTAAAAGTTGCTCTTATGTAGTAAGGTTTTTTGTAGCTATTTGTCTACGACAGTACTAACCAGGATTTGGTCTTAGGTGTAGGTATATCAGAGGTCGCAAAAAACTGACAACCCATTTTTTCAACTTGTGGGGGTGTCCGGTCAAGAAAACCCCTCGTGGATCCGCCACTGGTACTATTAAATTTCGTCTCATTCATAGCATCTTCTGATTTTTGTAAACTTGTATATCGTGAAATGTATTGCAATAGCTTTATTCCCATAAGCCATAACAGTAAAAAAAAACTCTTCTATTTCCGAACATTCGAAATTCTCTAACGATCTATATTTTACACTTAACTAAAGAGTAAAAAATGGATATATTTGAGCGCAAAGTACTACGACGTATACTTGGTGCCGTGAGAGAGGACGATGGAACCTTTAGATTAAGTTATAATGTGGAGTGTGCAAGAGAGCTAAGAGGACTGGTGGAACATGCTGATCATACAATGTAATAAGAATGCTTGAAGAAAATCCTAAAAAGTAAATGGGTGAACCGGCATCCAAAAGGAAAATTGGAAGACCAAATACTAAATGGATTAGAAACGTGGAAAAAACAGCAAACCAAATATCATTCAGAAATTGGAGGACGATATCAAGAGATAGACCTAGATGGAAGCATGTTCTACAGCACCCAATAATATTATTTTAAACTCATCTAGAGTTTGGCCTAAGAATTAAGCTACCTTATATCTCTTGTGAGATACATATTTATCCATAATATAGAAAACCTTTCTCATGCTCTAATGCTCGAAGCTGAAAATGCCTTATTAAGGCTTTTCGATCTATCGTCCATAATTTAAAAAACCCTTCTTATGCTCGAAAGTGTTCCGAATGTGTTCTACGATATAGATAGAGCCCACTATATCATTTTATTAACAAAGGAGATGGGTCACTTTAAGACCATGTAGAGAAGATGAAACTTATGAATGCAAAAAATCGTTTAAAGATGCAGGAAAAAATCAGGACCAGTTGGAAATGCTTTATAAAGGCCAGTGGCGGATCCACGGAGGGCTTTTCGGATCCCCCATAAGTTAGAAAAAGGGGTTAACAGTTTTTTTCGAGCTCTGATATATATACACTTCGAGGTGAAAAACTACCTCCAAGACCAAATTCTCGATCCGGAACTGATTGAGGCCCTATGCTTCAATAAGAGATGCTGAAAATGATCCTGACATTTTCACACGTTTTCTTGGATCTTTCAAAAAACCTCTACCATGTTCGCACGATCGTAAGGCTTCATAGATCGCCATTTTAGACTTAACTATATATTCCTCTATATAATTTCTTAGACTGTATAAGTACTAGTCTTAAGAATTGAGCTTTATTACAACTTAAATCTCTTGTGAGATGTATCATCGCATGTATATAGAATGGTATGCTTAATCGAATGTCCAATGAATGGATTGAGTAAAAGTAATGATTTAAGGAATGATTCTAGGAAGTCCGCGAAAACATTGAAGCTGATGGGCTTCAGATGAAAAAGTAGATACCATGAATAAAACTCAATATAGTGGCTAATGTAGATTGAATGTTAATTGAAATGTTATGGACTGGCAATTTTTTCTGATACTTTTTTGCAAAAATTTGATTTAAAAGCGTATTACCAAGATAAATGCCATCTTAAAGTTTGCGAGGCATATTTGTTGGAGATGGCATCTTTATTCTGTAAATGTATCGAAAAAATGTTTTTAAAAATAAAAGAAAAATTTCCCTCACAGCTTCAACAGAACTCATATTATACAATAATACGAAAGGAACCATATAAAGCAGATCTTTCCGAAATTTATTTAGCGTGGCATTTTCCTAACGCAGGATTAGAAGAAGAGCATATTGTCTGGCATGCGATTCTTCCTTGGTAAAAGACGAGGAATATCTTGAACAACTTCTACTTTTTTGCTAGCAAAGGACACAATCAGGATGCATAAATCTAGTTTAAACAAAAAAAGATAAGGCCTTTTGTTTATGACTTTTTTATTTTTTTTAATACTAGATCTATCTTTTTTGCAAAATTTTTTACTCTTGCTCAATTTTTGTATTTTCAGAATTGTTTGCATTATTTATTTATTATTGAGTACTTTTTTCTCTTTAGACAATGGATGAGTAAGAATTTTATACTGCAATATTTTTTTAAATATTCTTTGATATTCTTAGATTATATTTATGCCAACTTTAAGATGTATAATTATTGACAATTATTATTATTTTTTCCATCCCAAAAAATATCAAGCACAGCCAAAACAAATTTTTTGTGTGTTCTTGCATGTGCACATATCATACACGAACACATGACGATAAGTGCGACAGGGTTCCCGCGTTACATAAAGAAAATTTCCCTTGTAACAAAAATAGCTAAAGTAACATTTTTATACAATTTTATTCAATATAAAGAATAGTAGAGAACTAGAAATATTGTAATGAACATAAAATGTAAACAAAATATAATAATAAAAAGGGGCAGAGCTGCGGCCACCATGCCAAGCTGTTTTGTATCAAACAAAAATAATAATAAAATATCGACGAAAAAAATCGTTTTCCGGAGCACGCAAAAACGAATCCGAATAAAATTGTTCGGTTTTGTTTTTTCGTTTTCGGAAGCACGGCCGAATAATTTAGTTAAAAAACAAATTAAAATTTTATAACTTAATTTTCTGTAAAAAGAAGCTTTTTAGTGACTTTGAATTCGTACTGAGTTTTCTACGCTAAAAAAAATTGTATAATTTTTTAAAATATTTTGTTCCAAAAAAAATGCATTTACAAAAAAATATAATTCACTATATAAAGAACCTCTTTAATGACTTCGTATTCTGATTTAGTTTTTTATGTTAAAAGAATAAATATACCATGCTTTAAAAATTAAATTCTTTTAAAAATTAACTATATCAATTTTAGAGCATAAAAAGAAAAATCTAAAAGTTTTATAGTTTACAAACTTTTCAACAACTGTCATATACACTGCCAGTAAATTTCACCACAAAAAAATTTAAAATACAAAACACACCGCCAAAAAGCAGACTGCCAAAAAACAAAAAAAACACAAGTTTCCAGAAAACCAAAAAACAAAAAAATTCCAACAATTTGATATGCATGTAAAATTCAAATGAGAATTAAAATGGAAACTTATTTGCCCTGAAAACAGGTGTGAAAATTAAATAAAAATTATTTTCAGCGCTCTTTTTATACGCATACATACATATGTGTATGAGTGTAGTGAGTATCTCGCTTTATATTTATACTCTTTACAAATGAATATGTGTGTTTGAATGAATGAATGTGTGTGAGTGAGTGTGCACAAAGCAAAAGCTCGTCAAAGCGTAAATTGTTGCTGCTGTTTGTATCTTGTAGTTTGGCACGTTTGGTTAGTTGTTGTTACAGCTGTTTGTTGTTTTGCTGCTAATTGAATATTTACCAACACTCACACACACACGTTATACAACACTTTGACCATGTAAGGCATGTAATTTGGCTAAGTGCTGGGCACCAATATGCGATGCTTTTGTTGCTTTTGTTGTGTTCGTTATTGAGTTGCCAAAAAATAACATTTTTTATTAACAATTTTTAACGCCAAAACTTCGTTAGTTGGATTTAATCAGGCAGCAGCCATCTTTAGAAATTTAAGGCACATATTTATAAAAATTTAAAATGTTAAATATAAAATTCTACTCAGACACACATATGAATATCTACACTGTCGCTTAAAAGTTTGCGAACATTTGAGCATCGACGAGAAGTGGCTTAGGCATGGTTTAAGATAGATAAAAACTTATAAATTGGTACCCGATTTAAAGTGCCACAAAACAAACTTCATCCAAACTATTCAAAAACAATCTGTTTAGAAAACAAAGATATATGGAAATTCAGTAATTGATTCGCTTAATCTCCAATGGAAAAGGTCATATTTAAGAAAAAAAAATGTATAGATTAGGTATACTAAAAAAAATATAATACCAAAAATATATGCCTGTTTAAAATTTCTGTTTCGATTCCTTGGTGACAATGTTGTAAAATCGGAGATGGAATCAAAATCCAGAACAGCTAAGAATTATCTTTAAAGTGGTTTTCTTAATGAGAATTCTGCGTATATTCTGAAACCACAGCATCAAGGATATTATAGAATTGCCCAATATATGTATGAACTAAGGGGAGGTAAGTCAGCCCATTAGCTCTATAAACTAAACCCCACCATCCCTAGTAATAAAATTTAAAAATTAAATCAATACTTTTATTTAATACAAAATTTAATTTTTTCTAAATTTAAGCTATTTTTTCTTACTTCTTTCGATAAATAAAAGTAAAAAGATGACAACCCTAAAAATTTAATAAGCTTGCAAAATCTGATCAACAAGCTCCATATGTTAACGTTTTGAGTGTACAAGTAAATTTAAGCAGTATGAAAAAAAAAAGACAGTCAAAAAAATATAATAACAAAATAATATTCCATAAGTTTAAGTTGATTCAACAAAGAATAGTTTTTACTACTACAAAATAAATCTTCGATTATTCGCTACCTTAACCTACCTTAATGCCAAAATTTAAGTTAAAGCACTCAAAATGAAAATCGTAACGAATGACCTGAAGATTCGCCAAGCATTAAAGAAATATATTTTAAAAAGTTCAGTTCAATTGAAAGAATTATACAGCTACACAAAAAATATCGATTCTCAGGCTCGAAAACCAGACCATATTTGCTAAAAGTTTTTGGAGTCAAGAAATCCCAATCCAATTCCCGAAAAACCTCAGCACGGCAGGATTCTGGGATAGCCTCAAAAAACCACATGAAAGCAGCTATTTTTAAGGTTATGTCAGAACAGTAACTTGCTGGGGCTTTATGGACCTTGGATTTGGAATCGAAACAAATTGTATGGGGTTCATTGCCAAAAGCAGGTAACGCAAATAACACAGGTCAACATGGTTTAGTTGTTGGAAAGCTAAGGGTCATTTCCGAAGTAATTTGCTGCATAGAATCCGAATCCGAGCTAGGAATTGGCCCATCACGTCAGGATTTTGAGATATTTGAGGTTATGTACCCGAAAAACGGCGTTTTTCCTACTTTTGAGATTATGTACAGGGTGCAAAAAACTTTTGTAGTCTGTTTCTCCAGTTACATCATTTAGTACCTCAAAAGTAGAAAAAAATTCCGTTTTTCGGGCACATAACCTCAAATATCTCAAAATCCTTATGTGATGGGCCAATTCTGACCCCGGATTCGGATTCTACGCAGCAAATTACTTCGGAAATGACCCTTAGCTATGGGATTGAAAAAAATCAAAGCGAAAAAAGTGTTTTGGAGGCAAGTGCAAACCACAATTAATCTTATTTTTGAAAGAACTATCCAAAATAAAGATAAATTTTTATTTTTAATTTATATAAAAAAAATCAAGTTTAACTATTACTTTTTGATCTGAACATAAAAATTATTGACATTTAAATATTATTTTATAATTTTTATTTTTAAAGTCCAAAAATAAGAGTTATTTTGCAATTTTAATAAAAATAAACATAATTACTAAATTTTTTATTTCAAAAATTATAAGAATAGCGATCTCTGTTAAAAAAAAGTGAATTTCGTTTTTAGAAGCGACTTGTACAGCAATTCATAATTCTAATTAACAATTACGTATACGCAATGTAGTCTTATACGGACAAGCATTTCTTTACTTTGTTGTAAAAATTTTTCAATTTAGACTACTTCAGGGTGAACCACTGGCTGGTTCCACCTCGACTTTGTCGCATTATTTAAGTTTGTGCAAATGTATCTTACATATAAATTTAGATATCCGAGACTCCCACAAAATTGCCTTCAATATGGTTAAGAATACAAAAGCCATGACTGTCTATATGAACGCTCACATCTGAGATTAAAAGACCTAGGATCAACAATCAAACAAATTTGATGCAATTTTTCCGGAGAGAGATGATTGGAAGCTAAAAACTAATTTTAAAGGAAACGAGCTGACCATCTATACTGATGGTTCGAAGATGGAAGAAGGCACAGTAGCAGGCTTCTTCTCTGAAGAGCTTGCGACGAAGCTTTCTTTCCGCCTTGCCGACTGGTGTAGTGTTTTTCAGGCCGAGATTAATGCAATCTGGCAAGCGACACGACTTATTGACACCCTGGATTAAAGTCGAAGAAACGTTTAAATTCTTGTTGATCGCCAGGCTGCAATCAAGGCTCTGACATCGCATACCACAAAAAGTAAACTTGACCGACACAGTAACAACGCTAAACCATATCCACTACCACTCAATCACCCTCTCTTGGCTACCGGAGCACTCCGGTGTCCCTGGAAACGAGGAGGCGGATGAGTGTTCCAGGAACAGTTCAGCAGGCAACCTTGCGGTTACGGATATAGGAAGACCCTTACAGGTCGTCGTGTTACAGAGCCAGAGCTCAGGTGGAAAGAGAATGGGACTCTGTGTCACGTTGTCACATCTCCCTAGCACTCTGGCCACGGTACAATCCAAAGCGAAAATCTGAACTTCTGCGTTTTCACAAAAACAGGACAAGGATGGTGGTAGGAGTTGTAACGGGGCACTGCACCATAGGCCTAATGGCTGAGAGGCTGCATGTTCCCCATCACGACTTCTGCCGCAGCTGCGGAGACGAGGAGAAGACAGAAAGCATCCAACACTAGCTATGCGACTTCCCGCTACGTGCCTATGGCGTATCTGGCTATTTTTGTCGAGTCCTCAAAATGGTTCTGCAATAAGAGAGACTTAGGTGACTAGAAATGACCAATAGTTCTTGATCCTCTACCCCTTTCCCCTTCTTATAATGCTTTTCTCAACTAGGCGTCATAATGAACCAGTCTCTGGGTGATCTCGGTTATAGATTGAGCAGCGTATTCAACCTAACCTAACATGACAATCTTGATATTTAGACTTCTTATATGTCCAGCCACGCCCACTTTCACTTCTAAATAATTTCTAAGTACTCTATTTACCACAATTTTTCTTTCGATTAAACCCGAACTTGATTATAATCGAATTATAAATATCGGAGATAATCGCAATATAGTTTTTTGGTGGCCACATCTTTAGAATAAATATAATATTTTATTTTTTTCATGTCGAATTTTATTTTTTTAATGTACATTGACTTTGGAAAATTTTTTTTTACTTGTAAAAATAATAAAAATAAAATTATGCGTTGGCTTGATTTGGTTCTTAGACTTAGATTTTTTTTTAAATTCTTAAAATATGCAATTTTTTTAAATTATTTACACCTTTCGGCCAGAATTTATTTACATTAGACTAGTATGACCGAGAAAAATACAAGAAAAAATCCCAAAGAAAATGTTCACGTTATGGAAAAAATTACATTAGTTCTAAAAGAATACCAAACTTTTTAAGGGTACAGATGTTCCCTTTAGATATTTTTCTATAAATACCCAATTATCTTAGTTTGTCGTCTCCGTAGTCTCATGTTCACAAATACCAGCAGCCGCCTCTTCAGCGTTGCAGACGACTGCCCTAAAAGTGCTGATAATTAAGTGTCCGGAAACTTTTTACCGGCAGTGTAAGTTCAACCGAAAAAAAGGATTCGAATCGAATTTTCAACTTAACTTAGTTTGAGCATACAACACAATTGCAAGCCCAAAAACCAATTCAAGGCAACGCATCAGTAGAATAAAATCCAACTAACGACAATATTGAGTCACCCACACACACACACACACACATTTACACACACTCATACATAAGCAAAACTAACTAATCCTTTTTTCGCATTTCGTTGCCTCGTGCCTTCAACGTCTTGTTGCCTGTTTACCCAGCGAAAATGTCATCATCAGCAGGTTGTGCGTTGCCTTTGCCACTTCCAAGGAAGCAACCCAAAGAAACCCTAACTCCGCTATATATACGACAACTGCTAACGGCTCGCTTGCCACACACACGCACACACACAGTGCCACTCAACGTAACTTTTTATGTGCAACATAGCAGAATGATTGTGTTCCGTTCCAGAAATATCAGCACAACAAGCACAACAACTCCAACGACAACAACAACGTCTTAAGCCATTTCGCATAAAATTTCACACACCATTTTAGCCAAGTGCCACATTACCTGCACACAAACTCAAGCTGAAGTCTCCGACCAAAATCGAGTCGAACTACAAAAAGGAAAAGAAAAAAAAAACACCGGCAACGAAAATAAAAAGCTCAAGAAAATGTGGAAAAACACGAAACTGAACACAAAAATACCTTTTGACACATGCAAGCCATACAAGAAGAAGACTCTCTAAAGCAGTCTAGGGTCCGGGGGCTGCCATACCGTTTAGCAATGTTGCCAGAGTGGCCAGACGTATATACAAACCCAAACACATACAGCCAGTCCCGAAGCAGCTTAAAATCAGCGTCAATGGCCAGGCCAGCCGGCTGTAGTACCTAAAATGGAGTACAAGAGAACAAACGGAAAATATGGTACCAAAAAAAAAAGTTTGTGGAACGATTAGTGTTGGAATATACCGACTATAAGAAACACTGTGCTGTCCTTAATTGCTACAGTGTCCGTAGACTCGGCATTGGTATACACAAAAAATAACCAATAAAATACCAGATATGGTAGCTGTAGCTTCTTCACGAAGTTCCCAAGCGATTTGAAGACAATTGAAAGCCGCGAATGGGTGATCTGTGTGAATTTTGAAATTGCTTTATAGAAAGGATCAGTAATTTGAGAGAAACTTTTGCGGGGACAAGGAGGAGGTATACCCAATCTACATGAGTCTACCTAACGATTTTGTTGACTATAGATTCTTCACCAAAAGTTTTACATATAGTTTGTTTTTTGGATATAGTTAGTGGGGGAGTTGATTATTTATCGAGTTGCCGATATGTGATCAATTTATGGGTCGATATCTTTGATTATGATCATTTGACCTTATGTCATAGACTTACTTGCCAATATTAACGACCTAAATTTCTGTTGCAAATTCCTGATTGTTTATCGAATTTCGATACCGGAATACCTAGAGTTTTCTTTGGAACATCATAAAATTAAAAAAAAGATTTTCAAAAAAAAATTTTAGATTTCGTACATAATTTTGGCTTTTATATTTATTTTGATGGTTCTAACCTCTTTTTAGGCACAAGTAAAATTTTTTTATTTAGTCTTGTCCCATCCAAATTTTTATTGAGTTATCGATAAACGAGTGTTAAGGCAGACATTTCTTTGACCAGATATAGCTTGTAAACAAATAAAGGCATTTGAATAATATTCTTTTTCTGTGTAGAATGAAGATTGAATTTTACGAAATTTTCGAAGGTGTAAAAATTTTTACGTTTTCGAAGTCTTTTGAATGTACAGGAAAAATTTGTTATGCAAAAGAACTATTTTTGTGACCTTTGACCCTAAAAATAAAAAATATAAATAATGTACCTAAGGACTATCTAGTCTATGTGTGACTCCCCCAGGGGTCAAACGGTACAACCTAATGTACCTTCATTAATTAATTAAGACTCATTGATATTCGTTGTATCCTGAGAAATTTCTAATAAAATGTCAAATCGATATATACTAGCAAGTTTTACATTATCTTTCTGAAGAATTATACTTATTTGTTTCTTTAAAATAAACATGACTTTCTCCAATATAGCAGTCACGTATTCTCATAAAATGGGATAATTTATATTTTTGATTAAAAATAAAGAAAATATATAATTGAAAAATAATAAATATTTTTGTTTTTAATTTTTAAATAAATAATAAATTTTTGTCAAAAAAAATATAAAAATAATTTTCGATTTTTGAAATTTGAAAATTTTTTTTTTTTTTAAACCAAAAATTGTAATTTATTTTTAACAAAAATGTACAAAAAAAACGCATAGCTTTTTAACCAAAAGTTAAAGAAGAAATATTGTAATTTTTAAATATTTTTTTTGATACTCTTTTTAAAAATATTATTTTTAGATCTTTTTTTTTAATTTTTAAAAATTTTTTTTTTTTTTAATTTAAAAGCTTGAGCTTTGAGCTGTGTTTGTTTTAAGTCGCGAAAGTCTCCTTTGTGAGAACGAAACAAGATACCTGATAAAATTAAGGCTCTCTAGCTATTATTGTCTGCAAGATCCTTTTGTTCATAAGGACAGACTGTCATAACCATATCAAGTCCGCTGTTCATGCTTATCCATAATATTTACCTTATAGAGATTCCTTTCGTAGCTGCTTTCATCTGCCTGTTACATAAGTTTGCACGAATTTAATAAACCTTAATGCCTCCGCTACAGGGTATAAAAAACGAGTAAAAAAAAATATCTTGAAAATTGCATTTTAAGAAGAAGTTCGTGTTGCTATAACGGAAAATCTATAAACACACACGAACACACGCACACACATATACAGACTACAATGGACAGCCGCATGCTGGTCGCTAGTTGGCCGCATAGTTGTTGGGATTGCATGTGCTGGCCATCTGGCCATGTTGGTCATGTTGGCCAAATCCAATACAATTCTAACGATAATGCGAGTCAGACGAACGATGTGATTTTGTTGCAGTGTATGTGTTTTTGAGTGTGTGCGTGTGTGTGTTACCAAATTGATATGAGCCAAAGGGTGTATAAAGTGAGTGAGCAAAGCTAATGTCTTTGAATGCACAAAACAGAATATCACGTATACGCAGCGTCAACACAATAAGCGCACCAATACACTCTCACACTCACAGACACCCTGCAGGAAAAAAAATTAGTTCAGAACTGGTTCTCAACCACCCCGACGGTGAAACTGTGTGTCCCAAACCTGGTATGATTGCTCCTGGCTAACTAGTATTTTTAACATGGGCTTGTCATAGGAAGCAACCAGAATTTTTTGGTATGATGTTCAACTGGTAGCAAACTGGTTCGCCTGCATATGGCACAAAACTAGTTGCTTCCGTACTAGAATACAATAATTCGTTTGGGTGTGCTCTCGTTCTAGTATATTTAACCCAAATATTGAACTAGTAAATATTGTTGTATTAAAATATTAGTTTATTTTATTTAGTTTGTAATCATTTTATTCACTTATAAGTAACTTATTATCAATCATTTACAATTCTTAAATTATAGACTTAGATTGAAAATTTACAGATTTTTTAATTATATACATGTGTTTAACTTAAATGTTCATTGTAAAGTAATTTTAGGTAACTACGTTATTATTAATTTTCCTGAAAATAAATAACACAAGTAATTTCTTTTATTTATAAAACTGAAAAAAGACAAGTTATGAGTTAGTTGTACTTATAGTATGTACTTATAGAACTGAAAATAAAATAAAAACAATTATTTTTAATAAATATTAAGCTGAAAATAAAAAATTCAAGCTATTTGGTGTACATTCCTATAAAACTTAAAAAAAAAACAAAAAAAAAAGTTATATGTTTTATATATAAGCTGAAAATAAAAAACTATAGGTAACTTGCTACTATTAAATTACTCTTACAAAATATTGTTTTAAATATACTAAATAACAAAATATTTATCACTTACCAAATTTTCGCTTGCCCACACATGCCAATGCAAAACATGAAATGACTATTTTGTACAGCAGCATTTTTGGTTGTAATACATTTTTATGTATACCCAAAATTCATCTCTTTTCACAAAAAAGTACAGAATCACTCTCTGAGAGAGCGTGAGCATTGAGCGGTACAAATTTGACAGAGAGAGCGCTCTCCTTTACCGTTTTATCCTATACCGCGACTGTTCTTTTTTTAACCATTCAAAAACTAGTTACGTTCAGTGTAGTTGAGGCCACTTATATGACACCGAATTCCTGCAGGGCAGATGCTCTCACACACACACACACACATGCATACATTGTTTGAAAAATCATACGTCACCATAGCCATGCAACAACCTATAACTACGTCAGCAGACAACAATGTGCGACAAGTGACAACGACAAACAACAAATTATGACAACAAATTGCAAACAAACAAGTGAATCACCTTTAACGCTTCCTTTTGCACTTTTAGTTCGGAAAACATGATCATAAAAAAACAAAAAAAAAAAAAAACAAAGAAAAGCCCTAAAGAAAAACTGACAACAAAGCGCCGAAAGTTTATATACCCTTGTAAACCAAAAGATTTGTAGTTACGATAGATTTGTTTCCAAATGTCAAGATTTTGAGCTACCTCAAATTTTGAGACTCCAAAAGCGACGTTGAATTAAGAAGGTACTCTTATATGGTCTCTGTTTTATTAATTAATAGAACAAAGGGATATCCTCTCTTAGTAGCAATTGTATTCTTTTTGAAGAATTTGGAAACCTTAGCACGTATGATTTCTAAGAAACGGACCTGGTTTCGAGACTACCCCCGAATGCCTTGAACAAATCAACTATGCAGAATTTTATTATTATTGCACTTTATGGAAAACCCGCAACTCTGCTAGATTTCCTCAATGAAAAGTTAGAAGATAAAAGTTAAGTTAGAAGTTATCTTTTTTCTAAACCTATACAGCCTCTATCGCAAGTTCTCTGACAGATGTCATATACCCCATTGCAAGAAGACAAAGAATCAGGCAAACCATAAGCAAACCTAAGCAAGTGCCAGCCCAGGCAAGGCAGTTTATAAGCCATACCATAGAAAAATAGTGCGTCAGGACCCAAGGGACGAAGAACCAAATAGAAGTAAGGCGTATGCTCTGTCATAACTTCAGACATTGTGGCGTCTGCTGGCAGCTAGTGACAAAACTGCACAGACAGCAACAGAGAGTCATGGAGTCCAGGTAGTAATAGTAGTAGTAAAATGGGTGTGTGGTCTAGTGTTGGTAAACGTACTGCACACTCAGGAAGTTGGACGATACACGGCACAACGAGCAGGTAAAGACCAAGAATAAGACCAAGACAACATGCATGTCAAAGGATATGGTTGTTTTGCTTTTGCTTAACACTCAACAGCGGAAGTAAGCTCTAGTCGGATGACGAAAATGTTGTAGAGAATAAAAGAAGAAGAAGAAGAAGAGAGGTTTAAGGGCTAAAAAGGTGTTGCCAAAGTTTGTTTTCTTGCGGCGGCAATGCATGTGCATGACTGGCATACTCTCTCACTCTGTTCTGCTCTGTTCTCTAGAACGACGGCAAAAACTAAGACAACAAGCAGGACGACAGGACGACAGGCCAGACAGTGTGACCAACTCTGACAGCCAGACTGTCAGAGTTGCAAAGGTGTCTGCTTAGTTGACGCGCCTGGCCTGGCTTGGCAGCTGTACTATATAGCACTAAACCGACACAAAAATATCACTTTAAAGTTTCGTGTAGCATTGCCAGCCCCCAATATGACTCACACCCTTTTGCACGCCGACGTCATTGGCAACGCCATTGCTGTCACTGTGTTAGTTTTGACATGAAATTGCATTACATTTCACATTGCCAGGAGCCAAATAGCAAAACAGCAAAAAGCGGCAAAAGACGACTCCAAGACTCCAAATTCGTTGTTAACTGAGAAGCTGTCGTCCATGAGTACAACTGCACTGTCAACAAAGCGTCTAGCGATGGGAGCGTGACAAGTTACATAACTAGCTACAGATAAATTTTAAAAGCAACCTGATGTTAAAATTTGTGTTACCTTTTATAAGGTGAGAGGGGCTTGGCAGAACCAATAGAGAGTGACAGTAGTACTCTAAGTGACCAAAAATATTCTGTTATTTTTATTCAGACTTCTTGACAAGAAGGGTTAAAGTTTTTATATTTTTGGATGGATAATCAAAAGAGGTCTGAAAAAAAAAGTCACAAAATCATTTGGAGGCGGTGGAGGCTCTTATATTTAAAAACTGAAAGCATTCAAAGAACTGCCGCATACTACGCATTTTATTATGAAATATCATTCTCCTAGTATTTTTGGTTTTCGCAAAATGGACAACCCAGAAAGAGAGCCTGATGGACATGGTTTAATCGATATCTTTCTTATCCTGATATTTCTTAGGTATGCTTAGGCTCTTACTCGCTTCCTTCTAATTGTTACTATATACAGAAGCTAAGGGGTATCAAAACCATAAAAGAGTGTGGAAACCAGTCAAAGCCCACACTATACATTTTTCCATGAAAGATACAATTTTGAAGAAAAAAAAATGTATCTAAAATCTTTTAGATACAATATAATCTATCTTGAGATATAGCTTGGAGAGTGGGATGTGCTTTGGTGCTGAATTTCATAAAAATTCCGATGTAATAGAGAATTTTACGCCATACAACTTTTTAGAACATTTAAGCACGGGTAAAATGTTATTCTCGAAAAACCGGTTTTTGTGACCGTCGACCTTAACTATCTGGAGACGGGCTTATGATATGAAAAAAGTATTTATAATCTTCTAGATATAATCGTTCTTGAGATATAGCTTGGCTTGGATATTAAATGCGTCTCAGGCGATGCACTCAGAAGACTATATCTCGTCATGGGTCGGCTGTACGATATACTGTTGTATACCGATGTTGTAGAGAATTTAATGCCCTACAACTTTTTAGATGTAAATGTTATTTTCGAAAAACCGATTTTTGTGACCTTTGACCCTAACTATCTGGAGACGGGCTTATGATATTCATTGTAACTTTTAAAATGGACCTTAAAATATCAAAACTAACATTCATGTCAAGTTTGAGCTTATGGCGAACGAGCGACGTCCATCACTGAAATAAGCATAACTTCCACAATTTTAGGAGTTACTAACTTTTTTTGTTTTTCACAGTGAATTTACACGCATAAAATGGCATTAATACCTTTTCAATTTTTCAATCAAAAAAAAGCTTGTTAAAAATTGTTGAAAAAAATTTTTTTTTTAAATATATAAAATTTTTTTTTCAAATTCAAAATTATATTTTACAGCAAAAAAAAATTTCCGTCGATATCTTTATTTGTTTAGGAGATATGGCTTGTCAAAGACAAGTTTAAAAATAAATGGTCCAATCTTTAGTTATCGATAGCTCGATAAATAAAAAATCGATCAAGAAAGTGGCCCGCTTCACTTATTTTCGCCCATATGGTATGGTATATGATCCTACTTATCCAACAAAAAAATGCTGTGCTGAGCTAAATTGGGAAAGGTGATAACGAATTCCCATTTTCAACAAGTTTTAACACAAATTTAGCCACAACAATACAGTCCTGCGTCAACACTAAACATCGCCTTGACGTATCTCTTTTCTCACGCTCCCATCTCTAACACCTTTAAGACTGTACCACTCTCTTTCTCTGTTGGCCTTTGTCTGTTGTTGTGCTTAGCTGCACCAAAATGAAGTGTACAAATTAGTTGGCCTTGTGACAACACCGACAATAGTTACAGCAAATAGTTTAAGCAACTTTAAGATACTTTTTTTCATCGATCCAGCTGCAATTACGTGCAGCACACCAAAGGAAACAATTTATCAGGCCTGGAACTTAAACGCAACCCACAAAAAAAAAGCAAAGCCTCATGCCACTTAACACCACGCAAAGTGTATGGAACAGCAAAATGTTGTACAAACAAACAAAGAGAGCCTTGAACTAGGGTCTATTGAACTTTGCAAAACGCCCACAAAAAAAAAAAAAATAAACCAACAGCTGACCAACAGCAGACACAGGCAATACACTTACCAAATGTCAGACCAACTGACGGCATAAGACGGTTGTTGGCCTGGTCTCTAGTCCAGCTAGTAGCTGGCAAATCATCACATCATTATTTATACGCTCAAATATAGTGTTTGTCTACTGCAAGTACGGCATATAAAATTGTCTAAGGCCAAATTGAAAACAGCTAACAGCCGAAAAATGCACTTAAAAGCCCTGCCACTGGCCAGGCCAACAACACGGTCCGTCAGACAAAGTCTATGCCGGAGATATACCAGGAGTGGAGTCCAGGCACGAAAATTTATTGCGCGCGCCAAAAAAGCAAACGAACAATTTACAAAACGTTGGGCTAAGAATTTCGGCGTAAACTTTGCTACGATTTAGATTGAAGTATTTCCTAGCAGTGGGGAATTGGGTAGGTCTTGTCTAATCGCTGTGCTAAATTAACACGTATACGCCATGTGGCCGGGCACAAGATTTTTGTCTGCCAGTGAGCAATTGCTAACCAGCTGACTTTTTATGTGCAATGTATCTCTATGTTAGCGAGGGCAGTTTGAAAAGTCTGTAGTAACGTAAAATGCAACACTGTTACTGTCAACTATTATATTTTAAGAGTGCAATGTAAAATTTTAAGTGACTCGAAATATTGACGGATGCATTGATTTCAGCGAAAAATTTTAAAAGATAAAGAACAAGAGGAGTTTTAAGCCGCTCCAGAGAATTGAAAGAAACGCGAAAAATATAGGGGGAAAAGTGAAAACGTACTGGGCTGTAGTCAGACGAAGAAAATATTGCAGTTTTTAAGTAAATTGTCAAAGGAATGGTAAAATTACAAAATATAGTATATGATGTTATGAAGAGTAGGTTGGAAAACATATTGGCATATTCGACGAGGTACCCTATTATAATGCAACTTTATATCTACATACAATTAGCTTCGACCAGGAATTGAAGGTGGTCCCCAGACGGCTTTAGGTTTTGGGCCCCTTAAACTACCAACTCAGCTACCCTATTGTACCATAGAGCGAATTTGGACTATAGTCCCTAGATTACTAAATTTCGATTATATCCGATATTTTTAGTTCGATTAAAATTAAATGATTAATCAAAAATTTTTTTTTTCCAACATTTTTCTCAAAGTCTACAACTTTGAAATTGTAGAAAATATAGCGCTTTAAAATTATTTGGGTGATAATGGAGTCATGTCAGAAAGTGAAAATTAAATTGATGCTCTTATAATTTTTAAGATCCAGGCATTCTTACAGATAGATTAATTAATTTTGTCCTCCTGCTTATATTGTGGGTAACTCTTAGTCTCTTCTTCACTATGTTACTTACTTTTAGACTAGTGAATAAATATGGGAAAACTAGACTATCATGTGTGCGTCCGTGCATATCGTTAAAAAGATCAACCATCGGGCTAGAGACGCGGATAAGTTAATATATATTTTTTCACTGTTCTATCTTTCCATAAGTTCTTTTCTAGTATCTAAGGTCAACTGAGCTTTGTTGAACCCCTTTCAATAAATAAATAAATCAATTAAAAAAATTGGGATCACCGAACCCTGCTCGTTTCGCTCGACAACGCTAGCCTCGCACTTTTAACTTACATAGGGTGGGCCATCTGTTGGTTTGTTTGTTAATTGCATTTTATTCGTATATTTTCCAATAAAATTGGAAAATTATATATATACAAAACGCAAGTTCTCTTTTTCTCTCCTCTTCGATTTCATCGGAATGTAAAGTTTTTATTCCTTATTTTCTTTCTCCTTTTGTAGTTTATCTGAGGGTGAATATTTTACTTTTCATTTTAAATTTTGGATCACTCTTCTTTCTCGTTTAATTATCAATAAAAACTTGGAGCTCTTCATCGGAGAGACCACCCCAAGATCGAAAATTTTCCACGAGGACCATAGATGAAAAGGGACGATGACGTCAAAAAACTTTTTTCGACAAAAGTCAGTGACTTATCAAACTACCCTTGCATACGTTGTATCTAAGTAGCGCAACAAATGTATTGGATTTTATGGTGCACCCTTGCCATCGCCGCCTTCTCTGCTTTTGTTGCATATTTTACAGTGCGCACGTTTTATGGCCACAATTTTACAGTGACTCCGTCCGGGCTATTCCTCGATGTGGTGGCAACAACTTGAAGGTGCCAATATTGTTGTTAACTGCAAGTGCCATGATAGTTGCTCCTTGTTAGTTGGCATCCTCATGTTTTGCCAATGCGCCAAATGCCATTTAAGCGGCATCTCTCTCTTCTCTCTCGCTCTCTGTAGCTCTCTATATAGCTTACTCTTTTGCGCTTTTGTATAGTTTTGAGAGCATTTCGCTTTAGCCATTTTACCATTTGCAATTTTTATTGCATTTTCGTTGCCACTCAGTACGCGAAAAATACATTTTTAGTTTCTAATCGACGCGCGTTCATCGCATAAAAATAATGCAATAAACGATAATCCCGAGCAGGGAACATTGGGACATGCCACATACGCTATATCTATCGTATCGTATAATGCCAGCAGTTTGCTTTACGCTCTCTCTCTATCCCTCTCTCTTTTAGTTTCATAGCAGTTTGCTTTTGTTCGACATTAGCTAATGGCTTGTTTATGCCGCAACGTGGCCATTGTAGGTGTGAGTGGGGCTAGATACTTTGTGCTCCAGTTCGCTTTTATTCTTAAAAATGCGTTCTATTAAAACTTTTGATCTATATTAGCATTGTGAATCGATTTTTGCGTAGAGAGTGTTACTTTTTTTAAAGGATTTTGTGGCGAAAATACGAATGCAACAACCAGGTGCGGATCTAGGATTGGGGGTGCTTCCCTTCGAAGTGTATACATATATCAGAGCTCGCAAAAGACTTTCAACCCATTTTTCCAATTTTGGGGGGAGGGTACGGACTCAAAAGCCCTCGTGGATCCGCCACTGGCAACAACCATTCAGTAGCGCAACTAAGTTCTCGCTGTTTTTTTGATGAAAATGTAACTTTATTGCAACAATATTGTTACCAATGAATCATTCAAACTATTGCCCATCGCTAGATACAACTATTTCTCATCTTTCTGGCAGAGCTGGAATACCTTGACGGTAGAAGTGTCCGTCTTTTGAGGCTATCCACAAATCAAGCCATTTTGTGTTGTCTTCATATGAGTGGAACTACTGATCAGCCAGACCAACGGAACAAGTAATAATCGGATGGCGCAATATCTGGAGAATATGGCGGGTGGGGCAGGACTTCCCAAGTGGGTTTTAACAGGCTTGGCAACGTCAGACCGACTGTTGCCATGTAGTAGAGTCACTTTTTCGCTCCTCTGCTCGTAATGTGGCCGTTTTTCGCGCAGTGCTCGGCTCAATCGCATCAATTGAGTTCGATACTATTCCCCAGTGATAATTTGGCTCGGTTTCAACAACTCATAATAAATAAAACCGACCTGGTCCCATCAAATACACCGCATAGCCTTCGCAACGTGAATATTCGGCCGAGCCGACGACGGGTTTCCTCTATGGGTTGCTTCTATGTATCCATTTTTCATCACCCGTCACGATGCGATGAAGAAAATCCTTCATTCTTTGCCACTGGAACAGATGTTCACAGACGACGCTCAACATCTCTTGGCTTCAAATGCAAGTAATCGCTTGGAAATGGCTTGGTGGGTAACTCCTAATGCTGAAACAAGCTCTTCCTTCGTTTGGCACGAATCCTCATCCAGCAATGCCTTCAATTCAACGTCTTCGAAGGTTTTGCGACTTCCTTCACGTGGACGGTCGTTAACATCGAAATCGCCGTCTTTGAAGCGACGGAACCAATCACGGCACGTTGTTTCGCTTAGAGCAGCATCTCCGTACACTTTTTGAGTGAAACATTCAACTTTAGCACACCACTCGTACCAACGTGAATAAGCTGGATCCAGACGACAAGGAATCGAAACTGAAACAAAATTTTCTTTGAATTTAGCTTTCTTTTAATGGGCTCCTCCACTGAGCGAAATGATAGTGTGGCGCCATGACAGACCCCAAAGTTAGACGAATAGCTCTTGGGTAAGAGCCAACCCAGCCTGACTCAAACCCCTTATGAATTTGTAATGATAACAATAAAGCTTTGCTAAATTTAATTTAAATGAAAACGTTTTCATTTTTTTTTTTTTGGAAGTAGGGCGAATTTTTTTGCGATTGTCTCAATTTTATTTGGCAAAGTTCGTGGACTTAAAAGCTTTGCGCTACTAGCCGCATATTTAGCCGTCTAGCCCAGTTTAGCTGCGACTTCAACAATCTCGCGCCACATTAAGCTTGAAGAAACTTTTTCGAGCACATTTTGAAATTCATGAATTGCAATGATTTTAATGAACTTTGCCAGAGGAGCAGACAAAATGCTGTCGCCAGTCTGGAAGCTTAGCTCTCAACTTTAAATCAAACACAGGCTGACAAACTGCGCTGTTGATAGAGGTTAGCCCAGTGCCCTGCCCAGCTGGGTGGCAGCCTATCACTATACTGCCAAGGTTCTATCGCACGGCTTAGTAGACAACTTTGGCAATGGCATTGGCCCAGGTGCTGCTCTCTACGAGCTCGTGCTGCCAAGCGAAATTTAACAACACAATAAAATACATAAAATAAATTTACGCTGAAATTTCGCTTATCAGCAATGCGCTGCCATCAGCAATGGACGTAGGTATGGGGCCGGCAACGGAGTACGGACTGACTACGTGTTGGGCGTACGTAGCTGCCGGCTGACGGTTGCCACAGTCACAGCCACAGAGACCGAGACCAAGAACGAGCCTCCAAGAGTGTAGGTAACCATGAGATTTAATAGCAAGTTGATAAGCAAAAGCGGAGACTATGGCTACGGCTAGCAGCTCCGTCCCGTTGTCAGGGCCAAGTGGAAAGCTGGCTTTAAACTCGCTTACGGTAATAAAGTCGCTGAAGCGTTCACTGTTTTAAATCTAAATAGACTCGACGCGCGTTGACTTGAATTATTTTTGTATATGGAGTAAAAACTGTGGCATGCATAATTTCGTATGCTTTTCCAGAGTGCTGCCACATTATGCAACATTCCGCAGCAAATGAGCGAAATACTGCCACACAGAGAGAGAGGGAGAGAGAGGGAGGAGGACCAACTGAGCCATACATAGACACAAAGAGCAACCGCATGCTCATTATGATAATAACGCTGGGTGGTCGCAATGGCTCCAATCCTACATAGAGCTCTTTCTCTCATAGTTTTTGTGGCACGGTCAAAGCCCACAACAACAATTAAAATGTTATTAAGCGGCCAAAATTATGCAATAGCTGTGTGCAGCTGGCTAAAAACAACACAAACGTAAAATAAAATTCTGGCAAGAAAAAATAACCCAAATGCAGTCGAAAATAAACATTATGGCCAAGTGGACGAGCTGGAAATGACTCAAGATGCTGGAAATAAAAGCAAAAAGAAAAAGTTGGCATATAAGAGTGAGCTTTAGGATAAAAGTTAACCTGTGAGAAGGTTCTACTAAAATGCAAATTGACAATATAAAATGGAGGTAGGGTGACCAGATGTCAGCTACATAATAAATCGATTTTGGTTTCACATTCACTTTTGGAGTCGCTCATTTCGAATCCAAGCTTCTAGGAACCTCAGCGCAGCAGCAGCTCTGACATAACTTAAAAATAACCCGTACTAAATTTTCTTACAGTGCAGACATGGTTTAGTTGTTGGAAAGGTAAGGATCAGTTCCGAAGTAATTTGCTGCGTAGAATTCGAATACGGGGTCAGAATTGGCCCATCACGTCAGGATTTTGAGATATTTGAGGTTATGCACCCGAAAAACGGCGCCTTTTCCACCCCAAAATCACTAAATAATAGCAACAAAAATATTATATTAAAATAATTTTTTTTATATAAATATTAAAATTTAAAATAGCTTGATTTATTTAAAATTAAAAACCGAAATAATTTGATTTTAATTTTCTTCATATTATTACTTCAAGCCAATGCTTCAACCAATATCAAAGGATATTTATATTCAATTTTTAAAATAAAAATTATATAAAAAATTGTATTTTCAATTTATAAAATAAAAATAGCAAAATAACGCTTATTTTAAATTTTTAAAAGAAATAAGTTGCAATAATTTTTATCTCCATTCTTGAATACAAATTAATTAATAATAATAGCAATTTTTTTCCATCACCCCAAAATCAATAAATAAAACATAATAAACCAAATTGGTATTTAAATTCCATTTTTAACAATTAAATGATGCAATTACTTTTACTTTCAATTAATAAAATAAAAATTTCAATCTAACTCTTATTTTCCATTTGTTGAATAAAAATTGAGCAATATTTTTTATTTCTAATTTTTATCATACAAATTTATAAAATAAAAATTTCATTATAGCTCTTATTTTCCATTTGTTGAATAAAAATTGAGCAATAATTTTTATTTCCAATTTTTATTGTAAAAACTATAAAATTAATAATGCCGACATAACCAAAAATAAATTTTACAATAATTTGTATTTTCATTTTTTATTATAGCTCAGATAGTAGAGCTCTCGCTTAACATGTAATAGGTAGGAGGACCCCCGCAACTACAATTCAAATGATTGGGACTTTTTATAAATTGAATAAACCAAAAAAAAAAAAAATTAAAAAACAAATTTTTATTACAAAATAAAAATGAAATAAATTATTTTAATTAAAAAAATGTTTTTTCTATAAAATTAAAAAAAATATATTTTTTGACCTAAAAATAATGTAATAGTACCTATATATTTTTATTATTAATTATTTAAAAATTTAAAATCGCAAAATAAGTATATTATATTTAATATATTTCATACATAAATATACATATATTTTCAATTAAAAAAAACAATAATGTTTATTTTGGATTTTTACAATAAAATACAAATTAAATAATTATTATTTTTCAGTTGTCCATTTAAAAAGAAAAATATTTTTTTTTTTTTTTAAACTGCGAAATTTCCGCTTTTTCTTAAATTTTACCAAAAAAAAAAAACTAAAAAACTTCATCAGACGGCAATTGTTTTCGTTTTTCTGAGATATCAAATATTATCGGGGGTAGGTTTTTTATATCCTTTAACTCCTATTTTTTTAATTCTCAATATTTATTCAATTTCTGAAATAAAAAATTACCAATAATTTTTGTTTTTTCAATATTTATTAGTCATGAGATTATTATGATTTTAAAATTTTTTTATTCAAATTGAAAATTTTTTTTTTATTTAAATTGAAAAATACATTTAAAAAAATTATTATAAAAGGTCAAATTTTATTTTTAAATCGTGAGTTTTCGAGAATTTTAGTTCAAAAAATAAGTTATTCTTGAATTTTAACAAAACAAAAATTTTAAAATTTTATAAATTTTAAGAGTTTTGTTACTCAACTATAAACATGGGGTAGTTTTCTGCCCTTAACTTCCAAAGTAAACGCTGATAAAAAAGAAAATTATCGGAGAAATTAAAACATTAAAATTAGTTAAACAACTCGAAAAAATAATATAAAACAAAATTTACGATGAAAGTTTTTATGGGATTTAAAATCAGTTACAGAATTTTCCGTGCCTTAAAATTGAGGAAAAATGTCTTATATGTCGCAGCTACACTAAAAAATCCCTTTTCGGGCTTAGAGGTCAGTTCATTTTTACTATCCTACTACGAATTCAAGGTCTAGAAAAGGTAATTCCTTTTTAGCCTCCAAAAATATTATAAAACGAGGTAATTGCTGGTTAAGTAGAAAACCTTAAGTGCTGGGGCTTAAAGAACATTGGATTCGGATTCAGTGACCCCAAATACATGCAGTAAACATTCTCGTACTTTCGGAGTCGCAAAAAATTGTTATGAGGTTTTATTATTATTATTTAAGTTATGTTCTTTAGACTTTGGGCTTGGCTCAGAAATCTTTAAAACCTCCGAACACGAAAATCTCTTTTGTTTTTTGTGTGGCTGTATAATCAACTCTCTTTCCATTTGATTTAATAAAGTACCATAGTGGAAAATATTTCGCCTTTAAAGTAAAATCTATTTTTTATAAGACTTCAAGTTTAATAAGCCAAATGTAAAAATAGACAAAGTAATATCTGCCACACCAAACAAAAAATATAAAATAAATCAACTAACTCTTTAAACAGATTAAAAATATGCGTATTAATGCCAAATGGTCCGCAATTTCCGCCACTTCAGCCCGGGTCACAACATAGACCCGCTCACAAACTCAATAAACCCCTTTTAGTCATTTCATGTTCTGAGGGCATAACAAAAACTTCCCAGAGTGAATAATGAATGGGAATGGAAATGGAAATGAGCAAGTACCAGAGATAAAAAACAGACAAAGTTATGGTATTCAAATACATAGAAATTTAAGCACAGGCAAAAAAGACATTTTAAATTCCATTAAGTCAAATCCTATATACATTTATTTCTATCATATATCATATACTCACATATATATGTACATGTACTACTACATATGCTTATCATAACAGTCTATTTATAGCAGCTTAAAAAATGCTGGCAATTTATTATTTGATATCATTAAAATGTGACTTGCGGCTAGGCAAGGAAATCTCTGTATAAGCTTATATTAAATTACTTATATTTTTGATTAGCATTAAAATTTTAAAGTTTATTTATAGCCAGATTTATTGTTCAATCAAAGTCAATGCCAATGACTGAATTTTCTATGAAAAACCCTCCAAAGTATGCAACAAAATATTTATTAACAAAATTTTCACATATTATATACAATGTTGTCATTGACAGGAAAACGAAACAGCAGCCATAACAAAATGGCAGACATTCCTTCACTCACACAGCTACGCAAACAGATACAGCATACAGATGCTAGCACACATACACGGACAACATAAAATGAAATAGTTTAACAAATAGTTAAACTGCTTTTTTAGCCCAAAAAATGCTACCACTTAATGAACTACTTTAAATAATTTTCATTTGAAAATAATTTTCATTTACTAAAGTTTTTTGTGCGAGGTAGTGCAGGGGGTGGGGGGCATCTCTCTCTCTCTCTCGTTCGACTTTCTCTGAGCTCAACTTTTGCATCGTTAACAATTTGGCAAGATTTAAAAATGGAGCTGTGAGTGAGCAGTTCCACACGGAACAGTGCAGAACATGGCTGAACTGAGCCAAGCTGAGCTGAGCAGAGTGGAGCATAGAATGCTCCAAATAAAAATATCACTTTACGATGTCGCCCAACTTCAGACTCTTCCAAGGACGGGGTAATTTATCAAGACAAAAAGCAGCAAGCAAGCAAAGTAACGACAGTCAAGGCAAGTCGAGGCCATCTATGTACACTGCAAGAAATTGGGCGGACTTTAATGGAGTGAACCAAATTTTTCGCACGTTTGAAAAATTGTGAGAAAAACGATAACGAAAAAGTCTCTATATTTTATTTATAGACACAAAATATAAGAAAATGGTTTAAATTATAAATATCGTGATGCACAGAAGATTTTAAATAATGGCTTGAAAGCCTAAAAAAACATACGTCTTACATAAATAGATACCAAAGAAAATCGGTGAAGAGACGCCTGAAAATGTTTCAAAGTAAATTTACGCGCATAAAATGTAATTGATTGATAATTGAATCTACACACACTCCTTAATTAGGTTTCAAGCTCTTTTTGCTAAGCAAACAGCTAATTATCGATTGGAGATTTCAAGCTTGTCAAAATTTCAGGGTTGTCATCATTTTACTTTTATTTATAGAATTGTTGTACTTCAGGTAAGAACGTTAAAAGTATATAGTATATAAGTTTAGATATTCGTTTATAAAAATTTTGAATTGGCTAAGTGTGCATCCGTAGAGAAGCGCACCCAAGTGTACTCCCCCGCTTCAAAACTGAAACCCAAAAGGTAAAAGAAATTTTGAAAGTTTGCATGCACCAATAAAATTAGAAGAGTGAACTCAAAAATATTGGTTCGATCTGAAAATCAAACCGGAATCAAAGAAATAAAATTTCTATATCTGCATCCATTTTGCCATCTGTTGTTGGCTCTGCTACCAATCGTAGCGAAGTGTACCCAAATAATCCATAGCAGCTTCGAAGCTGAAATGCGTTCTCTAAGCTTACAAGAAACTCTACAGGCTTGCAGCCATTTTAATTTCGGATGTTCGAAATACTTCACAAAACCAGACCGACTGGTATTGGTCTCTAAAAAGGTATGTTTTTACATGTTTTTTATCACTTTCTACGTTTACAATTTTACAATTTCTCTCAGTGTAGCCAAAGTAGATGGCAGCAGATAAAAGCCTGAAACAGAGGCACTGTAGAGATGGTTGGGCGCTTGGTTTCAAGAACTCTGGGCGCGCGTCTTTGGTTACTTTCTTAATTTCATTTGCGCAGCGGCAGCTACAAAAACAACAGTTACAGTAGCAACAACAACAACTACAACACCAGCAACAACAACATAGCAACAGTCAGTCAGTAACTTTGCTACTTCCTTTTTACTGTTTTGTTTTTCAATTTTACTTTGCTGTATAGCAGTCCCCTCTATACCCCCCGCTACCCATCGCTCACTACCACTCTGCCTCTAACTGTGATACACAGCACGGAAACTTTACCAAATATTTCAAAAGCAGCGCAGCACAGAGCACAACAACAAAGAAGTGGAAAGTTTCTATTAAAACGGATTTAATTATGTAATGGAATCATGATAAATTTCGCTTGAGCGCAACGTGAAAAGTGTTGCCGAAGATGCTGCCAAGTACCTGACACAAAAGCCAGACAACAAAAAAACATGCCCCCAAACTTGCCCCAAGCCACAACTAGACCCAATACCCATAACAAATATATGGCCAACAAAATCTGAGCCTGGCACTGCAGCAAATCTTTAAGAATTCGACCAAAACTTTGTCGCTTAATTATGATTTATGTGTGTTGGTTAATGAGCTGATCAGCTAAATTACTTTAATTAACAATTATCAATTACATTTGCCTTAACAAGCTGTTAGAAGAGACTGTACCTAGCTCACTCACTCTCACTCTCGCTCTCTCTTATATTTCAATTAAAAACACATTATGTAACACAACTGACTCACTGTCCATTGCATAGACCTGACAGTTGAACATACACGTAGTATATAGTATTAACCATGTATATACAGTCAGTGCAGAAATTATTTGGACAGCTTTGAATTACAAGCTTAATGCTCAGTAACTAAGCGCACTGCTGCATCAAAAAAAAATTTTTGGTTTATATTACAAAAAAAAAATAAAATTTAACAAAAAATTTAAGCTTAAAAAATAAAAACATCAAAATTCATTTCAAATTCGGTTCAGAAAAAAATTTTAAAAAATCCCCAACGTAACTTTTAGGGCCAAAAATAATGTGGACACTCGTTTGTAGTCTGCTGTGACAGTTCATCCGAAAGTGACGCATTTCCAGTTTTAACATTTTTTGAATTTTTACAAGTATATTTTCGATTTTAAAAATTGGAAAAACGAATGTCTTTATGCGTTGAGGAGGTTCTAGAATAAATGCACTCTGTCAATAGATTGGGTGATGGTAGCCCTGAGAAGTAAAAATAATTTGTATATTTAAATGTATATGTGTACATACTAATTTTAGTGACTGTAGCCTGCTTACAAACAGTTTTACTCAACTCAGTGTACTCAATATTGGATCATAACCTTATTCGTATCGGTTGATTGCCAATTCAATCAAATTTCTTAAAAATGGCTTTAAGCGCCAAGAGTTTAAATTCGGTAGTGTTTGGCAAATAATCCCGCATTTCCGAGACGATTTTGAATGAATTTACACTCACCGAGTCGTGACGATTGGGGGATAGGATACGAGGGGTGAGAGAAATTCCCTGAAGGTGCCCCAAAATTATTTAATCTTAACCTTATTTTTCGAAATAAGAAAGCAATCAGAAGGCCTCAGAAGTGGTATTGGGCAAAAGTATTTAAAATAAAATACTTTTTACTGACCATAGATACTTTAGTACTCATTTTTTTTTGTTCGGATAAAAAAGACACCGCTTAGGGCCTCTTAATTGTCGCCACCTGTTTCTTTTTTTTCTTCGAAGGCCTTACATGTACGGATGGTTCTGCCTCATTTTAGTATTGTAAATTGGAAAAACTTACAAAAAAATAACTCTTTAAGGGGAAAAAAAAGCTGAATGCGGATTAGTAAAAGGATCAGAACTAAAAATTTGCACGGTAATAATTCTTTGGGTCTTAGAAAAATAGTCTATAACCACAAAAAGACGGAGTTTATTAATTTCTTTTGTTGTTTTGATCATATATATATATTATTTTTGTGGGTATAAAGGTTATCGAGTCCCACTCGTTTCATTCTAGTAAGTGTTACCCAAAAACTGAGACGCCTGAAAGAGGCTAAATACTGGACAGTCTTGGGATATGGGCACTCGTCCATTCTAAGAGAAATCACAAACGTCTCAATCACAGATTACTGCACATTAGAGCATTCATTAACATTATTCACCACTAATATTCCCTCTAGGGAATCGTTGTTGGAAAGTCGACCAGGTCATAGCGACCGTAATGATTTCTTCACAGATGGCTCCAAGTTCAAGGTTCTACTCTGAGAACCTAAATATTCGGGAGTCTTTTCGACTTCCGGATCACTGTAGCGTTTTTCAGACAGAGATCCTTGCCATTAACGAGGCTTTGATCTGCTTTCGTAATACCGGCCTGGACACCGGTGCCATAAATATATACTCGGACAGCCAGGCAGCCATTAAGTCACTTCGAGCACTATCCTCAAACTCGTTGACAGTCAACAACTGCCGCAAATCTATTCAAGAGATGGCACAGCAGTTCGTTATTAGCCCCATTTGGGTGCCAGGGCACCAAAATATAACAGGCAACGAGATAGCAGTCGAATTGACCAGACAGATAAAGAGGATATTCGTATGCCAATGGCCATTTTTAAGCTACAAACAAGGGAAAAATTTAGATCTCATGTACAAAGGCTGTGGTACAATACACCCCACTGTACAATCAGCCGCCAAATATGGCCAAAAATCGACCCAAAACAAGGCTCTTTGGACTCAACCAGTCGCAGTGTTCGGCAGTTGTCAGAGCGATCACCGGACACTAGCTTGTCGGAACAAATGCGTCCAGAATGAATGCTCCGAGCAACGACTTTTGCAGAAGCTGCAAGGATGAGGAAGAGGTTGAATTAGCAGAACACTTCTTCTGCTCCTGTGGGGCTCTCAGTAGACGCAGGAAAAAGTACTTGGGAAACTACTGCCTTCATAACCTAGCGTAGCTACAGTTTGTAAGTCCGAGGATGATCGCAAGTTTCATTTTAGCAACAAGATGGGAATCCTTTTAGCATGTTTTCCTCTGGAGAAGGGTGAAAATAGTGATCCGTGCGCTTTCACACCGGGCGGTCAAGTCCTAAGCGTGCTGGTTTTTCAAGCCAGCTGCCGCTCTTACCTACCTACCTACCTACCCAAAAACTTTTTATTATTCCTTCGGCTCTAGTATTGGCTTCCTAGCGACTTTTTATACCATTACCTACAATAAGGGGGCTCTTAAGGGACTCTCATCTACCACTCTCTAGCTATTGTCATTCAAAATTTCATGATTATTATTTGTTCATTTATTGAGTTTATACACAGAACTTCAGCATGTCTCGGCTCTCCGTAGTACTTTTTACTCGAACACCACAGGTGTTCATAGCCCTAAACTGGGGTAAGGTTTTTACAATTTTTTTCGTCGTAAAATTTTTTTTTTTTCTCATACTAAATACGAATTTAAAATTTTTATTTTAAAAACATTTATCTAAAAGTTTATTTTCGACTATGCAAAAAAAATCGTTTCTTTCTGACGCACAACCCTACTTTAATTTCAAATTTAATGCTGTTCGAATATTTTTTGTTCCGACTGTACCATGTGGTCTCGGTTAGATACCAATGTCAAGTGGCTTAGTCGTGCGAACTGACAACTCACTTAAACTGCAATAAATAACGGTAACACAGGTATAGCTAACGGTATAACAAACACCTACGACATGTTGTCGTTAGGGTTTTCTGGCTACCAGAACATGTCTGCAGCGATCTTCCTTGCCAGATAAGAGACCAAAGGCAGCAACCCTTCGTAAATCCCTCAACAAAACGCAAAGGCCATTAAAATAAAATTAATTTTTTTATTTTTTCATTTTGTTTTTTTTTTTGTTTTTTTGTTCGAAACAAACTCTAGTTTTCTTGCTGCTCTCCCACTACCTCGTTATGCCATTGTTGACTAAATTGCAAAACGATTGACTATTAAAAAGGATAAGGCATAATATTTTTCGCATTTGTGCGTTTCACTCTGACTTGTTTGGAAAGTACAGTTGCGAGCAAATGCCACGCCCACTTGACTGGCACGTAAATGTAGGAAAAATAGTTTACAGCCGGCTTATCTTTGAGCCAATAATTTTGCTTTAAAATGACGAAGAGCCAGCATAAAAAGTAACAACAACAGACAACGAATACAAAAGCCAAAGACAACGATAACGATAAAAAAAAAAGGGGAGACATTTTGGATAGGCGAACTTTAAATACTCTTACGGTATGTAAAAAGAAACTAAAAAGTAAGGATTTTATAAAAATCATAGCAAACAAGACAACTTCTGGATTTGCGTGTTCATTAAACGATTTTTCGATATGCGAATTTTCGATAGCTAAAAATAAAAAAAAAAAAGATTTTTTGTGGAAGGCTGAACTTTTAATACCCTTTCGATACGTTTAAAAAAAAAACGTTTTTTATAGAAATTAAACAATCAATCACATTAGGGATTTTTCGAAATAACTTGCAAATGACGCACATTGCAGATAAGCGATAATAGATTATTTTCGAAAAGTATATGCAGAAATAGATTTATTTTAAAAGTCTATATTTTTATTAACACTAAAGTACGTTTTAGGAAACCATTTTGCTAATGAAAATGTGGTTAGCAGATTTATTAAACAATTTTTCGGTAATCAATTTTTTTTTTATAATTTTCTTCATACATTAAGTGGCATTTGCTATTAATTTTTCCCGCAACCTGATCGCATAGAATATTATAAACTTCTGCTTTTATTCTTTTAACATCTTGAGGAGCATATTATAAACTAATCGTCAGATAATTCAAAATAAATACGCTCTACTTTACTTACCATACAAAATCTCTGTTTTTGACTAGACGATCAAGTTCGTAATAGGGAACTTCGGCTGCTCTTAGCTCAGAAGACTGAGACGGCCACAAGAAATCTCTTTTTAAATCTTAAAAAATAAATATTCCTTATTATAGCATTGGGCAAAAAATTGCATCACCTGTTCAAGCGGTTCGTGCTCAAACTGAAGTTCCAAATAATTTGAGAAATTGCAATGGATAACTTATATTACTAATGGTATGGACTTGGCTTAACACCGACCTTCAAAGTCAAACGAAATGAATGATTTACCTGAAACAAAATAAAAAAGATACTTTTTTAAAATAATAATTAATATTAAAAATTATTAAAAAAAATATCTAATAAATAAAAAATACGCATATTACATTACATACTACATAGTCGACAGTGTAATACCATGCAACTTTTTTCTACAAAAAAATTTTATATCTGCGTATTTCTTCTAAAAACTTTCCAATTCAATTTTTTTTTTTTTGGTGCCGAGCGATATTTATACCGTTCCGTGAACTTTTACCGATTTTGATAATAATAACGTTACGTCAATTAAGTTGTTTAAAAAATATGTGGTAAGTTTGAAATGAAAATGTTGAGAAGTGAGGGAGAATACATGGTAAATCGATTACGAAGGGTGGGATTTTTGCATCGATATAATTTGGATGTGGATTTGTTCATTAGGGGCACATGAATGTACTTACCAAAATTGGTGATTCTAAGATAAAGGGGGAACGGGTTAAGATTGACATAGTTCAACAAAATTCATCTTCTACGGAACTATGGTACAGTTTCGTGTTCATACAGACGAACGGTGGGACGGATGAACGGACGGACCGAGGTCCTCCTCCTTCTGTCCTCCTCCTTCTGTCCGGTTCCTACATTGCACAAATCTAGTATACCCTTTGTATCTATAGTTACATAGTAAAAAAAAGCAACGTTTCAAGATCTATTAAAAAATAAGGATATAGTATTAGGAATCCTGTCAGAAATTAATTTATAAATTTTTAATTTCAAAGAAAAAATATAAAAAATAGAAGTAAACAAAATTTAAAATATAATCATAATTTTGTATAAAAAAAACCCACTAAAAAAACTCAAGAAAGCAGTAATGAAAGAAACAAAGTTTCTTTTGCTTATCTCTTTTCAAGGCAAATAATTTATGGTTCATTTAAAATTTAAGGAAGATTATTTATTAATTGCATTTAATACAAAATAATATTTAGGTTAGGTTAGGTTAGGTTAGGGCGGCAGTTGGGACTGACGTCCCAACTCACATAGGCCAAGAATAGGCCCGTTGTGATACCGCTTCGGTGGACTATTCACCCCTCTTCCCCACTCAAGAGGTCCCCTGTATGAGATGAGTCCGCCGTCCGGCGGCCTGGATGAACCTTAGAAGGCATTTTGGACTCTGTTCGGAGAGCTGAGATAAATCATCAAGGAAGTGTGACTTTAGAAAGCGGTACCTAGTCCTGCACAGTCCAGGACAGTAACAGAAAAGGTGCTCCACTGTCTCCAGCTCCTCCTCATCGTCACAGCTTCTACAGAAGTCATGGTGGGGAGCATTTATCCTGGATGCATGGATCCCCACCAGCCAATGTCCTGTGATCGCACGTATGACGGTCGAGCACTGGGCTCTATTCAAACGACAAAGTTCCTTAGTTCTTTTCGTGCTGTATGTCGGCCAGGTTTGCCTTGATATTCTATACGTGTTCGATGTCCGCTTCCACGTTTGGTTTGCAGAGAGAGCGAAGTAATTTCGTATTCTCAGTTTGCAGCTGGCCATGGGTATACCCAGGCCCTCCTTGTCCTAAAGGAGGATGCTGGTATTTCATTGTCTAGCCAGTTCATCCGCAATACAGTTGCCCTCGATATCCCTATGTCCAAGGACCCATATGAGGAGGATTGAAAACTGCTTAGCCATCTCCTCAAGAGATAAGCGGCAGTTATTCACTGACTTCATGCACGATGTCAATGAAGCTAGTGACTTAATAGCCGCCTGGCTGTCCGAGTAGATACAAATGTTCTTATTTCGTACTCGTAGGTTTCTTATTGTTGTGAGAGCCTCTTGGATTGCAGTGACCTCCGCCTGAAAGACACTGCAGTGATCCGGGAGTCGGAAAGCTGTTCTTACGTCGAGTTCCTCAACGTAGACGCCTCCACCTACACGATCATCCAGCTTGGAACCATCCGTGAAAATCTTTATTGAGCCAACTGGGCCTGGTACACCTATACTCCACTCCTCCCTGGTTGGAATATGGGTTTTAAAATTTGTTGTGAAATGTTCCTGCGGGAACATTAACAGGCTTATTTTTATAGCGCTGGCAACGCACTGGCCTTTGGCTAAATTATTTATACTATATTAGGTATTTAAAAAATTATCTACAAAATTGGAATTAAAAAAATAATTATTTAACAAAGTGTAAAAAAGTTGTTTCGATTGAGAATAGAACCATCCTTAGAAGATTTGGCGCCAATACCAATTGATTTTACCACAATTGTTTGTTGTCAACTCGATACTCTACGTGACGTGACGATTTTTCATTTCACTTTAAGCTCCGCTAAAAAACTTCGTTCTAAACACATCCAAATTTATTTCATTTTTTACGATTTACCGAAATATGACTTGTTAAAGAAAAGTCTAGCTAAGTAACACTAGTTTAGACGAAAAATTAAACTTCCTAAAAAAGTGTTTTTTAGGGTAATTCGGGGTCGAGAAACACGAAAGTGGCAACCTTTTATTTTTCTTAAGCAACGTTTTCGAGTTATTTTCGAAAAACATGTTTTTGGGCACTTTTTTCAGTTATTCCTCAATATATTGTGAACATAGCATCTACAATTCCTATCCGATTTCAGAGATCTTAGACTCGAAATTTTCGTAAAAGCATTTTCTTTCAGCTTAACATAAGTTTTAAAAAATTTTTTTTCGTTAATAAAAAGAATACTGAAAATTAATAATTTTGAAAAATGCTCAAAAATTATAATTTTTCCCGACTTTGGTTGCCTGTAAATTCTATAATTTTTACTTAATCTGTATATATTATATATCATTGGAAAGAGCACCTTAATACCTTTCGATCTAATCATCTTTTATGTCGATTTTGTTCACGAGATATTAAGGAATAACTTGAAAAAGTGCCCAAAAACATGTTTTTCGAAAATATCTCGAAAACGGTGCTTAAGAAAAAAAAAGGTTATTAGCCTTAAAAACACTTTTTTTGAAAGGTTCACTCGATGACCCTTAAATTTGTAAGCTAGTGTAATCAATCATCAATAAATATTCTGCATTTTTCAGCAAGTACCTGCTGAATATTGGCAGCTTTCTAATAAAAACTTGTTTAATGCACATCAGATGAAAAAATACTACAGCAAACATAATTTCCATATAATGCGAAGTTTTGGTATTATTATACTAAGCTCAAGAGCATTAAAATTTAAAGCTTGGCTAGTTTTTCAGTTTAGTTTCTTTACTTCTATAAAATATGTTACAAACTTTAGACTAATTTAAATGTACACTTTTTCGCAAAAAGGCGTTGCCGTCTTTTGTGGCGCATTAAAAGACGCAAAACTTAAGGCTTCAAAAAAATAAAAATGGCCAAAGTTTTTCCGCAGTGATCGTATAAGTTGGCTCAACTGTTGTCAGGGGCAGTCATGTTTAATGTCTTTTATATTGTTGTAGCCAGAGTTGTCCTTGTTGCTTACATAGTTCTCGTTGTTTTTGTTATTGTTGTTGTCATTGTGCTGCATGTTGGCAACAATTAAACAAGGCAAGCATCAAATGTCGTCCAGCAAAGCACAAATTGCAACTTGGCTACAAGTGCAACAAGCGAGCTTCAATGAATACATAATTTTGAAGTTTCCCAGTCTCAGCCAAAAGTCTACCAAAACTAAAACTCAAGCAACACTAAGCATATATGTAATGCTACCTTAAACTCTTCCCCCCGAACAGGTTTATTCCAATCCAGGCTGGCAGACAAAGCAACCCGCATTTACCACAACTGCTTTTTAGGGTTGTGGCGTTGTGTGTGGGGGCTAGTAGGGAGCAGTACCATCCGAACATTTGGCTCGTACGTTTGCCTTTTGTGAAAAGTTTTGTGAAAATGTGTTGAAATTTTTATGGCTGCGGCTTGGTTTTCCGGCTTGCCCTACACGCAAGATTATGCTGCGTTTAGTGGGCAATTATCACAGCGACTGCTGTTGGGGCAAGTGCTTTGAACGATTTTAGTTTTCCATTGCCAGCGCCATAATTATCACTGTTTAAGTTGCAATTTAATTACATATATGTATAGGGTGTGTTTTGGGGTGAAGCTGCGCAACAAACCCTAGGGAAGCCGCCTTGAGGGTTGCTTCAAAGTTGTCAACATTTTCATGTTATCTGTAGCTACACATGAGTACATGTTGAAAAACATAAATATAACACCAGATACTGCAAAATTTTCTAAACAATAGACAGTTGAAGCGGGAGGGTGGAGGGCAGGGAGTTAGTCCTGGCTCGCTTGGGTGCACAGTGTGTATGACGAGAGACTGCCACTAAAAATAATAATAAACGTAAATTTCTCTAATTTACAGACACACACAGAGAGACACTCAAAGTGATACACACACACACACGCACTCACTACAAAGTGGCATGCCTCAGTTTGTTGCGACAAAAAGCAGCACAGACAACAAATAAACAACAAAGTCACTGAAATTTAATTTCCAAGCAGCAAGTAACAATGGCCAAAAAGCAGCACCACTTGCCAACATGTTCGTTCATGTTGCCTGCTGATACATGCCACCACACCACACTGCCCCCCCACACACACAAACATTCCCAAAACGCTGCCCATCCTTTCACAACTAACCATACTACAATTGCAGCAGTCAGTTGGGTCTTTTGGGTTTGGTGGGGTTTCTCGGTTCTTGGACTCTTCGTGGGACTGGGGCTAAGGGGCAGCAGCCGAAAGTTGCCTTATCACTAGGGCGCATTTACATAAAAAAACCACAAATAAAAGTTGCCAACTAACGCAAAAGTACGCAGCAAAGAAAATAAGCACAATGCGTATGTATGAGCTTTCTCATACTACAACAGCAGTGATCATTATAATAGAAACAGCATCCAGATTTATTTATTTTTGGGAATAATGTGATAGAAAAATCTAAAGTAGCCCAAAGAGAGAGATATTTAGAAAAACTTATCGCTCAGAAACTTTCATAACAAGGATGCTTTTGGCATGAAAGCATGTTTTAAAATTCGGTTCATTACGGTCAAAGATCAAAAATTCGACAAATTTCGATTTGAACAAAAAAAAAAAAAATACCAATGAAGATATTCACGCTAGCTGTTCAGTTTAGGGGTGCACATTGGTTTCCAATCCAAGTTTTTTGCAGAAATTAGAAAAATCCTTAAACATGGCACAGACTCTTCTTATCATAGCAACAACATCATTTGTCAAGATCGATAAAATCGGAACATTATATCGTATAGCCGCCATAGTAACTATAAGCCGCAATTAGAGCCTTTGTCTACTCTGCACCAATGCTGGTAAAACATCGATGTATTCGATGCTTTTAACTTGTAAACATCGATATATCGAAGTTTATATATATGTATGTATTTATTCCTGTTACTCCTAAGAAGGAAGCATAGCCCTATGCTAACAAAATTCTTAAATCTAGTTCTACCTAACGACAAGCTTTTAATTTCAATCCAACTCTTTACACTTTTTTCTACGTCTTTCCCAAGTTGTCTTCTCCAAGTGTGCGCCGGACGACCTCTTCTGCGGCTGCCTTAGGGATTCCAATCGATGGCCTGTCTAGCATTGTTGTTTGGGGGCTTTCTTAGGGTGTAGCCTATCCAATTCCACTTTCTTTTGGCCAGTAAATCTTTAATATGCGTCTACAGCAGCGGTTAGTAAAGGCTTGTAATCGTTGAAGAAGCAGTGGTGCTGCGTGCCATATTTCGCAACCAAATAGAAGTATCAAAATACCGTTAGAGCTGAAAATATTACAGAGGATTTCCATATGTTTCTAAGTTGGCCGAACGCTTGCTGCGATTTTTTGATTCAATTTTCGATGTCCTCTGAGCTGTCTCTGAAATTATGCATCCTAAGTAGGTAAAGGATTGTACATCTTCCAAAGAAATTTTATTTATTTGAAAGGGCCGGTTGTTATTTGAATTTATTCTCATAGCTTTAGTTTTTTCAACATTTATGCTGAGACCTGTTCTAGCAACCGAGTTAAGTTTGCGAGCCATGTCGTCATAGCATTTGAAGAGGTCGCCTTTTTTTGGTAGTTTCACTACGGTACCTTCTTTCATCTCGCTAGGGAGACATATATCGAAGATTAAATTAAGATAATATAAACTTCGAAATATTGATATATCGATAATATAATTTTCGATACATCGGTATTTTCCAGTTAAAAGTATTGAAAACATCGATGTTTACAAGTTGATGCCTGTTTCTATAAAAAAGTATTAATTTGTTGCCAGAGTACCGATAGGCAAAAATAAAATCTTCGTTTAGGAAACTTTTGTATTTTCTTAAATATCGCAACCAAACTTATGTTTTTTTTTTTCAACGAACAAGGTCATAATCAGCAGAGCATAAAAATTTATGTAAACACTCAGGGCTACGTTATGAGCCAAACCAATATAACATTAAGTCCTACTTATTACTTATTTGAATCTACGAGAAGGATCTAGTACATCATAATCCGGTTCGGTGCAGGCGTGGATGTAGGAGTGGGTATATCGGGTTTATCTATTTTTTTTTACGTTGGTTAAACGTTTTCTACATTTGTGTCAAAACTGAAGAAAATTTTTGATGGGCAAAAAAATTTGTTTATTATTTAATTTTGCGAAATATTTAATAATTATCGCTTGACAATGAAAGACATGCGTAATACTTTATGGAGAGTCGTTTAAATCATGCCAATTAAAATCAAAACGGTGTAAAAGAGCGCTTTATAACACAATAGTGGCACCTACTTGGAGGTACGCTATCCAGATCTGGGGTATGGCGGCTCGCTCGAATCGTATACAGACGTTCCAAAATAAGGCATTGCGGCTTATTACTGGTTGCGATTGGTACGTAAGAAATTCGACCCTGCACCACGCCCTCAATCTGGATACCGTGGAAATCCAAATCAACAAGCACGTTAGCCGATACAATGAGCGTCTAACCAGACACACAAACAGGCTGGCGAAAAACTTACTGAATGCAAACCCAATAACAAGATTAAAAAGGCGATCGTTGATAAATTTATTTCCCTAACAACATTTCCAACATTGTTTTAACGGCCTGATTTGGCCTCAAGGCAGTTCATGCCCAATGATGGCTCCAGCTGCATCCTGGATTGGCGACAATAAAACATATGATAAATGCAATATATAAAAATACATGAATTTTTGAGTTTTTGCAATAAATAAATAAATAAAAAAAAAAAAATTAAAATCAACTTTAATTTCAAAAACAAATCTACTCGACAAATTATACTCCTTTTTTCTTCGGCTATTGCCTATTGTACTATTCACTTTAATTTCTCATTCAAAAAATTCACATTGGGCTAAAAATTCAAATATTTTGAAAAAAAACCCAAATTTTTAGCAGCAAATGCCATATCTTCATTTTTTAAAAAATGCAAACTTGGAGTATAACAAATCCATAAGTAAAAGCTTAATTGGAAAAACTTGGCTTTGGATGGGCACAAATATTTAAGAAAATATTTCATATTTCAAAAACAAATGGTATGTGTAACGCAAATAATAACCTAACCAAAATAAATATATTCTGCGGTATAAAATATAAATTTCCCAATTTTCTCCGAATATTATATATTATACATATATACTATATATACATTAAAAAAAAAAAGGACGGGGATCAGCATATTTTATTAAGTCTCAATATTTTATTCGGATTCGTTTTGAAACCACATATTTAGTGCTCCCAATTTCACCAAAACGAATTTATTATGCAGCTTGAATTCGACTACTTTTTTTTCGAGTAAAATCGAAACGAATTTGCAAAATAGTTTCTAAAAAGTGAAATAGTTTTTGAAATATTCTTTGATATTCTCATATTTTATTTATGCTAATTTCAAAATGTTCATGTTGTATAACTGGTTTATTTGTTGCATAAAAAAATTTCAGAAAAAAAAAAAATTTCAAAATACCTTCAGACTGGATCGTACAATAAATTACTTGCGACAAAATAATCCTTTTTTTACAAAACTTCAATTATTCAATTAAAAGATTCACATCTTTCATATCATATCATGTCGTTTATATCATTCTAAAATTATGAGCTATTGCTATGCATGCTATCATTATTAAATCCACCAAGTTAAAGCATTTCTAGACTTTTTTCCAAAAATTTGGCAAATTAAGCACAGTGCGCCTCTGAGATTCCAAACAGTTTGAACTATTTTAATTTTTGTTCGAATTGTTATAGCCAAAGGAAAAATGCAACAATGACGTCACTTACGCACTCAATTGGAGTAAGTACTTACGGCCGCGACTGCAAGGTAGCTAACCACAGAGGTGCTTTGCGAGTCCTGTGCACCTTTCGCACAGTCTTGGAGGAAGCCGCTGGACCTTGAACGGAGGCCCCGACGATGCGCTCATGGCAGGAGATGTGTCAAAACAGCCCCAACGGCCGCTGGACTAGGCGACTCATACCTGCCATTCAGTCGTGGGTGAGTAGGAATCAAATGAACTTAAGAGAATTCTAAAACATTTGGCGTTTACTGATTTAAAATATAAAAATTTTTGGTTCGAATTTTGGTTGGCCTAAAAAACACGACGTCATACGAACAGAAAATGCTGCATGCCTTTTTAAGATGAAATACGTATATCTACACTGGCGGGCAAAAGTTTCCGACCACCTAATAATTACTCCTTAAAATTCAAAAAATTTATCATAAACTTTTAAAACTATTAATTGGATGTGAAAAAACTTTATTCTAAAGATTGTTCTTTTTAAAACTATTCAATATATTACTTCAACTGTAACAGATAATATGTTTGTACACATAGAACGATTATACTTCCATCTCGTCAAAATATCTACCTTTAGCTTTCAACACTTTTGCGACGATTCGAGGCATTCTGTTGACAAGTTTTTCAAGAACTGTTGGTTCCAGCTACGTCTTCTTTAATGCAATCCTGAGAGTTTCTTTCGAAGACAGACACTGTTTCCTGACGATCAAGATCATTCCAAAGAGGTTCGATTGGATTTAGATCAGGGGATTGGGCCGGCCACTCCATGATTTTCAATGTTCTATCTTTTCATAGTACGCGAAACAAGAAGCTCGGAGAAATCAGAAACAAAAATGATTAACTTAGTTTATTGATAAATTTATGTTGCCGATAATTCAATATACTTATTCGATCAATTTTAAAACACGCTTGAAGCTCTTTTCGAGTTCGCTCAATCAATTCCGTATAATTTCTCAAGTGACCGAAAACATTTGCCCGGCAGTGTAAAAAACATTTTTGCGGACCAATTTCTGGACTCATCTTAATTCTATGGCAAGCTCTATACACATTTTTATGTTCCTCATGGATTTGCTGCTTTCCTTTTTTTTTTGTTCCTTATTTGAATGGGTCTTGGTGAAAATTGATTTCCAAAAATAGGAAAAACTAAGAAACAAAGCGAGCAAATTATTTGAAGTTAGGCTATTAGATTTAATTCTCAAACATTTCGAAACAATGAAATTCAAGTCTACGAGCCACAAGCCCTTGCAAATCTATTGCCGTCCCTACCTCTAAAAATATTTCTGCTCTAAGCCACCTGCTAAGTTCTTTTCACATAAACTATAAATGCATTAACATTAATGTCTGTAACTATTATTGTGCCAAGGGGTGTAGTGCCAGTGTATCGTATCTACTTATATGTCTGTTGTTGTCTGGTGCTGACTGTCTTTGGTTTACGCGCCGCGCTCCATGCAGCTTAAGCATTAAAAACTTTTCACATTAAAGCACATTACAACAACAAATCATAGACAAACAAACGCAGCACACACAGATACACACACACACACACACATATATGCACAAATTATATACATTCATGTAGCAACACATTTAGATAATATGCTACAACTGGCAACTGGCTGTATGTGGCACAAACAAATGACAGCACTCACACACGCATATGCTGACACACTAACACACAGCTACACGCACACACATAGATACAGATACACATACTTATGCATGCAAGTTTAAAAAGCTTAGCAACAATGTCGCCTGAATGTCGCGCATTGTTTCTAGACGCGCCTGACACAAGCAGCTTGCAACAACAACAAGGGGCACAGAGTGCAGGGCTGCCAACTTGCAACTTACTTCACTTAACAGCAAATAAAAGTTTATTTTTCGGCATGTTCTCTTCAAGACATTATCGTAATATTTGCCTTTTAAAGCGCGTAAACACATTAAGTAGCTGATCAGTAGCAGTCGCTGCATGAAATTAAATTAGTTTCAAGTTGCATGCCACAAACCTTCTACTGCTAGTCACCATGACAATTACAAACTCAATGACATGCTCATCATCGGTGGCAGCAACATTGCCAACATAACCACAAAATTGTCTGTCATATTCATTAGGCATTAGTCCTGGCCCAAGTGTCTTCAAAGTGGACACGCCTCTTGACAACTTTTCGTTGTTGCCACCAGAGCAGCCCGGATTTTGTGCCGGCCATAACACTTGACCATAACACTTTATGAAATGGCCTTAGCAAGGGGCAATCAACGCAAAAAAGTGGCGCACATTATAACAGCGCGTTGACAACCCTGTTGTCCCGGGCTGCTGCTGCTGCTGCTACCGCTCCCACTCCTGCGGCTGCTGCTTGGCGCACTTTCCAAAACTTGTTATGTCGTTAAGTGTGAAACTTATTTCTCACACGCGAATGGACACCGCCCCGCTCCAACCGTGGAACGCGCGAAAATTGCAAAAGAAATCAGCAACAAAAGTTTTCGTTGTTTTTTCGGGATTTCTTTGCATTTTTTTGGTTTTTTGTTTCTTTCGTTGCTTTTTTCCGAAATCAAAATAGCTAAAAAGTAGCGACAAGTGGTGCGCGCCATTGGGAAACAACAAGGGGCACTGGACACGGTGTAAGCGTAACATTTGCGCCTTGGGCCAAAAGTTTATGTACAAAGAAAAAAAAAAAAAAAAGTTAGTAGGTCGAATGCGAAATACCCTTAAATTACTTTTGTCAGAAAGAGCTTCTAATCGCGATCAGTTTTTTGGTGTGTTCAAGGGATGTGCTGTTTTTTTTTCTTTTTTCGTGAAAAAGTCAACCACTTTTTTTTATTTTACTCACATTTACCAAAGAAATCAATGAGAGATAAATGGTCTCTAACAGAGAGGTCTAACAGAGAGGTCGACAACCTTTTTTGCCCGCAGGTCAAAATTAAACAAAATGTAAGAGACTAGAGAAAATTAAAGATAAGTTTGACGTTCAGAAACATTTTAGTATTAAAACAATGTTGTGTCTATAATTTTCAATATTATATTATTGTTTATGCACATTGTGACAAATTCCAAATTTTTATGAACGGATATCTTAATTTTAGCTATACTTGCTTAAAGTAGACAAAAATTTAAACTAATGTGTTGACAACCTTGAAAAATTCATGAGCTTACAACAATCAGATTTTTCTTTGCGGGACTTAAGCTCAACTTTGAAAGTTCTATAAAAAAAGCATTGTGATGACAACCCTGAAATTTTGTTATGCTTGCCAACTATGATCTACAATCAGCTGTTTCCTTACGAGACTTAACCTCAAATTTAAAATATTAAACTTTGGCTTCTGTTGGATCAAAAAATTTAAGAAAAAATTAAAATAACGAAAATAATATAAAAGTTTGAGTTCCTCTTTTTATAGGAATTGGAAGTAGAAGGTATCTAATTTTGGTAAACTACATATTATAAAAACCAATTTTTTTGTTTAAGGGGTAACACCAGTGTGGAGCAAGGTTTTTTATGATAATTTTTCGATTATTTTTTCAACGAAACTTTATTTTATATTCGAAATCCAAAAAGGTGACGATATTATACATATTTTGAGCTACCAAAAATGGAATTCGACCTTGCACCACGACCTCAGACTGGAGACCGTCGAACTCCAGATAAATAAGCACACAAGCCGCTACAACGAAAGGCTAAAAAGACATCGTAATAGGCTGGCAAAAGGGCTCCCAAATGAAAATCCTATAAAAGGCTTAAAAAAAGAAGTTTTAAAAATCTGCTTCAACAAGCGCCGAACTAAAAGAAAACGAAACGAAGACCGACAGAAAAGCGGACCAAATGATGGCCTCCTGATTGACAGGACTCCTTAACACTCCTAAGACATCTCTAACTAAACAAGCTGGATTGGCGATCATAAAATAAGAAACCTGCAATTCATAAAAATATATGTATTATTGATAATTTTGCAAAATAAACACAAAAAAACAAAAAAAAAAAAAAAAAAAATCCTAGAAAATGATGTTATAAAGATTGTATCAAAATTTCAAATCGATCATATAAAAATTGACTCACTGAACCCATTCGAAAAAAAAGTGGTTTCGAGAAAAACGCGTTTAAAGTTTTAAAACTGGTCCGACCGAGCGGGGGGTTGCCATGCGCCCGACGCTTATAAAAAAAATTGGTTTTCTGAAGATGCATATTTTAAAATTAAACTAAAAATTAAAACATAGTCCTATGCCCACCGTTTTATACAACTTTTCAATTAAGCTAAAAAAAAAAAATTGGTTTTCTGAAGATTCATATTTTAAAATTAAAGTAAAAATTAAAACATACTCCTATGCCCACTGTTTTACACAGCTTTAAATAGCCTACCCTGTAAAATAATTGTCAAATTATATTAATATTAAAAAGATACACAATTCTGTTATACAAATTTCGAATTTGTAAATAAATTTTATGAAAATGGTTTAAAAAATTGCGTATACGCAATATAGACTTATAGGGATGAGAAAGGTAGGAGTTGCCAGATCGGTTAAAAATTGAGTGTAAATGTACTGTATAAGCATTTTCGAGTTTATTCCATAATTTTTGCAATTTGGTCCAGGGTTCCTAGGCACGAAGTTCACATAGCAAAAAACGAAAGCAGATATTAACATATATATATAAGCATGCTTCATCTGTGTCTTAATCGTTTGGTAAAACTCTAGTACCTCTAACTATTATAGTCATCCATTTATAGGTGCTCAGACGAACAAAGAGACTGGCAGACTTGACTATAGGGAACCCAACTTGATGCTAATCACTTTTCTTAAAAAAATACTTTTGGACCAACGCGACATTTTCAGCTTGTTGCATGCTGCATTGCACAAATCTATAATACCCTAGAGCCCTTGGGCATAGGGTATCAAAACAAAGCCAAAAAAAAAGATGGCGTACGTTAAAGTCGGGTGCGGACGACTTTGGGATACCCTGTACCACTGCTTGCAATAAAATCCGGTAAATTGCTTACGAATACCAAAAGACATTTGATTGCTAAATTAGATTATGATACCTTCATAAACAACCAAAAACAGACGAATTTTTAATCAAAAACTTTTTTTCGACCGATCGGCCCTATGGGAGCTATATGATATAGTCAACCGATGTTGATAAAATTTGGTACAGTGTTGAAGATCTCTAAAAAACTTCTGAATGCCAAATTTGGTTACAATATCTTCACAAACAAACGAAACACAACGAATTTTGTGCAAAAAACAAATTTTCCATCGAAAACTTTTGCTTTTTTTCGAGGTCCTCTGAAACACCCCTATGGGAGCTATATAATGTAGTCCCGATATCAAAAAAATAAAATAAATTTGTCTTCTATGGATTAATAAGGGATCTTATCTGAAAGTTTGGTTGCTCTAGCTCTTACCATCTCTGAGATCTAGGCGTTCATACGGACAGACGGACAGACGGACATGGGTATATCGACTTCTCTAGTCACTCTGATCATACTTTAGGTAACTTTGGGGGGTCTCCGACTTCTCCTTCTGTACGTTACATACATTTTCGGCTTGCACAACACACAATATACCCTTTGTATCATACGGTACAGGGTGTAAAAACAAAAAAAAAACTAACAAAAAATTCAGCAACAAAGGCCAAAGTAAGCCAAAAGACAAAATGCGCTAAAAAAAAAAAATACAAAAAGAAAAAACTCAAAAATAAACTGCAGCTGTGCGTTAAAAAGTGACAAGTTTTTTGACAGTGGGGGTGGGGTACAACAGCCAAAAAAAAAAAAAAAATTTGTCAGGCAGTTATTGACCACGTGACATCATATTTTGAAGTATATTTAGCTTTAAGTTAAAGTTATTTCTCAAGTCTAAATATGTAACAACTAAGTGGTAAAGTTTAAAGTTGTTCGTTCGGCTAGGTTTAGTTTATATTTACTTGCTGCCAGCTAAAGTTGGAAATCTATTTCCGACATTTTCAATTCTATTTATGTTACTTGTGCACACATTTATTATTTAATAGGAAAAGTAGAAAACTTTACTTACATCAAGCTTGCCAGTTATATTTCTAAAAAAAATTTTTAAAAAGGTTAAATTTGGTATCGGCCAAATTCTGAGTTCAAACCTCACTATGACCTAAAAAAATTATTATTTTGGAAGAGATGTGATTTGCATTTGTAGGGACTAGGGAAACTATAAGTCTTGACTAAAAATAGCAAAAAATATTCGATTTGGAAGATATGGGGTTGCTTTGGCAAAGCTCGGGGAAAATAATTAAATCCAATGATGCATAAATTACGTTAGTGGCATATACTGGCCAAAAGTTACCACTTTTCACAAAAATAAATACAAAAATATTTGGTTCGTTTAGCGCCCAGAGAGAACAAAGAAATTTAATGATGCCTGAATGATGTTAGTCGCATATACTGTCCCAAAGTCATAACTTTTTTATAGCAGTGCACAAAAACTTTTCATATATGAAGTAGCTCCTGTAGAACTTCCCATATGCCTACTTTCAAAGCAGAGCTGCTTGCATATTCTTTTAACCCATAAGCTTTTAGAATGTCCTTTTCCCATCTTTTTTCGTGTATAAAAATGCGACTTATTTAATGTTTCAGCTCTAATATTTTGCCTACTGCAGCAACTCCAAGTCCTCCTGGTTGCTGTCATTGAAGTCCATTATATTACGTCTCACATACCTCATAAATATACAAATTTTAGGATACTCTTTTGGACCATTAAATTTCTCTGGTAACCAACGCTTCTTCTGTTAAAGTTTTTAACTAGTTAAGAAATTTTGAAATTTTGAAATATTTTTTTCTGAATATGCAAGTTGTTTCGTCTCAGGACATTTTTTTTTTGCTATTGGTTTTTCACAAGGAAATTAATTCCTGTGATAGTCGTTTTATTTCTTTTATCTCTTTAAAAGTTGATTTATTATGACTATTAATCTGGAATCGTTCTCGGGACTAAGTAGCGCCTATAAAAGATTTTTTTCGTTCCTGTTCTTCAGCTAAGAGAAAGGGATTCAAGAGGACTTTATTGAAACTTAACATTAACAAGCTCGAGTCTGATGATGCACTCTAGCTTTCGAAGTCTACCAGAATAGTCAAGTTTCAGAATACTAATAAAGTTCCGATTATTAAATCTTCCAGGAACTTTTGTGATAATGAGCTATTTTGATATCAGAGAGATCTTAAATTTTGTGGACTGCTTCCTTGTTTTTTAAAAACGTAGAAAAAGCTTTTCGTTGCTTTTGTCCAGGAACTGACGTTTGTGATAATGAGATTTTTGAATATCACCAGATAGTTTAAATTTTGTGGACTGCTTCCTTTTTTCTTAAAAACATAGAGAAAGCTTTTCGTTGCTTCTGTCGTACGATTTCATGGAAGTTTAGACTTCGATGCGAAGCTGACGTTCTACTCTCTATACATTCCAAAATATTTGTTCAAATATAAGCATTTTAACCATTTTTACAGCGAGGGCTTAGGTATTGCTTCTATAACCTTTTGCTAAAAAACTAAAACTATAACACAAGCCCACAAAAAAAAAAGGTATGTGAACTTATTATCGATTTTGAGCCACTGCACAACGGGCCCGCGTGGCCAGATTTTGACCAAAAGCCTTCCAGACGAAATTCAAAATTTGGACACAATGACAATTAAATATGATTTTGGACAGAAAATAGAAATATTAAATTTTAATTACTGGTTCTTAAGTTATTAGCCATCAAAGATAACAATTTGTATTTTTTTAACTTTCGCGATAATTTACAGAAAAAAAACTTGCATTTACCATGCAACATGCAGCTACGAAATCTTCATTCACTTTGTTATTCATAAATGTTACTTCAGAGAAAAAATAAAATTGAGTTTAAAAACTTTTTGGTTTTAAATATATAGTTATAAAGATTTTGTAGGTTTTTCATCATTTGGCTACTTTGCTTTAAGGGTACGTCCGACTACCACTCGATATTTTATCGAAAAAAAATTTATAAATTTCTTCACATGTTTTACAACAAAATGTAAGTCCTACCTATTTTCGGAAATTGAATTTGTCGCAAATCAAAAATTGTAAAATTGATAAATTTTGAAGAAAAAACGTGTAGTATGTAAATATTGATTTTTGAAATTTTTTTCGGAAATTAAAAGAGCATGCAAAAAAAAATTATAACAGTTAAAAAGCATATGGATTAGTGATGTCGTCTTTAAGTAATTAGCTTGGAAACTGAAACTATTTGGGGCTGAAACTTCAAAACAATTCAATATTTTGGGTATAAGCTGTTTTTTCAATGTATGAGAACCTCATATCTACCTCTGTGCTAAACATTTTTTTTAAATTTTTTCCAATTTTGGTTTAGATTATCTATATCTTAAAAAAATCTGACGAAGCTCAAACTTAAATAATAAAAAAAAGCTCAATCCTTTACGAACACGAGTGTAAAATTTCATCACTCTAAAAAAATTATTATGGAAATGCCAGGGTTTTGGCCAAAATATGAGAATCTGGGCTCATAGTGCACTGTAAGAAAATTCGTGGGATATCAGTAATCGAAAAAGATTCTTTGGGGAGACTTTTAAGCTATACAGGTTCAGTCGCCAGAACATGTCATCCATAAGTTTTTGCAGGCGCTGAGTTATGTCAGAATCCTGATGTGCTGGGGTCCTTTTCACCTCGGATTCAAAAACGTATTAAAGAACATCGCTCGAAAAAAAATTTTCTGGGCTAGGGTAGCACTGAGACACTTTAGGCCAATTTTAATAGTGGACTCTGATTTAGCACGTCGAAATACATAAGAAAACATATGCTTCGTTCCATCCGCAGTTACACAAAAAAAATCGATTTTTAGGTTCAGAGGCCAGACCATGTCTTTTATATGTTTTTGGGGTCGTTCAAATCGAATCCGGTTCGAAAAAGGTTCTTCTTTAGCCACACAAAAAAAAATTATTTTTAAGTTCGAAGGCCAGAATTAAAATACGAGGTCCGAAAAAGCCTGAGTTTTTTTAAAGGGTCATTAATCTTGAGGTTTTTTTAAAATAAAAATAAAAACACTAAAATATCAAATGAATCGAAAAATTTGTATTGATAATAGAAGGAACCGTTTTTGCCATTCACTTTTTAAAAATAATCTCTTTTAAATGTTGGCCGCAACTGCGCCATAGCTCGTCCAAGCGGAGGTTCCAATTTTCGAAGACGCGTTCGAGCATAATCGACGGTATCTCACCGAATTTGTTCCTCAACATGTCTTGTTGAAACCAAATGTCGTCGAGATCTCGGGCTTCAATTTCAGTTAGCAAATAATTCGTTATCCATGGTGCCATAACGGTCGCCATTGACGGTTACGGTCTGACCAGCGTAATTTTTAAAGAAATATGGACCGATTATTCCACCGGCCCATAAACTACGCGCTGGACGAGGTCTATTCAGTCGAGTGTCATCCAATAATGAATATTAGGTCTCATATTTGTTGATGGTATGGCGAATAGTGGTCTCAATAGGTCGATTATGGCGACCATAAAATGGCCTAAGCGCGCGAAAAAACATTCTTTAGAGAGCGCGAATTTTCGTTATATAATTGTACGATTTGCAAACGTTGCTCGGATGTAAGTTTTTCCATGACGAAATGGCAATGAAAACTGAATAAAAAACACATGGCAACTTGACAGTACAGTGGCTTATAAAAAAAAAACCTTATTGAAAAAAAAACCTCAAGATTGATGACCCTTTACTTCATTTAAAAGTGAATATTAATTTAGCTTGATTAATTCAAATTTTTATATAATAATATAGTATCTAAATACCTGTTTGACCTATTTTTTTAAATTTTTATTAAATTCATTTATTTTCAAAACTTAATTATACAGGTATTAAAAATATTGTTATTATATTTTCAAGTGTTTTTTCTGCTTTAGCATCTCCTTATCCAACTAATGTCTTATTAAAATTTAAATTGAAAACTGTATCCACAACTGTAACCCCGACACGTCAACTTTTATGCTGATAACTCAAAACCGCATCTAACTTAAGCCACAGATAGATCTTTATTTCGATAAGTTCTTGAAGTTGGATTCCCCCTTAAGCTTTCAACTTAAATTTCTGTCAATTTTCTCAGAATGCCAGCAAGATCTATGCGAGGGCCAGAGTTTAAGAACCAGTGCTTAGCTTTGGCAGCGTCATAAGCTTTGGCAATTTATCAAGTTGGCGCATTAAAAATTAAATGCAATCACTAAAAACCAAAAGTGGTTGAGAGTACAAGCCCAAAAAACACACAATTGGAAACTTTTGCAATACGGGACGGCTCCGTCGAAGGATGTCTTTTTCCCCATATATATTTTTTTTTTTTTTGTTCTTTTTCCACTGCTGCGTTTTCATATCAAACTTTTGCTATTGCATTTTCATGTGTCTACTGCTCACCGTGATAAGAGCAAAGAGAGAGAGAGAGCACTGAGAGGGAAAATGCGCTTACAATCCATTGCCGCCAAATGCACTTTGCCGAGTTATCAAAGAGTTTAAATTGCATTGCGCTGCAAGAAAGAGAAAGAACATGGAGAGGGAGGAATATAAAGAGAGCTGCGAGTGCATGCAACTCTTATGCTATGTTCACACTGGCACAGAGTTTGGCATTATCTAATCCGTGATAACATTGTGAATAAGCTAAAACTAAGTCACTTTTTCTTTATGCCCGAAAATTCCCAATTAAAAAACCAAAAATGTCAATGAAAAATTCGAAACCAATCGCACCCATTCGGACCGCATGATTCAATTATATAAGGTGGGCCATCTGTTTATTGTTTGTTTGTTTATTACATTTATTTTTATATTTGTCGACAAAATTCGGCAAATGTATATACACCAAATTCAAATTTGAAACTACTCATTCAACAGCTTCAACTATTTTTTTTTTGACAGAACAACCATTTTCATAGTAGGCCTATACCACTTTGACGCGTTTTTCGGTTGTTAAACGATCTATGAGTAAAATTAATTAGTTTTGAACTTGATTTATGTTGAAGAGCCGTATATGTCCGAACTATGAGTTTTTAACGACCAAATCAACAGATGGCCCATCCTATACTTCTTGCGGTGTTGGCCTTGTTTTACCCGATGCTGGAAAGAAAGGTATCTGAAGTGTTCAGAATCAAAAAATACGTATGTCGAGTTTTTGACATGTTAACATATTAGGATATCAGTCGGGTTAAAGGAACTTTTTTCAAAGCAATTATTATTATCTCTATATATTGCATTGCTGCGCTAAGGATTGTGTTCGTATTTAAGCAAAATGGTTGACCGAGTTGGTGTTTTGCAAATAAATTCGATGATCCGTTGTTTATTAGGAGCCACGCTTTATAACGTGTTTAATAATAATAATAAACCAAAATCTAATATTGTTGTCTGAAAATTACACATTTTTGTCATATTTTTTAAACTTTTCATCCATATATACTAACGCATGCTTTACATCTATTTTATTTTAAATAGTTTGAGGAAGCCTATAAATCCAAACATTTTGTGACTTTTGTTTCCTCACTCGCTAAACATACCAGCTTCACTCCGCATTTTTTCAAGATAGGTATAACTTCCAGATGGCCTTACCCGCTTGTGCCAATTTCAGGCTGTTAACGCTGATCTGTGCCACTGTGAAGCTTTATTGTCTTGCTCCGTGACGTAGTGTAAACCTAGCATTAGAAACAATTTCAAGCGCATTATCCTAGCGCACTGACAGAGCAATTTTTCCACACACTCAAACACACACACTGCTATACATAAAAAGCTTTGTAAAGACAAAAGTCAAACTTAGTCGCTCAGACAAAGCTAGCTGCGCTGCTACTGCGCTGTCTTTGCCACTGCCGCTGCCGCTGCCTCAGCTCTCGTCTGTTTATCTTGTAAGGTAAATCATTCGAGACTGAAAGTCAAACAGCAGCCAAGGCGCAGCTTTGAAAACTTTTCAAAGTAGTTGAGACGACAAAGACGGGAATTGAATCTAAACAATAGCTTCAGTCCCAGCTAAGAGCCTTCAATCCTCCAACCAGCCGACTCCGAGGCGCCTCCAATATGCATGTACTACACCTGTGAACTCTACCGCATTGCGTCTTTGCTGCGCCTCTAAGTATGCAATATGTTTGGCATCCATGTTCTCTGCATTGTGCTTGGGCTGCAAATTATTCAAATATTAAAAATGTTTGGGCAAACAATGACAAGGGCTCAGTTCTGTGGCAACTGCAGCAGCAGCAGCAGCGTTCCCATGTGCAAGACGCCAATGAGGCATCCTCTGCATCTTATCGGCAATGCCACAATGCCAAGGCAAACTTTTTGCCACTGTTGCCCACCAAATGAGAAAAGTTTAAATGACGCTGCAGTTTGCAAATGCCAAGGAGTTAAAAAATAAATGTATAAAAAAAAATATATAAAATCTAGCTGCAAAAGAAAACCATATCTATAAAGCGAAGAAGAGCTGCCCATTTGTTATCAGCGTGGCAGCTTTGCACACAATTGCCGTGAGCTCAACGTTAAGAATAGACACTTAACAACACTGCAGCTAGAGTTGGGCGCGTGTCGTGACACGAACATGCAAAATAGCCTATCACGCAACCATCTAACGGTTGTGTTTTTTTTTATTTTTTTTTTAATGTTTGTGGTGCGCAACACAATGGCATATGGGAAGTATCCTTTTTAAATAAGTGTACCTTGTTATTAAAGCATAGGTTATGCTAAAAATGTATGCTGATGGATTTGGGCCAAAATTGGGGAAATTTCGGAAAAAATCTGATAAAAGGTTGATTTGCGACACACTTTTATAATTCAGTTTTTATTCACAATATAAGCCACCGGTAAGAAAGGCTATGAATATCATATTTTTATCATGGTATGCGTTTTCAGTGGATCTTTCTACGGACTGAAAAGAAAGGACACTTGTACGGCAAGCAGTACCATATAGCCAGCCTCTAGACGCTTCACCTGTTTGTAAAGGATGCAGTGCCGCAGCCTTATATACTGTAGCTGGAGATTGGTGTAAATAAAGAGTGAGTGTTTTGTTCATAAAATTGTCAGTATCTTTCAGTTTCTTGTTTTTATAGAGTGCGCCACTAACACAAACGCAAGCTATAATGTGATCTATGTATATCTATCTATATCCATCTATATTTAACTATCTATCTATATCTATCTATATCTAACTATCAATCTATATCTAACTATATCTATCTATATCTATCTATATCTATCTATATCTATCTATATCTATCTATATCTATCTATATCTATCTATATCTATCTATATCTATCTATATCTATCTATATCTATCTATATCTATCTATATCTATCTATATCTATCTATATCTATCTATATCTATCTATATCTATCTATATCTATCTATATCTATCTATATCTATCTATATCTATCTATATCTATTTTTATTTTTTTTTTTTTTTTTTTTTTGCATGTTTATTTTTATTAAACAAGTTTGGTATAAACATAAATAAACAAATGTAGTGGTATTACATAAAACTAATCACAGTCTCTAGTCGAGCGCTCGTGACATCTATCTATATCTATCTATATCTATCTATCTCTTTATGAAATCTGTTCCAATAGCCTTTGATTACATTTTTTAATTTATCAATTTTCTTAAAAAATATCTAAAAATAAAATTTAATTTTTTAATGGTATGTGGTCAAAATAAGTAAGTACTCGACTAGAATTCCATGAATTCTAGTATACCTAGCGAGAAATGTAAAATTCTAATAGCAGCTTCTTCTGTGTCACGCCTTCACCCTTAATTCGCGCTTTTCAAACTAAACTCCTGAAATCTACTTTAAAACTGAAGCAGCTTGGCCAAGCAATCAGCCAACATTTTTGGCATTAAGACCCAATCAATGTTTAGCATGCCTACTTGATTGAACTGGGCACTCCCACCATTCACTCTTCCCAATGTTGTTGTTGTTGCTGTCGTTGTTGCGTTTGTTGTTCTTTTAAGCATCATCAACAGCAACAACAAAGGCAACAAAAACAACAAGCACTCGTAGCTAACAACAAAATCACATCAAGTTGTATTTGCGCGCACCAATGAAGCGTATTTTGCCCTGCTGCGTGCTTGTCGCCAATGCCAAACACGTTGCCCAAACCCCCCCCCAGGAGCGCCCGCTTCCAACCCGAACTTGGCTAACTTTTTCATTAAATGTAGTTCAATACTTTTAGCCAACGTCCTGCCGCCTGCCAATTTTTCCACTTGACCAATTCATTTCGCGCACTTCTCTCGGTCTCACGAATTTGATTTTGTTTTTTCTTCGCACCAAGTTTTAGTTGATTTAACTTGCCAAGCAGGCGGGTGGGCAACTCTCAAATGCAGCACGGCCACACTGGCTGACAAACTTTGCTTCTATTTTGTTTTTTTTTCTTTGCGCCAAGTGGCAACGCTGGTAAATGAAATTCAAGCAGCACTGCTGCTATATATTTAGCCTGCTGGCAAGGTGATTGTTTTGAAACCTCAAGCGCTTCACTGGGTTTACTTAGACCCAGAAAAGTTTACAATCAGTTACTGCCTAGCATTGGTGGCACTCTTTTGTGCCCCGTGGGAAGCCATTGGGAAGCCATTCGTAGGCATTCAACTTAACTGGCATATACATTTTTACGGTCAATTGGCGTTTGTTTGAGCTGTCTATGGACGTTAAGACAACCCTCGACCGCGTTCTATGGCTCTGCATCTAACTTATTGCTGGTTCATTCGTTTTTTCCATGTTTGCTTGTTTGTTTGTCTGTTTGTTTGTTTGTTTGCACAACTTGAATTTGATTCGACAAAAAAAAAAATATTTTGTTGTATTACATTTTTTGTTTTTTTTTTTTTTTTTTTTTTTGGTACGCCTGGCAACCGACTCGACAACAGCGAACTTTTGACCGCAACGAAAGTTTTTAATTTTATTTATTGAAAAGTTTTTGCAAGAAGCTACAGTTCTTCAGCTTCCCAATCTTCTATTGCTTAAACTTTGGCTTGTTGCTATTTATTTGCTAGCTGGCCAAGCGAAAATTTGCCTTATATACATATTTTTATTAAAGTTGCACCCGTTACACTTAAAGCTATGCTGAATATATGTGGGGCAACCTGCTTCATTAAAAACTCATTGCAATAGAACTTTTTTCGTGGCGTGGCCGGGGGAGTGGGCCAGAGATATCAACATTACAGGCCAAGACAACTTAGCTGCTCTGCGGCTGCTTGCAAATGACGCTTCTAAAAATTTGTCAAAACGTTAAAACTTTTGCACCGCACACAAGCATTCAAAAATAGCTTAAGAAGCTGATGTTTCTGAGTGTGCCAAAAAAAATAAATAAAACTGTGCCAAACTCTGACAAAGTTACAGATACTCAGAGAAATTCACAGAAACTCGTCTAAAACCGCAAAAGTCTGACCGAATTGCAGTTCCTACCATACAGCTGACCAAGTGCGATAAATTATAGTCAACAGTGACAGTGATATAGAGTGAGCGAGATAGCTAGCGAGACATCTAGGTAGTGTGCAAGCGTGACAGCTAGCACTTAAAACTTGGAGCTACAAATAAATAAAAATCGATTTGAGCGCATTTACTGTTAAGTTGTCTAATTATGAAACGTCGCAGAAGCAGTAGCCGAGAGAGCAGCAGAGCAGGAGAGCCTAAAAGCATGCTACGCTTAATTTAACTGCCACGAGCAGTTAAAAATATACTCCCCAGTGGCATAGATGGATTGTGGCCATGGAGGGGGATATGCTAAATATTATAAATTCTCTTTTTTTGGGGTAAATTACATTTTATTTATGAAATATGTGGGAGTATACTTAGACAAATTTTGATAAGCATGTAAACAACCAATTACACTAGCTTACAAATTTAAGGGTCATCGGGTAAACCTTCGTAAAAAAAGTGTTTTTAAGGGCAATTTTGGGTCGAGAAACACGAAAATGACATACACTTTTTGTTCTTAAGCACCGTTTTCGAGATTTTTTCGAAAAACTTGTTTTTGGGCACTTTTTTCAGTTATTCTATAATATCTCGTATATATCACAAAAGACAATTAGATCGAAAGGTATTGCTCTTTACGGTTATATACGATCTGTACAGATTAAGTAGGTTAGGTTAGGTTGAAGCGGCCGCTGGCTTAAAAGCCAGCTTACTTAGGCCTAGACTGGCCCGTTGTATTACCGCACGGATCTATAATTTTTTACCCCTTTTCCACTTTGACAACCCTTAGAAGGGGCACCAGCCTGTCGCTGCGATGTAGCCAGCAATCTTCCTCGGGCATATGGTTTCTAGGTCTGCTAGATTCTGGAGGAAATAGTTTCCCAAATACTTATTCCTGCGTCTGCATAGAGCTTCGCAGGAACAGAAGAAGTGCTCTACCGATTCTACCTCTTCCTCGTCTTTGCAGCTTCTGCAAAAATCATTGTATGGAACATTCAGTGAACGATTTAGTCCGCAAAGCTTGGAGGAGCGTTTTGCGTCTATTTTTGGCCATATTTGGCGACTGAGCTTACAATGGGAAGTATTGTTCCACATGCTTTAGGCATGGGAACTAAATTTGTACAAGAGATATTAACGAATAACTGAAAAAAAGTGCCCAAGAACATGTTTTTCGAAAAAATCTCGAAAACGGTGCTTAAGAAAAAAAAATTAAGGACATTTTCGTGTTTCTTGCACACTTTTTGTACGAAGGTTTATTTTTCTTGTAAACTAGTGTTATTGAAAGGAAATTGGGCTTTCTTAACAATAAAATTTGTCTAGCTAGGCACTTGAATAAAAAAATTAAGTGGAAAAAATGGTCAAAGAATTTATCCAATTGGGTCTAGGTTCTATAACTAAAACTTTTTTTTTCGAGGTCGTTTGTCCAGTGATGTTTCTTATATATGTTTTCACTTGTAAGTGCTGAACACGAATCCGCTAAAAGAATTGACGCAATGGGTCTAGGCTCTATAGCTGAAATTTTTATTTTCGATATCGATTGTCTGGCGATGTTTTTTATATGTTTTTTAATGTACTGAATAGAATCCAAGGTCAAAAGGACGCCCGCACGCCAGAATTATGACATAACCTAAAAAAAAAAATAGGTATTTGGGAGGATTTGAATAAGCTTGGATTCAGATTCAGCGACCCCAAAAACATATTAACTCTAGACCTGTCCTTGGGGCACTGAGTGCCCCAGTTGAATTTTAAATTTGATTTTTTTTTTGTGTAGCTGTGGGAAAACATAAACTCAAAAATCTCGCCAAAAAATCTTTATCGATTCCTGATGTCCGACGATATTTCGTATATGTTCTTGTGATCGCTTAATCCGAAATTGAGGTCAAAAAGACCCCAGAAAAGATAATCTCCCAAAATACCCCGTTTTGTGGGATCTTTTGAGGTAATGATAAAAAAAAGACCCGTTACGTCAATTCTGACAGCTGATTTGGATTCAAAAAGAAGAAAACATATGGCTCGACATCAGATAACGAAACTTTTTTTGTGTGGCTGTGCTATGTATATGTCTCTGATACGCCCTATACTGGCTTATGCATGTCCAATTTAGTTTAATATATACTCTAAGTTCTTAAGATTATGTACCTCTATGCTTAGAGCACCAGGGACTATGACTAACGAGAACAATACCCTAATATTTTAATCTTAGCACGTAGAAGAAGGGTATATTGAAGCAGCTATATACAATGGCTTCGTACCATCTTAATCTTCCAAGCTGTGGTGGCTATACGAAGGACGTCCCAGAATTAGACAACCTAATACACTAGTGTTGGAAAATTTTCGAAAATTAAATTAAAAAGGGGAAGTACCGTATGTTGAAAATTGAAGTTCAAAGTTTGGTGCAGCTTATTATTGGACGTTATTACTAGAAAACGCTCTCATCGAATTTGCCAACATGGAAAAAATTTGACATCTTGGTCTTAGTCCAACCAATATAACAGTCGAGATAGATTTCTTTATGTACTAAATCAAGCTATGATTTTAGTAGTATGTAAAATATAAAGAAATTTAAGCTCACGGCTACATACCAAATTCCTCACTTAATGTTTTTGGGTTGTAAGTTCAAGTTTTTTTACTGTAATATATGTACTTACATATTTACTTAAACCAAAAAAAAATTAAACTATCTTCATTATATACAAGCGTTTAACTATATTTTAATTCATTAAATTAAATTAAAAAATTTTTTCAAAAACTAAAAGATAAGAAGCAGAGATTTTTGGGAAATTCCACTTTATTACACGCACGCAAATGGGCCACCCTAGTCCCTCTGTCTACGTCACTGACGCTTACACACAGATACACTTACCCATACACACACACCCCAAATGCCACAAATATTTTTGGCAACAAAATTTTACATTTTTAATTGCTTGTTTCATTTGTTTTGTCATTGTTATTGTTGCCGTTGTAGTCTCTATTGTTGTTGTTGCTAATCTAATTTACTGCCGCTGCTTTGTTGCAACAACTTTGTCGTCTGGGGCGTCGCATTATGAACATTCTAATTAACTTTTGTTTTTAGAATAGCAACTTGACTTGCGCGTTTAAAATTTGCCTTTTTTTTCGTTTTTCATGTCAGCACTTTATATCTTACAGATACAAGCACGGTCATGCAAAGACACATGAAGCTACACTTGAAGAAACAGCAGTTGAAGATCTGATAAGTACAAAGATCTGATGTTGGAAATGATGATATATAGTCTTTAAATATTCAAAATTGTTATTAATATAAAATAATAAAAAACGCTTACGATAATACCCTTTCAGTTCGATAACGTGTAGTCTTTCATAAATCTTACTTATCTTTGTATTTAATTCAACGAATGTTCTTATAGGACGAGGCGCTCCGAAGCAAATGATAAACCATTTCTTTTTGAATGATATAGGCACCAGCTTTGTTGACAGAAAACAATTCATAAAATAATTGAGTAAAACAGGCTGTCTATGTTGAACCATAACCTTCATCAGTCAATCTCTCTCTCCAAACCGTCGAAAAGATGATCCTAATAAGGCACTCAAGAACTCAGTAAAATTTTTTCAGATGAAAAAAGTTAATTTTTCTTCTCAATACATATTGAAATAAAAGAGATTTAGTGCTCGTGGTTGGGGGACCCAATCTATATTCGCAAAAAAACATAAATTTCTTTTGACCAAATTTTAAAAAAATCCTAACCTTTTAAATAAGCTTTTAAATATCTTTACGGTTTTAAAGTTAAGAGAATAATAAAAAAATGTCCGAAATCGATCAAAGGGTCTAGCTGGACAAGGTACTGGAGACTGTTCCCAGCGATTTTTGAAAACTAATGATGCAGTTCGATGCATATGGCAAAATAAAAATTGTACGCAAAATTTCAGTTTTTAAACTCCATATTTTTCCATTTTTCAGAATTTTTTTTTCATTTGAATGAAAACTCAAAATCAAAATACTTATGTATGAGCGCAGTACGTAAATTCAAAACTGAACCAACTTTTCTCACAGTGTAGCACTTAAGAAAAACTAACTACTGTTTATGCGCATTTAATGAGGATTATTTTTTCAAGTGTATGCTTATATGTATATGAATAAAGCATAAAAAATATTTATGAACTTGTGCGTTGTGTGCCTCAGCAACAAAATTAACATTGACAAAAGCAACAACAACAACAAACTTTGCTTTGTTCTTGTTGTTGCTATTGTTGCATGTTGTTATTGCAGGGCACGCAATTAAATTGCTTTTGTGTGTGTGTGTGTATTGGTGTGCGCGTGTTTGTGTATTTGTTTGTTTGCTTGCGCTCTTTGCGTCGCCATTTTGTTTGTCTTTGTGCTTATTTTGACATTTTGTTTTTCATTCATTTCGCTGCTGCTGCTGCTGCTTCTTCTTCTTTTTTTTTGTTGTATATTTTATTTTTTTTGTTTTAATTCAACATTGTTTGCACATAATTTTTTGGAAACAAGCGGCAGAAAGTAAACAAATGCATGAATAAATACGCACTCGAAACACAAATGAGTGAAACGAATGAGTGCAAAGCGGCGTGAATGAATGACAATGAGTGCGTTTCAATATGCAAAAGTCAAATAGCAACGAATAGAACAGACACACACAAACTCAATATCTAACAATTTTATTTGATTTTTATTGAGCGCTACGTAGTGGGGGGTACGTGCAGGGGTGTACAACCAAGTGTGAAGCTTAATGCATAAATTGATTGATTGTCTGCACAAAGCAAGTGAGTGTTGCCAACAAGTGGGGGGGCAGATGGTGCGGTGTGATGTGGAGTGGTGGAGTGGCCAAGCGATTTGAACTACACACAAAAGGACAAAGTTTAACTTACAGACTAGAGGCTTTGATTATGCACAGTGTATAGAACTTTCTGCCAATAGCCAACAACAACAACAACAACAACGATTGCTCTCTGTCAGACTTGTCAAGGGTCCTAGGCAAAATGCCTAGCCTAAAAGTTTCCAAAAGCACACGCCCCCACACACAGGGGGCACACACACAGAGTAGATACTTTGGAAACTTTGCTCTTTGATTTGTGCACAAATAACCGTAACCAAATTACAAATTAATAACATACTTCACTGCTTAATGCACAAGCAGGGCCATAACTTGTAGCTATAAAATGTTGCAGAGCACTTCGACAACAAAGAAAGACGATACCCTCAAAAAAAAAAAAAAAATGAGAAACAAACCCAGAACGCCGGAGAAGCATTCATTCATGGCAAGAACGTTGTAGAGATAACAGCCGCCCAGCAGCGCGTTGAGAGATATCTGCAAAACCAAATGCGGTATAAATTTACATATTTTATTGAAAATTGAATAGCATTGAGCAATAGCAACAACAACAGAGACACAAAAGACAGACAGCAAAGCAAAAATAACAAAGTTAACAAATTCCAGCAGCAGAAACTGTAGAGTATCTATGAGATACACCGAAACCCACTCCAACCCGCCGAGAAACCAAAGCCAGCCGATGAGCAGCAAGAACAAAAAACTTTTAATACAAAAAAACTGAATAGAAGCATGCACAATAATAACAAAGCTGGCTGACGGAGGGACAGCGCGGGGTCGAGTGACTGACAGACGGGAGAGACTGCAAGACAGCTGGACAGACAACCAGCTAGATGAAAATATGACAGTAAGTTATGGCCCAGTCAGCGAGTGTAGGGCGACAACAATAACAAAAGCAAAGCTTACATAAAAGTCACAACAACAACAACAACAGCAAAAATATAAACAATTTTTGAATAAAAAACCGATGAGAACTTAAGAGAAAAGTCAAGTTTGGGTAGCTTAAGTTTTGATACCCTAACAATGTTACAAGTGATTCGTAGAAGAACTAGCTACTTGGCACAATTGAGCTGCAACTTTCCTAGAACGCCTAGAAACCAAAGGACTACAAAATGGATTCTGCTTGTATCTTATCCTCACCAGGTGTTCTGTAAGATAGAAGCCAAGATATTTTGTCAGATGTCTGTCAATCTGCCTTTAAAAGAATGCTTTTGGGAAGAATGCCAAATAACAACACCGTTGGCCGTTGAGCTGTGAGGACATTTTCTTCTTTTTCTTATGTCCTATTGGAGCATAGGGCCATCTCTTAGGACATTTTGATAAGTCCGTAACTTTTTAAATTAAAGATATTTTTTAATTAATTACTTGTGCAAAGGGTACTTACAATTCAGAATTGGACAAGAAAGCTCAACGAGGCAAGTAAAGATGACTTAAGAAAGGAGAAATGAGTATGCAGACCGTTCGAAAGAGAGAAAACTATAAAGGCTCTTGTAATTAGAGCATAAGACACGGAAAGAAACATACAAAGCAAAATTGGATCTACAAAATTTTAGGGCTACGTGACTAATATAACAATTTACTCTAAAAGACATGTGTTGCGTCGCAAAATAGCAATATTCCGCAACGCGCCGACTCTTCCAATAATTCCTACTGGGTTGCTTAGCGGTAGCACTTCTAGTAACGGATCATATACAATGTGTGTTTGTCTCGCTCGCCTCTGCACGAAATGCGGCTTGATCTAGCTACATGCTTGACTGCAGAAGCTATTGCAGTAGCTGTGATCCAAAGTATACTTACTTCAGGTGGCATACATACTCCGGCCGAAGCCGCTTAACGAAAGTTACCAATTTTTAGTTTCGTTGCGACTGCACATGCGGCAGCTTGCCTTCACGCATATTATTTTGAATATGTATGCTTTCTCTTTCTCTCGCTTTTTGTAGCTCTCACTAAAATTGGTGGCGACGCTGGCAGCATTACTCTACCTTAAATAAGTATACCTTGCATGCGACTGGCTGAAATCAGTTAGTGAGAGAACTTGATTGAGTCAAGACCGCACATTGAGGCGCCGGCAAACCATAAGTGTAAGTCGCAAAATAATGTAAAACAATGAATTAGAAGAAAATTAATGAAATAATAAAGATTTCAGCCTCCCTGTGCGTACCCGAAGACTGAAACTAATGTTGAAAACTGAAAAGATCGCGTTTGCTTTTGGTAGTCGGCAATAGGGGCTTGTCACTCAACAACATATACAATTTAACTTATTAAGAGGTTCGGTAGAATTTTTAAGCCAGATTAATAGTTTACGCAAGAAAAGCACGCCGTGGCATGGTCTGCTATTATTTAACGAGCGCCACTTTATAAGGCGATCCCAATTAAAGCAATAAAAAAGCTTAAATTTTGCTAAATCAATCCTGTACTCATAAAGATAGCTGAGCGCCCCAAACGCAGGAGAATTTCAAAATTAGGCGGACGAGAGAAATATATAGAAGTTGGAGTGAATGTGGTCGTTAAAGTTTTTAGACCAACGCTTGATAAATAAGAGAAACCCCTTAGGGGTATTTACAATGCCCAGATTGTTATATTTTTGGCAAAATTCTGGCACTTCCATAATAATTTTTTTAGAGGTATAAATTTTTATACACAAAGATTGAACTTTTTTCTAGAACGTTGAAGCCTCAGATTCTTTCAACACATAGAAAACCATTTCTTGTCAATTTGGTGCCAAAAACATGATTCGCAACGGTTTTAAAATTTTTTGGTTAAATTCACAAATAAAACCTTTTTTATTCAAAGAAACTGTTACTTATTTGGAAAGGTTATTCAATTTCTGATTTATCTGTATCTTTATGTTTTGATAAATCTAATGTTTTTAACACGCTTAGCTTAACCTGTATGTATGTAACAAAATCTCATAATTTTCACCAATTTCACGAAGTCTGATCATCTTGAAAATTTGCACAGGGGTCAAGGACTGATGACAATACAATTATTTTATAACTTTGTTCTAATATCCTGACTAGGATCATCAGGATTAAAAAAATAAAATGTACAAAAACTTAGCACTAAAAGTATTCCAAACTTTTTTTCAATTAGTAGGCTTGTTGACAAAAAACCATGTTTGTTTTATTTGCCTAATTTTTGTAAGCAAAAAGCAGCTGATCGAACTGCGTGCCTGGGGCCTTTACTCGTAAGAACAAAAATGAAATATGAAACTACAACACAAAGAAAGAGGAGACTAGGGAAAATAAGATGACAAAAATTGCTAGAAATTAAAAATATAAATAAAAAATGAAATAAATATTCTCATAATGACTACAATTTTATAAATAGCTACTACTGAAATAATTGTAGCATTTGATATCATGCTACGCTTTTTTTTACTATAATTGAATTGTTTTAATATTAATTAAATTTCTAATTTAATCTTATTCCAAATTAATAAGTCGTTATTGATTGTCGGAATTTTCTATTGCTGTAATACAAAATCTTGATACTTCAATATTATTTTTTTTATTTATGATTTTCATTTTTACAAAATCTTTATTAAAATGTAAACAAACGAATATTGCCATTCACAACCCGTAGGGTATAATTAAATGTAATTGTAACATTTGATATCAAGCTACGCTTTTTTTTACTATAATTGAATTGTTTTAATATTAATTAAATTTCTAATTTAATCTTATTCCAAATTAATAAGTCGTTATTGATTGTCGGAATTTTCTATTGCTGTAATACAAAATCTTGATACTTCAATATTATTTTTTTTATTTATGATTTTCATTTTTACAAAATCTTTATTAAAATGTAAACAAACGAATATTGCCATTCACAACCCGTAGGGTTGTCATACAAACTCTTATATTGGGCGGGAGAAATATTCAAACTTCATTCTAATTTATTTTGTACAAATGGAAAGCATAATGTTGCAAAATATGCTTAAAATTATCGCTTAATGTAATAAAGAATCAACTTTCATGGATCACCATTAAAAAACATTTATTTAAATAAGAATCTAAATGTTAAAAAATAATTTTTGAAAAGTAGCAACTCTTTGCTGCCTTTCTTGCAAAAGCGTAAACATTCGGAATTAATTGTCCGAAAAATGAAATCTTTGAGCTTTCTGTGGCACCTACGGTTTTTTCTAAAGACTTGTTTTCAAACCTTTGGCCAAATCTTTAAAGATAAAATGTTTTTTTGACAATGTTTAGAAATATTTCTTAGAAGTTCTGTATGTAAAATTATTTTTTGCTTTAATCCTAGTGCAGCCAAAAGGAAAATATGTAATGAAAAATTTGCATAAAATCGAGAGTGGAACAAACTTTGTTTTAAGAAATTTTGAATTAGACTCTTTTTTTGAGTGTACCGCCCAGCCATTTTTTAGGTTTGGAGACAGAAAATAGTCGCATGAGCCAGATCTGAAAAGAATATTTGATAATAAAAATGAAACAGCCATTCGGCACGAGGCTTAGAGCTTTATATTATTATTAAAGAATAAAATATATAAAAATGCATCAATAATTATTTTCAAATAAAAAAAAAGTGCATCTATAACACTAGTGTACACGAAAAATTAACCTTCCTAAAAAAGTGTTTTTAGGGTAATTTGGGGTCGAGAAATACGAAAATGGCAAACTTTTTTTCTTCAGCACCGTTTTCGAGATATTTTCGAAAATATGTTTTTGGGCAATTTTTCAGTTATTCCTCAAAATCTCGTAAACAATCGACATGAAAGATGATTAGATCGAAAGGAATTGATGTGCTCTTGCCAATAATATATTATATGTACAGATTCAGTCAAAATTCTCAAAGTTACATGCAACCAAAGTCGAAAAAAAAACATTTTTCAAAATTACAAATTTTCGGTAAGCTTTTTATTTACGAAAAAAAACTTTTTAAAAATTATAATAAGCTTTAAGCCGAAAGGAAATCACATTCTCTTACGAATTTTTGAAGTCTAAGATCTTTAAAATCGGGTAAGAATTGTAGATGTTATGGTACCATGAAAAAAGTGTGCAAAAACATGTTTTTCGAAAATATCTCGAAAACGGTGCTTAAGAAACCAAAAAAAATTTTCGTTTTTCTCGACCCCAAATTACCATAAAAACACTTTTTCACTCGATGACCCTTAAATTTGTAAACTAGTGTAATGAGTAAAAATTCGATAATAATTGTTTTAATCTCTCCAATGAGTTAAAACTATGGGACTGAGTGGCTCTAACAGAATCGTCAATCACTCACACTCGAGTTCGTTAACGACTTATATCTTATCAAAGAAGTCGATAAATAAATGGAAATTTGAAAAAAAAAAAAAAAAAAAATGTTGGTATAAATATTGCCAGTATCTCTATCAAATATGTATGTAAAAACCATTAAAATTCTATAAATGATGTTTTCGCCCCGTTTAAAAGTTTAATAAAATATACTCAAACATAATAAAAATAATAACAAGTCTGGTTTTAAATAAAAAAAAAACAACCAACACAACTAAAACGTTTAATCTTAACGAATTTCAAAATTTATTGACTACTTCTAAAACATATATACAGTATCTCCTAACAAACTTACCCTAAAAGTGAGCACGCTCTTGACAAAGCTCTAAAAAAAGAGAATCAAAAAGATATATGGATGAAAAAGTTACAATTGCAGAGCGTATGTATAGGTGGAGAGAGCAAAAGAGCAAATAAGAGCATGGGGACATGGGGACGAGCAGCTTACACGGAGATTCATTTCAAATCAATACACATAAAAAATAGCTCACAAAACGCAAAACTTATATGCATGAGCGGGGATTTTACGCTGCCTTTACCTTTGCTCACATCGATACACACACACGCATACAAGTGTAAATATATATACGTGTTAGTGTGCGGCTCTCATAATTTACAGCCTTTTGTCAATGCAACTGGGCCAATTGCCACCATAACTCGTAACTACTTTTGCATGTGGCAATAAGTTTTTTGTTTTATGATCTACCAAAACAACTAACACTTGAATTATGAGCCCATAAACTTGGCTTAAAGTGGTATTTGGAGCACAGGTGCTGTTCGAAAGCTGGTTGCTATAAAAATTACGTATACGCTACGTTGAACTTAAACCAATCTTAAAACTAATTAATTTCGGCGTGCAGCAGTTGTTGCACTCACTCTAGTACCGTCGTCACAAATGGCTTTGCTTGAGTTCACTTATTGATTTTCGTTGCATACTTAATGGGGCGCTCACAAAAAAAATTTGGTGTATGTAGACAAAGGAATGTGAAATATTGAGGACATAAAGTCGTTAGCCGAAGCAAAGTATATAGTGGATTTTTTTTTATACGGGTTTTAATCACAATTATGTTTATTTTAATAGTAATAATTAACCTAAAACATATTTTTGAAATCTAATTATTTTTAAATCAAATCATTCTGATCTCTGCGATCTATGGTAAGAATTAAATAAATTAATTAATTAATTAAAAATTAAATAAATATTTATATTATACGGCCGTGCTCCGGATAACGAATCCGAACATTTTATTCGGTTTCGTTTTGAAACCGAATGTTTGGTGCTCCCAATTCCAACAAACCGAATTTTTCATGTGGTTTGAAACCGAACGTTGCAAGAGAAATTAAACCGAATCGGCAAAAAAGTTTAAAAAAAGTATTATATTCTGAAATAATATTTGAATATTCGTGGATATTCTTAGCTATGACAAATTTAAGGTAGATATTCATTGACAATTATTTTGAATTATTTTTTTTCTGACTCAACCCAAAACTTAGCATGCGTTGTGCAATTTACGAATTTATCGAAAATAAAAAGGAAAGTTATCGAAACAAAATTTGTTTTCCGGAGCACGCAAAACCGAATACAAGTAAAATTGTTCGGTTTGGATTTTTTATTTTCCGTGCAGGGCTGCGGTTTTTTAATAATATGTTTATAAAATTAAGCTCTTTTAATCAATCAATAATTTTTAAGACAGTGTTATCTTTAATTGTTTTTTCTTAAAATCTTCGGTATAAAAGACACAATCCTAATTCTTCCAAAGATATTTTTTATTTAATTTGTGACGAACCTTTTCATAAAAAATATTTAATATTCTAAAATTTTAGTTTACATCATAATAACATTTTTTGCGGCTGAAGTTTTCTTTACATACATTGAATAATAAAAGATGGCCGTGAAAAACGCACCAAAAAAATTCCTAAGAAAAAGGTTGCTCCGTTCCTGAGGTATAAAATTACAAATATATTGAGAGTCTAGAAAATCAAATTAAAATCTTTTTGTTTTATGTCCTAGTGGTATTGGTATAAAAGACATAATCGTAATTCTAACCAGCATATTTTTTATTTAATTTGTGACAATACTTTTCGGAATACCTTTTCTTAAAAAATATTTAAAGATTTAAAAAAATTTTTAGATTTGAAAGATTTTTAAAGATTTTAAAAATTACAAAATTTTACAATCGATTTTTTTCTGCTTTGTACTTTTTAAAAAAAAAAAATCAAAATATTCGCGAAAAACTTGAACTATATTTACAAAAATTTGTCCTTCTATAGTCTATTTTAAAAAAAAAAATCTAAACAGGAACTCTACCGAGAACACAAATAAAAAATTATTTTTTAACAAAAGAAAGTTAGAAGAATTTGTCTCAAATGAAGGTTCCAAGCAAAGGAAAACATTCCAATGAAGCATTAATGTGACTGAAAGTGTTAAATTCTTCGATTTACAGCGTTTTTGAGGTTATGTCTGAACTTAGAGCTACTGTGGTATTTTTGACTTAGGACTCAGAAACACCTATCCCAAGGAAATGTAGTAAACATGATCCGAGCTCCAAAGGATAATAATATCTTATCGTTTATAGTTTTTAAAAGATAGAAAAGTTGCTAAGCCAGCTGTTATCTCTAAGCCTGCGTAGACTTTTTAACTTTCTTAATGATACTTGGCTATACAAAAATCTAAAATTTTAAAAATCAGTAAAAAGATTGACTTTAACAAAATTTTTTTCCAAAATTTGCTTCTCTAAAATAAGTTAAGGAGAAAACTTCCAACAGCAAACATTTGTCAGACTTTGTTTTTTTAACAGAAATTCCAATCACAATCTTCACAACAAACCCATAAGACAACTCTTAAGCAAGTAGAGCTCAAAGAAGCCCTGTGGCTTATGCCAAGTCGCTACAAGCAAGCTGCATAACCATGCCACAGCTCTCTCTCTCTCTCTATATGGCCGTGCAACCTTTGTCTTTTCCACATCATCTCCCTCAATTTTAAAGCTACAAAATCTTTTGTAAATCAGTAGCAAAAGTTCTTAAGGGAGCACCTTAATGAAAACCGCTCTTTGCCCTCTGCTCAAGGCAAATCATTTAAAATTTCACAGACAGCGCACATAACTCTCTTTTAGCTTCTAACCACTCTCTCTCTTTACACTTTATCACTCTCTCTCACTCTCTTGTACACTGCTTTACTATTCACACATGTGAGCTGTGAAAATGTTGCTAAAATGGTGAACGGAAATGCAACGTACGTGCAAATTTACCACAAGCAGTTTAAGGTGGTTTAAGGGCAATAGTGACGTAGAAGGGCATGCCCTACTGCCTTGGCGCTTGGTGTTTAGCAGTTGTTTTTGCCAGGGGCGCATGCAGGAAACCAATCAGAGGGGAGGTACGGGAATTATATTCAGTGTGTTTTTGATTTGAATGAATTAAATACAGTGATGAAATTTACTTGTTTAGAAATGTTTATTTGTGTGGCTTGTATACCCCATATAGGTAGACATAAAAGAAATTGAGTACTTCCTCAAAGTCCCAAACAATTTTTAGTTTATTTGCCAAAGAGAATATTAGTTGAAATTGAGATTTTTTTAAAAAAATAATTCTTTGTATTTTAAAATAAATGTGTCTTCACTAATTCGGCACAAGTGGCTAAGATCTATAACATAGGATGTAGCAGATTTTACTCTTTGGCTCAAAGTGATGTTTATTTACAAAAAAAATACTGCCTGAAACTTTAAGGAATAGTTTTAGACACTCTTATAAGACCACTTTGGTATTTTTTAGGTGCAACTTTTTGTTTACTGTACTATCTGACTCCTACTTATTTCTGGGTAAGGGAGAAGAGTCCATTCTGGACTTGGGTCTTATCAGATGACGTGAACCCATACAGTTAAGTTACTGAAAAAAAAGGTTTGTGCGTAAAACCTTGAAGAAAACGAATAAGACCCCACGACCTCTATACCGATATGATCAGTACTAAAAACTAAATCGATTCGTCAGTTTCTCTGTGCTGCCTGATTCTCGAAGACCAGGAGTTAGGAGCATGAAAATTTAGCATAAGATGCGCATTAAGATCGAGTCTTATGATCTAGATTTTGTTCCGCTCCCAATATAATTTTGCGGTTTTTCCAATTTACAAACACTTTTCTTCTATTTTTGATTACTCATCCGCGGATGGAAATCTTATTCAAATCTGTTGAGAACATCGGTATCAATAGGAGACGTGGCCAAATTGTAGCTTATTTGGCCCAGAAGATGATTGTAAAACTTTTGGTGAAAAAGCTGAAGTCCCATGGGGACTCACCTTTTTTTTTTTTTTTTTTTCCTCTTATTACTCCTCCAGGGAGGTTAGGGCTTCTACAAGAACTTTCCACCGGACTCTGTTAGGCGCAGTTTGCTTTGCTGTGTCCCAGATGATGCTGTGTAGGGACAATTCGTTAAGTATTGTACGTCGCCAGGTTGCCTTCGGTTTTCCCACTCTTCTACTTCCTTGAGGGTTCCATTCCAGGGACATCCTGACAATGCTGCTTCGATCTTTCCTGAGGGCGTGGCCGATCCAACGCCACTTGCGTGTTCTTATCTCGGTGCCGATAGGAACTTCACTTGTACAGTGCCATAGTTCTGCGATTGATATCCGATTGGGCCAGAAAATCCCGCATATAATCCTTAGGCACTTGTTGACAAATGACTGCAGTTTCGACATCATTCTTGGCGGGATCAGCCACGTCTCGCTGCCGTACAACAGGATGGATTTGACGCATGCATTGAAGATTCGCAACTTCGTTCTTCTGCTTATTTGCTGGTTTCCCCATATGCGGAACAAGCGTCCAAATGCTGATCGCGCTTTGTTGAGACAATTCTCTATATCCTCATCCACCCCACCACAGGTGGATATTGTGGTACCAAGGTATGAGAAGCTATCGACAAAGTCGATAGTGTTCCCGCAGATGGTTATGCTACCTTGGCTGGTGTGGTTGAGGCGTATCGCTTTGGTTTTGGATGCGTTTATTGAGAGTCCAACTTTGCTGACCAGGATCTCGAGGTCATTCGCTTTGGCTTGGATATCACGTAGACTAAATATTAAAATTTTTTTGTTACTTTTTGAGGATACCCACAAATAGTTATTCACTCTTAACTTTTAAACTTTTTCTTGAATATTTGACTACCTTGTCAAAATTCGATGAATGAAGCTACAATTTGATGTCTTACGGTCAGAAGAAGGCGTGGCAGACCCCACTAACTATATATGTATATTCTTGATCAGCATCAACAGCCGAGTCGATATAGGCATGTCTCAGAGCACTTCTAAGGAGCTGAAGTTTTACCAAAAGATGCGCATAATAGTCACGCAGATGCAAATTTATGATTTATGATTTATCCTCCGTAAGAGAATTTAGCTGTTTACTGTTTTATTTATATGTGAATTTTTCCAATGTTTTATTAGTTATTCTTTTAACCAGGACGTTGACGAATCCAACAAATCATAGATCAGCTAAATCGGTCCAGCCGTTCTTGAGTTATAAGTGGTGTAACTAACATAACTTTCTTTATATAGATATAAAAAACTAAGAAAAAGTGGGACTAAGTGTACTGGGCTAAAATAATGCTATGAGAGAAATAAAAAGGCTTATTTGCCGAAAAAAAAATGTCTTTTATTCAAAAAGTGACTGACTTATCAAACTGATCTGGAACCAAGAATAAACTGCAATGTTCCTAAGAGATTGGTGTTTTTGAAAGACTTCGTTGGGCTTCACAGCTGCACTGCATACGTCTACTGAGGACTGCCTTATGAAGCCCTACTTTATTTTCGAGACTGCATATTAATTTTTTCTGTGTCTTCTAAGTGAGCCTACTCCAATTTTATTCCAAGATATTTAACTTTTGTTTATGGTATTATTTATAAATTCGAATGGAAATTTTCTACGACTTATATTTGAAAAAAAAAAAAAAAAAAAAAAAAACTCAACATTTGCTGACCCTCCTTAAATCAAGCGCCTCTACATCCCTGCTAGATCCGCACCTGGCTTTTGCTGCTTGAAGTAGTAAGTCATGCCTTGGCGTAAAACCTTGGCTCAAAGTTTTCAATACGCGCAACGAAAACAAAAGATTTTTATTGAATTTTGAAATGTTGTGGTATATGGTTGAGTGTGTGTGTATAACACACATCATTGCTTGCCTCACTTTGTAGCATGCAACGTGAGCATGTGTGTGTGTGTGTGTGCATGTGTGCTGAGTGAAAAAGCCGCGACTGTCACGCTGCATTTGCTGCAGTGCATCCTCAACGGAGCTGAAGCAAGCACAACAACAACACACACACACTCCTACACAGGTGTTCCCAGGTGAAACACACGCCGCTGAGCAAACCCTTTTTGATTTTTGTTCTGTCGTAAGGCAAAAGGAAAGCAGCTGCTGTTGCAGCAGTGGAGCCGCTGTCTCTGTCACTGCCACCGCCGCTGCCGTTGTCTACGTCGCTGCCGTGGCATGCCGCTGCTGCACGTGCCTTGCGTGGGATTTTCAGCAGCCGCAACGCCATCGCCAAGTGTGATCAAAGTTTAGCGGATTTTCTGGCATGTACATTGAAGTCTTTACATGTATGTGCTTGTGCATTTCTCCGTGTTGTATATATATTGTATATTGTATATATATTTAAAGCTTGTCAAAATGTTGCAATAAATAAACGTTGCACGGCTTTGCGAACCAAAGATGCGCATGCACAATGCTAGGGGAAAACTTTAAATGGAACTGAAGGTGAATCCGGTAAGGAATTTCGACTAGCAAAATGAAGAGGCAGCAACATGACACGAATATGAATGATTATTGGAGTTTATCTGTTAAGAAGTTACTTTAAATAGACAAAGCTTATTTTGTAGCACTGCAACATTTTGAAATTGATGCAGCTGAAGCAACATTGAAAGCCTCCGAAGATACCAAACTATAACATTGCAGGTGCTCTCTTGTATGTAAGCAGCCTAGAAATTCACAAAGACTTTAATGTAGCAAGGAATTTAGTAAAGCATCTCAAAAATGCCTAAATGGCCTGTCTAAACATGACAATAATGTTTAGACGTTAGGCGTCGAAAGATATTTATATTAAACATGCAACTTTACTTTTTTTTTTTAAATTAATTGATTGTCATCTGATAGATTGCAAATCAAAATACTTAAAAAAAGTTGCAATTATTTAGCAAAGAAGAGATCCTAAAACGCTGCCTAATGAGATACGAGCATAAATACGTTATTATTATTTATTTATGTTTCGTCATCCATTTGAATATAAAAGTGACAATTTTTTAAACGAGTTGAGCAACACGCCATCTACGGAGATGCAAAAGTAGAATTATGAGTTTATGTTCATCTGTTCTCTTGTAGCTTCTATACCGATTATTATAATTCGACAAATTAGGTATCGTTGAAAGCGTCCTGATCTTCCGCTGGTTATAGGCTATGTGACTGGGCCGCTTCGGTCAAATTTGGATGTGGATTTGTTCACTAGAGCCACATGAATAATCACACCAAAATTGGTGATTCTAGGTAATTTTTTACCATAATCACGCTAAGTCAAATATTGAGTCAGTTTATAGGCAAGAGGGGGTGAAATTAGTACATTTTTGACTATAAGTTCTGTTGTATTTTTCTTTTGTTGTCTTTTGTTTATTTTTGACACACAGTTATGCATCTGTGTGACGCATAGCTCTGTTAAGTTTCAAATAAAACTATTTAACGGTGTAGCTAAAAAGCGAGGGGGAACGGGGTAAGATATTGATATATCTTACCTATAGGTACAGGGTATAAAAATTACTAAACACAAAAAATAAAATTTCCTTCGGCAATAATAATAAGGGTGGTCCATCTAATGTTTGAAATTTGAACTACCGATTATTTGATTTTAAAAACGTCAAATATCATTCGGGAAGTAACAGATATTTAGTTGACTGTAATATATAGTATATATAAATATTAATCAAATTATTTTGTTTCTGAGAAAATCTTCCAAAATAATGTTAAAAACCATGGGCTTCTTAATCCATTGGCTTCTAAAGAAACAGAGCAAGCATTCCCTTCGCTTCGAACGTATGGTCTATCGGCAGATCATAGCGCCTACCTGGATATATGGTATTCAGATTTGGGGTACCGCTGCTAAGTTTAGCCGATGTATGGTCCAAACCCTACAGAATAAGGTAGTCCGCTTTATATCTGTATGTGAACATCAGTTATTTAAATTTCCATCGTGACTTCAATATGAGAACCGTAGAGAACGAAATCTCGTTTTTTTTCTTTAGAGTTGGTTGCCCGAAGGGTTCTAGTAGTTAGACTGAATAAGAGATGCTTCAACCATCTCCTGCTTACGTTCCCTGCCTAAACCATAAATCCCTTTAGAACAATAGCACCAAATTCCCTTAGCCTTGGCGAATTCATTTCAAAGGCAGAAATTTGTACAGATTTGTAAAAAGATTAAAAAAAAAAAAAGATTAACTTTAAATTCCACGTATTTTTTCGAAAAAATTAATAATACAACGAAATTCAAAAAAATCCCTTTAACTTTTAATCTCAAGAAGGCGGCGACTCCACAACCCTGTGAGTCACGCAAATCTGCTTTAAACATTAAATTATACTACTTAATAAAGCACATCTCGTGGAGCTTAAAAAAAATTTTGCAGACTATACTGTTTGATGTACATACTTATATAAAGCACTGAAGAAACTTCCAAATTGTTTCATAGTGCTGTCTAAAAAACAAAAAAATTAAAAACTCGGTCTCCTTAAAGAAATCGTCAAAGTGTCATAAAAGTACATAACTACATTTAAAAATATGAAGCTGGCAATGCCGCATTAAGCAATATTACGAAGAAAAAAAGTTATATCTGACACAAATGCTGAGCAGGAGCAGAAGAGGTATTTTCCAAACTACACAGAGCAGCTGGAAAGTGAGTACACACAGCCTAGTCTTCTTCTTCTGTATGATGAGGCTTTCAGATTTTTTATATTTGCTCATTTATAACAACTGAATTGTTATCTATCATCTAACTCAAAAGATTTACTATATTCTCGTTTGAGCACTTAAGGACATTTTTGAAAGAGACTTGAGGACTTTCCTTAGGTTATCTGCTAATACTTTAAGAAGCAAAATTGTTAGGTATTAGGAATCGGAAGGGCGACCCCTTGCACCAAAAAGCTTACCTATATGAAAAGATTTCAAGATTCTCTATACTTTACTACTACTAATATGTATTCTTGACTTCTAAGTGGAGCATAGAGCCTCAAGTTAATTAACTTAAATCTAACTTTGTTACCAGCAATGACGTCGTTCCAGGTATACTTGGCTCTTTGCATTTCTTCTTCAATTGTACGCCTTCATGTCCTAGCTGGCGCCCTGGGACGTCTAGAACCTTGTGGGTTCCAGCGGAGAGCAAGTCGGGCGATGTTAATATTTGATCGTCTTACTGTGTGGCCGATTCAGTTCCATTTGCGGCATTTAACGGGTGCGTGCCCATAAATCAGTATTCGAAATTCGCAAACACCTGAATCCGAGATTTTTTGCTGGATGTTTCTTTCCAGGATTCGCACCCGTAAAAGAGGACAGACTTTACGTTTGAGTTGAATATGCGAAGTTTCGTTTTGGCGGTAAGTTGACTAGAACTCCATATTTGCAAATGCGTGATTTGACATCCTCGTCCTCACCGCTTCTATTAGTTACCACACTACCCAGATACAAAAAGAATCGAACGCTTTCCATCCTTTCATTCTGTTATGTAATGTCGGGATCCATAGTGGCGGCGTATCCGCTGCACATGATTTTCGTTTTTGATGTAATAATTTCTAATCCAACATTACGCCAGCAGTTGTTAATTCTGTCGAGATTGTCCTGGAGATCTGAGCGCTAATGACTTAATAAACATAGATTATCTGATTAAACGAGCTCCTTTGTATGCCTTTGCGCCCCGTCTGTACAGGAGCGGTTTTGTCAAAAACCGAATTGGTTTTCCCGGAGCGTACCTTCCACAGCAAGAGAGATGCGGTTCATAATCAGCGATGTTAAAATTTGGAACCGAGTATATACATTATCTATCCAAAATTCATTTAATCACTGATACAGTAAAGTTGGGTCTTGTGTTAATCTAGTTAAAGATGATAAGGTATGATTAAAAGTCACATACAAAGTTTTTTATTATAGATGTCTAAAGTTTCAATTTCAATAGGAAGGTTTGTGTGAGAATTCAAATTCTTGATATTGCAAAATCGTTTAGCCGAAAACGTGCCATATGACTGAAGATGATTTTTTCCTTAAAATTAAGAACTAACTCCAATAACGCAATACGTCTTAAAAAACTGGACTACAGTAGCTGTAATAATTATGTTTTAAGTAAAATACTTATTTTTATATGTAATGCCCATCCACAGGGTTGGTAATGAAATATTTATCGATAATTGCCAAATTATAGTTTCTCGTTAACAGCTAAGCAGTGTTGAGAAGCTACAAAATATATAACAGTCACCATTGAAGGAACATTTAGATATGACTTGCCATATAGATGTGCCAAGCGTTGAATGTGACTTTTTCTTACAAACTCCAAGAATCTAATCAATACCCATATTTGTTTAAAATACTAACATACTAACAAAAACAATATAAAATGTAATACAAAACCGCATACTCAATATAAAGTAAGCGCAAAAAAAAAAAACAGATTAAACCGCATGAAACTCATTTCCAGTGATTTGCATCTTCATTTAAGAGCTCAGGGCTTGGTATTAAATTTTTTTTTTGTAGCTTTCATGGTTTATGCCTCGTTCGGGTATTTATGAGCCTGCCGTGCGTGGCCATAAAGCGCCCAGGCGACATTATAAATACTTTAGCTGGGCGCCTGGTGCGAAAGGAATGCATTTTAAATGTCAGGCGCAGGACATAAATAACCCGTTAACATGGCCACGTTGTTGGCATTAACCTCAAACGCAAGAAGTACCAAGAACCAAGAACCAAGAACCGGGAACCGAGTGCCAAGAGCCAAATGCGTTTCACTTAATTTATGTGAACTTTTGCAACACTCAACGCGCAATCTTCGATTTTCAATGCGCTGGGCAAAGTTTGACAGCCACTTGGCACCTGGACGCTGTCGACGTCGACGTCGCAGTCAATATTGACGTCAAAGTTGAAGTTACATTGGCATTGGCAGCCGGCAGCAGAACTTTTTTGGCAAAAAACGCTGAGAAAAGTTCAAACCAAAAGTCACTGGGCATGCATATAAATTGTCAGCCATTAAATTTGCATTGACATTTGCCGCTGCACCAGCACACAGAAGAACGAGGAGAGCCCCTGAAGCCCAGCAGTCCCTCCTAAGTCCTTGCCAAATTGCGCTGATGTTGAACAAACAAAAAATACCTAATGGAACGACTAGTACAGTTGTGAAATTCTGACTAAAGGACACTCTTTATTCATGCCATGTTATGTTACCATACGAGTTACTTCTTCTTTGGCAAAGTTTGAGATGTAAAGGGATACATAGTTGGGCGATAACTCCCAAAGCAGGCCTTAAACTTGAATGCTCTATACATGAGCATGTTACGGTTTTTTATATCGATTTGGATTGTTTGATTTGAAAAAAAACAAATCTTCTAACAAGATGAAATCGAAATCAAGATCCAGTATAGGCATGAAAATGGAAGCAAAGCCTATACAAAATTTTGCGATTAATCCCTAAGCTTGGCTTAAAATTAAATGCTCGTCTTCAGAATTTGTTATCGATTTCGATTATTCAATTAAAAAAACTTTCTAACAAGGTGACTTCGAAAAGGATATCCACTGGAGTCGTCATAGTGGAAGCAAAGCGTATATAAAATTTTTCGATTAATCCCTAAGCTTCTAGATTTCGATTATTATTATTATTATTATTATTTTTATTAAAAAAAAAAAAAAACTTTAACAAGTTGAAATCGAGATTCAGTGGCGGCCTGCTGATGGAACTAATGCTTATAAAGAATTTCCAAAGGCTATGAGGTTTGACAGTAAATGCCGATGCTTTAAAATTGAATACTCTACAAACGAGCCGGTTTCAGATTTTGATATCAATATTGATTGCTCGATGTAAAAAAATTATTTTTTTAAAAAGTTTAAATAGGAATCGAGATCCACTGAAGGGCTGACAGCGTTATCACTGCACATCAAAAATTTCAACATCTTGGCAACTTTTGAGTTACACCGACTACAATATACACTGTACTGTTTATAATTTCCGAAATTTTCATACGATTTTGACGTGCCCTGAAACATCGGTTCAACTGAATTCGCAGAATATTGATTCGTTGCATAGAAAATTCATTTTACAGAATTCCATTATAACGAGTTCATTTAGTGATGTTAAAAAAAATTCGTAATATATAAATATTCGTTCTAGAAAATTTGTTATGGTAAAATTAGAGGGTACAAAAAAATTTCTTCGTTTTTGAGGCGTAAGCAGTCAATAACTGTCCATAAATCACTCTAAAATAGAAACAGATGTAAAAAATTATTTTTTTTTCGAATTTGTACACTGCGTTTTTGCGTTCTTGATTTTAATGCTTAAAATAAGAAGAAAATCTTAAAATATGACCAAAAAATCTTGAAATAAGATTAAAATAATAAATTCTTAAATCAAGATGTGCATTCGTAAGCTGACAACAAAAAAACCATTTAGTCACGATTTTATTACCAAAAATCTTGAAATCAGACCGTTTTTTTTATCAGTGTACCCCCGAAGTTTTCTAAGGATTCCACGTCTAGCTCTACTTATACGATTTTGATGCATGCAGTTTTTACGCAAAAGCTTTCCATATAAGTTTTTTATTCGCACATGTTAATTTTTAATACATATCCCCAGGAGGGTTTGATGGGTTTTTATTGTGACTTATACCGATTTTGGTGAGGACAACATTTACGCAGAAATATAATTGGATTCGCTTCAAAGGTTCAAAGGAAAAATTTTGCAACAATTTTTGAAAACTTACGATCGATTAATATTTAAAAAAATCTTCTGTAAAATTTTCGTTTTTAAGTACTTTTGAATTTTATCGAGCCTTTTTTTTTAAGTTGTTAAAAAGACTTTAAATAAATCTTGTTTTTAACTTTCAATTTTTCTAATAAAAATTTAAAAATTAAAATTTTTTTTTTTATATTTTTCTTTAATATGTCAACCCATTTTAATAGAATTTGTATCTTTAAAGCATAGAAGGAGGAGATAGCATGAAAGGCAGTGTTTGGTCACACAATATAATTGGCGACTAAAAGGTACCCAATATAAAAAACCTTAATATAAGTGAAAAACTTGATCCAAAGATCAAATCGAAATTTTTGTGCAAAAAGTAAATTTTTATAAAAACATATTTTTTTTTTTACGATTTTTGCAAAAAAGCGAAAATTTAATAAAAGTGTCTACCTATCTCACCCATTTGGAAATCGATCTTTAAAAATCTTCATTTATCTAATATTTGGCAACAAATGGATTTGGTTTGGGACCAGTGTGCTTTGGACAAAACTTCAAGCTCCTATTTCCATTGCTTTTCTTCAAACAAGTTATGCGGACATACGGAAGGACAGACAGATACAAATATCTATAAATTCATAAACCGATTATTTCTTCTTTCTTTGAAACAACTTTTTTAGTTCTTTCGATTTTCAAGAAAAATTTGCTCATAGAAGGCGAATGACGTGTAAAAAGAAGTTATCTTCAAAAATTGGAAATTAATCCGCAAAATTTAATATGCGGAGAAAGGGTTGCCAATATCGAAAATCCAAATGTAAGTAACATACTAGCCATAAGACGGGCCTCATGTCTCTATTGGACGGAATCTACAAGTGGACGGAAAGAATATTAACATTATTATTCCAGAGTATTAAGCGAAACTTGAATAAATCCTAATTTTTTGCTTCTTGAATTGTTCCTTTGTCTAGATCTTTGGATTTTCAAAAAACTGTTGCACAGAAAAGCTCACAGACGGACGGGAAGACAGGCAACAGACTAGCCAATAAACAGAATGATAAAAGATGAAGAAGATGATGAAGAAAGACACTTATAAAAGGAATCAGCGGATCCAGTGCCAGATAGATGCCGAAGTGTGCCTACACTATTTCTTTGCCTATCGATTTGCCTTCGATCCTTTGAAGAACCTCACAGGCTTTATTTCAGTTTTAGCTGACATTACTTTTATGCACAACCTGAACATACCCCTTAGCCACCCCCACTGCAGGGTATAAAAAAATGAAGAAAAGTTCAACGCGGTTAGGTTTTTCGGTTTAGTTGGACTTAGTTTTTCTACTTCGTTTTTACCTGGTGATTTATTTGTAAGCGCTCTGCGCTTTGATTTCATTTCATGCGACTTGTTTGCCATGTTTTGCTGCTTGTTTTTATTGAATTTGCAGAATTAATTTGTCCAGGACACGAAAAAAAAGAAAGAAAAAGAACTAAATATAAAAAGTAAGAAGAGACTGCACAAAAAAAAAGAAATAAATAAAGCAGAAAGAAATCAGAAAATAAAGCAAAATGAAAATGAAAGAAAAATCAAAAGCGTTCGTTGATTAAACTTTGCGCCAAGTGATGCCAACTTGACGTTGACATGAGTCAAGCCGCATTCGGTTGGGACATCTTTTCAGCTAGCAATTAGCCTAATACCAGCATGGCTTTGGCTTTTACCATTATTGAACCCCGATGAGAATGAGGATGACGATGCTGATGGCCGGTGTACCGTTGGTGTCTCTGCGCCGGCTTGTAGGACCAATGGACGGCACGGTAGCATTCTCGATGTCCCTGTTCGAGTCGCAGTGACAATCCCAAAGTCAGTCAGAAATCATAATCAAAAGGCAGCCAACATTGATTTGCTGCAGTCGTCTGGCTGTCTGCCACATACTTTGCATTAGCTGTAGGTTTTTGGACCCAGGCAACTTTACCCAGTAACTAACTTGCAACGGTTTTTGCTCGATTTATATAATCATAGCCAGTCGCAAAAGAATCACTAAGAGACTGCAAGAGAGGTTGAGAGAGAGAGAGAGGAAAGCAAGCATGACGGTCAGTGGTGTGACTACGGCTGAGGCAGCTGCAATGCGAGTGCTCATTCGTTTGGTTATCCGGTTGGCTGGACTTAGAGATGGAATCGTGAGAGTTATCATCAACTTTAATTTTTTTTGCTTTTAACCCTCCGTCGGACACCTGGGTCTGGCCAGACCTATTTCGTTTTTGACAGTTAATTCAAAGTATTTCTAATTTAGATATCGACTTGCGCTTCCAGGTAGCTTCCTAAAATTTTATTGGCTATCGATCCATGTATAGTAGAAATATCAAAAAGTCCTTAAAACGGACGAAAAAAAGGATTTAAAAAAGTTAACCCTCGGACGGACACATGATGCCTGGCTGGACCCCTATATATTTTGTATGGAAGTACATGAAATTTGATCAATATCGACCGCTCTTCGTGCGTTTTTTCAATATTTTATATTATTTATGGGCTCATACGGCCATGTATGTTCACTTATCACACAGACAGCCCCCCCCCGGCCCATTTCCTCTCTCTGCCCATTTTCCGAGCGGCTATGTTTTATCAGCGGTTCAAGCTTTTATGGCGATATATTCGTTTCGATGATGGTCGTACGCGAGAATTTCGCTAACAAAAGCGATACATCTGCACCCATCCGCGATATATGGAATTTCATGAATGAAAATCTCGCCAATAACTATAATGCGACGAAACTGTAACAGTTGATGAGCAACTTTTTCCATATCGTGGTCGAATTAAATTCACCCAATATATACCATCGAAGCCAGCAAAATATGGTATAAAAGTATGGCGGGCATGCGATTCAAAAACAAAATATCCTTTGCAAGGAAAATTATACACTGGCAAAGAAGGACTCGAGCGTGAAGTAAATCAAGGGGAGAATTTGTTGATGCAACTTGCAAATCGCTACGTGACCAGCGGCCGAACCATTGTGACCAACAATTTTTTTACAACATTGAATGCAGCTGAACAACTTGTTGCTGTTGGTCTCGCACTTGTTGGCACCATAATAGCCAACAAAAGATGTATTTCTCCGGAGATGAAAAAATATGTTTCTCGTCCAGTTCATTCATCTTTCTTTGGTTTTCACGAAAACATTGTATCAATTTCCAGCTATGTGCCCAAAAAGAATAAGGTCGTGAACTTACTTTCAACAGTTCATTATTTGAAATCTTGTGAAGGCGAAGCAAAAAAACCCGAAGCGATCCTTTTTTATAACAAAAATAAAGTGGGTGTCGACTGCATGGCCCAAATGGTCACACACTTCACAACAAAACGACCGACAAGACGTTGGACGTATGAATTCTTCTGCAACATTTTAAATGTTATGGATTTGGCTTCTTTTTGCATTTATAAAGGAGTGGAAGGAAATAGACGATCACTTTAGTTCTCGCTAACGTCGAAAGTTGAATGAATAATGCACGTCATTTGTCAATTTTCCACACGCTTGGCCGTTGAAGAATTTTTTGGCAGACCAATCAATATTACAGAAAATGCGATCGTTGCAAATAAAAGCTGCGCCGATACACTCACAACCAAGATAGACTGTCGCATTTGTTTGCAAGGAGGCGATAAGCTGCGTCGCAAAACTCGTTTTTTTTTGTAATAATTGCAGCAATCCCGTGTGTCAACAACACAGTAAAATCGCTTATACTTGCTTTCTATGTGTTCCTAAGAGTCCATAAATGATCTTGCATTATATTTCATAATAAAATACATTTAAATCCCTTTACTTTCGTTCGAACAACATTAAATTTAATCAGAATAATCAAAAAAAAAAAAAAAAAAAAAAAAAAAACTGCGCTTTTTTTTCAAATTCAAATTTTTTTCGAATATTTATTTCCTCAGGCAAGTAGCTCAACATATGCCAGATCGATACAGAATGGTGATTATTTAAGAAAATATACCTCGTTGGTATATAATTGAGCCGAAACATGAGGTATATTCCCATATAAATGTATGTAAATACATAGGGGTCCAGCCAGGCATCATGTGTCCGTCCGAAGGGTTAAAAATATGTGTCCGACGGAGGGTTAATCATAATGGGACGTGCTAATTAACCAAATGGTTGACTTAATGAGTCGTTTTTTTTATTAGAGAGCTAAGGTGTCAATAAAACTAACTTCATTTGAGCTTTAAAAAAAAATCACGACAGAGAAGCTGCATCCTTTAAAAAGCCTTACATAATGTGGAATGTAGAGACGTGTTTTTTGACAAACGAAAGAAAGCCTTGGGAGACTATCAGTATATTTGTATGTAAACACCAGCATCTTGCTACCTGAAATTAATCAAGAAGTGCAAGAATAGAAAAATAACAACAATGAAATTTCGCAAAAATCCAAGCAAAACGAACACATCAAATGCAACGTCATACAGCTATACCCTCATCCCAGAAGTTGTTGGTTCGAATCCCACGTAAAGCATGGACCTGCACTTTCCACTTTGCCTATTCCCCTAATTTTTCCTGTCTTCTATATCCTTATATCTTACTCCCACTATTGGCATCACAACGAGCCTATTCATGGCCTAAGACGCTAAGTCCCAACTACTAAGAGAAGCGAGAGATCCAGAGGAAGATGGCCTACAAATTAGCAGAACAACTTTTTGATTTCTATAACTTAATAATGTTCAAGAAAATCTTCGAAGTAATTATGAACAACCACAAAAAGACAGCTTTCCAGTGGCCGAACCACTACTCTATGCCGATAACTTTCAAATATTCTAGAAAATCTTCGAAACGGTCAATGACCTTAGAATACTGGCTGGGACCGTCGACAGTGGGGGTCCGACAGGTCTGGAGAGCCTGTGCCCTAGCATTTATGAGGCCCCGGCACTGGAATTTTCTTCTAGATACAATAAAAAAAAAAGTTTTATTTTTTTCAAAGGATGGAAACACGGCTTTGCTGCCAAGCTTGGCTATGGACGGCCCTGGCTGGGGAGAGAGATCTAGTAAGCTGGGTATCGCTTATTTTAACTGTTCACATATATGTATTTTTCAGTCTTAAAGAAAGCCATTCTGTTCCAGGAAGTGTCCCAATTTTTTTGGACAAAAGACCCATAAAAATCGTTTTTCAAAGTTCTTATATATCCAAAAATATGAATTTGGTCACATTTTTATGCTTTTTTCAGTATTTTATTAATCTTACTCCGATTATGATCCGATTCATAAGAAGTCCACGTATAAGATGGCTAGGCCACCTTAGAGAGTGCCTAAAGACAGAGCGGTCAGCATAGCATTTCACAGACAGCCGATTGGAAAAAGTCGTGGGCGTTCAAAGAAAAGGTTGCTAGATGTATTGGAAAATGATCTTCTTTCTCTTGGTGTCTTGAATTTGAGGAATGCAGCGGTCGATCGAAGAACATGCCCAAGACTGTAAAGCTTGTGATGATGATCAATCTTAAAAATGTTTATCATTAGGATTTTTTGGTTCTAATTAATTAAAAAGGTTAATTATTTATTCTTCAGATAAAACACAAAAATCTTATTTCAAGAATGTTAATATTCGAAAATTTGCTGGTTGCATACAAATATCAATTTAATCTTCTAACTAATCAGAAAAATCTATAATAATTACAAGATTGCTCAAAATCCAAAATTAAAATTGTTTTGAAAATTTTAGACTAAAGAGGTCTCTCAGAATGAAAAAAAATTTCGCACGGAATGACAAAACCATATAAAAAAAAAAACCCTTATGGGATATCCCAAATGGGAATTATTTGCATTCTGCGTATAGGCCCTAACTATGAAATTTTGTTCGGGTTTATTTAAAAGATTTTTAAGTCAAGTGCCGCATTCTTTAAATGACCACAAAATTTTTTGTTAATTTAGTGCTTTGATAATGATTTATTGACCAAAAACTTTAAATTGAGCGCATTATTCTTAAAGCTATAGATCCTTTGAAAATTAAAAAGAATTCTCGTAACACTTCCCTTTGGCAGACATAGAATCTCGATACTCCAAGTTATCCGGTTAAAGACATCCCAACCAACTAGGCTAAGTTCGATGTCTGGAAAGCTTTAGGGCTAGAGGACAGGCAATAGATCAAAAGGGCTCCAGTCCAGCATTCCTCAATAACATTATATTTCAATCATATTGACAAAAATTTTCACATAAATTCTTGCAATTATGCTAAAAAATAATTAATTAATTAGAAATACATTAATTTTAATGTGAAACCCGGAACAGGGAGGATGTTATTTAAATGACCAAAAGCTTCAAAAATATAAAAAAAAAAAATTAATTGTTTAACAAGCCCTTTGTTGCTTTTTGCAAAATAGGTTTTCATTTGTTTAATTGGAAAGCTAACTAATGACAGCTATAAATAAATTAATTATGAACATTGATAAAAAAAATGTTTCTAACCATCATATAAATGTTAGTTGCAATACAAAAACAATTATAATCAGCTGAAATAATTTTCATTAAATGCTATTAAGGCTGATATAAATATGCTAAATCAGCGATCTCGCTTCTTATAAAAATATATGTCGATTATTATCCGATGTTAATTAAATTTTTTTTAAATAAATTTATTTTCCAATCCTAATACAATTACAATATACAATATAACATAACTGGCCCAATTTTAATGATACTTGGTATTAATCGAAAGTTTATTTATTTTACTTATTTACGCATACAAACTAAAGCTGTGGAAAATATGGAGCTTTGATATTATTTGGAGGTAGAAGGGTGCGTGAAAAAAAATTATTTAAACTGTCTATACCAGTAAGGATCGTAAGTTTGGTTATTCAAGCTAGCTCTTATAATCTCCAAGACCAAGGTGGAAAAAATTTTGAAGAGTCTCCATCGTCTGGTTCTGTATGTAACATACATTTGCACAACCCTTACTTAAAAATTTATATTACAAGGACACAAGATCAAAAATTCCCATAACATTTTTTTTTCCACACTGCTTGTCGGGCGATGTTTTTTTTTTAAATGTCCAGGTTAAAGCAAAAGTATTTATATTTAGTTTTATGCCGGTTTTTGAGGTTATGTCAGAAACTTGGCGTGCTGTGATTTTTTGAACCTCGGATTCGGATTCAGCAACCCAAGAATGATAATAGAAAAATGATCTGGCCTCTTAATTTGATAGTAGTTTTTTGGGCGGCAGTGTAATTTACCAAGTCTTAAGACTGTTCCAGATTAAACTTAATATTATATAGTATACCTATAGTTCTGAAACATAAATAATAATTTTTGGATTTTACGCCATTGTATTTGTATTTGTATTTGCGGTTCATCATCTAAGGGTTCTGAAGAAAACCTCAAAAAACCCCATAAAACGAGATATTCAGAACGCTATCTTAGAAACATGACTTGCGAGGTCAACAAAGGTTTCTAATATACCTCCTCGTTTGTGAAGGAATATTGAGCTTTGTATTCAGACTCAGCAATCACAAATACATGTTGTTCAGACACGAAGATGGGAAGTCACCTCGGCAAAATTTTGAGGTTGAGAAAAAAGAGACGATCTTAATCTAAGTTGAAATTTGCTCAAAACAAATTGGAATTTATAAGAAATTTTCGTTTCCATTATTCGAATAGTAAACATAACAATGAGTATAGAATGCTTTGCTTTGGGAAAATCATTCTAAATCAGTGGTTGAAAGCCGTTGCACGCAGGGGACGAGCACAATCGGCAGCTCACATAGACAGGAGCCGAACGCATAACGAAATCGTGTCCAGCTTTCGTCGATCAATTTCTTGTTTTAAAGTAGTGGTGGGCAGTTTCTCAATTTACATAACTCGCGAGGCTATTGCACCAAAATCTGCCGCAGCGCAGTCGGCTCATGCACGGTAAAATCTCTCTCTCGTTTTTGCTTGATTGCGGTTCTTGCTCTCTAGTTCGCTTTTGCTTACTGCGCTGTTTTAAAGGCAAAACACTCGCTTTTGAGCTCCAAATTCTTAATTTATTCTTAGTGTATAGAAAGCTTTGCGGGATTGAGTCGGTTTCTTAATATAATAACAAAGTACATACTTAGTTACATACATTCCACAAATCTAAATTACACTTGACCCTATAGAAAAATAGATCCACTAATATTTTGAATGCTTAATAACAACTTTATAAGTTTTATAAACGATTTTGCCCCAAATTTCCGCGAATTGTTAAAAGTAGGCAAAAATGGTATTGACAGAATTCATAGAATAAAGTCCAGTCTTAAATAACTTATCTTGTCACGGTTCCAAGAACCCTTTCAGTGTAATAGATAGAATCGCTTTGAGATCTCTCCAAGCTCTCACTCACGTCTCAAGCACATCTCTACTGGTACTTGACTATTCTGTGACAGAAATGATTTCAAAATGTTCACGTAACAAAAGTCGCTTGTTTCTAAGCCAACAACAACAACAACAGCAACAAAAAAGACATCAACAACAAACCGCAAGAAGTTGGCCAGTATTGTGTATTGTGTTTAAATTTTTTCTTCGAATTTTTTTTTTTTTTGTGTTGCCCCAAACACCGTTATGCACTTAGCAACGCGCAAAAGAAAAGTTGCCAAATCAGCCGCAGCCGCAGTCACAAAAAAAGAGGAAAAAACAGTACAGAGTACCGAACCTAACCGAACTGAACCGTACTGAACTAAAAAGCAACGCAGCCATTGAGGCGTAACCGGCAGCGACTGTGGCAACAAAAAAAAAATTAAAGCTGCAAGAAGCAGAAGCAGCACAAAAGCGTGGCTGCCCCACAAAGAGTGGCATAAGGGCATAAAAAGCGCCAGCAGCTGGCCAGCGGCTAAGCAGACAAGAAGCAAGCGACAACAGGCGTGGCAGCAGCAGCTCAGACTCAACAGCAGCGTGGAGCTCAAAGGACCCTAGTAAGGCGGCAAAATGGCGGCCAAAAGGCGCAACAACAGCACAAAATGGCAGCAACTAACATGGCGGCTGGGCGGCAGTCTAATATTCGCGGCGCTGCTAGGCGTATTGAGCAATGAAGGGACCTTGGCAGCAACGGATACGGCTGTTGTCATTGCGGCGCGAATGAGCAGCGCAGACATGGAACATTTTGATGCCTTGGGTGACTTGCAAGTGGCCGCTTCGAAAAAACACGAAGAACACGAGGAAGAAGACGAGGAGGAGTCTGGTGAGGAGCACAAAAGTGAGCATTTCAAGAAACATGGCGAGAAGGGCAAAAAGGGCCACAAATATAACGAACATCATGAGAAAGGCGAGAAGGGGCATCATGACAAGGAGGGCAAAAAGGGTGAGGACGAGGAAGAGCAGAGTCACGAAAAGAAACACAAGCACTCGGAGGGCTATCACAAGAAGCACAAAAAAGGCGATAAGGGCGAGAAGGGCAGCGAATTTGAAGATCATGGCTCGTATAAAAAGGGACACTCCATCAAGGGCAAGCATAATGTGCACAAACTAAACGAGGATAAAAAGGAAAAGAAGTACTATGACGAGGATCATGTTGAGGGTGATGAAGAGAAACATGGCGGTTTTGAGGAGTCTAAAAAGCACAAAAAGGGCGGTAGCTATAAGAAGGGTGAGCATAAGAAGGGCGGCCATGAGGAGCACTATGGCAAAAAGGGACACAGCAAGAAAGGTCACAAAAAGAAGGGCCACAAAGGACACAAAAAGAAGCATGATGAGTCCAAGAAATGGGGTCACAAAAAGGAGCACGGCAAAAAGGGCGGCGAGGAGCACAAAAAGAAATGGCATAAATCACACAAACAGCAGTCCAGCGATCATGGACATCATTAAAGTTAGCTACCAACTAGTTGACTCTTTCTAGCTTTAGATTTTGTACTTGCAATAAATCACACACAATTACACCCAGTTAAATAGCTAACTCTGTTTTACTCATGGCAAGTGCTTAAGCATCAAGCATGGTTGTGCGTATATATGCGTCTCTTTCTATGTCTCATTCTAAACTGTATCGGAAAGAATGTGAGTGAAAGAGAAAATTAATCTCTTGAAGATGAGATTTAAGTGTCAAAGAGAATGGAATTAGACATATTTATGTGTCAGCGTTGCCTTAATTAGAGCACAATATGCGAACTTCCAGTGCAGAGTACTTCATGTTGGCGAACTTTCAGACATCACTACAACTAGGTCAGGTGTTCGCCAAGGGTGCTTGCTCTCCCCGATCCTGAAATCGATGAAAATTGAACAAGTCGATGATTTTACCTACCTAGGCAGGATAAACACAGCAACCGGCGCGTACTCACAGCTACGCCAAATCTTGAGTCCGATGCAAATATCCTTCCAGATTCAATTTAATGTCATTTCGGTGCTGCTGTATGGATGCGAAACCAGTCTTGTAACCGACCAACTCTCTGGAAAAATTCAGAGCTTTGTAAACAGATGCAGCAATCATGGCCTATACAAAAAATGTAACTTGGAGCTAATGACCAATTCTATTAAACTACGAAAATGGCGTTAGCTAGGACACACCCTGCGCAAAGAAGCTACGGAAGACTATTTGGAGAAGAAGTCTACAAAAAGAAATCGACGAATGTGGTAAATCCCTATGCTCCAGTGGAAGATATAGGAAATGATGATGACGTGTCTGACGTGAATATACCATCATCGTGCGAGTGACAAAAATTTGCTCCATGATGTCATGATCTATAAACAAACAGTTTGCACTTATTGTTATGCCTTCTATAGATTATAAATGCGTCGCCATTTATTGTCATAACATGGAGTCTTGGAAAAAAGGATTTATACGCAGAAAGTACTTTCAACATCCTTAGCCTTATTCGTCATGCTTATGTCGAAAAGACTATGATTTCATCGCCACTGAATGTCTAATTTAATTTAGTGTAATTATATAATGTAATGATCTTTGCGAAAAATGTATCTAAATATTTTATAGCTTGTACCAATGTGTCATGTGACACAATTTCATGATGGTAGCTTTTTTATGGTCGGTCTAAAAATATGCCTAAAAACAAACACATTACGTTCATTAAGTAAAAAAAAGTAAAAATCTCTCCCAAATAAAGAATCCAACGATCAAAGCTCTTATTATTAAAGCACACCAAACTCTCCTAACCACATGTTTTGCCCTCTCTCACAGCTAGCTTGCTCTCATTTGCAATTAAGTCCTCTCAAAGTAATCAGTGATCAAATCACTAACTTCCTCTCTTTCTTTCTAATACTTTTCAATATTTGTTGCTTTGTGCACAGCAATAAACTCACACACACACACACAATCACATTTACCAAACATATGTCCATCTTGTTCCAACTGTTTGTTATCTATCTCTTGCTCTCAGTGTTTGGTAAAGTTCAAAGCTCAATTGGCATAGGCAGCCGCATGAACCGCACTAATTTGTAAAAGGTGTGCGCTGTGCGACGGGCCGGAAACGGAAATGAAATATGAATGTGCGTGCATATCGTGCATATACCATAGATACAAGTTTATGTGGCTGTGTGTGTGTGTGTGTGTTGGTATCTGTGTGCGTTTGTGTGTCAAAGGTTAATTACGCATACTGCAGGTGGTCGCACGGTCAGCAGCACAGAGCAAGAAGCGTACACAAATCGCTTAACACATACACAAATACAAACACACAGATAACTAATACATCGACATAAATACACTGAGCGAAAATAGTGTTTGAAAGAAAGATAGACTTTTAGGAGTTTAGTAAATAAAGTATTAGTAGTTGTAGAGACTAGGTGACTAGGCTGCTCTTGAAACTAAATGCTTTGAAAGCTAACAGAGTTGTAGAGAAAATATATCCTATATGGGCATTACAGGTACAGTGCACCCAGAAAAACAAAATCTTATAAAAAAAAATTTCTTAATAAGATCAAAAGTTTATTTGTTTATATAAGAAATGTTTATTTGTTACTTAGTTCAAAAAAATATAAGTATACAACTGTATGTTTCAGCAATAGTCGAAACAATGTCACGTGCGACAAAATTTAAATTAAAAACAAAAAAAGTTTAATAAAGTACCCAAGATTTATAAACGGGTACATAATGATGGTGATGGGCACATAACCCCGGATTCAGATTCAACACAGCAAAATACTTCGGAAATTACCATTAGCTTTCCAACAACCGACATAACCCCGGATTTGTTGACCTGTGAAATGCAAATGACGTCGTGGGATATACTTCGTACCTTTGAATAGACATAACTTTGCGAACAAAAATCGTAAATGATCGCTTGAACTTTTAAATTAAAGGGTAAGAGTGGAACCAAATGATGTAACTGGAGTGACAGAGTACAAAATTTTTTTGCACCCTGTACACAACCTCAAAAGTAGGAAAAAACGCCGTTTTTCGCATACATAACCTCAAATATCTCAAAATCCTGACGAGATGGGCCTATTCTGACCCCGGAGACGGATTCTACGCAGCAAATTACTTTGGAAATGACCCTTAGCTTTCCAACCACTAAACCATGTTGGCCTGTGTTATTCATAATTCCCTTTATACGTCCGATTTGCAGGAAATACCTTCAAGCGGCTTAGAATTTTGTTCAGATAGCTTTAAAAAGATTTAAAAAAAAACGTTGAAAGGGTAAAGTAAGATGTCTTTATTTATTAGATTTAAATCTTTAGATTAACAAATCAAAGTAAACACGAATGCATCAAACTAGGAATCTATCGTAGACATTTTTATATAGAAAAACATAGGAGAAAGTGAAAATAATAATATCTTTGGACAATCGGGCATGCTCTCAGGAAACATCGAAGCAGCATTGTCAGGATGTCTCTGGAATGGAACCCTCAAGGAAGCAGACGAGTGGGAAGACCAAAGGCAACCTGGCGAAGTACAATATTAAACGAATTCTTGTAGAAGCGTAAGAATAGTAAGAGGAAAAAAAAAATCTTTGGACAATCGGGTAAACAATTCTTTAAACTTAAAAACGACTTAACTTGATAACTTGGGAACAGATTTTAATGGCAAATAATTTGCGACATGTGATACCAACTAAAATATACTTTGCCTTAGAGATACGAACGCGAAAATAATCGATACCGTTCCGAAACATAGCCTCAACTCAAGGAATCCAAAAGGCTAACTATAGAAAAGCTTTGAATTTGGTAGTAGATCTTTTTTTTTCAACTCATCTTAGTTGCTTTCAAAGATATAAGAGATGATGTACAATTGGCAAAAAGTTATTCATTTTTATTCCTTATCTTTACTCTTGACGGACATAATCCGAAAATTAGACAGGGGCACTTCATTGACAGATTTAATTACTTTTCATCTCAGCTCAGCATTTCACTGAATTAAAAAGTCATTCGACATTTATCGTCGTACAAAGTCTTTGGTAGACATCAACTGAAACATTTCATTCCAGTTAAAATACTTTCAAAATGAGCTTATTTGAGATGAACTGAAATTTTGAGTTTATATTAATATGTAAGTGAAAGACATGAAGTTGAGATAAATTGAAATAAAAAGAACTGAACTAAAAGCTACTAAAATGATTAAACTCAACTCAGAGCTTCCAAAAGTCTCATAATTAAAGTGATCGAAAATTTTTCATCTCTTCTTAGTTGCTTTCAAAGGTAGAAAAACGAGATGATATGTAATTTGCAAAAATTCATTTATTTTTGTTCTTAGCTTAGTACTTTTGACGAGCATATTTTGAAACTGTAAGCAGACGACAGCTATTGGGCTACAAATTGACAGACTTCATTATTTTTCATCTCAGCTTAGCATCTCACTGAGTTAAAAAGTTATTTGACATTCATCCTAGAAAAAGCCTTTGGTAGACAAAATAGAGATAATCTGAAATTAAAAGCACTGAACTAAAAGATGCACAATATCAATTTTGAATTTTCAAAAGGCTGAAGATAAAAGTTATCTGATATTTTTAGCATTTTGTGAATTTCATCTCAGCACACTTGCTACTAAACGTATAAAAAAGAGATGATGTACAATTGGCAAAAAGTAATAAGTTTTGTTTTCTTAGCTTAGCACTTTTAACTGAGATGATGCGCTAATAAACCTTAAAATATGTCAAAGCTGTTTAATACAAGTAGAAAGGCAAAAAGTTGAGATGATGTAATATTGCCTGTAATTAAAAGCACTGAAGTACAAAATTGAACTTTCAAAAGGCTTATAATCTAAAATTGGAAGTGCATTGTGAATTTCACCTCAGCCCAGCTCAGGTATAAAATTGAGATGATGTCAAAAGATGATGGAAAAAGTTAAGTTATTCTTATTTTTAACTAAGTACTTTTGACATAATCTGTAGGCTCTAAATGGACAGGCCGCATTATTTTTCAACTCAGCTCAGAAGCATCCTCAGTGTCTTGTTTTGGCTTAAAAAAATATTTCACTTGAACTTCACTTATTATGAAAATATTGAAGATATCTGTTTTAATAGCTAATTAAAAAACTAAGCTGCTAAAAACTTTCATAGTAGTTTCTGATTGTAAATTTAAAAACAGGTGAAAAATTTGAGTTCATTTTTTAGAACATAACCTTTGTCCTTGCATGTCGAACTGCTGGGAACTCATTTAAATCGCTGTGTATTTCACATTAACTATATCTGCAGAGATTTGCACACTTTGGCCTTGCCGTTTTATGTGTATTTAAGCCATTTCCGGTTTGATTTTATAGCCGCTACACACACATGGAAACACATCCAAAATAAGGGCAGCTCGACGCCTAGGACAAACATCTTTACTTAGGATTCATATGCTAATCCTTGAAAGCTGACTTGACAGCGCTGCATCATAAATCATTGCAACACGGGGCAAGGCAAAGACAGCGACAGAAAGACAAAGAGACTGACGAGGGAATATGCCATACAGACAGACTTTTCAATCGAGTCTCCCTAGTAGTAGTAGTAGTAGTGGTAGTGCTCTCTATGACCAACTGCCGAAACATTCAAGTTGAGGTCGACCCAGTGACTTGCTCAGTTAGCCGCAGTCGACGCTGGCAGCAACAGAGACAGCGACAGCGACAGCGTCAGCTTTATGGCCTAAAAGCTTTTCTTTTGTATTATTGCAGATGAGTTACGGTGCAATCTGCTGGGATTTGCGGCACTGCCTCAGAACTGGTTGCAATGCCAAAACAAAGGCAATAACAACAACATGAGTATAACAAAAGACCAAGCAAAGGCGGTGCAGGCTACAGGCGGCTCGAAGAGAACTATATAATGAGTGGGGAGTTGGGCTTCAGGGGGGAGTGCAGTGAGAAGTGTTTTTGTTTAATATTTGCCTTAGAACTGCATGGCACTTGCCAGCCACACACATATACAGAGAGAAATGTTGCACTTGCAGCTGGTAGTAAGGTAAGCCGGTTGCAGTTCAAGAACCATGCCTCATTGTGTCTGTGTGCCTTTCTTGCTTGTGGTTGTACTTGTTATTGTTTTGAAATTGCCTTGCCACAACAACAAGCGCAACAACAACAACAACAATCCCACATGGCCAGTGGGCAAATGCATTAACGAAAGTGCTCAGGCTATGGCTAAGTGCAACAGTTGGGGGGTATGGCAAGTATGAAGGGGTATTTGCAACATAGCAGCTGCATCAGAGGCAAGCCGCTTGTGTGCCATGGCAGTAGCTGTATCAGACTAAGAGATCATAATTCACATAACTCGGCTAATAATTCAGTTAAGTTGAAATGCGCAATACAGTAGCATAAACACACACAGATACACACACACACACAACATGTACATATTCATGAACTTTGACTGCTGGGTAGCCGTAGCCAACCTCTACAAAAAGCGAGTCTTATAAAAGAATCTAATTTATATGCGGCGTAAGTTTCAAAAGTCTTGAAAACTTTGCCTTAATTAATATGTAGTAAATTATTTGCATGAAATTTGATTACTTGGTAAAGGGGCAAGTCGAGTGAATTCGAATGAATTTTTTCATACATTTTTTGGAGTAACAAAAAAATTTAAATTGAAAATTGAAATCGTTCAGGGCATTGAATAAGCTACATTGTGTCGAAATTTCAGATCGACACGAAAGTTTTTTGTCAGGCAGATTGATCTCCGAGCAAAATGCCAAATTCGGGATTTTCGATTTTTTTTGGGGTGAAAAACCGTCATAAAATTTTATCGCAAATATTTTATTTCTTTATTTTTTGTAAAAAAAAAAAAATTAATAATACATTGAAATTAATGAATGTGGACTGAAAAAATGTTTTTTTAAAAAAAAAGTAAATTGTCTGAAAGAGCACTCCTTTTCAACAAATCATCAGAACTTGGACCCGGTTTAAGGGGATTTGTTTCGCTTTTTTTGTAAATTCTCGGCATTTTGCACAAAAACAGTTGAAATCCGTGCTAAAATTATATTCAAAATAATACCCCAAATCGAGCTTCCGGATTCACCCCAAATCGACTTTTTCGAAACGGAGTAGCGTCATTCTAGAGGCTTGCAAAAATCGAAACGAACCCTTTTTCATTTTTTAAGAGTCTAAATAACATTATGGATATTTTAGGGACACAAAAACATAAAATAAAACTTACAAGGTAGCAATTTTTTTTTAGAAAAATTGTACTGAACGAAAAACAGGTGTACTCGAGTCGGAGTATTATCAAAAACCACCGACGGTCATGACGATTATTTGAGAATTGGTTTCATACTCAAACGTTAACTCAGAAATCCGTTAGGATGTGTTTCCGAATTCACCCCACTTGCCACTACAAAAATAACTAAATCCGAAAATGAAGTCCAAAAATTTTTTCATGGAACGGATTTCGAGATAAAAAAAAGAAAAAAATGTATTTGGGTAAAGTAAGTTTGGAATATATGTATAACAAAAATCATGATATTTATTTTTCGTGTATATAGAAGACAGGATATTTTGATAAGCCAAGTTTAGGATTACGAATCTACGTATCTTGAAAGCTAAATAGTGTAAAACTAATGACTTAAGCTTAGTAATACATATAAGCTTTTAAAAAAAAGGATAAGACCATATTCTCAAAACTCTACGACCATACCTCGTCTTGGTATGTGCAGAAATTAGCAGTATGTATATGTATTTGTGTGTTGCACTGACTGCAGTTTTAAAGGATTTTCAATGTTCTTGCAAATTAGTTTAATCCTCTGTGTGTCTACACACACACACACATATGGCTTCACATAGACACAGCCACACACTTATATGTGTATGTGAACGAGTTTTACTTGGCTGTTGTTGTTGTTGTATACGAAAAAGTTTATTGTTTGCTGGCATACATTTTTGGGACCCAAAAGCTGCCAATCCTTTTGTTTTTGTTGTTAATATTGTTGTCGTTTTTGTTGTTGTTGCGTACTAGCTGCTTTTGTTGTTAAAGTAGTTGATGTTGTTGTTGTTGCTGCTGCTTTTTGTTTGCGGTGAGCTTGAAGTGCACTATGCTTGCATCTACGCTAGGCTTAAGCACACAAACACAAATGAATACACACACACAGATACACACACATAGATGCAGAAACTCATGCACACAGAGAACGCACTTGTACATAGTATATGTATGGGTGAAAATAAAAGAAGCTTTTTGACTTGATCTATTCGACTTGGATGACTTTTAGAATTACTGAGCAATATTTTTGAAAAAAAACTACGATTATTTAGGAAGTAATTATGAGCAACTTTTTTGTTCGATTGCTCGAAATCTGTTTATCGTAGGAAAGCGATGGATGGACTCATTTTGTAGATGATTTCAATTACTTTAACCAAAATATGTGGATAAAATTTCCGAAAAGACCTACCTGTTTTGAGATATTTGCAAATTATTCGAAAAACAAAAAAACCGGATTTCCAACTTTTAACTTTAAAATATTGTGCTGGAACTGACAAACCTACAACCTTGACATAAGTCTTATCTGATAAATAATTTATTGCCAATAATTTCGACTTTTAAACCATGACTCTAAGTTTGATAAAGAAAAAGATATCATGCAAAAACCGTACCAACATATATATCCACAAATACGAAAACTTGGTTTTAGACTTAGAACAAGGTTCCTAACGTTCCCTGAAAGTTTTATCCATTAAGTATTTCTTCCAGCTGAAACTCTTCGTTTCCTTTACGATCGATATAAAACAATATTTTTTTAAAGATGATTATTTTGAGATAGAGCGCGGAAAGTAGATAGTGTTCCTTTTCAAAAATGTCATAGTTATGATGGGTTGTATTTGCTTATTTGCACTCTTAACACTATGACTCGCGAAGAATCTATTGAAAAAGTAATTGGTATAAATTGAGCTTGTATAAATTCGAGATTTCTGTATTCCTGTTAGTCTCTATTTATTTTGAAAGTTTGAAACGAATGCAAACATTTTATTCGGATTCGTTTTGAAACCGAATGTTTGGTGCTCCCAATTTACACCAAACCGAATATTTCGTGTGGTTAGACCGCGAATGTTTTGTTGAAAGTGGAATTAAAACGAATCAGCAAAATAGGTCTAAAAAAAGCTCGAATTTTGTACCCAAATAATTTTTTAAATATTCTTTGGTATTCTCAGATTATATCTATGTCAACTTCAAGTTATGTATTTATTGACAATTATTTGTAATTTTTTTTTTTTCTGACAACCCAAAAAATAGCATGCACAGCCAAAACGAATTTTGATATTATGTTCGTGTTCATACACGAACACATGACGATAAGTGCGACAGGGTTCCCGTGTTACACAAAGAAAGTTTCCCTTGTAACAAAACTAGCTAAGTCGTGTTTAATTTCAATAAATTTAGTTGCTTAAGTAATATTTTTGTGTAATTTTATTTAAAAGATATAATAATAAAATACTAGCAATATTTGAATGAAAATATAATGTAAACAACATATAGTAATAGAAAGGTGCAGAGCTGCGGCAACCATGTCAGCTGTATTGTATCAAATAAAAAACATGAGAATTTATCGGAAAAATAAGGGAAATCGAAAATAAAAAGGGAAATATCGAATCCGAATAAAAGTGTTCACTTTGCTTTTTTCGTTTTCCGGAGCACGGCTGATAGCCTATTATTCCTTTAACAAATATATGTAGCTTGGACAGCTTTAAAATTCTGCGCTTGATAACCATATGCTGGTCAAATACCCATATGGTAAATATACATATATTATAATATCGACCTAAAAAGTAGCCAGTTTTACTTATTTTGACCCATTTGTATATATATTCATATATATATGGTGTATTTGAGTATTTTCAGAAAATTGTTGAAAACACTTTTCATTTTTGCTGCCACTGCTTTGGCCAAAGCTGTTGTTGTTGTTGCTGTTTTCAGAGAAAATATTAAATTATTTAATTTTAAGCACATTTCGCTATTAACAAATAGTAATTTATGGTTATGTTGAATTCGCACTGAAAGCCAGCAGCTGATTATATTTTAAAGGCCAAAAGCTGATGAAAGCCAATTACAAAACGCAAGCACACACACACACACACCTATATAAATAACATTATGTAATACACTCGAAATTCACTTAAATGAACTTGTTGTTGTTTTCTGAAATGAATTTAAATAGAGCAACTTCCTATTGTTCCGATTTTCACATTCACTTAACAATTGAACAAAGACAACTAATCCATCAACGATATCAAATCGTTTGTCCTACAAGGAAGTATACTCAGCACTAATTCTTCCATCAATTTGCTTATCATAGATATCATAGATATCAATTGCTAACAAAGGATACTCATACCTATGAACTCCTGCGATTTCACAAGAATAGAACCAGGATGATGACTAAACTAATGATGCATGACTGAGAGGCTGCATGTTCAACATCACGACTTTTGTCGTAACTGCGCAGATGAGGAGGAGATAGAAAATAACCAACTGTCCTTAGAAAACGCTGCCAACTTCTGGGAAAGTCCTTCCCATAGCAGAGCTGTACGATTTTCATTGAATCCTCAAAATGGTTGAGCAACTAGAGAGTTAGGAGATTAGGAACACCCACCAGCATTGTCATCCAACCTACTTAGCTTCCACGTTTCCCATAAGACTAGTATTTTCAATATAACAACTTTGTAAAGGTTCTAAGATAAAATACGGGGTATACTAATCACAAATGCAGTATTAACTAAAGTAGATAGAGTATTAACTGAAGTAGATAGATTCAGTTAACGTTATATCCAGACGGTTTCTAGAATATGATTCAAGATATCAATGTTATTTTCATTAGAATATATCAAATACTGTATCAAATCACAACCAACTTTCGCATTTAACTGAACTCTTTTTTATTATTCAGAACTTTCAAAATATACTAGATCAGAAACCATTCAAAGTAAAATCGAAAATTTAATGATTGACTGTTTAGGAAAATATTATAAGCAAAGACTATTTGAGCAAATTTAAAATTAAATATGATTTTAAAATTTGACTAGTATTTATAATATCGGGTGTTTTTTTAAAAGTTTTTTTTCATTAGAGTTGTCAATTGTGTTTAATTTGTAATATTTACCAATTGTCGTAAAAAGAGTTACCAGTGAACAAAGCTTCCATATAATTGGAATTTTTTATCATATCAGTACTTTGTGAAAAATATCTTCAAGGCAATGTGTATTTCAGTCTTGAAGCTCCTTTCAACCCCACAGAAGCATTTGGTATGTTGAAAACCCACAAGCCACCCAATAGGGATGGGCGATAGTGTATCGATATATCGGAATATCGATATTATTTCTTTGGAAGTCGACTATTTTGTATCGATATGTTCGACGATACATCCGATATCGATATTTTTATCCGATACTGGCGATATTTACGAATTCGGCGCCAAAACTAAGCGTGCAAGGTGGAATGGCCACTTTGGGCATAGAAAAAGATTTGACTGCATCGGGGAAAAAATTGGAGACGTCGGGAAACAACATTCTGGCTAAGCCGCTGCACATTACCATTTCATCAGAAAAATTATTTTTGGGAAAGCACATTGTTGCCGTGAGCAATCCTGTATTGCATTTAGATACGGAAGATCCAAAAAGTATTGCGAGAACGGAGATGAAAGTTTTTTTTCACGCCAACAGTCTCCGCTGGACTCCAATCCACTAACCATATGGGAGCCCCTGTCGACACAATTCTTGAATCTTTACAAACTAGCAAGGATATTTGTTCCGGCTGTTGCGACGTCTGTTACCTCGGAGCGACCATTTTCCCTTGCAGGGAGAATAATGAGCGTCAAACCGAACCGGCCTTTGGCTTGTGTAGACGATTCTTTGGAGCCTTTCTAATTTAAACTAAAAACCAGCCTTTTGGAATAATTGTTAGAAATTTTTCGGGCGATATATCAAGATATCGATATTGTTTGGTCGATATATCGATTTTTTACATCGGTTTCATCCGATACACATCGATACTGAATATAGATATTCGAGTACGCGATGCCCATCCCTACCACCCAATAACTACATGATGCACACCGATAAATGCACTCTTTCATAAGGTAACTAAAAAATTTACGATATTGACGAGTGTTTGGGATTACAGCAGTGGCGGATCCACGGGGGGGTTGGTTTCGGGTCCGGATCCCCCCAATAGTAAAGTTCAATTTTTTTTATTCCAATAAAAAAATTAAATTATTGAATACAAAATACACAAACTTTATTTATTATTATGATAATTGACTAAATTGAATACTAAATCACAAAAAAGTTCAAGCGTGTAAGAATTTTTGCGGTTTTTAAAAAATTCTTCAAGAATTGCGTTTTCGGTCAGTTCAACGCAATGCATTGTATGAATGTTTAAAGAAGCAAGGCCATTCAGACACTCCTGTCCCATTGTATTTCTAATGTAGCTTTTCATTCTTCTCAAGGTCAGAAATGGTCGTTCTGGAGTTGATGTGCTTACAGGTAACACTCTAACACTTGCAAAATCCTTTTAACATTTTTGAATGACTTGCTGTTCATCAACCAGAAAAATACAGCAAGGGATCATCCATAAATATATATATATATATATATATAAATTATATAACCTGCTTTTAAATTATTTCATATAACGATTTAAGTGCAACCGTATTAATTCACTATACGGAAGTTTGACCGTATAGAAACCCGCACACTCATTCTCTCTCAACTCCAACACGTGTATTTACAAGCCATAGCCATGAGCTAATGGGAATTGGACAAGATGGGCGAGGCAGTCAGTTGTCTGCTTGGGGCAATTAGCTAGGCTCGTAAATATGCCACACGCGCTCGAATGCATCAATGAATGTGTCAATGATTAGGCAGCGACTCTCTGGTAATGGAAGATGAGTAGAGAGAAGGAGGTGTGGCAAATGGCCAGCCCATTGTCAACGACAGGGGACAATGGCAAATGATAGCGCAAATGTAAATGTTGCACTCAGGCATTGAGCGAAGGCAGTAGCAGCAGCAGCAGCAACAACAGCAGCCGGAGTAGACCCATTGGGACAACAACTACAACAAGTTAATGCAACTGCAGTGCAGCTGGAAATACAGTGAGATGGAATGGGGAGGGGGGTCAGTTGGGAGCTATACAAGCGACATACAGTTAGAGGCTATAATCAAGCGAATGGAAGCCAGGAAGCGGGGAACCTAGAGAGACCGTCAGAGCGGCTAATGTCCGACTCGCTTGGCTATTTCAGTTAATTTATTGTGACCAATATAACGCGCCAGCAACTTCCTCTTTGCTCCTTATCGGCATACATATGTACGAGGGCTGGCTGAAAAGTAAACTTGAAGCAAACATTTATATGAGAATTTGCTGAAATCCTGATTGCTGTGAAAGCAACCCTGTAAAATTTTGGTGGAAGTTGATAGAAAACCCATCAGGCCCATCAGCGCGAGATGAGGTCTGCTTCACCTTCACGCCATTGATATGCTTGAGTTCAAATGTAAAAGCGATGGAAATGCTAAACAAGAGCACTCCACCCGCTTGACCACGCAATCAGATCTTCCTAACAAGTGACTCCAAAGTTTCGAATATACAAAAATACCATTTTTTAATTAATTTTTCCGAATAGCTCAGATCAGAGATTAATTTTCGTTGATTGTCCCCTCTTACGGATTACAAGTAAAAAATTCCATACAACCGGGTAACAAGATTCAAAGCTTTTGGACCTATTCAATTAGGCATTGGTTAACATTATTCGTCGACATCCCGAAAAGGACTCTCTGATCTCCTGGAAAAATTATATGGATGGTAGGAATACTACGGGGTTGGTGCCCAGCGACTATTATCTTAAGCAGACCCGAAGAATCGGCTTGGTGGATTGAGTTGCTTTAAGCCAAGAGATTAATACTGGCTGCTCGATCTAGTCAATAGGATATACATGATTTGATTGTTAGGTGGAGTTCCTCTACACAAGATGTCTGGTCAACGCCCAAAGGTCTTTTAGAGACCCTTACCGCCGCAGGCACAGTGTTCTAGCTGGGAGGATCTAGAAGATAAGACCGTTAATGTTCCCCGCCGCATACAAAGTGTCATAACTATGGGATCTATGAAATAGGACTCTTCATGTCCAATCTGCCGCCTGTCTCAAATATTGAGATATTCAGATCTAGAAAAATAAGGCCTTGTGATGCATTACCTGATTTGACTGTTGGGTAAGGAATTCCACCTTTCATCACGTTTCATGACTTGGGATCGTTCAACTAGTAGGCATACTATTAACATACCTTCTAAACAAGATGTTTTGTCAACGCCGACCCCAAAGGTCTTTTAAAGGCCTTGTCCCTTCCCGCCGTAGACAGAGTGTCCCAGATTGACGTTAATGTTCAGAGTGATGAGATGTCTTGTCAACGTCTCTACCAAAGAGCTTGTCCCTCCCCACCGCATAGAAGGTGTCATATGGGATCTATGAAATAGGACTCTTGATGTTAAATCCGCCGATTGTCTTAAATATTGAGATAAGACCCTGGAATTCCACTATGCCGCCTATCTAATACCTTTAGGGAAGAGAAAAAAAGTCGTACCACCTCACCCTATTTATTAAACTATGTGGAGTTACCTCAACCTAGAGCACCATTGAACGAAATCATTCGCTATAAAAGCATCAAAGATTCTTTTTGAAAAAACTGTCGATGACTTTTCATCCTGCCCTCGCATGTACGTATTGCAGTTGTTGTTGTTTTTGTCCAACTAACCATTCCCGGAGCGGACTTTGTTGGACATGGAGCATTGGACGTCGGGTGCATGTAAATTGAAAATTATGGCAATGCGCAACAAGATTAGCAAGCCACATTGAAGCACCAACAACAACAACAACAACAAGAGTAGTTGCAACAACAAACACAACAAAAACAACACAGCAAGGACGTTCTTAACAAGGCCAAATGAATTTATTGAGTATGCTGAGAGCAACGATATGGCCAAAAGCTATTGCATAAACTCAATCTATGCTAAATGGAGTTATGACTAAATGTCATACCGTTAGCTATTATACGTCTAATACATAAGTACAACTGTGTGTAAGTACATATGTACAAGTCTGTAGTATATGCCATATGAGCATGCAATATTTTAGCTGTCTGTCAAATGCAGAACAAGAGCAATAACAACAACAACAACAAGCAGCAACTGCAACACTTGGCTGCAATGACACTCAAAAGGACTTATTGCCTGCATTTTAATACACTATAAATATAAAATGGTTTGAAGAGTTCATTGAGATGCAGACAAAATAAGGTAGAAAAAGAAGACGACTTTTAATTCAAAACACCAACTTTTTTTTAAGAGAAAAAAAATAATTTTGATGAAAATATCTTTGTCGATTCCTTTGCCAAAAGGATTTATAGATAAAGTTTGGTTTTGTTGTTTGTAATTTGGTATATTCCTTTAAAGAAAATTAGTTAAAACGTATTAAAGAATTTGAGAATGAGAGCTTTTTTATCGATGGAAAATCAATAAGATACAATATCTTGAGTTTAATTAATGTTTGTTTTTTATCCGGAAAAATATTTTTGCTTCTCAGTTTAATATTTAAAGATAAAAAGAAAGATATATTTTATTATCGATTTTGTAAAAATTCAGAAACGAATCCCAAAAGAAGCTGAATTGAAAATTTACTGAATATGGTCACACTTTTTTAAACCGCTTGGCAATAATGGCAAAACAAGAACTTTAAAGCAAATAAAAATTTTCACATCTTCTTAGATGATACTAAAAGTCTATCTTCTATTAATTATAGCCGCTTTGGGCCGACAACTTTTCGTTGTACTCTGCTTAAATCTTCTGTTCCAATGCCTTAGCTATTGGTCCTTCAAAGTTTTGAGGCTTCACATAAGCAACATAGAAATAAGGAATTCTGTAACCGTACCCTAGAGCTATCTTTAGTTTTAAATAAAATAACTCTTAAAACAAGTTTTTATTTACAAAAATCGTAAATAATCGATTCGCTAGCCAATCCTTTACAAAAATAAGTGACTGATTAAGCGCGATAGACACCCTCAATTAGATCTATTTTGCAGAAACATTGTCTTTCGGACCTGAAAAAATTAAAAACTTACCAAACTGACAGATTTTCTATTGAATTTATGTCGATTGGGAAAGGTGGGAAGAGGATAAATCCGAAATTTTTATTGTCTATCCATGATTTAACCCTCCTGGAACGAAATGATTCCGAATTTGGGCTTGGTGAAAATGTCATGGCGAATCACCAAAACGGGAAAAGATATCGAAATAAATCGGCAGACTATTATGCGCATCTTTTGGTAAAATTTCAGGTCCATAGCTCTTATAGTCTCTGAGATCCTTTCTGTCATACGGACAGACGGGCAGACGGACAGACAGACATGGCTATATCGACTCAGCTGTTGACGCTGATCAGGAATATATGTATATGCTTTATGGCGTCTACCACGCCTCATTCTGTTCGTTACATACATTTACACGAACTTATTATACCCTTTGTACTTTTTAGTACAGGGTATAAAAACTGTAATTTAGAAGCTCCATAGATTACAGCTCCCTACACTATGACGCTGACTCAACAGATTTCCGGATGGTGGCCAAGATACAGCCCAAAGCGAACTTCCGAACTCCTGAGATTCCACAAGAGCAGGACTAGGAGGGTGACGGGGGTTGTAACGGAGCACTGCCTTCTGGCTGAGAGTATGCATGTCCCCCACAACGATTTGTATCGCAGCTGCGGGGATGAGGAGGAGATAGAAAGCATCCAACACCTGCTGTGTGACTGCCCTGCACTACTTAGGAAGCGCACCCAGTATCTGGGAAAGCCCTTCTTTGAAGGCCAGGGCAGTCTGGCAAATCTGCCCATAGCGGACCTGGCACTTTTTATCGAATGGTTCAGCAAACAGAATTAGGCACGCACAGAACTTTCACTTCCTTTCCCCTCTGTTATAACCTTCTCCCGCTGTTCTCTCAAATGGACATCACAATGGGCCGCAAGGCCTCCGGGTGATCTCGGCCTTGTGCCGAGCTACCTACATAACCTAAACTAACCTAACCTAGGTTGCTTCCAATTTCTACTTTTATGACCTACTGAAGAAAAAACACGAGTACACTTATTAGTCGGATAGATGGGTTTTTGTATTAAGACGTACATGAGTATATATGTATGTTCCGCAAAGTGATCGTTTCTGTTTTGGCGTTCCTATCTCCAGTGCAATGTATATTATAGTCGGTATTTCATTCAATTTTTTTTGCTTGTGCGTCATTTTGACACAAATGCCAACAAACAAATCAACATGCACACATCAATGAGCTTTTATGCACATATACATGTGTACAAACACATACTAACATACATACACTCAGAAAAACGATGGGGCGTTTATTGGCGCATTGGCCGCTGCCAAGTAGTAGAAAAAAAGTGTAGAAGAAGACGTCGCGTTCAAGTGGCACACTCTCTTCTCCAAGAAGTGCAGCAGAACTTTTTAGCTGCCCTTATTATGCAAATGTCTTTGCTCTTTGCTCTTGTTACTTGCATATATTTTTTGCATCATTTTTTTTTTTTTGTCTTGTTTGCTCCTTATGTAAAACGCTGCATGCCGACGTCATCGATTTATAAGTTATGCAAAAACCAACAAGAGCAGAGAGATTCGACTACATTGTAAGCAATGGTTTAGTTGTTGTAAGAGAGTTGTTGCAATTGTCGTTGTTGTTGTTGTTATTGTGATTGTTGTGGTACTCAAGTGAGCACTGAAATTTTAGCAGGGGGGTTCTCTCGGTTTCCAATTAGAGCTGCACAGGTTTTGCTCTCTATTACGCTGTTTTTTTTTTTTTTATTTTCCATCAATTTTACGGCGCACTGATTGGCTAAACAAAAAAAAAGGAAGCAAAAACGTAAAATAACAAAACAAAAGAAAACCCGAAACAATCACAACAATAGCAACAAAAAAATACATATCTTTTACAATTTTTAATCAAAGTTTTTGCCGCTGCAAAACAAATAACACAATGCACATTGGTCGGAACTGCAGTTTTTTTTTTTTTTTTGACATATATACTTACATTTGGAAAACCCTTCAAAGTTTTAGATTTACGCAAAGAAATCAGTATCCAGAAGAGTTTTTGAAATAAATGAAACTTACATTACTTTCCTAAAGAAAGACTAAGCGCAAGGAACTTTGTCTATTTTTGAGTTTAGTAGTACTTACACCTAATTCTGTTTTTACACGTTAGATACGTTCTAGAAAAAACTGCGTAAAGAAAGACGTCAAGTAAATCCTTAAGCTTCTATGAAAATAAATTAGAAAGGGGAATTCCTAAACTAAATGTCTAAAAGATTAGTTAAATGAAAAAATTTTTCTTTAAAATTTCCATCAAATAGCTTGCTTTAATCGTGCCTAATCGAATCAAATAGCGTAGAAAATTTTTTTTATAGAACTTGTTATTTCAAAGCCGTGTATATAGATTTCGTAAAAAATTTATGTATTTTTATACCCTGTACCGTATGGTACAAAGGGTATATTGTGTTTGTGCAAGCCGAAAATGTATGTAACGCACAGAAGGAGAAGTCGGAGACCCCCCAAAGTTACCTAAAGTATGATCAGAGTGACTAGAGAAGTCGATATACCCATGTCCGTCTGTCCGTCTGTCCGTATGAACGCCTAGATCTCAGAGATGGTAAGAGCTAGAGCAACCAAACTTTCAGATAAGATCCCTTATTAATCCATAGGAGACAAGTTTATTTTATTTTTTTGATATCGGGACTACACTTTATGTAGCTCCCATAGGGGTGTTTCAGAGGACCTCGAAAAAAAGCATAAGTTTTAGATGGATAATTCGTTTGTTTATGAAGATATCATAACCAAATTTGGTAATCGGAAGTTTTTTAGAAACCCCCAGCACTGTACCAAATTTAATCAAAATCGGTTGACTATATCGTATAGGTCCCATAGGATCGATCGGTCGAAAATTTGTTTTTTGTACAAAATTCGTTGTGTTTCGTTTGTTTGTGAAGATATTGTAACCAAATTTGGCATTCAGAAGTTTTTTGGAGATGTTCAGCACAGTACCAAATTTGATCAAAATCGGTTGACTATATTATATAGCTCCCATAGGGCCAATCGGTCAAAAAATCGCTTTTTGTACAAAATTTGTTGTGTTTCGTTTGTTTGTGAAGATATTGTAACCAAATTTGGCATTCAGAATTTTTTTAGAGATCTTCAACACTGTACCAAATTTTATCAAAATCGGTTGACTATATCATATAGCTCGGTCGAAAAAAAGTTTTTGATTAATAATTCGTCTGTTTTTGGTTGTTTATGAAGGTATCATTATCTAATTTGGCAATAGAATGTCTTTTGGTGTTCGTAAGCAATTTACCGGATTTTATTGCAAGCAGTGGTACAGGGTATCCCAAAGTCGTCCGCGCCCGACTTTAACGTACGCCATCTTTTTTAAATTTTTTAAGTCCATAAAATAAATGTATAAAAGCAAATATTTTTTAAACATTAAGTTTTTCTTATAGATTTAATCGATAATAAAATTCGTTGGCTAAAAATGTAAAAGTTAAACGAGCAGGCTATAAAGCCTTAGCAACATTTCCATCTAACGTTGTCTATTTATTATTGACCTAGTTGGAGTATCCGACGGTATGGATAGTAGAAACTATAAAAAAAGTATTACTTTTTATATATAAAACAAAGTCTTGTTATATGTTTTTTTATTCTATAAATCGAAAACACGGCGACTTGTATTTTTCTCTTTGGTTGTGTTCTTTTCGACTATTCGTTTCTAGGTACATTTAATAATCCTGATAACCCAAAACTTAGACATTCAAAAATTATATAATACCTTAACGCAAATTTAAGGTAACGTAGAATTCTAAGTCACAGTCAGTGGCAATTATATCTAAGAAATTTAAATATTTAATGTTAGCTGCTTTCTCATTAATAATATAGAAATTCCAAAAAGTTTTAGTTAGAACAAAAAACAATATTTTAAAAACTTTTTTTTTTTAATATAATAAGCATATTTCCGTACAGAATCTGTGAGAATTTTTCTTTTTCTATTGTTCTGTAAGTAAGAATAAAGTACTTTTTTAATACTCAGCATTAAGACTAAACATTCTTAAAATGAGTACGAAATGCTCTTTTTAAAGCTTTCTTCTTTCATTGATAGCACTTGTTTTAAAAATTTTACTAATCATTTTCAAATATCTGTGCTCAATTTCAAGCGGTCTTGTTCTTAAAATTAGACTTAACAGTCTTAAATTGAGAGTTTCTGTCTTAAATCCTATCTACAGTCCCTTGCCATATTATTAGATCCATGCTCAAAAATTAAGCTTTCCTTACTTATAACATGAAGGTACACATTTAGAGCACTATTTTAAATTGAAACACAAAAAGTGATAATATATATTGTATACCTATATAAAAATATTATTTTTTTACATAAAAATATATTTTTTCGAATAAATCTGTATTATGTGTGACCACCTTTTGCAGCCAACCCAGCTTGAAGCAGTAAAAATCTTTATTAACTCTTGCTTGGTTGAAGAGGTTTCATTCTAACTTCAGATTTCAAAAACATCCAGACGTTCTCTATAGGCTTCATGTCAGGTGAATTTCCTGGACAGTCGAGATTCCTCCATCATGAACCATTTTTTAATTTGAGGGAACAGCTTGGTTTCCAAAACTTTATAATAAATAAAAATACTAATTTATAATTTTAATAATAAAGCAAGATCCATATAAAAAAAAGTAAATTTGCAGCATGGAACTAATAATATGGCAAGGGACTGTAAAATCTACTGCTGTGGTCAATTTAAATAGTGCTAAACATTCTCAAATAAAGTATTTCTGCCTACAAAAAAAAACGCTCTTGGAAAGAATTTTACTCTCAAATTCTCATTTTAAGCGCGAAACATCCGCTTTTGAGCTCGAAATTCTAGATTTTTTTTCGCAGTTTAACAACATGCCAACAAAATTCCTTTCCTTTTAAATTCTTAAAACTCAACAAGCTCCACCACAGCATATACCTCAACCACCACCTTTCCGGCGCAGAAGGCCTTAAAAGCCAGTATTCCACTATGCTGTAAGCTTGCCTATAAATTTCATTGTTTATTCGAAAAAGATTGTAACGCAATTAAATATTTTGGCAGCAGCAGCTAAGGCCTTAAAGCTACAACTTTAGTTATATTTTTGCCTGTACCATAAATAATAATAATGAGCTGCATTAAAGGCATTTTTAACCACAGTGCACTAAACGACTTACCTGAAACAAGCTCTATTATTAAAAGCAACAACAACTTTTAACAATTTGAACGCGCGCTCAAAAGTTGCGCTTAACCAATTCCAACGATCTGGCAACACTACAGTGTGGCAGCGCTAACAAACTATCGATAAGCGAATGTAGTGCGATCGTTAAAGCTTTCACTAAAAGCTCGTCTCGATCGAGCTCAGCGAGTTTTCGAAGTTCGAGCAGCAAATTTGCTGACGCTGCTGCTCAGTCGGTTTTAGTTCTGTTGGAGAGTAGCAGCAAAGTTTCGCAACAAAGCGCGAAGACAGAAAAAAAAGTAAGCAGCAGACAGCTTAAAAAAAAAAAAAGTAATTGAAAAACTTTTGCTACATACTAAATGTAACGCGTGTTTAACATAACAAAACATAAAAAACGTGCGCTTAGGCATTTTTAATTAAATTAAGTGTAAAACAAGCGTTAAAAACAATGTTGGTTAAAACAGCAAAAAAAAAAAAAATGTGGGCACGGGTTATTAGATAATAAAGCCAGACAGTGTGCGCCTGCAGCAAAAGCTAAAAAGCAGTTAAAACCGCAAAAAATTACAGATTATTGTGCAACGAGTAAACTATAAATTAAATTAAAGCAGTACAAAATAAATTTTTGCAGGCAAAACTTTGTAAAATGCGGAGTCAGCTGACAATAGCGCTGACTGTTGAGAGTCTTGTGATTATACATATTATGTACATAGATCGCTGCAGCAAGTGTCAACGACTTATTTATATTATATATAGGCTGTTTTATTGCAAATATATAAGTGCTAGAGTACATGGAAAATTTGTAACTTCAAGGCTAAAATCCAATATGGTGGCTTACATATGGGGCCCGCTTGGCGCTTACTTTTTTCTTTTTTTTTATTTGTCAGCTGACAGCAATGACAGTAGTCTTGTGATCGACGTCAGAGAAACCAATTGTCAAATATTCGAACTCGAAAAAGAGCGCGCAAATAGCAGTTGAGTGAGAGCGAGTGAGCATAAGCTGTTGAACAGGGAGGGAGTTCAAGAGCGCTTAGATAAGAATTTTTGGTAGCAACCCGCATTTTATGTTTTTTTTTTGTTTCATGATAAAAGAGCGCACATAAAATTAACAGCATTTGCAGCGCACATAATTATTATATACAATTTTTATGAGAATTAATCAAAACCAGTTTTCTATGCAACTTTGCGGCTCTGTTTGCTTGCTTAGGCCGCTCACGTAGTGGAACTTTTTATTTGTACTTGATTGAAATTTTTTCGAACTTGACAAAGCTTTGTCACGTGAAATTAAAGCTCTTTTTAAAGTTTTTCTTTGCCAGCAAACATTTAATTGTGGGAGTTGCACCTATATAAATTCTTTAAAACGTAGTTACTTTATCATATAGTACATATAAAAGCCATAAATTTTAGTCCGCTTTGCAACTAAGCCTTAAAAGTGAGTTGAAAAATAAATAAATTAAATAAATTTTAAAACAGCTGCCCGCTGTCCAAGCAACAGGGCTATGTCAGCTGACAGCGCACACCAGTGATAAGAAACAGAAAAAAAAAATTTCTTTTATCTACTTTACAAAAAAAAAAAAAATCATTTCACCTACATGCTACAATTTATTTGCAGTTGTACAGCCACCAAAATAAAGCAATATGTCCAACCTAAAGCGTTTCGATGATGAGGAGCATGAGTCCAGATATGGACGTGTCTACGCTGTCTCGGGTCCTGGTAAGTGCACCTAACCTAAATTCCAAAAAGAAAAACTAAACGCCTTACTGCTAATCCTTACAGTCGTCACTGCCGAGTGCATGTCTGGCTCTGCTATGTACGAGTTGGTGCGTGTCGGTTACTTCGAGCTGGTGGGTGAGATCATTCGTCTTGAGGGCGATATGGCCACCATTCAGGTATACGAAGAAACCTCGGGCGTCACTGTCGGTGATCCTGTGCTGCGCACTGGCAAGCCTTTGTCTGTAGAGCTGGGCCCTGGCATTATGGGCAGCATTTTTGATGGTATTCAGCGTCCTCTTAAGGACATTAACGAACTGACCCAGTCCATCTATATACCCAAGGGTGTGAATGTACCCTGCTTGTCGCGTACACAGGCCTGGGAATTTAATCCACTCAACGTTAAAGTTGGCTCCCACATTACCGGCGGTGATCTGTACGGTCTGGTGCATGAAAATACGCTGGTCAAACACAAGATGATTGTCAATCCACGTGGCAAGGGTACTGTGCGCTATATTGCACCCTCAGGCAACTACAAGGTTGATGATGTGGTCTTAGAAACAGAATTCGATGGTGAGGTCACCAAGCACACTATGTTGCAAGTCTGGCCTGTGCGTCAGCCACGTCCAGTTACTGAGAAATTGCCCGCCAATCATCCACTCTTGACCGGTCAGCGTGTATTGGATTCGCTATTCCCTTGCGTACAAGGCGGTACCACAGCTATTCCCGGTGCCTTCGGTTGCGGCAAGACTGTCATCTCACAGGTTGGTCTAACTCAAAGCCTAAATAAAAAAGTTTTTTTAATATCAGTTCTTCGCTACAGGCTCTGTCCAAGTACTCCAACTCTGATGTCATTATATACGTTGGTTGCGGTGAGCGTGGTAACGAAATGTCTGAAGTATTGCGTGATTTCCCCGAATTGTCTGTTGAAATCGATGGTGTTACCGAGTCCATTATGAAGCGTACCGCTCTGGTAGCCAACACCTCTAACATGCCTGTAGCTGCTCGTGAAGCCTCCATTTATACTGGTATCACACTTTCCGAATACTTCCGTGATATGGGTTACAACGTCTCCATGATGGCTGATTCCACCTCACGTTGGGCCGAAGCTTTGCGTGAAATTTCGGGTCGTTTGGCTGAAATGCCTGCCGATTCCGGCTATCCAGCCTATTTGGGTGCTCGTCTGGCCTCCTTCTACGAGCGTGCCGGCCGTGTCAAGTGCTTGGGTAATCCTGAGCGTGAGGGTTCCGTATCTATTGTCGGTGCTGTATCGCCACCTGGTGGTGATTTCTCCGATCCTGTGACTTCAGCTACTTTGGGTATTGTGCAAGTGTTTTGGGGTTTGGACAAGAAGCTGGCTCAGCGCAAACATTTCCCCTCCATCAATTGGCTTATCTCCTACTCCAAATATATGCGCGCTTTGGATGATTTCTATGACAAGAACTTCCCTGAATTTGTGCCACTGCGTACCAAGGTCAAGGAGATTCTGCAGGAGGAAGAAGATCTTTCCGAAATTGTGCAATTGGTCGGCAAAGCATCGCTGGCTGAAACAGACAAAATTACGCTCGAGGTGGCCAAGCTGCTGAAGGATGATTTCTTGCAACAGAACTCTTACTCGTCGTACGATCGTTTCTGCCCCTTCTATAAGACCGTCGGCATGTTGAAGAACATTATTGATTTCTATGATATGGCGCGTCACTCTGTGGAGTCCACGGCTCAATCTGAGAATAAGATTACCTGGAATGTCATACGCGAGGCTATGGGCAACATTATGTACCAATTGTCATCCATGAAGTTCAAGGTGAGCTAATATTTTCTAAAAGTTGAGCCTCATTAATTTATTTATTTTCTTGCTTGTAGGATCCCGTCAAGGATGGCGAGGCCAAGATCAAGGCAGACTTTGAGCAATTGCACGAGGACTTGCAGCAGGCCTTTAGAAATCTGGAGGACTAAAGCTTATGACTTGGCTTTACTTTTACACTAATCTTATACTTGTTATATAGTTAACTTTTAAAAAGGCAAAAAACGTACAGTACGTACAATTCCGTTCAAATATTCCGTGCAACAACAAAAAAAAAATTCCAATTTCTAAAAACTTTTATAAAGAAATGTATACCGTTTGCATTCCAATTCCATTCCTTGGTTGTTACAAGAAGTGTGAGAGATGTAATATTCCAGCCAACAACAACAACTGACTAACGTCCTTCTATGTACTTCCAATATATATAAACACGTATACACCCGCACACACACATGCACCTACACGCACACACGCATACATTAAAAAACAAAAGGCATACATAAATAGTATTATTGTTTAATGAATGGAAATTCTTGTTTATTTGTGAAAAGTCATGTTTATTTCTCCTTGTTTGTTTGTTAAATTTATGTAAATATTTAAAGTATGAAATATTAAATGTACGAATAAAGTGCAAACAACAAATACATTTAATGTAATTCCAATTTGGACGTTTCTCTCACCCGATCCTTTCTATTTTATATAGCACACTCAACTTTACCTTTGCTGTCAAAACATTTCAAACACATAATATTCCAAATTTTTGCGGAGTTTAATACTTATTTGTTTTCTATATTATACAAACCCACAAGATGTACCCTTCCCAGAAAAAACAAAAGGTTGAATTCGGCACCAACACTTCCTTTAGTCTTAGTGGATCCCCGAACAATACCCCTAAAGAGGTTTCAGAACATGAGCCGGAAATGAGAATAAGTTCGCAAATCTATGAGGTCTTCGACGAGCATGAAGAGGATAGTTTGGGACGCGTCTTTGGCGTTTCTGGTCCAGTGGTTAATGCCGAGAACATGGCTGGCGCTGCTATGTACGAATTGGTACGCGTTGGTCACTTTCATTTAGTGGGTGAGATCATACGTTTGGAGGGCGACATGGCCACTATACAGGTCTATGAAGATACCTCAGGTGTCAGTGTGGGTGATCCAGTGTTGCAAACCGGTAAGCCGCTATCAGTGGAACTAGGACCTGGCATTATGGGCAGCATAGTCGATGGCATACAGCGTCCATTGCGCGATATACACGAAAAGACCCAATCCATTTATGTGCCCAAGGGCATCGATGTCAAATGTCTTGGACGCGACATTGCCTACGAGTTCAATCCGGAAAAATTGCGTGTGGGAGATATTATTACCGGAGGTGATATCTATGCCAAGGTGTTTGAGAACAGCATGGTTCAGCTGCGTATGATGCTGGCACCAGGTTTGCAGGGCAGAATCAAGTGGTTAGCTCCAGCAGGCAATTATACCATAGAGGATGTAGTGCTAGAGACTGAGTTCGAGGATAAAGTTACCAAGCATACCATGCTGCAGGTATGGCCAGTACGCAGGCCACGTCCAGTTTCGGAAAAGCTGCCGGGTGTTAATCCGCTGTTAACCGGTCAGCGTGTTTTGGATGCATTCTTTCCATGTGTACAGGGTGGTACTACGGCAATTCCGGGTGCTTTTGGTTGCGGCAAGACGGTTATATCACAGGTGAGCAAAAAAAAAGGTTCCTTTGGTTACGTATGAGCTGTATAAAGTGTATCATATTTCAAGACTTGGTATTGCAGTTTAGATTTTCTATAAAAGTTTCGTAGAATTCTTCTATGGTTCGCATTATGTCTAAATGTTTTTAGAATATATTGATTTTGGAATTATCTACTCTTGGTTAAGCCAATTAAGAAATTTATAACAAAATAACTTGGTCGTACCCAATTGATATCGGGTTTTCATATTCTAAATAAATTTTACTTCTAAAATTTAAAAGGTTATTTCCTAATTTTTGAAATAAAAAGTTATACATTAGTTATACAAAAAAATTTAGAAAATTCCAATCATGTCGTTTTGCCCAAAATGAAAGTTACACCTAGGAATACCAACTGTCCATTTTTGGAAAGTTTCCTAGTAAACACAAAAATTAGTTACATTTCAGCAAAAATCTTTTGAAAGTTTCAACTATTTTGGTATAAAAGTCTTTCAGTTCCCAGTTCATGAACTTTTGAAGCTAATATTACTCATATCCATCCAGTCTCAGCCGTCATCTCTATTTTGAACTGAATTTTTTAAGCTTAGCCGCTATGGAAGTCCTCTGAATTTCTTCAATTTTTTCCCAACCATTTGTATCAAACTGACATCATAACTTTTTTAACAGTCATTGTCAAAGTTCTCCAACTCGGATGTCATCATCTATGTGGGCTGTGGCGAGCGCGGCAATGAAATGTCCGAGGTATTACGTGACTTTCCTGAGCTTACCGTAGAAGTAAACGGCGTAAAGGAGTCCATAATGAAGCGTACTGCACTTGTAGCGAACACATCCAACATGCCTGTGGCTGCACGAGAGGCCTCCATATACACTGGCATTACACTCTCCGAGTACTACCGTGACATGGGCTACCATGTCTCCATGATGGCGGACTCCACCTCTCGTTGGGCTGAAGCTTTGCGTGAGATTTCTGGACGCTTAGCTGAAATGCCAGCTGACGCTGGCTATCCTGCTTATTTGGGTGCACGTCTGGCTTCGTTTTATGAGCGTGCCGGACATGTTGCGTGTTTGGGCAGTCCTGAGCGTAAAGGCTCTGTTTCGATTGTGGGCGCTGTTTCGCCACCTGGCGGTGATTTCTCAGATCCCGTGACCTCAGCTACCTTAAGCATTGTGCAGGTTTTCTGGGGCTTGGATAAAAAACTAGCTCAGCGCAAACACTTTCCCTCGGTCAATTGGTTGCAATCTTATTCCAAATATGTACGCGTCTTGGATCCTTACTATGAGGAACGTTGTCCCGATTTCATACAGTGGCGTGCTACTGCCAAAAAGATATTACAAGAGGAGGAAGATTTGTCTGAAATTGTGCAGCTAGTGGGCAAGACTTCAATAAATGAAGAGGATAAGATAACACTGGAGGTGGCCAAAATGCTCAAGGATGACTTTCTGCAACAAAACTCTTATAGTGAATACGATTGCTTTTGTCCCTTTTATAAGACCACAGGCATGTTACGCAACATGTTGGCTTTTTACGAATATGCCAATCAAGCGGTAAGGAACACCTCAACAATGGATTCAAAAGTAACTTGGGGTTTAATACGTGAGCGATGTAGTGACATTATCTATGAACTGTCCACCATGAAGTTTTTGAATCCCAAAATGGGACAAGAAGCGCTGGAAGCGGAATTGCAAGAGATATACGACCGCTTAGTGAAAACTATGACCAATTTGGAGGAAAATGTTACGTTATTTGTTTAGTGGGTTTACTGCGAAATTAATAAATATTTGCTGCTTTAGTTTGTAACTATTTAAGTCAACTCCAAACGCAATTAAGTTGTGCAAGCTCCTTCACCCATTTAACCTTAATCTTTTGCACCTCGGAATAACGCACTTCTAACTGCATAGTTAATCCTTTAGACTCGTTTGCATTCCTTTGATAATTTCTTGTGTGCAAGCAAATGTCGACAAAATTCATTGATTTATGCGAAAAGTTTATTAAGCCAACGATAGCTAGACTGACTTGGGTAGATAAAATATAAGCGGAAGCTTTCCAAACTCTAGATGCTCTTACTGTTTAATTAGGCGTTAGAAGAGATTAAAAAAAGAACAATAGTGTATGTGTTACCCTTACAAGAACCCTGTTGCGTTGGTTCGAAAAGTGTGGTCTCTTCTTGCACTCGGAAACCTCTACCTCTAAATCAAGCTTTTCAAAGACTTCAACAGTCTCTTCTGATTTTAGATCTCCTTTTTTTATATGCATGGATGTTTTGAGTGTTCAAAAACCGAGTTGTGTGAGGCGAATTGTGAGACCCTCTATTGACGTAAATAAGGATAATCCGTCTTTATTTATTGATTTTCCCCAATTATCCAAAAACTGCTGTTTTTCTGATTTTTTTTCTTAAACCCCGATCTACCAATACCTATCTATCCACTCGGAAGAAAATGAGTCCGACTACTTTCTGCTATTTGCACCATTCAGAATTGACAGTCCTACGTTGCTCCAAAGAAAAACTTCCTGCATGACCAGATTTTACGGTGAATCTGCCGAAATAAGCAAAATGTGGGATTTGACTTGTTGTCGAACACCCATACGGTCGATTTTCTCACCCGGGATACTTTTACCAGTCTAATTGTTTTCATAGGAGAGACCTCTTACCAACCCGGCCCCGGGGCGCGGCATGTCTGTCGAAGAACTCATCTTGAGAGTTAGTCGGATAGTATTTTTAAGAAGATAGTACAATTGATACAACTTTAGTGCCAGCTTAAATATGCTCGCTTAGCAGTGTATATAAATGTGGGTGGAAAAGCAGAGATCGATTTCGATTCAATTAGTGGAAATTAAATGTAAGTATATACGCTGTCTGTGTTTGTGAGCGTTTGACTTTGCCGATAAGCAGTCGAAGTAAACGGAGCAGCAGCTGGAGGAGTTGACTGTGACTGCAGTGCAGCAGGCAATGATTACATTTCCGCACGGCGTCGACCCCTAAAAGCCACAGCAGCAGCCAAGCCAGCCATAAAATGAGCGCAGAGAGAAAAAAAAAAAAAAAAAGAAGCAAGCCAAAAATCAGTTCAATTGCAAATTGAAAATCCCCTTACAACTTCCGTTTCCGCTATGTCAGTGAGCTTACACACACATAAGCACACTCGTATGTGTGTGTTTGAGAGAGAGAGTGGGTTGGCATGACAAACTTGGCGTATGAGCAATGCGCGCTAATTGGCTGCCGTTTGCCGTTCGTTGCCGCTGTCAGTGTCTGCCAGCCATTTTGAATTTTCAGCTGCCGGCTTTTATTCCTCCGGTTCGGGGTCGTATACGTAATACCGGAGTCTGGGCAATGGCTGGCTCAGCTTGATGCGGCTCGCTAGCTTGCTGCAAACCGGCACTCTCTTTCTCTCAACGTCATTGCATAATTTGAAGGGGTTAAGCCATTGAGCTTTAATGCAAAATTTCAATTGAAAGTCAAACAGTCAATTCGCTTTGGCAGCGATAATCGTAAAAGGATAATGGCGCTAAAAGCGCATAAAAAGGCATTGGCAGCCATGGAACCCCACAGGCGTTATGCATGCTTGTATACTACCCCACTTAACCAATACTTTCTACATATGTGAGTAAGTTCTTTGGCATAAGTGTGCACTCAATTAAAGGATTTCGTTTTTGCTTTTTTTTGTGGGGGGTCTGCAGCATGCGCACGCCTTTACAGTTGCCTTCACACATATAAGTTCTGAGCCCCAGCTGTCGATGTTGGCTGGTAGATAAACCCATTCCAAGCACTTCACTTCCTAAACGGGGCAGCCAAAGCAGCTGCCCATTTAAGCGGCTGCCTAAGCAGCTTTACACAACAACAACAACAACATGAGCTCCATAACAAAAAAAAATAAATTCCAAAATAAATAACAATGTGAGCGTAGTAACAAAATGTATGCTGTAAAATATCAAGCCAAATAACAAGAAAGAGGGAATATACTTTTTTTGGGCAACCAAAGATAAGATACTCTAGCGGATAATCTTTCATAACTAATCATTTAAAATGGTTAGAATTTGGTCTAAACTAATAATGGTATAGGGATTGGAGACCTGCTACGAGGAAAGCGAGAACAGCAGCATATCGATTTCAGTATTGGAAAAATTCAAAAAATCACCACAGTTGTTCTGGGAAGTGGCGATTTCAAAGTCCAAAAAATTCACAAAAGCCGCCTTGGGATTTCCCGGAATTTAGGTAGCCGTCAAGACCTCTAGGCTCATAGGCTCTTATTTATAAAAGAGACTTAAAAATCGTATCAGTTAGCAATTCAGAGTAATGAATCCGATATTATAGTTTACATTTATCAATATACTCTACAATAAATGCCTCCTGCCCTAACATATCATTGTCCTTATTCCTTTAGCTATATGTCTGTGAATTTTGTGAATTGATTTAACAATACAACATTCAATAGACTCCTTTCAAAAATATAACTATTTTCTGATCTTGAAAAACAATTAAAAAACTTATATAGGTTTATAATAATATAAACATAAAGGTTTAAAAAAGAAATAGAAAAGTAAACAAAATAGCATAGAAAGAATTCATAAAACTAACTAACAATTTAAAACAAAAACTAGACGGGAAACGACATTTTTTATGAAGTGCTTGTCATTATTAGAACGAAGAAAAAATAAAAAATTGTTATATGTTATGGTAGAGTAACTTAATTTATATAAAGTTTTATTAATTTCAAACAATTTGATCTAGCTCTAACTCATTTTATTGTATAGCGGGCTACAACAATAATGCCATATAAATTAAAATAAAATAATATAATAATAACAAATAAATAAAATTAAAAAAAATTTAACTTTTTTAACTGTTTTTTTTTAACTCAAAAATTTGTGTTGGAATGTAAACAAATTATCGTGTACCAATCATACCTTATCGTTTATCGATTACTCATAGACTTAAGCAACCCTGTTATTTCGATTATTGCTTTTTAAAAGTGTACGGACGTGTAACAAATGAATTGTTAAATTATAAGTTAATAAATAACTATAAATTACAACAAAATACAACAATTTGTAATTAAACCACTCTAACATATTTGATATTTGGCTGCAACAACCTGATCTTAATAAACGTTTGAAAAATAAATAATATTAAAAAAATAAAACTGAAGTATATATTTTTTTTTTAAACTTAAAAATTTGTAATTCTATATTTTAACATTTTTTGAGATTCGAATAGGTTAAATAAAAATTTAATTTTTTTTTAAACTTTGTTTTTTTTTTTTGTTGAAAATTTGTAAAAGTCTTAAAACGGCTCTTAAAATAAAATCTTAAATTAAATTTATAAAAAAATTAAAAATTTGTACATACCAAAAAAAAATTGTTGTTTGTTAAATTTAAAAAAAAAAAAAAATTTGTACTAAAAAAAAGTTATTTTGAAAAACAACCTGAAATAAAAGCTCAAATTAAAAAAATGTTTTTAAAGTACATTTTTTAACAACTATTTTCAATTAAAAAAAAAGAACAAAAATTGTTGCTAAAAAAATGTAATTTGAAAAACACCTGAAAATATAAATTTTAAGTGTTTTCAAACTATATTTTTTCGTGGGACACCCCATTAATATTAAATATTTGGGACTTTGGTCAAGATGAACTCATATTTATTTTCAAAAATAAAATTTCATGTAAAAATCAAGCATTTGTTAATAAAAGATATATTTATAAAACGAAAAGAGTTTTGAAAATCTTCAAGCTAGATTAATCAGTGTACTTTATAAAAAACTTTAAGTTTAAGTTGAACAATTTGCTTTATTTTTATAATATATGTAAGTTTTGCTTAAAGCTAGCCATTAAAAATTACAGAGTTAGATGCAAAAATCTTTTCAGCTGAGACAGGAATATTTTTTAAAGTTATGAATTAAAAATTTAGGTGTTTGTCGTTTTGTACTCAAGGAAAGTAAAATCAAAAACCTTGGTCCAAAGAAAAAAAAAACCTTTTTTTTTAATAAATTTACAGAAAAAAAAATTAGCTAAAAAACTTTTCATCATTTATTTTTAATTTTTTTTATTAAATATTTTTTTAATTTTAAATTGCTTATTTTAATATTTTGTTACATAAAATATTAACTTTAATAATATTTAAATGATACCTATACAACGTGAATGCGCCATCTTACGGCCACACTAAACAGAAAAAATAAATGATGACGAGTTCAAAGACGGAAACATAAAACAATTTTATGTAAAACAAAAAAGTTGTAAAATATTAGGTTAAAACTTAAAATTTTTTATTAAAACATTTATTTTTATAAGCCTTAACAATCCAATGTTAGTCCTTTTCTTTAACAACAAAACTTTTTCTTGCAAAGCTCTCAACTTCCCTACAAATCTGTTCTTCCAAGAAAAAAAGCTCTGTTTTTTACAAAAATTCCAAACAAAATTATAATGCCCGCTTTAAGAGTATTAATATAAAAAAAAATCATTTATTGTTGTTGCTATTGCTTTTGTTGTAGTTGTTGTCGTTGGATGTTTGCCGCAAGGCCAAAAGGATATCATAAGCACAAGGCATTGGATTATTTCGGCAGCAACTTAATTTGCAACTTATACGCAAAATCCTTTTGATTTTGTTATTTTTCGGCAGGCGCTGAAGTTTTCTCCACAGAGGACTCGTCGCCATTGTTGATGTTGTTGTTGTCGTTTGTTTGGCAGGATTCGTTTATATTTCTGCTACATGTCCCTTTTAAACACACACATACACTTATAGCAGAGCATACAAGGCGCAGATTTATAACGCCTGCAGTTATTTGGCAAAGTTAAGAACCTTTTTCCGTATTTTTTTTATAATTTTTTTTTTTTATTTTTTGTTTTGCCTTAGTTTTGCATTTAAGCCGAGCCGCTACTTTTAGTCCTATTTTTGTGCACTTTTGCGGCAGAGAAAAAAAAGGGTTCTTAGTGGTTCAGTGATTCTTAGCGTATTCCTGGTAGTCCCTTATATGCCTTTTACCATCATTACCCATCATGTTTTCATATTTTTTCAAGCACTGCCTACATCCGCACTCTGTGCCCCGCCGCCTTATCCAGCTGCTTTTCAGGGAATTCAAATTAAGCCTATGCAAATGCGCTAGCGGCTGTTTTTGTTATTCAGCTGCAGTCGCAGTTGCCTTCTATAAGAACAACAACAAAAACAAAAGTAACAAAAATAAAGATTTTGTATTTTAAAGCCGGGGGTTACCGACTTTGATATACCCCTGCCCTCACTCGTGGTCACGAAAGTCAAGAGAAAAGTAGAGGCGAGATAGTGGCTATGGATGGTACCTAAGCGCATTCCTTTCTTCGAAGAATTCAAATATTTAATGCTTTTTTCGACATCTTCTAGAGAACTTTGGGACCGGGGGAATTCCACCCTATCAACAGGACCTCTCGTGGTGGCGCCTAATTCATTGTGCCCTCTCTGCCAAATTGGGTGCTGCAACAACAAACACATCGTGTAATCATCTTAAAGTAATGTTTGTCGTTCATTGATTGCAAAGAGGAAGAATCTCGGATTCATCATAACGCGTCATGCACGTAGTAACAATCAAACCAGAGAAATCGTCCATGTAAGGTCTGCTAGCAAAATAGGTCATGCCAACATTTTTTTAACTTTTATCAAAACGTATAAAGAATATATATATACGATACATACATAGAAACCATAAAGGACTTAAAAAAGGAAAAAAAGAACCGCATGCGGCGAGAGAATAAAAATGTATTTTCCACCAGAACACATATAAAATACGCTATCCCCACCCAGCATATTCTCCGGATTTGGTCGCTTCTTACTTAGTGACGAAGTCAAATAAGATTTCCCTCAAATAATATGGTCACCTAAAAACTAATCATACTTTATAGATTTAAAAGAAAGATAAAAAAAAGAGTTTTTCAAATAATATGGTCATCTAAAAAAAAAATCATACTTTATAGATTTAAAAGAAAGAGAGAAAAAGAGTTTTTTAAAATTGTCCCGATTTTGCTATAAATTTTTATAAATAGATTTATACCTAAAGGGATGTGGAAATAAGACACATCGATTTATGGAATTGGAGAATCATAACGAGGAAAAGTAGAAGAAAGTTTTTGCTTATAAACTTAAGTCAACTTTTGCTCCATAGTAATATTTATAAAGGGTGTTTTTTTTAACTCTTCCGAGCTTTAAATAATGCTAACTTTGTCAAAAAGTAAACATTCTCTTTCTTAGCGTTTCTATTCAGTTTGTTTTGAAAAATGAAAGTTTTGCTTATAAGCTTAAGGCAACTTTTGCTCTATAGTAATATATATAAAGGGTGTTTTTTTTTACACTTCCGTGCTTAAAATAATGTTAACTTTGTCAAAAAGTAAACTTTCTCTTTATTAGCCTTTCTATTCAGTTTGCTTTGAAAAATAAACAATATTACGCTTCCGAAGCTCTTCCAAATTGTGCAAATTAATTTTAAAATCATGCCTATATAGATCAGACAATTTAATTTCCTTCATTTGATTTGATCGAAATAATTTTAATTTTTTAACTTAAATTTTACACCAAAAACAGCAAATATTTTGTTAAATTAAAAACTCCAAGATGTATTTAATTGATTCAAAATCTGGTTGGTAATTCGACTGAATGGGGCATATTGAACTCGAGATTTCACTAGAAAAAAAAATTGTTAAAATAAGCATTAATATTTTTAAAAACAATTTTTTGGTTGGTGAATTTAAATAAATCGCGTGTAAAATATAGCGTGGGCCATCTGTTGGTTTGCTTGTTAAACACTCATAACTCGGAACATACCCGTCCAAAGTGGATGATCTTCGACAGATGGCAAGTTCAAAACTACTCAATTTTAGTTATGGATCGTTTAACAACCGAACAAAGCGTAAAAGTGGTAGAGGCATACTATGAAAATGGTCGTTCTGTGGAGAAATCATAGCTGAGGCCAGTGTCGACGGGAAGAATTACACTTTGCTAGGAACTTTGCGTCGAATTTTGCATGCGGATCTGCTTTTACACGCTTACAAGATTCAAATGAAGTAACAATTAAAGCCCACGGACCATTATTAGCGTTGCTTTTCTTTTAATGGATGCGAGAACAGCCAGATGAGTCTTCGTCAAAAAAAAATGCATCGAAAATTACGCGACGGATATTTAGGCGATATTATTTTTCATACATAAATGAGTAGTTTCAAACTTTCATTTGGTATATGTATTTGCCCAATTTTGTTGGAAAATGTATGAATAAATTGCAATTAACTAACAAAGCAACAGCTGGCCCACCCTATATAAAATTAAAACCAACTGAACGGTTGTTTGTGTCACCGAGAACAGAAATTCGGGCGAAATCTGAGCCAAAACATCGCTGCACATACACAATCCTTCTTATGCACGCTTTGAATCTTTCACTCAACGCTTTCTGTTCTCTATTAGACTCCACACATCTGGCTGCGTTTGCTAGACGAATATATCCATCATCATTTTAAAATATGCTATATAGATTAAAAAAATGCTTTTTGGACAAACTTGATATGTTCTCTTACTCTATGAGAAAAGTGTATGCAAAACTTTATATTTCTTTTAGACAGCCTTTTTCCTACAACCTTTCCATCTCTCACTCAACGCTCTCTGCTCTCTCTATGTTTTACACTATCGCTGCATTTGTCACTTTGAAATATACTCTATAAAGGTGCGGAAAAACTTGCTTCTTTCTCACATTTGGATTAGCTTAATACATTCACTCACTCTATACGAATAAAGTGTATGCAAAACTTTAAACTTCTTTCAACAAACCTTTTTTCTGCACGCTTTCACTACCTTCATCTTGCTTTCTCTACACTCTCTCTCTCTCTCTCTCCACTTACCTACTTACACAATACGCTTTGTACACATTCTCAGCACATAGTCTCACATTATCGCTGCACTCGGCAACTTCTTTGTCTGTCTTTGGTTGTTGTTTTAATGCGGCTGTCATTGTTGAGAAAATTTGTCGCTCATGAATCAGCGCGGCGCCACTGTGCTCCGCGCTGTAATGTATGCTATGAAAAAGTTTTGCCATAAAAAATTTGTTGCAACTTGTTGTTGCTGCTGCTTCAGCTGCTGTGCGGTGTGTCGCCTGTCACACAACAACTGGCCTATCACTCAAGCCGGCAGCCTTTTATTCACTCAGTCGCTCACCGAGCATACAAAACTTCCAAACTGACATATACCAAAGTCCTTACCGCATCCCTTTCTACCAAGTGTATAGCGACCCGTCGCTCGTCATGCTAAAGATAATGAAATTGTTGTGAAAAAAAAAAAACTTTGACGCGCTCTTCATCAGGCAGGCAAACATTTTAAATACAAAAGGATATGCGTGGGCACTCAACGTGCCCAATACATACGCACACGAACAGTACGCAACGCCTCCTGGATCCACCCACTCGCCTATTTTTGCTACAATGACATTGATGAAACGCTTGAAATTTACTGCAAATGTTGGCCTGTTCTGTTACTTGCCTCCTTTTCTCGTTTTTGGTTTTTTTTTTTTTTGCCTCGCTTAATTATGTGACGCGCTATGTCATAGCTCAAGGTGGGCGTGGCAGGCGTCCACAAAAGCATTTACTATATAACCTTACTCGTGCCGCGCCACTGTAGCGCTTTCCAAGAGTGACTGGTCGAATACTGTAAATACTCCTTAAAAAGCAATATTAACTATGCCTTAAAGTCTGCCATTAACCCACACTTTATCAACTTAAGACTATATGGATATGTAGATGTACGCGTAGGTGAAGCAGACTTTGTATTTCTTTCACTTTGGACCTTAGCTTATCTTGAATTCAGCTAACTAAAATGGCACCAGAGACCCTAAAAAGCAGTATTGCGTGCTATACCATTGCCTAAAAGCGAAGGTATCTCTTAAAGGACTAGGTGTTGTAAGGCTCCCAAGACTGTCTCAATAATGTCATAAAAAAGCTACTTCATCAGGTGGCTCCTTAAAAAGCAAGCGGCCAGCCAGGAAAGTCGGACGGTCCCTGGAGTATGTCCAGCAAAGGATTAGAAACAATTTAAAGCTGAAGCTGGAGGCACAAGACCGTAATAGGATAGGCGGTCGCTAACTGGGACTATCTCCATCCTGACTTAGTTGTTTCTTGTGACGTTGGTGTCAAGAAAGACAACTGCTTCACAATATTAAAAGTATAGTTTCAACCAGAATTTGAGATTTTGACGCTCTGTCTCTTCGCCAGAGCCACCACTGCCTATGCCAATGTACAGTGTTGTAAAAATGGTACCCATCCGATGCATGGGAGTCAGAATCTCCGTCTGCCCCTGACTTCGTTTTTCCCCAACACTCTTCTAACCATAAAGTTTAAGAAATTCCATTATAGAGCGTCATCTTCTATGAAGCCTTGCATGGTATGGAAAAGTTTGTAGATTTCCTCGCAGCTCAACCTCAATCTTCTGGTCTCACCGGTTGTTTGGTAAGGGTATCAACACTTTGTCACATCAAATATCTTATGCTTCTTTCTTGTATTATTTTTAAACTTTGTGGTTGGCGGCAGCGTCCTTGCTGCCATTGTTGTACTTACTTATCCCTGTCGAAAAATTGCCGAAATTCAGTGAAGCGCGTGTTGCCAGCCCTATTGTTGTTGTTGTTGATGTTTGAAGCAGCCATCAAGACTGGCAGCTACGCTGGCAGCCGCTTGGCATCCTGGCAGGGCAGTCAGTCCCATCAGCCAGACCAACTAAGGCAGTCAGTCAGTCAGTGCATTTAGTCAAAAGTGATTGAAAAGGCATTTTGTTATAATGCCAACTTAATGACAACGAAATTACAGCAAAAGCCAACCAAAGCACAAGGACAACAACAGGAACAACAACAACAACCAGAACAAGCACAAAAACAAAATGAGTTTGAAATACTTTTTTGGGCAGAAAAAGTTTTTCGCCATGAAAACGAAATTAGAATGTATGCGACGCGTAACGCGTGCGTTGCGCTAAGCGCTGCTTCAAAGAGAATCGAACATTCTAGACTTCAGATACCCTACACACTCCATCTTGCATTCGAATTACATATTTAAATAATACGCAGCAGTGTCCACTGTAAAAGGATAACATTGCACGTAGTAGCCCCAAAAAGTATGCTATTGAAATATTTATTCAGTCATGGCGGCCATCTTTATCACACATTTTATTTGGATCACGACCGTCCACCTCTCTTACTTTTTTGCTCTCTTATTCCTGTACCATTCCTTCGCTCTCTCACTCTCTCTCTCTCTGTGCCTCAACAAGCGTGCAGCTGATTAGACATTTGACATATTTCGTTGCTTTAGAGTTCAAAGCGCATTAGACATGCAAAATAAACACGTTCCAGCATACACACTCACACAAAACACCACATACTCAAACACTGCTGTCCAAAAGTTTTCGCACACTTAATAATTATTGCTTAAAAATCAAAAACTTGATCCTTAATGTGGAAACTATTATAATGCGTAAAGATATTTGTTTATTTTACCATTATATGTTATCGCACTCATTTTTAAGAAATATTAAAACCCTGTGCCCTTAGGAACAGGGGTGTAATGGGTTTGTTCAATAAATGAAATGGGCAAATAATGCTATGTCTATCTGAGTCACCCCTAAAATTTATGCATTATCGACATGCAGGTGAAATTTCAATTGTCCTTGTAGGTGAGGATATATTCAATGGAAGACAACACACAAATTTTATAAAGCCCCTTTTGTGAGAAGTTATTAATGAAATGACACAGTTATCCATCTTAATACTGAGAATGCAGTACGGCAAAAGTTTTTCAGGACCTGCTAAACTTCAAAAGAATTAACAAAACAAGCTATACCCATTTCATCCTCTTGAAAGTTTAGGCCGAATTGCACAAAATTGCATCAGGTTTTTCAACCTGATTGTTCTGACAGCTCACGCGTGATTAATGACATATGTCAAAGTCAATAATACTCAGTTAGCATTGCCATTTCATCATGGAAAGTCTTACTCCCGAACAACGTTTACAAATTATTGAATTTTATTTCCAAAAATTATTAGTATAATTGTTGCATTTCAAATGATTACAAATTAAGCTAGATTTTCGCTCAATTTAGAAATACCAAGTTCTAAGAAAAATCTCTTTAGCGCTTGCTCACAAAATCGTTATCGCGAGTTCGTGTCCGAAAACTTTTCAACTGCAATGTACGTATACATGCACACATTTAGCCTGCATTTGGCCAACATTTTTGCCCTTTTAGAGGACTGCTGCTTCTGTTTCATGTCGCATTTTCCTATTAGCAGCGCTGCCAAGCAACAATTCGCTACTGTATATGCAAATTTAGCCAACTCTAGCTTGTACTCTCTTTCTCTCTCTCACTACACTTTACTATCTCTTTAGCAGCTGCTGTGTTTCCTTCCCACTTCGCAACTACAGAAGATTCTCACAAAGTGGAACCACTTCGTTTTAGAATTGATTTTAACTCCAAAATAGCTAAAATATTGTAACTCTATCTCTACTTGAGTAGACATCAAATCTTCCAAATATGATGGAAGTTATCAAACGACAACTCGGACTAATTTAATAATTTATTCTTATTTTAATTTTAGGCTTTTAAAAATTGGGTTGCAGTAAAAGGATCGGAAATTTTTTCATATTTGAATTAAGGGTCCAAATTTGTGCGATGGTTTACTTTATGCTCAAAAACAGGCTCGAGAGAACCTTTGAACCAACTCTTTTCAACAAATGTAAATTGATTCTCAGAGAGTAGTAAAAAGCACTATCACCAGCTTTTAACAAACAGGCAATGATTAACCATATACTCTACGGCGGCGTAGAGATAGTGCCCTATCATAACCACGACTTCCACACAGACGAAGAATATCCTGACAAAGAAAAAATGTTGAATATAGTGGAGAAAATCTGTGAAGAGGGGTTCATTGTGTCACTAGGTGAACTTTCTGTCTTAGAATCACGTAGTTTAGAAGAAGTGAGAGAATCAGAGTCAGCTAAAGGCCATCCAAAAGCAGATAGTAATGGTATCTAAAGGCCAAGCTTAAAGAAGATTTCGATTATATTTTTGAGGTTATGTCAGAAAACTGACATGCTCGTGTTTTTAGATCTTGAAGTCGGGCTCTTCGATTTCAGCATCATGGTCTGATCTCCAAAACCAATAATCTATTTTTTTTGTGGCTCTGTAATCAGATATGGCGAGATACAGAAACGTGCGTCACCAACTTATCGGAACAGACTGTATTCCGGCCCATCTCGACGGGCCTGAATAAGACTAATAAAAAACAGATTGGTGCAAATAATGATTAGGCATAATAAAGACCCAGTGGTGTCCCCGTTCTATATTTTTGACGAATGGAAATTTCCCAAATTTAATAAAACGAAGATTACGTTTTCTAAAGAGTTTTTCTTAAGCAGCTCAGAAACCTACCGAAAACGTGAATAAGGCTCTTAGATTTTCTTACGCTTAAATTTTAGAATTTCGGAGTTCAAAGTCGCACACTCTGCAGCAGATAATTAAACCAAAGCGGTCATACTTTAAAAAAAATTTCTGGAAATTTTATTTTATCAAAAGTCAGAACAAACTTCTCCGTCTCTTACAAATAGTTACTTTACAAAATTTTCACACAATATCGATAATTTTCAAAATGCTGCTTTAAGCATTTCTAACGTTTCTGCTCTAAGAGCGTTCACTGTAACTGCTTTAGCCAACATTGCCGCATTTGTGTTCGTCTAAATGATTCGATGGCAGTAAAATTTGCAGCACGTGCGCAAAAGTTCGTGCACCAAACCCAAACCCAAACCGTAACCCAATCCTACTTCTATTGACTGCTTATCTGCTGCCAGCGGCCAGTGCATGTCTTAGCTGAGAAAACTTTCAACTAAGTGTAAGAAAAATGTTATGTTGCGTTTTAATTGAATTTTGGAAACCGCATAACTGAAATCGCAAAGCCAGCCAAATCTGCGCCTGACCATTCGACAGGCAATAAAAATGTTGTTAAACCTTTCAGCTCAGCCATTCTAAGAATAAGAGCAGGAACAAAAATAAAAAAGCAAGAAAAACCAAAAGAAAAATGTAATTTGAAAAGTGTAGAGCATAGGGTAGGGTCAGGGAGTGGGGCAGGCTGAAACTAGTTAAGGGAAGCTGTTCGATGTGTGTGTGCGTGTGTGTGTGTGTGTGTGGGTTTGAGTGAGCGCCAGATTACAGCTGATTGTGACTTAGCGATAAGCACCAACGTTGGCAAACTGTGGCGAGCCCATGGCTAAAACCTGCCCGCATTGGCTGGTCAATTAGTTAGAGCATTAAAGGATCTCTCCTCTACGGCCAGCTAGGAATTTATTGTATAGTTGGCCGAGTGAAGTGGGTTTGGGTTTGGTTAGCGCCGCTTATCGCTATAACCAGGCAGCAGCAGCAGCAGAAGACCAAACCAGACCCGTGCAGACAGCTTCGATGGACAGCGGGACGGACGGACACGCGCTACGTAATTGACTTGTTGCCAAGTAATCGTTGCCTGTTAACTGCTGTTGTCAGGGGATTATCTACAGTTCAGTTGAAATCGACTGATATGCCAGGTTGTGAAAGTTATGTAGTTAGAAGTTAGGGCCCTGGCCAAACAATTACTATACATAGACAGCCTGACTGTCTTTCCACACGCAGATACACACTCACACACACTAGCACACTCACACACATGCAAAGCCCATTGAAGTGCATGAAAAGTGAAAAACAATAAACATTCTCAACATGCTTCAGCTTAATTCGAGTGCTTTGTTTTGCTTGACTTCTGCTATTCTCTTTCTGCTATTCTACTTCGACTTCTTCTCGTCTTCTATTTGGGATCCCCAACTTCTTTTTTGTTTTGTATTTTGGGTCAGTAATTCAGCTAATTGGCTTGGGAGTTATTCAAATTTAACTTATCTCAGCTCAGAATTAAAAATTTTGAATGCTGAGACGGATGAGGAGACTATCGAACAACTACCAAGACCTTCATTTCAACGAATTAGGATTGTATTTTTGAGTCTTTATAGCATCGCCTGTAATAAGCTAACAATTGTAGTTCTACTATCCACAAATAAACCGTTTATCTGTTATTATCAGCTAGTCATAAAGCTGATGAATGATTTTTTAATAAGTCCGCACTCAAGTGAAGAACGTGGCGTGTCACAGTTTTTATGGTGAAAATTTTTTTTTCATCATATGGAATTTTAACGATTTTGAATAATGCAGCCAGTGGGGTTTGAAGGGATATATGGCTATACTCTTTTATCATCTAATCAATTTGAAATATGGTTTGCGTTAGGTGGCACTAAGGGCAGGTATTGCAGGCTATGGTTATTGGTGATTAAAAAAAACACTCTAGAATGCTTTGGATAATTCGGCCAAGAGCGCGAATTTGGGGTAGTATTTTTTTTTTTATTTGCCGACTATGCTTATGTTTCCTGCTATAGACCAGCCCAAACGACAAAGGTTAAAGGTCTTAAATTTAGGATGGGGATAGTATCATAAAAAATGATTCAACTTCTGTACCTCAATGGTAGTGAGAATAGATTTTAATAACTTCACAGAGAACAAGTGGGCCAGCCAGAACTTTAAGGCAATTCGGTAATTTATGGCAGTTCCTCCCGAAGATCTCAACCGATTCCAATCCCTAGATGATTTTTTGTAAATTTAAAGGTCTATGTACAGGTTTGTGGGTAAATAAAGACAAATTTTTGCGGTGAGTCGGAATGTGATATCACCACAACAATAAAAAGGGTTTTTATATTTTTGACTCATCTGCATACTAATTTTGGTGACTGTAACTTCCAAAAAAGTTTTACAAAAACTGGATTTCAGGGGCTTTTAGGCAAATCAATTATCATTAGGCCATTTTTGCGACAAATACCAACGAATAAACCGCAAATTATATTCGATTTAGGTGGACAATGTCAAAATTGAATTTAAGTGAAGAATAAGACTATAAACGCATGTAGTGGCATAATCTTGTTCTCCCAGCTCTTTTGGTTTTTGAGAAACAGGCATAATGAACAGAAGGAAGGTTGGACAGACAGATATAGCTAATTGATTTCCTTTTTCGTCCTTATTATATTATAGTATTATTTGTAGGGTCTTAATTGTTTCCATTTATGTGTTACAAATTTAAACTAAATCTGAACACAATCGAACTTCCCCAACCCATCTATAATGAATGGTCCCATACAGCGAATTTTTTTCCAGCACTTTTGTTTTGATTCCCTTGTAACGAATTTCTGAATATGGGTAACCCTAAATAAATGTTATGCTAATAAAAAACAAACATGCTCTGAAAATATAAGGTGTGACTAGATATCAATAATAGTTTTTCCAATTGGAATGTGAATGACGACGAGAATTCATTAATTGGGCACTGGAAATGTTAGTCAAAGAACCAGATTTCTTTGCGTAAATTATTTTCTTGGTATGCTTAAAACAAAAAAAAAAAATTGAGTCGATAGGTAGCATCCGGTCAAAAATTAAGTTATAATTCTTGATTCTAATAATACCATGCCGCAAAAATAATTCAAGATCATATGAAAACTTCAAGATATAGGAATGTATAGGCATGTATCAATTCCAAAAGCCCTTTAAAAAACCTATCCTCCAAATATTAGTCGCACGCTGACGTCTAAATAAAACAGTTTCGCCCCATAGAAATGTAATCCGAAAAAAATGAATTACTTCTTTAAGTAAACGTTAAGAAAAACTTAAAATACATATATTTTATGTATTATCTTCAATATTCTATTCTTCTGTTCTTAAACATTCAAATCGCCTTTTGTTTAATTTATAAAGATGTCTGAAGGCTGAACCACCTACACCTTACAACAGCATATAATACATCTAAGCTGCACCATAATTGGTCGTCTGAGTACGACTTAAAAAATTATGGCAACAAACATTATCTAACTTTTATTTTTCTATTTGCATTTTAAGTTTTTTGCACGCCTGAAAGTATGCAACAACCTTCAGCCGCAACAATCAGTGAGTGTTGGCAACCATGTTGCTAAGGTCGGCGTCGGCGGCGGCCATTTTGATGAGCGGTCATATATATTATATGCATATTGGTTGAGTGCATGTGTGTGTAAGTGCCTTTTACACCTCTACACACACACACATACACGAACCACTCTTCAGCACATATACATTGAAAGCAAAAGCCATCATGAACGCGCCTCAGTTTAATGTAGCATGTTGATGTATTGAAACCGCAAGCTCCACACCTTGCCACCCACCCTGGATCCTCATTAGCCGCAATGGTTGTTGTTTTGTTGTTGTAATACACTCACGCTTACCAACACATACACTCGCGCGCACAGACACTTAGCTATTACACAGATACGGAGCTCTTTGGCATCTTTTTATTCAATGCGCTTTTAAGCGCGCTAATTAAAAATGTGGCAACAACTTCGCTTCAATAAGGTGTATGTGTATGTGTGTGTGTTTGTGCTTGTGCTTGTGAGAGTGTATCGCTGTGTATGTGGTGCTCCGACTTTTATTTTTATTTTCAATATTGCATACTTGCAGGCGCCTCTGTATGCTGCGGCAGCGTAATTAACGCCTTCACTTTGGCATTGGCAGGCAGCGTTTTGGGTTTTCCTTTTATATACGCTTTTGCTTTAGAAGATGGTATTATACGTTTTTCAAAAGCTACGTAACATCTCAAAGAAATCATTCAAGGATGTGCATATGAGTAAAAATATGTAAGGCGTGCTAACTTTAAGATCCAGTTGTTCGATGTTTATAAGCTAATTATCTATGCTATGGATATTCAAGCTAATTTTTATCGCGAAAATTTTTACTAAAAGAAAAAAGCTATAATAAGTTCTTGGTGCTGTGTGCAGCAGCAGAGAAGTGAGAAATAGACCCTATAAAGCACGAGGGCTGTTTGATAATTTCGTGATTTTTTGAGTCTTTGAAATTTTTTTCCACAAAAAAACCATCTATGTCTCAACATATTTTTTTTTTTATCTCGATACACTTAGTTCAATGCTTTTCCAATTTTTTATAGTACCTTTGAATTGAGAAACTCTCTTCTCAAGACCCCCAAAATAGAAGCTTTTTCAGTAATTGATTCGACCTAAATCTCTTAACAGCATTTCCAAAGGATGGAAAACAGAAAATAGCCGCTAGGGGGCAAATCTGGAAAGTATGGTGGATAGAAAGGCAATTCTTGAAACAATGGATCAATTTTGGCAAGGGATCATCCATAAATTACGTAACGCTGATTTTCGTCAAAATGGATTTTAAAGAGGCGACCTAACCCTTCGGCGTCACCTGTACTAGTACGACCACAAGGGAACTCAGAGTACCACCTCTTAACGATTGAAAGCGACGGTGCAGATGTCCTACCGTATTTATGATGTTTTTTTACGCCAAAAATAATTCATTCATAATTCGTAATATATATATTTCTTCTTGGTCAACTAAAAAGCCATGTCTATATAATCTTATCTCCCTGAACGTTGATCCGCTATTGAAGATCCGCTTCTTTATAAACTATACAAAAAACACCCTATACTGTTTATAAAGAAAGTACAGTCACCAAAATCGGTGTACAAGCTTATGTGTACTTAAGTACAAAAATACTTTTTACGACGATTCGGAACTATCTGTTTAAGCACCCGACGAAAGTTCTGGCCGGACGCATATACCTGCACTTTAGCAAAATTTCCTAGCTTTCCCAAATTCAACGCATTTTGTAAACTTGGTTTCTATTTTTGCTTGGCAAACTGCATCAAGATAGATAATTTAAGAGCATATGAACTCCGGCCTTTCAAAATGAGCTCCGGGCATTTAATTTTTGTACTTTATTTTTCGCCTTTTGAAAGCGCCTGCATTTAGTACATGTTCCTGGTCTGGTTCGGTTAGCTAGGGTTTGGTTACGGTCTCGTCGCGGCTTTGTCTGCGCCAGAGTGTGTGGCTTCTTCAAAGTGTGTGTGTGTGTGTGTGTGTGTGTGTGTGTGTGTGTAGAATGCATATTTATTAAAATGCAGCCAAAGTAATAATAGCGGTAAAAAGTAAGCGTAAAGCAAAAATGTAATAACTCTTCATGGTGCTGCTGCTGCCACGCCCCTCAGCAGGCAGCACGCCCCTAACAAAGAAAAAGGAAGTTTTTTACGTTTTCTTATATTTTTTTTTTTTTGATATACATATATAGGTATATACTTATATATTTATTTTTGTATTATAAGCTGCTTTTGTTCGCAGGTGTTGCTGTTGTTGGCTTAACGGTTTATGCACCATTATTGCGTCCATTTCTTTCAAGGATTTTATTTCTCTGGCCAAGCTGCTTATTAATTCAACATTGAGCAAGCAGCTAATAAGCTTATAGCGAAAAGCGGCTGCTTATGCATATCTATGTATTTGTGCGCGCATCTATATATCTGTATCTGTATATCTGTAGCAGTGTATGTATTGGCTCACCAATTTTAATTATCAAAAGCACATCAGCTGGCTCTGTTCACCTAGCTCAACTAGTTGGCCTGAGCCGAGCACTTGGCGGGTTGCTGCTATTCAACTAACGAGTATTTATTAATGGCGCTAATAGCCAACTGGTTTGGGAAAATTTTGCAACGCTCCTACTGCTTTAGCTGGGCTTTGATGAGCCGCATTATATTAGCCGGTGTCTGTGGGTCTCCCTTACTCCTTTTTAGACCCACGTAATTAGCGTAAAATTATTCTCACGTATTTTCACTTTTTTTTTTTTAAGCCCTTGCCGAGGGTATATTTACTTTGCTGTGGAGTTTGTATTGCCAGGTAGAAGGCACTTGAAGCTATGAGCGAAGTCAATATAAAGAGCTTTATATAGGAAGGAGTTAAGGTTTGGAGCTAAATGATAAAAAGATGAATGTAGTGCAATCTAAACGCATCGGGCGTATGGACTGTGATTTCAACCTAGCTCTATGTAGCTGCTATAAGTGTCATAGAAATGCAAAGACTTTGACTTTAAATATTTTATCATTTTTTATTACCACTGTGACCAAAAAATATGGTAATATTGCATTTATGTTGAAAAATCTTTATTTATTCGTCCGAATGAATTTCATCGCCATCAAATTGTGAAAACCTAAAAATTCACTTTTAGCAGCTCACAAAAACGAAGCGTACTCAAACACTAATAAATATTTTGGACATGTAACTTGGCATGGACGTCAAAAACAGTCCCACCAACCTAAAAAAAAAAATTTCTCCTAATCCAATTTTGGAGCGCGCAGTTTAAATTCAAATCACCTTACTTTTTGGACACAGTAGTTCCTCGTACCTTTAAGAACTATTAATTTCCCTATTGCCAATATAAGGAATCAACTTAAAACGCAAAATCTGTTCAATAAAAAAAATGCATTTTACACGGTCAGTTGAATCCTATTTTGACATGTTTTAAAACATATATTGGGAATCCTTGAAAACTTTGATGTGCCAAATTTTAACCACCTGATCATTTCAATGCAATTTGGTGTAAATAAAGAAATTGGCCCAATAATCGACTTTGATGATGTATCATTTGAAAAAAGTTGATATGTTGAAATGTAGAGCTAAAAGGTTGGCAAATTGTTTATATAGAGCTTCCAAGCTCTGCATCGTAAATAAAAAAAAACATTTTGGCATATTGGTTGTAAGTTTGTTGCTTTGTGTTTTATGATGCACTTAATAAAGCAACGATCTCTTTATTTGGCCAATGCTATTCATGCTCATATTTGTAATTATTTTTATAATTCTAGAAAAATTACGCTGGTACATAGTTGGCTAAGAGCTCACGAAAGCAGGGTATCGTAGTATTTTTTAAAGATGTAAAGGAATTTGTCAATCTGTTTATAAAGAAGACAGTGTATGTATGTCAGTGGTGGGCAAAACTTATACAAGCAAACATTTCTTTGTGTGAGTAAACAGCGCAGTAAGCAGAAGCGCACGAGAGAGCCAGAACCGCAATCAAGCACAAACGAGATAGAGATTGTACCATGCATGAGCCGACTGCGCTGCGGCAGATTTTGGTGCAATATCCTCGCGAGTTATGTAAAATGAGAGACTGCCCACCACTGATGTATGTATATCCAAATCGTTAATAAAAATTTTGGTGCCCTAAAATATTGTTATGAGTGGTTTTTGCATATTTTATTGAATTAGCGCAATAAATTGAATTGCATTATTATATATTTTAAAAAGCATACTGACTTACCTGCTTTGACCTTTTTTTTAGATTGATATTAAGTTTTATAACGATCGTTTTAGCTTATTTTATTATGATTATTTTCGCGTTAATCTTATTTACAAATAGGATTACTAAACAAGCGCCGCGCTGCTTACACTCACATACGTTATGAAAAAAACAAAAAGAGCAGAACAAACTGCTTTTTCTTTACATTCGCATGCAATAAAAATGCAGACTAGCCTTGCCGTTTACACTCATTGCCTTTAATAGACAACAAAAAAATATAAAAAGAAAAACATCTTACTCTATGCGCATATCTCTTTACACACACACACACATGCTGGCACTTATAACTTTCACTGCACATAAAAAAAAAACAGCTCGTATACATCTGTGCGCGCACCTTGTCACTCTTATGCACAGCATGCGCTTGCTCTAATAAATTAAAGAAAAAAGCAAAAAAAAAAAAAATCGCGCGCACCTTTTCACACCCACGCAGTGTATGCGCTTGCACTTATAACTTTTACTGCATATAAAAAAAAAAAAAAAAAAAAGCTTGGCATACATCTGCGCGCGCACCTTTTCACACTCACGCACAGCATGCACTTGCTCAAATAACTTAAAGAAATAGCCAAAAAGAAACAAATTTCGCGCTCACCTTTTCACAACCACGCAGTGCATGCGCTTGCACTTACAACTTTTACTGCACATAAAAAACAACAAAAAAAGCTTACATACATCTGCGCGCGCATCTTTTCACACTCATACACAGCATGCCCAATTTGGATAGGCCTTCCTTTTCACACTTTTCATTGCCAGCTTTCATGCGCACCTTATTAATTTTATTTAATTAACTATTTTATACAATTGCGCGTGTTTGTCAAGGAATGCCAAATTTTACTTATAACGACACTAACTGCTTTTACATAATACATATAAACATTTTTGGTAACGCGTGAATTTATTTATTTTCAATGCAGCGCGTAACCGACTCAGTCACGTGACTTACTCTCTTTGATTCTCTTTCTTGCTATATATTCTTAAGCCTGCAATGACTGCGTTGCCAACTAGTTTATTCTCAATAAGAATAATAGCTTGGTTCAATAACCTTAGTGCCTTGTTTGGCAACACTATAAAAGAGAGTAGAGAGAAAGTTTAAATAAAGTGTTGATTAATTCGTTTGCGCACTGCAACAGGTGTTAAATTTAAAAAATGTGTTTAATATCGATACAAAAAGTGCAAATCGATAAAAAGATGACAAAAAACATTTTTTGATGTTTGAATGTTTGGAATGCTTTCAACAGCGTGGTAGGCCTAATTAGGAATATGTTTTTTATTTTGTATTTTCTTAACAAATAATATTGAACATTTAAAAAAAAAGTCGTACTAATACAATAATAAGATAAGTTCAGTTGGACAATACAGGCTTTAGCATCATATCCTTTTTTGAAATTAAATTTTTTTTTTCAAAAAGCTCAAAAACGCTTTATGAATTTTTTTTTTTTTTAAATACACGCTGTATTAACGTAAATAGACTTTCTAATCATAACAACGTACTAGCAATGAACATCCTTGACAAAAGTAAAAAATTTAGATTATAGTAATAAAAACCTGTATATTATAAAAGTATTGGAATCCTCTTGGTTGCTTCTGAATTTTTTATTTATTTATTTAGGACTGCCTTAGTAGCTCAAAGAAGCAAATATGACAAGGCCGTACACTTAAGGCCACAAAAAACCTCACAATCATATTTTTTCGTGGGACACCCCATTAATATTAAATATTTGGGACTTTGGTCAAGATGAACTCATATTTATTTTCAAAAATAAAATTTCATGTAAAAATCAAGCATTTGTTAATAAAAGATATATTTATAAAACGAAAAGAGTTTTGAAAATCTTCAAGCTAGATTAATCAGTGTACTTTATAAAAAACTTTAAGTTTAAGTTGAACAATTTGCTTTATTTTTATAATATATGTAAGTTTTGCTTAAAGCTAGCCATTAAAAATTACAGAGTTAGATGCAAAAATCTTTTCAGCTGAGACAGCAATATTTTTTAAAGTTACGAATTAAAATTTTAGGTATATTGTCGTTGTGTAGTCAAGGAAAGTGAATTCAAAAACCTTGGTCCTAAGAAAAAAAATAATAATTTTTTTAAATAAATTTACAGAAAAAAAATTTGTTATATATGGTAATCGTTGATGATTAAGTTTCATTGATTTTTAAATTAGAAACACATGAATTTTTTTTAAACAAGAGAGACTTAATTTTACCTAAATATTTGGAGTTCTAGACAACACAAGACTTAATAGGAAAGAAATAATTTTTTAAAATATGGTTGTTTCTTTTTCGGCATAAATTTAGAAATCCCCCAGACGGGATAAAATTGTAAAATTTCGAACTGTATAATGCCTATAGGCGGAATAACTTGCAATTTGTAATTTCTTTTAGCTTCCCTTCTCTTGGCAGGGTATGCAACTGTCGTGTAACACCCTAACTGACTAATTTTTGCTCGTTTCGCTCTATTACTGCATTCATTCATTATTTTTTTGTAAGCTTTTTCGTTACATAAAAATGCTGAACCGAATTGTAGTAATTACAACAATTTGCATAAGCGGGTTGTGGCAAACGGAAATCAAAAAGCGCAAAGTAGCGTTGAAGCGCACAGAAGTATGCTACAAATTTATCGCATTCCACTTGAAATTTATTCATGCGCAACCCACTTTGCTTCACTTGCCCTCTACTACATTTTGTAGGCTAATTATGAAAACGCATAATATGTAAAATGGCGGAATTTCTCTTTTTGCCATGGCTTTCGTTATGTATTTGCATATGGTAAGCAGCCCGTCCAGACGACGACCTTGGCGACCCTTTTTTCTCTTTTGCCTTGTGCAGAGCTCTTTTTTTTTATTATGCGTTTTTATTTGCTGTCATTAACACAAATTCAATTAACACTTGCAAGGGTTTCGCTATTTTGTATTTATTTAGATGTTTTTATATAGATTGTATCTGTCAAATCAGAATGGTCGCTGTTGAAAACTCAATTAAGCCGAATTTCCAATTGAATAATTTCGCTGATGGCCTCAGCAAACACATAAAAATATGAACAAAAGCTGAGCCCCAAAAATTGTTGCCATTTGTTGATGTTTTTTTTTTTTTGGCATGCTGACAATGAAGTAGAACATGAGCCAACAAAAAAATTGCAACAATTTGTGCAATTCCGTAGGCGTGAGAGTGAGATAGGGCGTTAAAACATACAGCGCCTAAAAGTATGCAACAGCGGAAACGGAAATGGCCACACAAAACGTGTGAAATTTCAATATGGTGCCTATGTTCAACAACAAAATGCATACAGAGATGTAGAGGGTGTTTTTTTTTTTGCTTTAGGCTTTAAGGCAATTTTTTTTGGTTTGTAAATTAATGACAATTGGAAGTTGGAGATCATAAAAAACGTTACGAAACTGCGAACAATGCTGCATGATAGTATTTTTTTAAGCAAAAGCCGACATATGGAAAAAGTCTGAAAACCATACGAAAAGGTTGCCAATACGTTACGGGCAATTAATCTGGAAAGGCTTAAAAGTTTTAAAATTTAAACAGTGCTTTTGCGATTTATGGAGACAGCACACTACTCTATAAGCCGTAAAGCCTCGAATGTATCCAAAACAGCAAAGTAGCCGAGCAGTTCCTTTGTTAAAAAGTACACCTAATATTATTCTTAGTTTAATAAATGTAAAAAAATAATGACAATAAAATAACCTCTAACGCTTCTACTTACCTTTAAATGGTGCTTAAAAGGTCTTTCTCAGTCAATATTTTTTAAACTTAAAATGGATTCCTCTAACATCGCCCTACTTACCGCTGAGGAAGTGTAAGTTTGGATTTCTGTACTTGCCGTTGATCGTTGAAGAGCATCTTGCAACCTGCAACCCCTGGACCATTCGACTGTCTGTAAGGCAAACAGCGCCCCAGACTTGTACACCGCGTTCGATTGATGTAATTTTCCTGGCAATTCGGTTATGCCTGTTCAGCAGCGGAGCCAGTTTGACCGTCGCATCCTGTCACGCCATACGGCCACCTTGGATTGGATATTGGTCTTGAAAGTGAGCCACTTGCCAAGTAAGATGCCCAAATGGTTTATCTTTGCAGACTGCTCCAAAGTCTCAGCGCTAGGGATAGGCGATAGTGTATCGATATATCGGAATATCGATATTATTTCTTTGGCATCTACTATTTTGTATCGATATCCATGTTCGATGATTTATCCGATATCGATATTTTCCTCCGATAAGTGTCTGAATTTATTTATGACTTATTATTTTAAAATTGATATTATTCATACTAATGTTTTGGGCGATATATCGATATTCCACATCCGATAAAATTGATACAGAATATCGATATTCGAGTACGCGATATCCATCCCTACTCCCCGCGGATTCGCGTTGACAGAAAAATCTCACTCTAAAAAAACACAGAGTTATTAGATGGGAGGCTATGTCTCTTATAAACATCCTTAATTTCCACAATATTCATCCGATTTTGACGCGTGTTTTGTTTAATATACTGATCTTGGTGACTTTAGCTTCCGTGGGAAAAGGGGTCCGACATACAAACGAGGGCTAGATAGAAATGGCTAAATCGTTTTATTTTCTCATCCTGATCAATATTGTAGTAATAATTATTATTCTTACTCCTGTTCTTTTAGGCATAACACCCAAAAGCAAAAAACTCAAACCGAATTTTTATATGGTCCATGTCTTGCATAAAAAAAATTTCCCCTGTAATATGAATGACATAGTTGTGGATAATTTCCCTCGAAAGGGTAGAGCTGTGGTAACAATGAGTAAGGGAAATATAAGTAGATGGCGCCAGCAAAAAAAAATCGAGTTTGGGAGCATGCAAAGTCGAATCCGAATAAAATTATTCGTTTTCCGGAGTTTATTTTTTTTCATCGACCAAGCAACCTTGCTCCAGAATAATTCAATTTGTATTTTCTACAATTTTATAGCTGTGACTTTAATTTGTATTGAAAATAAATAAAATAAAAATATATATGGGCCATTCTCTATTAAGTTCCTCTTTTAAAGCTTGCACCAACACCATGAGCGGTCCAATATTGAAACCGTCCTTATGATAAACTAAATTTGCAATCTGAAATTTATTTTTAAAGTATTGATACCTCCACCAGTAACGTAAGTAATTTTTTCTTAATTCTTTAATAAGCGGCCATCTTAGATCCTACATTTTGAAATTTTGAAAACTGTTAAGGTACTTATAATCAACTATCTCAAAATTATTTAAATAACGTAAAATAGGGCTTGCAATAAAGTTTTTCTGAGAATAGCTTACTTTACATTGGCGGCCCTTGTAGCTCCGCCATTTTTAAATATCAAAAACACCATACGGCTTTAAAATGTAGACGAGATGACGAATGAACTCAGTGACAAACGCATATAGAAGGATTGTCAGTCGAGGAAATTTTATTTATTTTTTTTTGTTTTTTTTAAGTGCTGTTTTTTTGTTATTTATATACATACGTACATACTAGGGAGCTGCGCAAGTACTGCACAAATGTCTTGTAAGCCATCAGCTGTTATTTCAAGCACTTGATGTCTTTGGCTTGAACAAAACAAAACAAATACTTCAGTGTCAAAAGTGCTTGGTTAACAACAAGCAATAGAACATCAAAACAAAAGTGAAACAGAACAAACCTCAAAGAGAACAAAATGGAAGTAGAACCAAACTGAACTAGAACCAAACTGAAGTAGAACGTTTTTGTAGTTGCAATGATTTTGGTGTTGGTTTTTTTGACTAACACAAACAAACAATCTGCTTTTGTCTGTGTGTGGCTTAATATTATGTCTGCTGCGCAAAAAATCAAAACATTCTAGTGCACTCGCTATGCTTGCCGAAAATTTGCTTCACTCAAGCATTTTGTGTGATGTTCTAAGGTTTTGAAATATTCAAGCACTGTCAAGCACTGAAGCAAAGTCAGTTCAAGCACTGAAGGTTTTGTTTTGAAGCAAGCAGAACGGCAAAATAGTGACTGCTCCATAGTACAGTGTTTCAAATATTTCCCTCAAAATAGAAACCCACAATGTAACCAACATTTCTTTTTGAAACCTCACTTCAAACTTGACAATTTTCTTTTTATAAACGCTGGTCGATATACTTTTTTTTAAATTAACTTACAATTTTCATATATACCATACATAAAATAAATAAAAAAATTATTTAAAAAAATCCAACAGCTGCATATTGATCTCTTCCTGCACATTTTTTGTCAAACAAATTGTAATTAAATAATAAAAAAAAGCGCAGCAAAAATTAATATGCTCAAAGTGAGCCCTTTTTAAAAGTGCCCAAAAAAAAGCACCCTTTATGTGAGTAGACGCATCAAGAAAAAAGCGCATTTTAATTTGTTAAAATTTCGCTATATTTCTTTTTCAATCAAATTTATTACAGCCAGGCAAAAAAAAAAGGCTCGAAACGAAACAAAACAATGGAGCGGGACGTACGGATGACTGCTTATATTCTTAATACCCGCCATTGAGCTGTAAAAATATTTTCACATTTTATGTTACAATATATGTATGTATTTATGTACTTGCATATTTATATGTAGAGTACGTACAAGTTTATATTGAGTAGTTGGATAGTTGCTACAATTAAAACCACACACACCAAGGCACCAATAGCCAGCCTATATAGTACTCGTTGTTCGTTGCCTTTGGCAATGATGCGGATGTGGGATGTGGGTTGCTGTTGCTGTTTGCTGATGATGATGATGTCGATAGCAATGTCGATGGCATTGGTAGCCTAGTAAATGGTAATCAAGGCAAATCCTCCATAGAGCACGGCACATGGATAGGCAATCAGCAGCTGTTGATGGTCCATGGAGAATGCTGTGGCAAATAGTTTCGAGGCCGATATGGCGCACCAGAATATGGAGATGGCGCTCACAATTAGGCCGAGTGTGCCCCTGCAAAAGTGTAAAAAGAGAAATCAATAAACAATGCATATGCATGAGCGGTATAGTCCTATACTAATACTAGCAGCATCTATCTATCTCTGTGTGCGTGTGCATCTGTTTGTGTATGCTATAAAAAAGTACTCTTTGAGTGTGTGCGTGTACGTGAATGAATGAGCAAGGCAAATAAGTGCAGAGGCTTATGAGCAAACAAAAACTGTACATACATACATAGCTCGACAAAGCCTAGAAAAATGCAAAGCTTGCAATCGACTGGAAATTGATTGAAGCACTAAAATATCACACAGACAGGCTGTACTTTATAGATCATGGTATCGAAACTAAGCAAAACTTTTATGGCTTTGAAGAGATCTAACCATTTTATGTCTGTGGGATAGGTATAAATAGAAAGTGGAAGCATTTTCCAAAATGGCTGGCCACAGGCAAACTGTTGCTTTTCCATCAAATCGTTTGAAGCCTTATTGAAAGATTTCAGACAATTGAATAATAGTAAGCAAAGGATTGGTATAAAAGTTTCGCTTTAAAATTAGATATTTTTAAAAGCAGTGCTGCAAATTGCGTTTCAACGCTAGTACGCAGCCTCGTAAAAAGTGGTGAAAGAAAACGTGATACTATTTTGTGCGCGAAAAGAATTGTGTGCGTAGTTTGTGACCAGGTAACGAAAATTTTCACAAACGTTTCGTCCAAAGACACAAACTTCTCTTGTTAGGCTCACTTACTCAAGTACTTTTCGAAATGTGTTGGTTTTTCCTACGTGACATACAAACATTACAAAAATAATACAAACAAACTTTATTTTTATTTTCTTTCGTTTGGGTTTTGGTCTCGGCAAAGAGCGAAACAAAACGAAAAAGAACTTTTCGTTTCGTTCGTTTTCGTACTCTGTTTGTGACCAAACAGTGCTGCCCATATCTGGGCAATTGAAATGTAGATGGCGCTACGAACAATAGATGGCGCCAAAAAGAGAATATACAAATCAACTGTTTGTTCAAATTGGTTACAAGTACATATATACAATAGTAAAAAGTGCAAAAATGAATCGCCAAATGAAAATCTTACTTAATATTTATTTCGCAAACAACGCCGTTATTGCGTACATACATATTTGCGAAATTTTTGGAAAAAAAAAAAACACGCCAAGAGCAGCTAAAACTCAAGGAAAAACGGAGTATGTGTAATTCGCAGAGCTGAGTGCAGAAGATTTTGTAGAGACATACAAATTTTGGAGTGAATTAATATTGCAATTCAATAACTGACACCTCGCGTAAAATTTTTAGTTCGAATCCATGGTATAGAATCCGGCAGCATTTTCGAAAAATTTTCACATGTCCTCGGATATTTTCGACACATTGTTTGCGTTGTTGGAGCCTCGCTAGGGATACGCGATACCGATCCGATATTTTAAATATCGAGAGTATCGAAGTCGATACTGAATATTCTATACCAATATTTTGGCTTTCGATTAATCGTCGATCCGATACCAATTTTGCTTAGTATCGGTATCCAGCTAAATTTCGCTTTACATTTGGCGCTTGAAATTTATTTTGCAAAAAAAAATCCCTTTATTGTGGTTACCCATGCGATTTTCAGGTCTGGCTGGCGCCACTTGCAAAAAATAATAGACTGAAAACTGTAAGTAAAATGAACCACAGCGTGCCCACCGCTGCAATAAGCCATGCGAAAAAAATGTAAATAAGAAAAAGTTTATATCATTCTTAGTTTCATTTTATAACCCCTATCTCAACTTATAATGAACATTAGAAAATATTGGTTTCTCGATACCGATTCCGTCGACATCGATTACTTTTCGGAGAATCGAATCGGGAATTCCCGTTTTTTCGAGACAATTCCCGAGCTCCCGTTTTTTCGTATTTATTCCCGTTTTTTAAATTGCATGATTTTTTTTATTTTATTTATTGGAAGCACTCAAAAATTCATGTATTTTTATATATTGCATGATTTTTTGTCTCAATTACTTATTTAAAAAAAATTCTGAAATCATCACATACTTCGGAGAAGCTAACAAATTTAAAAAAATGCATTTAACGAAATTAGAATGAAAAGAAATTGTACAATATTTCGCTCTTATTTGTTTTAAAAATCTATATTTCTTTATGTATTGATTTGCAAATGTCAATCTATAATATTTGCTTGATTTAAACCAAAAAAGAATCGTATAATGCACACAAACACAAGCAACAATGACGATTATTAATGTAACAGTGTCGAATAGTATCACAGCCAGAAAGAACTAAAACAGAGTGGAAAATTCTGTCCGAGTTCGAAGCTCGAAAAAAGATTCTGCGTGACTTGGGCTTTATTTAGTCAAAGGCACCACCATTTGAACGGTCATTTTCACTCATCATCAGCTTACATTGAATAGAATCAAATCGATCATCGTAATTAAATTCAATACAAATCAAACATGCAAGGAATTTTATGATGCAATCAAAAAACGACCTGACTTATTGAGAGCAATAAAAAGAGGCGATAAGTACAAAACAAAGATTTTATCATTAGAAAATAATGTGTTACCATTGACTGATTTTATAACACAAGAATAGTTATTTTGTGATCATTTTTTTCGTTATTTACTTCGAATAAATAAAATACATACTTAAGTACTATGTTATCAAAAAATCATTATTTAAAAATTCCCGTTTTTTCCCGCTTTTGAATTTTGAAATTCCCGCTTTTCCCACCTTTTGTGACTTCAAATTCCCGTTTTTAAAAAAAATAGCGATGGGAGGCCTATCCATTAATCGACAATTTTCTGCTCATTAGTGAAATTCCTATCAATCACTTCGCTCCAACAGAAACTAAAACTAGCCAAACTAAAAGAGTGTAAGGACTTAAGATTTTTTTTTTTAATTTGTCAGCGATTCAGTTTTAGTTTGAACTGACTGTAGGAACTGTGCTGCTAAGAACTATTGAAGTTTCTGGCCCCAACTTTTCACAGAGACGTACACAATTCACAATGCTCCTCAATGGGCTACAAATATTTAATCCCGACACAAGCTTCCCCACATTCACTTTGCCAACATCAATACCACAGCATGTAAAACAAATTAATGGTTAATTGCAATTATTTTGAACTATCGAAAAACTATAGGAAGTCACTATCGATATGTTTTTGCAGCACTATTGGTTAGTGTTGGGTTGCTCACGAGTGAGTGAGCAAAAATGAGCAACTCACTAAAGTGAGCAAATGAGTCAACTCAGCAAAGTTGGTCTTTTTGGCTCAGTTGCTCACTACTCACTTGCTCTGGGGCGTGAAGTTACCACATTAATTTTTGTTTTTAAACGAACAGAATACAAAATTTGTCTTATAATTGAATTAAAAATTTTTTATGTAAGGTTCCAGAACGACATTGCACCAGCGAAAATCAACATTTTCTTATTATAAAAGTCATTGAAAAACTTTACCAAACAACAGCACTTTTATTTATTTTTTAAGTTTATTTCTCTATAAACATAAACTGTGTTCAAAGTAACTGGCGAATATTTGAATTTACCGATAATTTAACTGCTGAGAATAAACAGCTGAGCTGAGTGAGTAACTGAGCAATACTGCTCACTGAGTGAGCAATTGAGCAACTGAGCAAGACTGCTCACTCACTTCAAAATGAGCAACTGAGCTAACTCATCAAAGTGAGCCATGTTTACACAACACAACTATTGGTTACTCTTTTAATTTTGCAACTCTGTCGATAATAAAGTGTCGAAATCGACATGATCGATTATCGTTATCGGTATAGCCGTCAATTTGTTTTTACGTAAAATGGAGAAAGGCAGCATTTTAACGTAGAAAAAATACGCTTTAATAAGCTTCGCACCTTTCAGTCTACTTTAAGCTTACGTTACCATATTTTAATTTAAGGAGTTTCAATTTTTGTATATTTAACTACCGCTGCTTATACATCTCAAAATCAACATGCCTACCAAATTTTTGATATCTTAAACCTAACTACGGGTTAACTATCTTATTTCTCCTAGGCTTTCAGCTTCAAAAAAAAACATAACTCTGCAATGAACCCTATTCTTGCCCACATTTTATGTCATTTCAATCTCTCTTATGGTGTTTTCAAAATTCTTTTTTTTAAATCCATTTTTGTTTAAATTTTTTGTTAACATTGTAGTTGTTGGTGTTGATTGTGGCAAGTGATTTTTGGCATACCAACAAGCTTAAACGCCAACACGTTTGCCTAAAAACCAATCAAAACAATTCCTAGCCAACCCAATGATGCAACAACCAAATTTACTATCATTTTTTTTTTTTTGTTTGAATGTCTCCACCTCTCTTTTGTAGTATGTTGTACTTCCCGTACACTGCAACCCGGTTCAACGTAAACCGTACATTCTCTCACGCTAGTTGCTTGTGTAATTTTTGCGCACTTTTGCATCACCAAACAAACTCAATTAAAAAGTCCGACTAAAAAATCGCAAAAATATTTACTGAAAACTTGCCGACGACTATATGAACATCAACACTAACGCACTGACACACAGCTGCATACATAGATACACACGCATACAGACAAAATGCAAGCGCTTAAAACCAACAAATAAAAAATGCGAGCAAACAGCAACCAAATGGCAATTGCAATGGCAGCTGGCTAAAAAATAACCAAAAAAAACATAGTTATCTGGCTACTGTCGGCCCCTCCAGACCAGAATAATACCTTATAAACTGGACTACGGACTACAGCGTGGGGTACACTAAATTTGACCACTTACGACAAATTTTAAGATACGTTAAGATAGTATTTTCTAGGATATATTCACAATGAAAAGTTTCACGCCGCTCGAACGCACTGAATCCGGAACCTCTCAAAATCCACAATTAATCCAATCAAAATCTGTCCATGACCAAAACGTGACCATGAGGTGTTGTATATTTGCAAAGTATTTATGTGATTGGCTCGTACTACTTCGAGGACGAGCAGCTATTAAGGCCAATTACCTTAAACACAAAGCGTTTTGGTCTAATTCCCCCTAATTATTATCCTTCCTTGGTCCAGTAATATCCCAAAATAGTGATTTTGACTAGAACCCGCTCTCGCCCGATTGAAAGCTGTCAGAATTCTATTCGTGAGAAGATTTGAAGTGCAAAGTGTAGATAGACAAATCACGAACTTTGGCTCAACTTAAGATCAAGTTCTTATACCAAGAACAACCATACTGTAAGTTATCACTTGCAAAAAATGGGTCTATCGGACTCCTCAGAGTGCTTTGTTTTCAAGACGCCGAGACGACCAAGCACATCTTGTGTGACTGTTCAGCAATAGTGTGGGACAGAGTCACACATTTGGGAGCTGAACGGATCACCACGTTCCAGCTACGCCGAATCCCAACGAAAGACTTACTGCTCTGGGATCATCCATAAACTACGTGACGCTAATTTTCATCAAAATAGAAACCCCCCCCCCCCCCCCCCCCCCCTTGCGACACAGTGACGGAATATTTTTGAAGATTTTCCATATGATCGTGACGCTTCGCCAGACCCCCCCACCCCCTGGAGCGTCACGTAGCTTATGGATGATCCCTCTTCATAAGGAAAGCAGATGGTCTTTTGTCCTAAAAGAATGTCTTTAAAATTAAATTGATTCTTTTGAAATTCAAATATTATGCCCAAGGATTTTTCTTAATCTATAATAGTATCTTATATTTTTGCTAAAAATCTCTAAATAATGTTATCGGCATAATTTGAAAAACTTATTAAGGGCGTTTTTTTAAGAGCGTCCAAACATCAATGTTTGAACTATTTAAAACGCGTATGGATATAAACCAAGATCTTTACTATAAATTTTCCAAGTGCTGGTAGTTTGGCAAACAGAGCACTGATTTTTAAAATAAAAAGACATATAGTAATTATCCTTATTGAAAGATCGGACCAAGCTAAAAAGCATGCTTTTTCTAATAACTTTTTTAAAATTTCTATTATGCTCATTTTACACTATCATCCACACAAAAATTTCCCACTTCCTAATGGGATATCCCAAATGGGATTTTTTTTATATGTTTTTGTCATTCCGTGCGATATTTTTTTGCATTCTGCGTAGCCCCCTTTAAGAGGTAACACCTTTGTAGAATCTTCAATCGATTTTTTTTTGAGCTAAGCAATTATGTTAGAAAGGATGTCCCAAAGTGATTTTTCAAAAAAATATCTATTTATTTTACAACTAATTTTTCATGATAGTTTTTGAAAAAAAAAAATTTCAATAAAGTTTCTTTGAAAAAAAAATCTAAAAATTACCTTAAAAAACCATGCTCCACACTGGTATTACCCCTTAAGTACGTAAGCTTTCATTAATATGGTAATTTTTTTATAAATATCGTAGTTAAAAACACGAGGGGATTTTATATAAGCTAAAATATTTTAGACACTTATAAGCCAAAAACAAAATCTGTTTTTACCGAGAATGGGACAAAAGTAGCCTGATTTTACAATTTACAGGGCTGCCCATATGGATTTTGTGTCACTGAATCCGAATTCGAGTTCAAAAAAAGGCCAGCATGTCAGGCTGAGATAACCTCCAAAAACTTCAGTAAATTTTTTTTGCGTCTTATGTTTTTCGATGATGTTTTTATTTTTAGGGGTCGCTGAATCTGAATCCAAGTTCCAAAAACCCTAGCAAGTCTGGGTTCTGAGAAACTTCAAAAATACCTTGCTTAATGAGGACCTTGGAGACTATTTCAGTAATGTTATGGGTTCTGAGAAACCTCAAAAATACCTCGTTAATAAGGTTTTTTGATCACCCTTCGGGTGCTGGGTTTTTTTATAAATCGGATTTGGATACAAGTCACATGTAAAGTTCAGGGTACTTTTATTTTTTGTAATCCTGTATAATTTTTGAGCACTCATATCAAGTTATAATTTCAAAGTTAAAGAATTGAGAAGTAATCAACGAATATTTGTTGCAGATGAATAGGGCGTGGTATCCCCAAAAATAAAAATAAATTAAATTTTTAAGTCTACATAAGTCTATAAAACCATTTTGAAAGCAGTAGCTTTCTCACAAACAGGTTACCGAGTATAAGCTCTTAAGTGGAGTTTCTAGGAAAAAGTGGTTCAAAAAATAGGAAAGAGTGGTTCAAGTGTTATATTTAACAGCCATAGTTTCCTAACGAGTTCTATCCATAAATGTTTAATAAGAAAAATCTATGTCGAGTTTTAAGATACCAAATTGGAAAATTTGAGAAATTTAAGAAACTGAATACAAGTGAAAAACTAGAGCCGTTCCGCTCATCCCACCATTCTGATCCCTTCTTTAGTTCCTAGCTCTAAAACATGGCTAAAACTGGTCTTTTGTTGTGCGTATCATTTGAGTATTATATATGTAAGGTTGATTATTATGATGATTATATTATATTATATAATATAAAATTACGACGGCTTTTCGAGACTGACTTTATATTCTCGCTGACGCTCATCGCTGCTGCCTCAGAACTGCCAACTCGTCCCTAGGCACCTTGAGGTCACAACTGCCAACTCTACTTTTTACATATGTATGTATATGTGGATTCTTATATTTCTTGCACTATTCCAATATACTCCTTACCATTTGGGTGCAGTGCACAAAAATATAGAGTAGCCCAAGCGCATGCAGCAAAGAGGCGTAAGGAGGTGTGGTCGAAACGGCGCATAGAGGAAAGGGAAGTGAAATACAAAACGCTGTTGGTGTCGAGTAAACCCTGGCAATAGTTGTTTTTCGTGCCAACGCCAACAGAAATTATGACGGGCCACATGGACGGACGGACGGACGAACCTACATGCACACATACAACTATGGATAAAGGATACCATTCAGCACAGACGTAGACGCAGCGGAACGCACGCAGCATTTGCGTGTTGCTCCACGTCTCATAAAAAAAAAAAACAGAAAAAACCAAGCCAAAAAATAATAAAAATAAAAGTAACAGAAAAAAATAAAACTCAAACGGCAAACAAGTGCTGGACACATATTTGAAAAGGAAAATACTACGTGGTGGCAGTCAGTTCCTGGCTGACTGAATGGAGCCATCTCTCTATATACCACACCGTACCGTCCCACATCATTTCCATTCGTTGGCTTCAGTTGAAGTTGTGCCAAATTAAACGGCGCATAGTTTCGCTTGATTGTTGGATACACTTTTATGGGACATGTTCATTTTTTCGCCAAGGAAATAACATTCGCCACACATTTGGTATTTGGATTTACTATTATTATGTCATTGTGGATTGTTGCACTTTGAACTTGGGTATCTATCACTTAGGTATCTATTGAGCAAGTAACCTAGTAGCTAGTCTAAGGAAGTTCTTAATGTATTCCTTTGCTTTTGTTGCTTTGTTGGTCTGTGGTCGATCTCGCAAATCGAGTCTGCAGTTCATCCAGATTTCATTTAATCTCTTCCTGGCTTCACAGCACTGTCTTTCGGTAGTTTTTTCGCGATTTCGTTCCAGGGCATGTTAGCTTAACCAGGCACCCATCTAAGGGCCTTTTTGTTTTGTTGAACTTGAAGATATAATTTAACTTGGATTTTCCGAACTAATTCAGAGTTTGGTTCCATTTAAATTGTGTATGGCCTAGCAGCCATCTCAGCGCGTCTTAATTTTGTTGAACTAGAAGATTTTAGTTTTAGAAGACTTTCCGAACCTATTTAGAGTTTATCCTAAAAATTGTGCGTACGGCCTGGGATCCATGACCTGGATGTTTTAATTTGACTTTGGTTTGCCGAACCAATTTAGAGTTTGTTCTAATTAAATTGTGCATGGCCTGGAAGCCATCTGAGAACATCTTTATTTTGTTGATCCAGAAGATTTTAGTTTTAGAAGACTTTCTCAAAATTGTGCCTACGGAAGTCTGAGTATATCTTTATTTCATTGACCTAAATGGTTTAATTTGATTTAGGTTTTCCGAACCAAGTTAGGGTTTATTCTAATAAAAGTGTGTTTGGAAGCTAGCTGAATGGGTTTTTAGAAAGCTGACCTAGCAGGTTTTATATTTTGAAAGTTTACCGAATCAATTCACACTTTTTTCGAAAATCAGCCGCGATTCGTGCTTGCTTTGAATTCCGCACCAAACTTCAATAATGCCGATAAAAGGAAATATCAAGGATACAAATTTTTTTTGGTGCAATCTGAAGGCTACTAGGCATTTTATCCAATTCAAAACGTACGTTTTGAAATACGTTTAAAACAGCAATCTGACGATTAATGAATCCAAAAAGACAAACTGATAATATATTTTAACAAGCATGTTAAATTTGGTGCCCAGAACTAAGTTTGAACACAAAAAACACAAAGTCTTTCATTAGGTCGGTGCGGGTACTCTGCGTAAAAGAAAAGTTTATAAATGGTACAAGAAAACCGAGAAGATGTCAATGATAAACCTCGAAATGAACGCTCTACGTCGCATTACCATTGCAGAAGTTGCTCATGGCATCGTCATCTCAGTTGGCTTCAGCCATCAAATTCTTTCGAATTTTTTGGGTATGAGACGTGTGTCAGCGAAGTTTGTTTCGAAATTGCTTCATTTTGACCAAAATAATAAGCATCGCTAAAGAGGTGTTAAATGACGTCAATGAAGATGCTGATTGGCTCATAAGAGTCATAATTGGTGACAAAACACGGGTATATCTTCCCAATGGAAGCTTCCAGAAGAGCCATGACCGGAAAAATCCTTATGGTCAATAAGGAATATAACCTGCAAGTAATGTTCCGAATTGCGAAAAAAAACAATTCATTGCTCTTGCATCATCTTAGCCAGACATCAAATTCACCGGATTTAGCTTCCCGCAACTTTTTCCTGTTTCGAAAACTAAAGAGAACTATGAAAGGACGGCGATTGGCAACGATTGAGGAGAAAAAACTGCTTCGCCGGAAATGCTCAAGGCTTTACCCAAAAGAGTTGATGAGGAATGCTTCGAGGATTGGAAAAAGCAGAGCTCGTAAAAAACTGTCAACACTTTCAGAGTATCCGAAAAAAACACTCATTTCCGAACACTTTGGAAAAGCAATTGACAAAATACACTCAATTGTGTTTTTGTTCAAAAGTGTTCCGCTCAGAGCAAGACCAATTTTTTTCGGTTCTATTTCGGTTGTGTTTTTCCCAGACACTTTTGCCTGAGACTTTCAGCAAAAGACACTTTTTCGGGACACTTTTTACGAAACGGTCTGAGGCAGACAGTTTTTCAGTGAGCGCTTGCTCAAAGTGTCTCGACATAAGTGTTATTCAGAGAGAGACACGTTTGTTTTGCTCAGCCGAAAACACGGAACAAAACCGAAAAGCGAAACGAAAAAAGTGTTCAGCTCAGTTTGTGACAATTTGTGTTTTATTTGTTCGGTTTTGGTCGTGACATTAAACATTTTTGAATCGTATCATAATAATATATACCTATATTATATTTATCCCCGCCTTCCATAGAGTCATTATCATAATAATATAAACACTGAATAATTTCTACAAACTTTCAGTGGCTGCTAATATAAAGCAGGGGGCAGTCTAATAATATTATAAAGGTCTAAAACTCAAAGCATACATTTGTGGGACAACCTAGCTCTTAACTTTTACATTAAAGTTATCCCAAAATGTGCAGAAAAGAACACGAGATATCAGCTTAAAGTCTTGAAGACTGAGCTTATCAAAGCTTTATAACAATCAAGAAACTGACTAAAATTTAGTGGGATCGTCAATGTCAAAATACTTTTATTCTGTAGAAATGGTTCTTAATTTTCAAACATTCCGTCATGGAAATACAAATTCTAAAAAAACAAGAAAATCCGAAATACTACCAAAAAAAATTTGGTTACATCAGAAAGTAGCTTTTTTTTAAGCTTAAGGCCTAAACGCAGCTCGAAATAATGGGATATCCCAAATGGGATTTTTTTCTATATGAAGTTTTGTCATTCCGTACGAAATATTTCGAACTGCGTATAGGCCTTGGTACTGTAAAAGTTCTTTGTAAATGAGTAAAAGTGTAATAGTTGTACAATCACTTAGGGTTTGCTGTGGATCATAAAACATATGGACCAAATAATTAAGAAAATCCCTGGTTTCGGGAGAGGTTTCAACCCCCAAAACTCCCCTGGCTACGCCCATGATAATCAGTTAAGTGTAATGAGTTTTTTCGTAGAAAATCGGTTTCTGTAGAAACCAGACATATTCTAAAGTAAAGTCTGCTATGAAGAGAAAGAAAGATTGTTGCGGAAGCAAAAACATTCTTCGCCTAAGAAATCTTTTTGGGACAATCTTGTTGTAAGCTTAAAGGCCCATACGCAGGCAGCATGAAAATCCCAAAAAAGGCAATTTTTTTTTATATGAAGTTTTGACATTTCGTGGGGAATTTTTACATGCTGCGATGGGCCTTAACTAAACAAAACTCTTTATGTTATTAAAAGTTTTGTTTTTAAATAAAAACTTTAGAATAATCAGTAGAGCATAATCATCTTTTTTCAGAATCGTTTTCTGTAGCAACCAGGCATATCGAAGATTTCTATAAAGAATATACCTGAGGTTTTTGGGAAAGCAACAAACCTCTAAAGCGATATTGCAAAACTTGTCCAACGGAGAGGCAGAAACCCTCTTCATCTAACAAAATTTTTGGGAATATCAGAAACTTGCTTTAAACGTAACTACAAAATTTTGCTCTACATTAGCAGATAAGGAATTTATTTGCAAGAGTATTTCAACTTTGGCGCATCTAATATAAGTATATTTTACTTTTGATACTGGCATTCAGCTTTTTATTTTGCCCAAAACTCTAAAGTGTCAGCCAAACTGTGTGTGTGGGGAACGCTACGGTCTAACTGTGGCAGCAGCTCTTATGCGCGACCCGCACTTGGTATCTGCCATCTGAACTCCAGCAACGAGGAGTTGCCCACATCGTTGGCTAGCCTCCATAACCCCAGAGTGCACTAAAAAAGAAAATTAAGTTCTACTTTTTTATGCGCGCTTGTCGAGGCAGCAGAGCACCAAAACTGCAACAAAATTAAAAACCTAAATTGTGTGAAAGCGCGTGATGGCCATGGAAATTGTGGACTAAAAGGCAGCTATTTGGAGTTTATTTGGAGCTGGCACTGATTAAAGTCATGCTGCTGTGTTTAAGCCAATCAATCGTGGCACGGCAATGCATCAACACACAGACTCACACACAGACTCCAGGCTAGTGAGAAACGTGCTGCACTGCAGCTGAGTGTGCTTAGGCGGAAGTCAACAGCTGTTGGCGAGGCACAAACTTTTTAATTACGAGTTCCGGGAGAAAAACAGCAAGTCAAACAATGCACAAACAATGGACGTCAATTGTGGGTCAACGTTGTACCCAACCAACTTGCCAATAAATGGAAAAACTGCAATTCATTGGCAAGTTTCTAATTAAAAACATAAATATTGATGGGTTTACGGGTTGCAAAAAAGTTGAGCTTTGCACTTGTGTCAACAATTATGTGGCTACTTACTGCATGGTGATTAAAATATTAATGCCTGAAAGCAAAACCATAGGCAGCAGACAATAGCCCAAGACCGAGGCCACCGCACCAAACGTAACCTGAGCTCTAGTGACCATTAGCGAGAGCAGGCAATAAAAGAATATACAGCCCATAACGCCAATTCCATAGATATACGAAAAGGTTACCTTGCCGCTCTGGAAAAAAAAAAAAAAAAATGCGAGAAAAAAGTGTAAGCAGCTGATGTCTATATCAAAAGGCATAGTATACTAATTACCCACCAGCAAAAGGAAACCGCCAAGTGCAAGGCAAAACACCAACGGTCCAGCCATGTCCGTATCCTGTAGAATTTGTTGGTCCGTGCCGCGCAGCGGATTAAGCACAGCAAGCGTCTGCAAGAGAAGAAACAAGTTGTAAAACAAAAAAAAAAGAAAACGCAGCAAGTGACAAAAAGAAAAAGAATGAGGAATGAGTAATGCGATTAAAATTACAAGTTGTTTGGCATTGTTTTAGGGTCCAACGGAAGTGAAGGATTGAAATTGGCAGCGACAGTAGCAAGGGCAACAAGCAGAACCTAGCCTGAACTCGCCGCAGTGGCCGGCCAGTCATCATTCACAGCAGGGCGTCGATGGCAGTGCCAAAACACGACACAATTCATTTGTTCACACAACGCCATAAAGCTGGTACAGATTGGACTGAGTAGTGTACCATGTCAGCCATGGGGGCTTTTGTTTTACGTACATTTGTTCTATTTGTTATTTCCTTTGGGCGCATTTTGGTTTGATATTTTTTCTACGCTGTTGCACTATAGCGCTTATATTAGTTATGAAAAGAATTTCGATACTTTTTATTAAATGGAAAATCGATATTTAAGGATCGATTTTTTTTTTTTTTTTGTAAATTTCGCACTTTGTATGTAATCGTTTAACTTATAATAAAATATTTTTTAATTAAAAGCTGATGGTATTTTTCGATTTTATTTTTCACAAAAGTTCTGAAGTTACAATGGTTTGAGTACTTGGATCTTTTTTAATGTGTAGTTATTAATCCGCTATAGGATCGAATCAACTTTGTATGTAATTGTAACATGTCAGAATTTTACCAAAAAGTTTCAATTCGAAACAGATTATATCTATATATCGATTAAATCGATTTTTTTTTTTACATACGTGACGTTCTAAAAACTTTAAACACGTTTTTCTCGGAACCATGTCTTTCATCCGCATTTCAAGCATAGCTCCGTCCAAATATCAGTTGATTTTTCGTCAAAACTCATTCTGATTTAGTATAAGGCATAGAGAATTTCCTTAACTTCAATAAACAAAAAACATTTTGCATTTCGGTTCACTACAACAGGCTGGAGAACTGAAATGCGGGGACGATATTCTGCGGGCAGAGCCAGACAAGAGCCGTTATTTTTCAGTCGCCATTTTGAATTACGTTGTGAAAAAAATTTCCGATTATTGTAAAATAAAAATCGCATTGTCTTTTCATCATGAAACAAATAATTCCCAAACTTTGTCTTCTTTTCGCCGAAATTTGAAAGAACCTCCTCTTAAGATTTTTACAAAAATGCTGAAGCTACAGTCGTTTTGGGTAATTTCATCTTTCTTCAACATATAGCAATTATTGAGCCAATCGGTATAGTCCAAGATTTAAACCAATACTTTGTGGAACTAGCTCCCTTAAAAAACGTTTAATACGAATGAAGGAAATCAAACCGAGTGCAACAATTTGTGAAAATGTAAAAATTTATTAGAATTGAATTGCCTTAATTCGTATGTCGGTTTATCGAAAATTCGAATATCAAAAAAACTTATGCTGATCCCACCAAAAGCGGCAATCCAATATTCGGGCAGGAAAACGTCTGCCGTGTCCACTTATGGACTGAAATATACAAAATTGTGTACTTCTTATTCGAATTCGTGAAGAAACGACGATTCGTGCAGAAACGACGATTCGTGCAGTGAATTTGATTCGTGCGGGTATAAAACCTAGTGGACCCAAAAGATGTCCTGCCTGGACGTTAGCTTGCTTGCTATTATAGTCCTCTAAGTTTTTTGATATACAAAATTACTTTAAACCAGATACTACAAAACTAATCGGCTTTGGCAGCGAATTGCATAATATTCGAGGTAACATCAAAAAATCCATTCCATACAAAATATGGGGAAAAAATGTATTGTATGTATTAATTTTTTCGATATTTTAAGCGTTTACAAATACAAATTTAGGGCTCGAAAAATCAAAAAAAAAATTTTTCCATATTCGGAAAGGGGTTTCAAATTACAGCACACAAAACTTTAAACGCGATTATCTCGGAATGCGTTTTTTTTCAAAAGTACTGTAGCAATGAACGTAATATCTCAAAAACTTTCCAACCGATTTTCAAATTTATTTATTTTAATCGTATTTACGATCTCGTGTGCTTGAACGCTTCATTTTTCATCCGAAAATTTTTAATTTTTTGCAATGGATTTTTTTTTTTAAATTTTGACCACCAAAAAAATTGATTTTTTCTGTCAACGTGGTTTTTTTATTGAAAAAAAAAATTTTTTGCGAAACCAAATCGTTTAAGTACACCAGAATATATTTTTCTTAAATAATTTTTTTACTTTTTGGATTTCAGTTGAGCAATTCGCCTTGGAGAACGTTCACCGCAAGCCTCTGCAAAAAGAAAGCGCTGCGGGGCTTGGGCCATAACTCCGACAATTTTCAAAATTTTTTCGAAATTCAAAGTGTTTTTGCATAAAACCCTTTTAAAAAATCACGAACTTAGCTCACTTTTTCGCCCCAACTTTGTATATAATCCCTTAACCGTATTTCTTATATTTGTGGCGAAAACAAATCCAACAAATCAAAGTTTAACAGGTATCCAAATTGGCTGAAGAACGCAACTTTATTCCAATATCTCAGCTACATGCCGTCCTATACCGAGTTAAATTTTTTTCGTTCACACGTACTGCGTTTAATGATCACATCTTTAACGAATCCTGACCAGGACGCGAGATTGTCTTTATAACGCGCCTTAGCTATTGTACTGCTAGAGTATATAAATTTCGGGGTCACAAAATCACCAAATTTTTTTAGTTTTTTTTTCTCTATTTATTTGCTTTTTGTTGTTCGCATTTCGTTGTTGGCATAAAATTTGAAAAATGGAAATTGATGATAAATGATATTGTTGGCCAAGCAAGCGGCGTCTGCTCGGCTGTCAACGTATTTGAAGCATGACGCTTTCCCAGACCGCTGTACGTATGCATGTGTGTATCTGAGTGGGATTTTGGCCTTAAATTTTGGAAAGCACTGCATACTTTCAGGCGTTAGATATTCAAGCCTGCCACAATAAAAAAAATTTAATTAGCATTTCATTTTGCTCGCGCTTTTTACTGCTTTGCTTTGCTCTTAATTTTTTTTTTGTGTCTCTATTACGCGCATTTGCATGATGATGATTGTGTTGATGATGACGGCAAAGACTCATTAACATTTTCATTTTTCAATTAACACAAACGTAATAAATTCCATAAAAAATTACGCAAATTTTTACAAAATGGGTAGGAATAAAAATGCGAAAAGTTACAGAGCACTGGCGCAAAAAAAAAAACACACTAAAACGCAGCAAAAAGCAATGCAAAATAAGAGAAAAACTTTAATTAAAAACACAAAAGTTGTTTTATTTATTTAAAGCACAACAAAACAAAAACTACAAATGGCAATAAAAAAAAATATGTCTTCATTAACGACAAAATAACAAGTGCAACAACAATGCAAAAACTTGCTGTGTCATATAGAGAGAGAGAGAGAGAGACGTGGGTTACAAGAAGAAGAAATAAAAAGAAAGGAAACCCAACAAGAGGCACAATAGAAATGTGGCATGGAAAAGCATGCAATAAATACAACAAAAGCAAAATGCAAAAACATTTAAATTTCAATTAAATTCAAAAGCGTAAACGCAACGGACACAAAGTGAAGTTGGCTGCGGCTGCAATTGCAGCGTCAAAGTCTTGGACAAATGCTGCTTGCTATGGCAAGAGGAAGGAGACGTGAATGAAGTTGGCTGCGCACAGTGGTCAAAATGATCATATTTTAATACTAAACATGAAGAAATTATGAATTACTTGCTTTACTTTAGTTACATTTGTTATGTTAAAGGTTACCCAATACAAATAAATAAAAAATCCTTGTTAAGCATAACAATCATTTTTTTAATTTGTAATTGAAAAATTTGTTTGCTGTATATAAGTACAGAATATTTATTCTATTAAAATATAACAAAAATTTATTAAAACTCGACAAAAAAAATGTACAAACAATTTAAAAAAACAAAACATTCTTGCACCAAATAGATTTTATTCATATTTACACCATATAAAGGAACAATTAGACGTGTTTTAAAATATGGTGATTGACATACTTAAAAGAAGACATACGTAAAAGTCAAAGCGTGCGACTTTAAGATACATTGATTTTTTAATAAAATTAATCAAATTTGGTACAGTTCTTGTGAACTCTAAAAACTTCCCAGTGCCCTTAGCTGCAATATTTCTTTAAACAAGCTAATTTTTTCCAACAATTTTTTTCCGACTGATCGGTCCTATGACGGCTGTAGAATACAACAGTCTGTAGTAGACAAATGATTTTGATATAATTTGGTATAGTGCTTTCAAACTTCCAAATTTGGTTACGATTTTTTTTTATTTTTTATTTAATAATTCTATAATGTAAATAATCAAAAACACATATATATTTATGAATCGCAATTTTCAAATTATTGATAGCCAATCCAGCCTGATTAACTGGAGATATCATAAAAGGAGCCACAACGGCCCCAAGAAAAGGTCAACAATTGCGGGCATCTTTTGGTGGAGATTTTTAGATCATATTTTATCGAATCAGATTTTAAAAACTTGACTTTTTTAGCCTTTTTATTGGATTCTCATAAGTAGAGTCCTTTTGCCATCATACTGCAATGCCTTTTGAGACTATCATTGTAGCAACTAGTATGTTTGTTTATCTGTAGTTACGAATTAAGTTTAAAAACTAAAATTATACGAAAAAAAAAAAATTTGTTTTCTAAGAATTGAGATGCATTATGCGTTACGGATTTCGTTTAAAAACAGAAATTTTACGACAAAAAATCTGTTTAACTGTGAATCATTAATTAATTAAGTTTTAAATTAATTTTTAAAAATCGTTGTGGCAGTATGTATTGTGTTTCCCATTTAGCTAGGCCCTTTCGAATTATTGATACGATTGATTTTTACTCCAGAACAAATCATTCATATTCAAATCATCTCAGTGACCCAAATAGTAAAATGAAGTCAACAAATATATTTCACTATTCACTATTGTGAGAATTATTGCCTCGAAGCGTCGAAATAAACACACGTATCGATTGAGCTGTTCATTATTATTATTATAGATTGTTTTTAATTGGTTATCATCTTCAGAATTGTTAAAACCAAGTCAGATAGATTTCCGCATAATATCACATTGGTAAATAATCAAAAATCAGCATATAAACCAAACTTTTTTTAAATTATTTAAGATCAATTATTTTTGCGTGGTAAAATTTATCTTTAAACTGTTTTCTACACAAAAAAATATACTGACTACAACAAACATTCAATATTATGAAAGATATTAGAAGCTTGATTGATTATTTCGACCACTGTGCCTCGCCTGCATATCTTGGACAGCTGCAATGCACGCGAAAGAGTGAAACGTGCACAGCGAAACTGCCTAAAGTGCCACACAAATTAGAAAATGCAAAACAAAGCAAATGCGTGAAAGGCAAAAGTGTACAAGAATAAAGAGAACAAAGAGTTCTGGAGAGCTGAATTCAGACCAAACGAAGTTTGCTTACTCCACAAATCGGGATATTCATCAAAGATCATTTTTAAATGGTATACTTTAAGGTAATACTTTTTTGGTACCTAATTTAAAAATAAATGGTACACTTACCAAATGATTTAACCCGCCGCAATTCAGTACTAAGTTTAACAAAAGTCAAAAGTGACCGAAAACTAATTTAAGCAACTATACTACATCTAAAACTTAATAGAAAAGTGTCTATTAAAAGATATAATAAAAAGCCTTAAACTTTATAGTTTTTTTTTACCTTTCATACATGTTCTATAAAATAGAAAACAATGATAATAGCCTCAACTTTGGGTAGACGCTACTCCTGTTGCAAACTAAGCAAAGTTATCATACTACACACTACAAGTAGAGTATACAAAGAATTATGTTGGAGATGGAGTAATTGTGCATGCAAACAAAGTGTGCAACTTTGAAACAACAAAAACAAAAAAAAAAATGAAAATAAAAATCAGGCAAAAAACGCGTGCATCCTAGGAGAATTGCGCCGTGAGTTGGTCGCCATGAGGCAGCGCATAAAATATGCAATTTACCAAGACTTCAAGATGTCTAGTTAAAAGTGTTCAAGAGTTGCGCTCAAAGGAGTGAAAGGCAAAAATTTTAAGTAGAAGTGAAGACGGCTTAAAAAGCAGCTGCCATAGACAGACTGCACGGACTTAGAAGATAGAAAATATGGCTGCAACAGTTTTGCAATTAGCTAGTACTCACCTTTTGGAAGATGTGATTGGGATTGATGCCCAGCTCTGCAATAAAATACACAAATTTATATTAAAATCTATTTAAGCTTAAGACCAGCAAAGCGTTTTACCTTCTAATAGCGGTGGCTCATCATCAAATTCATTGCCAGTGCCATCGGCTGGTTTGAAGGACTTATCTTGCACATAGGCGGTTGGATCATAGAAACCGCCCAGGCCTGGGTTTTGTGTGTTGCTGTAGGCTGCATCATAGTTGGGCGGCACTGGGGCCTGTGTATTGTCAAAACTTTGGAAGTTGCTGCCAAAGAAATCATACAATTATATGGTAAACAAATTTCAATTTATAACTAAATTGAACTTACAGTTCTTGGCCAAACTCGGGCATATCAAAGTTATAGCTGGCATCCGCTTGGCCGGAGCCATAAAAATCATTGGGGCCACCAAATTGTGACATAGTTTGTGTAAATAAAGTATATTACAACAGTTATAAATTTGGAAAACTTGTTTAAAATACAAAAAACACAAAAATTTCTAATACGCACACGTCACTTGAATGCCGACACAGTTGCTGCTGCTGCAGCTTCTTCTTTAAATGCCATTCACAGCAACGCGCAACAAACAGCTGATTGTAAGTGTTGTAAAGTCTCAAATTTAACTTTTACGGCGGTAATTCAGTTCATTTGAAAGTAAAACACTTGTAATATATTGTTAACATTCATAATACATTTTAATTTTCATAGCTCCATTTGCAGAACATTTTTTTTTGCACATACATCTTGAAATAGTTTAGTTAGAAGGTACATGCATTTTGGGCTACTTAGTTATTGCAATTTGTGTAACTTCTATAATGTTATAAATTTGTATTTTTAACTTTAAACACGCATGGAAAAAAACATTAAATAAATAGTTAAATTTCATAGATTCGTTACGTAGAGAACACAAGTAGATATTTTTTTTTTTTACGAATTTTGCTAACAATTAATAGCTGCATATGAGTTATTTAGGAATAATTATGTATATATATCAATGTATATAAGGTATTTTTAAGACATATGTATTTATATGGCTGGTTTAAGTGGACAACTTCTTTGGCTCTACCGACTAATTATTGTTCGTCTTTCCTTAAGTGTTTTTTTTTTTTTCATTTTCATCTAACGTTCGTCATATTTTCGTGCTTTAAATCATATGCTCATGTGCAACTAGACCTGCTACTGATGCTGCAGGTGAAACTGTTTAACTTAAAAATTAAATTGTTTTCTCAATAACTTATTATGCATTTATGTATATATGACTAGATTGAATAAGGGAATTTGCATAAATAAATAACCTAACTTTGGTTTCTTAATTCGTTTTGGTATTTACTTTTCTTTCAAAGTACTTTGGATTTAGAGCTATTAGTCCTCCAGATTTCGGAAGGCCTGTTGCAGATCTTCGTGCAGTTGGTCGTAATCTGCTTTGATTTTTTGTTCGCCATCTTTAACGGGATCCTGAACAAAGAAAATTCTTTTAGATTCTACAAAAAAAACACAATTTTGAAACACTTACCTTAAATTTCATTGAAGACAACTGATACATAATACCGCCCATGGCTTCGCGTATGGTATTCCATGTAATTTTGTTGTCCGACTGTGCCGTAGACTCTACAGCATGGCGCGACATCTCATAGAAAGCCAAAATATTTCTCAGCATGCCAACGGTCTTGTAAAATGGGCACACACGATCATAAGGCGAGTACGAGTTCTGTTGCAAGAAATCGTCTTTCAGCAGCTTGGCCACCTCCAAAGTAACCTTATCGGTCTCGGCAAGTGACGCTTTGCCCACAAGTTGCACAATTTCTGACAAATCCTCTTCTTCCTGCATAATTTCTTTAACCTTTGTACGAAGTGGCACAAATTCTGGAAAGTTTTTGTCATAGTATTCATCCAAAGCACGCATATATTTCGAGTAGGATATCAACCAGTTGATGGAAGGGAAATGTTTACGTTGTGCCAGTTTCTTGTCCAAGCCCCAGAACACTTGTACAATACCCAATGTAGCTGAAGTCACAGGATCAGAGAAATCACCACCAGGTGGTGATACTGCGCCCACAATCGAAACAGATCCTTCTCGTTCCGGATTACCCAAACACTTGACGCGTCCAGCGCGCTCGTAGAAAGTAGCCAGACGCGCACCCAAATAGGCTGGATATCCCGAATCTGCAGGCATTTCAGCCAGACGACCCGAAATTTCACGCAGTGCTTCGGCCCAACGAGAGGTAGAATCAGCCATCATGGCTACATTGTAGCCCATATCACGGAAATATTCCGAGAGCGTAATGCCTGTATAAATAGAAGCTTCACGAGCAGCTACAGGCATGTTGGATGTGTTGGCTACCAGAGCAGTACGCTTCATTATAGACTCGGTAACGCCATCAATTTCACAAGTTAATTCGGGAAAATCACGTAATACCTCAGACATTTCGTTACCACGTTCACCACAACCAACATATATAATGACATCAGAGTTTGAGTACTTGGACAGTGCCTGCAAAAAACAAAGGAAATATTAGAAACATTTTAAATTTTGCAAGAGTATTCAAAGATGTTTTAAGCAAATTTGGCTGCTTTTAAAGGTTTCAAATAGTTTTAAGGTCTCACCTGTGAGATTACAGTCTTGCCACAACCAAAAGCTCCAGGTATAGCTGTAGTGCCACCTTGAACACAAGGGAACAACGAATCCAGCACTCGCTGTCCTGTAAAAAGTGGATGATTTGCTGGCAGCTTCTCAGTTACAGGACGTGGCTGACGCACTGGCCACACTTGCAACATAGTATGTTTGGAAATCTCCCCATCGAACTCGGTCTCAAGCACAATATCTTCCAGATTATAGTTGCCCGCCGGCGCTATGTAACGCACAGTACCCTTGCCGCGAGGTCCCACAAGCATGCGTTGTTTAACCAAAGTATTCTCATGCACAACACCATACAGGTCCCCGCCGGTGATATGCGAACCAACGCGCACGTTGAGAGGATTGAATTCCCACATTACCGAGCGTGAAAGCGCTGGCGTGTTAACGCCCTTAGGTATGTATATGGAGCTGGTCATAATGCCAATATCTCTAAGGGGACGTTGAATACCATCGAAAATGCTGCCCATAATGCCGGGACCCAGCTCTACCGATAAAGGTTTGCCAGTACGGAGCACGGGATCCCCAACAGTAACGCCCGAGGTTTCCTCGTAGACCTGAATAGTGGCCATATCGCCCTCAAGACGAATGATCTCACCAACAAGTTCATAGTAGCCCACACGCACAAGCTCGTACATAGCAGAGCCGGACATGCATTCAGCAGTGACGACTATAAGAAGACAAAACAATGATATTAGGGTAAGGTCAGCTTATGAAGGACAAAGGTGACGTCTTACCTGGGCCCGAAACGGCATAGACGCGGCCATATTCGGATTCGCGTTCCTCGTCTTTGAATTTGCGCAGATCAGACATATTTGATGTGTGCTTTGTTTAACTGCTAGGTCAAATTCGAAAGCTAAAAAGACAACGCATCTCAAAGAAATTAATGTTGTTTTATAAACAACACATTTTTCGTTGTGCTTGAGTTAAATAAAAGCAAGATGGCGCTGCTGAGCACTTGTCAGCAGCCCCCAGTGAAAATGGAAAAGCTGCACACCCCCGCAGCGACAGCATCGATTTTTCATGCCAAGCAGCATTTTCACGCTGCCACAGCTCAATTTTCACATAACTTTTTGCGTTTACAAATATATGAGTTTAGTTAATTTTAAACGCATTTAATTCAGTTTTAGTTGCTCTTTTTAATTAAATACAACTTACAATTATTTGAATACTGTTTTTATATGTTGCTCGCTTTTTATATTTGGTAAGGTTTTCAACGCCAGCTGCAAAAATTTACCAGCACTAACATACAGCTTGCAACACATGTGTAGAGTGTTGAAAAGGGCGCAAGGACCAAAAATCGATAAACTGATTTATCGCATTTCGATTTTTGTCAGCTGTCTATCCCTTTTTAATGCATTGCCTTGCCATAAGTTACTCTGCTAACTTGTACAGGCAATACTCTTCTCACCCACTGCATCATGTTGCGGCATATATTTCACTCCTCTAACTTATTCAACTGAGTTATTTCAATTTGCACTGCATTTAAGTTGTTACGCTCGTTGTGCTTGCAAACAAAATAAAATTAAAATTAAATGTACATTTAAATGTACGCTACGGTAACCTTATAAGTTATAAAGTGCAGCATTAGTGTTTTATTAAATAATGACAACGTGCGTTACCAGATGAGTGCCGTATCCCTTTATAGTGCGGTCGTTGATTGTACATAGCTTACATCGTAAATGCACCACTGAAAACACAATTTATAAAAGTTTGTTTAATAACGCCTGCCATTGGGTTTGTTAATAAAAGTGCCCTAGTATAAAAATAAACATGTGAGCCCGCGCAGCTTGTTAGCTGTGTAAAATCGCCTGGGCACATAACCTCAAAGTCTAGACTGGATGCACCTGCTTGGTTTTGGGTTTAATGCATTTACGCCGACCAAATAATTGAAATCAAATAGTCTGCTATCATTACCACGTGCCGTCGCACCATTTAGGGGACTGCAAAATGTCTACGTCCTCCATAGTACAGCAATTTGTGAATGGGCTCAAATCACGCAATCGACATGTGCAAAACAAGGCAGCACAGGACCTGCTCCTGTTCGTCAAGACCGAGCTACGCGAGATGTCGCAAGAGGAACTGATACAGTTTTTCGATGAGTTTGATCATCATATATTTAACATGGTAAATGCCGCAGATATCAATGAAAAGAAGGGCGGTGCTTTGGCCATGAGTAAGTGCAGCGTATGTTAAAAATTAAATGTACTGGAATTCTGTATTTCCCAATCCCTACAGAGTGTCTCATCAGTGGGGATGGCTTAAACACCATGAAGGGTATATCACCCTATCTTAATCGTCTGCGTGATTTGCTGCTCATAAATGATGTTTCGGTAATGGAAATTGCTGCTCGTTCGCTGGTAAAATTGGCCAATCTACCAGGCTCGAAAGGCGCTGAATCGTTTGATTTTGATATTAAAAATGCCTTTGAAATGCTGAGCGGCGACAGACAAGAGGTAATATTATTTTATCGTATGCTCGTTGCTGGCATGTCTATAATTTTACTTATACTTGCAGTATCGTCGTCACGCCGCAGTGTTCATACTTCGAGAGCTGGCCATTGCCTTGCCCACCTACTTTTATCAGCAAATATTGACCTTTTTCGAGCACATATTTAATGCTATATTCGATCCAAAGCCAGCAATTCGTGAATCCGCTGGCCAGGCCTTACGCGCCGCTCTCATAGTCACTGCTCAGCGTGAGAATACCAAACAGTCCAGTGAGCCACAGTGGTACAAAATATGCTATGTTGAGGCCAACAGTAGTTTCAACTCGGAAGTGTTGACAACCAAAGAGCAAAAGACCATGACGCGTGATGATCGCATACATGGCGGTCTTATAGTCTTCAATGAGCTTTTTCGCTGTGCGAATGCCACATGGGAGAGACGTTTTATGACCCTTAAAAAACTATTTCCAAAGACACAGCAGAATAAGTTCCTGGAAGCCACCAACTTATCGAATGTAGGCAGCCATTTCACTACGATTGTGCCACGCCTGAAGGTGCCTTTTATTGATAAACTAGGAAGCTCGCATATGTATATGGAAAGCGAGCAGCAACATGGGTACGCAAAACAGTTTGAAAATTTAATCGTAGAGTCCGCCTATGCCCACGAGATACTCAAAGAGAATTACATAAGCATATGCGACAATATTCTAATACAGCGTTCCTCAAAGTCACCGTTTGTGCAGCAAGCTCTGCTGCAAATTATACCGCGTTTGGCTGCCTTTAATCGAGAGTTATTTGTTAAGGAATATCTGAACATATGCGTCCAACACCTTATGACCATATTGCGCGGCAAAGAGAAAGATCGACGAGTTGCCTACATTGCCATTGGCTACTTGTCTGTGGCCGTAGAGCGGGATATTGAAAAATATCTGAAAACCATAACCAGTACCATCAAGTTAGCTTTGCCGGCAAAAGATTTGGCCAGCAAACGAAAGGCGCAAGTAGATCCTGCAGTCTTTGCTTGCATTACTTTATTAGCGCATGCTGTTAAATCAGATATTGCCGAGGATGTAAAAGATATGCTCGAGCAAATGTTTTGCACGGGTTTATCGCCAGCCTTGACTGTTTGCCTGCGGGAGCTGGCCGAAAATGTACCCCAACTGAAGTCTGCAATTACTGAAGGGTTGATAGGTGTGCTTTCATTTATACTATTAATGAACAAACCAGCAGCAGTACCTTATGCGGCTATTGCGCCTATTACAATTGATGTCTCATTGATGGATGGACCCACAATTGTTTTGGCTCTAAAGACGCTTGGCACGTTTAATTTCGAGGAGCAGAATATGCTGGATTTTGTGCAACGGTAAGTGTGAAATTCGAATGATGATTGTGCTGTCCAGCATTAAGATAAATTTCCTTTTCTTAATAGCTGCACCGATTACTTTAATCATGACCAACAAGAAATACGCCTTGAAGCTGTACAGAGCTGTACTCGTCTTCTAAAGCTTGCTGTGCAATCGTCGGACAGCATGGAGAACTCCAAAACATTAAGCGATACAGTATCTCACGTCATAGAAAGGCTTCTTACTGTGGCCATAACTGACATGGACTGCAATGTGCGCATACGGATACTACGCTCCTTAGATGAAACCTTTGATGCGAAGCTAGCGCAGCCGGAATCTTTAAATTCTCTTTTTATAACGCTACACGATGAAATATTTGAAATACGAGAGTTGGCTATGGTTACCATTGGTCGTTTGTCCTCTATGAATCCGGCCTATGTCATGCCTAAGCTGCGAACTACTATGATTGAATTGCTGACCGACTTGCAGTATTCTGGCATGAGTCGCAATAAGGAACAAAGTGCGCGCATGCTGGATCATTTGGTTATTAGCACACCACGTTTAATTTCTTCCTATATGAACCCTATACTCAAGGCTTTGGTGCCTAAGTTACATGAGCCGGAATCGAATCCCGGCGTTGTGCTAAATGTGCTGCGTACGATAGGAGATCTGGCGGAGGTGAATGGAGGATCCAATGAAATGGAATTATGGGCGGATGAGCTATTATCTATACTGCTGGAAATGCTTGGAGATGCAGGCAGTCCGGATAAGAGAGGTGTTGCACTGTGGACGCTGGGGCAGCTTATAAGTGCTACCGGACGTGTAGTATCACCCTATCACGAATATCCTGTTTTGATAGACATATTAATCAACTTTCTAAAGACAGAACAACGTAAATCTATTAGAAGAGAGACCATAAGAGTGTTGGGCCTCTTAGGAGCAATGGATCCGTACAAGCACAAGATGAACAAGGGTTTAATAGACAGTCAGAAGGATAACGTTTTGATTGCTTACTCCGACGGTAAGGTTGACGAAAGTCAGGATATTTCCACAGCGGAACTGCTGGTTAATATGGGTAATGTGCTGGATGAATATTATCCTGCAGTGGCTATAGCGGCTTTAATGCGAATTCTGAGAGATCCCACTTTGAGCACAAGACATACAAGCGTAGTACAAGCAGTCACCTTCATCTTTCAAAGCCTGGGCATCAAATGTGTGCCTTACTTGGCACAAGTGTTGCCCAATCTTTTGGATAACGTACGCACTGCAGACAACAATTTGCGCGAATTTCTCTTTCAACAACTGGCTATTCTAGTTGGCTTTGTCAAGATGCACATCATCAGTTATATGAGCGATATATTTAAATTAATCAAGGAGTTCTGGACCATCAATACGCCGCTGCAGAATACGCTTATTAATTTAATTGAACAAATTGCCGTTGCCTTAGGCTGCGAATTTCGAGATTATCTGGCGCAACTAATACCACAAATATTGCGAGTGTTACAGCATGATAACTCCAAGGATCGTCAGGTTACAAAGCGTCTACTGCAGGCCTTGCAGAAATTTGGCAATACTTTGGGTTATTACCTACCGCTTATAGTACCACCCATTGTCAAGCTTTTTGACTCGCCGTATGTGCCACAGCAGGTTTCACTGGTAGCTTTGGAAACCATCAACAATCTAGCCTGGCAGCTGGACTTTACAGACTACTCTTCACGCATCATCCATCCTTTAGTGCGTGTGTTGGACACAGAACCGGAACTGCGCGATCAAGCCATGATTACGCTTTGCTCTCTGGTGAATCAGCTGGGTAAAAAGTATTTGGTTTTTGTACCAATGGTAAACTACACCATAACCAAGCATCGTATAGTAGATGTCAAGTATGAGAAGCTATTGACCAAAATACATAGCAATTCAACGCGTCTGGATGATGAGTTTATAATACGCCAGACGAAGTTTAAGTACAACGAGCCTTTTGTGGTAGACACCAATACCACTACCAAAAATTTGAAGGTTTCTACAGAGGCTTTACGTACAGCCTGGCAAGTGACAAGAAGAGTATCTAAAGATGATTGGGTAGAATGGCTTAAACGTCTTTCAATTGGTCTGCTTAAGGAATCCCGCTCACATGCCTTGCGTGCATGTCGCGTATTGGCTCAGGATTATGATACTTTGTTGCGGGATCTATTTAATGCTGCATTTATTTCCTGCTGGACAGAGCTTTCTCCTGAACACAAACATGAGCTAACGCAATCTTTAATACAAGCGTTGCAGGTGACAGATATGCCAGAAATTACACAAACCATACTCAATCTAGCCGAGTTCATGGAACACTGCGATAAGGATCCCATACCCATAGAAACAAAGTTGCTGGGCACACGCGCTATGGCCTGTCGCGCTTATGCAAAAGCTTTGCGCTATAAGGAAGAGGAGTTCGTGCTGCGCAAGGATCCACAGGTCTTCGAATCGCTTATACTAATCAATAACAAATTGCAACAGCGTGAGGCAGCCGAGGGTCTGTTAATCACTTACAAAGCCGCTGCAAATGAACTTAATGTGCAGGGTAGATGGTATGAAAAGCTGCACAATTGGGATCAAGCCCTGCATCACTATAAAAACAATATACATTCGGATGCCTCAGATTTGGAGGCTCGCTTAGGTTATATGCGTTGTTTGGAAGCCTTGGGCGATTGGTCAGAGTTGAACACAGTAACCAAAAACGAGTGGGAAAGCTTTAGTCCAGATGCTAAGTGCCGTGCTGGACCTTTAGCTGCCGTTGCAGCCTGGGGTCTAGCTGATTGGGAAGCCATGCAGGAATATGTGCGTTGCATACCTATGGAAACACAAGATGGCAGCTATTACCGTGCTGTTTTAGCCGTGCATCACGATGACTACGAAACAGCCCAAAGACTTATTGACGAAACTCGGGATCTATTGGATACTGAGCTAACCTCCATGGCTGGCGAGTCCTATGAACGCGCCTATGGTGCCATGGTTTGCGTACAAATGCTTGCTGAGCTAGAAGAAGTCATACAATATAAGCTTATACCCGAGAGGAGAGAACCGCTCAAGGCCATGTGGTGGAAACGTCTTCAAGGTGGCCAACGATTAGTTGAGGATTGGCGTCGCATTATACAGGTGCACTCGCTGGTTGTAAAACCTCACGAAGATATTCACACATGGCTGAAGTACGCCAGTTTGTGCCGCAAGTCTGGTTCACTACATTTGTCCCACAAGACGCTAGTCATGCTGCTAGGCACGGACCCACAGCAAACACCCGACGAGAATTTACCCTATAATCAGCCACAGGTAACCTATGCCTACACAAAGTATATGGCCGCCTCAGATAAACTGCAGGAAGCCTATGATCAGCTTAGAAAGTTTGTACACACCTACAGTACGCAGCTGAGCTGTATATCGCCGGATGTGGTTAAGCAGGAGGATCATCGTCTCTTGGCGCGATGTTATTTGCGTCTGGCCACTTGGAAAACCAAATTACTTGAGAAGCGTTTGGATCCCGAAGCGGTGCAAGGCGCGCTGGAGTGTTTTGAAAAGGCAACAAACCATGATCCCAACTGGTATAAGGCCTGGCATTTGTGGGCCTACATGAATTTCAAAGTTGTGCAGGCACAAAAGCAAAGTTTGGATAAGCAGCCTTTGGGACTGGATGCAGAATCCTATCCCAGGCTTATTATACAGCAGTATGCCGTGCCAGCGGTGCAAGGTTTCTTCCGATCCATTAGTCTAATCAAGGGTAATTCGCTACAGGATACGCTGCGTTTACTTACCCTTTGGTTTGACTATGGACATCATGCGGAGGTATATGAAGCTTTACTCTCAGGTATGAAGCTTATAGAGATCAACACCTGGCTGCAGGTTATACCACAGCTTATAGCACGCATTGACACGCATCGTCAGCTAGTAGGTCAGCTTATACATCAATTGCTTATGGACATTGGCAAAAATCATCCACAGGCCTTGGTTTATCCACTGACGGTGGCGTCCAAATCGGCTTCGTTGGCGCGCAAGAACGCTGCCTTCAAGATTCTCGATTCCATGCGCAAGCACTCGCCCACGTTAGTGGAGCAGGCTGTGATGTGCAGCGAAGAACTAATACGCGTGGCCATTCTTTGGCATGAACAGTGGCACGAAGGCTTGGAAGAGGCGTCGCGTTTATACTTTGGAGACCGCAATGTCAAGGGTATGTTTGAGATACTAGAACCGCTTCATGCAATGCTCGAAAGAGGGCCACAAACCCTTAAGGAGACCTCATTCTCGCAGGCTTATGGAAGGGAGTTAACGGAGGCTTATGAATGGACGCAGCGCTATAAGAGCTCTTCAGTGCTTATGGATTTGGACCGTGCTTGGGATATATATTACCATGTTTTCCAAAAGATCTCGCGACAACTGCCGCAGTTAACCTCGCTGGAGTTGCCTTATGTTTCACCCAAGCTGCTTACCTGCAAAGATTTGGAGTTGGCTGTGCCGGGGTCTTACAATCCTGGGCAGGAGCTTATAAGAATTGGTCACATCAAAACTAACTTGCAGGTTATCACCTCAAAACAGCGTCCACGCAAGCTGTGTATACGCGGCTCCAATGGCAAGGACTATATGTATTTGTTAAAGGGTCACGAGGATTTGCGACAAGATGAACGGGTCATGCAGCTCTTCTCGCTGGTGAATACGCTGCTGCTCGATGATCCGGACACGTTCCGACGAAATTTAGCCATACAACGATATGCTGTCATACCACTAAGCACGAATTCTGGTCTAATTGGCTGGGTACCCCACTGTGATACGCTGCACACGCTGATACGCGACTACCGGGATAAGAAAAAAGTGGCGCTAAATCAGGAGCATCGCACCATGCTTAACTTTGCGCCGGACTATGATCATCTAACACTAATGCAAAAGGTGGAGGTGTTTGAGTATGCATTAGGACAAACGCAAGGCGATGATTTGGCTAAGCTGTTGTGGCTTAAATCACCATCTTCGGAGGTGTGGTTTGAGCGTCGTAATAACTACACACGCTCCCTGGCGGTCATGTCAATGGTGGGCTACATATTAGGTCTGGGTGATCGTCATCCATCTAATCTTATGTTGGATCGAATGAGCGGCAAGATATTGCACATAGATTTCGGTGATTGTTTTGAGGTGGCCATGACGCGTGAAAAGTTTCCGGAGAAAATACCATTCCGTCTGACGCGCATGTTAATCAAGGCCATGGAAGTCACGGGCATTGAGGGCACCTATAGAAGAACCTGTGAGAGCGTTATGCTAGTGCTACGACGCAACAAAGACTCGTTGATGGCTGTGCTGGAGGCGTTTGTATACGATCCGCTGTTGAACTGGCGTTTGCTGGATGTGGATAAGAAGGCCAATGATGCTGTGGGCTCAGGCATGCAAGTGGGCAATGGCGGCAGCTTGAGCAATTCCATGGAAGAGTCACTGCTGCATAGCAATCCTATGGCCAAGTCCAAGACAAACTTTGAGGCGCAGCTGGGTATGGTTAATAATGTGGCCGATGTTACCAACAGCAAGGCAAGCAAGGTCATTAAAAGAGTGAATCGCAAGCTTACGGGTACCGACTTCCAGACCCAAACTAGCGTCACAGAGCAGCAGCAAGTAGAGCTGCTTATACAACAGGCGACGAATAATGAAAACCTCTGCCAGTGCTACATAGGCTGGTGTCCCTTTTGGTAGAGTAATGTTTAAGGTCGCGCGACGGGGACTTACAGTCTGAATGTAAACTATTATATAATTTATGTTAGAAATACGCTTCATAATTTTTTTATTGTAAATTCAATTGCAATTAAATTCCAAATTTTGTAAACCTCACAACGATGATGATTATTATATATTGAATTTATTTATTCATACTTAAGGATAATCGATAAAGTGAAGCAGTCATAAAATATTTTATAAACAATTTGTGATAGCGATGATGCTTAATGAAAAGATGAAGCGGCAAAAAAGAAACTGGCTGCTTTACTTATATGTTATGGATTATTATATATAGATGTAAACACTAAAATCGATTAAACTATAAGTTGTCTTAGCTATTGTTTTGCTCATGCTGGCGCTTGAAGCGCTGCTCTTTGCGCCAGGCATCAATGCGTTGCTTTAACTCAATATTTGGCACCAACATGTCCTCAGTTAAATGTTGACGATTAAAGGGATCAGTGCAGCTGTTGAGCAAGTGGCGTGTGATTATAGCGCGATCCATCACCGTGCCCGAAGGCAGCACAACGGGATCAGACATTAAGGTGTCCATTAGCGGATCCTTAAATTCATCGGGTGCATCAGCGCACTCGTCCTCAGTCTGTTGATTGGCAACTGCAAGTATAAACTCAGCTTGAGAACAAATTTTTTAGATAATAATCAAAACAAACCATAAATATCATGCGCACGGCTAGTCAGCGCTTTAAAGCGTTCTACCTCAACGGCAGAGCGGAGCGCCAAACGATTGATGCGCGAGGCTGCCTCATTACATATTTGCAAATCAAAAGATCGCTCATCGGCGGCTAAGGCCTGCGCGAATCTATCACAGTCTAAGTGGAGATAAATATCGAAGATCTGGGCCAGCAAACTGCGCGGCTCCCAGCCGTATTTGGTAGGATTCCTTACTTTCAAATCGTTGCATTTGGGACCAGCTAATTGTTTTAAATTAAAGTTCAGCATGGAGCTTAAGCGATCTACAAGCTCATCGCGCATAAACGGCTCCTTGATGTCGCTCTAGGGGTAAAGAAACAAGTTAGTATTTTTTTAACTTTAACTAAATTGTGTGCTTACAGTCAAATAGTGAAACAGATCCACTGTCTCACGCGCCAGTGTCAGATACGAGCGGCACTGACGCTCATCTGTGGCCAGCTGCGTAAGGCGACTTTGCTGTTGCTCCGAACTCATCGCCCCCCAATTTGCTTTGTCCGACATGACTTGCTGTGTTAGATGTATACGCTTTAAGTTCTCCAGACACTCGTCGAGCAAGAATGTTGTATCGTTCATTAACATATTGACGAATTTCACAAACTGACTGCTACTACGCGATTCACAGATAACAGCTTGTCTATGAATGGGATTCTCCCACATGGATTTGAACAAATGGCTAATATGGTATCTGCAAAAAGCAAATTCCTGATGAGTAAACGATTATTTTGAAAAACACCATTAGTTTCGCTTACCTTATGGTAAACTTATCATAAAACTCAGTGCTTTGACCCGTTGTCTCCACATCTACATAGAATCTCATTAGGGCGCTGACCAAGGCATTCTGGGCCAGTTCATGATTCCACATCTGAAAAAAAGGAAACAAATTAAAACCAATTTGTCATTTTAAGGAATTACACTCAAACTTACTGCAGTATTGACCGAGTTCGTAGGCTTCAGCGAGAAGACAAACATAACTTCTACAAGTTTGGCAGTAACATATGGGTTTTTGATGAGATGAGAGGCACAGACGCAGGTCAGTAACCAAGTTATAATCGAATGGTCAATGTCCTGGCGTATGTCCACATTTGCATGCTGCATGGCAAATAATATAAACTCGGCAATGTCATCAATATACCACTCGGGCAGTGCAGAAAATGCATCAGTCGGTTTAAGTTGTTGCACCGGAATTTTTGAGATAAACGGGCCCTCAATAGTGCGACCCTCAAATTGATAAAGCATATATTCGCAAACGGATGAATAAAATTTGGTGCAGAGATGTAACAGATTGGGATCCAACAAAGTAATTTCGCTGCAGGTTTTAGAACTGTAATAGGAAGAGAAGTCGATAAGATCACAAAAATCACTTTTTACTATCATAAGTTGACAATCGTATGGTACAAAACCTACCGATTTAGCTTGCGTAGCTGCTTTTCCCAGCGCTCCTTAAAACCAATATTTCTACTGGCAAAGCGTGAGTTAACCCAATGCGGCTTAGTCCTATCCAGCTCATCAATTAGCTTCTGCAACTCCTTAATTGCTCGCACCTTTTGTCGATAACGCTGTATAGCAGGCAAATAACCCAAATGATGCGCTTGTAACGTCAAAAACCAACATTGCGTCGGAAAGTTTACACAATCCGGTGGATTGGCAAACTCACGAGCAACATAATTCTTATACTCTTCCTCACTGAAGCGTATTTTAGTGTCTTGCTCAATATGCACCAACGAATTCTTGTAATAATGAAAATGTGGTTCAACGCGATCGAGCTTAACCTTAACCGATAGCTGCTGTAAGACACACATAAGATTGATGACAAAACCATCTCGGGCTAGCAGTTTTTCGTCGCTAGCAAACTGCACGCGCCTCTCATTATAGCGTAGTATTTGCGATATATATTCTAGAGTCACGTTACGGCTGAGTAAATTCACGCAGAGGGAGTGAAACACAGTGTGCATGTGTGTGCGCATTGAAACCATCTCCTGAAATGTGAAAATAACGTAAGATTAATACCAAAAGAAGTTTCCGAAGTTTTAATGGAATGTATTTGTATAGAGTAACCAAAGGCATTATTATTAAACTATTATGAAAAAAGTAATCCCACATGAAATCGGTTTTATATAAAGCATATTACTTTTTCAAAATGAAAAACATGGGTACCAGGGCATAAGATTAAACTAGATCTGACAGCATCAGAGTTCCAAAGCTCAATATCTGATATTTTTAAAATAGTTAATTTGCAAGTCCAATTATTTATTACACAGCTACATGATAATCACCCCCAGGCCTGACGAGAGGGGGGGTGGGAAAGGGGGGATTCCCCCCGGGCCCGGAGTTTTCTCAGGGGCCCGGTGTAATTACTGTCGTACTGTCTTGATTCAAGCTGAAGGTGTAATAGAGGGGCCGGTACATTTTTTTCCCGGGCCCGGATTTTCTCTCTACGGCCCTGGTCACCCCGGTTAAGTAGTTTCGAAAAATTATAGCTATATTAGTAGTTCCGACATCTGTAAAAATGAAATGCATGCTAAGTTGCCTTATAGCTATTAAAACTTACCCAACGCAAACGCGAGATGGCCGTATCCTCCAACTTGTATCTGGTAGTATAATCAGCAAACTTAACATTCTCTTCAGCAAATAGGGAAACCGACAAAAACGGTCCTAGATAGCTACACTTGACAATTTCACGTCCAGGAATTTTGGTACAAATGTGCGGTATAAAATTTATTTGGCGGGCGACCAAATCTGCAATGGGCCTTACATTGCCAACTTTTATGTGAACCAATTTAGCTAACCATACAATTTGTTGTGTATTAATTCTAGAGGTGCAAATATTTCGTTGCATGCCCGTAAATAGACCACGTAAAACTTGACCGAATATGTCGTCAAATACATCTGGCGTTTGATAAGTTTCCACCACTAAGTCCGCCAGAAAAGCTTCGCTGATTTTATCCATATACATAAGCTCCAATAGTGTAGACTGATCAAGTTGATAGTGCAAGGGCTGCATAATGCGATCGGTCAGTATCAAAATCGTCGTGCTCATAATATAATCAAAGACCATGTCTAGCACCTGCTTGTGTCGTTTTTGATCTGCACGCGGCTCATTTGAGGCCATCGTACATTCTTTCTGATAGTTGTCGTAACACTTTTTCAGATACAATATAACGCCATGCTTGGATGTGGTGACAATGTTGAGCACAGAAGGTGCCATACAGGAGCCACTACTATCAATTGGCATCACCTCAGCCTGGCCCTGAGCTAAGGCTTGTGAATCATCGTTCGTAGCCACTGCATTAGCAAGTATTTCCTGCACTTCTGTATCATCGCTTTTGATCTTCTTGGCTGAGGAGAACTCCTTGTCGTCGGCGTTATCTGGCGCAGCACCCGCAATGGGCTCACTTTGTTTTTTGCCACTATCTTCTATTTCATCGTTGTATATCTTTGACGCAGCCTCAAGCAGAACACTTGATATAACTGTATCAAAATCAAATCGCATTAAAGGATATTTTAATAGTGTGCTGGCAGTCTGTGCGCATATAATGGAACCACTGCCAAACTCATTCCAAGCGGCATTTAAAATTTTAGACAGCGTTAACTCTATGCGCTCATCAATAGATTTTTGCGATTTCGCTGAATTATCAAGTGCAGGTTTTTCTATATCCATGCTGAGTACTGCGTCTCTAACCACAGCTGGGCTGATCTTGGCAGAGTCTTGCAGACACAAGGCAGGCGTCATTTCGACATCTTGTACGGGTGTTGATGCAACCGATTTCATTTCCACATCCACTTCTGGCTTGACAGCCAGTTCCTGCCAGTTAATGGCTTTGGCTGTCAGTACTCTTTCGCATATAGACGAGCTTGGCTTTGCCTCACGTACCAAACGAGATGCACTGGAAACATTGCATTGAGTTTTTGGTTTTTCTGGTGGTGCGGTAAATGTGGAGTTCAAGGCATTGCTTCGAGCTGCCAAAGTGCGCAAACGGCGTGCACGTATCTTAATAAAAAAAAAAGAGAAAATGTTAGGTATACCGAAGTTTAATGACTTTTGCTTTGGTACAAACCTCTTCCGGCGTCAGTTCCGATGCTACAAACGGCGTTATGGTCTCTGGCGGCAAAGGAGTATGTTCTTGTTGTGTCTGTGGCGGTGTTTCCTCTTGTGCCTCATCAGTGCCATCACTTGATTGCTCTTCTTCCATGACTTTTTGTATGGGATCCTCTTCCGGCATATTTCACTTACAAATTTGCGCCCAACTTAGTTGCGCAGTTTATTAATTTCTATTTGTTTGTTGCGTATTTCTTTTTACGACTTTCTTCTGGCCTCCTTCTTCTGTTGTTGTGTATCAGTGTTTGCAAAGGTTAACGAACCAAATGCCAAGAAAATAAGAGCATAAAAGAGAGAAACAGAAAAGGAAGTGAGAGCATGAGTGAATTTGCTTGGCACGCGCATTTATTAAATAAACAAAAGTCCAGCGGTCAACGTCAAGTTCATGATCGGCTAGACAATGAGCCTCTGAAGATGCGCAGAAAATGCATTGACAGAAGAAATTTCTTTGTGATCTTATGCGTTAGTCTACTGCGCACCAGTAGCATTCCTTTTATATGCGACACTAATGTATCAAAACATATGACTGACCTATGACAAATATAAGGAAAACAGTGTGCACAACTAATTTTAGGCTGTTTACATTTGCTATTTATAGCGCTCTAGATTTTAAAAATTTTGAGTGTCACACAAAAATATTCCGTGATAAAATTATTGCACTATGTTTTACTAACTGCTGCTTGAAAAAGATCTTGAAACTGAAACAAATTGGCTTCGTTAGGACCAAAAATACGAGCCAAAATATGTATGAATAAATTGTTTGAATCCGCATTACTAATAGGATTTTCTCAAAATCCAATTATCGAGCTAATTATGGCTAGTTCATTCGCTTCATAGCTTTTGAAAGATTTTTGACTTGATTTTGAAAGGATAACTTTACTTAAGACTCTTTTGCGCTTGGTGGACTCAGCTGGAAACCTAGTGTACCCTTTTGGCCATACTCTGCTTTCGATTAAAAACTTTGGGGATCTTTACACTTTAACTAACAGATTAACGGGGATATGATTCCCTAGAATTGGATTGACTTGTCCTTAATCTTAAAATGACTTTTAACATCTAATCTCCCTAATCTTTCAATTTCTACCATCTTGCTCTATTAGATTAGCTAATTCGATCGTGTGACGGGAATACTAAGCTGTCTTCAGCAATTCCCTAGGTATACATAGTACTTCCTTGATCATTTAGACTACTCACTTTTTAATAGTCAAGTTACTATTATTAAATTTTTTTTTTGAGCACTTTTGTGAATGAGTTAACAATAAATAATGCTACTAAATACATATTGTCGTTTTACAGCACTATAAAATCTGTCAAATATATGACGCTAGGTCAGTGAACGCTAAATAATATAGAATTAAGTATTTTGACTATTGCAGCCAAGTGTAAACAGCGTTTCGGCCCTGTAAAGCGAATTTCTTTTTTGTTTTTATGACACTGGCAGGTACTATTTATAGAGTTTAGCACAACGTGAACTTAAAAAGCAGACATACAAAAAACGTACCTACTGCTTAGATGTTTGGGACAAAGCAGACAAATCGCAGCCAAGTGCAATAAGCACTGAGTAATATGCAAGATAACAATTATTTATATAAAACCCTTAAAGATGAGCAGCATTAATAAAAACCCAGCCAAGCGCAGAAGGGCAACGACTTTTCCCAAAATATTTACAATACCTGGAGATCCCAAATTAGGGGTGGCAGCTGCATTTGTAAATTGATTGCGGGGCTCATTTAATGTTATCTGCGTATTTGCTAGGAAACGCTGTTTTTCACCGCGCCAACATTTGCGTTTTATAAATACAATTGTACTTTGATTGATACGCACTTATGCAGAAAATTCTTACCTTATTTTTTTTTCACCTGCTGCTGTTTATATATGAGTATGTTTTTGATTGTTTTTTGCCTTTCTTTGCGCTTAAACTAGCGCATTTTGTTAAAACGTAACAACTTTTGACGAACGCACAAACGCAGATCACGGTGGGTCTTAAAAGGGTGACACGCAAAAATTTCTCTTTTGTTCAGCCAGGCACATATATTTTCTTGTTGTTTTCGTTGACTGCAATAAAAACAATAACAATTACGGCTACGTATACACTGTATTGCTGCGCACGCACACACGTTTGTAAAAACACTATTAACTTAAAAAGAAACTTGCTAATTTTGTGTATATTTTTTAATTCGTACTAGATTGTAAATTTCTTGTTCCCAACCAAATGACAAATCGGAGCAGCTAAAGCGAATGGTGAAATGCAAAACTGCCAAGCTGTTTTAAAGACTGCATATCGATTTTTCCTCAGTTATCGATAATATTGCTTCGCTACATATGTTTATCTCTATCCGCCTCTTTTTGGCACATTAATTGACTTTAGTTCTCTTTTAACTTAAAGTTTTTTTTTAATAGCATTGTTTTTTAACTTTGCTAACTCGATCAGATTGCCACAAGGACTTTTCTAACTTATTAAGCTATATGATAAATTCTTAGCTCCATACTTTTTTAGATTACTGCAATTTTTAATTAGCAGGCTGATTCTTTTCAACTCATACAATTTTCCTTTGGCGGAAATTTTAAATGAGAATAAAATGATTGGAACGTCGAAAACACGCTAATAAAAGAAAAGTTGTTAGCGGACGACGCAATTCAAAACAAGATAGTCACAGTCTTTTTCGCAAAAACTGGACATACAGACAACATCGCACTATGCTTAATTATGAATTGTGTAAAACCATTTTTCTGCCATAAAACTATACTTTTTTTTAATTACAAAACAAAAACTAGTTCGGTTAATATGATTAACAAATACAAACTACACAGGTTCTATTGTTCTATGTTCCCATCGGTGGGTATATTGTTCTTTTGTCTATTGGTTTCTTACGTCCTCACACGTCGACGACCAGCTGTAGAGAGAATTATTTTTTCATTCCAAATGGAAAATTTGTATTTAGATTTAAGTTAGTTTTTAAGTGTCACAAGTCAATGAAGTTTAAGACTGGTAATATAATGAAAAATTTGTATATAGAAATAAGTTAGTTTTTAAGACACATAATAGTCAACATAGCTCCAAGCTCAAATTATTGAATTTAATGAATACCATTTGTGCCTGATTTAAAGATTTTATTATTTATTGTTTCATTCAAGTTCAATATTATTGAAAGATCTTGCTATTGCAGACCTAATTTCTTCTGCATCATGCGAGTAATCACCAGAAATATTGGTGTGAATTGGTTGCTCGTGAAGCTCACAAGTGGCAACTTTCCAAGTGTCATTTATTGCGCTATTGTGCTCATTTAGTATATTGTGCAAAATGCAACAGCACATCACGATCATTCTATTATTTTTTGGATGGGAATCCAGCCCTTTGTCAATGCGCCGAAACCTTCCTTTCAAATGGCAAAATGCATTTTCAACTACTCGTCTGGACTTGGACAAACGGTAGTTAAAAATTTGCTGGTTTGCTGACGATGTTTTTGAGAATGCATATGGCTTCATCATATTCCTTGTAAACTTAAATGCCGAGTCCGCAATTAACAAAACTGGAACTTTGACGCCGCATATTTCTGTTGCCCTCTTCTCTAGCAGCGGTGTAGTTTCAAGTTCCTTGCAAAGTGAAGACGAACGGTAGATTAAAGAATCGTTGCATCGACCTGGAGACCCAATGGTTACATAAGTAAACCTATACCTACAAATTTAATTCCATTAATCAGACAATGATAAAGCTGACATATAATTATGACTTACCGGTAATCTACTAAGGCAAGCAATACAATTGAGTACCAGCCTTTGTAGTTGTAGTGGTCAACAGCTTCTGCTGCTAGAGGCTTCACTTCAATGTGGCACCCATCTTATAAGCAAGTAGCTAATGTAATTAAATATAATCCTTTAAAATAATGATTTTCCTTACCAATTGCACCAAAACACTGTGGAAATCCAAGCGATTCGAAACCCTGCACACACTCATCAATTTTTTGATTCGTGAGGTAGTTTGGAGCCATGAACTCCTCCGCGAACTCCAATACGACTGCCCTGCAAAATTCGTGCAGAATATTGCACACACTGTTTGGCGAAACTCCGAACCGCCGTCCTACTGCCCTGTACTCTGAAGCGGAGCCTAGGGTATACAATGCAATGGCAATCCGCTTCTTAAGTGGAATTGCGCTCCGGCAATTAGTATCATTTTTCTTCAACACTTCGAGCCTGTCCACCAGGAATGAAAATATATTTCGCTCCATCCGGAAGCTCTCCTTAAAAAAATCGTCTGTACTTTCAGGTACGTCCTTTTCCCAAAACATGCCATAACGCTTCTAAATTATACATTTTGAAAAGTTAGTAAATTATAGTAGTTAATTTAACCTCAGCACTTACAACCATCCAAACTGTTCGCGGACGTGGCACTTGCATGTTCATGGCACTGCACAGATCGTCGTGGTCTAATTGACCTAATTTCACAAGAACATTTGTTAATATTTCTTCCTGTTGCTGATAGGCACATAAAACAAGAGCTAAATCTGCTTTTAAGTCCATATTTATTAATTTTCGTCACAATATGCTTATTTCGCCACCAGCCAGCCTTTCAAAATGGCAGAAAGATGTTGGATGTTAGATGTTAGATGTTGTCAGTGTGAATCGCTATTTCACATCTTCAAAAAATCCCATGCGTTCCGCCGTGAAAAGGCTATAACTGTCAAACATCGATAGTTTTAGTACTATCGAATACTATATATCGAATTGTATAATTTATCTTATCATTTTAAAGCACAAGTGTTTGTGCAGAAAAATTATTTTATTTAATGTTTAAATAAATACGTGGCATATTTCTATTAATAGTACATTCCGAAATTAAGAAGTGAGTATCAAGACGTTTTAAAACACTGACATGAGCACAAATCGATATATCGTTAATCGAAATTTTGTTGACTACCCGGCGTCAAAGAAAATCTAATGCGCCAATTTTTCAATTCGCACAAATAGAAAAACCATAGTGAAGGGAAAATGCCTAAAGTCAAGCGTGATGCATCCTCCTCCGATAGTGACAGTGGTCCAGATGATGTAAGTTCCACATAAGTACCCATAATTTCACCAAATTACTTTAATAAAATTCAATAGCGCAATCCGACGCCAATCAAAAAGGCCAAGGAAGTTGTCCAGCCCGAAAAGGCTGCTAAGTCGCGTGCCAGCGACTCTGCAGATGCTGGTACTACAACCTGGACATTAGAGAAACTGCGCCAAATACGCATTAACGAGTTCCGTGGCCGAAAATTTGTTGACGTACGTGAGCACTACGAAAAAAATGGCGAAATATTGCCCGGTAAAAAGGGCATTTCACTTTCTATACAGCAGTGGAAAAAGTTATTGGAAGTGGCTGACGAAGTCAACCGGGCACTTGAAGATTAGTCCACAGTAACCAAACATTGCCAAATAAAATTAAGCATCGTTTTACTTAATGTTCTTGCATTTATTCACAATATCTTAGCAAAACGTGTCACACGAGTGAAAATAAAATTGAACTACAATTGTATGTATGTATGTATGTTTTAATTATTACAAACACTTAAAAGTAAACAACTAGCAATACAATAATGGTGACCAGCAGGGCAAAGGGTAACCATGTTTTAATGAAACCCCAAATGCTTACATAGCGTCCACAAATAAATATCCAAAAGGCCAACATAAACATGTTCCAGCTGCTGCTGTCCTTATAACGCATATTACATAGGGCCGTGGCCACATGCGAGTGGCAATTGTCGCAAAATATATTGTGCATACGCGTGCCGTAAAGCACCGAGGCCTTCGAGACGGCCTCATCCCAGGCGTAACGGCCGCCATCAACAAATTTCGGTTGTAAACGCAGATAACGCGTGGGGCGTCCAAAACCCATGTGGTCTTCGGAAACAAAGTAGGGACCAGCAAAATCGCGTATAACTCCATTTGACATGCATATGCCCATGTGTCCAATCATAGGCAGTATCCATGTTAATACGGGAATGGGTGTCCATACAATGCAATATGGAAAACGATCCGCGTCAAAGTCTATACGCGGCAAACGCTCCCCATCTGACACATCGCTTCCATTTGCTCTTCCAGCCATAGCGCGCTCCGCATCCGCTTCAGGCTCGTGACTTGGTGCGTTACCGTTGCTAGACGTCGACGGCGACGACATCTATATTCAAATTATATCAAAATTCAACTAACTGACTCACTAGTATAAGTTTTTGTTTATAAAGCCCATCTACTTTTCCAATTCTGATAAGATGAAAAGCGTATCTACGTTGTGTACTTACATGCCTATAAACATACATACAAACACACGAAACATTGCTAGTAAAAACAGTGCTGTAAAATGCAGAAAATACGTTAAACAGCTGTTGGCTAATTTATGTTGTTGTGGCTTGCTTTATCACTTGGTTTAGTAAAATATCAAATTATATTTAGATAAATAAAAATGTCACAACTTTTCGTAAATGGCATGCGAGATGATGCCTCTGTGTGTGAATACACTAGCTTGGGTGCGTATAAGCACATACCAGTACATAACATAGTGAACCATTATTATTTCTTACAGACGCGTCCGTTCAGGAGCTCATACAGGCTGCCTCCAAAGCTCGAAACAATGCCTATTGCCCTTATAGCAAATTCGCTGTTGGAGCTGCCTTGCGTACCATCGATGGCACCATATATACTGGCTGTAATATAGAAAATGGTGCCTTTGCTGCCAGCATATGCGCTGAGCGTACCGCCGCTGTCAAGGCTATCAGGTAAGCCTTTATTTTTCTGACCACAAACTCGATTAAGATTTAAATTATGTTTCAGTGAAGGCCACAAAGAGTTTGTGGCCTGTGCGGTGGTGGCACGACAGGACAGCGGCTTTACTACGCCCTGCGGCGTTTGCAGGCAATTTCTTTCTGAGTTTGCACTCAATGGAAAAGATATACAGCTCTATGCAGCACAACCAGGCAATATGCCTTTGCGCGTCTTATGCACCAGCGTGCTGGAACTGCTGCCTAAAAGCTTTAGCTTCAGCAATGGCAAATAGAGGCAAATACGAAAAAATACTAATTAGCAAATGTCTATAGTTTGATCTACAGTAATGTCAACTTGAGGCAAATTCAAATGAATTTCTACCTTTATAAATTCATACTATAATCATATAAGTACATATGTACGCATATATGTAGCTTGTTTTGTGTGCAATAATACATAGCTGTGAAGTCCCATATTATATTGACGGGCGTTTTTTGTTATCTGTTTTCTCTGAGCAGCTGCTAATACCTGGTGGTACTCTTGCTGTCGCTGTTTTTTTTTTTATTTTAGCCAGCAGGCTTGATAGCCATTAAAAGCCGATATTGAGCAGCAGCAGTTGTCCATTTGCCAGCGGACACTCGAGGGAGAAACAACAAAGCGCGCAATATCATCGAAATTATAAATATAACTATATATGTATATGTACATAAACCTACGCAACCAAAATATTAAAAACAAATCGTACGTAACTTATAATACTAATAACAATGTCAGATCTCATCAAAGGTTTTGCTAAAGCGGAACATACTCAGGTTGTTAAAACCTTTGGTAGTTTGGGTAAGTCACTGCAGCTGTTGTATTTACGTACATAATGTGACACTTATTGTCGTGGGATTTCCTGCAGATGTTAAGGTACAAGAATTATTGCTGGCTGCACTTGCCGTGCGCGAAAACGCCTATGCACCTTATAGCGGCTTTAAGGTGGGCGCCGCATTTCTTGGCAAAGAGAAGAATCATATATTCACCGGCTGCAATGTAGAAAATGCTGCATTTACGCCAACTTCCTGCGCTGAACGCACGGCTATTATCAAGGCAGTAAGTGAAGGTGTTCGTGAATTTTTCATAGGTGCCGTGGTGGCATATGAACCCGATATTTTTACTACACCTTGCGGAGTTTGTCGACAGGTTATTAGAGAGTTTTCCAGCCAGGATATGCCTATATATGTGGCACAAGCTACAGATGACTGCTCTAAGAATCAGCAGTTTAATGATGATGACTCCGTGCTGTGCACCTCCATATTTAATTTGTTGCCTAGCAGTTTTCATACCTATCGGAAGTAAATACGTTGAAATAAGTTCAATGTCGTCTGTTATAAATCATTTTAATCTAAAAATTTTATTTTTTATAATATACGTTAATAAAGGGTTGATAACGAATATAGAAAACGTCACAAAACAGTGGTATATGATGGTGCATATTTATTTGATTGGTTGTTGGTAATGTAATAACTGAAAGATTATCAATGTTCGTTCTTTTGGACGTCACTTAATAAAAATAAATACTAGAAACAAAACTTATGGGCCCGTTCAGGGGGGGTCTTGAAAATACCACCGGCCACTCGACCAGGGGGAGGTCTACGTTTATGTCACGTAGTCAATAATATTCTGTAGGGGAATACCCGTTAAGGGTTCCACAAATAGTCAAAAGTCGTTTGTTTTTTTTTACAATTGCTCGGACTTACGAGCGTGCATCGAATGCAGGAGAACTGCCCCACGAGGCGTGCTCTGTGTAGCGCCCCAGTTGGCGTTCGACGTCGTGGTAGACCGAAGCAGCGTTGGTTTGACGCTGTACAGAGGGATATAGATGCGCTGGGCATTCGCGACTGGAAAAATAAAGCGGAGAAGGGAAGAATGGAGGCGAGCGATACAGACCTAAACCCACATTGGGTTCTTCGCGCCTTAGAAGAGAAGAAGAAGACTTACGAATGAGTACATGTAAACAACTGTGTGTGGGAGCGGGGCCTTCGCATATATAGTACGCTTGGTCACCGAGGGAGTGGGTATGGCTTCAAAAATTGTTAGAGTAAGAGTTTAAATTATGATTTTACCAATTTGTAAAAGACCTAACAACAAATTTTCTGGAAAGTATAAATCGAAGCACTGCCAAACATTTCAATTTAAATGTAGTTTGACAAGCTAAATTTTTATTTTAGTAAATTTCTACTTTCGGCTTACATTTATACAAAACTTTTTTTTACTATAAAATTAATATTTCGGCCAAAAAATGACCAACAAAAAAAACGTCTTAAAAAAGAGGCTCAAGAAGTATTTAACACGTTTAAATAATCTCAAGTTTGAGTTGGATAAGCGCCAATGCGTTTCCGATACCTGCAAGCCGGATGGTGATGATGGCTGCTTTAGAGGCAAAAAGGAACTTAGCCAATCTACGAAGTTACAGCATCCAAAACGACTGCCAGAGTATGTCACAACCTATTGTGATTTGGGTAAGTAGTAGAAGAAAAAGTTTAAAAAAACACCATAGCAAAAGTTCTTATACAGATGAAATGGGTTGTGCATTGCTGGATGCGGCGCTGTGTGCGCGTTTCAAAGCCTATTGCCCCTATAGCCAGTTTCGGGTGGGTGCCGCTTTTCGTGCCAGTTGCGGACTTACCTTTAGTGGCTGCAATGTAGAAAATGTGGCTTTTACGCCCGGTTGCTGTGCCGAACGTATAGCTTTAGGCAAGGCTGTTAGCGAAGGACACCAACTGTTTTTGGGCGGAGCGGTAGTTGCTCATCATCCAAGCGGCTTTGTTACGCCCTGTGGTGTTTGCCGCCAGTTCATGCATGAGTTTGCGAAAAAGGACTTTCCCATTTATGTTGGAATGGCGCCTAAGCAGGACGATAGCGTGCCAATGATAGCCGACGATGCTGAGGTATTGGTCACTTCTGTTTATAACCTGTTGCCACACGGTTTTACGGCCTTTGAGTGTAATTAAATCTTATGAAAATTTTATACTAAAAACTTATTCCGAAACCCGGCTTATTCCGTATGATTATTGTATAAAAATATATTTTTTCAAATTAAAAAATAAATATTTTTAAATAGGTACAAAAGTAGTATATATGCGCATCTGATCAAATTTGGCTAGGAGCTAAGTTTGGCGATTAAGGTGGCTGAGCGATGGCTATTGTTTCTTTCTTAAGGCCCATACGCAGTTAGAAAATTTTTGCACGGAATGACAAACTTCATATAAAAAAAATCCCAAATGGGAAGTTTTGTCATTCCGTGCGAAATTTTTGGAACTGCGTATGGGCCTTAAGCCAATAACTCAGTCACAATTTGGCCGTAATGTGAACGTAGTATTGCTTATTGACCGTTTGACCAACGAGTATAAAAGCAGATAGATTGGAAAAACTGGCCGTTAGCGTTTACGCGTTGGTTTCTCTGTTGAGCAAAAATTGTGATTTTTGCTCGGGTCCATGGTATACATTTGGCCATGGTAGAACAACAATAACAAGGTAGAGTAATTGAGAGCATAAATTTTGTGAGTGTAAAAAAAGTGTGAGAGAGAGCGAAGAAAGCAAAAATATTAGCAGGTACACAAGCTAATGCATGCACACTAGGGTGGCCGCCGCTGGTATGGAGGATTTTTAAATCGTCGATATCAATAACGCCGCCCCTAAAAAGTTTCCTTTTTACCTGTATATAGCGCCTGTAAAATTTAAAGGCGATCCGAATGTATTTGATGGGCACTAAAATAGGCCAAAGGCCATAAGTTTTCACTTTTTCCGTTTTTGACTGTATGTAGAACACAAAGGCCCCAAAATACCCCAAAAAAGGGGAATTTTTTTTTTTTATATGCAGTTTTGACATTTCGTGCGCAATTTTTGCATGCTGCGTATGGCTCTTAAACTTTAAAAACTTATTTCCAAACAAACAAATTAGTCTCATATTTACAAAACATAATTTAAAAAAAATATAGAGTTGGCCTGAATACATTTGGTAAGCTCTAAAATTGATTAAATTGACAATAGTTTAAAAATATAAAAAAAATTTGGTATCCTTAACATAGTTAGTCGTTTCTGTAGCAAAATGACATGCTAAAACCAAAAATGCAGTGAAAAATTTTTTTCATGAAACGGGATTTTAAAAAAAACATTTTTCGAAATTAGAAAAAAAAAAAGTGCTTCTACTTAACAGCAAATATCTCTAGTTATACCAAACTGATTTCGATAATTTTTTTAGTTGACTGTAGAAAATTAAATTAACCATCGATTATATTTGGATCATGTTTTTGTCAAACTTACGGTTTGGTCGCTATTTATGCATTCATATGAAATTTTTCGTAATTTTTGACCTATTTTCGGGACCATCAAATACTTTCGGATCGTCATTAAATTTTACAGGCGCTATATGCAGGTAAAAAGGAAGGGGGTGGCCTTATTAAAATCGTGAGATGTTGCAAAAATGGCCACCCTAATGCACTGGCTCGCAGTGTGTGTGAGTGTATGCAGTAACGCACGCTCTGCTAACATCGACAGCGCAGTCAACTTTATTTCTCTGGTCTTTGTTTTTTCGTTTGATATTGCCGTTGTAGCTGCTGCTGCTGCTCATTGTAGAATTTTATAATTTTCTGCAATATTTAATATCTTAAAAGTGTTTTAAATTGTGTTGGAAAAACTAGTACATTTTGGCTAAAATTTAATGTAACAAACAAAAAAAGTCAAGCAGCAAAAGCGATCCAAAAAAAAATTAACACTGCCTCGCTGTGTGTGCGCAGTCTTAATTTTATTCCGGTGGCCTGCTGACGCGAAAACAACAATAACAAACAACAACAACAATTGGCAGAGAAACACCTTGTAACTGCATTAGAAAGAGGATCAGCAAATTGTCAGACCATTACCCAGGTAAGTAACTTGCAAAAATGGAAAAAATCAGATGAATTTAATTAGGGATCATCCATAAACTACGTGACGCTGATTTCCGTCAAAATAGACCTCGCTCCACACCATGGCAGACCAACCAGACGATCCTATGTATCTCACGGATCTGCCACTACCTCCAAGGTGTGTTCCAAAATCGAACGCACAGAAACAACGTGAGTACAGACAGCGCAAAGCAGCATCCAGAACTCCGGCAAAGGCGATAGCTGCGAGGAAATCGGATGCCGAAAGACAGCGCAACACTCAAACTGAGTAAGTTACAATATATCGGGGAACCAAATTGAGAACTACAACTATAAGAAAATCTTTAGTGAAAACGAGCGTATTGAAATAAACAATTATGGCATGTTCCCGATTTCGGCTTGTTTTGAAAAGTTATGACCAGCGGTGGGCACGCCTTGGCTCTTTTTGCTCCGAGTGCTCTTTCCGTTATGTCAGACGCACACGAGAACTTAAAAAAAAAAATGTGGTACAGTCGAGGCGGTGCCCGACAGTGGAATACCCTGTACCTTTTGTCTCGCAAACAATTTTTCCTGCATATTCCTTCTACGAACTTTCCAATTGGAATTTTTTTTTTTTGGTGAAATTCTATATTTATACATATAAGTTCCCTAAATTTTTACCGATTTTGATGAAACTCGAATGTTACGTCAAAGAAGTTATTTAAAGTATATGGGGTAAGTTACAAGTTGGTAAGTTGAGGTGTGGGAGAAAACACGGTAAATCGATTGCGGGGGGTGGTGGGACCGCATCGATAAAATTTGGATGTGGATTTGTTCATTAGAGCCACATGAATCAGCTTACCAAAAATTGTGGTTCTAGGTCACTTGTAACCATAATTACGAGGAGTCAAATATTGATGCACTTTATGGGCAAGGGGCAGTGAAATTTGTACATTTTTGACTATAACTTCTGTTGAATTTGTCCGATTTTGTTCATTTTTTACACATAGATGCATGTATCCACAACGCATCGCTCTGTTAAATTTCAAATGAAAATATTAAACGGTGTGGCTAAAAACCGCGAAAATCTACAGCGGGGGAACGGGGAAAGATATTGACATGATTCAACAAACTTCATCTGCTTAGGAAACATGCGCACCAGCAGGTAAAGTTCCGTGTCTCTAGCTCTTATAGTCTCCGAGATCTAGGCGTTCATACGGACGGACGGACGGACGGACGGACGGACATGGCTCAATCGCTACCCGAGGTTATGATAAGCATTTTGGTATAAAGGACTTGGGGTCTGCCACGCCTCCTTCTGTCCGTTACATACATTGCACAAATCTAGTATACCCTTTGTACCTATAGGTACAGGGTATAAACACAATGTGCGAGTTTTATGACGACCGTAACGGGGCTTTTTATTAGTGCTCGCTGACTAAAATTTCGCACAAGTACACTGAGCACAGAAATATAGTTACTTTGGCAACCGTAAGACCGAGTAATTTTTTTGGTAATTTAAAATTGTCATATAAACTCATATGACTTCGCTGTGTCTTTGAATGGGTTGCAAAATTTCGTTCAGTGAACATGCACAAGCAGCCCGACTCGCAGCTACTTACAAAAAAAAAGATGGCGTACGTTAAAGTCGGGCGCGAACGACTTTGGGATACCCTGTACCACTGCTTGCAATAAAATCCGGTAAATTGCTTACGAACACCAAGAGACATTTGATTGCCAAATTAGATTATGATACCTTCATAAACAACCAAAAACAGACGAATTTTTAATCAAAAACGTTTTTTTGACCGATCGGCCCTATGGGAGCTATATGATATAGTCAACCGATTTTGATAAAATTTGGTACAGTGTTGAAGATCTCCAAAAAACTTCTGAATGCCAAATTTGGTTACATTATCTGCACAAACAAACGAAACACAACGAATTTTTTGCAAAAAACGTTTTTTTGACCGATTGGCCCTATGGGAGCTATATAATATAGTCAACTGATTTTGATCAAATTTGGTAGAGTGCTTGGGAACTCTAAAAAACTTCTTAATGCCAAATTTGGTTACGGTACGTTCACAAATAAACGAAACACAACCAATTTTGTACAAAACACGATTTTTTGACCGATTTGTCCAATGGGAGCTATATGATATAATCAACCGATTTTGATCAAATTTGGTACAGTGCTTGGGAACTCTAAAAAACTTCTTAATGTCAAATTTGGTTACAATATCTTCACAAACAAACGAAACACAACGAATTTTGTACAAAAAACAAATTTTCGACCGATCGATCCTATGGGACCTATATGATATAGTCAACCGATTTTGATAAAGTTTGGTACAGTGCTGGGGGTTTCTAAAAAACTTCCGATTACCAAATTTGATTTGAATTTATGATATCTTCATAAACAAACGAATTATCCATCTAAAACTTTTGCTTTTTTTCGAGGTCCTCTGAAACACCCCTATGGGAGCTATATAATGTAGTCCCGATATCAAAAAAATAAAATAAACTTGTCTCCTATGGATTAATAAGGGATCTTATCTGAAAGTTTGGTTGCTCTAGCTCTTACCATCTCTGAGATCTAGGCGTTCATACGGACAGACGGACATGGGTATATCGACTTCTCTAATCACTCTGATCATACTTTAGGTAACTTTGGGGGGTCTCCGACTTCTCCTTCTGTACGTTACATACATTTTCGGCTTGCACAAACACAATATACCCTTTGTACCATACGGTACAGGGTATAAAAACCCACACAATGTGCGAGTTTTATGGCCCTACTCGAGGATGCTTAGGCGACCGTAACGGGGCTTTTTAGTAGTGCTCGCAAGAGTTTACAATAACAAATTACACACAGTCGACTCGCAGCGACTTGGTTTTATGGTTTTATGGCCCTACTTGAGAATTGCTTGTGGGATCGTAACAGGCCTTTTTTTCTAGATGTTGTTGTAGGGCTCTTTCCGTTATTTTTCGTGCCCACGGCTGGTTATAACGAGTGCATTCCACAATTGGTGTTCCGGATTTAGACTGACTTCGAATCGATTTCGAAACGTTTTCATTCAGGACAGAAACAGCTGTGTTGTATAGTGTATGCCTTGGGTAAGAATCCAAACTTCATCGAAAAAGCGAAAAGTCCGCGATTACGAAACCAAAACAGAGTGTTATCGATGAAAACTATCGAGTGTGATCGAAGAGCAGAAATGGTAGAGAGGAAAGCAAAGTGCATTTAATATTGTAGTTGCGCTTTCCGAATTGTTTTATTATTATTTAATAAAAATGGGACACTGTTGTATTTGCAAAAAACTTACTGACACAAGATGTGTACGTGTGCCCCAAAAAGCAGCAAAAAGAAAACTTTGGTCCGAGTCTACGGGAATAGAATTTTCCGATAATACCCGTGTTTGTGAAAAGCATTTCAAGGAAAGTGACTTTTATTATGCAGATGAAAGCAAAAAGATTCGCAAACTTCTGCGGAAAGATGCAGTTCCTATAACTTCTGATAGATTCTCTAAATTCACTGAACATTTTCCATCGACCTTAGACGACAATAAAAGAGATTTCGGCTCGCAGACTGAGTAAACATTAGTTCATTATTTCCATTTTACATCGTTTAAATATACTTACATTTCTTTATAGAAAAGAAGTCGTAGAAGCTGGCATCGCGTTGGAAAATTTGAGATATAAAATTAAAGTACAGGAGCTGCAAAAAGAAATCGCCAAGCTCATGCAGCAACTCAAAGAAGCGAACCATTTAAACAAAACCCTAAGTCGAATGTTTACGAAATCCCAGGTGCAACACCTGCACATAGGTGGAACACCGCGCTGGAAACAGGACGATATTTCATATGCAGTTAACCTTCATGCTGCTGGACCGCGTGCATATCGACACTTATACAAGAAAGGATTTCCGCTCCCTTGTGAGTCAACATTGAAAAAATGGTGCCAGTCGGTAGTAGTTAAGCCTGGAATATTAGATAAAATTTTTGAGCGCCTTAAAAATGATAATATAGCCGACGAGGACAAAATTTGCACTCTCATGATTGATGAGATAAAGCTATCAGCAGAGTTTGAGTGGGAGGCCGCGCAAAAAGATTCTAGCCCAGTCAAAGATTATGTTCAAGTCGCCATGGTGCAGGGCCTGCGAAAAACTTGGAAGCAACCCATTTACTTCGACTACGATACGCTTATGACGGTCACAATTCTCCGGAGTCTTATTCGAAAGCTATACGATGCGGGGTACCATGTAGTAGCGTTGGTATCGGATATGAGAGTCTCTTACTCGAAAATATGGAAAGATCTTGAAATTGGCCCCGGTAAGCTTTGCGTTATAGATATGTGGGCGTATTCATTAAAAATTTGTTTTTTTTTTTTTTTTAGATAAAACATGGTTTGAGCATCCATCAAATACTGAGTTGAAAATATTTGTGTTTGCGGATGCGCCAAACCTTTTAAAACTATTAAGACAGCACTATCTTGAATCTGGCGTAGTAATGGAAAGCAAATTAATAACAGCAGAGCCTATTAAGCAAGCTATGATACGTAGCACCGCGTCAGATCTATCAGTGTGGTATATGACTAAAGCACATTTTAGTACAATGGTCTCGGCAAGAGAGCAGATTAAATTGGCCACCCAATTGCTATCGAAAACAACTGCCTATGCAATCATGCGCTGCCATGAGTTGGGCTTGGATATCATAAACGCCAGCGAGACAGCAAAATTCATTGAACTGGTAAATGATTGGTATGAGATTTTCAATACAAAAATGTCAACCGACAACATAAAATCGCATAGTGATACTCTAGAGAGAATGAACACTTTTATGGCCGTTCCATTTGTGCCGAATGCTAAAAAGTGCCCGCCGTCAGAAAAAGGGAGTGCCAATGGTTTAAAGTTTAAAAAGAGATGCCCTTTTCAAAAGGGCTTCGTTGTCAGTAACAATTCGCTGGGCCAATTATATACGTATTTGGCCGATCAGTATAACATGGAGTACCTTATAACAAGTAGGCTTTCCCATGATGTTCTGGAAGATTTTTTTGGAGAATCGCGCCTAAAAGATGGTCTTCACGACCGTCCCAGTACTGTTGAATTCAAATACAGGATGCGGAATTTCATTCTTGGTAATTTAGAAGATTAGTTTAATGATTGCTTTAACCAAAATGTAAATCATTGGGATATGAAATATTTGGGACAGTAATTCTTCTTCATACAGTTTCAAAAAAATCTATAAAAACCCTAACGTCATTGGAAGTGTATTTATAATAGTCTATGAAAAGTTTTTCTGCAAAAAAGAAATGTTACAAACTTCGCACAAGTCATTAATGTGAATAGATATTTTTTTTCGATACATAGAAACATAATCATGAAAGACTTGAAAGTAGCCGCAGTTATGGATTCTCCTAAACTTGGCGATTAAAGACTATCTTATACAAACATATACATAGTATATATTCATAAGTTAAAATAAAATAACAGCGTGTGTGCCCTAACGTAAGTTAAGACTACATATATTAGCCATTGTAAAGATGCTTGTGTTAATTAATTCTAATAGTATGCAGCATTAATCTTGAAATATGTATAGGTGCTATATTTTACTGAACTAAATATCAAAAACAATAACTCTAATACTAAACATATTTGAGAACCTGTTCACCCGAGCCATATATATTATACTCGCTCTTTTTAGCAAAGGGTATGACATCCACGCTCGCTAGGCAAGGGGTTACATCATTCAAATCAAAGTCCAAATACTCCTTGCGAAACTTAGGACTCAGATAATTTTCACGCACCTCAGTGCTAAGACCAGAATTGGGCACAAACTTAACTTCGTTTTGAAACTCAAGCCGACGCTTGGGACAATCCTTGGCTGCACACTCGTCACACATTTGCTCATCTGCTACAGGTGTTACAGGTTTGCGTGGCGCATTAAATTTATTCCAATTCCAAAATGTGATATTATCTTGAGCTGCAATACCGCCTTGAATTGCCTTGGGTGTATAGTGCACATAGGATAGATTATAAGTGGTGGCTGAGGGATCGGTATACTTGGCACAGCCCTCTTTTGAACGATCTATGAGCATATTAGTTGTAGCAGCTGGCGAGGGTGAGCTTAAGCCTAGTGGTTCCGGTTCAACTTCAGTCTGTTTCCATACGTAAGAGTCACTGGAAACGCTACTCATAGGTTTCATGGACCTCATTACAAAACGAAGTTTGCCATGCTCAAAAGGCTTCATGTGTTGCATTTTCATGTTCATTGCGGGATTGCGCATTGTGTTTGGATCGGCGTACTGGAAAAATAGTATAGATTTAAGTTGTAATTCAGGGTTTATCTTTAAAACTTAGAAGTCACCTTCATCACATAGTTAGAGCAATATTCAGAGCACTCCTTTTCAAACAACACGGGGTCGCGACAATAAATGCCTTTATCCGCAAACTTGGCATTAAACGTATTGCCTACTCTAGTGTCCGTAAGATGGCGATGACCGCGATAGTAGGAAGTGCGCATATCCTGCTCGAGAACGCTTGCGGGCCTCTTGTAATCGATACAGCCAAAGTCATCCATTTTTATTATCTTATTAGGACAAAAAAATAGAAAATGTTTGCCCAAAAATGTACTATAAAAATTATTATTTTTTCAGGAATAATTATTGTAAGCGTTGTTACAATGCCAAATTTTGGGGTGTTTTTGACTTTTATATGTTGCCTGGCTACCGTAACTCAGCCCTTTTGAAATCAGACACCAGGCTTGTTTAGTTTAAATGTTGTATATATAATATATATTCAGATTTCAATGCGTGTACAATAGTAAATTTCTTTTTAAAGGAATGCTCGATACAAAAGCGTTTTGTTCCACAAACAATATTGATAATACATATACATAGCGAGCTCTATACTAGATAAATACATAATTACATTCATTCAACTTGCGTATGTTGGACAAATGTATAAAGGTAATAAAACTGTTTGCTTAGCAATATATAAAAATTGATTTACTTCTGGGGACTTGGCTAAATGTATATGTATAATATAAACAATGTGCAAATGTCAATATGCCTTTCAGGCAATCTCTTTTAGAGCCAAAAGCGACTGGCGCAGATATTCGTATTGACTTTTGGCATGCTTAATCTCCAAATCGGCTAATTCCACGAGACTGTAAGTTGTTTTTAAAAGAAACATGTTTATAAAAATTTAAATATTTATGTTTTATTATACTTGCCTCTTCTTGAAGGCCTCCACGCGACGATTTCGAAAGCCTATAAGTTCCTCCTTGCCGCAAGCAGACATTGACTCAAATTTCTCACAAGCCTCAGCCTGAGCGCCCTCGGCCTGCATCAGAAATAAAATATATTACTCTACATATCCTTTAAATGTAGCTGCATAACAACGGCATGCTAGGCTCAACAGTATAGATTAGCTACAAAGTATTTGCGAATATCATATATATAACTTGAGGAGGATGTTTTTAGAGCTATATAATGCAAGTATACCTTATTTTAAGGCAAATGCTATAACTCCAATAAAACCCCCTCGGCAAAGCAAGCATGCAACAACGACGACTAAATATGTATAGTGGTAGAAATGCAGCGACTTATGGTGCATTTAGTTAGGTTAGCGATACTACAAGATGAACAGCTGTAGTTGACATTAAATACCAAATACCTCTTGCACCTCCAAAGGCTGCGGCAGATACAACACCAAGACACGCACAGGTATACAAATAGATAGATAGAGCACGCGAGAGCAATGTGAAATGTTGAAAGATTGTGGATCAATAAAAACGTAAGTTTTCATAATAAATTAATAAGCGTGTACATTTTATAGCAAGGAATCCCAACAATAACTTAAAAATATTCAATTTGTTTTTCGAAATAAGAGAAACAACAATAATATCTAAAAGTGGCTTGAGATTTTTTTTTTTTTTTTAATTAGTGCCTATATGTTAATATTCCCTTAAAATCTGCGTAACGAAAAAAAAAAACATATTTGCTTGCTCAATGTTTTCTTAGAATTTTCAACAAGAATATACATAGTTTTTAATCTATTTTCTTTTGATTTTTCTGCTTTATCTGGAAGAAACGAATTTTGTGCAAATTTTTAAGCAATGCAAGGGTTTAAAGCAAACTTTTACCATAAACACCAGAATTTTATGCAATAATGTTTTGTTTAACACTGAGCAAGCGTTCCTAATATCATCAGTAGGGTTCTTACCGCATGTACATCTTTGTTCTTCGAGCGAGCTTTTTCCAAATTCCTGTTGGCTGTTTCATAGGCAGCTAGGCAGCGTAGACGCCGAATCAGCAAAGCTTTGGCCGCATCACTATCTCGTTGATAATAGCGCAGCGTGTCACCCAGCTTTAAATCCTGATCACTAGCAACGCGTGTCTCGAGATTCTACGATATTTGTTTAAACAATAATTTAATTTTTACAATTAAAATTCCTACTCACCTTAATACGCTCAAATACTTCCGCCGCCTTGGCCACAAACGTCTCCACATTGCCTCGCTCAGTTGTGGACAACTGTGTTAAGGCATTTGATATTTTCTGATGTGAATCTCCCACATCTTTGTGCCGCTGTGTCATTTTCTCAGTGCGAGCTGCCGCTTCGCGCAAATGGCCATGGTATTCGGTCAAAAACTGCAATTCATTTTCAAAGAAATCGTTTACATCGCGCACTGTAGCACTTAGCAATATTTCATCTGTAGTTTTGCCCAACGATTTTACGAAGCCGCCAAAAATAGCTAATTTCTTTCGCGGTTTGGCGCACAAATCCTGATCGTACTCCAGAAACACCTTCAAATGTTGATCATTGCAGAAAACCGGATGCTTGGCAAGACGACGCAGAAATACCTCGTGCATGGCAACAGTTTTCTTAAAGGTGGCAAGATATTCGCTGTGAACAGAGTAAATGAAATAATGTTTATAGACAAAAAGATTTATTTTGTATGTACGTTTCAGTTGCTCTTAGATATATTTGGAAAACTTACGCTTCAAGCTCAGATTTCATTTTTTTAAACTCCTCTTTGGTCATATTACCCTCGCCTTCCCCTAGACGTAGCAGCTTTTCACGCGAAGCATCAAAATCCGGACGTGGCGGACAGGGCGGTATCTTTTGCAAAATAAAAAATTATTAGTCTGCCTTAGAATTGTTAATGGATAACACATACAATATAGCCCGCATAGTCTTCGTTCTCCTCAATACGATCGTGCAGCCAAACAAACTCCTCATGCTGGCGTACCACATTATTGTCCTTTTTCGCAAATCCTGGCAGGGTTGTACGCGTATGCACCGTAAATTTAACCTTCTCCTTTTCGCTCAGCGCATCAGATATCTCCACATGTAGCGCATTCTCACCAAGCACAGCAGGTGTTACTGGTGCCGATGAAGAGCTGTCGGATGAAGTATCGGTTCCGCTACCGTTCGTAGTAGGCGCCAAAGGATTAGTTGGCGATGCAATTTCCATAGTGCCGCCATTGTTTGGAGGGGCACTGTTCAAAATATTTGACTCATCCGTGCCGTCCTACAAAAAAAATGCAATAAATACATACATAGTCACACGAGCCCAAGCGTAATTACGCCCATTTTTTGATGATAAGGCGCTTTCTTTGTACGCCAAGAAAGAGTGCATTGATGTGCAAACACAAAACTAGGTTGCAAAATGCGCTTTAAAGCGGATGTATATAGTAAATTACGACGTTTTATAGTACTAACACATACCATCATCTTTATGCGGTTTTTTTGAAAAACAAGTCAACTTTTAACTTTAAAAATTATAATTAATTATTATCTGCAGTGCCCGATGGTACAAAAACATTACTGCATTAATCTATCGATAGGTAAATGCTCGATATTTAATATTAACAGTGCTGTTAAGTCTTCGCTAGTTGTCGATAGTTACTTGTGCGTTTATTCGAAAATCAGTTGCTCCAGACAGTGGCACAAATTGACATTTTATCAAGTAAAAATAAGTTTTGCTCTTTTAAAATAAATATAAAATTATTTATCGTGTCTTTATTTGTCATAGTAGTTTTTAATTATTTTGGTAATTGTAGCAGTTTAATAAAAAGTGCGTGAGTTAATGAATCCGTAAATCTGTCTGATACGTAATCGTTAGTTTCTTATCAAACTGTTAATACACAATTAATTACCCTATACATTTGAAGATTGATTGAGTTGCCAACTAACAGCAAAATCATGTTTCATAAATACTTTGCCCAGACGTACACATGCAAATACACAAAGCACACGCAGCTTGTTGTCACGCTGGGTAAAGCTATTCACGAACGGATTTCAAGAAACTTATGGCACTTTATTGTTTGGCATAATTTGTCAAGGTGTACAACAGTTTCTTGCAGCATAACGAATTATTGTTTTAATTAATTATTAACCGGCTGTGTGTAACTGTGTGGGAATTTAATTTATAGATAAGAGAAATCAAATTATCGGCAGGTACACGCTCGATAACGCCAACTACCAGTGCTGTTAAGTTTTTCGTAGCTATCGATTGTTGCTTGTGGGCTCTTTTTAAAAAACAGTTACTCCATACATTGCCAAAAATTGGCTGAACCTGCAGCAAATTTAGATGTAAATGTGTTTATATATCTTACTTTTATTTTATTAATTTGTAAATTTTCTTTAAGTTATGTGGTTATTTTAAAATGACTACGTAAGCCAATCGCTGCTGTTTAATTAACAGTGATTTAAACTAGTCATTGAAAATAGTTATAGCGCATGATAATCAAAAATCCATCTGATAAGTAATCATTAAAGTTTCTTATCATTTGAATAATACTTAACTAATCACCTTTGTTATATTTTACACTTTAAGCCCGATTGACTTACTAATTAACAGCAAAAATATGCTTCATAAGTACTTTGCCCAGATGTACACACATAAAAGTCACCAGAACAATGCACTTACAATACTTTTATGCACGCTTGGTAAAGTTATCTATCTAGTATAAAAAGTTTTTAAATAGTTTATGGTTCATTTGTGTTTCGCATCAATTGTTTTCGTACTGCGCTTGCGCCCTTAACAATCATATTCACAAGCATCATCTGCAATTTATGTATTCAGTTGCAGCGCAACACTCGGTGAAAGTGTAATAATTTATAAACCGGCTGAGTTTAATTGTAACGCATTTGAGCATTTCTGTGTGGGAATTATATTTTAGACAAGAGAACTCCAGCGGTCGGCACTACAAAAATACTTTTCCATTCATATGTGAGCGTCTTTCTGTGCGTGGCATTTATTTATATTCATTCGTAATGGTAAGCAAACGCATCCCTACCTCTTATCTATATTTATCTATCACTTCAAAACACGCCATTTCACACCATGCCTGTTCAATTTGTTTATTAAATTCAATTTACGTAAACGCACAGCACTCGTGTGCAAAATCAATGGCGAGGCTCTGAACTCCAGTGCATCCACTGCATACGTACTGGACGCTGTTCAAGCAACTTCAGCTGCACCGGAATTGGATGCAAATATTGATATCGCCAAAGTGTTGCAACCAGAGGCGCTTATCGCAAAAATGGTACGCTTCGACAAAGCCAAATCGGGCAACTTGACAGCCATTACTTGGGCTCATGCTGTTAATAATCAGCAACTACTCGCCGAGGCACTCAGCAGTAAGTGTTTTATAATATACGCACATTATCTTATTAAATTATGTGTTATCTACCATAGGTGATATTGAAATGATAGAGGCGGACATTTCGCTGGGCAAGCTTAATGGTGAGGGTGAAGATTTGCCTGTTATGGCGCATCCGCCGGCAAATACATCGGATTTAACGTTGGCTGCCTTTCTTGAACAAATTAAGCACTACAATGAGCAGCATGGGGGCGTTGAGAAGGGTGTCAAATTGGATTTCAAATCAATTGAAGTGTTCGAGGGCTCTTTGGGCATACTCGATGAGAGCATACCAAAGGTAATGATTGACCGCGATAGTTTATTGCAATCGCGGGGATAACACTTAGATTGCATCCATTTTATGCAATAGATCTGGACTGAAACCCCTGTCACTTAAATCTTCATCTTTTTATTGACACAAAGCCTGTGATTCTCGCTCACGAACAATGAACACGGGCGCATTAATTGCCTTAATTCTCTAACCGTATAAAACCAAAAAATGATAATGAGAATAGCAAATAGTAGCAACAAAACAGCTGATATTCTGTAAACAAAGTTTTTTGAACCTTTTATTATTAATATCTCTGTTAATATTAATTTTCATAAAAAGATTGGATAGAAATGGAAAGTAGCCTAACGTTGAAATTGTGTAGTATTAAAAAATGTTTGTGGTCCAGTATGCTTTTTAACTCTTAAGTTACGTTTCCGAGAGCATTGCTTTCTTACTGGATAAGCGTAGCTAAATTTCCATTTAAATCCGAAAAAAAACTAGTATAAACAAGCTACTTATAAGTGCGGTTCATTTGTGTATTAGGTTTGAGCAACAAGTTTAACCAAGCTCTACTATCTTCCAGATGAATTACCCCATTTGGATTAATGCGGACATAATCAAGGGACCTGTTGAGCAAAACACCAGCGTGCCAGTGGATCCAGCGCGCTTCTTTGCCGGCTGCAATCGCTATAAAAAAGCGATGCTCTCCATTGGCTGGACCACTCGTTGGAGCAGCGAACCTATCGAAGGCGAATACACACAAGCTCAATGTGATGAAATGCTTGAAGCCATTACATCCAATAACGTGCTGTCTACTGGCCAGGCCATAACCTTTCCCATACGTGCAGGTATAGGGGCCAATAGCGCGCCGCAACTGCATGAGCTGGTGGCAGCTGTAAATGAGACCAACGATATTACACTAACAATTTGGGGATCAGAAAATGATTATGTGGATGTTGAGCGATTGCGTCAGTTAATCTTTAGCTTTGGTTTGGAACGTGTTTATTTAGATGTGCCCGATTCACTGGCCTCTAAGCTTGATCTGGGCAATACGGGAGGCAGTTCCTCTACATTCGCTTCACTGATGAGTTTTAGTTTTGTAAGTTTGTGTTTTTGGGCATTGTCAAGCTATCTAAAACAATTGTAAAACAATCAACACTTTAATAATGTTTTTTTTAAATTCATTTTATTTTTAACATGTTTTAAATGAAACTTATGAATTAAGCAGTTCTATTCCGGATTTTGATTTAACAATACAGTTCCGAAACAGTCCTGTTTATGTATCACTTCATTGAAATGAGCCGCAAAAGGGCTCGCTAGGTGTGTGTTTTGTATAAAACTAAAAAAAAATATGTATGTATCTTGTTTATAAATTAAGCCAACTATTCATATAAAAATACTTTGGACGTGCGCATATTTAAATTTCAACAAAAGGGGCGGGGCGGGCCGCTTGTCTTAAAACTAGGCGTACTAAATGTATGCGTGTGTGTGTGTGTATGCTTATATATAGTTCAGTTTAGCTACAAAATAGTTAATGACTTTTGTTTTGGGTTTGCGTTTTTGGCACTAAAATAAATAAGCTTAGACTATATAACATACTCTCTCTCTGCGAGCATAGATATGTACTTTATGAAGTTAATGATGTATGATGATGCATATATGTGTGAGTCGGCTAGCAGAAGGCATTAAGGTCTCATCACTTTGTACTCTAATCTAGTAAACATTACATATTAGATACATGAGTCTTGATGGCGAGTGGCGAAATCTGTTTGTTTCCAGACTCCGCCATAAGGCAATTTAGTAAGCATTCAAAGAAATGCAGCTATATACAAAAATGTACTATCTAATTATCACATCAGTGGACGCATCCAGCGTATCATTATTATGTAGCAATTGCTCAGCTGAGCCTGTATTGTCGCTACTGCTATCCTCAGCGTCACTAACCGCAGCTGCTATACCGGATCCTCTTCTATAATCAAGCAGACGCACGCCCACGCGTTCATTAGTGGGCTGCCAAATGGGCGGTGCGCTAGTCGCGCTACTACCAAAGGTCAGCGGCTTTAGCGCTATCACCTTGGCTTTGGGATCGTCGGCAAAGCAAATGCGTGTGGCCAGACGCGTGGGATACCAGCAGATGCAAATTAGGCCACCGGCCAGCAGTATGCCTGTTATAATCTGCCCCAGCAGCACAATTTTCGGCACTAAGGAAATGTCTGAAGCAATTTTTTCAGTCACTCGCACGCGCTCTTCACACCACATGATAGGTAATAAGGTGCGGGGAATATTTTCGAAGATGCTGCAAATATATAAAATTTTAGTTATCTGGTATAAAGCTCAGATAGATTTTGAATACTTACCCAATGCCCTTTACAGGCTCCATAAGATAATTGGCCTGAAAACCGCCGCCCACATCCATAGGCACGCCTGCATTTGGCTCTAGCGCCATAAAAAACTCATGTTTTTCCTTATCAGGCTGCAAGCCTTCAACAGCCTCCAAATAACTAGGATCCGCCTTATAAAAGTGCGGATAGGACATGTATATAGAGCTGTTGTACTTGCAGCGTGATATGTTTATGACGCCAGCCGCCTCGCACTTGCCATTGGGACAAAAGCAGCTTGTTTCCGGATAGTAGGTACCTAAAAATACATAAATTTGTAGTTTACCCAATGGAATTTGTGCATATAATGCTAGACTTACCATTATCTACGGCGCGTTCAGTGCCGCTAAACTTATATGCTGTCACACCATGTACTGTGACCGTTTCGGTGTAGTCCAATGGCACAGCGCGGCACAAATTTGGCAAAAATATCGCAACACTTTGGTTAGTGCTCAAATTGGGTGGAAAGAACTCGCCCATTGAACCAAAAACATTGCCACAAATGCCCTCAAAGGCACCAGTGTGATTCTTCTCGTTCCATGTGTGCACCTGACCCATTTTGCTAATGTCATCCAGTCCGGTAAACATATTAAAATGGCCCTCAAAGTTATCGCTGCCATTACGTGTATACAACCAGCCAATGCGATCATAGGGTACATCTTCAGGCGAAAATACACGGCCCATTGTGACCAATGGATGTTTATAGCCCGTAAAAATCCATTCATCTGCTGTTTTTGTTTCACTTATACGCTGATTGTAAATATTTAGTGAAGTGGAAATGGCTATGCGTCCAAATAAACCTGCATCCTTGACGCGTAAAGCAGCAGCCTAAAAAATATAACTTATATGTTTTAATGGAACTAGTATTCTGGGTTAAAAAGTGATACTTACATGTGCCACAGTGTTGACCGTGGTAATTCTATCAGCCAAAGTGCCATTGCTGCCCTCAGCATCAAAGTAGAAAAAAGCTTTTTTACGAAATGAAATAGAATAGTTTTGATTTTGCCATTCTATATCCACTTTATCTGGATCTTCACGAAATCTGTATGGACCCAGTTGCTCAAAACGTGGCTTCTTGCCGGAACCTACATAAAAGTCTTCTGGATTGGTCCAATTAAATAGGTATACATCAAAATTAAGCGGCAGTGGTGATACTTTCCAGTCTTTGTAGGCGGGCGATGTGGGACTGAGCGCCATTTCCTATAAAGCATAAGCAAAAATAATATAAAAGACAATGCATATCATTGTTGACTTAGCTTCTAATAAACATTCTCGATAATAAAATGTTCAGTTGTCATGAGATCAGCAGTGTTGCTCTCTGTAAACTTATCAGCCAAAGTTAAATTCCCTTAGTCAGCAAGAATTGTATGCATTACATTCATATAGTGTGGGCCATCTGTTGGCTTGGTTGTAAAACGTTGGACGGGTCTTCGACATATATGAAGCTCAAAACTACTCAATTTTAGTTAATTTGCAGTAGTTGAGGCCAGTGTCAACGAGTCGTTCGACAATGGGTGGGAGAACAGCCAGATGAATTTTCGTAAAAAAAGAAGTCATCGAAAATTAGGGTCTGTAGAGTAATTTCAAACTTGCATTTGGTTTGCCCAATTTTGTTTCAAAATACACGATTAAAATGCAATCAGCAAACATACCCACAGATGGCCCACCCTATATAAGTTTCTGATTTCACACATTCTACTCCAGCAGAAGTTATGCACAACAGAACCAAATTCTAATTTTTTTCACGCCATGGGCTATAAAACTGTTTGAAGAATCTGATCTATTGATATCCAATATTGTAGCTGACATTTGAAAGTTACTATATGGGAAACAAATAAGCATTCAAGTGTACAAAAAATTCGTCACCTCGATGTTATCTTTTATTCTTGGCTGTATCTAGCCTTTTTTAAAAATAGTTCTGAAATGCAGTGTTCATATTTAATCAACAGGAAATTACTAACTGATATAAAATAGCTGGGGTTTCTTTGTAAAACAAAGAGACATCAATAAATACGGCACGTGTAAATATGTCATATATAAATCTTATATAAAAAGTGTAGCTATCGGCATATATACATAGTTGGTGCCAGTGGTACATGGCGCACCTGTTGCAGTCATGCATTTGAATTGGTATTTTTCTAAAGCTTTTTATGAATGTTTTTTCAATGACTGCAAAGCTTCGACACGGCCTTAATTGTAATCACCGTCCAGTTATCGCAAATGTATAGACGTTTGATAAGATAATGGAAAACGGCGTAACTATGTATATACTCTGTCCCTGGCACTGGCACGATTCAGCTAAATATTTCCGTTCTTAACTCATTGAAGCTAATTGTATACATAACAAGAGCGAAAAGTTTATATGTAACATATATATGACAAATGTTAGCAGTTATATGACTATGATAAATTGTTTTTTATTTTGGTAGTTTTTTTTTTTTTTTTGCTTCAATTTAAAAATAAAACCCATTAGAAAAATATATAGAAAAAAATACATGCCACCCAGGTCTTCTTTTTAAAACTATTACTAGTAATAACTTCGTTCTTATATTTTAAGTTTAATTCAAGTTTATTTAAATTGCATTTGAACATTCCATATCAGTCCACTTTTAATAAATTCTATCGAACTTTCCATCAGTTTTTAGCACGAACGTGTACTTTTAACAATCTGTTTTTGGATTAACCCATAGAGGTGCCACATTTCAATAAAAAAAAATGTGGTACAGTCGAGGCGGTGCCCGACAGTGGAATACCCTGTACCTTTTGTGTCAAAAAAATTTTTCCTGCATATTCCATCTAAGAACTTTCCAATTGGAATTTATTTTTTTTTGGTGAAAATCGATATTTATACCTATAAGTTCCCTAAATTTTTACCGATTTTGATGAAACTCGAATGTTACGTCAAAGAATTTATTTAAAGTATATGGGGTAAGTTTCAAGTTGGTATGTTGAGGGGTGTGGGAGAAAACACGGTAAATGGATTGCGGGGGGTGGGGGGACCGCATCGATAAAATTTGGATGTGGATTTGTTCATTAGAGCCACATGAATGAGCTTACCAAAAATTGTGATTCTAGGTCACTTGTAGCCATAATTGCGTAGAGTCAAATATTGACACAGTTTATTGGCAAGGGGAGGTGAAATTTGCACATTTTTGACTATAACTTCTGTTGTATTTGTCCGATTTTGTTCATTTTTTACACATAGATGCATGTATCCACAACGCATCGCTCCGTTAAATTTCAAATGAAAATATTAAACGGTGTGGCTAAAAACCGCGAAAATCTACAGCGGGGGAACGGGGCAAGATATTGACATGATTCAACAAACTTCATCTGCTTAGGAAATATGCGCACCAGCTGGTAAAGTTTCGTGTCTCTAGCTCTTATAGTCTCTGAGATCTAGGCGTTCATACGGACGGACGGACGGACGGACGGACATGGCTCAATCGCTACCCGAGGTTATGATAAGCATTTTGGTATAAAGGACTTGGGGTCTGCCACGCCTCCTTCTGTCCGTTACATACATTGCACAAACCTAGTATACCCTTTGTACCTATAGGTACAGGGTATAAAAAGTGACTTCGAAAAGCTGGAAGTATCGATGTATCGAAGTTAAAAATTGCGAAAACATCGATTTTGGCCAAATACATATATGGGATCATCCATAAACTAAGTGTAGTTGTTTTTCGTCAAAATAGACACGCCCCCCCCCGGAATATTTTTAAATATTTTCCATATGATCGTGACGCTTCGCCAGATCCCCACCCCCTGGAGCGTCACGTAGTTTATGGATGATGCCTTTTTAGGTATTTTTAACTTCGATACATCGATGCATAGATATAACATCGATGTTTCTTCAGCACTACTGGGAAGATAATCTTTAAAACTTGTTAATGGGTTTTCTTGCGAATTGTGATAAAAGCATGACTGCATAAAAACGACAAATATATATATTAGACAATTTTCCTGAGCCCTGCAAGCTTTCATATTAGATGTTTTGGTTCGCCGAAATTGAAAATGAATTTTTAAGACAAAGTGGAGATTCATGGCGATAAGACTTTCATATTGCGGTTTAAAACATTTGATATTGCTCAATTCAATGCGGAAGAAAGACGGAGAATGTTAGAAGAATCAGTTAATAGTAAGATCTTGGGTAATGCGTAATGCTGTGAATCCTGGAGTCAGACTTTCATTTGCGGTTTAAAGCTACACCTTTGCTTCGAAGGAATGTGAACTCTATGTGCGTAAGAGAATGATGTTGAAGTGGAAGGAAGATGGTGAATTTTAAGGATATTAGCAGAATCAGTTCATTTTATCCTATGGAAACTATGCATTTGTTATTGTGCGATGGAACGATAACTGTACTATGAACCTACAAGAATTGTGTGCAATGCCGGCGGATGATTAAAAATTTGAAAAATGTTGGAAGAATCAATTAAGAGTAAGATCTTAAAAATTACGTAGTGAAGAATACTTGCGCCAAGCTGTGCACAGTGGATTAAGACATTCATATATTAGGTAAAGTAAAAAGTTTCCGGCGGTTTTCTCTAGATGTCTTTAGTTAGCCATGTCTCGGAATGTATATATCGCATAGGATCATACCATAACGCATTTTAAAAGTTAGTCAATTTTTATTTGGTGAAGCCAGTTTAGTGCTACAGAGTTTCGAAATGGAGTTAAAAAAAGAGAACATGCGATACACTCTTCAGTACCACTACGACCAAGATGAAAAGGTGGAGCAGCGGCCCAACAAATTTTTTGCTGTTTATGGACCCAATACAGTATTGAATACATTAGCTGTGGTTCCAACGTATCCGTTCTGGTAATGTGGACGCCGAGGATGGGCCGAGCTCTGGTTGGCCAATCGTCGAAAATGTTGATAAAATAATGTAAATCATCGAGTCGAACCGGCATGTGGAGCACTAAATCTATTGCCCAGGCACTAAAGATTAGCCAGAAAACCGTTTGGAGCTCGATGTATGGGTGTCAGACGAATTATCGGAAAAAAAAAGAAACTTGTGGAGCAAATTGATGCTTGTAATTTTTTGCTGAAACGTAACGAAATGGAGCCATTTTAGAAGCGGATGATTCCGAGGGGAGTCGACTTAAACAATCGCCATGCCTGGATTAAAGGCTAAGAAGGGTTTGCTGTGTGTTTGGTGGGATTCGATTGAACTGCTCTCATAAAGCCAAACACTCAATTCGAACCTATATTGTCAACAACTAACTAGATTGAAGCAAGTGATCGACCTGAAGTGGCCAATAGGAAGGGTGTTGTGTTCTATCAAGAACATCAGAAGCTACGAGAGTTTGGATGGAATGTTCTATCGTACCCACCATATAGTCCAGATCTGATGGTACAGAAATGGCCTCAAGAGGGGCTTTTGAAAATGAGCTGGTCTGGTTTGTTACCGATAGGAACGAGGACTTCTTCAATCAAGTAATTATGAAATTGCCTTCTAAATGAACAAAACATATTTGCATATTTGACCTAAATCGGATATTCTTAATTGTGTTAAAATCATCATCGAAGTAAAGCGAAAAAACGCAGGGAACTTTTGATTTTACCTAATACTTTTGATATTGTTCAGTGAAACGGCGAAATCAATGTGTGTATGAGAATGGTGTTCAAATGGAAGGAAGACGAAGAATTTGAAGAACGTTAGAAGAATCAGTTAATTGTACACCTTGGATATAACTTAGTTAAGAATACGACGAAAGACTTTCATATTGAAGCTTAAATCTATGTATACGAGCTCCATGAGCTCCACGTTGACTTTGATGCAAACAATTAGAGTTTTTCCGGCAGAGTGATGTTCAGTACGAAAGGAAGACAGCGAATGGGAAGAATGTTGAAAGAATTAGTTTATACTAAGACCTACAGAGGCGAAGCTGTGCACGCTGAAGAGCGGCCCTATAAACAACATAGACACTCAGAAAGGTAAAATAGAATATAAAAAAAGTTGGCTCATAAATAAGACATAAGTCATTGCCACCAAATTAAAGTTAGACATTCTTACTGTAGTTATTTTTGAACTTTATGATTAACTTAACCCACCCACTTCATTTTTATAAAAAAAAAATAAAAAATAAACAACTCCGAATGAGTCATGTGATGTATGGGACAGTGATACATCAATCAAATACTTGAAATTATGTTAGTCAGCCAAATAGTCGCAAGTCCAGCAAAATAAAAAAAGTAGTTTCTCATGTAAGTTTGATTTATCTAATCGCTAAATAGCTGATTTTCAGATTTCCAGTGCTGAACACCTGCGCCATAAATTTTTGCTTTTTTTGACTGAGCTCAGTTCTGCTTTTGTCTAGTCAATTTGTTTAATTTCTTTCGTTTTTTAATGTTTAATTAAATCAATTGATTTCGAATCAATATGATGCCAGCTCCCAAAGAACAGAACACTCCAAAAAAATATGAGAGTAATTGCATGCAAATTAGTGTCATTCACTTGACCTTTGCACGTTTGCCTAATTGATGGTTTGGAACCTTTCAAGTTGAACTTTAGTTCGGGCGTATGAGTAATTATGTAGTCATATATCTGTATTGGAAATTTAGCTGAGGATAAATTGCCCATTGCCAGACGAGTACAGTACAGTAAACCAGATAAGATAAGCTACAAATTAAATGATTTTTATTAGAGACTCACCTTGCCGCGCATGCGTGTAAACATATCAATCCAGTTGCGAAATAGATATATGCCGGCTGCAATGGAACAGATGCCCAGCGCTATGACGGCTAAGCGCCAAAGACTGTGACGTAGATGTGATGTCATCTCTGTGTGGGAGTGTGTGTGTGTGTATTTGTAGGTGGGTTCTTGTCTTTGCTAACAGGAAGCAAATGTTGTTCTTGTTGCTATGTGCGCTTTGACTAGCCGTTGGCGCTGCACTGAAGACGAGTGAACCCTTTGTGTAACGGCTTAGTGGCCTGCAAAAATAAATAAGAGAGCAGCAGCGTCGAGCATTAACTTTTGTGCTTATCAGGAGCGGCCGGCTCTCAAAATTGCTGGTGGGTGTAGGGCGCTCTTTAAAAAATTTTTATTTGCGAGAGTAAGTGAGAGTCGTGAGCGTGAAAGTTAATCACGCGGCATTGGCGATGGTGAAGACGGCACTAAGTAGCGTTATATTGCGACGTAATTAACAAAAATTTGTTGCTGTCTAATTGTAAAACATTTTCACTTTAGCCCTGCGCTTATGTACTAGATAACCGCAAAACTTCAGCAGCTATATACATAAGTAGGAATACACTTGCATATTTACATATGTATGTATGCGAGGGTTGCCTATTATATTGTGAGTTTAGGCAATCATATTGTAGCCTAAACTATTCTAATATCTGCTGTGTGAATTTTACAATTTTGTAGCCTTAAGGCCTATACGCAGAATACAAAAAATTTCGCACGGAATGACAAATATATACATATATAAATATAAATATAAAACAAAAATCCCTAATGAGATATCCCAAATGGGATTTTTTTTTTATATGGTTTTGTCATTCCGCAAAATTTTTTTGCATTCTGCGTAGACCTCTTTAAACAAGTTGACATTTCAAAGACCACTCTAAAATATACCCAGTATCATCCATAACTTCCGATGTTCACGTTGAGGTAAACAGTAAAATTGTTTCAGGGGACGCCAAAAACCTAAGAAAGTTCATTTTTTATTATTTACAATCTGTCTTTATTAGACAATAAGTAAATTAACTAGAATCGAAAGTTGAATACGTTTAATACTCAAATGGCATATCAGTTGATTTTATCAATTCTTCGCCTAAGCAACTTTATTGTGAGGTATGTGAGTCACATTGCCAACCTTTCGTTGTAATTCAAAGTTAGTTCGTTGCTTTGTCTACGTTCGTTACAGAGTCGTATTAAATTAAAAAAGTGTAAAAATTGGGTCACGTACAGCCCCTTATTTGCAGCAAGAATTGTCCATTCGTTCAACCAATATTAATTTTTGGGACTAGCACTAATGCTCAAAAAAAAATAAAAAAAAAAACATAAATATTATATTTTTTATCTGTTCCCTTCAGAAGAAGAAGCTTAAAGCATGGCTACCAAAACCATAAAGAGGAACATTTTTACTTTATAGGAAAGATGTTTTGATTCTTTACCACCAATAATAATATTTGGGACTAGCACTGATGCTCAAAAAAAAAAAAAAAAAAACATAAATAGGATATTTATTAACTGTTCCCTTCAGAAGAAGAAGAAGAAGAGGAACATTTTTACTTTATAGCAAAGATGTTTTGATTCTCTGAAAGTTTTCATCCAATTTTTAAATACACTACAAAGACATTTTGTAGGCCTACAAAACTATATACAAAAAAAATCAACTAAAATCGATTCTAAAGTTCGAGCGTATAAATACCTAGCTAATCTTTATATGCTATATAGATAAAAGAGAAGAGAAAATAGAGTGCCCGTGAATCAACACACCAATTATGCTGCCTAGCTTTTGCACAAAGAAAATGACAAATAATTTGCTTTTGGTCGAGCTTCTAAGCAAAAGCTGTTTAAACTTGAACATTTTTGCGTAAATACAATACGTAAAGTTGTTAAGCTATTTTAATCTAGAATAAGATCTAAAAACACCAAATTTTGACAAATAAATAATAACATAATCTCGCTGCAGGCGAAGTTTCAAATCGTGACGGGCTTGACAAACAGCGGATATGTTTGAGAGAAATTATTGTCAGAAGTCGAACGTAAGCCAAGTATTGAAAATTTCCACTGCCAAGTGGTACTGCCTTGACTGCATAAAATTTTTTTTCTCTTAAATTTTAAAGTAAACCCTCGTATATGGTATGTACGAGATGATACCGAATGTGGGCGCGGCTATTTCTTTTTTTGTTTACTTAGTTGTTGGCACTGTCGATCGCTTTTGTTATTGTGTGTGTGATGATATTAACAATTTTTTTTATATATTTTTAAAAAGCCTCACACTCTTAATATGTAATTACAGATTTTATTATTTATGAACACGTACGACCACGATATGTATATAGCACAATTTAGAGGTTAAACTTGAGCGCAGCTAGGAAAACCCGTTTCGCACACAATCACAATTTGTGAGTGTATGTATGTGTGTTAAGCGTTGCGTTAGTCGCTCACCTTTTGAGCAAAGCCGACGCGACGATTGCATTGGAATTTTTCAATGCCCACCTTTTATCACCAAGTACGCCTCTCCTGTTTCTTCAGCTTGCTTTATTTACTCTTTTTTTTGTATACACTGTAACTGTAGGATCAAGAGTATTATAGATTTTTGCAATATGTGACAGTTCACTAGTTCTGTACATCAAAATGCTTATCATCACCTGGTGTAGTGACTGATAGAGAGCGTACTAGCTAGAAACACCAAGTTTTAAGATTGATGATTGTCGTGTTCATTTTTGGCCCTGCTCGCCCTTAGAGAAGTTTACGCTTCAAACCCGCATCATAAAAGTCAAACTGTCGGAAATGTCGCAGTCATAAATCTTCTTACTAAAGAAGGTATGCTATAAAAATTGTTCTGATAGGAAGCAAACTTGAAAGGGGATCATCCATAAACTACGTGACGCTCCAGGGGGTGGGGGGTCTGGCGAAGCGTCACGATCATATGGAAAATCTTAAAAAATATTCCATCACTGTGTCACAAGGGGGAGTAAGAGGGGGCGTCACGTAGTTTATGGATGATCCCAAGGATTAAAGGAATAATGTATAATTAATTTTTATTTTTTACTCTCTTTTTCTTATAAACTGCATCAATATTCCATTTTGTTAATAAAAAGCTAAAGCTATCAAATTTTTTATGTAGACATATGTGAGCCTGATAAATAACCAAACGTTGATTTTTGCTCAAAATACATTAGCAAGCCATTTTTGTCAAACACTTCTACAACACTCAATGTGAAAATTGCCGCAGAAAGAATTATTTTTTTTTTGGAGAAACTGGCTGCAAGGTATTCCAATGTCGGACACCGCTCGACACAGCTGATTCACATTTTTTGTTGCTACAATTATATCACGCTTTATTCAAATAAATTATGGGTTTGTTGTACTTTTAGCGTAGTGCCAATTCGTTTCAACGAATAACAACAATTTAGGAGCCGTCATTAGCACCATATTAGAGCTCAGCTCTATAAATTCTGACTTAACTCGCGGCAAATAAAAGCCGACCCAAATATATCGAATTGTTAATATAGTACATAAACCTCACATCAAAACTATTCTACAATATTCTAGACTTTAGTTTCGAACCTTGCTAAAAATAGGTAATTTAAATATCCGACAATTGCAGCATGACAAAATTTGTTCCCTTTGTACGCTGCCCTAGAAATTCCCCGTAGATTTTAGTCCATCTCTATTCCAGTATCGTTGTTACTTTGGTTCTGTTTTATTTGTGACTATAAATTCTTAGATGCAAAATAAGGGGCTCACCGGATATAATCCAGTTAAAAATAGTAGGGGATTACTCTTTAGAAGGTCACACATAAAAATTAACCACGAGGAATTTTATGTTACCATGGTAACAGGTTTAGGTTCTGCTGTGGTAACACTTATTACATATTTAATAGTTCTTACTAAATTGGTAGATACATTTTTAACTATATACAGTCAGTTAAGTAAGAGCGTATATAGCCATAATTGGTACAATATTTATTGGGTAAATTTTTTTTATACATAAATACGTTTTAGGTGTTACGAAGCAATACGCAATTAGGTTACTAGTGGATCCACCTACAAGGCACACTTTCGACCAAGTTTTGTACATATTCAAGAGAAAGCTCTCTCCAAATGCATCGAATTCGTCGGCAGAGCTGCTTCAAAGTGAAGTAACGTTTCGCTCTAAGCTTATGCTTGATGTAGGCCCAAACGTTCTCTATTAGATTTGCGTCAGGCGATTGTGAAGGCCACTCGAGTGTGGTGATGCCATTTTGCCGCTTCCAGTCCGTACGTCATTTTAGGCCCTTTTGGGGGCGTGCAGAGGAACGTACGCGGCATTCATAGCGGGTTACGAACTTGCACAACAAAATGTCAACTATTAAATTTTACATTTCTTCATTGAAGCGCCAAAGGTAAAGGTTCCCTAAACCCATTAAAAAAAATTTAGATCGCTATCACTCTTACTTAACTGACTGTACATAGTTATAAAACCAAGGCTACGTGTAATTTTGTTGTCAGAAAAAGTGTAGTTAAAAATGTTGTCCTGGCGTGACTGTACGTCGCAGCGTATTCGCAACTGTTGGGTGGTCTGACCTTCAGAATGCAAAAAGCCTTATTATTTTTAGAAGAGCAATGCAGTGAACGCTTGAACAGCTGTACACCATCAAAATTTGTGTTGGACTGGTAAAGTTGGTAACAGAGACTTTGGAAATAAGTAATTGGCCAGGTGTTCAAGGGAGAGTCCATGTCCCAAAATGCAGCATATAAGTTGCGCAAGTCCTTTAACAATGACCACCATACTGTGAAGGACGAACCTCGACGACCGGTCAACGAACTTCTTTACACTAATTTGTATTTTCGGTTTGGTCGAAACTTCACCCAAGTTATTTTTGACTCCTATATGACGTATAATTGTGTCATGATTTGTATGTACAAAATACATAAGTTCCAAAAAAAGTTTATTATAATAATTAAAAAGAAAACAACACGCACACACACACACACACACATTTTCACAAAAATCCTTGAATTACCGCCCTCCTAACAAAGAGAGGCGCTTCCTACACTTCCGCAACCTGTTGACAATGTTGTTGTTATTGTTTTGGCTGTTTTCTGTGGCTTTTAATACATTATGTTTTGGCGTTTGCTTTGGCGCTGTCCTATAAATAAACCAAACGCAGTGCAATGTGCCAAAAAAGAATTTTTGTACTGTTGTTGTTGTACATAGTAGTATGTAATTGCTGAGTTTGCATGTTGCGCACTTTGTCGATTGTGGGAATTTTTGCAGCGGCGTCGGCGTTGGTGCGTCATACATATAATAACAACAGCAACAACAAATTATTAATACACTTATGTACATTATGTTAATAACAACGCGACGCATAAAGGCACGCGCGCAGCAAGTTTAATTCATTCTCTTATGCGTTGCCACGCTCTTTCGCACACGCTCTCTCACTCTCAGCAACAATTTGACAGCTGCGTAGGGATTTTTTTTTTGGGGCATTTCATTTTGTTTTCTTACGTTTTGTTTGGGCGTTGTTGTTTTTGTATTTTTGTTTAACTTTTGTTTCAATACTGATTTTTTGGTTATTTACTTGCATTTTTCGCAAGCTCATGCTTTGATTTTGTACACTTTTTAATTGACTTCAATTTCAATTGTATAAATATTCATTTTAATCGACACGCATACGACGCTCCATCACACATATAATGAAAAGCAATGTGTGCGTGTGTATGTTTGTACAGTTCGAACAGTTAACTTGATCTTGAAACCTTTGCGCGACGTAGTACTGCGTGTGTGTTCAAGCGCGGTGTCTCTCCGAATAAGTTCTGCAGCCAAAGCAGCAATTATTTATTCTTCATTAAAAACAACGCGCAGCAAACGGCAAGCAGCGCAAAAGCAGCGCAACAAATGAGACCAGAGTGAGCGGTAAATGAGTAGAGTTGCCACCATTCACGGTTTTTCTTTATTTTTGTACAATTTATGGGACGAGTAATTTATTTTTATGGCTGTATTTTTGGTGGGTGGTGTCGAATATTTTTAAACAGTGCTAGTATAAGTACAAGGCTTTCGTGCTTTAAACGACTGTTGGGACTAATTGGGCTATTTTTTTTTTCTGGGTCTGGAGTTCTCAAGGGGTCCGTTGCTTTACCGTAGAGCAAAAATTTAAAAATAAATAAATACAGCGCAAAGTGTACGGAATAAAACTAAAACAAACAAAAACGAGTATGATGTTTGTTGATGTGCGTGATCATCGAGTAGACTACAAACAAAAAAAAATGATTGAAAAACATTCAGTAGTTAAGCCACAATTGAATAAAATTAATAAACACTTTAATTACAAATTGTGTAAGTATGTATATATATTTTTATTTTTTTTCATAAAATATTCTATAAAACTCATATTGTTTTTTATTTAGTATTTTGTTTTATATTATATCATACAAACTTCTAATTACATATTTTGTAAATAATTATTTTTTTCCTTGAATAAAACTAACATTATTGCAAAGAATAAATAGAAAGACCATAGTCCGTGAGTCCCATCAGGGGCCCCAAAAGTTTCTCGCAAAATTTGAATAAAATAATAGAATAACTTGAATTAAGGTGTAGCGTTCCATGGCTAATTTCCCGAGTGGTTACTCCATAAATGTCAATGAAATACAACAAAATATTTGAAAGCCTTCAAATTATGTTCACATCCAAAAGGGATCATCTATAAACTACGTGACGCTCCAGGGGGATGGGGTCTGGCGAAGCGTCACGATCATATGGAAAATCTTCAAAAATATTCCGTCACTGTGTCATGGATGATCCCAAACGTGTTTTTAGCTTGCCATTATTACTATTATTAAATTTTGCAGTAACTTGTAGTAAAAAGTTTGTCCTAGCTCGATTTTTACGAATGTCCAAAAACTATGACGCAGCATGGAAACTTTACAAAAATTAGTATGTACACCATCGTATAGTGATTAAAAAAGTTGTTTGCTTGTTGTTGTGAGTATACAGTATGTTGCAGTTGTTTACGCCAAAGAATTGTTGAAAAAGTTGGAGCTCAGATTACTTACTTATTTATCTAACCTTTTTGTTTGGGCAAGTTTGGACCTACAAATGTAATTCTTACTTTTTGCGTGGAAATTCCAGGGGCTTACTTGGTACCTTATCTACGTATGGCTACACCAAGTTTTTACAAACAGAGCAAAGAGACTTTAAAAAAAATGCATTTTATTTTAAGACGACTGTTGTCTTTATAAGTTTATGTTGCAACCACATCATAATAAAATTTTAAAATTAGCTCATATATTCATTTCAAAATATGTAGCCCGACCATAAAATAGCATATGCTAGGGCTAGTAAATAAAATAAATGAGATGGGAACCCTGCAACACAAGCAGCAAAAGAGACAACATTGAGCGGCAACAGAGCGTAGTTTTGCTTTGGCCGCTTAACTTGCTCTTTACTTTCGCGCTCTTTGCTGTCAAGGAGAAACCTGTTTGCAACTTTGGTCGGTTCGCACCTATTCGGGTCTTTGGGCCAAACGTTGTGCACCGTTCGGTTCGGCTTTATGTTTCTGCATTTAGTTAATAACTAATACATATTAAAACGAGTGTTAATGTGGCGCCACCGCCATTATTTGCTCTTACATAGCATTTGTAAGGCTTCTTGCGGCAGCGATCGATTCTCTTATCATGCCTGACAGCACATAGTACGCTCTCAGCACGCGTTATCAGTATATAAAATATTTGGCGTTTGAGTGTTTTCTTCGAAAAACAATATTTTCCACACTGTACATAACATGCATTTCTTTTTTTGTGGCATGATTAATTTTTGAGGCGTGTAGAGTACAAAAATCAATGCCCCTATATAGTTTATTTGATAAACTTTTTAGACACCAAAAAAGTATCTGTTAGAGCTACCCATGTACACTTAACACTAGTCTAGACAAACTTAATAATGGTTTGCTCTACTTGTACAATTCCTTATCACAAGTCTTAAACCTAGCTAATCTTATTATGTATGCTATAGACAGCGTTCTGCTGACTCAACTGTTGCGTCCCGCTGCCTCACGCGGCGCTGCTACATACTGCAGACCCACAAGCAGCGGTGATGCCTCCGGGCAGGTTTTAATATTTTCGGGCATGACAGAGTTTTGCATCCGCATCTCGACGCTGCTTATCTCTATCTTGCGCATGAGTTGCTTTTGCCTGAAGATTTTTCGGGGATACCATAGCAACATTAAGAGGCCAATGGCCACGCACAGATAACAACAGATTTTTCCTATTATTAGTGACAGTGGCAGCAGTTGCAGATAATACAGCAAATCGGGTGCTAGACTCACGCGGTAATCTGCCCAGACCAGCGGTATAAAGGTGCGTCTGGAATGTCTGTATATACTGAAAGGTTTATACAAAATAGTCATAAGTTTTGTTTTGATTCAAGTTTGGGGCATAACTTACGATGAATGTTTAAAAGGTTCTATGAGCAGGTTTAGCTGTATGCGCGCTTTAATAAGCAAAACCATTCCGGTCTTTGGTTCTAGTATCACAGTCATCTCATGACGTTCCTTATCTGGTTTCATGCCGTCTATTTGATCGATGTAAAACTCATCGGCAGCGTAAAAATGCGGATAGGAGGCAAATACGGGCACGTCATACCAACATGTTGATATGTTTAAAAGGCCTGATGGCACTTCCTGGCAGCTATCTGGACAATAACACTGATGCTCAGGATTATCGGTGGCTAGAGTTGAGAAAATTGGAAAAATTAGCTTTTAGCTGATATTTATATAAAGTTCGACTTAGTGGCCAGTTCCAGTTGTGGCTGAGTAACTCATCATGTTCAAACTATTATAACTCAGACTTCAGTAGCAACTCAAAAGAGCAGATTAGTGTAATTTAAAATTAGGCGATCTGTGCATTTATTGCATTTTGCATGGAGCTTTTTGATAGGACCTACGACATTCGATTAACGCGATTCATATTGAAAGCCGGTACAAATGAATTAGTTCCTTAACACTGAACCATTAGTACGTAAGCAGGGCTACCATGAGAATTGAGAATCAGTTCTGATTAATTTGCTTATTGAATTTTGCATGGAGCTTTTTGATAGGACATTCGATTAACTCGATCTATTTTGAAAGCCGGCACAAATGAATTAGTTCATTAACACTGAACCATTAGTTCGTAAGCAGGGCTACCATGAGAATTTGGGAATCAGTTCTCACTCAGTCGAGTTGCTCAGTAGGTAAAAACAGGACTTAAGCTTGGTTTATCTAATATTTACCATTTCCCATATTTTTTTTGCTGCCTTTGTAGACGTAAGCCTCCATGCCTTCATATGTAGTTGTGCCCGCATAATCTATGTGTATATCACGGCATAAATCCGGCAAAAAATAAGAGATTGGCTCTCCCTTTTTGAGTGGCGCGCGCTGAAACTCGCCTGTGCTGCCCTTAATCTGGCCACACTGGGGATAGGAACGGGAAACATTATCATAGCGCCATCGCGCCACTTGACCCAGTTTATTAAAATCGTCACGACCCGTATAGACGTTGTGATGACCATAGATATCCGTGCTACCATTGCGCTGTGCAAAAAAAAAAAACACGTTAAATGTTATGGCAAGCCCAAAAAAAAAAACTGCACTAAACTTACGGGATAGCCATAGCCTATGCGCTGATAGGGAAACACTAACTCTGGCGCCATGCTAGTTGGTATCATTTTGGATAGTTTAATGAGTGGAGTATCGAAACCATTAAAAAGCCAATCATTTGCAGAACGCGCCAGACTAACACCATTGTCATACATTTTAAGTCCAAGATCCAGCATGGAACGTACCATAGGATTCCAATATCTAATTTTGCTATAGAGGCCAGCAGCTAATGTATTGGGTGCTATAATCAGATCATCCAATTTTCCAACGCTGTTGGCTTCGTCAAAGGTGAAACGGCTTTTACGTACATAGGAGACAGTTGAATTTTCTTCATGCCACACAACGTTTAGTTTTTGCATTTTTTCTGTAAAAGCATAGGGACCCACATCCTGGAAATTTGGCTTAACACTGTGATTGTCGAATTGTTCCGAATTGGTCCAATTGAAAAGAAAGATTTTTAAATGTACGTCCAAATTGGGATTTTGCCAGAGACTACTTATGAAGGTGTTGGGTTTGAGTACCATTAACTAAAAAGATTAGATTATATTTGTTCTTAAAAATTTTTGAAGTTATTATAAGCATATTATAACTTACACTTTGCACTATATAGCGCTGTATGTTCTCCTGATTAAGACCCAATATCGACGAACCTATGGCCAGTAGCAGCCCCAGCAATGTTGTCACAACTATTCGCAATTTTGGTATCATGTCTTTCACTGTTAAGCACAAAAATAACAATAAATATTAGATAAATTGTTTTGTATTTCTAAGATGCGTTCATCTTGTTATGATTGATTGATCTTCAATTTTTTTTTTTTTTAAATAGCTACTAAGTGTTAACCGGTCTTTCTGTCACGCTTCAGGAACTAATTAAAATATATGCGAATCTTGTTGTATTCGATTATTGTCTAGAATTTTTAGAAACTTCCATATTGGACAAATTGAGTACAGTTGACATTTAATCGGGCGAAGGGTCACCAATCTTGAGGTTTTTTTTTTAAATAAAAAAAAACAAAAATTTCAAATGAATCGGAAAATCTTTATTATCAATAGAAAGAACCGTTCTTGCTTTAAAAATAATCCCTTTCAAATGTTCCAATTTTCGATGACGCGTTCGAGCATAATCGGTGGTATATCGGGAATAACACGGGTAATGTTGGCCTCTAGTGCTACAATCGTAGCTGGATTATCCAGAAACCCTTTAGACTTCACGTAACCCCAAAGGAAAAAGTCTAACGGTGTGATATCACACGACGATCTTGGTCCGGAGCGTGAAATTAATTGTTCACCGAATTGGTTCCTCAATATGTCCATTGTTTCACGGGCTGTGTAGCAAGGAGCGCCGTCTTGTTGAAACCAAATGTCGTCGAGATCTCGGGTTTCAATTTCAGGTAGCAAATAATTCGTTCTCATGGTGCGAAAACGATCGCCATTGACGGTTACGGTCTGACCAGTGTCATTTTTGAAGAAATATGGACCGATGATTCCACGGGCCCATAAACTACGCGCTGGACGAGGTCTATTCGGTCGAGTGTCATCCAATAATGAATATTGGGCCTCATAAAATGGCCTAAGCGCGCAAAAAACATTCTTCACAGAACGCGAATTTTCGCAATATAATTGTACGATTTGTAAACGTTATTCGGGTGTAAGTTTTTCCATAATGAAATGGCAACAAAAACTGAATAAAAAACACATGGCAACTTGAAAGTACTCACGCGTGGTTTAACAAAAAAAAACCCTTATTGAAAAAAAACCTCTAGATTGGTGACCCTTTATAACTTAACAATAAAAAAAAACAATTTAAAAGTTATTTTCAGGCTTACGAAATTTTTTTTGTGGAATAGCTCTTCTTTCTAAACCAATTTAAAGATTCGATAAAAAGAAATAGGGGCCAAGGGCCAGATCTTCCAACAAGATCCAAATACTGCCTGCGTTACATAAAAAGTGCAGGACAATCGCATAACAGGTATAAGATGCTTTATAATTCTTCACCATCTTCGCACCTACGACAGAAGTCGTGATCCGGAACATGATTCCTCTCAGCCATAACGTCTTAGGCTTTCGTCCAAGTTGTCTGTCAGTCTTGCCGCTTGCGCAACTGCTTAAATCTCGGCTTGAAATATTCAACACCAATTGGGAAGGTGGAATGAAACCCCCGAAGTTACTAAAAAGTTGTAGAATAATAAAAAATATTGCATTTCTAATTCGTTATCTCATAAGCGAAAAGTATGAAATAGTGTGAACATAGCATAAGCTTATCGGCAGTACTCCATAAAACGCATAAACTATTTATTACCTATAAGCAAAACGTGTTAATGGATGGTCTATGTCTATATAGTTCCAATATTTAATAAACGATAATTATAAGAATACAGCAGGTAGTTACCAGATAATTACTAACTATTAGGGAACTTGCTTATAGGGCAGTAGAACCTTGAAACTTTTTTAACAATGAATTCTGATCCGTGGGAAATTATTTATTCAGGCATATGTTTGATTACGCAATTGAAATTAAAAGGCTGTTTTATATTATATGTATATTATGTGACAAAGGCGAATCCAAGGAAAGGTATGGGATTTTCGAAAACCCACCGAAGTATCTGAGAGTATCTGTTGAGTCAGTAGTGACACTTAAAATAAAATATTGGTTGCTCACTCCACCAAATTATTCTAGCATAAACAGGCTCGTCGACAGGCAGGGGAATGGGAGAATTCCTCCTAGCCCAAAGTTCTTAAAGGGATGCTTAGATTTGAAAAAAACTAAGTTTAAAAAAATCATCATATTTTGAAACAATGCATTATTTTCCATTGAGGCACGCCAATAGTTCCGCCGTACCCTACTTTTCTCTCGACCATCCTGATTTATGTCAGAGCTTAGGCCTCACTATTCTAAAATTAAATTTTATTGTCCTTTTTCTACTATGTACAGGAATTTTACAATCCACCGCAAAAATAAAAAAAAATGTTCCTGGCTAAACGAATCGGCTTATACGATGCATTAGAATTACTAGAAACTCTGAAAGACCATCAAAAAAATGGAGAGCTAGCCTTTGTGAATCTGTCATCTTAAAAGCTAAGACAGTTGAAGGGGAAATGGGCGTGACAATCCAAAAAAGAAGAGCAAAAAAACTAAAAGTGCAGCAGAAATTTGCAAATAAAGCTCACCTTGAGGTAGGATTCACTTGAGCCCAAAATTCTTTAAGAAACCCTTAGATTTGAAAAAAAATATATGAATTTTTCGAAAGCTTAAAAAAATTAAAAAGCGTCCATTTTCTTACTATTGATTTTTGAATTTTTTATCACAAAATAATGTTCTTTGAGTAGCAAAATGTATATTAATGCGCTTAAAGCTCGTCGATAGGTTCCACCAGGCTCTACTCTTCTCTTGACGTTCCTGGCCAGAAATTCTTTTTTGAGCAAGGAAACTTAAATTGGCGCAAGGGAAACTTGCAGATAACGATAAATAATATTTAATTTTTTTTTAACCAGCACATTTTCTTAAAAAAAAATATGAAATTTTCTTATTTTTTTAAGTCTTTCCTTAAATAAGTCAATTACCAAATTTTTTTAAACACGTGTTTTTATACGTTCTTATTTGGTGTGAATATGAATCAAATTGATTTGGTGGAACAATGTTAAAAAAAAATAAAACAAAATTTTTTTTAATGTTTTTTTTAAAAAAAGTATGTTTTTTGTCAAAAGATGTTAAAAATTATAATAAATTTTTGTAATATTTTATAGAGTACATACATACTTCTTGCTTTTATGATGAAAAAAACTGATTTATTTTGTATGTAAATATAAATATATTAACATTGCTCAACTAAAGATTTTTTAATAATTTGCATTACTTAAAGTTGGCCATTGAAATTAGCAGAGTTAGATAAATAATCTTTTAAACTGGAACATAGCATGGTAAAGTATGAATAAATATGTTAGGTGTATTACACTAGTTTACAAATTTAAGGGTCATCGAGTCAAACTTCGTAAAAAAGTGTTTTTTAGGGTAATTTTGGGTCGAGAAACACGAAAATTACATTCATTTTTTTTTCTTAAGCACCGTTTTCGAGATTTTTTTGAAAAACATGTTTTTGGGCACTTTTTTCTGTTATTCGTCAATATCTCGTGAACAACATAACATCAACAGTTTCTATTCGATTTCGAAGATCTTAGGCTGGAAATGTTCGTAAAAGAATTCTCTTTCTGCCTAAAGACCTATATGCAGTACGAAATATTTCGCACGGAATGACAAAACTTCAAATAAAAAAAAATATCCCAAATGGGATTTTATATTATATTATTATTATCCCAAATGGGATTTTTTTTTATATGAAGTTTTGCGATTCCGTGCGATATATTTCGTACTGCGTAGACCCCTTAAAGCTTAACATAATTTTCAAAAAAAAATTACACTTTTATTCGACTTTGGTTGCTTGTAACTTCAATAATCTTTACTTAATCTGTACATATCATATATCACTGTAAAGAGCACATCAATACCTTTCGATCTAATTGCCTTTCATGTCGATACAAAATTTCACGAGATATTAACTGAAAAACGTGCCCAAAAACGTGTTTTTCGAAAAAATCTCGAAAACGCTGCTTTAGAAAAAAAAATTAATGTCATTTTTGTGTTTCTCGACCCAAAATTACCCTAAAAAACAATTTTTTACGAAGGTTCATTTTTCGTGTAGACTAGTGTTATCGTTGTATAGCCAAAGGAAAGTGAACACAAAACCTTTTTATTTTAAGGCCCATACGCAGTTCGAAACTTTTCGGACGGAATGACAAAACTTCGAACTGCGTATGGGCCTTTACTGAAAACTAGCTATAAGTATTTTTTCAGAAAAAGATTCTCACTTTCTATAACATTTTAAGATAATAAAATTCACTTAACTCTCCTAATAATCATATTTGGCAAAATATTGGAAATTAAGTTGGGTTAAATAAATTAAATTCGTGTTTACAAAAATATTTTTTACTAAATTTGTAATAGCTTAAAAAGAGGCAACAATTTTTTTCTAAATTGTAGATGTTTCGCGAACTTTCTGAGATAATTGGCAAATATAATACTAACCGGTTTGAGTATTTTTTAAGAAATTGGCAACAGAAACGCGACCGATTAAACAAAACAAATTCTTCAAATTGTCAATCAAAACATTAAAAAATTTAGGCGCAATTATGAATGTACAAAAACAATTGAGCTCATGAGTACTTCTGTTAGTTGATATCAAGATAAGACAAAGCTTTTGTCCGAAATTCTAACAACAAAGAATATAGTATCTAGGGTCCAGCGGGCATTTGCCCCATTCATTAAGTTCACAAATTTAGATTAAAGTCAACAAATTCCCATTCAATATCAAGCAAAATATTGCTAAAACTTGATTAAGGCGCATTTGTGCAGCCAACTTACCTTGGCTTAAATGCTTGCAGATTTAATTATAAAAATTCTTTAGAGACACTAAATAAATACAGATCTTTCAAATTGTAATATTTTTTTTTTTTTTTTTGTAACACTTATTATTTACATATTTGTTTGATCATAGAGATCGCAATTTATCAGATTGCATTGATTGAGGTATAATACTTTTTTTTTTTAAAACCAATTTTTTTTGTCACTTTATAACACTACACGGGTATTAAGGGTATAGTCTATCTGTATAATCCTGTCTTGCACTTGTGCATGAACATAATCAAGCGACCTTTAGTTTATTGTACTGTGAACATTGGAGCAACTGAACGAGAACCGCTCGAAATGCCGACTTGATAACGACTGACATTTTCCAATACAAGTGCTTGAGTTTATGAATAAATAAAAACAAAAAAAAAAAAAAAAACATTTAAAACATTTTATTGTATTTAAGTGTGTGCGTAAAAAGGCAGAGCCTCTGCTACTTATAAACTGTAATGCTATTGCAACTAACAAAGTTAATGAATACACTGAGAATTATTTTTTATAGCATACTTTTGGCATGCCCAAGTGATCATCAATGGGATTCTGAGATAAATATGGCTTAGAAGATTTCAAAAAGATATTTAAATTGAATTTAGTTAGTCTTGGAAATTTCTGTCAAAATTAAAAAATTTAAAATTCCTGTAATATAATTTAGAACCACGGTGTTGCCTGGCGTAAGAGGCCCCTAAAAGTGAACTAGTCAGATGCAGGCATACTTACCATCACATTGAGCCTGAGGCACATTTTCATCATCTTAAAGATTGGTTACCGGGTCTGGAGACAACCGCCGGTGTAAAAGGAAAGTCCATAACTAACAAATATCCATACACAAGTGCCAAAAACCTCACCTTATAAACATAAGCAACGAATGGGTCTCAGCGACGACATGATCCAGGATCGGCATGCCTGCAGACGAATGCTGAGATCGCATACCCACACCTCAGGAGGAGCATAAGCGAGTCCAAAAAGAGGTAAACAAGGGTTTGGGAGAAGAAGAATTTAAATTGAATTTTCATTTTGTGGATATTGATGGAAAGTTATTGCGCCACACAGTATAAAACGCAGCTAGATTTATAAGAAATTTAATTAAAGTTTGTATCTTAAATTTTAGAAATTAAAATTGTGAAACAAATTTTATTTTAATTTGATCCCAAATGGGATTTTTTTTTCATATGAAGTTTTGTCATTCCGTGCGAAAATTTTAGAACTGCGTATGGGCCTTAAATTAAAAATAAAATTTATTTCACAATTTTAATTTCTAAAATTTAAGATAAAAATCGAAAATGGGATTTGTTTTTTTTATATGAAGTTTTGTCATTCCTCAAAGCAAAAGTTGACAGAAACTTTTTAATATAAATTTTTATTTATAAAATATTAATTATATGATTTATTTGGTAATTTTTAGTTTATAATTGTTATCTAACTATTATCTCATAGTTTTTCTTTTTAAGGCCTATACGCAGTTCGAAATATTTCGCACGGGATATCCCAAATATTTCGAACTGCGTATAGGCCTTTATATAAAAAAAGAGTTAAAACTTGATTTTTTTAAAGTTATGGGACTGTCAAAATTTTTAGTTAAAAAAATAATTTATTTTTCTGCATAGTTTCTCCTTATAACACTACTTCCAAATTTCCATCCAACAAATATACGCAATTCTGTTTTTACACAATCTGCTCTTAAACGGTTTTGATTTACTAAGGTCTAAAACAAATTTTTTAAACACACTTTCATTCGGCAATTTGATTAAAATATTTTTATAAATATAATCTATTAGATATATAGTTAGGGAATCCCCCTTTTTTAATTTATTTTCATAGCAGCTTAAGGATGTATTTCATGTCATTTTTACACGTTTTTTTTTACACGATTTAGTTGAATTAGGTGTACCTTGCTTTGAAGACTTTTTGACGAAAATATACTCTGTAGAAACCACAAAATATATGGCATCCATTTATGCAATAAAGTAAGTCTACTTAAGACCTATTTTGATTGATAATGGAATGTTAAGCTTTAAAGTCATATGCTTCCGATTTATATATTATTATAATTTAAATATTACATGTTCATTTTAGATAAGGCTGCATTTTGGTCAGTTGGGTAGTCTAATAAAAAGCCTTAAGAACGTTGCAAGCTTTCCGAAATTTAGGCTTATTTTAAATCAACGTGAACCTTTTAAATTCTTGAAAATGTTATAATACTTTTTTTTTAAGATTTGAATTATGAATTCTAAATATAAAACAAAAATATTCTCTTCTGTAAAGGCTCTTTCTAAAACCAGTTCGGGAATGCGAAATTTCGTCTCTGGGTCATGGACAAAATCTCGAATATAGAAAAATTTTCAATGTTTTTAAACCAAACTCCTGTGCAGCATTGTATCCAAGCATTAAGCAACACTCTCCTACACCAAGAAATCTTTGTCATAGATACCTCAAAGCTAATCAGATTTTCCTAGAGGCCAATTTATCGATCACTAAACATTGAACTGCCTGAAAATAGCCATTTTGTGCGACGACTAAGCTAAAATCATTTCTCCAGGAGTGACCAGGCAATTTAGACGTTTAAAAGAGATGAAGCTCAATTTTTGTCAGCTCATAAGGCCAAATTACTTTCAACTTAGAATTTATAAGAAGTGGTGAAAAAAGATTTGATCACTGACAGCCAGGACATATGGAAAAGAAGTGTAAAGCTCTGAATTTATTGCAAGTTTAACATGAACTTCTAACTCGTATTTAATATACATATTTATCTCATCAATTGATTTATGGTATGTCCCTCTATATGTTTTTAAATCCATTACGTAGTTCCATAAGAGAACTTCCGATTTGTTTGGGGATTTTTAGCTTCAATTTAAAAAGTTTTGCCCTGGGGCCAAATTTTAGCATTTGGGGTGTTCACTTTGTCTGGCATAAATGCATAATGGTAGAATGGCAAAAATCAACTTACACTAAAAATTTATGCCAGACCCAGACTTTTGACTAGCTTAGGGTATTGTGACACACTCAATGAATAAGCAGGTCTTGTAATATGTTTTTATTGGGAATTTGTTGGATCAATTTGAAAAGTTTTGTCCTCGAGCAAATTTAAGTATTTGAGGTATTCACTTTGCCCGTTGTTGTTAACGACAACTTACACTAAAACTGAGGGTATTTTTGCCAGATCCAGACTCTTGACTACGAAAAGTAGAGTATGGTAACACAAGCGAGTGTTGTAAAAATCACCAATACCAACAATTGTTGAAAAAAATGTTTATACTGTTTTAGGCATTATTTAGTGCTTCTGGTGGGTTAAAAAACAAAGCAAGTATTTTTTAAATATAATTGAAGTTGTAATTGTTTGCACTTGACAACCAGAAAATATATATTCAACTGAGAAATATTCAAAATTTTATGTTTTATGCCCGTAAACGTAATTTCTATCATATAATTTTTTCAAACAAAAATAAAGTACACCATATGATAGTTGTAAACAGCTGATTGTTGTTGCTCACATTGTTAGTCTGTCATTTTTACTTTAAAGGCCCATACGCAGTTAAAAAATTTTCGCACGCAATGACAAAACTTCATATAAAAAAATGCCAAATGGGATATCCCTGGGCCTTTATGTAAGAGTTGTTCGCGTTGTTACTCTGGTATTCTTGCCTTTATGCATTTATAACTGACAAAGTAAAATTTTAATTTACTAATATTACATTTTACTTTATTTATTTTTTAGAAAAAATACATTATATTGATATCATTACATATTTTATTTATGATATTATATTTTACTTTATTTATTTTTGAGAAAAAATCTATTTTATTTATATTATTACATATTTTATTTATTTTTGAGAGAAAACATTCGTGCGTTAAGTAACTTTATACATTGCCTCAAATTTACGTTCATTTATGTATTAAAATTTCAAAAAGTTTCGAAATGAATTTCTCCAATTTGTTCATCGTTTCCTTTCGAACAGGACAAGGTCGACACTGTCTACTTTGTTTATAAGACTGTTACTTATATTATATATATAAGTGAGAAAACCGGCAGAAAGTCCACAACATTAAATTTTCAGTTTTACCATTTCTGTGTAAGGAATATATTTGATTGATGAGCTACTATAGCAAAACTAACAAAGGGATAAATATGTTCCCATTTCGTAAAAATTTTGAAAACAGTAAAACCGACTTTACTTAAATTTTTTCGTTGGATTCCAGAATTCGATATCTGCATAGATTTGTGTTGTCTGTTTTCGTTGGTTTGCGCTAGAACAAGTGAGTGGGTTTCTTTAATCCCGCTTTATCTTGTGAGCCAGATCAGATCATAAAAAAAACTATTTTTTTTTTTGAACATAAGATACTTCAAAATAAAGGTTTACGACACGTACAAATTGCACGCTCAACTTAGACTCCCGAAATTATCTGTGCATATATGCTACTTAGCCCGAATTATCGTACGTATTTTCTTGCAGTGTACAAACACTTGAATTTGTGTGTTCTTTTTAGAGTTGTGTCGTAGCACTCCGCACTCCACAAGATTTTTAGTATGGTCGTTTGAACACTTTTTTTTTATAATCTAAAGCTAGGGTTATCTTTTAATGATTTCATGTCGCGAGTCTGTCTACGTTGTATGTACTGCACTTACATTGCGTGCCAGGGAAAGGGATAGGTAGCGGCAACGAGTGCCGGCGGTTTAATGGCCGTTTGATGGAGCTTATCAATTAAACTCTAACCTGCTCGGCCTGGTCGGTCACCAAAATAAGTATAAACAATGTACATGTATATATCTGAGCAGTAAAAACAGAGAGTATACACGAAACCCGCAGTAGCAACTGTTATACTAAATAAATATATGATTTTTGGATTTTTGTTTGCTCTACGCGCTGCTCCGATAAGGTCCCAATCACTTGCTCCAAAAAACGGGCAAACAGAGATTGATTTCAGTGATAAAAAAATACATATACTATATGTACTTGTTGTTGATATGTAACATGCAGTTTGATTTATGATCACTAATCGATGTCTAGAGGCGCTCTGCAGATAAGCAGGGATCATCATCACCAAGACGCGCCACTAATTGTCAGTTTTGACAGCTCCACATTAATAACATCATTGATTAAACAATACACACAGTGCACAAATGCAGTTGCATCAATATATTTATATTTTATGGCCTTAAAAGGGCACAATCTGTCGCATCTTATCAGGCCATGCGCAGGGCTAGTTTTTCCCAACTTAGCAAGAGTTTCGATTCCATTGATGTGATCTTTGCCAAGTCATGTTACGTTTTTTGTTTTTGTTATCACTTAGACCTATATATACAATGCACATCTAATTGAGGAGCACTTTCATTGAATCAGCGTGCAAAGGTAAACTTCAAGACCCCAGGCAGCTGTTCTACATTTTTGGTAAGGCTTTTGGCATCGATCTTTAGCAGTTTTTGATTTGGTATAAAGCGCGGATTCTGAAAAGATAAGCAAAGTTTTTAGAACTACATATTTATTTCTTTTTAATTAATAGCATGTATAATAATAGCATTGGGTTTTACTATTATAATGAATCATGAATGCACTTTCACTAGAACTATCTCAAAATTTCAAGGTTTGCTCGAACACGTAATAATAAGGTTTAAAAATGTTAAACAACGATACTTAGAATAAAGCACGTGTGATGACTTCAATAAAGCAATTCTTATCTTTTAGACACTCTTCTTAATCAGTTTGAAAACTTACATGATCAAAACACGAATGATTGTTTTTAATCAGGCCTGCTCCGGATTTGGATTCCGTTTTGAACCAGCCGAACACGTCTTCATGAAATTATTAAAATGAAGCAAACGGATTTCCCGTGCCAGAACAATCCCTGTTGTCTTTCGACTAAAAAACTACAGACTAAAGACCTAGAACATGGGTCAATCCTGACAACATTTCTCTGATTTCACTACGACTCAGTTGCATATAACCTTAACTTGTGCTCTCTGTCGAATGGGGCTATAGCCCGCTTGCATGAGCTTATATGCAAAAATTGGGAGGAAGAGACATTTCCTGAACAATGGGAATCGGGAATAATCATCCCCATTCACAAAAAGGGAGACCGCCTCAACTGCAGCAACTATCGGGGAATATCACTGCTCAACGTAGTATACAAAATATTCTCTAGTATCCTAGCCAAAAAACTAACACCATATGTAGAATCCAGCATAGGCAACTATCAGGCGGGTTTCCAACAAGGAAAATCAACACTTGACCAAATCTTTGCAGTGTGACAGATACTTGAGAAAACATGGGAATATAACATCACAACATTCCATTTATTTATCGACTTTAAGGCGGAATATGACAGCATTGACAGGTATGCGCTGTACGAAGCTATGCGAAACTTTGATATCCCAACAAAACTACTAAACCTTGTGAAGTGCAGCATGAAAAGAATTAGAAATAAAGTGCGCATACGCGGATCTCACTCCGATGAGTTCGAAGCTCGGAAGGGCCTACGACAAGGCGATGGGCTGTCTTGCGCTCTCTTCAACTTAGCACTCGAAAGCGCTGTCCGGGAATCTGGTATAAACACCAGAGGTAACATCCTCAACAAGTCGGTTCATTTACTTGCATACGCAGATGATATCGACCTTACTGCCAGATCAGTGATAGATCTACGAGAAAACTTCCTGAAATTGGATGAAGCAGCTAAGAAGGTCGGCTTTAGAGTCAATGAATCAAAGACAAAGCTAATGATGGTCACAAGAATGCAAAGAGGACGAGACCAATTTGGTTCATCTTTTCAAGTTGGCCCGTACAATTTTGATGTGGTTAGAGAGTTCACATATCTGGGCTCAAAGGTTGATAGCGAGAATAATATATCGAAGGAAGTTGACAATAGATTACTACTTGCAAACAAATGCTACTTTAGCCTTTTCAAGCACCTAAAAAGTCAAGTACATACTTAACTCTCAGACAAAAATTAGAATATATCAAACCCTTATCGCGCCAGTATTAACATATGGCAGTGAAACCTGGGCTTTAAACAAAAATGACATGGAAAAACTGAGAATATTTGAAAGGAAAGTGCTGAGCAAAATATATGGAGCAGTCAACGAAAGGGGGATCTGGCGAAATCGTTACAATGACGAGTTAATAGCGTTTTATAAGGACTCAGATATGTAACCAGAATACAAATCGAAAGGTTATGACTTGCGGGCCACATCATAAGAGCGGACAGCGGTCATCCAGCACAAAATATACTATTCGCTAGATGTTATCAGGCCTAGGCTTAGATAGATCGATTGTGTAGATAATGATGCAGTAGAGCTAAACGTGAGAAACTGAAGGACGGTGGCGAAAAGAAAGGACGAATGGAGGCAAATACTAAAGCAGGCGAAGACCCAGCACGGGTTGTACGGCCAGCAATGATGATGATGTGCTCTCTATGTTGCTACTATATTTTCAATCAGTGGGATCCGCAATGCTACGCCCAAGTACAGCCAGTGCACGCTCTTATTTATATTTAAATCTCAACTTACCTCTACAATGTTATTGTCTATGTCACTATACCGAATCCATAGTTCCAAAGGCTGTGTGCGCCACTTTTGTTTGGCCATTAGCTCTAGACAGCGCCATACAAAGCTATCGCCTAAACGCCTTGAGTGCGTTACATCCAGCAAACGCAACTGTCTACAATTAATCACAAAGTGCAGCAGTCCACGATAGCTCTCCAGCTCACAGTCACAGAAGCGCAGTTCGCAAAGCTCCGGCAGCTGCTGCGACAACTGCAGCAGCATATGGTCACTAATGCATTCCAAGTCGCCGGCAGCTAAGCTACTGCAGCCATAGATCTCAAGACGTCGCAGCCGCCGCAAGTTGGACAGTTCCCGAAAGAAACGCTCGAAATTGTGTAGTATACCACGAAAGCGAAAGCCCTCAATGATCTTGCTGGCACCGCTATTGCCATGACGTACAATGCGCTCTAGCACATCGAATACAAAGTTCTTGGAGTAAATGGATAGTTTGTGCAAGGCGGGCATGCGCAGTAAGTCTCGTGTAATGGCATCCTCCATGCACAAATGATAGTCGGCTATTTTTACATGCTCCAAAGTTGGACACTGCTGCATATCGACCAGATCACAGCAGTTGACATCATCACAGTCCTTTAATATGGCAAACTTGCGTAAACTTAGCTGTCGAAAAATATCACGAAAGTATTCCGACTCCAGATGCTGACAATCATCGAATATCAGTTCGGTTAAAGCCGGAAACTCGCTGATATATTTGCCCGTAACATGGCAGGCGCGCAGCTTGAGTTTGCGTAAACCGGGAAAAACGTGCTGCAGCAATTCAACATCTCCGTCGATAAAGCGGCGCCGTTGTTGTGGTGCACCCAGCCATTCCACGGTATGTACACGCTCAAAGCTTTGACCACCCAGGCGACGTAGCTTGCACACATCCATTAGCTGCATTTGCAGGTGCTGCATATGCGGTGCCAGTGCCAGAATAAAGCAGACAAAGCGTTGGGCGCTGGGTGGGGAGTGGCGAAACATATCACCATGTAGAAAGACATGACGTACTCGGCTTCTCCAAAGCGCTTGTACTATGTTCTCCAAGCGACTATTAAGCTGACCCAGCTCATATTGCTGGTAAAGATTTAGTTTGCTTATAATGCGCGCCAAAACATCGTCATTGAGCTGCAGCAAGGAAGTAGCTAAGCAAAAACAAAAAATTTTAGGCAAACAGCTGTTTTGCGATACATAGTATATGTTTGTATATATAATGTATTGACTGCTTACCTGTGTCCTTTGCTGACGTCATCAGTACAAATATTTCTTGGTACTTAACTAAATTTGATGTTTACATGCAGAAGGCATTTTATGCACTGCTGGGCGCAAGGAAAGCCGATCTTCAGCTACCTACGTAGTTGGTACTTTTGGGTGTTGGATTTTAAGGGTAGTTTTCCAGACTGCCGTCTACCTAAGAGCCACTTCCAGTCGTTTCTTACACATTCCCATAAAGTTATGTCAATTTTGCCCAAAATATTTGGCATACATTTTTCCCATTAAAAAAATTTGTTTTTATGTACCAGCATGTGCGTGTGAGTTTGAAGGAAAGTGCGGCGAATTAAGGTCAATATCAGAGAGTGCGGCGAATTTGCAAAGAGACAAGGGCGAAGTTACAATGTAAACAAAGTCAGTGTTGTCAACAGAGTTGTTAAGAACAGCTAAATATTTTTGAAAACAAGATAAAATAAAAGTCAACAGTTTAATATTATTTTTATACCCTGTAGCTATAGGTAAGGAGGCGTGGCAGACCCCAAGTCCTTTATACCAAAATGCTTATCCGCCTGACCGTCTGTATGAACACCTAGATCTCGGAGACTATAAGAGCTAGAGACACGAAACTTTACCAGCTGGTGCGCATATTTCCTCAGAAGATGAAGTTTGTTGAATCATGTCAATATCTTCTCCCGTTCCCCCGCAGTAGAGTTTCGCGGTTTTTAGCCACACCGTTTAATATTTTTATCTGAAATTTAACAGAGTGATGCGTTTAAAAAATAAACAAAATCGGACAAATACAGCAAAATTTCACCACCCTTGCCTATAAACTGCGTCAATATTTGACTCCTCGTAATTATGGTTACAAGTGACGTAGAATCACAATTTTCATGTGATTCATGTGGCTCTAATGAGCAAATCCACATCCAAATTTTATCGATGCGGTCCCCACACCCCCCACAATCGATTTACCGTGTTTTCTCCCACACCCATCAACATACCAACTTGAAACTTACCCCTTATACTTTTAATAACTTCTTTGACGTAACATTCGAGTTTCATCAAAATCGGTAAAAATTTAGGGAACTTATTTTTGGATTTTATTTTTTTATTGGCAATCAACGGATACAATTTGGTTATAATCCAATATTGATGGCAAAATTATTCGCTACACAAGAAATAAAATTTAGTGTGTGATAGGGAGGGAACTTATAGAAGGAATATGCAGGAAACATTTTTTCAAGACACAAGGTACAGGGTATTCCACTGTCGGGCACCGCCTCGACTGTACCACATTTTTTATACTTTAACAGAATTAAGACGCTTTGATATGGTAACCATAGGATGGTAAATGGCATGGATGTTAACTTAAAAAATTTAAATTAATTTTATTTATTTGATTTTAAAGGGGTACAACAAAGTACAGTTGGCCTTAAATTATAAGAAAAATTTAAATGAAATATTGAAAAAGACAAAAGAGCAATGAACAAGTAGGTGCCTCATAATACAGGATTGGCCATGGATGCTCGAAGAGGCAAGTCAAGATGACTTGCATAAGACACGGAAAGGATCATGCAGAGCAATATTTTATCTAAAGAGTTGCAAGGCTAAGGGGCGAAAATTACGAGTTACTCTGGTAGGTACGACAAAAGTAACTTTATTAAAAAGTTCAGTAGAATCAATAAGGCTGAGTAATAGCTTATGCAAGAAAAGTCTGTCAGAGTATGGAGGCAGTCGGATAAGTGGATTCCAAGTGTATTCCAAAATTGGGCGGACGAGAGAAATATAAAGAAGTTTGGTTGCGTAATGCTCGTTAAACTCTTGAGACCAACGCTTAATAAAAGCAAGAATCCCTCTAGCTTTATTTACAATATTGCAAATATGATTGTTAAAAATATATATGTAAATAAATTTCCTGGTTTTTGAGGAATGCTAAAAAATTTCGCGCGGAAAGACAAAACCATATAAAAATAAAAAAGATGGCGTACGTTAAAGTCGGCCGCGGAAGACAAGTTTATTTTATTTTTTTTTTGATATCGGGGTTATATTATATAGCTCCCATAGGGGTGTTTCAGAGGACCTCGAAAAAAACCAAAAGTTTTAGATGGATAATTCGTTTGTTTATGAAGATATCGTAACCAAATTTGGCACTCAATCGTTTTTAGAGTTCCCAAGCACTGTACCAAATTTTATTAGAATCGGTTGAGTATATCATATAGCTCCCATAGGGCCAATCGGTCAAAAAAACGCATTTTGTACAAAATTCGTTGTATTCCGTTTGTTTGTGAAGATATTGTAACCAAATTTGGCATTCAGAAGTTTTTTTAGAGATTTTCAACACTGTACCAAATTTTATCAAAATCGGTTGACTATATCATATAGCTCCCATAGGGCCAATCGGTCAAAAAAACGCATTTTGTACAAAATTCGTTGTATTCCGTTTGTTTGTGAAGATATTGTAACCAAATTTGGCATTCAGAAGTTTTTAAGAGATCTTCAACACTGTACCAAATTTTATCAAAATCGGTTGGCTATATCATATAGCTCCCATAGGGCCGAGCGGTCGAAAAAAAGTTTTTGATTAAAAATTCGTCTGTTTTTGGTTGTTTATGAAGGTATCATAATCTAATTTGGCAATCAAATGTCTTTTGGTGTTCGCAAGCAATTTACCGGATTTTATTGCAAGCAGTGGTACAGGGTATCCCAAAGTCGTCCGCGCCCGACTTTAACGTACGCCATCTTTTTTATATGGTTTTGTCATTCCGTGCGAAATTTTTTTGCATTCTGCGTATAGCCCATAACAATAAACTTTGGCCATCCAGCTACTTGTTGTTTTTCCACCATAATAATAATAATTTCCCTGAATGACTATTTTGTCAGTCGCCCCTAGGTGGAGCATGGGCATCTCTTCTAATAACTGTTCAAAGAGAACAGGGACCTACAGTTTATAGCCGAATCCGAACGGCGGTGTCTTGATAGAGATTTTCTTGGGCAAATAGTGTCTTTTTGCTAGAGATGGCAGTGCTAGGCAAATTTATCAGTGCCTCTGCGGGGAATCGAACCACCACCGACCATCGGGTTGCAAGCCGAGTACGCTACCGATGGCCACTTATCTGTTTAGAAATGCTAAGTTTATTATTGAAAGCAACGGAAAACTCTAACCCAGTCCTCGGCATTTTGAATAATTAATATTGAGACACCAAATAACATCCGAGAATTCATAAAAAATAGCAATAACTTGTTCAAAAGCATAAGACATCATTTAAGTGGCTTTACTAAAGCCAAAGGTGGCCCTGCTCACATAAAAGGTCTACAAAGATCTACTTTTCTAATGAATTATTTTTTTATTTGACAAGTGTGTACAAACGTGTCGCGCGTAAAACATTTTTCTGCGTTTTTTTTGTTTTAGCCAAATTATGAACTTTTGTTTTTATTTTAAAAACTCTACTGCCACGCGTTCTGCTCGCTTCACCGACTAATCCCCAGCCCTACTTTAAAGTGGGTACATAAAATATTCATGCTTTATCTGGATTTCGTTCCCACCGTTTTAGTTAGTTACACTTATCGTAAAGTATCTGCAGTAGGTTTTGGTAAAAACTACAGAATTTTAGCCTTCATAGGAACGCTTTGTTGAAATCAAGTTTTTAGAATACATATAATTCTTTGATTGTTATTAATATCAAATTATCAAATAAATAATTGATTGTTGTGTATCTCAAAGTTCGTCGCGACCGGCTTTAGCGAACGACGTTTTTTATTGAAATTGGCTCTTTTTTTTGGCTTATGATTGATATTATTCATCAAAAAAATTCATTCAAAAAAAAAAACGATTTTCGGATCCAGAGGTCAGACCATTTGTTCCTAATGTTTTTGCGGTAGCTGAATCCGAATCCGAGATCAAAAAAACTCCAACACGTCAAGGTTTTAACGTAATCTCACAAAACCCCGTGCGGAGGAGTTTATGTACTCGAATTTTTTTGTGGTTAGGATAGAACCAAAACCTGTTGGGCCAATTCTGTTAGCGGCTTCACATTCAGCTTGTCCAAATATATAAGAAAACATTTGTCTGGTCCCCAGATCACGACAGTTTTGTACTCTGCACCATATGGTAAAAAGGGTATATTAAGTTTGTGCAAGCCGAAAATGTATGTAACGTACAGAAGGAGAAGTCGGAGACCCCCCAAAGTTACCTAAAGTATGATCAGAGTGACTAGAGAAGTCGATATACCCATGTCCGTCTGTCCGTCTGACCGTCTGTCCGTCTGTCCGTATGAACGCCTAGATCTCAGAGATGGTAAGAGCTAGAGCAACCAAACTTTCAGATGAGATCCCTTATTAATCCATAGGAGACAAGTTTATTTTATTTTTTTGATATCGGGGTTATATTATATAGCTCCCATAGGGGTGTTTCAGAGGACCTCGAAAAAAAGCAAAAGTTTTAGATGGATAATTCGATTGTTTATGAAGATACCGTAACCAAATTTGACACTCAATCGTTTTTTAGAGTTCCCAAGCACTGTATCAAATTTTATCAAAATCGGTTGACTATTTGTTGTGTTTCGTTTGTTTGTGAAGATATTGTAACCAAATTTGACATTCAAATGTTTTTTAGAGATCTTCAACACTGTACCAAATTTGATCAAAATCGGTTGACTATATCATATAGCTCCCATAGGTCCAATCGGTCAAAAAAACGTATTTTGAACAAAAATCGTTGTGTTTCGTTTATTTGGCAAAGAAATATCTTTTGGAGTTTGTAAGCAATATATCGGACTTGATTGCAATGTGGTGGTACAGGGTATCCCAAAGTCGTCCGCCATCTTTTATATCGGGATTATATTATATAGCTCCCATAGGGGTGTTTCAGAGAACCTCGAAAAATCCAAGTGTTGGGTGGATAATTCGATCATTTATGAAGAATTTTAGAATTCCAAGCACTGTACCAAATTTGTTCCAAATCGGTTGCTACCATAGGACCGAACTGTCAAAAAACGTATTTGGTGCAAAATTCGTTGTGTTTCGTTTGTTTATGAAGATATCAAACCAGATTTGGTGTTTGGTAGTGTCCAAAATTTGGTTACAACCGGTTGACTATATCATATAGCCCCCATAGGACTAATCGATGAAAAAAAAGGTTTTGTGCAAAATTCGTCTGTTTTTAGATTATTTAGTAAGACATAGTAACCAAATTTGCCAATCAAATGTCTTTTGGAGTTTTTAAGCTATATACCGGATTTGATTGCAAGGTGGTCGTACAGGGTATCCCAAAATCGTCCGCTCCTGACTTTAACGTACCTCATTTTTTTGTGTGGCTGTGTGATCAAACCAGAGCGTAACAATAAATAAGGTCAAAAAGAACGCAGCAATAAAAAGATTTCCAAAAATATTGGTAAGCTAAACTGCAAAAATTAGTTTGGTAATATGGGTGTCCATAAAAAAAGTTATTGCGCGATCCCTTGAGTACTATAAATATTTATTTTGGATCAGTAACTAGAAGTATACAGCATATTAATGATAAAAACTAAAAAAAATCATTATCAATTATTTATGATTTGAATACGGAATTTCCGTCAGAACGTATTTGCTGGTCATTTCTGTATGTAATCCTGAATATTTTTGTAACCTTAAAAAATTTTAAGTTAGTGACTTGCGTTTGTATTTTCGGCCATTGACAAAATTACATTAAAAATTTCAGTATTTGTGTGAACTCTATCCGGATGACATTTCACAATGGTCCACGTTAATATTAACTGCTGCGATTTCTTTATTTTGGCAAAGCTAAAAATAGTGCTGGAAGTAACATCGATGTTTTTTATTTTTTTGCGATTATCGATATTTTTATTTCGATTATCGACCAAAACCTATTACGGACAAAATATGGGCAATCAACGGCATCCACGTCGCAGACACTTTTCGCTTTTTTAGAAGAAAACAAATCTCAAAAGATCCGAAATATCGACAATATTTTTATGTTGAAAACTTAGATTCAAGCATGTGCCCGTTGAATTACTGGAAGGTAATACCTTTAAAAGTTTAGCAAGGCTGGCAATCTAGTGAGCGACAAGCGGAGTTCGCTTTAATCAAAAAACGTTGACATGATTTTATTTAATCACCATAATGAATGGATCTCAAATAAGTTTAAAGATTATGAGACTGCAATTCTGGCTGGAACAGAACCTTTTTTTGTTATAACTCACAACCCTTCTGGACTTTGGGCAGCTGAATCCGAAGTCCAAAAAACACCGATCCAAGAGTTCTCAGATTATATCCAAATTATCTCTTTTTATGGGATTTTTTGGTGGTTATCTCATAACCCATGTGTGAAGGAGTTTTTTGGACTTCGGATTCAGCTGCTCAAAATCCATAAGGGATGCCTCTGTCACCTGTTAAGTTTACACCACATTTTTTGTGGCCTGTATTATCTTTTTTTTTTCGTTGTATCACCTTTTGGATTGTTATTTATTATTTCTTTGCTTAATTTTCTATGAAATGTAATTAATTTTGAAATGTATATTATGAAAATATAATTATCTCTTGGTTTGTTTGTTAATTCCATTTTATTATTTGAAAATACTTATATAACCAAACCAACAGATGGCCAACTCTGAATTAACTCAAGCATTCAAAAAATGGCCGCCAAATGTACTTCGAGATAACGAAACATCGATGTATCTTAGTTAATAATATGTTGGCCAACATCGATGATTCTCGAGCACTAGTTTAAAAGATATTGAATATTGAGTGTTCATTATTAGAATTCATTAGCAGCAGAGCAAAAATTTTTTACAATAAATTAAAATAAAAAAAACAATATTTAGAAAAACCTTAATTTAAAGTTTGTTTTTTTTTATGTTAAGAAAAATATTTTAAATATTGTTTTACAACAGTTTTACAACATCCCACAAAAAAAAGGTGGTGAGAACTTTACACGTGACAGAGACTCCGGATCCAAGGTGCAAAAAACGCTTGCACCCCAGAAATTAGAGCTAACCTCTGAAAACCCCCTGCGTAATAAAACTTATGAAATAATACCTATTTCTAGTAAAATTTAATGAGCTGTTGAAAATGTGTAACAATTTGCGAGCGCCATCTAGCGGCTACGCAAATAAAAAAATAAATGATGAATATTAAATAAAACAATTTTATCTTAAAAGGGAAATACAATTGAAATGTTACACTGTAATACAAAAAACAAAGTTAAGGGACTATGTTTAACATTTGTGGCTACAATTCTTTTCTACGGCTCATTCCACTCATAAGCCACATCCATAACAATTAAATACTCAGATTGCCTAACATAACATATAAAATAATTAACAGCAAAAAACTTTTATATTTCACATTATGCAGCAAAAATAAAAGTTAAGCCCATTTATTTAAAACAATAAACCTTTTTAATGAGTTGTACTAAAAATTGTAATACGTCAAAAATTGACATTTGATTTTGAACCACGTAAAAGATGAATGCCCAGACTTAACCTTCATATTATATTTTTTGCGTAGCGCAGAATATTGCCCTCCCTGAACACACAACTCCGAGCTATTATCATTAAATTGTACATAAGAACATATTTTTATTAGTCTTAAGTTTACGCTATAGTTTTACTATAAGTGCTAAATGCTAAAACTAGAAACGTGCAAAAATCTTAAATTATAAATGACAAAAGAATATTAAAGTTCTAGATCACTTAGTGGCATACAAACATATATGTATATATATATATACTCTAAACTAACATATAATAGAGCTTAACGAGTAAGGTTGACCATTTTTTTAAAAGTTCAATTGAGACATTTTTTAGTTATATTATAATTAAAAATATATATATAAATATAGGTATATTATTTCATAGAAATGTATTTCTTTTTTATTGTACAATAAATATGTATAAGCTTATAGTTACAATTTAAGATATCTTAAAGATGTTACCTTTAAAGAAGGTAAAGTTAACTATTGCTTCCCAGTATTTTCCATGTTTAAGGCCCATACGCAGTTCGAAAAATGGGATATCCCAAATGGGATTTTTTTTCTATATGAAGCCTTGTCATTCCGTGCGAAAATCTGAATATGGCATATCTCAAATGGGATTTTTTTTTATATGAAGTTTTGTCATTCCGTGCGAAATTTTTCGAACTGCGTATGGGCCTTTGCTTTGAAGAGATCTTCAAGCAAGTTTTAACTTATAAAACAAATTAAGAAAGCTTTTAATGTGAGATCTCAACCATTAATCCATTTGAATAACTTATGAAGTGAGTTAATATGGTCATATTCTGGACATAAAAGCTTATTTATACTGAGCTATATGATTATAAAAAGTTTAACTTTCACAAAACCCTAGGAGAACTAGTAGAGCTTTAAGTCATGACCAGATTCAGCATATTTTAAAATATACCAATGGACCAATCTATTACATACATACAAACGTATACTATAATTCTGACTAGCTCGAGACTATTAGATCTTAGCGCGTAATGCTTCTCAGAGTTTTCTCTACATTTCTATAAGTACGCGGTGGTATGACTTCCAATAAACAACGCTGATAGCTGGCATGTTCGGAGAGCGCGCGGAATAAAGACTTGGCATAGCTTCTGGTTTCCAAACTGCCCTCTAACAGCAGATTAGCGCCCACCACAAAGAACTTGTCCCGATTCTCTCGTCCCATGTTATAAACTCGATCACTGCCCAAACGCTCCACCAAACGAAACAGCAATTTTGCCGCTGTAGTCCTTACCTGCGCGTTCTGATGCTGTGCGCCCTTTATGGTCAGTATATTGAGTATTTTGGTTGCATGTATATTATCCACCATGGATTCCAAAGAACGCGTAGCATCGGCGCGCAAAAAACGATTAGTGTCTGAAGTGCGTTGTAGTAAAGCACAAACCAGATCATCGCACTCCGTCTCCAAGCATTTGGATTTCAGCGTAAAGAGTTCATTAGCAGCTTGACAGGCAGCACGTGCCACCTGAGAGCGTAGATTACGTACGGAACGTGTCAGCTGTATGCAAACCATATGCATATGATTCTCCAAAAACTCAGCATGATAGCGCATAAGGCGCACCATAAATTTAAGGCCCACCATGTTGATCTCCCAGTTGCTAGAGTCCAGCTGGTCAAAAGTTTTAAGCAGCGCTTCGCGTGGTTTTTCAAAGCGTGTCATGCTTTGCGGGTATAGTTCTGCTTGGGACATTTTTATGGCCTGCTTGACGGGTGAAACACGACGCTGATTACGCAGCAGATAAGAAGTCTTAGACTTTTGCTTGAGTGGTGTGTGCTTTACAGGTATGGGCTGACCCAGTTGTGAGCCAGATTGAGAGCTGGTATCGGTGGTGCTCATATCCAATATGCCTTGTTTATAAAGTGAGTCCAAAGATAAGCTGCGCATGTTTAGAGGCAAGTCATCCGTTGCAGTCTTGGCGCTGTTGGAGGCACGTGATGCGCTGCGCGAATTGGCACTTGAGCAGGGTTGTGGTGGCGGTAAAGCTTCGTCCTCCTGATTGCTGCTGGTGGCATCCGACAATTGTTTGAGCGGTGATGGCGTTTCTGCAAGTCTTTCCATTTCTTCAACCACCACAAAGCTATTGCTTTCCTCAATTTCCTCCTCAATAGCCAGAGATTTCATTGATTGAGCGCGTGACAACTGCGGCGTATTGTCCTCCAGTTGGGTCTTTATGCTCTCCGTTTTGCTGTGTAGACTGCTTATGCTCTCGTTACGTTTTAAAGCATGTGTTTCCACTATTGCTTCCGGCTGTGACAGTTCCGTTTCCTCCTCTATATCATCTACGCTGAGTTCCTCCTGATTTTCGATGGTAGCAGCCAGCTCCATGTCGCTACGGCTACGACTACTAACTGGTCTATGACTGCCCGAGGCTGTAGACTTGGCCGAAGCTGTGGACTTTTGTGAGTAGCTTGTTGACTTAAGCGATAGGGGCGAGCCGTCTACGTGATGTGTGGCTATGTGTGGTTCGGTTGTTGTGGTCATCCTGGGCGCTTCACCTTGTGGTGCCACCTTAACACTGTAATTAAATTTAAGTAAATAAATTGTTTACTCTCACAATTTAGTATCTATTTTGGGAAATGACTTAAGGGCGTTGTTAGGGAATTTTTTATTAATTAGCCATAAACAGCATTTTGCGACTTATGCCCCTTTTGTATACTCTATACAGAGGTTCCGAGCTTTAAATATTTGTGCAAATGCCAAAAAAGAGTTTTTATTTTTTGTATAGATATAATAAATAGTGGGTTAATTTCAGCCCCCCTCGCCTCTAAAATTCTAAAACATTTCACTTGTTCCATTTCTTTTATTAATTGTACCCTGTACCTATAGGTACAAAGGGTATACTAGATTTGTGCGATGTATGTAACGGACAGAAGGAGGCGTGGCAGACCCCAAGTCTTTTATACCCAAATGCTTATCATAACCTCGGGTAGCGATTGAGCCATGTCCGTCTGTCCGTCCGTCCGTCTGTATGTACACCCAGATTTCGGAGAATATAAGAGCTAGAGATACGAAACTTTACCAGCTGGTGCGCATATTTCCTCAGAAGATGAAGTTTGTTGAATCATGTCAAAGCTAAAAGTTGATATTTTGGTCAGATTTGTCTATTTTTAAGAGCATCTTCTTTTATCATTATCTATTTTTTGTAAGTAAACGCCATGAGTAACGTCACGCTAAAATGGAAATTTCCATTTGTGTTTTTTTTTTTTTCAATTTCGATTATTTTCCCACGTATCGATAACAGAATGTTAAGCTAAACTTTTTTGACAAGACATTTGATTATTTTTTTTTAAAGTATTTATTAAAATAAATCCAAATATAAAATTTTTTAAATTTTGGTTTTAATAAAATTTTTTATTTTACACATTTTTTGACAAGACATTTGATTAATAATTTTTTTGAAACTATTGAAATAATAAATTTAAATTTTTTGAATTTTTTTCATATATTTTTTAGAGACATCAAAAAATATACATAATTAAAAAATATAATAGTTAAAAATAAAGCTACACAAATGGTAATTTGGGTATGCTTTGCAAAATTCACCATAGTTTTTTTTTTTCTAATTCTCGATTATTTTCCAACGTATGGATAACAGAATATTAAGCTAAACTTTGTTGACGAGACAATCGATGTTTTTTTTAAATTTTGGTTTTAAAAAAATTTTATATTTTACACTTAAAAATATATATAGAAAAAAGTTCAAAATATTTTAATAAAATATTTAAAAATTGTTTCATATTTTTATTTATTAAAAACTATAATATTTAAAAAATATATTTAATAATTTTTTATTTTTACAGCAAAAAATATAAATAGAAAATAGTTTAAAATATTTTAAAAAATATTTAAAAACTTTAATATTTTTATTTATTAAAAACTATAATATTTAAAAAATATATTTAAATATTTTTATTCATTTAAACAATTTTTTTTTTACAATTAAAAATATAAATAGAAAATAGTTCAAAATATTTAAAAAAAAATATTTAACAACTGTTTAATATTTTTATTTATTAAAAACTATAATATTTAAAAAAAAAACATAATTTTAAAATTTTTAAATATTTTTAAAATATATATATTTTTTTACACCAAAAAATATAAAAAGAAAATAGTTTAAAATATTTAAAAACTGTTTAATATTTTAATTTATTAAAAACTATAATATTTGAAAATTTTTAAATATTTGTAAGTATAAATAAATAAATAAAATATATATTTAAATTTTTTTTAATATTTTTAAAATATATAAAATTTAAAAAAATATAGTTAAAAGTTTTTCATATGCTCAAAATCTTTTTTAAATTTTAAATTAAGACGTTTTCTTACTTTTTCTGTAAAACAAGAATAATCACATTTTATGCGATCACTGCGAAAAAGAAAAACAAAATTTGTTTTTACCTCAAAAAGTTATGCCTATTTTTGTGTGGCTCACCATTATTTTTCATACCTTTTAGTGACAACTTTTCAACTCGCAAACTTAATAGCAAGCGTGAATACCCCAATTATCCAAACGCAGGTGCAGTTGGCAGGTTCATGTCCATATCTTGCTTTCAACCACCGTATGAGAATTTAACGGTTAAAGCCCTATCTACAAAAAGACGCCCAAACGAAATTTGACACAGTTCAAAAGATATGACAGTATCATCTTTGAACCACCTCCTTTATAAATAAATTGCAACAATTATGTTTCAATCAAGGAAAATTTGGCGCAAATAATTTTTAAATTTATTTAAATATTTTGGGTGTTCACTTTGTATAGCATAAATGCCTAAAGTCAAGAATGCCCGAGTAACGACGTGAACAACCCTAACAACGAGGCAAAAAGGTAAATATGCCCCAACAGAGTATAGTAAGTAACGAGAATGAAAGGAAGTTACTTTTATACTTGTTGATTCCCAACTAAGAACGTGAACAACAACAATCAGCTGTTTAAAGGTATCATATTGTTTGGATGTGTTAAGGAAAGTTTTTGTGATAAAAATCTCATTGAAAAGTATAAAAGATAATCTTTTGCATATTTGGCAGTACAATATATATTTTCTGATCTTCAAGTGCAAAAACACCTTTACCTTTATCTTTGTTGGAATAATATTTTCATTAAAAATAAGGTAATATATAAAATTTTAGTGTTTAGGTGTTTTCTACCATTCATCCATAATATAAGATAAAAAAAAATTAAATTATTAACACATTAGAAGTACTACATAATACCAAAAAAAAAACCAGTCACCCTCGTAGATATAAGCTCTTTTTACAACAGTCTTGTGCAAGAATGCCCTACTTTTCTTAGTCGAGTGTCTGGGACGGGCATAACTACCCATTTTTATGAAGTGCAAATTATTGTTGGACGCTTTACCCATTTACCATTTTGCATTTATGCCAGACAAAGTGAACACCCCAAATGACATTTTTAGGTAGTCTAGTATAAGTGAGAGTAGGGCGGAGCAGGCGCCAAAAAAGCTTTCATCGCTCTCGCTGCGAGTTTGGCCCACCGTGGTAGTTTAAGCTGGACTTAAGAGATAAATATGGAGTTAGGCTAAGATCAGTAATCATATTTAGTTACGTACGTATCTTTGTTGTCTTTTCTCTATCGCAATCAATTTAAATATTTAAATTTATAAGCGTTTCACTTAGTCTGTTTTACTTAAATAACTTATAAACTCATATTACGGAAATTTTGAAATTTTTTCGAAGCCGGTGTTTGCCTAATTTTAGTATTTAAATATTGTTTTTTTTTTTTTAAGAATTCTACTATAACTGATACTCTCTATAGTGGAGTGGGAGCCAATAAAGCTTTTGTAGCTCTCTGCGAGCTCACACCGATCATATGATTATTTTGATGCATCTTAAGCGGAAAAAGCTCTGAAAAATCTGAGAATTCGCACTCTCCGTTGTTTCCAATATTTTCCGGCAATCGGACTTTGACAAAAAGCTTTCTCAAGCAGGAATTCACATTATTAATTAATTAATGGTTAACATAGGTCACTCTTAGTTTCAACCGTACAGGACTAAGTTGACTGTTTTGTTTGCCAACTTTGTACATTACAACAACTGCTTGGACTATTATATACTCCTAATTGTTATTATTGAAACCTAAATAATTAGGTACATTTGCAGTAAAACTAAATCTGGCACATCACTTACACCTCTATATAGCTGGGCAGCTCCTGTTGACAGTCGCACTTAATATTACCGACTGCTGTTTCCACAACTGCCAACTGCCAGTTCGCATTATCAGGCACATTTTGAGCACTTTTATCAGCACTTATTGATTTTCTGCTTTTCGCTATACCGTTAGGCGCGCTCTCCTGCTTGCAAAAACTTGGCCAGTTGGCTCGCATACACGCTACGCAAGGCGACAGCATCTCACTAAGCGTTTGACGCATATCTCTAGTCATCTCTGTCATATAGTTGACAATGTTGTGCCGCAAATCGGATGCACAGCAAAGCATTCTCAAAACGCACGGAGTACTCCAAGTAGTTTTAATTATAGCGCGCACATACGTGCTGTACAAGCAGCGCTAGTTTGCAGACTGACCATTTGAGCAAACACAATAATACACTAGCGAAATGGTTAGAAATGCTAAAACCACGTCGCACTTCATTTCCATATCAGGAAAAAACACAACAATACACAACAAAATAAAAGTTGCAAATGAAAAGCAGGACATTGCGTTTTCCAATGTACAAATGTACACACATACATATGTATATAGCTGCTACTCAACGTCAAGAAACAGCTAGGGTGCTAGCCATGGGTCCGGTCCGTCCGTTTGCAGTGCTACTTTTACTTGGTTTTCCTTAGTCATGCTTCGTCTGTAGCTAGTTCGTATGACAGCCGAAGTAGTTTAGGAGCTGTTGCCGAAGTGCTTTGGTCAAGCTACTAATAATGACAAATTCGAGCTAAACACCCTGTTCTCTCTGCCTAATCCTTTGACTTTTGCCAATTAATAAGTCTATAAATTTGAAATATATTTTGTTATATAGTATATGTAAGCACTTTTACTGCTCTGACATTTTGCTGCCCTCAATTAACCGTCATCCCCTCTCGCGTACTGCCTGTAAAATAAAAGAAAATTGATTTTCTTATAGACGACAGCTGCTCTAGCAGCTGTAACACCCACACCAAAACTTAAACTCGGGTCATTTGAAGGTTTGTCGTGTCACTGGCTATACGACCCTTGTCTGGAGCTTGAATTTCCTACACCGCCCATAAATAATTTAGGTTAAATAACGGCGCTTAGTTAAGCTTTAAGTTGTACACATTAAAAAAAATAAAGTCACGTGCGTGGGTCGCCTGTGCCCTATTAGTTATGCCCCCAATTTTTTGGGTTAGCAGTGCGACAATTTGCGGTTTTTTCAACACTCTCCAGTGGCGGTCTTACAGCTTAATCAGCGGCATGTCTGGTATTTTCCAAAACTAGGCCAACATGCGTGAATGAGTTTATAGTGTGTTTCGTGTAGTTGGTGTACTTTGCGTTTTATGCCAGGTCACAGGTGTTATAGTTTAGATGCCGGTCACTTAAAGCCAGATATGGAAATGTCATTAAGTCCAAAATTAGCTCACCTAGTTGTGGCTGCCTCAACATCTTTTTTAGCCAGCGCGTAGCCTGTCTGCAGCTCATCTTTGGAAATACTATATTGCTCGTTTTTGTTGGAAATTCCATTTGTCCTAAAATTGCCTTTAATAATAAAAATTGTAATTTAAGTTAATTACAACGTCAAGGCTTCTGCTAAATTAAGGATTATTTGCGCACCTTGAGCTTGACTAGCATTATGGGCTCTACTTTGCTGCGTAAAGGAATGCTGATGTTGTAGTTTCTTGCGCGGCGCCTGTTGTTGTTGTTGCTGGTGTTGCGTCTTGGGCATCGCATAGTTAACCTTTGGATAGACGCCATTGCCCATGTTTACGGAAGCCCCTTCGTACATATAGTGATAGGGTGCGCGCTGCACGTTACGCATAAAATTCGTGACGAAATCCGTGTGCTGATTCATAGCCGGAAATCTGTTGGCACCTTAAATTAGCATGTCATTTGTTTTAAGTGTGTTTTGTTTTTCGCCAATTTACCGAGAGTTACGGGTTAGGCGCCCGCTAAGATCCACATTGCGTGTAGGTTGTAGTTGTACGAAACTGCCACTACTATTGCTGCTATTTGTTGCCGTGCTGTCCGTGCTTCGACCATCCATAGAAGTTTCTGAGCACGTCTTGGCCACCAAGCGGCGATCCATGTAATTCGTTTGAAAGGCTGGCATGAGATAAGAAACAACAAAAGTGTTAATAAAGTAATGCATCAAATCATTGCCTCGATTGCAAGGACAATCAAGTAGGACATAAAAATAAATGATAAACCATAAATTTGACAAGACTATTTCAATACGAAAACATCTCTGGTCTAATCGTCACATTAATACTCAAATTATAATTTGTTTTCAGCAACGCCCAAAAAAGGCCAATGACCCTTGCTCTAAAGGTTCCTAATATTCGTTCTAAAAGGAGACTTCTAGCGGCTAAGCAGTACTTATTGCACATTCTACAAAACTTCTAACATTCCTAATGACCTATGGCATCCGGCACTACAGTCGACTAATTTCAATTTGCTTTTGGTTCGAATTAAGATTTGCCAAATGAAATTACAATAAATTACTAGCAGTGTTGTGCCAGAAATCTCTTTCAACTAAATTTAGCCCGAGCTTATACATTAGTATGCAGGATATATCTCTAACTTTTAGGCAATTTGACAATGGTCAAAGATATTTTTGAGAGCATTGGAAATCTATTGCAAACGCTTTAAAGCAATAGATTTCATAAGTTGTTTCACTTTCGTTAAAGAAATCCGCGTAGGAGCACATACGCCCAATTCTTTTAGCATAATCATGTTATACTATTATGTATTTAAAAAAGTATTTATACATAAAATATATAGCCAAAAAATAAATCGTCGAGCTGATTCCTGCACTGGTTGGATTTCCAAATACCTATATTGCAAGTTTTGGATTTGGGCGTTTTCGATTCCAAACCAGAAATGTAGCAAACTAGTTATACATATATCAATTATAATTTTCTCAATTAACATAGAAAACGTAATGAAATTGGACGAAAGCCTGCCGAGTTAGCGGTTCCCCGCGCCCCGTGAATCGCAGATTTGAAAAAAAAACGCATTAAGCATTTAAATTCTTCGTCAGAACAGACGCTTATGGAACGACGTGACCGTACTCGTCTCTCGACGGCCCTGACTGTACGACAACTATTGTTTTTACATCGGGAACAGAAAGATGTTGTCTTTTTTACCATTATTTTTCTTTGCGCCATAGCTAGTTCTTTGTGGATACTCCTGAAATAGAAGAAGTACTACATATAATTAAACTGTTTTTTGAAATACTTTATATTCACGCCTGTTCCGGATTTCGATTGGCAAACTTTACAATACTTAATACAATTTACACAATCGAATTCCGGAGAGTCATGATTTCTTCCAAACTTACATTCGTGGGGCTGGTTATATCAAAAGCTTCGGGAGGTGTATGAAAGGAATGTCGATGCAGATTCTTATCCATGTGGTAGCTGCAAATATAAAGAAATCAAACTTCAGATTTTATTTTTTTTAAGATCAAAGAAAAATGGTTAAGTTCTATATAAAATACATATTTATTATTGTAACTTAGAAATTAATTCTAGGAAACAAAGTAATTAAAGCCAGAGCAAAATAGGCCTTCAGGCTAATAAAATATATATGTTTGGTTATTCACCTGCCTACTAGATGACAAGGTTTTATAATAGGTATTAGGGATATAGGGGTATATCCTCTCTCTCTTTTGAAACCTAACTCTTCACCTTTGGGTACTCGTGCCACACCCTGGTAACCGTGTCAACTCATGGGCCAAACTTGTTGAAGGATAGCTGCGTGGGCCAACTTGACATATTTGAATTCTTGGACTATGCAGTGAATCTGCGCCGTTATGTTGGGACGGTAACAGTAGGGATGGCAGCGGAAGAATCATACCTAATGGACAACGGTGGCGCCCAAATATTTCCACGTAAAATATGCCAGCAACGAGCTTAGTCGTTTCTCGGGCAGTGAGTCCTTCTAAGCACCTGCCTTGTGCCTGTAACCATCGCAGGAATCTTCACACAAAAAGCCTGAAAAGGAAATGTATACCCCAAGGGGTACCCGCGTAGCGGTTAATCCCCCAGCTTCGGCGGCTGGCACACGGATTTTGGGGTGCCAAATTTATGTTCAACTGATGGCTCTACAGCTGAAACCTTGTGTTAATCCGAATCGTACAAATATGTGGCCCTATGCTCCTCAAGGAGTTAAAGGAATGAAAGAAGATTAAGGATGATGCGCTAACATCCCACTAGTTTACACGAAAAATGAACCTGCGTATAAAAGTGTTTTTTAGGCTAATTTTGGCTAAAGAAACACGAAAATTTGCGTAATTTTTTCAGTTAGTTATCTCGTTAACAAAATGGTTTATCGACATAAAAGACCAATAGATCCCAAGGTATTAGTGTGCCCTTTACGTCGATATATGATATGTGAAGATTGAATCACAATTATTGAGTTTAGAAGCGACCAAAGTGTGATATTTTTGACCATTTTTCAACATTAGAAATTTTTAGTTTGCTATTTATTATAAAAAAAAATTTTATATTTTATATTTTTTTTTAACTTTGAGCTGAAAGCGAAGCCTTAGATTATCAAAATTTTCATATTTTTCGTACAACTAAACTTTTCATGCATTGCTTCCAGAATTTGTAATATATCTTCCGGGGTTCCACGAGGGAGTCACCTACTTATGTCGCTAGCTCCTAAGACTTTTCATAAATGATCTGCCAAATGTAATCTGATCTTTGCTGACGATATTAAACTTTGTTTACATTTAATAACTCCACGTCGCGTCTGTTATTTAAGGATGATTAAAACTCTCTTCCCAACTGATGTCCTCTAAATCATTTGAAGTTAAATCTCTATAAGTATAAGCTTAGGACGTATAATCTCATAAGCCTAGCTTAGTTAATTACTTTATTAATTATACTTCCTTGATCATGAGCTTCAAAAAAACTTCATATAAAAAAAAAATCCCATTTGGGATATCCCACTTTTTTTTTTTATATGTGGTTTGTCATTCCGTGCGAAATATTTCGAACTGCGTATAGGCCTTTAGCCAGTGGGAAGTTTTGGGGGTTCAAATCCCAGGGGTTTTCTTAATTATTTGGTCCATATGTTTTATGATACAGAGCAAAACCCCCGAAACTAATTTCTGACTACGTTCTGGCTCTTAATGCATATTTCTTTATTGCTAAATTTGGGTGTTATTTTTGACACCAAAATATCCTTCATTAAAGTTGACAAAAAAGCCAGTTGCTTTCTAGGTAGCGTTAAACATTGCCAGAAGAAATTTTACAATCAACACCAACAACTTTCTTTACACTGCTCTTGTCCGCCCAGTACTTGAGTACTATTTCTTCTCTTTGCTTTGTTTAAATAGGGACCACAATGTCCATTAGCTCCATATAGACCTCTCCTAATTGAATTACCGTTATTACAAAATCGTAGGATTGTCCTTAGTGCTATATTTTTTTTTTTTGCGTAAAGTCTGCCTTTTTTACTCCACCAACTTATGTTTATGTTCCTAGAAGCTATTCTAGAAATTTTGTGGTTGTATCTCTTGAGAGACGAGAGAAGTTTTTATCAACAAATGCCTCCGCAGAATTCTTAAAATATGGTGGCCAAATAGAATATCGAATGAACAACTGCGAAATCAAACTCATCAAAAAGCAGCTCAGATTGAAATAAAAACGAGAAAGTGGAAGTGGGTAGGTAGTCCACACACTCAGACAGCCTTGAAGTTATATAGCCACGCAATCTTTAACATGGAATCTGCAAGGTAGTAGAAGACCTGGTGCACCAGCGAAAACATGGCGAAGAACCGTCGGGAGTTAACAGGCTGAAGCCCGATATACGTGGAATGCCATCTGCACAGCAGCACCCAAAAGAGTCAGATTTCAGAGAATCGTCGAGACCCTATGCCCCACTTGGGGAAGAGGACAATAGTAGTTGTATCTCTTGAGAGATGCACTACCAACTACGCTTTATAGGGGCCAATTCGGGTGTTATGTTCGACTTACAACAATTTGTATCATATGTGTACTTTCAATTGACGTTTCGCCTTGCCGCCTAATGAAATCTGTTTTGAGCCACCTAAGATTAAGTTAGCATCTTTGACCAGAGAGTGGGCTGTGGAAAGAGGCACAAATAAAAATTCCCCCAACTGGTCGGAGACTATTAGTTGTTCTCTGCTGGTAGTGAAACTTTTTTGCCACCGACCGCAATTAGCGCTGGGGCCATGGATGAGCTGCGAGCAAAAAAAAAATCCCCAACGGGTCGGTAGCTAACTTTTAACTATTAATTATGTTTTTAAGTTAATAAAATCATTTTGTAATTGTCTAATATAATTTGTTTACTGCATCTAAAATTTAAGTTAATTGGTTTGAACTGAAATCAACAGCTATATTTTTTGAGCTCTTAAATAAATAATAAAAAAAACTTACAAGGAGCTAACATATTCGGTGTAAATACATTTTCTAATAGAGAGAGAAGTGTTGTTAGGGTTTAAACCAGGAAATGGTAAACGTAACTTCTATAGTTCAGGACTGTACTCAACCCATATTTCGGTACTTTAGCTTCACATTTTTTTACTATAAGTAATTTAGATGAGTTTTTTTTTAACTTTTTCAGCCTTAATTTGAGAAAATTGTGGAGCCGGTTGAGACTTTCGACGGACTGAAATCCAAAGAATTTACATGCTTAACGTACTTTTCGAATCTACGGGCTCTTAAACTTTCGAAACTTCGGGCCCGGGGGGAATCCCCCGTTCACACCATCTGTCGACAGGCCTAATCTTGAACAACAATGTCGCTTGGAAAGCAAATTTATACTGTAATGTCGCGACGTGTTGTTGGATTTGGGATTTTATATTTTTCTACTGTGTAATTGAAACTCCTAACGTACCTCGTACAGTATCGGTTTGCTCTAATGATACACTCACCTATTACTCAATGCTATTGCTTCCTTAGCCACATTATTATCCTGAGCTGACTCGCGCTGTTTAGCCGCTGCACGCATGCGTCGCCTCTTGATAGCATTGGGAGATGCCGAACCCTCACCGAGTGTTATCCAATCTATATCAGCGCCATAACGCACCGCCCCATTATGATCAGTTTGATTTAATGTGTAGAGAACCGCACCATCTGGCGTGATCAAGGGTACCTGCTGGCGGGATATTCTGGCACTAACAGCTGCCATCAAAGCCGGGCCAGGCTCTACGGTATCTGCTATATCTGAAACAACTGACAATACCTCATCCACCGATGATATATCCGCAAGCACGGCGAGAATCTCCAAAGATGTTTGACGCACTCTTCGTTTTCGATTTAAAGCTGCATAGGTAACTTGGGCGGTGAGATTTTTGATATCAAAGCAGGTGCTGGGAAACGTCATCAGAGCGTAAATGGACATTTGCAGAGCATGATCGCGAAACTATGAGAAAGAAAAGAATGCAAAGTTATAAAAGTGAAGTAAAATAAAAAACTATGAAAATCCCTAAAAAATGTTGATACAAGATCTTTGATTATCTAGCGCATAGAAGGGTCTAGTAATTAAAAGGTTACTGATGTACGTACATAAATTGTTCTAAATTTCCAAGCTACCAACCTAAGACGCAATAAACATCCAATCAAAGGTTTACACAGGCTGAGATCAACCAGAGACAAAGCAGTCCGTTGTGCTGCCTATTAACGAGTGGAGGAAGTGAAAAGAATGGTGGGTAAGGGGTGGGGGAATGTGCTGGGTGTAATAAGGTGGAAAAGCTGATGAGCGCCTTTATTGCTGTTTAATTTTTCACCTTGCTGAACCATTTCGAAGAGAGAGCCAGGTCCGCTATGGGCAAATTTGTGAGACAGCCAAGATCTTGGTTCGGTGCCAGCAATGGTTCACGGATAGTTCCAAGACGGAACAGGGTGTAGGTGCTGGAGTTATTGGACCCAACACCAGAATCTCTATTGCAATGGGTGTCTGGCCCAGCGTTTTTCAAGCAGAGATTCACGCCTTAGAGGTCTGTGCCCACAGTATCTTCTTAAAGGAAATTGGGGCGCTAACATATTTACATATAGCCAGGCCGCTAACAGCGCATTATCTTCGTGAAGAATTTCCTCCAAGCTGGTCCAACTCCTGTCCTCCCGTAACAGAGTCACACTCTCCTGGGTTCCTGGACATTCAGGTGTGGAAAGTAATGCGATAGTTGATGAGCTTGCGAGACTTGCCCAGCACCTTTCTGTGGCATTAGCTGATCAACAATCAAAACTATCGTCAACAAATGGGCCTTAGGGGAACATAGGAAATATTGGTTCTCTTTACCGAAGTTAAGACAAGCTAAGGTGCTTGTCTTACCCTCGGATGCCAACAGAACTATAGGTCTTGGTAGAGTGGACCTAAGGTTCCTGGCAGCCTACTTGTCTGGGCACCATACAGTAAGTTATCACTTACATAAAATGGGTCTATCGGACTCTTCAAATGGGCCTTAGGGGAACATAGAAGACGTTGGTTCTCTTTACCAAAGTTAAGACAAGCTAAGGTGCTTCTCTTACCCTCGGATGCCAACAGAACTATAGGTCTTGATAGAGCGGACCTAAGGTTCCTGGTAGCCTACTTGTCTGGGCACCATACAGTAAGATATCACTTACATAAAATGGGTCTATCGGATTCTTCAGAGTGCAGACTTTGTTTTGAAGACGACCAGACGACCGAACACATCTTGTGTGACTTTCCAGCAATAGTGTGGGACAGAGAACGGATCACTCCGTTCCAGCTACGTCGAATCCCAACGAAAGACTTACTGCTCTTCATAAGGAAGGCAGATGGTCTTTTGTCCTAATAATGGATATGGTACAATAGATCTTCAGATCGCAGTGCCCTCTCTCTTCGTGAGAGAGATCAAAGAAAGGTTTTCCCAGATACAGATAAGAATGAGAAGAGCTATCGCATACTTAGTAGTGATGGGGAACATGCATTCTCTCGGCCATTAGGCCTATGGTTTTAAAACTCCTGTCACCATCCCGGTTCCAGCATATTCATGGTAATAAAATACCGAAATATTTACCTTTGAGCTTTTGGCATGTAGAAACTCTGGTGCTGTTAGCTTGGACACAATGGTGCCCGCTGGCAGGCGTTGCATGAGCGCCGTACACACACGATTCGCGCCGGCATTGCCCTGCCTACACAGACCGCTGAGTATCTGCAGCGTGCGTTCTTCCAAGTTGTCCAGCGGCAGTCGTGTTATCAGATTCACCAGCAGCTCACGTTTCTCCTCGGCCACCTCAAAATTACGCTCCGAGGACAGCAGCGTGCGCAAAAGACTATCCAGACAAGGCTGTACCAAAGCCAAGATGCTGGATGATCGCAAAGCCAGCTCAAGCTCTGTAATGCCCTGCAAACGATTACGCCAATCCTGTATAAAAGTAAAATTTAGGGATTAGTTGAAGTGGTGTTACAGACAAAGACCCTATCATGATTTAGGTTAATGTTCGTGTGAAAAATGTTTTATTGCCTAATAGCACTGAATACGCGCATTTAGTTTTGTTTCTGGGGCACTTAAAATAACTGCCAAAAGTCAATTGTCACAATTGGGAACAGCTAAGGATGACGACAAAGAAGACGACGACGGCGACTACGGTGACCAATGGACATTTTAAATAATTTCCTTCCTGCCGCACGTCCGCATTAGCAGCATTTGGTTCTTATCCGCGATTTTTGTTTTGTATTTTGTACGCGCTGTAATTTTGGTTAATGTTTTATTAGTTTTGTTAGCCTGTTTCTGACCCAGTTACTGGCACGCTCAGCGACCTCCGCCCCTCCCTGGACTGCCAAGAGAAACACCACTGCTACGTCCAAGCTGCGTTTACGTCTCTCAAAATGTAGCTCTTATGGTTTTATCGCTACATGTGAGTTGTCGTTGTTGCTTTTGTTGCTTCAGTAACTGTGAACATCGCGTGCATTTAAATGATTGACCGGCGCCAAGCCCTGGTATACCATAGCACTCTTTGCAACTCTGCAACAGCTCCCAAAAAAAAAAAAAAAAAAACACTCATACGGCATAGCATGCAACTACATATTACGGGAATTTCTCAATTTTTTTCAAAAATATACGCTATACAGTTATGAATAGTTATGGCCTTAAAGCAAACACTTTAAGAATTGGCAATAAGTGACACAGATGTTGGCAGCAAAGTCAGAAGTAGTACTTTGGGAAAAACTTCTCCAATCATCTTATTTGATGGTCTATTAAAACTTTGCGCAAAATATTTAGTATGTACCTATTGGACATAGTTCCATTTCGTAACTTTTGAAAAACTGATACAGATGTTTCGAAAAAATAAAGTAGTAATTTAGAAAAACTATCCTAAATCATAATATTTCGTACTTTGAGTTCGTGAGTACAAAAAGACATATCTTTTGTAACCGAAATAGTTTGCTCGGCTTCAATAACCTTAACAGGCCTCTCAGTATCTTAATTATAAATTTTTATTCTTAAAAAAGATATTTTAGTTCAAGAATATGATATTAATGTAATAATTGAATGGATTTGGGGTTTGAAAAGGCGTTTCAAATCAAAGCTGTACAAGTACATTCACATAAAAGGTAACATATTCGGGCGTGCTCCGGAAAACGAAAAAGACAAAACGAACAATTTAATTCAGATTCGTTTTTACGAGCTCCCAAATCCGTATTTTCTATTCATATTTCCCTTGCTCATTCCTAGTACACTTTTGGAGAGAAATTATCCACGACTATGGTATTCCTATTGCAAGGGACATTTTTTTTATGCAAGACATGAACTATTTAAGCAAGACATGAACATTTTTTTATGCAAGACATAGACCACATAAAAGTTCTGTTTGATTTAGAAAAAAATTAATAAACATATTTATCAATAACTATTTAATTTTAAATTGGCATAAATAGAATCTAAGAATATCAAAGAATATTTAAAAAATTATTTCATTTAAAAACGCGTAAACTTTTCAACCCATTTTGCCAATTCGTTTTAATTCCTCTTGCAACAAAACATTCGGTTTCAAACCACATAAAAAATTCGTTTTGGCGAAATTGGAAGAATGAAATAAAATATTCGGATTCGTTTTCCGCAGCACGGTCGATTATCAAGATTTGCGAATTTAAAAACTAGTAGGCTCTGCTCCCCGCTTAACGCCTTCTTCATTAATTTCGAGACATCCCGATCATAATATCTCCAGCACTTTCTTTAATTTCTATGAATTTGAGAAAAATACAGTCGTGGCTATTGGACCTCAAAAATTTAATCGGATGAAAACTTCACAAGTTATTGGTAAAAATGTGAATTTTTTAGAACCCCTCCCTTCCCTTTAGACTGCACTTAAATCAAGCTATAGTATTTTTAGAGTAATTCCAAAAAAGGAAATTTTTTTTTGTATGAAGTTTTGACATTTTGTTCGAAATTTTTGCATGCTGCGTATGGGCCTTAAAATTTAAACTATTTTTAAACTTAAATACGGGATACCACCCCTAAGTCCACCGCAATAGTTTCTTACCAGTAAATTTCCTATTTCATTATCTATCCGATGATGCAAGTTTTATTAGAACCCGATAGAGCTTCGGTAATAGTAGCCATTTTTACCAAATTTAAAAAAGTGTGTTTAAGTGTCGGGCAGGCACGGTTGTAGCATTTTCAAGATCTTAGAAATTAAGTAAGGTTCTGGGGATATTATAGTCGGGAAGTCTCAAAAGCTTTACGGCGCGAATCCCTCTAACTCGAACTTTTCCAAAAAACAAACCGATTTTTCGGAGGGTCCGGACACGAAAATCCCACCGTAGATTTTCAATTTGAATATTTATTTTTGGTGTAGTGTGATATTTATACCTATAAATTTCGTAAATTTTAACCGATTTTGACTCTTGTTGTTGTTTTTATTCTATTTTATTTATTTTGGACCCAAAAATGCATAGCTCTGTCAAATTTTAGATAAAATTATTAAACTGTATAGCGCGAAATTCTCCTACGGGGAAACGGGTCAAGATAACGAAATAATTCAACAAACTTGATCTGAAGAGGAATTACAAAAGTTTTGTGCCCCTAGTTCTTGTGGTCTCCGTAATTGAGGTGCTCATACGAACGGACAGACAGACGGATTGAGATCAATCGCTACGCGATGTTATGATAAGCATTTTTTTTATAAAGAACAGATGATCTGCCAATCCTTCTTCTGATTTGAAATATATAGCATACCCTTGACTTCTTAATTAATTCACATTTTTTTCTCAAAATTTAAATAGTGCCTTAAATAAACATCAGGAACATCAAGGGGAAAGTATCGGCCCCTAAGAGCATGAATTTAACTTTACACATTATAAAGTTTGTGATAAAAATGAGATAATCAATAATTAAAAAAACTATGTGAGACCTCTAAGTTGTTTTTTTGTTTAACTTTCGGAAAGAATTTTTTTTTAAATCTACGGGTACCTGTCGACAGGTAATTGGCTGCTTAAACCCGAACTACAAGCTGGAAATACCTGCCTCTTTCATTACTTATCCGTGAGCTCAAATTTTATTTAAATCGGTTGGGACCGGGAGTCATAAACAAAAGTTTGCAAATTTGAGCACCTTTTACCGGAAGGTGCGCTTAAAAGAAATTCGCGAAACTATTTGTAAAAAAAAACAAGTCTCCAGTCTCAATTCAAAAGAATTATTTTTAATTTTTGAGGATACCACCAGCATTGCCCTAAAAGCCTGCTTAGAACTAAGCTCTTTCTCGTAAAAAGTCAAAACTCAATGCGAGCAATAACATTAATTGTATTAAAAATTTTCTTCAAATATTGTCCGAATAGATGAATATATTGTAGTATTAATTCGGAAAAGAACTGGGTATATTATAGTCAGTCCCGACAGTGACCGGCCGATCAAAATAAATAATAAACAAATAATATGATTGAAAACAATTCCGGAAAACGTATAAGAGCTTGGCAAATTTGACTAAAGATCCAAACATTGTTTACCAATTAATCGATGGCTACTTTTGTGTTTTGTACCTTAACTAGATATAGTATTTTTCAAAAAATAATTTTTAGATTTGAATCAAATCCATGATTTAAAATCGCCTTTGATGCTGTGCCCCAAACACTTAACACTTGTCCACCTGGGCGTCGAGTAGAAAGTTCAGGCCCGATGGTGACTATGGTCGGGACCCCTTCTTTTTCGCGAAGAAATTCAATGTTTAATCTACGTGTTCTTTAGAAAACTCCGGATGCTGGTGGAATCCCCCTATTGGTTTGGTCTCCCTAAAAAGTTTCTAGTTTACAATCAATGTAATGCATTTGAAAAGACCTCACCTAAGAGTTTTATACTTTCATATTAAGGCCTATACGCAGCACGAAATATTTCGCTCGGAATCGCAAAATTTCATTCCGCGATGGGATGCGATTTCGTGCGAAATAGTTCGTGCTGCGTAGACCCCTTTATCTAAAAACTTTTCATGAGCTACTTAGAGTAAAGTTTTGTAGGTCATTGAATTAGTTATAAAGGGTCATCAATCTAGAGGTTTTTGTTCAATAAGGTTTTTTGACAAACCACGCGGGAGTACTGTCAAGTTGCTATGTGTTTCTTATTCAGTTTTCATTGCCATTTAATCATGGAAAAACTTACACCCGAACAACGTTTACAAATCGTACAATTATCTTACGAAAATTCGCGTTCTGTAAAGAATGTTTTTCGCGCGCTTAGGCTATTTTATGGTCGCCATAATCGACCTACTGAGACCACTATTCGCCATACCATCTACAAAGAGACCCAATATTCATTATTGGATGACACTCGACCGAATAGACCTCGTTCAGCGCGTAGTTTATGGGCCAGTGGAATCATTGGTCCATATTTTTTCAAAAATGACGCTGTTCAGACCGTAACCGTCAATGGCGACTGTAATCGCACCATGATAACGAATTATTTGCTACCTGAAATTGAAGCCCGAGATCTCGACGACATTTGGTTTCAACAAGATGGCGCTACTTGCTACACAGCCCGCAAAACAATGGACATATTGAGGAACCAGTTCGGTGAACAATTAATTTCACACTCCGGACCGGTGAATTGGCCACCAAGATCGTGTGATATCCCGCCGTTAGACTTTTTCCTTTGGGGTTACGTGAAGTCTACTGTTTGTGGATAATCCAGCTACAATTGAAGCATTAGATGCCGATTATGCTCGAACGCGTCAACGAAAATTGGAACCTCCGCTTGGACGAGCTGCGGCGCAGTTGCGGCCAACATTTGAAAGGGATTATTTTGAAATAAAAAAAAACCTCAAGATTGATGACCCTTTACTATAAAAGTCAAGTGCCTTTAAAATACGAAACCCAAATTTTTCAAATTTCGTAAATTTTTTATGTTTGTTGGTAAAGTTCAGCAAGGAGCTGCCTACAACAAAGTAACCATACCTGACTAGCTTATAAAGCATACGTACAGAGAGAGGTGGCGTTTAAAGATTGTGCCTTAAAGTGGGAAACCCCAATTTGTGCGCATTTCGTAGACTTTTTTTTATAGCTTCTACAAAATGTAGTAAAAAGTTCCTTACGAGCAAGTTATTCATTCATCCAACTGACGTCCGTTTTGTAGCTTCGACAATTTAAGTACATTTCATTTTATGATTGACTCCAAGAGCCCGTCAACTTTATGTCCAAAAACTTGTACAGCAAATCTGCATTGACTTTATAATTTCCATGTGCACCGTTTTTTTCGTGTTTTTGAAATGTATACGTCATAAATTAATAGGTCATTGGTACAGCTAGGCACACCCCCATGTATGCTATAGGGTGGTGGTGGTTGCACAGGTAGTACAGGTTCATAGTTCTAATAGTTGGAGTTTGGTGGCTATTGTATTGTTAGTGGCGATATGTGAGCACCGCGTAGTGTCGGCGCACTTATCGCTTAAATTTTCATTAGTAAACGAACGCGCTGCTGGTAATATGCACGGCATATAAATATAATGGCAGCTATGGGTCCGTCGGAGAGGTTTTAAGGGTTGGAGCTTGTAGGCGAGATGCGTGTCGCGTACGTAATAAAAGCCGACGGGCTGCCATTATTATGAAGGCAGCGAAATATGAACGCATATGAAATTGTACATATCCTAGTGACCCAGTTAGCATATAAGCCGGCAAAAGCGCTGGTCCGAACCGCAGTTGGCCGGCTTTGGTTTCACCCAGCGCTTTGCATAGCGTGTGCCACAATTTTGTTCTTTTCAATTTTTATGACCATGCAATTTCGGCTGGACATTGGGGTTTTTTATATCACATTACATAGATTTCAATTAGAGTCCTCGAAGTATAAATTACTTACCCCAGAGCGTAGGTCCATTAAAGTTTCGTAGCTGACTATGTTCAGATCCTCCCAGCTTTTGCGTGCGTCGCCACGTGGTGATTCGGCGGATAAAACTGAAGCGGGTCTAGGTGGTGGTGTTGGCGTTATGGTTTCATTAATTTCGCTTTCACTGCGACGCAGCGAACGCGGCGAAGGATCTCGCTGCAAGTTGTGCAGCACTTCAATCTGTTTGTGTGGTACTTTGGGACTTATGTTTAGGCTGCCGGCAGGACTAATGCTGCGACTGCGATAAGCAGGTGAACGCGGAGAGGTGCTTAAATTGGAGTCCTGACGCTTGGGTGAGCTATACGAGCTGGTTGACTGCTCCGTTTGCTGGCTGCTCTTGCATTGCGGCGATTGTGTGGGCACAGCTGTTGTCAAGGGTTTGGTATTATCACCTGGTATGTCCAATGTCAGCACTGTGGTTTTGTTATGCTCAACTGGGCTGAGTATTTCCATGGCAGGCCGCTCTAATTGCTGCACTGGTGAAGGCGAAGGAGTGGGTGTGGCTGGTTCTACTGCCAAAATGCCTCCAGCTGTATTGTGCTGACTTGAAGACAGTGCGCTGCTGTTGTTATCATTGGCATTATTCGCGCTAGAAGCTGCATCGCTGTCTGGCGTGCGCATCTTGACCACCTCGCCGCCAAAGGTTACGCGCTTCAAGCCGCGTGAGGGCGTCAGGTGCTGTGCATTATTGTGCGGCGCTTCCTCTAATTCCGAATCGCTTATGACCTGTATAATGCCTGCGTCTAGCTCCCGTTCCGATTTGACGCTGCTTGCCAGCGGGCGACAAACCAGCTCGTTTGTATCCAAGCTGTTGCGTTGCGGACTATCCGGTTCCTCCGTTTCTGTATCCGCCTCAAGTATGCGCATAGTCAGCGTATCATCATTGATTTTAATTTCTGTTTCCATAATAACCTTACCATGACCATCTGGACATGAGCTTTGCGGCAAACGTGTTAGTGCAGCTGGGTTAGTGGCATTGCTATGCCAGCTAGGCTCACGCAGCGTAGCACGCCAGGCACCCGTCTTACAAGCGTGCATGGACTTGGCGTTAATGCCATACACCTTACACAACTGCTCGTACTGCATTAAAGCATCATCGCCGCCCAGTTGCACCAAGTAGTCCGAGAATTCATGCGTGCCCAGCAGCTCACTTATTTTGGCCATTACTTTCAGCGTTATTTCCTGCTGCATAAGCTGATTCATGCGCTGTAGCAGACGTTCCATGGTATGCCGCACTATAAAATGACGCTGTGCTGTGTGCAGCACAGTTTGCAAAAGTGCGGGCAGCGAAAGCAGTACGCCACAGATTAGCCTGCCACCATAGCGATCCTGCAGCGCTGATTGTCCCAGGCCGGCATCTAGTATGTGCAGCATGATAGTTTCCGGCATGGCCGTTTCGGCCAGATAAACGCGCAGACAATCCAAAGCGCCCTTGCGCACCGTGGGCGCTGAGTGTCCCAAATTCTCCACTAGCTGTGTGGTCAGCTGCTCCATATGCTTGTCCGCGCCCGAACGCATGACCACCAAAACGTCCACTAAAACGCGTAAAGCATGCTGTCGCACTTGCCACTCAGGATCCTGCAAACGTTCATGAAACTCGGCAAATAAGCTAACCGGACAAATAGTTTCCGGCAGGCGGCGAGTACGTAAAATGTGCTCCCACAAAGGGGTTAACTGCACAGCGCCCATGGGCGGTGAAGGCTCCGGTTGGCTCCGTCGCTGCTTTTTATGCATTTGGCTGCTTACACCATTGTTGTTATTGTTATTATTGTCCTTGCTGTTCGCTCTCATGTCATAAGTGACACTCTCATTGTCTTCGCCATAGTCATCCAGCGCCCTGCCATTGGTCATTGTGTGTAATCCCGCTGCAGCGGCTCCCTCTGACGCTGCAGCTGCATTTGTTGCCTGTTTCGTGCTAGTATCTTTGCGCTCCAAAATGCGCCGAAAAAACATGGCGTGTCGTACTTTGCTTATAATTATCTAACTAAAAACTGACCAAACGCGTTTTAATAGTTCTTTGCTTTAGAGTAGGTTTTTTCTTGTTTACGTTTTGGTCACTTCAATTTTAATATTTAATTGTCACGCACACTTGCATCCGTTTTACAATTGCCTTTAATTCGCATTTTCATGGTATTTTTTTTTCTCTTTTTTTTGGGTTTTCCGCTTTTTTACCACCGATGTTTAGCTAGCCAGTTGCTAGCAACTACTGTAAAATTTGGCTATTGGTTGCTTGGTTTTGTGGCCAACGTTTTTAGACCTTTGGAGCCTAGGACTTAGTTTACAGTTAGCACTGCGCAGGACATTTAACCGTTAGCTTGAGTGTCGCTTTATTTGCTTGCTTCAAAACATATCAGCTGGATAAATTTCCCAAACAAGGGAAATATTGGTGACACCGCTAAGGAATGGTTTGAAACCAGACTAAAGCCGCTTTTAAAACAGCTGTTCGTTTGCTACGTTTGTTTAAACAAACAACATCTGACTAGACTAAAAATAGGCGCCCTGCGGCTTTAGTTAAATCAAGGCGGAATCCATCCAACACATACTGAGTGTGACGCTCTAAGCAAGCGAAAAATGTTCCACTTCGGCAAGTTTGATGTCATCCTACTCAAATAATTAGGCTGGCTTCGGGCATTGGCTGGTCCAGCAGAGAGCACAGTAAGTCTTTAGAGTTGCCTTGCAGTTTTCCTACTAACATTATAATTATTATTAGATGAATTCAGATCTCGCTGGCTTCTTCCTTCCCACGACGGGCTTAGGACTTGTTAACAAGCTTCGCACCGACCTAAAGGTTGGGATAAAAAGTAGTAGGACCGAACTAATTAAATTTTGCATTGAAAAATGATTAGGGATCATCCATATCATCCGTGACGCTCCAGGGAGTGGGGGGGAGTCTGGCGAAGCGTCACGATCATATGGAAAATCTTAAAAATATTCCGTCAATGTGTCACAGGGGGTGGGGGAGTCTATTTTGTCGAAAATCAGCGTCACGTAGTTTATGGATGATCCCTTAGTCTTTTGGTTGGGTTTTTAATTTCTTTTAAAAATTATGCGACCTTAGTCAAAATCTGACATAAAGCCTTTTTTTAGAAAGAGGCGCTGCCACACATTTTTTTAATTCAATTCCATATTTAATACACAGATGCATATTATAATCATGACGCATAGCCAGGCCCATCGAGAGGGTGACGGAAAGGGGGGAATCCCCCACGCACGTAGTTTCCTCAGGGACCCGGTGTAATTACTGTCGTACTGTCATGATTCAAGGTAATGGTGTAATAGAGGGGCCGGTACATTTTCCCCCAGGGCCCGGATTTTCTCTCTACGGCCCTGCGCATAACTCAGCATAACTTAAAACTGTACAATACTCCAACGGGGAATCGAGGCTGCTTCAACTGCGTTTGGATAAACGGCACTAGCTCTTATAGAGTCTGAGATCTAGATGTTCATATAAAGGTTCATCAATCATGAGGATTTTTTTTTAAATAAAAAAAACAACACAAAATTTTCAAATGAATCGGAAAATCTTTATTATCAAAGAACCGTTCTTGCAATTCACTTTTTAAAAATAATCCCTTTCAAATGTTGGCCGCAACAAACAAAGCTGTAGCTCGTCCAAGCGGAAGTTCGAATTTTCGATGACGCGTTCGAGCATAGTCGGCGGTAGCTCGCGAATAACACGGGTAATGTTGGCCTCTAATGCTTCAATCGTAGCTGGATTATCAAACACTTTAGACTTCACGTAGCCCCAAAGGAAAAAGTCTAACGGTGTGATATCACACGATCTTGGTGTCCAATTCACCAGTCCGGAGCGTGAAATTAATTGTTCGGGCTTCAATTACAGGTAGCAAATAATTCGTTATCATGGTGCGATAACGGTCGCCATTGACGGTTACGGTCTGACCAGCGTCATTTTTGAAGAAATATGGACCGATGATTCCACCGTCCAATAATGAATATTGGGTCTCAAATTTGTCGATGGTATGGCGGATAATGGTCTCAGTAGGTCGATTATGGCGACCATAAAAAGGGCGAAGCGCGCGAAAAACATTCTTTACAGAACGCGAATTTTCGTAACATAATTGTACGATTTGTTGGCAATGAAAACTGAATAAGAAACACATGGCAACTTGACAGTACTCACGCGTGGTTTATCAAAAAATCCTTATTGAAAAAAAAACCTCAAGATTGATGACCCTTTAGTAGATCATACTGACACGCATGTCTCAATCGATACCAGAGTTTACGATAAGCATTTTGATATAAGGAACTTAAGGACTGCCACGCCTTCTGCAGGATCTTGCATGCATTGCACATACCTACCTAGTAAACCATGGTACCCAATGGATGCAGTGTATAACAAGCAATGTTAGGGTGGCCACAAAAAACAAACTTTCCTAGTAAACTACTTTTTTTTTTGTAAACAAACATATGTAGTTTAAGGTGGGGCAAATTGATAATTGGTTTTGGCTATAAAATGCTTATTTGAAATCGGATAAACTCGTCCGATATACCAAATTGAAGCTAACGTTTTATCGCAACTTTCTTTAACTGCTGATTTCTTCTGACCATTATTCATTTTTGAGATATGACCATTTTTCAAAAAGTAAACTTTTGTCATTTTCAAAAATTGTGGGGTAAAACCGACCACCTATTTTTTTTTGGTGATTTAGCACAGATATGACCTAAATTTAAAGATTTTTCGACTATAAATTAAAAGAGCATCTTATTGTTTTAGAAAACTGAATTTTTTTATTTTAAAAAACCGTAATTTTTAAAACATATAAATCGAAATGAAAGTTGAATGAATGTCAAATAAGGATGATTGGATTGAATAGCTAAGGAACTAATCAGTGTTATTTGATTTACTGTCCAAATAGCTTGCTTTTTGGTGCGAGCTGGACGTCTGGGTGGCCCCACCATTTTGAGGTCGGGTTTGCCCCACTGTGTCATTTTTTCACAATGGCGACGCGATTAAAAAAAATCATACGAAATTTCCAACCAATACTATCATGCAATACATTGGTCTATGTGTATAGCCACTTACCGTTTTTTTTTTCGATCACTTTATTTAACAAGAAAAAATGTGTAATCAAATATTCACAAAAATTAAATTGAAAATCGTAATAATGTACTTCTTGTCGTTTGAGTATTTAAATGTAGACTGACAGACAACTTGCATATCACGAAAACACTAATATCAGCTCGCTCAGTATTGCCGTTTTTGAGAAACAGTGATAGGTCGGGTTTGCCCCACCTTACCTCATATAATAAATAGCTTTTACCAAAATCTAAAATTCAAAAGGTACTTAATTCCGAATCCTGCAATGAAATTTCAAAAATTTTCAACAAAAAATTTTGGTGTTATTTTTTTTTTATTTTCTTCTAAAACTTTTATTTTCTCATTACATATGATGTATGTTTGTTTATGATTTATGTATGTATGTACGTTCTAGTGTGTTGTGGCATATAGTTACATGTATGTTTTGTGTGTATGTGTATTGTATATATGTTTATGTATTCTAATTATGTAATTATGTATGTATGTGTGATTGTTTGTCTATATGTATTCATTGTTTTAAGCTGCGCTTTGCATTTAATTTTTTGTTTGTAATAATTTTTTGCATCTTGCCTTGTGCTGCGGCTAATTACTAAAACATTGTTTTATTTTTATAATTGTTTATACATATGCCTTGTCTTGTTTTTTATTGTTTATATTAATATGTTATTATTTATTAATATGTCTGGGCTTTCATTTGTTGTTGCTACTATTTAGTACTCTCTAAGTGCTTACTATGACGCGCGCAAGCACAATTTAATTATAACTTTTACAATATATATTTTTTTTAATTTATTAATTATATTGTGTAGGCTGTTGTATATATTATTTTTATATGTATATATAGATATATCGTATATATAGTATTGTATTTGCTTTATAGTACATTATTGTTTCTATTTAGTATTGTTACGGTTTGTTGCTTTTGTTGCTGTTACTTTTTTTTTTTAAATATCTAGCTGCTTTTTAATATTAATTAAGTTTTAAGTTTAATTTTTTATTGTTTTAACTGGCGGCGTGCGCTAGGAAATTTTTGCAGCTTATTGTTAAGAATATTGTTAAATTTTGACTTGTTAGTGTATGTGTTGGGGGTTGTGTGTGTATTTTGTGTATGTATTTTTTCTTTAACATTTTATGCACTACGCAGCTTAAAAATTAAGTTGTTTTGTTAAATATTGCAACACAATTGAAATTATTTTTATTTGGGTTTACTTAAAAATTGCCGTTCGCTTGCTACAAATTTTAATTATATATATATATATATCATTTAAGTATTAGTTAATAATTATTATAATCATATAATATATGCTATATATACTTTATTATATATACTGCGCTCTATACACATCACCAATTAAAAACACCAAAAGAACTAACACGGGCTAAACAACTACATACATAAATATGTGTGGGGTTGTGTGTGTATGTACGTGTGTGTGTGTGTGTGTGTATGCCGCGCATCTGGCTTTTAAAATGTTTTTAACAAACTTAACTAATATGCCTTTTTATTGTTTATATTTATTACCTGGCATTACTTGCCTGTTTGTTTTTATTGTTGTTGTTTAAACAATGTTTTTTTTATGTTTTTAAATTTATTTATTTTTGTTTTTATTTTTACAATTTTCAATTGTTCCCTGCATTTTTTGTAGTATGTTAAACGTGCATTTTTTTATGCTGCCAATTAAAAATATAACGAAATTAAAATAAAACAAAATCACTTTTTAATATATTTTTTTTTTATTAAAGCAAACAGTTTTGTTTAAGCCATTAAATTGTGTGTGTTTTCGTGTGTGCCAAGGATTAAATTAAAATTTTAAATTATATAATAAAATGTTTCATTTAAAAGGAAGCATATTGTGTCTGTGTGTGTGTTTGTTTGAAAAACTTAAAAATGTTATGTATTTTTCATATTCATAATTTATGTAAAACGTACTTTTTTTTTTTTTTGTAATTTTTAAAATTTAAAGCAGATATGTTGTTGCTTGTGGCGCTTCGACTGACTCTTTCTTGCCTTTTATGTTTAATTTTTTTGTTTGTTTTCATTTTTATTAATATTTAACATAAGCACAGTTAATTGTTATAATTTTGCGATTGTGCCTAGTTGTTTTTTGTTAACTTTAATAGTGGGGAATAACTGCTTGTTGTTATAATTGTAGTAGTTATACATATATGTATATATATAATCGTAATCATAATCATAATCATTTCTTTTCATGTTCGTGTTAGCAAAGTGTTGCACTCAGAGCTCTAGAGCTGCACAAAACTAAAAACTATATATTTTCATTCATTTTTTTAGTAGTTCCAACTAACATTAAATATAATAATTAATAATTCTTCATTTCTTTTGTTAGTTAGGTATAGCTTAAATTAGGTTGTTTGCTGCGTTTTATTAATACGCCTTGATACTTCGCCTGACTTTGCCTTAAGTTGTTTCAAGCGAAATGCTTAAAATGTGACAGCAACAATTTTTGCTTTTTCTTAAATATAGTATGTTTTTATCAACTGGGGTATACGCGACTTGTTATATAAGGGTTAGTTATATATAGACTTGTTACTTTTATATGCTTCGTAATTTTTCTTTGTTATTCATTATATAAATTTGTGTGTTTTGTGTACATGTTTTGTTTTAGAAAATGCAAAAAATAATACATACATCTCATTTCATATAATGTTCAATTGTTTAAAAAATAACATGATATTCATGCGAAGATTGTTTTGTGTTTTTAAAATGTGTATATACATATATATATTGGGCATATATAGTACGTGAGAAGTTGTGTGCTATATATAAGTATATGTATGCTTTAAACTTATAAAAACATAATAAAAGTAACTACGACACTTGGTTACACATAGTTTTCCTCCAGTTATTACTTTTAGAAAGTCTTCGTTTGGCCGCGTTTATTTTATTGGAACTGGAAATTAGCACAGCTAATCACACAAAACCAAACGCAACCGTGCTTAATACATTTCAAAAATGTAAAATTAATTGTGGAAGATAGCTTAAACACATTTTAGAAATGTGTCATCATGAGCTTAAAGAGAGTTAAAAGTGCGGGTTCTCTAGGTAACAAGCTATGAGATGTTTTACCTTTCTGTATTGCACGTTATGAATGCGACCAGAGATTAACTACGTTATGATATATAGCATTTTACATTATTGAAGCAGCTGTAACCAAGGCGAAACAGCTGTGAGTTTGCGGTTAGGAGCTACAGCTTTTCTGGGATTAAGGATTTAAAGATTTTGGCAAGGCCTTTTTTATAATGGGTATATAAACATATTGCAATCTAAGATGCATATAAAACCAGTGAATTTGGGACTTAAAATAATGAAAGCCCCAGTCGGTTCAACTAAAAAATGCCTCATAATCGGAACTCTTAGTAGTAGCCGTCACTTTAGGGATTACAATTTGTGGCTATGCTTTTTGGCTTCTCAAGAAAAGTGTTGAATCGGAAACTGAAAAATTTCTTTACAGTTTTTTCTTAAGATTCACATTTTCGGATTTAACATCCTTAAAAAGCTCAACTAATATTTAACTCATGGGTTTTTTGAGACCATCTATAATACCGATTACCCTTTATGTTTAGGGATTTCAAAGACCCATAACTGGTTAGAGTAGACGTTAGGAAACTAGGACTCTGGAAAACGTAATTTTCAAAATTAGTTTAGCAATACGACTCTATTAATTTAAAATTATATCGTACCCGTTGGAAAAGTCAAAGAAAGTTAAAGCAAGGATGGACATTTGTTACATACTCTCATTTAAAAGGAAAACTGGGTAACCAGTTCGCTGATACGCTACTAAAACTACTTAAAAATGTGTTGGTGTATGTGTTTGGGGGTATTGTGTGTACTGTATATATGTCTGTGAGTTGATTTAGTTGGCTGGCTCCCTGCTAGTTCACCACTGCGACGCAGGCGCCTCTGCTGCCGTCGCCGCCGCCGTTGTTGCCACCGCTGTGGACGTGCTCGTTGCGGGCGCATAGCCATGCAGAAGAGGCTACTGTTAGTAAACCACCGGATGCTGTTCTACATTGGCCGGCAAATGCTGCAACTGCATGGCAGCGCGTGCCAGCGCGCCTGGATCACTGATTAATGCGATGGGCACGGGCTGTTGTTGTTGTTGAGGCGGAGGCGGGGCTTGGGGATGCGTTTGCTGCTGTTGCTGTGCCGCCTGATGGTGCTGCTGATGCTGACGATGCTGCTCCTGTTGGTGATGATGGGCTGCTTGCTGTATGCTCAACTGTAGCAGCTGTTGTTGCTGTTGCAGCTGTTGTTGTTGTTGCTGGTGGGCTGCAACGGCAGCCTGTTGCTGCTGTTGAGCGGCCACTTGCTGCTGGTGTTGTTGATGAGCGGCTGCCGCTTGTTGCTGAGCAGCTTGCTGTTGTTGCTGCTGCTGTTGCTGTTGTTGCTGTTGTTGCTGCTGCTGCTGCTGTTGTTGTTGCTTCTGGGATTGCTGCTGCTGCTGCTGTTGCTGGGCATTGTGCGAGATGAGCGTTGATGTGACCAATGGCACCAGGCCAGGGGCCAGCTGTACAGCATTGGCTCCAGCCGCTGCACCTGCCGTAATCTGCTGTATCGTGTGCATGGTCGTCGGTTGGTGGGGAACTGAAAAGGGTATTAGCGGTAAGTTGCGCATGTCACTTGCCGCGAGCGCTGCTGTGTATTCCGACTCACTTATGATCGGTTTCACTTCTTGCTTGACTTGCGTCAGCACACCAGCCGGTATTTGTGGATGTGGATGCACTGGTGGTGGCGGCATCATAGCATCCGGATGATTCATCTTCATGTGGCGCTTCAAATTACCGCGCTCAACGAACGCTTTACTGCACAAGGTGCAGGCGTGTGGTTTCTCACCCGAATGGGAGCGCATATGCGAGACCAAGTGACCTGGGAGAAGAAACGGACAACAATGGAAAATGAAAAGAGCGACACGAAGATCATATAAAATGGTACCGCAACGAATTTTGAAAAAAATCAATACAATTTGTTGGAAACTCTTTTTTTTTTTTAGACATTACGGCATTGGGCTGGCTTTTTATAGCTGGGCAGCTATGCTGACGTTACGTCTGTCTACTCACTATTTTTCCCTTACTCACCTTTGCATATAAAGTTCTTGGGGCATTTTTCACAGTTAAAGGGACGCTCGCATTCCTGTCCCTTGGTATGACTGCGTTGATGGAAGAGCAGATTTCCTTTCAATGGGAAGGACTTGCCGCAAGTCTCACACGTAAAGGGACGATCTCCAGTGTGACAACGTGACATATGATTGATCAGATGTTCCTTGCGTGTAAAAGGCTTGTTGCAGACATTACAGCAATGCGGATTGTCGCTTGAATGCTGACGCATATGATTATTGAGATGCTCCTTACGAGTAAAGGTCTTCTGACAGTATTCACACTTGTGTGGCGAATCACCCGTATGCAGTCGCACATGATTCGTTAGATGCTCTTTACGTGTAAAGGTCTTCTTGCAGTAGCTGCAACGATGCGGTGAGTCGCCGGTATGCTGGCGGACATGGTTCGTTAGATGCTCCTTGCGAGTGAACGTCTTGGTGCAATAGGTGCACTTGTGCGGCGATTCGCCTGTATGTTGCCGTACATGATTAACCATGTGATCTTTGCGTGTGAACGCTTTTGTGCAGTACGTGCACTTGAACGGTGTCTCACCCGTGTGCTGGCGTATGTGATTAACCAGATGCTCCTTTCGTGTAAACGTCTTCATGCAGTATGAGCAGCGATGTGGTGACTCTCCGGTATGTTGGCGCACATGATTGAGCAGATGCTCCTTGCGTGTAAACGTCTTGGAACAAAAGTCACATCGGTGTGGGGTCTCGCCTGCTTGCGTGTGTACCCGAGTGTTGTTTGCAATGCATTTTGGCGTGTGGTTTTTTGTTGTTGTATGTGATGAACAGTGTGAAAACAATAGAAGATTAAACGGTATTGAGATTAGTAATCATTGTGAGAAGCATAAAAGAGCTGTCAGTCAGTGCATAGTATCGATCTAGGATCACAGTGTTTTCCGATAGCTATCGTGCAGCTTTCATGTTGATTAAATTTACGTAAAATTAAATCAAAAATATTCTATCTGATCGTTTTAATCTTTGAAATCTTTGCTCGAGTAAAATGTGATTCTGTAATCACTAAGGCCTTGTAAAGTGATTATGCCTTCCAAATCAATATTCATGTATCAATAAAAACAAATTTGAATATCGGATTCATATGCAGAGGGTAGATTATATAGTTTGCCATAAGTTTGCTCAACGTCTTAGTTATTTTTTTGTAAACTCAATCATAGGAATCGTCGGAAAATTTCTTAATTCAACGATAGGAACCTATTATCGTCTAAAGACAAGACAGAGAGATTCCTTATTCAAAAATGGGAATATCCACCTATCGATATAAATAATAAGGATCATGGAAAATCATTGTGTTTACAAGCATTAAATAGAAGTTATCAAATAATTGTTCTTGCTCGTTGTCACTGCTTGTGCACCATCCTGTGGTCATGTGTCATCACTGTTTCACTCGTGACTTTTAAAATCAATTGTCTTGTGTCGGTTTTATTTTGTTATATGTTCAGTTGTGGTGGGTGTCTTTACCTGTATGCCAGAGGATGTGATTGGTGAAGTGCTCCTTGCGGCTAAAGCTCTTGCCGCAGATTTCGCAACGGAACGGCGTCTCGTTGGTATGCGAGCGCATATGGTTGGCTAGATGCTCCTTGCGTGTGTATTTCTTGCCACATACATCACACTGATGAGGCGTTTGACCTGGTGTGGGGCAAAACAAAGTTCAGAAGAAATTTTGGTATTTGTTAGCGCAAGCATTTCACTCATTTTCAAATTAAAAAAAAAAAAGATTTGATGACGACAATTAGATGTACATGGCCCTTTTCCCAATAATTTTATTTTAATGCATGTGTGTGAAACTGGCAGAGGCTTGCATTGGGTTCGAACGAAGCGAACGAAGAGCGGGGTCTTAACTGGACTCTTAAAAAATGGTGATGGTCATGTGAAACGTATGTACGAAGTTGATTGATTGGTGTGCTGCACGGACTGAGACGAACTTAAAGTTCGAAATTGATTGACATTAGGATCAGACGCCAAAAACAAAGACTATAAATAAAACTGCAGCTAAACATTGTAAGCGTTTTGTTATTTTCGGAAACCTTCTCTGTAACTCTCTCTCCCTGTCCCAGTGTTGAATGTATCGAGTTGTGTCGCAGTTCCCGCAGCAGGCACAAACGATGGCAATCGACAAGCAGCAACAACGAACGTTATGCAAATTGTGGTCCATCCTGTATACAACAGAACGTTGACAAAGTTGCATAAAGATGGATTGATAGAGGATCAGGTATTGGTAGCGAACGATCTGTATAAGACTAAACGAGATTGATTTAATCAGCGGAAAGTACGCCAATAATTTCCAATCAAATTTGTATTGTATTCTTGATTTTAAAATTGGCTTAGTGGTCGGTGATTAATATTCAAACAGTTTAGGATATAAATAAATGAAATGAAAGATCCAGTTGTAACAAATCGCGCAAGTTCAAGGCTTCCATTAGTCATATAAAATCGTTTAGAAATTAAAATGATTGTTCCAGTTGACCACATAAATCGTTGAGAGATTATATGGATTGGTCTCGAACTGACCTAGAATGGTATCAAACTGTTTAGAGATTAAACTGATCTGTATCAACTCGATTGGCATTAAACAGATCGCAACGCAACGAAGAATAGGAGCAGATAGAGGGAAACTTTATCGTGAAAACAAAAACAATGTTTAGCTGGAGATTGGGTAGTGCGCATATAGGAAAACTGGTGGTTTGGTGGAAGTATGTTTGTGGTGTGGTGAGTGTGTGTAGGTGAGTGATATGATGGTGGCTGGATATTTGGTATGCGGGTATAAATGAGCGAGTGAGCGTGTGATATGGTAAGTGAATTTTAGATTAGAAGCATGAGTACATTCAAAAGGATTTTGGTAGGAAAGCTGGAAAGCCATAAAGTGTAGAGAGCAGGGGAACAAGCAGGGAATATATACATGATATATAGATAGCTAATAAAAGCTTTTTTAGTGATAATGGATGGTAATGTCTTTTGATGTAATGTTGGTTATTAAATTTCTGGTTGTTGTACTCTCTATGGATGCTTGTCTCGCGCTCGCATTGTCCGCCCCACCAATCACACTCACCAGTGTGCCACATGTAGTGGTTAACATAGTGTTCCTTGCGCGTAAAGGACTTCTTACAAATATCGCAACGATGAGGCGTCTCACCCGTGTGTTTGCGCACATGATTAACCATGTGCTCCTTGCGAGTAAACGTCTTGGCGCAGTACTGACAACGAAACGGCGTTTCGCCTGTATGCGAACGAAAATGATTATCCAAATGCTCTTTACGTGCGAATGTCTTCTGACAAATGGTGCAGGCAAATGGTTTATCCGTCGAATGACGCTTCATATGCCGCTCCAGGCTGGTATTATTTGCAAATACGTTGAAGCACACGATGCAGGTAAACATTGGTCCGCCAATATGTATCTTGCCGTGACGTGTCAAATCCTGCGATGTGGTAAAACCCTGGCCGCACACCTGACACATAAATGGCTTGCGTTCACTATGGTAACGACGATGCACAATCAGTTGATAACGAAACTGGAACATCTTGCCGCATATATCGCACACATGCGTGCCCGTTGCAATGGGCGTTCCATCTGGCGCTAGGGTCACTGTTGTCTGCCCATCGACGCCATGTATGCCGCCCTCCATCTTAGGCATTAGCAACTCACCCGGACCTGTGCTGTTGCCGCTTCCGCCACTGCTTGTTGTTACCGTTGCTGTTGTCTGTTGTCCGCCGCTACCGCTAGTAGTCGGCACGGTCTGTGCAGATGAGGCAGCTGCTGCAGCCGCGGCCGCTGCATTGGCCGAAGCCATGACTGCAGCCACAGCTGCATTATTTGTGGATGCCGCTGCTGCTGCAGCGCTGACTGCATGCGTTTGCGGTGGCAATGGAGGCGGTGGTGGCAATTGGCCACCATGTGCCGCTGCTAACTGATGATTTACCACATCACCGTGTATTTTACCGAACACTTCGTGGTATGTAAAGAGCTGTGAAATGTCCTCTATATTTACTTTATACATTTCTATGCCGTGTGGCGGTTTGCCGTCTTCCTTGATCTCTGATTTAGTTGGCAATGGTGGTGCACCTCCTAAAGTTATGGTTGTACCGCCGCCAGTTGTTACCACCGGTGTTACCACCGAGGAAGCTGAGCTTGCAGCGCTCACGTGCTGCATAATAAGCTCTTGTGCCTGTTGTGTTTGCTGCTGCTGTTGTTGCTGCGGCGCCTGTGTTGTAGTTCGAACTGATGTTGCGCTAGTTGTTATAATTATTGGAGCGGATTGTTGCTCCTTTTTAATCTGTAGAACCGGTGGTTGTTGCGACAAGGCGCCTACATATTGTTGTGTTTGTTGTCGCTGTCGACCGTCACCGAGCGATGCTGCAAAAACCATGAAGATTTTTAGTTTAATTTGATCACAAAGTATTCCTTGAGCACTTACCATGTATTTGTTGTTGTTCTAAGCCGGCAACATTCGTTAAGGCACTGCCTGAGGCTGTTGTTGCTGTCTGGGTCGCAGCGTATTCTGGGTTGATCAGCCAATATTTTTGATTAACCTGTAAGAAATTCAATAACAAGTTTTTGTTAGTAGATTTATTTATGGATTTGATGAATTGAATTAATGCATGCAACAAGAATACATAAAATACTCTGCGTGTAACTACGGAGTACTCGATTAAGTGAAGTGGGTGAACTCTGTTTAAATTTGGTGCAGATTGGGAATCAAACCGAAACGAAAGACGTTAACAGAATATAAGAGACTTTGAACTGGATCTAGCAATTGGGACTATTTTATGTTTAAATTTTAAGGTTTATGATGCTCGCTCTTTATACATATAACAATACGATTTAAAAAAAAACAACATAAGTTTTGGCACAGTAATTTCCTTATTTTCAATGTAAATATTCTTCTTTAACTCAAGCCGTATTCTCTTTTGTTTATTTTTGCCAACTTTCGGGGACGAAATCGTAACCGGAATCTCGTACAACTTTCAGTTTGATTCCCTGGTTACTGATGATATCTCTCTTCTACATACATTTTGCTGTGCGTTCGTTAGAGAAACTTTGCTGTTACCAGCTGTGTCTATATGATGCGACTGCGTCTGGGACTGCTGCTGCTGCTGTTGTTGTTGTCGTTGTGGTTGTTGCTGCTGTTGTTGTTGTTGATTGGACTGGGTTGTATGGGACGTAGTTGACAATTTAGCGGCCAATGTGATTGCCACTGGAAAGGCTGCAGCCGCCGCACTAACATTGGTCGTTTCGCTGCCCGAGGACGACATGTGTGCGTGTTGTTGTCTTGAATGTTGCTGCAACATTTTGCATTCATTTGATGTGAAACATTTTAGTACATAACAGTAAAGTAACACAATGACAACTTCTAAACGCGAAATAGTTTAGATATTGCAACATTTATTTTTAGCACACAAACTGTACACTGTACACATGAATGTTGAATGAGTTTTAACCCTTTTGATGTGAGTTAAAATTAAGTCAAAAGACAAAAGTACAGTACGCTCAAAGCAGTTAAAATGCATTAAGATGTCCAACACCCAAACCCAATTAAGATACACATACCCATAACCACATATTCAAGAAATCTGTGACTAATTTACATATGTATGTAACTTGTGCAAAAAGCCAAGTACGGGAGCCAAAGTTCAAACACTCTTATTAACTGTTTGGATGGTGTGATTTCCAACAAACTTCTTGATTTGGCTAAAGGATAACATTGTTCAATATATGCACCTGATCAACGGATTACAAGAAAGTCTTATGCAGAGCCATCTAGACAAAAGTATGGTGGTGACTATCTCCGGTCGTAGGCTTTTTCCACGAAGAATTTAAATGTTTAAAATTCCGGGCTGGGCGGCCCATCGCTTCTTTTTTTATGAACAAAATAGCTTAAAGCTTAGATCTGTACGTCCTTCAATATTAATTGCTTGATAAACATATTTTCCAAATTCTACCACCCGACAATTTCTTAGCGTTACACATTTGATCTCAAAAACAGCCATACCTCTTTCTATAAAGTGTATTAAAATGGTCAAAAATGTTTCGAAAGTTATTGATTTGCTCCCTCCACATAATGTGCGCATACACATGTATAAGCATAAAAGTAATATAAATTGACCATTAGAGGGCAATAGAAAATTGTGGACACACACTGAGACATTAAAGGATATATATTATGAGTATGCATACATACATATATAATGCTTATATGAAAACAATGAAATAGCTTCATTTAAATTCTCAGAAAACACAGAAAAATACGAAGAAAAGGGAGTGTAGCTAGGTGTGGAGCCTTGCCTTGGCCAAGCCTTGCCTTTCCTTTATATGATATGTCAGTTACAGAGGCAGGGGCAAGATACAGGATTTAGATATCCAATCACGAGTATGAAAGAAACCTTTTAGAGGAGAGAGTTTACTGACGCAGTAATGAGAGAATAGAATAACAAAGAGAGAGAGAAAGAGAATACGATAAAGAGGCGACAGTAAGTGGGTGGCTGGGCTGGGCTAGGCTTGGGTGCTGTTGTAAATATTAAGAAGTACAAATCGATTAAAGACAACGTTTTGGAGCGTAAGTGTCTGAGTAAATATGCGCTAGTATGAGTGTGAGTAAGAAAAACTCTGACGTTGGGGTTAAAGTAAGTGTAGAAATGAGCGTAGGATGCAAAACGCTGGCGCGCATGAGCGGGGAGTGGGTTGTTTGTATAGGTCCTGGTATTCCCCTTTGGCGGCATGCCTGTGGCAACTAACAGTAACGCTTACTTTTCCACTTCCACTCCCATTTCCATTCGATTGTTTTTGGGCCAACAAATAAATTTAGCTAAGCATACACATAACAAACACAAAATATACAGAGACAGAGCAAGAGTCACAGCCAGCGCTAGAGCAAAAGGAAATTTTAGGAGTGGTGAGCGAAATGAGCAGAGAATATAACGAACTACAAAAAAAAAAAAGGCACCACTTTTTATGCGGTGAGGTAGGAATGTGGCTTAAAGTAATAATGTCGGAGCCCGGGCAAATGGGCGGAGTGCAGACAGACAACAATGTAACATTGATAAAGTTAATAACAAAAGGCAAATAAGAAAATAAAGTAAATTAAAGAAAATTTTAAATGCTTGGATAACTTACCACCTCATGAAGTTTTATTGTTGTCTTGCTCTGCTAGTTTCAATGGCCAGCTGCTCACCAGGAGCAGCCCAAAATCCAATTGCACACAGCCAAAATATAGTCCAATAAGAAGTGCCCTTCCACCTGCAAAAAACAAATTCATAGCACGGAATATGAGCAACAGTTTGTTTTTATATTTGCGCGAAATTTTCAAACGAACGCGGTACAGTTTTGTGTTTTCCCCTCTTCACTGTTGACATGCACACTCACACATAATAGTACAATACATACAGTGATTGTAATTTTTATTCGCATACCTTTTATTAAACATTTTGCGAAACTTAATTTTACAGCTGTAAGGAACGCTATTGAACATTGTGTTTTTCCCAAACAATATTTATTATATTGTGTCAATTTAATTCAATTTTCCAAGTTTCAGCCCAATACTAATCCATCTATGGGTAACGACATTTAAAAAATGAAACTAAATTTGGCACATCCATTAAAGTTTATATTATTGCAACAAGGAATTGCTTTTGATTTGATAAAAGATACGTTTGGGGAATACCCTGTTCCCATTTTTCAGAATATTCGGCCGTGATCCGGAAAACGAATCCGAACATTTTATTCGGATTCGTTTTGAAACCGAATATTTGGTGCACCCAATTCCACCAAACTGACTTTTTCATGTGATTGAAATGATGATTGAAACCGAATGTTTTGTTGCAAGTTAAAAAAAGGTTTTTATACTGCAATAATTTTTTAAATATTCTTAGAAAACAAACTTTTCTTTTTTGTAACGCAACTTCAAGCTTATTTTTGCTTATATACTTCCAAATGGAAATGCTATATACGTCTTTTGATTAGAATTATTTTAAAATTTTATAAAAAAAAAAATCATTAAATTTTTATAAAATAGCAATGAACTAGTTCAATCAAATTGTCTCTTTATTGCATTGCCAAAGTGAATACTTGAATTCTGTTCGAACGTTTATTTTTAGCCAAATCATTCTTATACTGATTTGTAGTTCGTTCAATTTATTGCACGGTCTGCAGCAACAAACCACAAAATTGACTATGTAAATTTTGTAAATTAACCAATTCTGCCTTTTATTGTTAATTAAGAAAAGCATGTTGATTGTAATAAAGTTTATGAACTTAACAATACATATAATGTAGTGCGTACACATTTTGCACTCACTGTAAGCTTGCTCTGCGTTGCACGGCCAGCAAAAACAAATCAAGCGAAAATATTTGCAGTCAATATGCAAATCACATACAAACACAGTCGTACCTACATGTATATGTGCGTATGTATGTGAAGCGGCGACTGCAACGTTGCAGTTGACTGCGCCGCAGCAGAATTTGCAATGGCTAGGATAACTCAAAGTTAATATGGTGGGGCTGTGACCTTATTGTCAGCTGTAATGTCAATTATGGAATATGAACGCAGCATTAAAATTTATAAACAAATTTCAAGTAACTTTATATATTTGAAAAGGGTAAGAAGAAATGAAGTTGACCTTATACATATGTATGTAGTTTACAAAAGCTTCAAAAAAGTATAAAAGAGAAAAAAAATAACTATGAGACTTTTTGTGATTTTAAATCCAACCCTGCTGCGAATTATGTACATATATTATTTAAACAATTTTTATAACATCAAAATATTTGATCTCATATTTGGCAAGCTCGCAAGTACCAATATTCTCGCAGTTGCCAAAAATACAACATTTTTGCGTGCAAATTTAATTTAATTTATCTATTTGGCTGTAAAGCGCATACATACAAATGTATGTATGTATTTGTGCGGGTCTAAGCTTTGGAGTGTATTGGTGCGGCTCTGTATGCATTCAGTAGCTGCTGGCCGGTCCGTCGTTGTCTTCTAAAATATATTCCTAGCACTTTTTATTTGTCTACCCCACTGCCGCCGCTACCCACAAAATACCAGCTAACAGAGATACGAGTCAACCGCCGCCACATACAAAAAGTTGTATCTTCGTCTGTTTTGCCTCTGCTTTGCCTCTTCTTCTCCTTTAGCTTGCTTTGTGTGCACTTTTATGCTTTGCTTTATTTGTTTTATTTCTACGCTCACACGCCACTTCCACTCTCCGCTCTTATGCGCTCACTCACTCATACTCTCTTTTGTGTTTGCCTCCGCTTACATTGCTTCTCATTATTCATTGAACGACAACGCGTACGCCGCCGCACACAGCTACCCCCCGCCGTTTTGCACGATACAGCGTACAAGCTTGTACGTACGTACGTACAATTCCAACTGCCTAAAGCGGAAAACCAATAAAAACGAATTGAATCGCAAAGCGTAAGTACAAAATAAAGCGAAAAAGGCATACAAGAAAAAAATGTGGTACAGTTGAAGCGTTGCCCGACATTGGGATACCCTGTAGTCCTTTATTCGAAAGCTATGTATTCTTATTAGTCCAAACTGCTTATAAGCAGTATAACGATTCCAATTGGATAAATCAATCAATCAATCAATATTATTTATTTTAAACGAAGCTTGCATAGCTTTGTGTGTCTCTAACTATAGACGAGTTCACGCACGGAATGACAAAACTTCATTTAAAAAAATAAATCCCATTTGCGATATCCCATTTGGGATTTTTTTTTTATATGAAGTTGTGTCATTACGTGCGTAAATTTTCGAACTGCGTATGGGCCTTAAGTTTAAAATTGAGAGGGTTAAACTAGTTAACATTTTACTACACATTAGTTTTAGTAATCTTAATTCGTTCACTTTTGACATGCTGATAAATGCAATCAAGACGGCTATTTTTAGTTAATAGATTTCACAAATTGACTGAAAAATGTGAAATTCTAAATGAGGGAACCGGCTACCAGATATCGACTTAATTCAAAAAGCTTAAAATAATTATAGGTTCTTTCGGAAAATTTGGCTTTTACATAGACAGACGTAAATACTTGTACCCAGCTCAAACACTACTCTGCTGACTATTGACTAAAAAACCTATGGCCTGAAACGCCCCCTTCTGCCTGTTACATAGGTGCATTACACAAATCTGTAATATCCTATGTACCCTTTAGGTATAGGGTATAAAAAATGAAAGCTAAGGCACAGCAGACAGGCGAGTGAGTACAGGCGGCACGGCGCATACAAGTTTTGCTCACATTCTATATGAGCCGAACCCGAGTTATAGTTATAATTATTGCTGCCTGACGTTGTCGCCGACGTCGACGGCGCTGCTTTGACTTTTTATTTTTAATTTTGTTTGGTTGTCGCTCGCTCGTGTTTTTTTTTTTTACTTTTCATAAGCAGCGGCCAAGTTGGCGTACTCACGCACACAACAATACAAACATATGTATATATTTTCATTACAGCCAATTAGTGTGCATTTCATAATTGTTTAATAAAACACAAGTTCGAAAACAATATGGCAGTAAGTCTCGTAAAAATTAAAAAAATTGGTCTTAACTTGTACTAGCTGGAAAGTCCAATCGGAGCGCTCCAATTGGAGTTATACCTAAAGTAACATATGGTACATAATGCGCCTAGCCAAAATATGCAATAGTTTCGAAAAATTTTGCAAATTTTTTAGCGTTTGCCGCTGCGCATTTTATATTGGCATTTATTTGTTACTCGCTCTCTTTATAGTTAATACATAAAAAATTCTTATTTCTAAAATGCAGAATGACACGATGATGACGTTAATGGGAACTTTGTATATGTATGTATATTTATTACGCACACATACCAGTTCACACTTCATATAAAAGCAACACACAGACAGACACTCTCTCACAAACACACACACAGCTTTACGCTCATGCACACACACACACGCACACCCAACCGTACTGGCAGAGCGTACAAGCAAAGCAGCAAAGTCATTTGATTATATTGTAGTAAGTATGTATGTACATTTTCTGCATTAGAATTTCACAAAATATATACAATGCTTGCCAACTAGAATTTATACATAAGCAGCACAAATTAAATACACAACGCGGCGTAAACTTTGTATGTGCACTTTTTTTGCATAAACATTGTTGTAAACGAGGTACGTTTTGTTCTTATGACGCCATTTTACTGTATATATTGTATATGAAAAATTACTTGGAGTGGTGTGCGTGTAGAAAAAACTTTAGCAGCGCAGCAGCAAAATATTTTTTTTCTTGTATGTGTTAGCGCGCAGCAATACACAGTAGTGTAGAAAAATCAAAACGCCGCGGAGGTGAGAGGCGACGAGGCTACAAAAGCAAACTGAAAATTGAATGAGACGCGGAGGCAGCGCTGATGTAAAATGTTCTTCGTGCGGCATGGTCGTGCAGCCGAAGTCAAGTTTCATGGTTCGGGAGAGAGGAGAAAAAACGAGATACAGATATGGTGTTTGTATGTGTGGCTGTGTGTGCATATACGTGCGTTTGCGTTGTTCTTATTGACTGCTTACTGCGGCTGCTTCTTCTGTCTTTTGCTTTGGGGCTTGTGCTCAGCACAAAAAGGCGGTAAAAATATAAAACTAGAATATGCCAAAAATGATGACAGCTAAATGCAGCGCTACAACAAAATGTTGTCCTAACATTTACCATTAAACATATTACTGTAGCCAAAGTAATTAATTTTTTGCCTTAAACTTACCGCTTTTTTTTTTAAGTTGAGTTGCTTTTTTGGCTTGGCCACCACTCCTCTTTTTTTTGTATGTGCAGCAGCGGCAGCACCCCGCACCGCAGCGCTTGAATAAAGTTCTTAATGGCGGCCACCAATCTAGTTAGACACATTCAAATTGACACTTTTTCCACTAAACACTTTAGTTTTGTTTGATATTTTCATAGTATTTTGCAAGCCGCATTTGTATATTAAATTGCGCTTATTCTATTTACACTTTACAATGTTTTTATGCATTTCTTGACCGTAAGAAATGAGGAGCAAGGAGACGTACCCACACAAACACTTTTTTTCACTGGCGGCACAGCGCTGCCAACTGCTCTTGTTCAAAGCAGCAAGGGAAATTCTCTCCCTGGCAAGTGCCAGCAAGGGAAATTTCTAAATTATTACAGTTTGTGTATTGTACAGCACTATAGTTACAAACCAGAAACAACGCGTTTCGCAAGCTGCTTTTGATTTACTTTTAATATTTAAAAGAAATGTAATTAAAGTAAGCTTTTGCAGATTTCAAATCAAATTTGTTTAAGATTTTATTTTTGCGTCGCACGTGCCTTAAAAATTTTACACAACCCCAGCGCAACGTTGTAAAATTATAAGTGCAAAAATGGCGCAAAATGCACCCGCTTGTAAAGAAACGCAGGCAAGTAAAATGTGTTGACAAAAATAGTTATGCATTTAATAAATAAACTTATTGTCTTCAGGAAGTGCAATTTAAGTTGCACGACAAATTTGTTGCCTTTAAAAAATGTGGCGATCCGCGCAGCAATGTTAAGCTGCTGGCAATTTCTAGCACGCGTGGTCTGCTCTTTGCCGGCAATCCAACTGCAGCCGAGCTGAAAGGTAAGATATGCTGCACTTGATTTTTGTTTAAATAAACATTTAATTTTGTTGCAGTCTTCATCATTAAAGATTTGGCTGATGCCAAGCAGACTTGCAAACAGCCACAGACGCGACAGATACCTTTGCCGAGCTTACCTAACAATATAAATTGCAGCACCGATGGTAATTTATTGGCCATAAACTATACACAAAATGGTACCGGCCTGTTGAGCATATACAGTGTTCAATCCTTTATGACCGCCAACATTAAGCCTATGTACAACATCAGATTGGCTCCAGAGGATTATATATATGCAGTACAATTGCTTTGGAATCCTGTGCTGCCCAACAGCTTGGCTGTAGTTCTTAGCAATGGTGCTCTGTGCATGTATGCTTTAAAGGACTCTGGCAACTTTGAAGTTTTTACATTGGACAAATCTAATCAAGTTAAATGCGGTTGTTGGTCACCCAAGGGAAAACAAATTGTTTTGGGCTTCCCTAATGGCAAACTGCAGCAGTTCAAGCCGGATTTAACGCCTGCAAAGACTGTTGTCTGTCCACCTAATGTGCATGAGGCGCCATTTGATACTATAGCTCTACACTGGCTGTCAACTTTTCAATTCGCAGTTGTTTTTCTGCAGCACGGCGAGAACTGTAATCCCGCTTTGTACATTGTTAATGCGCCTAAGGGAGGCCCGCCTACCTATACAAATTACTACGACATTTGCTATAGTCTTAATGGACCCAGAAACCATCAATTTGATTTTACACACGTGCCCCAATGGAACTTATTGCTAGTTTCCTCCGCGAATGGTGTGGAGGTAGGTGTAATGGGTACACAGGAGATAGGAGATACACCAACTTGGCTGCAGTTTACGCCTCTAGATTCAGCTCGCATTGAATTACCGCTCTGTCAAGATACTCAAGAGGAAACATTTCCACTAGGATTTACTTTTGATACTTCCTCCACGCATCAGTTAATCGTTGATGATCAGAAGCTGGCCACTATGCCTATGGTACATTTATTAGGAACAGATGGCACTTTACTCTGTTTTGACTTTCTTAATCTTATGCCTGGTGCGGTTTCTGTTTGTTCCCCGCCGCCACCTGCTGCAGACAGCTCTGGTCAGTTTCGCCCGTTGGATAAACTGCTAGCTTTGGAAGAAAAACCTGTTGCAGCGGCTACTACAGATGCAGTCCCACCCACCGGTTTGGATTTATCCTTTGCTTTTACACCCAATACGGTTACTTCTACACCCGCTCCAACTAAGGATAAGCAGCCATCGCTATTTTCTGGCTTTGGCGCAGCTACGGGTAAGGTGGCTCCTCCTCAATTGGCCTTTGGTTCAGTGCAACCAACTAGCACGTCTACACCGGTACCAGCCTTTGCTCCTGCTGCAACGGCAACCAAGCCAGTGCCTAGTTTTACTGGTTTTGGCAGCTCATTGAATGCACCTTCAGCAGGTTCATTTTTTGGTGCCCCAGCCACAGCTACAACGACTGCTGCAAACAGCGTGTCCATCAAACCAGCGTTCGCAGGTCAGTCGCTGGATAAGCCAAATCTATTTGGAGCAAGCACGGCTGTTGATGCTCAAGTCAAAAGTAGCAATGCTATTCAAACAACACCTGCGTCTAACAAACCGCTATATACAGTTCCATCTACATTTACACTCGGAGCAAACAATGCAAAGACACTTTCAGCGGCAGTCAACATCGCAAAAGCTGAGAGCGTGCCGCATCAGGAACTTAACAATAACGATATGGAAGAAATCATCAATCATATTATGGCTGTGCAAATAAATGCTTTTACCGAAGAAATTCAACAGGTGAAGAAGAACAACAATATCATGCTGTCCCAGGTAAATTTTTCTATAAGTTTTTGGTTTACATTCAAGCCCTTATAAACATTTCATATTTTCAGATTGAGAATCCAGCGTCTATCAAATCATTTAGCAAACGCTTGGATGATCTACAGGTGTTAAACGAGCAAGCCAGCGATGTTGATTTTGAGTTGGAGTTGCAGGGACTACGCCATGGTCTTAATGAATCCTACTCAATGATTGCCGAGTGTCGAGCCAAACTTGAAATGTACAAAAATCCAGAGTAGGTGTACTTCATCAATATTTCACCATCGGCGGTTAATTCTTTGCTTTCTTTTACTTCTAGCATAACTCGCCTGATGAGCTCAAACACCTATGATCCCGCTAGTCATCGCATTTTGGCGAGGTTACGGAGTTACGTGGCTGCCAATGAGGCATTGCTGAGTCAGGCGCAGCAACAAATTGACACGCAGTGGGAACAGCATCAGGATGTTTTAAGGCGCAGCTCTAAATCCAAAATGAATATGCCTTGCCTGGAAGGCATCTATCAGCGCTTGACAAAACTTCAAAATCAAGTCTCCAAACAGCGTTATGTACAAAATACTATTAAAGAAAAGCTAAAGCAGCGCGGATTACTGCAACCGCGTTTGTTGGAGGAATCCAGTCGCAGTCGTACCAATGAAGCGTAAGTCAATACTTTAATTCTATTAAACAACATTTGATTAGTTTCTATCACAGCGTGGACACTCTGGCGGAAACTATTATAAATATGAGTTTGTCGCAAGTTGTTGATAATAGCTCCGCCAAATTGAACTCAGAGAAACTACAAGCTATACGCAACATGGTGCAAACCACCAAAATAAAGATTATTAAGCCACAAAGACCAGATCGCATAGGCTTAAAATCAGAAGTTATATTGGAAACCAAGTTAAAAGCGGAACGCAAAAAAAAGGAAGCTATAGCTGCGGCAGCAAAGCCTTCTACAGTGAACAAATCAATTCAGACAGCAGCTCCGGCACAATTGAGCAAGCCCAGTGCTACCAAACCCATAACCGCAACTGCGCCACTTCAAGAAAAGAAGAGCATAGCATCCAGCACTCCGTTCCCTATGAGTAATGCTAGCTCCTTTGTCAAATCTACAGCTGGTATTGCGCCTACAACAACCTTGAACTCTGGTGGAGACGGAAAGCCAGCCACGTCCATGTTTGGAGGAATAAGCACCTTTTCCGGATCACCGTTTAGCTTTAGTCAGGCTGCTACCAGCACAACTATAAAGCCAACACTGGCAATTGGTGGCATACCAGCTGCAAAGCCACCAGCTGCAGCTGGCATGTTTTCCGGCTTTGGAAGCCATTTGGAAGCAAACAAGCCGCAAGGAGAATCTTTAAAAGAAATGGCTAAGCTAGCTGAGGTAAAAAAAGAGGAACCTACAGCCACTGAGCAAGTGAAACCGCCACAAACGCCCAAAGCAGATGCAGCTCCAGTAAAACCTTTCTCTTTTGCGGGATTTGGTGGATTAAGCGAGGGAGGATCTGCTCCGGCCAACACAGTATCTAGCACCACCAAATCGCCCTTTAGTTTTGGAGGTTTTGGGTCATCTCTGGGCATGGCCCCTGCTCATAGTACTGCAATAACCAAAACACCAAGTCCAGCTTTTGTAGCAACAACCATAGCGTCGACAACAACAGCAAGCACCGGACTTTTTGCAGCTGCAAATACAGCTTCAACAACTATAGCAACCAGTGGAATTTTTACAACTACAATTAATGCACCAACAACTTCAGCTAACACGGGTTTGTTTGGAGCAGCGACTGTAACACCAACAACTCCACCAGCATCAGGACTTTTTGGAGCTGCAAACAAGCCCAGCTTTGATACAGTTGTAAGCAGCAGCACACCCACAACTGCGGCTATAAGTAGCCCCTTTTCCGCACCGGCAACAGTCGCAACTGCAACTAGCGGCGCTTCTGTCATCACAACCACAGTAGCAACCAATGTTGCAAGTTCTCCCAAAACTGCGGTCTCGTCAACCGCACCAACTGCTAATCCGATCAATGAAATCTTTGGTAATGTCACCATATGCAAGCCCACAGCTAAGGATGGCGCTGGTGGTTAGTATTGCACAACTATTTAAAATTTGTTTACCAAACACCGTTTTAATACAATTTTTTTTTGTCTATTTTACAGACACATCGAATGACGCACCAACGACCGAAGCATTTGCTGGGCTTGGTGCGGCCAGTAATAATACAGGAAGTTTTAAGTTTGGCGAAGCAAGCACAGCAGGCGGCGATGCATCCAGAGGTTTTTTTGCTAATGCTGCCAACAACGCTGCAGCAACAACAGCAGCGGTAATCCCAACACAAGTAACAACAGCAACTACTTCTACAGTATCCGCGCCAGCAACCACCTTGGCAACAGCTACAACTTCCACAGTCCCTGTAGCCGCTCCTGCCTCTGAACTCGCTGTTGCACAAGTTCCAGCGATTGGTGGCAGCAGTTTTTCATTCTCGAATGCTTTTAGCAGTCTGAGCACATCAACTACTCCTGGAGCCACTGCTGCAACACCAGTTAATCCCTTTGCAGCGGCACAATCTGCGACACCAGCCACACCGTTTGGCGGTGCCGCTTTTGCGCCACCCCCAAGTGCCAGTCCTTTCCAGACACCCAGTGCGGCTACAGCCGCTGTTGCACCACCAACTGCTAATATTTTTGGCAACGTGCCTAAGCCTGAGCCCAGTGCCTTTGGTGCAGCAACAGCTGCTCCAACCGGCGGTATTTTTGGCTCAGCTACCTCTACACCTTCAGTCACATCGCCTTTCGGTAGTCCTACAGGAGCTGGTGCTTCTGGTGGAAACATTTTTGGAGGGCAGCCTGCAGCTGCTAGTTCAATATTCGGGGGTGCTGCGGCTCCCACAAACGCAGCCTCGCCCTTTGGTGGTAATTCTATATTTGGCACCAACAATGCCAGCGCCACAGCTAGTCCAGCAAGCGTAGTTGCATCCACAGGTGGCTCCATTTTTGGACAAAGCGCATTTGGTCAAGCCGCACAGGCTGCGCCAGTCCCAGCAGGTGGCAATATCTTTACTTCGCCTCAGCCAGCAACAAATGCTTTTGGCGCCAGTGTAGGTGGCTCTGTTTTCGGTGGTGCTGCCAACACAGCAGGTGGTGCTAGTGGCGGTTCTATCTTTGGCGGTGGCAGTCCTGGTTTTGGCTCATTTTCACAAACTCCAACTGCTGCTGGCACTTTTTCTGGTGGCTTTGGTCAAGCTGCTGCAGGAGGCGCATTCGGCCAGGGTGATGTTTCAGTGGCGCAGTCTGGATTTGGTACACCACAAGCGCAAGCGGCACAGCAGCCGGTTGGTTTTGGTGCTAAGCCAGTGTTTGGTGGTGCGCCTGCCTTTGGCAGTCCACCTGCGTTTGGTGCCAGTCCCACTTTTGGTGGAGCGGCTACCTTTGGTAGTCCCAAGGGCTTTGGGGCATTTGGTGGTAGTGCCACGACAGCTTCCCCAACTTCTTTTGGTGCAGCAGTAGCACCACCGAAGGCTAATATTTTTGAAACTTTGGGAGCTACGGATTCGGGATTGTCGTTTGGTAATCTAGCGCAAACTGGGAATCCCAATGCACAGAAGCCTGCTTTTGGAGGGTAAGTAAGAATTAGTTTGGTGCACTTATTACACAAGCACTAAAAAAAAAAATAGGTCTTAATATTGCATAAGTCGGGCCTACCCTTATGGATTTTGAGCAGTTAAATCCGAATTCGAAGTCAGAACTCTAAAACGTCACGGCTCTGAGATACACTCCAAAAACTCCATAAAATATGTTTTAAATTATGGTTTTCAATGATGTTTCTGAATCTTGAGAAACTCTCCAAAATAACTTATTTAATGGGTGTTTTTGAGGTTATGTCAGAACCCCCGGGTGCTGGGGTTTTTCAGATCCAGTTGCACAAAATCACAAACATCTGAAGTTCGCAACACATTTTGATTTTCGTGGTCCTGTGTTATAGATTTTCAAATACTGAAATGAAGTAAAGAAAGTCAAGTTACAATTCGGATAACGAATTTAAAAAATGCAAGTCGAAAAAATCCATGTCGAAAGCTTTTTGAAGCCTTTTTCTCTCTTCTCGAGTTGAAGTCTAGACTATCTTCCGGTACGGGGTTAAAAATCTGTCATGCACATTTAAATCTAAAATTGCTTTCGATTTCTTTTATAGTCATATTTAATGAAGTATTCTAACGATTTCACTTCTTCTTTTACAGCTCCTCCTTTATGAATTATCGTTGAACGTTTATTGTCCAATTTTTAAAATATAATTAGTTATAGATTTGACTTTTGATTTGCTTTATTTGTCGTTATCCGTAAAATAAATTACAAAATTAAATACATTTTGCATAGATTTTGTATTCTCTTATAATTATGCTTTTGCTCACAAGTTTTGGATTAATATTGCGCTGCTTTAATCGAAAATCCAAAATTTTGTATATTATTTATATAACTTCTCCAAAACTATATATGTATAATAATATATTGCGGTTTGTGCTGCGGCTGCCTTAAGTTAAGTTGGCCTATCGATAAGGAAGCAGTTTAGCCGTTGCATATCTAAAAACTAACTCAAAAAATCTATAAAATCACAAATTAAATTAGGCAAAAATTAAATTCGTAGCACAAATAGAATAAAAAACTTTTAAGGCGCTAAATACACAATTTTTTTTAAAATATCATAAAGTACAATATTTGTAAGCTTCATTTTAAAATAGTTTTTACACTGAATTTTCTACGTTTTGTGTTGGTTTTTTTTCTTTTTTTTTTTTTGGCAATTAGTTACGCGCTTTTGCAAGTTTTTATAGTTAGGTATTATATTATATAAGTATGTTAAAATCCAAATCCTTGACTGCATTCGGTAGTTTCGCTTACAGAGACGCACACATATGTATATATGATTTGAATATGTGTCTGTGTGTGTGTTTGTTGTGTGCATGTATACAATAAAAAAGTGGTCCTTAATTCGAGACTTTTTTTAAAATTTGCTGTGTGCTATTTTTCGATGCTCGAGTTTATAGAGTTTCGAATGGATTTTTCTAAATGAAAACTTGACATAAAGTTTATTTAACAAAATAATTAAATTATACAAAAATATATATAGTTTAAATGAAAACTTTTATCTTAAGTTTGTCGAAAAGTAGTACAAAAAGGATTCACTTTAATTACACTTACTGGCGCCAGAAACTGTGCGCAAAAGTTTCGAACCTATTGGAACGAACCAACTACAGTTGAATATAAGTTTAATAGGCTAATATAAATCACGATAATATGGCCACGCTGCGACGCGGTCCGCCCTGACTGATGTTGTCCATTGAGGACCACTTTTTGATACCATTCTTTAAAGCCTCGGCGGTCACTTTATCCTGCATAACGCGCGACATAGCCTCCAGCTTCTGGGCACGCTCCTTGGACAGCGGCTCTGTCGGAAAACTGAGCTCATTGGCTTCGGCAAGCGTGCGCAAATCAAAATAGTATTTGGCGTAGACGGAGGAGGGCACATTGATATTGAACTGCAGCAATTCCAGAAATTGACGCTCTAGTTCGTTCATGTCCTCGACCGTAATATCCTTGAGTATCTGGCAGTAGTCTACGTTCCATACTGCCTGGTCATCCCACACTTTGGAGGCCAGCAGTATGGCACCTGTGAGAAAAAAACAATTTAAAGAGTTTAGATCTAAGGAGTTACAATTGCAAGGTAAATAAAAAGTAAGCAGAAGCGGTTTTATGGTCAACCGTCATAACGCCTCTACTTTTGGTTTTGTAGCGACCACCTACCTAATACCATGCGCTTCCAATTGCATGGTCCCACATCCAGCTCCGCATAGGTTAACAAACGCTCCAGATAGACAAGCGTTATGATTGCACACTCAGCCGTCAATTGCGCGGCATTAAAAAGTGTGCGCACAAATTTATAAATTTGACGATGTTCGGGATTGTGTGTATCATAATTGTCCGGCACCGGATCATGCGTTAAAGGGTGTAGTTTCTCATCAAAAATTTCCAAACGACGATCTGATTGGCGATTTTTTATGTGATAATAAATGGCCAGTGAGACACACTTGACTGTATTTTTAAGATTTGGTTGTGAAACAGTGCTGTCATCCAGATATATGGTGGAACAGGAGGAGCTCTTTTTCATGCCACCGCAGCAGCTATTGCCGCCTGGCGTGTTACCACCACCGCCGCTAATACTGCTGGCCTGTTGTGCAATTTGATGTTGAGAGCGTTTACGTGTCATGCCGCCATTTTCAACTTTGGAACGCTCCAGAAACATGGTAGCCGCGGTGGGATCTACTGATGGATCTTCATCACCCTCTAAAGCCTCACGCTCCGAAATGTGTTGCAGATTTTGTTGGTTTTCAAAGTTTTCATTGCTGCCCTGACGATTATGATGATGCACAGCCACGTTATAGCCATGATGACCATCCAGCTGATGTTGCGATGTATGCGGCGGGTGATTAACCGTATGCCTTTCCTCAAACACAGGCGGTATGTCTTTGGACTTGCGATCCGACTGTGGACTTGAGTACGCACAGCAAGAGTTCTTGTTGCCCATATTATAGCCTTTGCTTGTAACTCTTTAGGGCGTTTACTAAATAAATGCAACAGCTGGCGCTTGACTAGTTAAAAGGCCTCGGGCTTTATCTGGCTGTTTTGGCTGGCCCACAATTTGCATATGTTCACGCACTACGCACGTTTCTTTTGGCACTTGTTCTGGATTTTCGGTGTCTTGAGGCTTCTTCGTCTATGTGCATGGCGCTGGCGTGTATTGTTCCACAATAACTGCTGCAACGCGCTGCTGGGGCTGCGTCCAAAGCGTCCCAAAAAATTGCTATAATGCGAAAGTTAATACCAATAATTATTATTTATTTTGTGACGTACGCCAGATAAGCGCTCAGTATTTGTTTACAAATTGCCAGCATATAGCTTTATTAGGTGAAAACTAATTAAGCACAGACACGACAACACCTGGTGTGGGTGGCAGCGGGTCGCAGTTCCATTTTTTTTATTTGTTTTGTATTAAATTTTTTTTGTGCAAAAACTCAATGCGTGCGCTTGTATTGACAAAATTGGTCTGGGGCGGGGCGCCAGCCGTATCGGCCTTGCCCGGCTTGTAAATGATTTGATTTGCTTTGCTATATATACGGCTTAGTTTTGGCTTATTCTATCAGTGTCAGTTGACCAAAACTTGTGCTACAACATTAATCATTGTCTTTTTAATGAGAAAAAAACAAAAAAAAAAAAAAACAGGCGAGTTGGCGTGCCGCAAAACAAGGGCAGCGGTAGCAACAACACCCACACGCTCGACTTGGCCGACTTTAAATTAAACGTTTTATCAATTGCTTTCTATTTAATAGGATTGCGAAAAACATGCTCGATACAATTGCTTTTGCACTCAATTAATAACATCTACTTTTTAATAGCACATTTATTTTGTATTGTTTAATTACCTGCTCAGAAAAAAATTGAGCAAACTTTTTTTTGTCTTAGCTAAAGATGGACAACATGCGATGTTTTGCTGCGATAGGTTCGTAAATTTAAGAGTGTTGCCACCTGTTTCTAAATAAGTTCAGACGGCAGCGCTGTTGGAGTACTTGGTATCGTTGGCGTTTAAACACAGTGGGAGTTTTTGTTTTTGAATGCAACTTTAGAAATTTAACGCACAATGATTTAAAAACTATATGGAACTTATAATTTTATTTCACTCAGCTGAGATTTAACAAATTTGAGTAAATATTTGCTAAAATAAATTCCATTAAATATAAATAAAATAGTTGGTGTTTGAATTTGATGTCCTTCCCCGTAATAGAAGTTTACAATCAGTACGAGGATTCGTGATCAATTTTCAGTCAACAACATCCAAAAAGTAACACTAGAGCAAGTCCAAGGGACTTTTTACACGTTTGGTAGATTTTTTGAAAAATTAAGTTAAAAATTTAGGGTTTTTTTAATTTTTTTTTTGTCTGCGTAGCCAATTTTGGTCAAAAGTCCCCCAGAAGAAAGTCAAAATTTGGACAAAATTACAATTTAATATGATTTTAGACATATTAAGGTATCCTGTGAATGAAAATTATTACATTATAATTAGTGGCTTTTAAGTTATTGGCAATCAAAGTTAACTTTTTGTATTTTATGAGCTTTTGTGATAATTTACAGAAAAAAAAACTGCATTTACTATGATACATGTAGCTACGAAATCTTCATTCACTATATTATTTATAAATATTACTTCAGAGAAAAAATAAAATTGAGCTTAAAAACTTTTTGGTTTTAAATATATTCGAGTAGTTATAAAGATTTTGTCGGTTTTTTTATCATTTGGCTACTTTGCTTTAAGGGTACCTCCGACTCCCACTCGATATTTGATCGAAAAAATGTTTATAAATTTCTTCACATGTTTTACAACAAAATGTAATTCCTACCGATTTTCGGAAATTGAATCTAAAAGTTGCATTTTAAAAATGGAACCCCAGGATATTTTACTATTTTTTGAATTTCTTTGCTGCCTAAAAGTATGCTTTAATAACCATTTTTTTACAAGTTGTACCAAAAAGTTAAAAAAAATGTACAATTTGAAAATTTTATAGCATACTTACAAAGATGCAAAAAAAAAAAAATTTAAAAATGATCAGTTTTGACGAAAAAACGTAAAAATTTAAATATGGATTATTTAAATTTTTTTTTTCGTAAATTAAAAGAGCATGCAAAAAAAAAGTATAACTTTTAAAAACCAGATTGATTGGTGGTATCGTCTTTTTGTAATTGGCTTGGAAAGCTGAAACTGTTTGGGGCTATAACTTTAAAGCCATTCAATATCTTGGGCATAGGCTATTTTTTCAATGTTTTTGGAGCTCATATCTACTTCTGTATAAAATATGATACAATTCCAACTAACAGTTTTTTTTTTTTAATTATGTTAAGCATTTTCTTTTGGTTTTTTTTTAATTTTTTCCAATTTTGGTCTAGATTATCTATATCTCAAAAAATCTGAGGAGGCTCAAACTTTCCAGAAAAATAGTTTAATTCATTACGAACAACTGCGTAAAATTTCATCACTCTAAAAAAATTATTATGGAATTGATAGGGTTTTGGCCAAAATATGAAAATCTGGGCGCATAGTGCACTGGCCAGAAAAGCCGAAATTTTGGCATAAAGACGAAATATAAGAATATGATGAAAATACTTAATTAGTAAAGTAGATAATTAAATATTTTCTCTTATGTTTAATTAAATTACTTTTTTAAAACATGTCGCTACAGAAATCGTAGAAACTTTCAAATGAACGTTATTTAAATAAAAAGCTTGCATTTAGGTTTAATAATAATTTTTATTAGTATTGTTAAAAGTAAATAATCATATTTATATTATTATAATTTCTTGAAAGTTATTCGTAATAAGCATACTCAACCAATCCATTATCATTAAACATACTTTAGATACGCTTCAACCAGGCTGCATTTAGTTATTATTTCGAGTTAGTTTAACTTAGTAAGAAAATTAAGTACAACTTTTAGATAGGTTTGTTCGCTTGTTTTTTTTTTTTGGTTTGCTTTAAAAGTACATAAATATTTGCTTAGAAAATTCTTTTTTTTTTTGCAGTTTTATCTTTTTTCAAATGAACAAAATTATTTACAGATTTTGCGTGCAAAATGTTTGTAGGAATGTAAGTATTAAGATAGATTTTTTTTTTGAAGTATGCATATTGTTTACTACTTTCTGTGCAATTTTTTTTTTTTGTTTTGTTTATTTACACCAAATTCACTTGCTCAACAAATGTTTTAGAATATAATTTAGTATGTAGTGTTTATATTAAATGTAATGATTGCTTTCAACTCATATATAATATTATTATTATTTTGAATCGCATATGCTTAATATGGTTTTAAGTATATTTAATATGTAATTAATCATATACTTGCTACTAAACTACATTTGCTAATAACATTAATATATATGCTGCTCTGCTCATATATTTATGCACGAATATTTTTATTTTTTTATGTTAATGTAACAGACAGTTTAACAAGTTTAATTAAACGTTTATATTTAATTATTTATTAACTAAGCACTTGTGCTTTTGCTTAAGTCTGTTAGCTATTTAACAAAGAGTATCGAATAAAATACTCACTGACTATTTATAAGTAACTGTTGGACAAATTAAGGACATGCAAGTTTGAAGTTGCATTAAGTTGGCAGCGCTAACAATTTAAAGCGTTTTTATTTAATTCTTCAGTTGCTGTGTGAAAGCGCAGGTAAGTTATGTTTACCTGACACTGACATTAGTCGTTCCATTTTAAAGGCGTCACAGAAATATACTGAGTTAGTTTTCAGAAGATTTTGTTTGGGGACCAAGTCTTCTAAGAATCTACGCAAATTATAGAAATTAAAAAACACGAGTGTGGATCTTTTGATAAAATAATTGTTGTGATCATCTTCAAAGGGCTATTTAAAGTTTGTATTTCTTTAAAAAATTGTTTCACATTTATTTATGAAGTTACTTAAGTTTTTGAATTAGTAAATCTAGCAGTTCAATTCGAGGACCATTTCAAGACTAGATTTTGAAATTTTATAATCGGTAAAGAATTAATCGTTATTCAAAAAGTAAACTATTATAAACAATTAAATTGAATTTAGGTACAGTGTCCTTTACTATTTAACAGGTTGTTAGGCAAGGTATAATCCTTAGTAACAAAAAAGAGTTTACTAAGGAAAAGTTATTTGATTGATTTATTAAAAATTACTCAAATGACTTGAAAATCCAAGGATTTCAAAAATATTTTCCAAACCTAATTTTTTTATTATATTTTTTGGGAATTTATATTCCCTTTTTTGGGAATTTTTTTTTTATATGAAGTTTTGACATTTCGTGCGGAATTTTTGCATGCTGCGTATGGGCCTTTAGCAAAAAATATAATAAAAAAATTAGGTTTGGAAAATATTTTTGAAATCCTTGGATTTCCAAGTCATTTGAGTAATTTTTAATAAATCAATTAAAAATCAATTCCCTTTTTTGGGAATTTTTTTTTATATGAAATTTTTACATTTCGTGTGGATCGCAGTTAAACGAATATATTGAGAGTACAGTTGTTATTTCAAGTGCGATTTTTTATAGTCTGAAATTCTTATTTTGAGAATTTTTAGGATGATTTTAAGAAGAAGAGCTGTCAAAAAGTACGAATGTGTAGTCTAAGCGCTGAGATTGAGAGTATTCAATAACTCCCCTGCAGTTCGGTCGTTTAGGCCTCAAAAATTCAGACCTGAATTCAGGGATGAAAAGGAACCGAATGCTCTTGGCTTTGTAAGAGAAACAAGGACAAATATAAAATTTCTCTATCTGTCTGTTTCTTTTGACAGACAAGCAAAGCAAAAAAGAATAAGCAAAGAAAAATAGGAAAAGTCAAGGGCGTGTGTTTTGTGTGTTAGTAGTTTGACTTTACGTTCGTATTGGTGTTTAGACCTGACTTTCTAAAACAAATCAGCACTGAATTCACGACCGATTTTTTTAAAAATTCGCCGCTGATTTCAGGACAGACTTTTCAAAGTCAATCAGCACTGAACTCATAGCTGATTGTTACGGCTAAAGTTCGGGCCTGAAAGCCTAGGACATGCATGTGTTAAATTCAGTGACAAATGAATGCGTAGATTCATGGCTGGTACTGATCATTCAGGCATGATTTCATGACTAATTCAGGCCTGAACCGAACTGAAGGGTTATTTATAATTTAAGGAAAATAGAGAACGACAACTTTTTATTTATTTATTTTAGTTAAGAACAGCTCTTTTTTTTGAGTGTAATACGTAACTATGGGAGAGCTGAAGAATTAAAGTTTCGCAGCAAGTTGGCAGCGCTGCAAATTTAGAGCTATTAAAGGCAAGTTTAAAATGTACGGTTAAAGTGAAAGAGAGTTTAAGAGCGTAAATGAAGTTCAATAATTTACAGTATTTAATGGTATGTTCAAACTTGTACACAGTAAGCCAGTTTGAGTGTATGAAAGCTTAAGAGAGTAGAAGAAAAAGAGAGTTTGTGGCAAGAAAGTTGAATTCAGTTTGAAACTATTTGAGACTTTTCGACTATTTATAGTACACTAATTTTGTTGCTTATACGCTTTGAGCGTTTAAGTTTGTTATGTTTATGTTTGTTATAAGTGTATTATTACATAAATGTATGTTAATTATATTATATGTTATGTAATACGAGTATTTAATGCACATGTAGTTAGTAGTTAGTTATATATATTATATATTAATGTGTAGTACTATATACGGTTTATACGGCATTTACATTTGCATGTATTTATTACCACTACAGTATTTATATATTATATTACTACCTTAATAAAGCTATGATCCCAATTTCAGCTGATAATTTGGTACCTTACTGCTAAGCATATTTACCACTGCTCTTTGCTGCCCAGTTACCAAAACAACTTGAGCCACGCTACTATGACAGCTGTCAGTTTTAAGCTTATTTTGCATCCATATCCGTTTCCGGTGTATTTTGTTTCGCCTTTATTTTTTTGCGTAAAGAGCAATGGTAAATCTTAAAAGAATGGTCCCGCTATCAGACATTTTGAAAAACGTTTAAAACATTTTGGTTGGTTTCTTCTTCGAATACGAGAAAAACACACACAAGAACATAACGAAAAGAAATGTTTAACTTAAATGTTGTTTGTTGTTGTTGTATCAACTAAAACTTTCTTCATGTATAAAAATAAATGTTGGTTTTTTTTTACAACAATTCTTTATGGATAAAGTGCTAGGTATATGTAGTTTTAACTTTAGCTATTATTACTTATTTTATATTATAGTTATAGTTTTATTACATATATAGTTTATTAGCTTTTGTGCAGCAGTATTTGAAATTAAAACGTGTATAGAGTTTTTAAAATAGCTGTTTGCTAAATTTCTTTTTTTTTTATATACAATAGTTTTACAGCTACTTTCAGGTATTTTAGTTAGGTACTTAAAATCTAGACAACAAATGCTGTCAAGTTTTGAGCAAGTTTTCAAAACAAAATAAAGTCAAAAAAAATAAATTTTTTACGTTTTAGCCATAAAAATCATATATATTTCTTTAAAACAAACATACTAATTTAAGAAATTATACATAAAGTACATAGGTACAATAAATTCCGCATAGTTTTTAACAACTAAAAATTAACTCAATTCGTAATTAAAATTAATTGCTTATTAAATGCTGTTCAATTATATTTTTTGCTTTAAAAAAAAAAAAATGTCGCAAGTGTTCAAAGTACTTATTAGTTTTAAAAATGCCGTCTATATTTACAGAGTTGTTCTGCCTACAAAGTTTTACAGTGCTGTGCTCTAATATTTGTTTATTTAATTTTTTATTTCTTTTTACTGCCAATACAAACCATAAAACATGAAGCAGCGTAGTAAATAGTATATATCATATATAAGTTTATAACATATATACTCTCTATATATATATGCATATAGTAATAACAATTTGATTTATACGGAGCTTGGAATTTTGTCAGTTGTTATTAATTTTTTTTTTTGAATTCTGTGCTTCTTGACTATGCCACTAGTTAATGTAAATGTATATTGTGAGCTTTTCGTTTGCCTAATATTTAGTTAGTTCATTTGCAATCTAAGTCGCTGCAGCGCCATCTGTCGACGTATTAGCCGCTTCCGTTCCTTCGGTAGTTTCCGTTTCCGCTGCAGCGGCTTCAGCGGCAGCCTTTTCGTCTTCGGCTTTGGCGGCGGCCTGCTCCTCTTGCGCCGCAGCCAATGCGCGTGCCTCTGCATCTGGAATTAATAATTTATATGGTGTTTATATTTAAAATGCTTTTGAAAAATGTTTGAGCTTACTCTAAAAATAGCTTAAACAATAATTTCTTGGTACATTTTATGGCAGCCTTTTTTGGGGTCACAAGTTCAAATAGCTCCATGGGTAAAATTTTTGAATTAATTTCTTATCGATTAATTGCGCGAAATTTGGCAACCAGCGTTCAAGACCCGTAACTCGTAGAAGAATATAATGTATTAGGTTAAGTTCTTGTGGCTGCTTGCATAGCCGATCAATCTATAAATTTCCGTCGGAGACTTTAAGCGTTGGCGTTCAACGGACTCTCGTAATCTTCGCGTATAAAGCATGAACTAAAAAGGAGTATAGTTTCCTTTTCCAGAAAGCAGAACGTTAACCATTTTTTTATTTTCTAAAGCGTCTATCTGGATAAGTTAAAAAAAACTTCCCCAGCTATTTTTTAAAACTAATGATGCAGATCGATGCATAGGTAAACAAAAATTTTAGTTTTTGTGGCTTAGTCAAAAAAAATGTGTTTTGACTTTTTACTTAATTGTAACTAAATTACTGAATATTTTTGAACCAAATATTTTTAATGTAAGTTATCAATGGGACTATGGGTTAGATTAGGCTGCTCAGTTAATAAACCGAGATCACCCGGAAAGGGGGGATGAGAGGGGTGCGAGTGACCTTGAGAGGTTCGAAGGTCGAAGGTGCGTATTCCTACTCTCCTGAATATCTTATCCTTGTATGAATATCTTATCCACTATGGGCACATTCGCCTGATTTTAAAAAAAAAACGAAAACATTTTTTTGACCAACACATTTTCTTAAAAAATAAGATAATAACATTTCATTATTTTTTTTTTTTACGATTTTCAAATCACTATTTTGTATAAACGTCTTTTTATATAATCTTTATATGGTGTAAAAACTAATCATTTGGTGCAACAATATCAAAAAAATAAATGAAAATTTTTGTATTTTTTTTTCTAATTTAAAAATAAAAGGAACTTCAAAAATTTTTTTTTTAATCAGAGAAGCCTACCAATTGAAAAAAATGTTTTTGGAAACATGCTGAATACTTAACAGTAGTGCTGGAAGTAACATCGATGTTATATTGATGCATCAATGTTTTTTATTTTTTTCCGATCATCGACATTTTTATTTCGATTTTCGATTATCGACCAAATCCAATTACGGACAAAATATGGGCAATCAACGGCATCCACGTCGCAGACACTTTTCGCTTTTTTAGAAGAAAACAAATCTCAAAAGATCCGAAATAGTAGGGTTGACTCAATTTTGGCACTTCGACAATATTTTTATGTTGAAAACTTAGATTCAAGCATGTGCCCGTTGAATTACTGGAAGGTAATACCTTTAAAAGTTTAGCAAGGCTGGCAATCTAGTGAGCAACAAGCGGAGTTCGCTTAAATCAAAAAACGTTGACATGATTTTATTTAATCACCATAATGAATGGATCTCAAATTAGTTTAAAGATTATGAGACTGCAATTCTGGCTGGAACAGAACATTTTTTTGTTATAACTCAGAGGCACCCCTTATGGACTTTGGACAGCTGAATCCAAGTCCGAAAAACCCCGATACAAGTGTTCTTAGATAATATTCAAATTATCTCGATTTATGGGATTTTTTGGTGGTTATCCATAATCCATGTGTGGAGTTTTTTGGTCTTCGGATTCGGCTGCTCATAATCCATAAGGGATGCCTCTGTCACCTTTTAAGTTTACACCACTTTTTTTTGTGGCCTTTATTATCTATTGCTTTCGTTGTATAACCTTTTGGATTGTTATTTATTATTTCTTTGCTTATTTTTCTATGAAATGTAATTAATTTTGAAATGTATATTACGAAAATATAGTTATCTCTTGATTTGTTTGTTAATTCCATTTTATTATTTGAAACCAAACCAACAGATGGCCCACTCTGAATTAATTTAAGCATTCAAAAAATGGCCGCCACATGTACTTCGATGTATCGAAACATCGATGTATCGAAGCTAAAAAATATTGAAAATATATTGAATATTGTTGGCCAACAACACAGGCCAACATCGATGTTTCTCCAGCACTACTTAACAGTAGTCAGAAAAAAACTATCCATTTATACTTTTTACATAAACTAATTAATTTTAAAAAATTTTCTAATTTAATTTATTTTTATTAGAAACACTAAAAAATTCTGCTACTTTGTTTGAATTAGTAAATAACGATATAATTTTGCATATAAACAAAAAACTGAATATTGAATAATGTTTACATAATAAAACTGAATAGATACTAAATACTAAATAAAAAAAATAATTAAACCACATAAATACAAAATTTTATATTTTAAATTAAAAAAAAGTAACAAAAATTTGGCACTAAAAACACTATTCTCTCTTAACGTTCGTCTCAAAAATCATTTCTATGTGTGTCACGTGCGAATGTCTGCCTTTTTGACAATATCCTTTAAGCAGGACAATGCCTTAAATCAACTTTGGCAGCAATTATCGTACTCCCCAAAAGCTATTAGTTCAGCATAAAAAAATTTTAAAAATTGCCTGAATTAAAAAAAGTCATAGTAAAATTTTTTTTTAATGCTATTTTAGCACAATTTAAAATAAAGTAACTTTAGTGAACTTTCAATACTATTCCTCTAGCCACATTTTTATTTTAAGATACACTAGGGGGATAAAAATTAATAATATTGTTTCAGCATCTGAAATTAATAATATAAGCGTTATATAGTAAAAGATTTCTTAAATATACTTCAGCTTACTCTTAAAAAAACTTAAAACAAAAAAATTCTTTCTTTGATGCTTTTCATGTCCGCTTTTTTGGGTTCCGATGTTTAAGTATCTCTGTGGGTAAAATTGTTGCATTAATTTTGTACAGGATTCATGAGTCGTCGCGCAGTGGACAAAATGGCACAGTATTTTCAGAAAATTTAGAAAATAGACTTTTTTAGCATTTCGTGTCGATGTAGATATTTATGACTATCGGAGCGTACAACGTTTAGGGACACCATAATCCCAGTTGCAAAAGATGGTTAAATTCAAAAAATATGCTGCCCTTTACTAAAAGCGAAATTTCGTTTAAATTCGAACGAGACTTTGTAAATAAAATGAAACGCAGATGACATCTGCTCTTAGGATTTTGGTCTGAAAACAAACGTGAAGCAAAGTAATTAGGAATTTTTTTTTCGGACGCGGCAATGGGGAGTCTGCTCTAACATGTTAGTGAAGGGTTGGCATAAGTAGTTCAAGGTATGTCGTACATCACTGGAGAACTAGTCACGTGCACATCATCCTCCAATATCAATAAACGAAGAAGACATTGAAAAAGTAAAGAAAATCGTCAAACGACTGAGAAAGAGATAACAGCCGATCGTGACATATCAAATGCGTCCGCCTACAAAATTTCACATAATGCTTTGGGCATGAGAAGGGTATCCGATCGTCTTGTTTCAAAATTTCTGCGTTTCTTCAAAAGAGCAACGAAAAACTGTCGCTAAGGAAATGCATGCAGCACATCATAACTGGTGACGTCACCTCGGTCTACGAGTACAATGTCGAAACCTCTCAACAATCATCAGAGTGGCGCTTGCCAACATTTCACATGTTGCTTTGGGCATGGAACGGGTCTCCGCTCGTCGTGTTCCAAAATTTCTTGAATTTTCAAAAAGAGCAACGAAAAATTATTGCTAAGGAAATGCTTGCAATGTGCGATACAGACATCCAGCACATCAGAACTGGTGACGTCACCTCGATCTACGAGTACGATGTCGAAGCCTCAGAGTCATCAGAGTGGCGATTCCATGTTGCTTTGGGCATGGGACGGGTCTCCACAATTTCTGAATTTTTTCAAAAAGAGAAACGCAAAGCTGTCGCTAAGCAAATGCTGGCAATGAGGGTTACGGATATCCTGCACATCATAATTGGTGACGTCACTTGGTTCTACGAGTACAATGTTCAAACCGCTTAACAATCATCAAAATGGCGCTTCCCCAACAAGTGTGTCAAATAGTCGACCAAAAACAGCACTATTTTCTTGAAATGTACGCCTCAAAAGGAAGGGTCCTTTCTTGCATCAATATAATGCACCGGCTCAGACATCACAACTTGTTTCCAATTATTTGAACAAAAATAAGCGACATGCCTCCGTGGGACTTTTTCCTGCTTGCAAACATTTTGAGAGTATTGAAGTCATAAAAGTGTATACGAAGAAGGAGCTGAAAGCCATTCCCAAATCGGCCTACCAGAAGTGCTATGAAGATTGATAAAAATTATGGTATCTGTTTATCGCTGCCGATGCTGATCATTTTGAAGGGAATACAGGGTAGGGTCAAAAAGTAGTAGGACAAGTAGACGGTACAAGTCCTAGTCGTCTTCAAAATATCACCCTTGTGCTCTGACACTATGCGTATAACGCCATTAACACTGCGATGACGCCTGCCGGTGCTCGCTTTCCGGTGTGATTTGAGCTTCGACTTGAGCCAAGGAAAGAGGAAGAAGTCCAGTGGTGACAGATCTGAGCAAACTGTACAGACTCCTGATAGACCACACCACGACGGTTAAAAGAGGATATGAGCATAGATTTGATGATGGACTTGCTCATTCTGGCTTTCTTTGCACTAGTTGTTGGTGTGCCACCAGGAGCTCTAGCGTTTGATCTTCGTCGCGATTTTCCGTGCTTGATGCAAAATTAAATGGTTGTCCGACCATCCCTCATAGGCTTCGTTCGCGCTATAGAAATTTAGACTTACTAATTTTTGACCCTACCCTGTAGTGAAGAACAACACAGTTCTACAAATATCGGGGTCATGTCAGTTGTTGGAAAGCTAAGGGTCATTTCCGAAGTAATTTGCTGCGTAAAATTCGAATCCGGGGTCAGGATTTGGGAAACGAAAAAAGCCGTAACTTTGCGAAAAAAAAAATCGTAATTGATCTCTTGAACTCTTAAATTAAAGGTAGGAGTGGTACTAAATGATGTAACTGGAGAGACAGACCACACAAATTTTTCACCCTGTACATAACCTCAAAAGTAGGAAAAAACTAGGTTTTTCGGGTACATAACCTCAAATATCTCAAAATTCTGACGTGATGGATCACCCATCCCCATGACCCCGGACTCGAATTCTACGCAGCAAATTACTTCGGAAATGACCCTGAGCTTTCCAACAACTGACATGACCCCGGTATTTGTAGATCTGTGTTATTCTTCAATTCATTCGGAAATGACCCTTAGCTCTCCAACAACTAAACCATGTTGACCTAATTATCCGATATCTATGTTTTAAAAAAAAATAAAAATTGGTATGAATTGAAGAAAAGTCACTGTCATAAACGGATTCATTTTAACCTATTCCCTTTATCTATAAAATACCCGTAGTTCATGTAGTCTTATGTAGGCATAATACACAAAACGAACGTCAACTTTTTTTTTGAAACAACTCATTTTCACAGCTTTTTAGCTTTTGAAGAGAATAAAGTACAGGGTAACCCACTGTCCCACTGTTGGGCATTAAGTTTTTCCTACATAATCTAATTTGAGCACAAAAAAATATTAAAATTTTAGCTTCTAACCCATGTTCAATAAAGAAAAGAACAATATGCAAATTAAACGCTAGTCTCATGCTCTATTAGTATTATAATTAAATGCAGCCAGCTGGCATATCTCGTCCACTGTGCGCCGACAAAGATCAAAGCCAAATACATAGAATTTCAATTAAGCGCGCCAAATTGAAACTACAAAAGCGCCAAAGCAAAAGGTAATCAAAATTTTAATGAAAATTCTTTCAAGTTAGTTGGCTAATTGGTACCTACCCTTAATGGACTGCTCCTTCCAGATTTTCTTGTTCTCCACTAAACAAGCTAGCCAAGGCTTGGGCACAACAAAACCAGGTTTGGGCAGCAAAGCCTCCCTTTTGTCTGTAGTGGTTTTTTTCTCTTGGGAACCTGTACTCGAGCCCTCCTCAAGCAGCGGCGTAGGTTTGTTCTTAAGCACCGGCGCTATAGGCCCCAATATATATTCTAGCATGTCTGACATAATGGCCATGCTGGGTTCCACAATGAATTCAATGAAACCGATCTGTGATTCGGCCACAAGCGTATTTTTGCGATCGCAGAGCGGACTGAATGGCAGTCCCAGCTCCTTTTCCAAGTCACCCTGACGAAAGAATTCCTCCAGCAGCAGCATGGTCCAGCGATGATGCACATTCCATTGTTTGCCCGGGTGGGAGATATCACAACAGTGCAGCACCAGCGACAACGCCTTCGATTTGTCTATGGTGGCCTCCTGTAGCGTCAGCAGATTACGCATGGTCTTAAGCTGCTGGAAATGAAAAGTCATGTCGGTGGCCAGCACCATGTCTATAATAAGCGTGCGGAATTCGCGGAATTCCTCACGTGACAAATGCGACAGTATATTCAATTCATCATCCTTGACCAGCCGAAAGAAGGCGCTCACATGATGATTTTCCAGCACGGCTCTGTCATTATAGAGCAACGCTGTGTCTGAGCCGGACATAACATGAAAGTTATTGGTGGTGCCCGTATGCTCATAGTCATGTATCAGCGCTGCCAGCAGCGAGGCAAAGATTTCCAAATCTGTTAGCCAATTCATTAGACCCGTTGCGCAAAGCGTATGATGCATGGTTTGCATAACATCCACGGCATGCAAATTATTATGATATGGATTGCGGTAACGGCAATAGCCTTCCTCAACGCGATAGAGAAAGGCTTCCAGTGTGCCGGGTGCAATCTTGAATTTGTGTATGATGCCATAACGATTGAGCAGATCATAGGCAACATATTTGATCACCTGGCCGCTGGCCGCCTCCGTCAAGGCAAACACATCAAAAGTCCAGTCATCCAAGTTCTGAAAAACAAATTAGAAAGATTGGACGTATTAGTAATATTAGCTTGGGATCAAAAGGAAAAGTCAAAACAGCTCGTAAATTCAAGGACATCACTTCCTAAAACTGTCAAGGACACACAAGAGTGATCCCCAGCGCTGCAAGAGCAGTTAGTCAAAAGTTGGCTTAGCAAATTGCCCCCAAGCTGGAGGAGCAGAGTTCAATCTCAGCAGAGTAAATTTGCAGCTATTGGCATTGCTTCCGAGGGACCAGGGCAATCATGTGATGAAGTCATAAAAATATCTTGCTTGTAGGAAAGATCTTTCGAAAATATCGCAAAAATTTTTGCACAATGGGCAGAAGCTTCTGACGTGAGCAGAGCCATTTAAGCCTATTTCCAGGGCTAACCATGAATTGAAGGGAAAGAAAAGTAAAAGATCGAAAATCTTTTCATAAACTTCTTCCTACAACATAAATTACCGAAAACCAGATTTTTCACTAAAAATTAAGAAATTAGTTACTCCCAAGATGTTTAGGGAAAGATCTTTCGAGAATATCGCAAGAATTTTTGCAGGATGGGCAGAAGCTTCTGTCGTGGACAGAGCTATGAATTGAAAGGAATTTAAAGTTAAGAATCGAAAATCTTTTTATATAAATTCCCGAAAACCAGATTTTTCACTCAAAAGGAAGAAATTAGTAATTCTCAAGTATTTGAGGAACGATCTTTCGAGAATGTCGCAAGAATTTTTTCAGGATAGGCAGAGCCATTTTAGTCTGCTTCCAGAGCTAACCATGAATTGAAGGGAAAGAAAAGTAAAAGATCGAAAATCTTTTTAATCTTCATCCTATTTATATAAATTCCCGAAAACCAGATTTTTCACTGAAAATTAAGAAATTAGTTATTCCCAAGACGTTTAAGGAAAGATCTTTTGAGAATGGATGGGCAGAGCCATTTTAGCCTGCTTCCAGGGCTAACGATGAATTGAAGGAAAAACTAAGTAAAAGATCGGAAATCTTTCAATAACCTTCTTCCTATTAACAATAATAAATAAGATATTGGAAGAAAGATCTTTCGAAAATAACGCAAGAATTTTTACAGGATGGGCAGAGCCATTTTAGGCTGCTTCCAGGGCTAAACATGAATTGAAGAGAAAGAAAAGTGAAAGATCGAAAATCTTTTAATAAACTTCTTCCTATTAGCATAAATTACAGAAAACCAGATTTTTCACTCAGAGGGAAAAAGATATTTAAGAATTAGGTGCTCAATACATTTCTTTAATTTTCGATCATAGATAAGGAAAGTGAGAAGGCAGTCTGGACAGTTTAAGGACGTCTTTAAAACTTCCGGAAAAGTCTGGAAAACTGCTCAAACGTGTCTTTCTAAAGACCAATCAATGCGATCCCCATAGGACAAATACAGTCCAAACGTTTTATGCTGTGCCCAGAGGTAAATACATCCATCGCAGGGCTACGAAGAAGATATCTGTAGGCTTCAAGATATGGTTTTTTTACTGGGTGTATTTAAAAGTTGTCCAAAGAATGCTTTTGAATGTCGTACAAGATTCTGTTTTAAGGTCTACAGTCCGATTAGCCGATTAGATGTATGCTAGAAATTTTATTTTCATAGATATCTCAGTGCCCAGGAAGCCCATAGAGACTGTTTATTTTTTATCAGATGACAATCAGCAAATTTTTTGAATTTAAGAAGCATGGTAGGATTGATTATGCTTCAGGGAGTCCAATCATTGCACAACCTTACTATTGGATAATAATCCATAATAAACAAATTGATCAGGTAGATATATTTTTTAGACGTCTTATGTCTTGTAGGTTCATTGGACCTACTCACCATGATAGACCCTGTATAGTATACAATAATGTCCAGGCCATCAGCTCAGCCTCTATGTCATATTTCTATAGGTACCTATTCCACATAAACCACTCCGTAAAAGATTAAGCTTAAATTTTCAGATAAGGATAACAACCAGCACCAGTTCTATTGTAGTACCAGATATTGGTGGGTCCCTGGGCACTGTCTAATGTCATGCTATCCATTGATACCAAATAAGATATAACTTGACTCACCTTGAGAAGTTTAACTACATCCGGCGGGAATTGCATCAGCGCGGAGCTGGAAACACGTCTATAAATGCGATCCACAAAGATGCCAGCGCGTATGGCATGAGCCACCGAGCGAAATTTGGGCTTCTCATCGCTCTTACGACGCGAGGTGGCCATTTGGCGCGTAAAGGTAGAGGCCAGCCATTCGCGCACCTCTGGTGGTACCGCATCCGGTTGCACCTCCGACAACTCATCATCTTCATCAGCCAGGCGCCTATACGAACACATTATATAGTTGGGGAAGTTAAAGAAAAGAGTATGCGTTAGTCTTCGGGCATTTACAAAACTATTCCAACTAAAAAACTTGGCTATAAAAACTTAAAAAAAAAAAGTTAAAAATTGTTGTTAAAGCTTAAAAATAAAAAATAAAATTACGCACAAAATTTTTGCGCGCTTTTTGTAGAATTTTAGATTACTTTTTTTGTTTTTGTTTTAATAACAATTAAAGTTAATTACAAAACAAAAAATAAAAAAATGACACAAGTAAAACAAAAGAAAAGTAAAACAAATGAAAGTGTGATTTGAGGGGGGGCTGTGGGGCAAGTGTTAGACCAAATTTGTGGTTGTAGAAATCGAAGAGGAAATAGAAATAGGTGTAAATATTATTTAGAGATTTTTTGTTTGTGTGTGTTTTGGGTAGGGTTTCAATTAATGAAACAAAAAAAAAAAAAAAATAAAATGTACAAATATAGAAACAGTTAGGTCTGTACATAAAGCTAAAAAGTTTAGGTTAGTTAGGCATAAAAAAAATAAACAAAGTTGGTTAGATAAAAAATTACTACAAGGCTTAGAAAAAAGCAGAGCAGGCAGCGCGTGCAGCTGTGTGAGTGTTTGTTGCTGTGATTTTTGTGTGTGTGTGTGATTGGACATGCAATTGGCTAAAAGGAATTTATCGATAACATGCCTGACATACGCATACATACATATATTTTGTGTCTCTTTGTGTAAGTGAAGTGCTTAGTTCGGTGTAAGAGTGTATTGGTGCATAAACTTGCAGCACTTTGTAAATAAATAACATGTTCAACCAATTGAAAGCACATGCCACACACACACTCATACATCATTTGATAGTTTACACACAACACGCACACACACACATACATATACAGTTGAGTTTACACTCTATTTAAAAACAAATAACACTTGACTACAAAATTAATCTTTTTTTGTGCATCTTGGCAGCCATGTTTTGTAGATCGTTAAAACTTTAAGAGCGTCTAAATAATACTATAAATATTACTAGACGTTCGAAGAATAAGATTGCGAGAGTTGGCTAAAGATATAGTCAACTCCCTGAACTTCATCATTTGAACATTAAAAAGGAATCGGCGTCTTGGGTGCCGCGACGGCTAAAGATATAGTCAATTCCCTGAACTTCATCATTTGGACATTAAAAAGGAATCCGCGCCTTGGGTGCCGCGATTGCTGGCACTTGTCCATAAGTCACCATTTCATGAGCTGGGCTACGAATAGATCTACCATAGTCTCCAGTTTTGGCCTCAAGCGACCATTTTCTTTTTTTAAAACTGAAGAAATGGTAGGGCAGGAGATGCTGGTTGAATCTAGAGATCATCATTAAAACAAACGCCTACTTTAAGTGTCTAGACATAATCTATTATTTGGAAAAATAAAAAAAAAAAATAATTTGGAAAAATGTTAGAACGTGAAAGCTATAAGGAGACAATGATGAGAGTTTGAGGCTTTAGGTTTCTCAATAAAGCGGTTGCATCACATTTAATAATATTTTTTTGAACATGAAAAATCTATTCGCGTGATGGGTGCCGCGATTGCTGTCACTCGATTAAAAGCGCAGTCGGGCAACTCCATCCGCCATTCTCTCCAGATCTGGTCCCTAGCAACCATTTTCTTTCTCCATACCTGGAGAAGTGGTTGGGCGGTAGCAGATTTGTGTTTAATGAAGAGATTACCAGTGAAAGTAAAGCCTGTTTTGAGCCTCTTAAGAAACTCTACGATTTGGAATGAATTTCATTCATTCATAATATTTCATTTCATAATTTTGACTCAAAAACAACTTGTTTTTGGAGTAGGAGGGCACTCCCTTAGAACCGCCTAGTAAAAAATTTGAACTAATTTTTACCTTAAGTTTTGGTTTTTAAAGAACTAATTATAGAAAAAGGAAAAAAATAAAGTTTAATTTAAATTATATAATAATACTAGGGGGATCCGCACCTGCGTGCTTTGCACGCCATCCCCCGCTCTTATATACTCTGTACAATTCTTTATTTTCATTGCATTCTCACTTTCATGATACATTTTAATATTTCGTATGAGTTTTCAACTGCATGATTTTAACGTATCGAGGTGAAACTTACATTGTGCACACCGTATGAGGTGTGGCTATCACATAGCGTATGTTACACCTCGATAATTTTACGCATACGAACACAATTGGTACCACACTGATTTTTTTTTTCATACAAAAATACTAAAATCCCAATTAAAAAATTTTGGCTGGGGATAGCAGGAGATAGAAACTTCACGGTATATTCTCATACCTACCAAATATAAAAAAAAAATTTTCATAAAAATCGGTAGAGCCGTTTCGGAGAAGTGCGACCACAAACACCGTGACACGAGAATTTTATATATTAGATAAACAAATATTCAACAAAAAATTGTTAAAAAAAATTAAAAATAAGCCCTAAAAAATTATGTATTTTTACAATTATAAAAAAAGTCTTAGGACTTATGATATTTTTGTTTCGAAAAGTATGCCTCCAAATGTATTTAGAGCTCTTCTTAGATTATTCAAAAAATTATGCCTAAAATTGGCGCTGCAAGAAATTGCTGAAAAATAAAATACGCATAAAATAATTTCCTTGTTAAAAACAAGTCTTACAAAAAATGAAAAAAGAACAATTTTTTGCTTTCTCGAAAAGTGTTTTCTTAAATTATTCAGAAAAATAAGAGATCTAAAAAAAATGTTTTGATTAAGATTGTTTTAGTGAGAGACATTAAAATCACAACAGAAAGCCAGTACCCAAAAACTTTGTAGCATAGTGTTCTACACTTATAAGCTTACTCAATTGAGTCTTTATTTTAAAGCAAATAACTTATACGCCGTGTGGTACCTAGGCTCGAGCAACAACACACAGCAATACCCGCTAATTGGCCTTTTATTTAAGCTCCTACGACCCACGCAATCAATGCACATCATGGCCCATAACCATGACAGCAACGCCACAATTGGCCAAGATTGTTGCGCTTCATCAACCAAGTCTTGGCCTCGTTAAGAGTGTACCCAACTTCAAAGCAGTTTATATATTCGTGCACTTGGGCCTAACATCTTAGTCGGCGTCTGGCGGCTTAAGCAAATTAGCGCAATATTTAATTATGGTTAATTAGCACAACTTTGGCTTGAGCTGCGCTGCTTGCGTATGCTCCATCAAGTTATGTTAATGTTTATGGCTAATAGTTAGGGTAAGCCAACGTTTACATTGTACAATGCTACCTTGTCTAATCTGCAAGCTGATTTTGTGTCGATAATGAAGTTCCAAGGGATTCGTGGTAAATAAGGTCTATTTACTGAAGTACTAGTTGCTCTTAACTACTTGCACTCAACTAGCAGTTGAACTAGAGATTTTAATCTTATATATTTGTTTTCTTGTATCCTTTGAGTTCTCTTATAAATATCTTTATCCATCTCTTAGCCTTTTTTGCTTTTCTAATTTCCTTTGCTATCTTAAAAATTTTGTTTATTTTTTTTTTTTGAGCTTAAGTTTTACTATATTCTAAGTCATCTTATAATTGAATATTTTAATATTCCGAAATCTTTTAATATTATTGAATTTTTTATTAAGTAAGTACTTTGGTGCAGCATATACTTTGCTTGCAAAAGTTTTCACTGTAGTGCTGCGCAACATCAAACATAAAATAATTTTTTACGAGCTATGCAACACTTATTAAAGCCTGAGCACAAGTTGTCTCTTTTAAACATGAAAAATGGCTTTCCTTGGTAGTATAAATTGCTAAACCGGATAAAGATTTTCTTTTTAAAAACAAAATTACACATTAATTATAGGTTCGAAGGAAGAGCTCTGCCTTCGTGCACTTTTGATTGTTTTAAAAGAATATTTTATATTGTTAATATTGCGACATATTAGAATTCTGTCTTGTATGCTCAAACAAAATGTAAAAGTTGTCTGGAATAACTAGTAAGACGGTTACAGGTGGGACACTTTGACTATAATACAATATATCCTGCATTCTCCTTAATTACCAAAGCCCCCATCCAAAATTGACGTAATAAAAATAAGTATTTTATTGTTAGCATCTAGCTACCATTTTCTAAGAGAAAAGGTTTTGAGATAAGTGGTGAAAAACTTTTGTGAGCAACTGTGGATTGGCCTTCCTAAAATCAAAAAGGAATTTTTGAATTTTAGCTTCCATGAGTCTGCATACTGGGATTGGTGTGTGTAACTTCTTTAAAGTTTATGTTTTAAATCGTTTTTAAATTTCTGGACAAATTTGTTCTTTTTGGCTATACATAGCTCCCGGATTGGATAAAATTTTTGCCCACGAATTAGTACAGTAAAAATAGGTTTTGACCAGGAAAATATTGCATGCTGGAATTTTTCTTGCTTAAAGTATTAAGGACCAACCAAAAAGGTGACCTCCTCCCCCGTAGGGTTTTTCGTTATTTTGACATATGTTTGAGCCCATTTATCTTGAATTCTATTTTTGAATTTAGAAATTTGTTTGTAATAGAAGTTATACCCAGAAGTTCATATTTTAGGCGGTAGAGGGCGCCAAAATTACTAAAACGCATTTTTTTCTATTTTTAACCACCCCATGCCCTTTTTTGTTTTTATTGTATATCAAAAAATTTTAGATCTCAAAAAATACACAAGACTGGTTCTTTGAATCATGTAGGTAGTAGTTCTCTAGTAGTTCCCAAGCTATAACGCTTTAAAGTCTTCCCGCGCCTTGAAAAACAAGCGCCCCCTGCCGTTCAATATGTTTATAGATTGGCGCTTACCTAATATAAAATTTAAAGACGATCCGAATGTATTTGATGGAGACGAAAATAGGTCAAAGGTCATAAATTACACTTATTCCGTTTGCGATTGTATTGTTCTACATAATCTTTAGAAACTTATTTACATTCAAACAAGTTATGGTTCAAAAAGTCTCATATCTATCTAAACATAAGTTTAAAAAAATATTGAGTCGGCCTGAATAAATTTGGTAAGCTCTAAAATTGATTAAATTGAATAATTACACTAGTTTACATTTTTTAAAAATTTTGGTATCCTGATAAAATTGAAAATGCAGTCAAAAAATGTTTTCATACAACGGGCTTCTAGATCTTTCGAAAAAACCATTTTTCAAAATTTGAAAAAAAAGTGCCTCTACTTAACAGTAAATATCTCTGGTTGTACTAAACTGATTTTGAAAAACAAGCAAGCGCTGCGCCACGATCATGATTTTAGCGCCCCCTGCCGTTCAATATGTTTATAGATTGGCGCTTACCTAATATAAAATTTAAAGACGATCCGAATGTATTTGATGGAGACGAAAATAGGTCAAAGGTCATAAATTTCACTTATTCCGTTTGCGACTGTATTGTTCTACATAATCTTTAGAAACTTATTTACATTCAAACAAGATGTGGTTCAAAAAGTCTCATATCTATCTAAACATAATTGTAAAAAAATATTGAGTCGGCCTGAATAAATTTGGTAAGCTCTAAAATTGATTAAATTGAATAATTACACTAGTTTACAAATTTAAAAAAATTTTGGTATCCTCAACATGTTTTAGTCATTTCCGTAGTAAATAGACATGCTAAAACCGAAAATGCAGTCAAAAAATTTTTTCATGTAACGCGTTTCGAGATATTGCCAAAAAACGGTTTTTCGAAATTAGAAAAAAAAGTGCCTCTACTTAAGAGCAAATATCTCTGGTTGTGCTAAACTTATTTCGATAATTGATATTGAATTACCCATCGATTGAACTTGGAACATATTTTTGCCAAACGTACGGTTTGGTCGCTATTTATGCATTCATATGAAATTTTTCATAATTTTTGACCTATTTTCGACTCCATCAAATACTTTCGGATCGCCTTTACAGTCGCTATATGCAGGTAAAAAGGAAACTTTTTAGGCGGTGGCATAATTAAAATCTTGAGATGTTGCAAAAATGGCCACCCTAATGTGCACTTTAAGACCTTTTCATCGAGGCTCACTATGTTCCCGAAGAATCAATATTAAGGATGCCCAAAAAAAAAGAAATTGAATATAAATATCTTTTGAACCAAGGGACGTTTTGGAATGTTTTGTGTGTGTGATTAATACCTTAAAGCTTCAATATTACGGATTCCAAAAAAAAAATATTTATAAAAATATCTTTTAAACAAAATGGTTGGCGCAAATCTACAGATATACCTTTTAATTGATGACTAACATATTCTTGAAGAAACAAAATTAAGAATCCCACAAAACATATTTTGAAGTATTTAATCACACTAGTTTACAAATTTTAAAAAATTTTGCTATTCTCAATATGTTTTAGTCATTGCCGTAGTAAAATGGCAGGCTAAATTCGAAAATGAAGTCCAAAAATTTTTTTAATGAAACAGATTTCGAGATATTTCTAAAAAAACATTTTTCGAAATTAAAAAAAAAGTATATTTACATAAAGCCAATATCTCTGGTTCTACCAAACTGATTTTGACCATTTTTTTTACTAAGTTGTAGATGATTGAATTATCTACCGATTATACTTGGAACATATTTTTGTCAAATTTACGGCTTTTTCGTAATTTTTAGCAAAATTCTATTTCGAATGTAAATTTAAATTTAAATTTTTTCCACCAGTTTTTTTCATGGCTCGTAAAGTTTGAACGATTACGAAAAAATTATTGGTTGTTTATCAAAATCGTATAAAAATGTACGAAAATTTTTTTCAAAATTTTTAAATTTACGAAATAGAATTTTTTAAAAAATTTGATGAAAATGACAAAAAGTTTTATATGAATGGATAAATAACGCCCAAAACGTAAATTTGACAAAATTATGTGCCAAGTATAATCGATAGATAATTCAATTATCTACAGTTTGGTAAAAAAATAATCAAAAAAATTGAATAGAACCAGAGATACTTGCTTTTAAGTAGACACACTTTTTTTAAATTTCGAAGTGTTTTTTTCAAAATATCTCGAAATCCGTTTTATGAAAAAATTTTTGGACTTCATTTGCGGATTTAGTGTGCCATTTTACTGCGGAAACGAGTAAAACATTTCGAGGGTACATTTTGCTGTACACTAGTGTCACTTTTGCGGTTGCAAGACGCCAAATTGGAATGGGGTTTTACTTTTTTCCCTTTGTTTCTCCTCTTGGAAGCTTAGGGCCTCTACAAGAGTCTCTTTCTCATGTGTCGATTTCCGTAATCGATTTTATTTTCATTCGATCCGGTGATTGGCCAGGCTTGGTAACAATCCAAGCTCTCAGGCAAATAAGCTCATGTTCTGGATTAGCACACTTTTTGCTCGCGCCATCTATTGGCGAAGATGAAAGCCAAGTTGACAGTGGAACGGCGTAATTGATCGACATGAATCGATGAACTAAATCTGCCTGCAGATAATTCGCTTCTTTTGGTAAGATTTTCAAATCTGCAGCTCGTATAACTTTTCAGATTCTTTTTTTTTCAGACGCGAAATTTTCATACAGTGGAACGATAAACTACAGAAAATTGGCTTCTTTTGGTAAGATTTCATACGGACTAGATTGAATCGGCTTTTTATACTAATCCAGAACTTGATTGGATTTGTTTACGTTTATTTCTAATTTAATTTTAGTATTTATTGTGACAAACTCAGAATTTATATTTCATTTTTAAGCTTGCTCGCTAACAAGTACTATGAGTGATATGGATAGACAAAAAGAGTATCGATTTGATACTTTTGGGTATTGATATTTGTAACGCTTGCCAGCAGTTTTTTTTGTTATTTACATTTTAGTTTTCTCGTCTCCTTTTGGCCACTAAATAAATTTGCGCCAAAATTTAATACCTTTGTAACTTCGGTTCAGGCTATAAAAACGCTCCGTGTCGAACTGCAATGAAGAATTTCGTTGTAGTTCGTGAATTCCCAAAATTTTACAAACTCTTGCAAAGCCTTACAGCACTTGAGCTTTTACAAGTTTGCTGCTGTATATAACCATGCATATATATATTGACAACTATGTGCATTGGAGTGCAGACCTGGCCAACTTATAGATGCGTAATTAATATGCTATATATGAATACAGTTGGTACTATGTACAAAGCAGTCACTTGGAAGTATTTAAGTATGTACTACCATTCCGTTTTCATGGCATGTTCCGCTTCACTTGCACACAACATAACTTTAAGCTATCAAAAATCACGATTTCTCAACAATTTAATAAAATTTTTAAGCGCAACTATAAGGCACTGTTTTTTTTTTTTAAATATTTTTTATTAAAAAATGAATACTATGCTTTAGGTGCTCGCACCTTTTCTTCTTTTCCTGCGTCTCCTTGGCACGATACTGAATTATAAACTGTATGAGCTCGACGGTTATGACACTTTGTCGGCTACTTTCACGCCTCAGACGACTCATAGCGCGCGCCCAGCAACAACTGCGTCAGGAACGAGGCTGGTAATGACGATAAGGCTGCAAACTTGTAAACGTTGACTTCAATATGCTTGCTGCTGTTGTGTTGATTCTTGGACATGGGATGGCCAAAATAGAACACTTTTGCGCTAGGTAATTTTTTTCTATTTTTTGCCAAATTTGCTTAAGGTTTTTTTTTTTGGTATAGACATTGAAATTAATACATTTATCACTTGACGCACATGAAACGTTTAGACGGCTTACGCTTAAGCGTTTTGTTTAGGGGCGGGTTTTTGGCCCAGTTGTTGCCAGGGGCTACCGTGTCTGTTTTGTAATTAGCGCAAAAAAATGCGCTTTTAATGACACGTGCGCAAATATTAGACACTAACACTTTAAGCAGCCTTTATGTATATATAGCAAAATATTTTTAGCAACTTGTCTACTTTTTTATAACACACACAAATATTTCGCACTTTAATCCTTGCTCGAAAATGACACGTGGCGCGCTTAGCTGCTTGCGTACTTGGCGCGTTGCAAGTTAAATTTAAACTAAAGCCAAAGGAAACGCAAAAAAATGCTACAACATCGCGAAAAATGTCGAGCAGCTAGAAAACCTAGTAAAGGAGTAGCTACAATTGCTGCCGCATTCGTCTTCTAGCGTTTTGCGTGCTTTCGACCAGGTCAAAAGAAAGAGGCAAAAGGTTAAGGCAAATACTTTATACTCTAGCAGTAGTTGGCGTGCGTGCATAAGTTCTGAATACTTTTATGTATATAAAAGACTAGAGAGCGAGAGAGAGAGAGAGAGCGGGAGGGGTACCCCGTCGGGGGCAAAGTGTGTTATAGATATTTGTGTGCTGCTGACTGGGCTGGCACGCCAACTGCTGAAAATGTATATCAATTATGTCAGCATTGGCCCGGTCAGGCAATAATGCAGAGTCATGGACTAAGCCACGAATATACAAACATAAATACAAATACAAGCCGGCAACAGCGATTACTTATGTATAAGACTAAGTGCTGCACATAAGACAAGTACACTAACAGAAAAAAAAATGTTGAGAAATTTTGTAAAAAAATTGCGTATACGACGATGTGACAAAAGTGCGGTTGTTCATTAGCTCAAAAGTGCGTAAAAACTTTCATCATTTTCTTGCATTATCAAATCTTTATTTATTTATTTATATATAGTTATAATTTAGCTTGACTACTAAAGATAACATTATGCAGCACTGGCTACGTAGGCCTTCGGCTAAATTATCAAATCTGAATTGTATAAATTTTATACATTTTTTTCTACTAGTTTTTCATTATTTATTATATGCAAATAATACTAAATACTAAAATTTTGAGCTGGATAAGGTACTGGAAGCTGCCTCCAGCGTTTTTTGAAAAGTTAATTAATTAAGCCGTAAATTTAAAAGAAGGGTTTTTCGTTTTTATATAATTGCGACTAAACTACTAAATATTTTTGTACCAATTTTTTTTTTTAGTCCAATAGGGCTCATTAAAAAAAAATATAAAATTTTTTATAAACAGCATATTTAAATTAAATTTAATAATAATAATATAATAGGGAAAAGCTGCACTGCGATCCTTAGGATCTATTGTGCTTCCTTCAAGCCCTAGAGTTCCTCAACTAGCCCAATTTCCGTGACAAACTTGATTATCTGAGATGGTTCTAGTCGGGTAATATCATGCATCAATATTCTATGCTCACCAAGAAGGGATTTCCTTCTTCTGGCTAGGGCATCACACTCTGAGAGTATGTGCTGGGAGGTTTCCTCCTCGGTTTCACAAAACCTGCATGTGCTTAAATTAAATTTAAAATTTCATATTTTTTTTTTAAGTATGTTCCTTAAATATGTCAATCGCCTTTTTTTTGTTTAAAAACATGTTTTTATAAGTTTTTTATTTGTTGTGAATATGAATTAAATCAATTCTCAGATTGTCATATTTTGGCCAAAAATCTGACATTTCTATAATAATTTTTTTAGAGTGATGAAATTTTACACAGTTGTTCGTAATGAATTAAACTATTTTTCTGGGAAGTTTGAGCCTCCTCAGATTTTTTGAAGATATAGATAATCCAGACCAAAATTAGAAAAAATTTAAAAAAAACCAAAAAAAAATTTTAACTTAATTAAAAAAAAAAACTGTTATTGGAATTGGACCATATTTTATACAGAGGTAGATATGAGCTCCACATACATTGAAAAAATAGCCTATACCCAAAATATTGAATGGCTTTGGTGTTATAGCCCTAAACCGTTTCAGCTTTCCAAGCCAATTACAAAAAGACAACAACACCAATCAATCTGGTTTTTAGAAGTTATAATTTTTTGGGCCTGCTCTTTTATTTTCCAAAAAAAGATTAAAAAATCCTTATTTAAATTTTTACGTCTTTTCGTCAAAATTGATTATTTTTACATTTTTTGACTTGCATCTTTGTAGGTATGCTATAAAATTTTCAAATTGTACATTTTTTTTACATTTTAGTACAAGTCTAGGAAAAATGGTTATTAAAGCATACTTTTAGGCAGCTAAGAAATTCAAGCAATACTAAAATTTCTTGGGGATCAATTGTTTAAAATTCAATTTTTAGATACAAAATTTAATTTCCGAAAATCGTGAAGAATTACATTTTCTTGTAAAATATATAAAGAAATTTATAAAATTTTTTTCGATCAAATATCGAGTGGTATTTGGAGGTACCTTTAAAGCAAATTAGTCAAATCATAAAAAAACCAACAAAATCTTTATAACTACTATATTTTTAAATTTAATTTTATTTTTTTGCTGAAGTAATATTTATAAATAGTAAAGTGAATGAAGATTTCGTAGCTACATGTATCATAGTAAATGCAGGTTTTTTTTCTGTAAATTATCGCGAAAGCTCATAAAATACAAAAAGTTAACTTTGATTGCCAATAACTTAAAAACCACTAATTATAATTGAATAATTTTTTTTCACAGGATACCTTAATATGTGTAAAATCATATTAAATTGTCATTTCGTCCAAAGTTTGACTTTCTTCTTGGGGACTTTTGGCCAAAATCTGGCTACGCGGCCCCATTGTTTATGTGAAAAAAAACAAACAAAAATTTTGTAATGTTTTTTTTTAAATTTTTGAAAAAAATTATTCATTTCGTAGTTAAATATAAAAATATTAACAAACAATTTTTTAATCATTTGCATTAAATCATGCAATTTTATTAAAAAAAATATATGGTGTTATATTGAAAAAAAAAATGAAACCAAATTGACTATACGCAATATAAGAAATTCTACACTTTTTCATGATGGGCGAATGGCAAATCGACTAATTAATACAAAAAAGCCAACTCCTGATTATTTAATTATAAAGATAGACTATTTATTTAAAGACAAGTCTTAAAAGCAGAGTCTTGCTTGTAACCGCCAAAGAAATTTAAATATCATAAGCCGTATTGCTAACTGAGCCTTTTTCCGGGCAGGTTTGTAGTTTTAAACTGCTTCAGTAGGAAACAAAAATGTTAAATATTCATTTTAGTTTTGTTACAAATTAGGGAACAATAAAGACTCAGTAGGCAACCATCAATTTTTTGAATAGGTGACATTTGCCATGACGCAACTTATAGGTAGCCGGTTCAGTTTTGGCCCGAAGTAAGAACGCAGCAGTTAATAAACTGCGCGATTCTTCAGTCAATTCAGTTTGGTAAAAACCACCTACAATGCTGTGCATGCATCCATGTAGTTAAATCTATCTATCCATTCAATTCCATCTTCTATAACTATGGAATTCGGATAACGCCAACACATATAAGCAGACGGAGATATATTTAATAATAATAGGTACAAATGCAAGAACAAGATAATTCTCAGAATAATGCTATCATTGTTGAAGCTAAATATAAATTGTTTTGGAACATTAGTATATACTATAAAGAGACAATACGTTTGGGAAAAACTATTTGTTCTGCTTTTGTGTCGTTTCTGTTAATTTTTTTATCCTTTTTTCTGTTTTTTTCTGAAGAGTTTGCCCTGCTTTTGTGGCGAGTAGCTGGCAATACTGATCATAAATGACGTTAACATGAAACAACACGCCATATTTAAAATTTGTAGTTGGCAACACTGAACATAAGTAGCTTTTATATGTAACTAGACGCCATATTTGAAATCACGCTCACGCTCATTTGTTTACAAAGAGAGCCAACAAGTGAGAGAACTCTTTTTAAAAGCGAAAGACAATGCAGCTGTGCTGGCAATATGGTGGCTGTAGGCAAAATGGCGACAAGCTGTGCCAAATAGAATACACCAACAAAGCAGACTGGCCATTTTAGCTTATTTATAGCTTCATTTAACATATTTCAAAATTAAAAATATAAAAAATACATTTTTCCAAGTGCTAAAAGTCATAAATCTAGCATTGATTTAATTAATTGCACTCAGCTTGGTTTAGCTTTACAAGGATATGCAGAGAGTATGTATAGTTTTTTTTAGAGAAAACAATTGTTGTCTTCAAAATAACTCGACAAATTAGTCAGCTGCAGGGTTAAGATTATACTACCGTCTATTAAAACTAGCATTCTAAAAGATGATGCATACAAAATTAACGATTTGATTTTTCAACTTCAAAAATTAAAAAGTGACTTACAAACTTTAGCAAGGCAACTAAGGACAACTTAGAAAAAGCTAAGCTGCAAATTTTTTCGCTAAATTTCATGTTAATATATGCTGTACAATTTCAGATTGCTCGAAAATAATGAAATACTCAAGAAAATATGTATCTTTTCCGTCTATTACGTATTTTATACAATAAAATTCTGATATTGTGAAAATATTAAAATATTTTAAATGCATCGAAGGGTCTAGCTGGATAAAGTAGGTAATATTTTTATATTTAAGGCCCATACGCAGTCCGAAAATTTTCGCACGGAATTATGGAGGATTGGCCTTTACCTACAAAATAAATCAATTTTTTCAGCGTATACACAAGAAGTATGTACTCTTTTAAATATTTCAAAAATTTTGTATAATATTTGCCATCTTTTGACAAAAAAAATAAAATTTTTTTTCATAAATTTTTTAAAAAAACGTTAAAAAATTTTCGTTTTATTTTTTTTTGTAACATTGTGCCAACAATTTGATTTGATTCATATTCACACCAAATTAAAAACGTATAAAAAGACGTCGTAAAAAAAAAATGGTGATTGACATATTTAAGGAACATACTTAAAAAAAATAAGAAAATTGCATATTTTTTTTTAAGAAAATGAGTTGGTTAAAAAAAAATTAAATATTTTTCTTAAAATACCCCTGTTGCCAAAAAAAATTGGTTCAAAAATATTAAGTAGCTTAGGCACAGTTAAATAAAAACGAAAAACACGTTTTTTTAAATTAAGCCGTAACGCGTTAAGTTTAAAAACAGAAATTTTTGTGAAATTTTTTTTTTTGCCATTCGCATCGAAATGCATCATTAGTTTTCAAAAATCGATGGGGGCAGTTTCCAGTAACTTATCCAGCCAAACCCTTAAAAAAAAGTCGCTGCTTGAGAAAATTTTTTTTTTTTGGAATGTGATTGATTCTTGGGCGCCTTTTTTTTTAGCATATTTACTTTGATTTTTAGCTTTTTTTTGGCCACTTTTATTTAAATCTAACTTCTCAATTTCTGGCAAGATTTATTTCGAAATTTTTTTAATTATAGCCCATTAAATAAACTGTCAAAAACGGATTTAAATTTATGGCAAAAAATAAATTGACTTAATTTTTTTTTTTAAATAACCAGCCAAAGACAATCTTTAGTTTTATTTCATTAGTTCAATATCATGCGATATTCAACTTAATTCCTTTAAATTTTAAAATTTCAAAACGTTTTAAAGACCCAATTTTGCTCAGTGTACAAAAACGTACAATATTACAGATAAACATTTTTAGCCATTTCCACAAAACAATTACACAAAACGCTAAAAGGCATAAAAAATAACAACAAGAACGAAGAATAGTAGAAAGAGAAATGGCAAGACAAAGCTGCTGCTGCCGTGCAAGTGTCTGATAAACACGACAACAACACGAGAACAAGAAAGAGCGAGAACAAGAACAGAAGGAGAGCAAAAAAAATTAAAGCCAGTCCCAGCCACTCCGGGAACTTCCTTTTGTTTTATGGCTTTGCATGCCAAGTTGAACCGAAGTTGAACCGGGCCCATGGGCAGGAAGTGCATGAAAAGTGCCATTAAACTTGGCCATGCCCAGAGCACTCAGCCTTAGCCACAGTAGAGCACAGTGGCAGACCAGGCCCAAAGCTCAATTCGTCAACAATCATCATCATGAATGTCAAAAAGTTTTTCATAGTTTCTGTTGTGGTATGCTTTTTTTGCCAAAATTGCATTTCATTTCATTTTATTTCATTTCGTTTTGGCTCAATTAATTTTTGCATTTTGCACGAATCATGCGGAATAAATTGCGGTTTTTATAATAATAAATATTTAATTATATTTGCAATCTCTATGAGTTTTTCAGACTTTTTGTGATGTTTTGACGCCGTTTATGGACTCGGAAGCAGTTTCCAGTTAGTGGATAAGTTGACGGTTTTAAAATCAGTCAAATTAAACTATTATTTTTTTGTTTTGGTGGTAGTAAAATAGAATTTTTTTACTATTAAATTTAAATGCGTATTTGTTTTTTGTTTGTGAAAAGATACGTTCTAACTTATCAGGTGTTATGGGAAAGAAATATACCAACATAAATTTGCTTAATTTCACTACACTCATGAAAGAAGAGCAAAACTTAATTTAAGTTCGGATTTCCTCAAATCAATATTGTTCCCTTATAGAATTTATAAGCATTTTTCCTTCAGTATTTTCCTTAAATAAAGTCTTTACATGCATACTATGAGTAAAAAATGTTTCTTAAGAGCACATCTTAAAATCGTTGTAAGCTTTCTTAAATTAAGAATTTTCTTCTATCTACAATCAAATGCAATTATTCTTAACATTATTCTAATATTTCTCAAATTAAGAATTCCCGTCTACAAAAAACCGTTCATGAAATAAGAATTTTATTCTCAATAATAGAAAAATCGGTCTTGGCAAAACGCTCCTCAGTGCAGGTAACAAAAAAAAATTCTTAAAGATTTTGTTTTTAATTTAAAAATTTTAATTTTTTCTAAGTAGTTGATCGCAGTATATCGATACTTTTGCAAAATTTGCAATACGAAATTAAATGCGATCGAAAGTTTCAATATTTTTTAATTTTCAAAAAGTTTCGATTTAAATAATTAAATATATTCAAATTATTTTTTTAATACAACCCCTAAGAACTTTGTAATTTGAACTTCTTTGACGGAAAAAAACTACATTTTTGCAATAAAACACTCCTTCAAGGTCAGATTAAATATGTGCCACAATTTAATTAATTATAATATTTGAGAAATTAAAAAAAATTTTTTTTAGCAATAATTTTTATTACAGCCATTATTATTATTTATTCTTGCAAATTTGATATAATGAAATTGTAAGATCTGTAAGATTTCAAGCCACTTTTTTTTTTTTGAAAGCACTATCCGAAATAAGGATACATTTTTATTTTTAATTTTTATGAAATAAATAAAGCGTAACTCTTATTGTTTGACTTTAAAAATAAAAATTATGAAATAATATTTAAATGCCAATTTGTATTTAAAAATTGCGAAATAAGAGTTAATCTTAATTTTTTATTATATAAATAGAAAATAAGAGTTATTAAGCAGTTTTTATTTTAAAAATTAAAAATTTAAATAATAATTTAAATATCTTTTGAACCAAGCAGCGCACAATAATGCGCTATTATATATTTAAAAAATTTTAAAGCAAGCCAAATTTACAAAAACCCCTAACTATAATTTTTCTTCCCCTTTTTTTTTTTTTTAATGAAACCAGAATAATTGTAATAAAAAAAAAAATATAAAAATGCAGGGATTCTAAATAGAAAATTCAATTTCCGCAAATCGGTAGGAATTACATTTTGTTATAAAACATACAAAGAAATAAATTTATGCACTTTTTCTCGATCAAATATCGAAGGGTTGTCGAAGGTACCCTTAAAGAAAAAATTTAAATTATACAATAAACCAATCAGTAAGTGTCCTGTGTGCAAGGCCGTAGAGAGAAAATCCGGACTCGGTGGGAAAATGTACCGGCCCCTCTATTATACTTTTAGCTTGAAATTTTATAATCACCCCTTTCCCCCCTCTCTCGACGAGCCTAACTGTGTGACTCCTGTTCGAGCAAAGGGCCTCAAATAAACCAATTAAATCTTAATAAATTTTTTAATATATAAAGGGTCACCAATCTTGATGTTGAATCGCAAAATCTGTATAATCAATAGAAAGAACGGTTCTTGTCATTCACTTTTTAAAAATAATCACTTTCAAATGTAGGCCGCAACTGCGCCGTAGCTCGTCCAACCGGAGGTTCCAATATTCCATGACGCGTTCGAGCATAATCGGCGGTATCTCGCTAAAAACACGGATAATGTTGGCCTCTAATGCTTCAATCGTCATGACAACTTGACAGTACTCCCGCGTGGTTTATGAAAAAAACCTTTTTGAAAAAAAACCTCAAGAGTGATGACCCTTTAGTTAAGAAACATTAATACATCATTTTTAAAGGAAATTTGAGAAAATGGTCTGCTCTTTGCTCAAAAATATGAATATTCACATTTAATGTGTAACTATTCACAAAAAAATAAGCCCTCGGTCCGATGAAACCGAGCTCAATATAAGAAAACCGCAAAATATAAGAAAACGCGCGTCCCCACTATGATAGACTCATTCTGAATATAAGACAATAACAATAGCATCCTGTATAGTCCACAAAAAAATACATTAAACTTTTTAGGAAAACTTTGACGAACCGTCATTTATTGTCTACTCATAACTCATTTTAAAGCAGGCTATTAATTTTTTTTTGCTCACTTCTTAAATTATCATAATAAAGGGATCTACGCAGAATGCAAAAAAATTTCCCATTTGGGATATTTTTTTTTTATATGAAGTTTTGCGATTCCGTGCGAAATATTTCATGCTGCGTATAGGCCTTAACTTAATAACTTTTTAAATTAACCAACATTATTTTAAAACATAGTAGAAAAAGTCGTATACAAATGAATTGAAGTCAAAGCCCACTTATTTTTTGTCACTTATTTTTTGTCACACACTGAATTGCCTTTTTTTTGTACATTTAATTGAAAAACTAACAAAACGCATTTAAAATATTTAAAGCTTTTAATTTCGATTCAAAATTTTTTGAATTTGATCTTGAATCGGAAGTAAATTAAATATAGAAACTAAAAAATTTAAAAATATCAAATTATATACTGATCTATCTTCTAATCACCGCCCAGTCTTATGTAAATTTACAAAAAAAATTAGCTTCTCCAATGAAAAGCTTTACTTACAGTATTGCAAAGCAAACTGATAGGCATTCAAATGCTCACTAAAATATAAAATCCAAAGAAGAATTGATGTCATTTCAGATCAACATATAAATTGTGACTGGGTAGACATGATGGCTGACTGTCTTAAACTTGATATAACTTAGTCTATTTATGAGTGTGTACCTAAAAAGCATTGCAAACAATCTGCCTCACATCACAAAGCTCATCTCAGACCGAAGCATTGCTCAAAGGCGGTGGGTTAGCTCAATATTACCCATTTTTAAAGCAAGAGTGAATCATCTTAACAGCGAAATAAGAAAGGTTATTAAAAATAAAAAGCAATTTATTCCTAGCTTTAATCTTAATAACAAACGTTTTTCTACTGGTTTGGAAAAAGCAAATATCCTTGCTGATGAATTTGAATCAAAACATCACATCACCGAGTCTTTCTCTGATTCGTCCACTTCAAACAAACACTCTCAATGAACTTGTCGATCATGAAAGTGTCATTGTAGACAGTCCTGCCACAGTCGACGAAATTCCAAATATTTGCTTAAAAAACTTGGCTAAAAATGCACTACATTTTTTATCGGTTTTATTCAACAACTGCATGAAACTGTGCTACTTTCCAATAAAATAAAATGGAAAATAGCCAAAATCATTCCAATTGCAAAGCCTGGAAAACCACTTGACCATTAGCTTACTTTGTGGCTTTTCAAAAATTTTTGAACGCCTCATTAAAGCCAGATTTGTTCATCATCTGAAAGAAAGCAACATCTTACCTAAAGTTCAATTCGGTTTTAGACCTTCCCTGAGCTGTATCCACCCTCTTGATATAGTTGTAAACTTTGTTAAAGAAAATTTTGCTCAGAAGAGATCTATCGGCGGATACTGTTTGGCATAATGGCCTAATATACAAACTAGTCCAATGTAAAACTCCGCTCTATATAACTAAACTCATCTGAAGTTTTCTCTCGGACAGATTCTTTTATGTTTCTTTGAATGGTTTCGAGTGCAACAAAAAATTAATTTCCGCTGGTGTTCCGCAAGATTGCGTACTTGGTACCATTTTGTATAATAGTTACACTCATGACAAAAAATGATGATAAAACTGAGCTTATATTATTTTCGAAGAAATACAAGCTCCCAAATCTCTCTCCTCCGAGACTAAACGATTCAGTCCTGTCTTTTAGTGATACTGCAAGATACTTGGGGCTAGTACTAGACAGGAAACTTAGCTGGAACCAAAATATTTCAGAAAGAGTCCAGAAGGCTAATACAGCACTTTTTGCCTGTAAAAAAACAATTGGGCTTAGATGGGGCATATGCCCCCAAGTGGTTCGATGGTTATACACCGCCATAGTGCGACCCATAATGTTATACGGAGTTTCTACCTGGTGGCCAGCCCTTACCATAAAATCAAAGCTTAAAGCACTAAATAAGGTGCAAAGAATGGCACAACTATGTATCACAGGTGCCCTTAGAACTACTTCAAGTGAGGCACTAAATGCTATCAGCAATATCTCTCCAATCCTTCTAGTGGCAAAAGAATTTGCTACCTTAACAGCGAGACGCCTAAAGGATGCTCAAAGCTGGGCAGTCTTGCGTTATGGGCACTCGTCCATTCTTGTAGAAGACACTATTGTGTCAGATACCGATTACTGTATCCCTCAGGAACACACCTCAACCCTTTTTACTACCATTATACCTTCAAGGGAATCGTGGATAGGAAATCAGCCGGGTCAAAAAGACTCCATTAGTTTCTTCACGGACGCCTCTAAACTCAACAATCAAGTTGGGGGAGGGGTTTTCTCAGAAAAACTAAATATCAGGCAGTCCTTCCGGCTCCCGGATCACTGTAGTGTTTTCCAGGCAGAAGACCTTGCTATCAACGAGGCTTTAATCTGCTTACGCAACGCCAGCCCAGACAACAGGGTAATAAACATTTACTCAGATAGTCAGGCAGCTATTAAGTCACTTCGCTCTTTATCCTCAAATACGACGACAGTCAACAACTGCCGCAAATCTCTTCAAGAGATGGCACAGCAGTTTGTTATTAGCCTTATCTGGGTGCCGGGGCACCAAGATATTAAAGGTAATGAAATAGCAGACGAACTGGCCAGAAACGGCACGACCACTACCCTCCTTCCTGATAAGGAGGATATACGTATGCCGATGGCTACTTTTAAGCTACATACTAGGGAAAAGTTTAGCCTTCTTGCTCAAAGTATGTGGAACAACACACCTCACTGTAGGATCACCCGCCCAATATGGCCAACTATTGACGCAAAACGCTCCAGAAAACTTTGCAGTCTTAACCGTTCACAGTGTTCGGCAGTCGTTAGAGCGATTACTGGGCACTGGCTCGTTGGAGCACACGCTGCTAGACTTAATGCTCCTATAAATGACTTTTGCAGAAGCTGCAGAGACGAGGAAGAGCTAGAAATAGTAGAGCACTGCTTCTGCTGCTGCGCAGCTCTTAGCAGACGCAGGAAAAAGCACCTGGGTTACTATTTCCTTCAGAACCTAGCAGGGCTGGAGCTCATTTGTCCGAGAAAGATTGCAAGCTACATTGCTGCATCGGGATGGGACCCTTTTTAAGCATACCATATAGGAGAAGGGTAAAAATCAGAGCTCGTAAAAAAGGTCGACCGAAATAACTCTTATTTACTGAGTTTTTGAGCAATGTCTCAGAGAGCAACCGTTCACATTGCTCTTTTAATAAATCGGTCTGCGCTTAATGAATAACCGATATTTTGTTTTACTTTTGCTCTGGTTATTCGCCAACCGTTTGGTCGCGAGAGAAAAAATAAAGATCTTTTGCGTTTGTATGCGTGTATGTGAGTGAGGCGTCTGTTTGGGCTTGTTTCAAGGCACGGGAAGACTTTAAGGCGTTATAACTTGGAAACTACTAGAGATACTTACACGATTTAAAAATCAGTCTTGTGTACTTTTTTGAGATCTACAATTTTTTAATACACACCAAAAACGAAAAAGGGCAAGGGGGTGGGTAAAAATACGAAAAACTGCGTTGTTTTAACTTTGGCGCCATCTACCGCCGAAAATATGAACTTCTGGGTATACCCTCCAATACAAACAAAACTCGAAATTCTATTTTGATCATATTTTGCCGTGAAAGTTTTTTTGTATGACTTATAGAATTCGAGATAAATGGACCGACACAAAAAGTGCAGCATTCTCAACAAAGCAACAAAGCAGTTCGTTCTCAATAAGATGTTATTGAAAGAGCGTAACAAGAACTGCTCAACTGTTAACACTCAGCTGAAAACCGAAATAAAGCGAAGTGAAGTGTTACGCTCAGAGAGAGAGCAAGCGTGCATGGTTTTTTCGGTTGTGGTTGCGAGTAGACCGCAAAGGAAAAAACGGTCGACTGTTATTTACGAGCTCTGGTAAAAATGCAATGAAAGCCTAGAGATTCGTGCGGTGTCACAACGGGCCAGCCCAGGCCTAAGTGTGCTGGTTTCAAGCCAGCAGCCGCCCTAACCTAACCTAACCTAACCTAAGCTAACCTAACCTACACTCATGACATTCCCAGTTTAACCCAACGATACTGCCTTATACTGCTCTAGTGTAGTTTATTCTGAACTTCAATCTGCTCTAAGTTCCTTAACCGATTATTTCTATCGGTAAAAAATAAATCAAATTTTCAGTATTTCAAAATATTAAAGCCGACTTGTGAATATTAATACCTCTCCGCCAATAGCTCATTTGTCCTTTTTTTGTAATTGCATATTTTCTTAAACAATAATATAAAACTTGTTTTCTATTTAATCCATATGACCTTGAAGAATCACTTAAAATATTATATTTGCATAATTTTTAGATTTGTGTTTAGCTCAATCGTCAAAACGTAAAAAAAGCGTGTTTCCGTCCAGTTAAGCACAGCTTTCAGCTCTAATTTATAATCACTATCAAATTACCGGCTTGTATTAGGTAAAAATCACGCAATTCCGTGCCAGTTTTGCGCCTGGAGGCATGCAACAGGTTTTTTTTAATATTTAATACTATTTTTTTGAAGCAAATGCAAATCAGTTTGGATTGCCAGCGGAACTTCTTAATTAGCTGCACGCGCATAACTATGACAAGCATGAAAATGCTGGAAAATAATAATTTAACGCTGCGAGGCATGGCAAGTATTTTCACTTGAATTTTGCTGTCGAAAAATGTTGAAATTTTGCACAGCATGCCTTTGGGTTTCAAGAATTGTCCCTGAAATATCAGGCTCATTTGAGCGGCACGTTTGGGGCAAGTGCGGCGTTTGATGTGGCAGCTGTTTTGCTACGCACACAAATTCAAATACTAATACAAATATACAAACGTATATATTACGTATACGCGCCGCCGTATATAGGCCAATGATAATGCGACCCCCAAAAGTATGCCACTTAATAGTTATGCGTGCAATATCCTGCGTTTGAGCCTTAGGCATTTTGACATTATCGCTATTGTTGTTGTTGTTGTTGTTGGGGAAATTGCTGGCAAATTGACAGCTTTTGTTTTGTATTTCTGGAAAAGTCCTTTGGTCTCGCTCTCTGGAATTTTCAACATACAGCCATGTGCCAAGCAAATCAACAACAACAACAACAACAACAATTCAAGAGCTAACAATGGAAAATGTTATAGCACCATTATATTGAATGCTCCTTGGTGTGAAGTCCATAATGATGCCTATCAGGGGCACAACTCGCTTTTGGCAGATTAAACTGTTGGAGATTTTAGCGGTTCGCTGTTTTGAATTGTGTGCGTCTCTGCTTTGACACTGCAACAATGTGCTTCTATTTTTGCTACATCATTTTTTTCTATGGTTTCTAGGTTCGTTTTTGGTGTACTTTGTTGTCGTTGCTGTTTTTTTTTATTTTTGATACACACAATAGAAATTGTATATAAGCCTCGACTGGGTTTCCCAAAAACTGGCTGCTTATGTGACAAAAATTGGCAGTTAACATCATTTATTATTGATTTTGCTTTTATATATATTTTATTTGTTGTAATTGAGCGTACAAATACAACAATAATGACAACAATGGCAAGTTAGACTGGTAAGTTCTAAGAGACGAACTTGATGTACACTAAAAAAGTTATTGTTGTGCTCTTTGCGCTGATATATGATATGTAGTGGAAAGGCTTGTAAGTTGGCACAGCTTGTAAGTTGGCACAGCTTGTAAGTTGGCATTTTTTACGCTTCGAGCCTAAGATCTTCAAAATCGGGTAAAAACTGTAGACGCTATGGAGCCATATACGAAAAATGCGAAAGTTCCAATTTTCAATCAAACACACTTTTGGTTTTTCGTTTGCGTTTAATAATTTTTACTTTATCTGCAGTGGAAAGGCTTGTAAGTTGTCACATCTTGTAAGTTGGCACACCTGGTCGATTTTGATGTTCCAGCCATGAAAATACCAAAGTTTCAACAATTTTAATGTGTTTTTGATGCGAACAGACTGAAAGACGCAGTGTGTGTGTGCGACAAAATATAAAAATTGTTTTTAAAGAAATCGGAAAATAAAAACATTATTTTGCGCTCATAAAGTGATCAACCAAAATAAAAAATCAAGGAAAATATATGTGCTGGAACTGAAATTCAATGAACTTTCATAATCAAAAAAGGTTTTCGGACATACAGTGAATAGAAAAATTTTGTTCAATGCATCCCAAAATGGCTTCAAAAATGTAAGTTGTCATACATCTATTTTCATTGCTATATTATTTATATGACTTTTTTATTGTGTGGAATTGTCGTTGAAACTTATTTGAATTTTTTTTAGTGCATTTTTCTGCCATTTTCGAATAAATTTTTTCAATATTTTCGGTAACAAGAAAAACCGATCACAAAAAAACGCAATTTTGACTTCTCTGGAAAGTTAAATTTTTCTTGTTTTTTTTTTATTTTAAAATCAATAAATCAATAAATTTTCATAAATTTTATCAACCATGCGTTTTTATTTCAGTGTTCTCAAATTTACAGCGATTTTGGCAGGTGTGACAACTTACAAGTCGTTTTCAAGCTCTTTTGAAAATTGTCTGTAAAATGCTTATTTTTATAAATTTCATATGATTTGCTTATTTTGGATTAAAGCTCTATCTTTTCTCTTTCCAATGGTATATTTACATTGATGCCTATGTGTATTCAATGTCGAGATATAGCTAAAAAAAGCTATGGTGTGTCAACTTACAAGCCTTTCTCCTACAGATAAAGTAAAAATTACTAAACGGATAATTTTTTTTTGAACTCATTTTTCGTATATGGCTCCATAGCGTCTACAGTTTTTAACCGATTTTTAAGATCTTAGGCTCGAAGTGTTTGTAAAAGCATTCTTCCAAAGCTTAAAAAATTTGTAAACAAAAAGCAAACTAAAAATATTTAATTTTGAAAAATGGTCGAAAATGTTACTAATTTTCGATTTTGGTTGCTTGTAGCTTTAATAATTTTTACTTTATCTGCACATATCATATACCAGCGTATATGTATGTATATGACGAATAACTGAAAAAAGTACCCAAAAACATGTTTTTCGAAAAAATCTCGAAAAAGGTTCTTAAGAAAACCAAATTGAATGCAATTTTTATGTTTCGCGACCCAAAATAAAAAACTCTTATTTTTCAAGATTCACTCGATGACCCTAAAATTTGTAAACTAGTGTTAGTTAAGTGCAGTATTATTTATAGCAATTTGAAGAAATTTTTGTAAACAAGAGTTATTTTTTTTTTAAATTTTATCCCGTATTACAAAGTTAAGCCTAGTTGCAACCTAACCTTTTATGTAAGAGCTTCTAATAAAATATTCTAAAAATCAGCATCAGGATAATATTCCATTTTTGTTGCAAGTAGTTGGCAACACTGATCATGACTAAATTTAACATTTAACAAGACGCCATATTTAACATCACGCTCACACTCATTTGCGTACAAAGAGAAAGAGAGAACTTTTTTTTTAAGAGCAAAAGACAATGCAGCTTTAAGCAGCTATGCTGGCAAGATGCTGGCCATCGGCAAAATGGCGGCAAACACTCATAAATATATTATATTTATATTTATTTATTTAAAGCTTGTTTGTGCTTATAAATTTTTGTAATTGCTTTTAGCCATAATTCCTTTTATTTTTAATTACATTCAGCTAGCTTGTTATAGCTTTTAAGACATATTCCATATTATCGAATTTTTAGAGCTAATGCTAAAGGGCGTCTAGAGAGTAAAATTGAATTCTTTAAAGCAGTGATGGGCAAAACTCATACCAACAAACATTTCTTTGTGTGAGTAAACAGCGCAGTAAGCCAAAGCGCAGGAGAGAGCAAGAACCGCAATTAAGCAAAAACGAGCGAGAGATTTCACACACTTGGACCGTACATGAGCCGACTGCGCTGCGGCAGATTTTGGTGCAATAGCCTCGCGAGTTATGTAAATTGAGAGACTGCCCATCACTGCTTTAAAGCAAGCAGTGGGGAGTCAACGAAGTTACTCGACGTACTTGTCAACTGCATTTACTCACTCAGGAATACGATTATACCCTCTGACATAATTCCAATTGTATTACGGCGACTTGGACTATGTCTTTGATAAGAAAATAAAAGTTTCGAGTTTTCAGCAAACAAGTTGCAGAAATTACGAAAATATTCACGAACTTTATCACGACATTAATAAGACAACCTAGGGAAAGCTAAGCTACAAATATTTTTGCTAGACTCCATTTTAATATATGCAGTCTTGTTTTAGATTTCCCGATCATATCCAGAAAATAAATGTAATTTTCGTCCATATGATTCTGTGACGTCATATTTGAAAACACGCTTACATTTATTTGTTGTTTGATATGGTTCTGTGACGTCATATTTGAAATCACGCTTGCATTTATTTGTTGGTTTGTTTTTTGCACATTTAGGCTACTTTAATAATAACAGAGGTCAACATGGTTTAGTTGGTGGAAAGCTAAGGGTCATTTCCGAAGTAACTTGCTGCGTAGAATCCGAATCGGGGTCAGAATAGGCCCATCACGTCAGGATTTTGAGATATTTGAGCTTATGTACTCGAAAAACGGCGTTATAATAAGCATTATAATAAAATGTAATAAAAAAAAATAATTGTATTTTTTATTTTCATGGTCTCCCCAAACCAACTTATGGGATCAAAAGGTTCTAATCTTATGTTTCTCTGGTCTCGTCAGCGTTGGGGTGGGAAAATGTGTCTAAATTATCAAAAAAAAAATTCAATATTCTCTCTCAAAGTTTTCTTAAACTTGAAATTACAATACCATTTGACCTTATACATAAGTTTGACCCTAGGTCGAACGGTAGGGCCCCTGGATGCCTTTTGCATTTTCAAGTCCATATTACTTTTATAGTTACATATAAGGCAAAAAATATGTGCATAAAAAGTATTAGCATAAATAACAAATATATTAAGGATAAAAGTCATGAAATTTCAAGACAATTTAGCTTATACATTAAAAGTTATTTAAGTTAGTTAAAGCCTTGAAAATGAAAAGGCTTCCAGGGACCTTACCGGACATCCTAGGGTTAAAACGTAACTCAATCTTATTTTCCTTCATAGTCTTTTTTGGACTTTTACAGAGTTTAGCTTTTATTCTAGCTTTTCTTTTAAATTTTTCAGAAAATTTCAATCTTTTTGTGGACTGCTCTTAGCTGTTTGGTCGAAAAAGATTATATCACACTGAAAAAACCAAATTGTGCTAAAAGTCGATTGAAAGAGCTGGAACAAACACAAAAGTAGCTAGAATTGGATTAGGATGATTGATGCAAATCTTTTTAAAATATACATCACTTTTTAAAGGATAGTGCTTAGACAACCGTTTTTAAAGAGCAAACTCTTTGTGAGAGCGCATACAAAGTTCAAGTTTTTTCGAGACTATCAATTTTTGTATTTTTGTGGTCAATTATATTCTACACCTTGTCCTGCACATCGTCAGTCGCTGTCTTTGTCTTGCTTGTCGTCTTCTACGTTGTCTGTCACTCATTCGCCCCATTGGCCTTACCCTTACTAATGCTTTCAACTAAAGATGATTGATGATATTGCGTCCTGTGTAGTGCTTGTATACAAGCCCATGTATTTAGTATGTTTGTTGAACTATTGTAATATATCTAATACTTGTATATAATATATACATATACATATATATTCGCGTAACCTTCAACTTGCTTTTAATGTTGATATTTGACCCAATTCTTTTGTAACTTTGGCCCACTTGATGTATCTGTTATTGGCCCGTGGAAATTTACGCATTTTAATTGCCTTCGATAGAATATTTGTTAAATTGTATAAAATTTGTATAGCATTGTTTTACAAATCAATAGCCAAATTAATTGGCCAATACTTAATGGTTATAATACGTAATACCAATTACTTTTTTTTGCCGCCTGCTGCGCGCTGCAGCATTCTACAAATTCACACAAATATTTTACAAATTTCGTTAAAATTGTAATTGATGGAAGTTTTTGATTCAAATTTTTCACGCACGTTTTAAAATTTTCAATATAAAAAATGGAAAACAACAAACAAATAAAACTGACAAATGTTGTTGCTCTGACGTTTGAAAATACATTAAAAAAAATTCTTTTTTTTTTGTACTGCTGTTATCTGCATAAATGAAGCCGAAAATGGCATTTAATTTGTGAGCCTCATTGATATCGAGCACTGTTTGGCTATAAAGCTTTATATCTATTTTACACAAATGTGATTTCACTTTAAAATTTTTTATTATATTTTTTATCATAATTAAACAAAAAGACAAAATTGCGTCACTGCTCTGATAATAACATACATGAACGCAACTGTTACTTTTATTTGGGACGCCACTGTACACTAAGGGCATTAACGTTAATTCCCTTTGCATGAGGAAGGTGTTTTTTTTTTCTCTTTTATGAAACATCAAGATGTACGCTAAAAGCTTTGGTCGAAAAAACATTTATAAAAGTAAAAGCGTGTAGGCGTTGAAAGATTCTAACGCGATTTGTTTTAATAAATCGAAGTAGGCGTTGCACAAAAGACGCTCCTTGCCAGCTGGAGCATGCCCTCGGGCGTTTGGAGCTGGGGGAATAATGTTGAGACGACAGCTATTCAACCGCAAAATTTGTTACGACTTTTGAGCTTTAAAATAAATGACATTCTAAACTAATTTCGGTGTCGGTGTCAAAAGCACAGACAGACAGACAGACGTACTTATATATTATATACCATATAAGTAAGTGTCCTTGTTGCGGAGTTTAAATGCATAATCCCAGTTGGATGTGAGAGAGCATAAAATAAGTACTTACTATACTTGTGATTGAGACATTGTTTAAGAGCACTTACTAATTTAAAAATGCTGAAGTCTCTCTGAAACTCTATATTTTTTATTTCCAATTTTGGGATATCCCAAATGTCATTTTTTTTTTATACGAAGTTTTGTCATTCCGTGCGAAATTTTTCGAACTGCGTATGGGCCTTTAATCTTAAAGAACATATGTGTAAAATTTCATCTCTCTAAAAGAATTATTATGAAAATGAGAGAATATTTGCCAAAATATGACAATCTCGTAGCATAGATCTCGAGTTTTCTTGATCAAAAGTATTTAGGTCCTATAAACTAGAGGACCCAAATAAGAATCAAAGAAAAATAAACATACCTTTAGAAATTCATTCAACTTTATGATATATATTATATATTTTTCGGCCTGGAAGCTTTCTAGTGAGATTATCAATACTTTTCTTGTAAGTATATCAAATGCTGTATGTATTCAGGATCCTCACAAATGACGATCACAATTATGTAGGCATCTTTCAGAGATCTTGAGAGATAAAATATTTTTGCGTACTGTAAGCTTTCTTGTGAGTGATCATTAGGATTGTTATACACAAGAGTAAATTTTTTAAAAAACTCTTAAATTATTAAGCTTTATATTTCCTAATAATTTTTGAACGATATTTTTAGAACAAAGTTTTTTAATGGAGTTTAGGGTGAAATTATAGAAAAATCGTCACGTAACGAAATGGGGTATAAGCAAAGCATTTAGTATTATTTTTTTATATAATACCTATATCACTTACTATTTTATAAACAATTTTTTATAAATATTTTGTACATAATTGTTGTGCTTAAGTATTGAATAAAATTTATAATGCTATTTTCAGCACAAAGTTCTTTAATGGAGTTTAGGGTGAAATTATAGAAAAATCGTCACGTAACGAAATGATTATTATTATTGTACTGGGTGTAACCCAAATGATATATCACTTACTATTTTATATACAATTTTTTAATTAATATTTTTTATATAATTTTTGTCCCTGGGTATTAAATAAAATTTATAATGAAATACAATACAACTTGAAAAAAAAAAAAACAGACAGGCTCAAATTTCCCGATGTCCATCATATACTTCCTTATCCTAAAGAAATAGAAGGTTTTTGTACTAGCTAAGGCAATTGCTTTGGGAAATTAGGAAACACATTTATGAAGAACTTAATAAAGAGAATTCTATACAGAGGCTTGAAAAAAAGGGATTAAAAATTTTTTTTAGTATTAAAAATAAAAAAGCACATAGAGGTCAAATTTCCCGGTGTCAATCACATAATTTCTTATCCTAAAGAAATATAAGGTTTTTGTACTAGCTAAGGCAATTGCTTGGGCAATTAGGAAACACATTTTTGTAGAATTCACTGAAAAACTTAATAAATAGAATTCCATACAGAGGCTTGACAAGAAGGGAGTACATTATTTTGTAGTCGAATTTAGATAACCCTAATATTTTGTTGAGTGCTTGGTCTTAACTAACACAACTCTAAAATATAAGAGTACCACAAAATTATATAATTATATAATATGTAGTGCATATTTTTTAATATTTTTAGGCTTTATCTTAATTTCACATTCAAAGTGAACAAGAGAGATTTAACGTTTTTTCAAGAGTTTGGTAAATTAAGATACAACATTTTAGAAAATTAACAGGATATTTTTAGAAACGTATATTTTGCGCCTTAGGGCCTAAGCAAAAAAATTTCAAACGGAACGACAAAACCATATAAAAAAAAAATTCATAATGGGATATCCCAAATGGGATTTTTTTGCTTATATTGTTTGGTCATTCCGTGCGAAATTTTTTTGCATTCTGCGTAGACCCCTTTACTGAGTATTACTATTATTTATTAATGGGTTATCATTTTATTCATGTAAAATCCGAACGATCTTGAGTTTTTAGGATATTAGGATAGAAAATTTCGAAAAAATAATATTAATATTAATTAATATTATAATAATATTAATAAATTAAAAAGGATATTTATGTATTGTGCCTTATTGTCATTGCATTTTTAATGTAAAATTCTAAGGATTGTAAGATTTTGCTAAATTAAAATAGGTAATTTCGAAATATAAAAAAATACTTCTTAGGACATTTATGCTTTGCGCTATATAATTAATCTTTTATTGAGAAATTAAGCTAGGAATGTTTAGCAAATTGATTTGGTAATTTTAGTATATTTTTGTTTTTCGTTTTTCGATTTTTTTATATTAATTTTTTGAAAAATTTATTAGGTTATTTTGGGATATTTTTTATTATTCGTTTTATTATCACTTTTTGTTTTATTGATATAAAATGAAAATTTTCAAAAATTAAAAATGTGGTTTTAGGTCATTTATTTTTAATAATCACTGTTTTATGAGTGATCTTTGGATTTGCGAAATTAAGATACGAAATTTTTGGAAAAGTTTAGTAGGTAATATTAGGACATATTTGTTTTTCGTTTTATTATCAATATTTTTTAATTGTTATTAAAGGAAACTTTTGGAAAATTGAAAAAGAAATTTTGAAAAATTTTTTGTCTTCGTTTTATAATCATTTTATTTTATTTGTATGAAATGGAAATTTCGGCAAATGAAAAAGGAAATTTTATGTGTAATAGATGTTAGAAAATTAAGATAGGATTTTTTTTAAAAAAATTTAATGTGTTATTTTAGAATACTTTTGTTTTTCGTTTTATTATTATTGATATTAAAGGGAACTTTTGGAAAATTAAAAAGGAAATTTATGTTTAATAATCTAAGTTTTATGAATGATCTTTAGATTTTGAGAAATTTAAGTAAGAAATTAAGGAAATTTTTGTTTTCCATGAGCCAAACAAATTAAAGAAATTTTTTTTTCCTAATAACGAAGACAAATTTAATAGGTAATCTTAGGAGATTATTTGTTTTTCGTTTTATTATCAATATTTTTTTATTCGATATTAAACGAAACTTTTGGATAAGCAAAAAGGAAATTTATGTTTAATGAATAATTTTATGTATGATCTTTAGATTTTGGGAAATTTTAGTAAGAAATTAAGGAAACTTATGTTTTGCACCTTATTATTGATGTAAAAGCCAAACAAACTTTCGATTTTAAAGGAAGGAAATTAAGAAAATTTTTTTTGCTAAGCGGATTAAATTTTTAGCTTATATCGTATTGCGGCAACCTGCAGTCAATTTTTTCATATTATTTTTAAATATACAGCAGTAAAAAGAAATCCCAAACAAGTTTAGGAATAAGTAATACTTTTAATCCTAAGATACAAGTAGCTACTTTTTCTTAATAAAATTTACACTTCGTGTTCCACAAAGTCCAACTGGTAAAGCCAACACCACTAAACTAAAACAAACTCAAGGCCTGCGGCGGCATCGGATCATGATTAATTTTGGCTGACAAGTGTGGAAAGAGAAGCCAAACTGGAGGCAAATCATCAACATTGTGGGCGTGGTGCGGTGCTATGCGGTGCTATGCGGTGCTCTGTAGATAGGAATTTGTTGACAGGGTGCGGTAATTGCGTTTTCAAGTGCAGCAGCAAAACCACGAATTACACACACACACACACACACACACACATACACACAGAAACAGACATTTATATACTAACATAAATACAAACAGACAGACACATAGAGAATTGAGACAAACCGCAATGGAGTGATTCGTCGATGGTAACCCTCGAAATCTTTGATATTACTGTGACGACGCGCATAGCTTAGAACATGTGTGGAGCTACGACAAACGATGCCATTGCTATCCGATGAGATTGAGGCGGAATTGCATCTAGTATATATGAATATTATGGAATATAGACAAGAAACAAACAACCAACCATAAATAATTTGCTTAAACTTTAAAGACAAACAAAAATTAAGTATACAAAATGAGAAAATAAGGGAAAACTGCCCACAAAGTGGGGCAGTACTTGCCAAACAAGAGACCACATATTTCTTTTTGGCATAGGGTAAGTGAGTTCTAGGGAGGCACACGCACAAGAGCTGTTGGCAGGATTAGAAGTCGGCGCTCCTAGTGCTGTCAGCCATTGACTTTGCGTGCTGTCCATGTCAAGGCTAAGCGCTTTGTGCATTTGGCTTAATTCGCGAAAAACACTTGGTATGGGAAGGCATTGACAACTTAATGCCTGTGTAAGCCACAATACAATAAAGCCAGTCCAGCTTATTACTCATACAGTACAAACAAAAATAAGTCTGGACAGTAAGGAAAACTTTGTTGCGGCAATGTTAAGATGTTCACTTAACAATGAAAACAAACGTTTCTATTGAAGCTATATGAAAATGTCCTGATGCGCTGTTAAAGCAAATGTAATCTTTTTTAAATTATATTTCTTAAATTGAGTTTTTCATAAATTTTGTTGCTACGGACAACATTTTACGTTGGACAATGGTCTTAACAACTATAAAGCGTTTCTAGCAAAAATTACAGTTGATAGAGGGTGTGCTTTAAAAATTTCAACGTTCATATTTTATTACTGATTCAAAGTCTTAAAATTTGAGAGAAAATCAAAAATTTTAAGCTAGTTTATTATACAATTATTCTATGAAATATGTATGACAGCTTACAGCAGCGGTTCTAGAAAAATTTCGTGGTCCTGAGTCTGATTTATGGTTCAACAACACGTTCAAAATTTAAAAAAAAAAACACTTTTTTAAACGGTTTTCGCACCAAGCTTATTTTAAAATATTTCTATGACAAATGACAGTTTACAGGTGCGGATCTACAAAAATAATTCGGAGTCCTAATTTTAATTACGGTGTAATGTCAACACGTTCCAAATTTAAAAGAAAAACCAATATATTAGATGTTTCCGGACATAGCGTATTCTAAAATATTTCGATGACAAATGATTAAGTACAGCGGCGGTTCAAGAAAACAATTTCGGAGTCCTAATTATGTTCATAGCATGATGTCTGATTGAACGCGTGCAAAATTTGAAAGAAAATCAAATATTTCAGACGTTTCCGGACCTAGCGTATTTTAAAATATTTCGGAGTCCTAATTTTATTCAGAGGGTGATTTTTGACACGTTTAAAAAAATATTACTATAACAAATGACAATTTTCAGGGGCGGTTCTAGAAAAAAAATTTCGGATTCCTAATTTTATTTACAATATGATTTTTGCTTCAACACGATTAAAATATGAAAAAAAAACCAAGTATTTTTGTGATTTTCGATTCTAGCTTATTATTCAAAAATAGTAAGTAAACCAAGTATTGTGAGGGTTTCCGAACTCCCAAGCTTGCTCAGAGTACTAAGAGTTAATGTGAACATTGCGATATGCTGACGCTAGTTAAGATGCTAGTCCATATGCTCACGCAATTATAGGAGACACGTATAGGATACGTAGCAATCTTAAAATGAGGCTCAAGTGGTACGTGCTAGCCAATAGTAAACATATATGCCTTTTCTGGACTTCAATCCAGATTTCAGTTTATCAAGGTAACAATGGAGCTTATTGTTATAGTTATACTTTTATAGTTTTCCAAAATCTAGTTCGATATGGCGACAAACTGAACCGAAGTGGAATCCAGAACAGCTATGGTAGTATAAAAGAGATATATTCGAATATACATTGCCATGATGCGCACCAGCTTGAATGCAACGGATATTCAATTGGTCACATCTTAAAAATGCGTTACCTTTGTTGAAATGAATCTCAAATGCCAACGTCACATAGTAAGAGAAATTACTTGTCTAGCTGAGATTTACAATTATCTTCTTAAATAATCAAGTTTGAAATTTGGAATCATTTTAGGCAAAACCATATATTTTTGGAACTTGTTAGATACATGTTTGGTCCGAATCGGTTTACTATTTTATATAGGTGACATATAAGCCGAAATCAGTTTTGGCCATATTACTTTACTGATATTTACTTTAATGATGAAGAATAGTTGTCCAATGATGACCTGCAAAAACATGGTTAAATTATCATTTTGCTTTCGAGCTATGAACAATTTCAAAGAGAGTATATAGGGTGTTCTATTCAAGTGGCGAGGAGTGTATGTCGCATTTGAACGATAACAGCTGTGCCAATAAAGATCCCAAGACGAAATATGGAATATATAATTTACATATTGAAATTTTAATTTATCTCCTCTTGATTAGCCATCTCTCCCACTGTGCGTCACTGTGATGATTCCGCTAACAATATTTTATAAGGTGACAAGTTTTAGAATTAGGACAGTGTCGCAGGAAAGAGTCGTTTTCGATAGTTTTGGGAGCCGAGTATTTGGATAGCGACCATAGCTTGAAGAGGATTACAAGTCGACAGCAATAGCAAGGTGACTCCCTTAAACCACTAAGAGTAGAAAAAGTTAATGACTGAGCAAGTATTGATTTGTCCGCTCAATGCCACAAAGCATAGTTGTAGCCCTTTATTGGAGTTTTATTAAAAAATTGAAACTAATACGCAATCAGTTTCGTTACGAAATAAAATAAAATACTGTGGGTTGGTTGTATCTAATCGGAAATCTAGAGTTTAATATAGTACTTTAATTAACTAACTAGTGCATTTTTAAAGTTAAAACTTTTATTTAAAATTAAAAATTTCGAAGAAAGTCATGGTTTTGAGCATCTAATATTTATCAAATCTACTGAAGTGTGCTCTGTTTGGCAAAGAGTAATAACTTCAACTAACTAACACTTTAATTGAACCCACAGAAAATCCGCTGCTTTAAGTTCATTTAGCCACTACTTTAAGAGCCACAAAACTTAAACCAGACTAATTTAAAAATTTAAATAGTAATAGTTCCCTGGCGCGCTGATACAGAACAAAGGAAAAACCGTGACTCAATCAAGCAGCCAAGACATACATAGCAAAGTGAGATTTGTCTCTTAATCAGCGTGCAGCATAAAATGCTCCATTGGGAGCTGTTATGGCTGCTTGCTTGAGTAGCTGGGAAAACTGGTTGACTATCTCAATGGCGGCCCATTCCTAGCGCAATGTTGACAGTTTCAATTTCCACACATTTATATCACTATCCAACGCTGGCAATGCTCCAAGTGCAGCAATGCATATAAATGACTAAGAATTGCAGACCATTTACTTGCTTTGTTTCCAACTATCTCTTTTGATTAGAACGCAAACAAACAAATACTAGAACTGTAGCAGAAATTAAGCAGCAGCTACTTTCTTTCCAACTTAAGCATAGTAACTTTAAGCGTTTGGAGATCTCAGTTTAAACCGCAGCTCTACTAATTGCATTAAGTTTGCACACCAAAGTAAATAGAAATGGCTTGATTGCGGGTGTTTTCAATTAGCTTTCTAATTACTAGTTGAAATAGAGAATTTAAAAAGGCCTTCAAACTGAAATTGCCAAATACCCGGTTGATTTGCTTGTTAATTTGATTTATTTGTTTGTCGATTGTTTTTAATTGACGCAAACTAATTAGAAGCTAGGCGCAGCGATTGCATAATAAATGCTACATTTTGGCCACATGAGATTTGGTTGCGTTCGTGGTTTAAAACATGATATAAAAAATAGAAATTGTTTACATAATATAAAAGTAGATATTGCTGTCTTAGATGGCCGTGCTTTGCGGCCGATTCCAACGCCAAATGGTGCCATCATCGCATACATAAACCAAAACGCTGGCATCCCGTGAAAAGGCAATTTGACGCACAGTGCTAACGCATTTTGGATTATGCAATGTTGTCATGTGAGCGCCTTCAGGATCGCTGGGATCCATTTCCCAGACATAGACCTTGCCATGCTGATTGCCCAAGGCTATAACCTTTTGCCAGGGATTAAATCCAAAGCGCACAAACCATATGTCACACTTATCGTATTCAAACTCGGCTATAATCGTGCAAGACGAATCGCTGGGCTTTAGCTGCTGAAATGTTTGATGCAGCTGTCCAGGTTTCCAGCATATGATGGCACATGACTCACAAGACTTGGATAGCACAAAATCGCCAAACCATTGCACGCAGTCCACATAGTTGCAATGTATATCGCGTGTTGAAAATTCCGGAAAATTTTTTGTTATGGTGGGAAACGGCAACAATGCTTTCTCTTGATTGAAGCTATTTGAGGCCTCTATTTTCTGCTCAAACTCGGATGTATTTAAGCTCCACAGCTTTAAAGAATGATCCATGCCGCTGGAAACTATGCGATCGCCACGCATATTAAAGTCTATGGAAAGCACTTCATCACGATGTGCTTCAACGCCGCCAAAAATGGCAATACATACATGTGTATGTATATTCCAAAGTCTGACGGCATGGTCCTTGCTGCCTGACAGCAAAAGCTGCAGTTTGTGTGGATGAAACTTGAGCTCGTTTATGGCCTGTCCATGACCAACGTAGTTGCCCACAGTTTGATTCTTTTTTACATCAATGACGCGTATAACGCCGCGGTAACCAGCCGTAGCAAGCAGCGGTGCAGATGTTTTGACATCATAGGACCAGGCGCAGGTATAGAAGACTTCATCAAGCTGCAGTTTCAAGAGTTAATTAGTATTTGTTTTGCTTGTGAGGTCTGCAGCAGCGGCTACTTACATCCGGATCGGCATAGCAGCTCAACAATGTAAGGCCACCTTTACGTGGACATTCATAGACGGTGCAGCGATTGCTGCCGGCGCAAGCAAATACCTGTTTCTCGTCTTTGCCCACCAACGTGTTGAAGGCAACGCCAAATATACTGGCTCCATGATTCTCCTTGACGTGCGAGCTTTAAATAGAGGCTTGTTGGTTTCGCTTGCGCTTGTTGTACTCGGTTTGGCTATACACTTACTCGTATATGTAGGCGGCGCCACCTTTCGGCTTTGTTTTGGAGCGACGCTTGCCGCGCCGTTTGCTGCGCGTGACGGAGTTGGGCGACTTGCTGTGCGAGGTGGTGCTATTTGTGGTAAAACTGGTAGAATCATCCTGCATAGAAACGTTGACATACGGAAATTGCGGCTATTAATTAGCTCAATGCTGTTGTGACTGATTTTTGAACTTACGGGGCACGAGTCAGAGTCGTTGTGCTCATTCATATTTTCGATTTTTACTTTATCACTAGTCATTTTAAGCACTCGATAAGTCTAAACACTCGCGTATTGTTTAAAACAAAAACAAACGCACACAATTAGTGTTTTTAAATGAAATGTTTAAATTTAAACAATGCAAGCAGCAGCAAGTGAGCTATTAATTTTGGCGGCAAAAACAACAAATGCTGCCGGCTAAGTTGTAAGCGTTGCCACCTGGCTAAGCAGTCACAGCTGTGCGAGCGAACAGCTGTGCTGCAACGATCGTATGGCGATAAAAATGCAAACCAACATGAGTCATCGATATAAGAAATTTTAACTATTTTAAAAGCACGCGCGTTTTATTTAAATATATATAAATGCATAAAGTTTGTATATTTAAATGGTATGTTTAAATTTAAGCAATAAACTTTAGACATTTTGGCGCCAAAACACAGTCAGTGCTGCCAACTGCTCAAGCAGTTACAGCTGAGCGTATGCACAGCTGTGCAGCCACGATCGTGTGGCGATAAAACACACAATCATCGATAGACTTAGTCACTGCAATTAAACGTTTAAATATCGATAACATGATATATGCACATGCATAAATTCAAAAAGTGTTTTAAACAAATAAATTTTACATAGTTATATGATGAATTTAAGGGACATTAACAACATGCCATGATATTAAGTGTATATAGAAACATGTAAAAAACGTTTATATGCATATATATACAAAAACAATTTATACAATGCATTTATAGAAACGTATGCTTTGTACAAAAATCGTAGAACAGCACGGGGGTATTGAAAGTGTGGCAGGGTTTACATACAAGTAAAGAAATTATATTTACATAGTACAAGCGAATAGTAAAGAGAGGGGTACAGAGGCTATAGACAGTAGTTAGAAGTTGTTGTAGAGAGACGTAGACAAGTTATAGACAGAAGAGATTTCTTTTTTTTTTTTGTACATAGTAGTAGTTAAAATAGTAGTAGTTCTTTGGAGCTGTGTTATTTTGGTTAACATAATGTAACACAACGTAAAAGTTAATAAAAATTAAAAACTTAATTATACGCTACGTAAAATTTTTTAGTATGTAAAACCATTTTCAAGTACGTTTTATTCGTCGACATTGATCTCGCCCAGACCGGTGTACGCAGGCGTCTTTGTCGCTGCACGGTCGCCTTATTACTGCAACTGCTACTGCTGGAAACACTTTGAGCCGTTGCCGCATTGTCAGTGCCTGCAACATCTGTTGCACTTGTTGTTGGCTGTGGTGACACCGCCTCCTCAGGCTTTGTTGCTGCTGCCAGCGACGAGTGCTCCTCCAACACCGATTCTCTGACAGTATCAAGTGCCGGCACTGTTTTTGACACTTCCTCTACAGCTGCTGTCGACTCAGACTCTACCGGCGGACCCGTTGGCCCACTGTGCGTCTGTGGCGCCATAGACACACCCTTCGTGCGACTCTCTATGCTGGTTTGATTGTCAGACATCTGTGCCTCAGCCGCATTGTGCAGACTGCAGCTACTATTCGAGTTATTGTTATCCTGCGACTGGCTGGGCTCTCCAGTGCTATGACTATGCTGACTGCAGTTAAGATTCTTGCAGTTGGCATTACAGCTCTGCTGCTCCTTGGCGTCGCTCTGCTTGCCCGGCTCACTGTATTTGGCGGTTTGGTCAAGTGTTTTTCGCACAGCAGTTGGCAGTGAGTAACAGCGTACCGTCACAGACGACAATTTTATAGACAAGTTGTTGGTTGGCATGTTTGAATTGTTTCAGTGTGTGAATATTTTTTTTTTTTTCAATATTTTATGGTATATATTTTGGAAAATATGTATGGATTGGCAATAGAAAGAAAAAATATAAATAGTACATCAGTTGAGTTTTTTGTAAAAATTTGTTAAGAACGCAGGCGACTAGTTGAGCTGTGAATTAGTTTTGGCTTTGAGGCGGCAAAAGCTTCAAAAACAACAAACAAAGTTCATCATAAAAAAATAAATGTTTAAATCTACTCTGGTCGGGAATTTTGAAACAATTTCAATTAACATTATAGTTGACGGAGCTTATATGGAAAACTTTGTTTGTCGTTGTTGTTGTCAAACGCCACAGCATTTAAATATGAAAAAAAGAAATAAACTTTGGTCGAACCAAAGCTGGAATACTCTTTACGTAGCGATATGCATATACACTGCTGTACAAGTCGGATGCAACTATACAGGACTCATAAAAAAGAATTCATAATTGGGCATTTGCAAGATGCTTCATATATCTAGGACCTGACAAGTAGGGAAGCTACACTAAATCTTTGGAGTCTAAATAATTGCTTCTCAATCGAAATGTATCACTTCATCTTAAAATTTTAATAAAATCTCGACTTGCGTTACACGACACTTGCAGGCTAAGCCACCTAGTAATTACATCCTGGACTTGTTTTCAATCGCAAGAAATCATTATATCTTGAAATTCAAAAAAATCTTTGAAGAAAAAATTGAGTAGGATGGAACGACTAGAGAGCTAATCTATGCCATCCAGAAATTTAAGCAAATTTTCAGGAAAAGCTTGAGTAGGATTGGACGACATTGCAGGCTAAGCCATCAAGTAATTGCATTCGGGATTTGCTTTTTAATCGAAAGTAATAATTATCTTGAAATTCAAGTAATTTTTGAAGAAAATCTTGAGTAGGATCAAACGACTAGAGAGCTATACTTGCTGTCCAGTAATCGCGTCTTGGACATTCCGTCTTGATGAGGAACTGAAAGCGTACCGCTAAAAATCTGTTCACCTTCTTCCTAACTCTTTCCTTGAACAGTTTCATCTGAACTGGATAGGATTCTGATTAAGTGCTTGGTCTCTGCGGTTAATACTGTTCAATAATAACTTCAAAATCTCAAGGGGACATCTTATCTTTATCTTTATCTTTGGAATCAAAACAAACTTCCAAAAAAAAGTTCGAGTGGTAAGACGACTATCGAAGAATTTTGTAGCCCTAATAATGCCTAAATGATCAAAAAACGAGCATGCACTCCTATTATTCTGCTAATCTTCTTCTAGCCGACCCATTCCTTCCATGCATCCTCGTTAAGGTGGAATGATCAGTTTTACCCAGGGCCGTAGAGAGAAAATCCGGGTCCTGGGGGAAAAGTACCGGCCCCTCTATTACACATTTAGCTTGACTCATCGTGTTCTGTAAGTACGTGTTCTGAATTACACCTGGCCCCTGAGATAACTCCGAGCCCGGGGGCGAATACCTCCCTTTCACCACCCTCTCGACGGGTCTGGTTGTACCTAAACATTTACGAAAATTGGTTGAAATTACAATCAAGTGCCCTTTAAATTAGGCTATAATAGTTTCAAGATCAGAAATGAACATTTTATATTTGGAATCAAAACCAAGATATTAGAGAAGTTTGAGTGGGATCGGATTTTTGAAAGTTAAGCCATCCACTAGTCGCATTTTTGGCTTTAGTCTCAATTGGACAGTAATATCAATAATAAATGTTTCGAAATCTGTAGGGAATATTTATCTTAAGAACACAAAACAAACTTTCAAGACATTTGAGAGAGATCGGAAGAATACTGGACAGCTAAGCCTGGATGAGTAGTCTCATTCTTTTTTGGATGGCTACTGAAGCCTATTTTATGACTCAACATCCTAGAGTTGGGTTCTCTTGCCAAAGATTAGCTGTGAGAGGTATAACTTAAGTCTTATGACCTAACTTTTCTTCATTTGATCTAAGGGAGCTATTTTAGAGTAAGAGGAAGTGTAAATAATGCAGACTTCTATATGCTAATGAAGCTTTCTCAGAGTACTTCTACTATACGTTTTTACGGTCGCCGAATCCGTTGTCCAAAAAGCCTAACCAGGTCAGAGTGTTGACGAAACCTCAAAAAAGCACATAAAACGGCCTCTGACATAACCTCAAAAATTGCAATAAATTAAGTTATTTTGGTGATTTCAAAACCCTGACGTGCTAAAGTTTCTTGAACTTGGAATTTGGCTGCACAGACCTCAAAAACATAAGAAAAACATGCTCCTCTGAAACAGAAAGCTGGTTTTTTGACGGACATACAGACTCGAACAAGATCTATTATGGGACATTTGGAGGCTATGTTTAAGTATAGCTGCACAAATAAAAAGACGTTCTTAGGTTCGGAGGCAAAACCACGTCTACTATATGTTTTTGGATTCGCTGAATTTGAACCCGAAATCAAAAAAAATCCAATAGAACACAAAAAAACCCAATAAAATGAGGTTTCTTAGAAATATATATTTTCTCTTAAATGCGATTTTTTTTTTTTTATGAAGTTTTATCATTCCGAAATTTTTCGAACTGCGTATGGGCATTTAAATAAAATGTTGTTCCGTCTTTTGAGGCTAACTCAGAGCATTGACGTGATGAGTTTTTTTGGATATCGGTTTTAAATTCAGCAACTCTAAAACCATAAGGAAATCACGGTCTGGATCAGAAATTCGGTTTTTTTGTGTGGCTGCGTATTCAATTTGTAGATGGATGATAGATAGGGTTCGAACAGGTTGTGTAGAGCCTATTATGGTAAGTCAAAAAGAAGTCAATGGTCTTTCTCAGTTATCTATATAAGACAGGCTTTTTAAATCAGCTTGTGATGTATCAGCTACCTTTTACATCATAAAGCAGAAGTGCCTGAACTGAAGCACTAAATATGTCGCAAACGCGTTAACTGCCTGTTATGGTGAGTCAAGAAGAACACAATGGTCTGTCGAAGCTATCTACCTTCCTATACTGTTTAGCTGTTGATTAGATATAAAAAATTATCGTTATTATTATCACAGTTTTATTCGTAGTCTCCAAATTTAAAGTTATTTCTACAAAACTACTTTGTTTGGTCAGTATACGCTTAGATCCGCGTTTGATCCTCAAAATTTAAATTTTTTTTGAAAATTACGCTCAAAATCTACTAAATGGTATATTAAGAAAGGACATGCAGAAATAGTATCCCACGCTACATTAATATCATAATTGTAGTATCTTCTACATAGGTTAAGCCCACGCTTTCAAGCATCTCAGAATCTCACTTGACTAGCTCATAAATGCATCATCACGTAAAGAGTAGAGGTAGTAAAACCCTATCCTGTTGCTGCTGTGGAATTCTACACATGCCGAGGCATACTTGACTATGTAAATCGAACAATCATGTCATGTGAGAACTGCAAGGATGTGAATTATTTATGTATGACACGCCAGACACACAATGTACCCGGGAGTACCATGTGTAAGTGTATGTATGAGTATATATGCATACTCACGGGTTTAATTGAAAGTGCGCGGACATGGTATACAATTTAAATGTGTGGTAAATAATAAAAATGTTTTGTGCCCCGGCTCACTTGGTGGCAAACAACTCAAGGGGGTTTGGAGTGTTTTATTAAAAAGAACGAAAAACCAAAAAAAAAAAAAAAAATGGCGACAACTCCGTAGGGTAGTTAATATATCAACATGTCGAAAGTTCATAGTTCCAAGGCAAGCAGCTTTTGAGAGCAAAGCAGAGTGTGAGAGAGAGAGAGTTTAAAGTAGAAAGTACAGTCGTACCGCAAACTTTTGTTGGTACAAAAATTTTTACACAAATTGCTGGCTGGGGGGATTTCAAAAGGCATTTAAACTTTGAAGATACACCGAGAAATGAGCAGCAGTTGAGAATTAGCTATAGAAATATGCCACATACTTAGAAAAAACACTGAGATAGTTTGTGTTTGTATAGTAAAAGAGTTAGAGACTTAAGACTGTTCAATTTTACGGTGCATCTGGGGTTTTGTAATTTTTTCACTTAGACTTAGATTCTGTAGCAAAAGTTGCTTAATATTTTTACGGGATTTGCAAATCAAATATACTTGCGCTAGACTAGCTAAGAGTTACGCTTTTGTTAGAGATACTTATAAGTATGAGCATTATGAATTAGATGAAATGAATGTACTAAACTTTTGTTAAGATGAGTAGACTGCAGAACAAGGCATTAAAGTTAGTATTTGTAGAGAGAGAGAGAGAGTAGGCACTACAAAATATGAGTTAGACAATTATAAAGAGTTAAAAATTTAAGAGTAGCTGAGCTTGGTTATAATATAGTATATGATGTTAAAGAGCAAGTCAGAGAGTTAAGTAGAGAGAGAGAGTGTCAAAGGAAAACAACAAAGTTAACGGCAAACTAAAGCAAAAACAAATTTGACGCTAAGAACTTACTCTTCGTTCTCAAGGGATGAAGACGTGATCTGCCCCAATTTAGTTTTACCTGTAGTGGGGCTTCTGCATAATACAGACACACACACAGATATAAAAAGATAAAAGAAATAAAACGATAAAGTTTGGTAAAAAGGAAAAAAAAGTTAAAATAGAGTATGCAACAATTAAAAGCAAGATGAAATTTGAGATGATGATACAGGAGGCGCTTAAAGTAGTTATGATTGAAGATGTTTGAACTACTTCTAGAGTAGTTCCTTTTCTTTTTTTTTCAACTAGTACTGAAGCTTGCCTTGAGTGCAATCCAACTATGCAGCAAGTAAAACCTACTAATTGTTAAGCCTAAACCAATTTTTGGAGCAGCAAATTTGTTCAGATTTTTGATTAAAAATGAGGCATATAGCTGGGTTTTGTTTTTTGCGGTTATAGTTATATAGTTTTGGTTTGGTTAAGTTGCACCTACCTCGATTCGTCTATAAAAACTGCCTCGAGCACGCGTGCGGCATAATGCAAATTACGTTGCAAGTCTGCATAGGCAACGCTCTCATGATCCATGCGCCGCAACAGTTCGCGTAGTCTGCAAAAGTTCAAAAGAACCAGTTCATTGGAAAATTTGTAAGCAAAGCTGCTGCGTTTTTGACCTACCTAACAGCGGCTTTGTTAAGCGCATCTGGTGTATCAACCGGTGGCAAATTTTCCGTTTCCCAAGCCATTTCTTGCGACAGTATCGAAGGCGAATCGGTATCCGGCGGCGGTTGTTGAAATTCGGTACGTCTTTTATTTGCATGTGGGGAACTATTGCGTCCTCTATGCTCGTTTGAAGCGCGTCCAGCATTGCTTGCAAACACATCAACAGTGGATTCGGAAGGGCTATTTGCACAATCGGCAATATAGTTCGTTTGATTCGGTGACGAGGGCTGCATTTTATTGGAGCTGGAGCTACCAAGCTGCACTTCAGTCGTATTGTTGGCGCTGCTGCCGTTGGTATTGCGGCTGGTGCTGCTCAAGCGTTCGGCAGCGGGCTCACTTAGCTGCTGGAAAAAGTTGATGCTGGCCGTATTGGAGGGCGTCGCTACCACTGTGGCTTGCTGTGCGTCAATTTGTGTAAAATTCTTGCGACTATTTGAGCGTCTAACAATAGTCAGTGAGCCGTGTCCTGTGCAATAAAATATATACAAATTGTAGATATATAAATATAAAAAAAAAGGCTTGGCACAAATTTAAAATATTTTGTTACGAGTTTAGTTACAATGACAGTTTGATTATGTTTGCCCCCAGACTTTTAAGTGTCTAGCGTTTCCTTTGATTTAACGAAGCATAAAACTGTATTGTTTGCTGGCCCATCACAAAAAAAAAAAAATAAAAAAATGGTATGTTAAAGTTGCGCTCATGCATATTGAAGAAGTCTTCAAATCAATAATTTATTCATACGCCCCGTGCGCCCATCAAGCGTCAGCTGTAGCACGCTATATGCCATTGTTGTTGGCTTATATACTAAACATTTATATGTTGCAGACTCCTTTTATACTTTTCGCACACATATATTTCTTTATTTAGTTTAACCCAAGGCCAAAATGTTACTTCTTACTAACGAGCAAGGACCCCTAAGAGCCAAAAACGTGCGCATTGCCGCCTTTCACATTCACTTTCACTTGCGTTTTCATTCTGAGTCGCATTCGGAGTCGGGAGTCTTTTACTCACATACCCTCGGTTGCTCATGTGGCAAATCTTTGCAAACGAAATAAATGTAATTGAGTAGCGTGCTTGGCATTTTGGCACTCTTCTTTCCCGCCTTGCCCCCCAGCACAAATTGCCAGAGATTTATATATTTGTTGAGCGAAAGAAGAATGCTTGCGTAAAGATAACTTTTTAAAATCGCACTTTTACTACTCTTAAGGTTGGCTTAGTATCATTCTCCGAAATCGGAGAATCAAGTTGACTTACAACCTGGCAATTGTGGAAATTAAAAAATCTATTTTCACGCCCTAAGATTTTGGGCATTTTTATATTTATTTATAAGCAGAAGCTGATGTTATTGCTCATGCTATCGACTTGACTCCATATATCGCTCTTTTCCTTTTTTCGTGTACTTTAAAATTACAAAATGGCGGACCTAAGATGACCGCCGAAAACCTAAAAAATCATACTTAGGTCCGCCATTTTGTAATTTTGAAATTCTAACCCCAGATTCATGATTAGCGACCCCGAAAACCCATATTTGCATATCCAGCTCGAACTTTAAACACATCTTAGTTACTTAACTTTGGCGGCTATTGTAGCTCCGCCATTTTCAAATATGTATCAAAAAACACCATACGGCTTTAAAAAGTAGACAAGAAGACAAAAATTTTAAGCTCAAAAACGTTGATTAATCTTAAAAATTTAAGTGTGAGGGTGGGGTGGCCGGTTTGGCAAAGAATGACCCATATATATTTTTAATTGCGAAAAGTTGAAAAAAAACTTGGTCTTTTTTTATAACTGACTTCACCTTTTGAAAAAAATTACATTAAAAAATTTTTCTTTTTTTTTTCTTTTTTTCATTTTTACACTATATACTAAAGATGATTTAAAATGCATATTTAAAAAAAAATGGTGATTGACATATTAAAAAAAAAAAAACAAAAAAGTTTATTATTACTTTTATTATTAATTGCGGCCTTCGAATCGATTTATAAAAAAAATAAATCAACTTTATATTTTTATAAAGAAAATTTTGGTTATAAAAAATTAAAAAAAAAATAAAATAAAAAAAAATCCATATATTTTTTTTTAACGGTTAAAAAGAATGCAATTTTTTTTTAAACTTTATTGACTACTTAGTTAAAAAAGTGATTCAAAAGTATTTAGTAGCTGTCACAATTAAAAAAAAGTAAAAAACACGTTCCTTTTTTTTTTTTTTAAAAAAAAAAACAAACAACAAACATTACAAAATTTATTATTATGTATTAATTGCGGCCTTCGAATCGATTTATAAAAAAATAAGTCAATTTTATATTTTTTTAAAGAAAATTTTGGTTAAAAAAAATAATAATAAAATAAAAAATATTCCATATATTTTTTTTAACATGTTGGTTAAACAAGTATGCAATTTTTTTTTAAAAGCTTTATTGACTACTTAGTTAACAAAGTAATTCAAAATTATTCAGTAGTTCAGTCACAAAATGGTGCTTGACCTATTAAAAAAAAAAAACAAACAACAAACATTAAAAAATGTATTATTATTTATTAATTGCGGCCTTCGAATCGATTTATAAAAAAATAAGTCAATTTTATTTTTTTTTAAACAAAATTTTGGTTAAAAAAAATAATAAGAATAAAATAAAAAAAAAACCCAATATATATATATATATATATGGTTTTTGACATATGTAAGTAACGTACTTATTATATATTAAATTTTAATTATAAATTAAATATTTTTTTAATTCCTATTGACAACATGGATACAAAAAATAAGAAAATTTATTATATTTGTTTTAAAAAAAAAAGCCTTATTGACTACTTAGGTAAAAAAAGTGATTCAAAATTATTCAGTAGCTCAGTCACAATTAAATAAAAAGTGAAAAACACCTTTTTTTTAAATAAAGCCGCGTTAAGTTTAAAAACTGATATTTTATAATACCAATTTTTGTTTTGATCTACGTATCGATTTATTTTAAGAGTATTTTAAAAATCGTTAGGTACAATTTTTGGTACCTTATGCAGCCAGAATATTGGCAGCAGGTAGAAACATTCAGTTTTACGGTATGAACCTTTTATATGCTTGGAGATCAGTTGAGAATATTACCAGATGGACTAGAACAGCCTAACCTTTCCGTTTCTCTAAAAAAGTAAGGCTTACAAAATTGTATATAGATTTCGTTGCATTACTTTGTAAGACAAATTTCTTAACAAAACTAATATGCCCTCCTCTAGTGTACATATACTAAACCAAAATCTTGAACGCTTTCGATTTTGTATATGACTAGCCCGCAGCTATCCTTTTGGCCGTTAACTGCACTTCATTTATTTTGCTTGCGTTCGTTTTTTGTCCTTTTTTGGAAATTTTTTTTGGCAATGCCACTGGCTAGTAGAGCTGGCGCCGGAGCAGGAGCAGGAGCTGAAGCAGCTCAAGTGCATGCACAAAGGTGTCAGTTGTGGTTTTTGTTACACACTCCCTCCATGCTTACTGACATAAAAATCGCTTTATACTGCACTTAAATTTATGTTACACCCGAGATTCCGCTCACGCTTAACAGCTCCAGGTCGCGCATCATTGTGGGTCGTTTACTTTAGTTCTTTTTTTTTTTTGGAGCTGTGGATGCTTTGCTGTCTTGTGGCTCTTTATCGCTTGCAACATCGTGGTCGTTGTTGTAAGGAGCAGGAGCAGTAGCCGGTGCATGAGCAGCAGCTGATGGGAATGCTCATTCAGCTGTAGCTACTGCTCCAACGCCTTGACGAAATGCTTGAGAAAAATGTTTTATGTTTGTTTTACAGCGCGCAAGCTAAAGAGCTTAACTTGGGGTCTACACCTCCAATGGGAACTTTCAGTGGCTTAGATATGGGAATGAATCACATCATGAGTTTAAGAATATAATGCTAGATATGAAAAGACCAACGGAGCAATGCATTTCCACGAAAAACTTGTATCTTGGAATGGAGTTTCTTGCAACCATAAAAGCTCCAGTGTCGAATTCCATTTATGCACAAAAGAGATACAAAGAAAAATAAAGGATCTAGTTGTCAAAGGAATAAAAAGTGATCGATTTGAAGGTGTTGTGACTGAAAACGAAATATTTTGTAACAATTATTTTTGTTATTCAAGTTCCAATGAAGCATATTAAAAAATAGTTTTTGCCGGTTTTTAACCAAACTTTTCTCTTAAAAAAAAATATTTTCTTTCTTTTTGTAAGTATTTCTAAAAAATGTAAAACTATTTTTTTAAACTAATTTGAAGCCCTTCCTTATATAGTATTTATATGAACCACAACAATTTGGTGTAACAATGTTAAAAAAATTATACAAAATTGATCAGTTTTTTTTTTAATTTTATAAAAGTTCATAATGATTTACAGCCTGTAGGCTTTGGGACGCTAAGAAGCTATATTCTTACATTGTACATTTGAATAATAAATAAACAAAAATAAATAATATATTTTTAAATAAATAAATAAAAAATATAAAATTTTTTGTAATTAAAAAATCATAAGTAAAAATTTAAATAAAAAAAATTGAATTTTAAAAAATATTAGTCTTAAATAAAAATAATTAATAAAAAAATAAATTTAGAAAAAAAATGTAAAAAAATAATTTTTATTTAAGGTTTAAAAATATATTTTTTATTTAAGGCTTAAAAAAATCTTTTTATTTCAGGTTTAAAAAAAATTTTGTTTTTATAAATTTTTACTTTTTAACAAAAAATTATTCTTTTATTTAAAAATTACAATTGTATTAAATAAATTGGTAAAGTAAAGTGTTGGCGTCAGAATTTAAAGGGGCGATGTCTAAAGACAAAGGTTAGATTCTCAGTCGAGGCAAATAATTTCCATTTTACTTAAAAAAATATTTTTAAAAATATGTTTTTAAATGTTCAGAAATATATGTATACAATTTTTTGTAACTTAAATATAATAAGAAAAAATTTAAATAAAAAAATTAAATTTTTAAAAAAATTTAGTTTTTTTAAACAAAAAATAATTAATAACAATGTATGTACATAAGAAACTAAATTTTTTAATAAAAATATTTTTTTTTTTAACCAGAAAAAATTAAAAAAAATATATTTTTTATTTAAGGTTTAAAAAAATACTTTTTATTTAAGGTTTAAAACAATTTTGTTTTTATACATTTTTTCTATTTAACAAAAAATTATTCTTTTATTTAAAAATTAAAATTTTTTATATAAATTTGTATGAAATAAATTGGTAAAGTAAAGTTTTGGCGTCAGAACTTAAGTGGCGATGTCTAGAGACAAAGGTCGAGGCAAATATTTTCCATTTTATTTAAAAAAATATTTTTAAAAATATGTTTTTAAATGTTCAGAAATATGTATAAAATTTTTAAAAATATTTAATTTTTTTAAACAAAAAATAATTAATAAAAATGTACTTAAAAAACTAAATTTTTTAATAAAAAAATAATTTTTTTTTTTAACTAGAAAAAATTAAAAGAAAAAAAGTTTTCATTTAGGTTTAAAAAAATATTTTTTATTTAATGTTTTTTTTTTTTTATTTTTTCAGCACGTCGAAATACATAAGACAATATATGCCTCACCAAAACCACACCAAATTTTATTAAAATATTCAGATCAACTTTGTAAAAATCTCGATTTCCAAAATTTACAGGATAAATTTTCCTGATCTTTTTGACGCTCGTAGAATGACGTTCCGTTTCGAGTATATTGTAGTTCAATCCAGCCGCAGTCATATCCCTATCCCTATAACAAATAACCTACCCACGCCACTGCGCTGCACCGTGTCTGCCATTAAATGCGGTACATTGGAGCTGCCCCCACAATGTAAGCAAAATGTAGCCATGGCGCATCCTTTTGGCAGGTGCAACAGTTTCAAGCCTAAGCCAAGGTAGTCAAGGCTTGAGCTCGTTGTGGATTGCATGGATATTGTATGAAATCTCTGCAGTTGCAGCATAAATTATGCAAACATTGCAAAATTGCGGTCGTTGCATGGCTTTTGAGTGGCATGACCCACGACGCATGTCGGCTACAAAATGTAAATTAAAATGCCTCGTTTTTTTTTTACATGCTGAATGAAATATGCAAAGCCCCAGAAAGCAAATCCCTCTACCATCAGTCTCTACCCAAACCAAACTCTACTTCTACATGCCTCTTCGCTTACTTACTTGCCACTTGACCATTTATTGTCGCATTTGTGCTACTGCCCAGCTCACAACTGGTGGGACTTTGCTCGCCAGCAGCGTTCCCTGTGCTTGATCCTTGTGTGGCGCCTCCAACGCTGTTGTTGTTGCCAGCGCTGCCTGAACTGCTGGCCGCACCAAGGTTGCTCTGCGCCTCGTCACGTTTCCCCGGTAGATTCTCTGGAGTGCTGGCAACTGTAAGTAGAAATGATATTGGTATGCCATTATTGCTTGGGCTCACACATAAATCCGGCTCATGCATATTTTTCAACAGGTTTAGGTGGGTCTGTAAATGGGCAGGGCGGGAGTAATCGCTTAAAATGCCAGGCTAGATGGACACACATACCGATAGCAGTCAACTATACCCATATACCTACATACATATGTAGGATGTAGCCCGGAATCCGCACGTGCGTTTGGATGAACCTCTCTGCGAGTGTTTGTTGAGGCGTTTTTGTTTGCCTTTCATTTACACAAATAACTTTTTTCATACACTTTTCGGAATGGAGTAGAGAGTATATTTGTGTGGTCAAGGGGTTTGAAACAGAATAATTTGGTATTCATGATAGACATTTAGATGTATGAGGTCTGTTTCGGATTTCGATAACGATGCCTAATATTCCAAATGACTAGTATTCAAAATCACAGTTTGGTGGAATCGGACAGGACGCATCCAAAAACATACCATTTAATCGTATCATTAATATCATACCACTAAGGACTATCTAGTCTATGTGTGACTCACCCCCAGGGGTCAACCGGTGCAACCTAAACTAATGTTATGAATATAGTATGAGCGTCAGTGTGAGTATTGTAAACAACACTAGTTTTCAAAAATTTGGGGGAAAAGGAGTTCAAAGCTGTGAGTTGCTGAGAACCCAGTTTTTGGGACTCTGTTTCATTGTTGAATTTTTAGGCTTACCAAAATTTGAAACAAAATTCATATAATTAAAATCAGTTTTGGGAGGCACGGTTCAAACAGTCTCAGGTCTCTTTAAAAATAATTTTAAATAAATATTGGGCCTGCCTGCATAAATTTGGCAAGCTCTAAAATTGATTAAATTGATTAATTACACTAGTTTACATTTTTTAAAAATTTTGGTATCCTGATAAAATCGAAAATGCAGTCAAAAAATGTTTTTATGAAACGGGCTTCTAGATCTTTCGAAAAAAACATTTTTCAAAATTTGAAAAAAAAGTGCATCTACTTAACAGTAAATATCTCTGGTTGTACTAAACTGATTTTGATAATTTTTTTACTTGACAAGATAATTGAAATACCCATCGATTATATTTGGAAAATGTTTTTGTCAAACTTACGGTTTGGTCGCTATTTATGCATTCATATGAAATTTTTTTACCTATTTCCATGACCATCAAATACTTTCGGATCGTCTTTGAATTTTACAGCCACTATGTGCAGGTAAAAAGGAAACTTTTTAGGCGGTAAAGTTATTAAAATCGTGAGATGTTGCAAAAATGTCCACCCTAATGTACATACATACAGGTCAAAGACATAACCATCCAATTTTCTCCATCGAAGTCGAGTAAAAAAGAAATAAAACAAACAACTTTTATCTTTTTAGAATATATTATTTTGTGGCTTATGATCATTAAATAGATAAAATAGATATGTGACGTCACATGGCCTATAACAAGCTGGCGAACAAGACGCATTCAACAATACCTCAATTGTCAAATTACCTTATGCGACTGAGAATTTACGAGAGAACAGATGAACATATTTACATGCATATAGAATAAAGACAAAAGCCTCCTCTTTGATTCGCCGTAGTCGGGTAATAGTAAACAATTAATTGCTACATCAACATATCTTAAGTATTGAGCTTAATTAAAAAAAATTAATCGTGAGAAAAAACTAAGCTAAATATTTATTGTAGATTATAGATAGCATCTCTTATGTATCGGCATAACATCAACAGTCTGATTTATTCGAAAAATATCCTCTGTCTAGATATCTGTTTATGCTTGGAATTTCTCTTTTTGGAAAGTAAAAAATCAGCTGATTCATGTGCAAACCATTTTGTGATAAAGGCACTTGAATATGTCAGGCCTTATAGATAGTTTTTTATAATGGAAAATTTCTGTTTTTTTGCGTATATTATAAGATTGGCATTGATAAAACGCTTTAGTACAAAATGTTATGAAAATTTTAGGACTTAAGATAAGAAAGCTAGAGAATATATTCTGAAAAATACTACAAACCGGAAAAACTTCATAGTTCGAGTTACGAGAATCAGGCTCAACCTGCCCAAAGCAGAACAATAAGTGAAGAAAACAACTACTTTGAAAAATATTTAAAAGATCAGAATAATTTTATAATTCAAGTCAATTTTAAAAAATATTTAATATTTTGATTTATGCATATAAATCAGGAGAGTATATAAATTGGGAGAGTAAGTTGACAAAATCATACGCCACGTAGGCCTAAGCAGGAGCCGACAAAATCATTTTTTTTTGTAAATTATTTAGCCGGCGTGCTACTTAGTTATTAACGTTTTTTTAATGGTTATTTCGAAAGAGTCAAGGTCGTGAATAATCTATAAAATAGACTCAGCTGGCGTTTGCAGCTTCAGTCTGTTCCAGCTAAGCGTCGCGGTACATTACAATAATATGCGTTTTTTTTCTTTGCTATTTATCTGCTTGGTGGCTCTGGTCTCCTGGACTAACTCCCGGAAAGTGCTCTGCACCTGTCCAAAGATTTTGTTCCAAGTCTGCGGTACAGATAATAGGACCTACGGCAATCCTTGCCGTCTGCAGTGTGAGGCCAAGAATGCAGCACTTCAAGGCAAGAGTCTGGACGTAGCGCATCATGGAAGGTGCCAAGATTCGGGCCAGATTGTGAATAAAACTGGACAAAATTCCCTAAATGAAACTCTAAAAGATTAGGTTAATAAAAATATTTTCTTGAAAATTTCAATCAAATAAAATTGAGTAAAAAAATTTTTTTTTACCTTGTTATTTATTTTAAAACTTTGGGGCAGAGATTTTTTAAGAAAAAATATGTTTAAAAAATTAGGTGTTTTAAGAAAGTGGACTAGCCTATGAAGTTTGGAATTTGGCAGTTTTAACAAGAAAATCTTCTATCTTCTTATTACTTTGTAATATTTAGAAAATGAAGAACAACTCGAAACAAAGATAATCCTTAAGTTCGCTAAGCTGCAGAGAATATAAATAAGAAAATAAAAGCTAGTTCGGTTATTAGAAATAGTCCAGATAATCGGAAAGGTTACGGGAGCATGTAAAGCCAACAACGCCAAATCAATTCGTTCCACCAATTCGTTGCACAATCGATTTAAAAATTGGCTACGGTTGTGTAACCGGCATATATTCGTTATGCTTTGTAAGCCTTCCGATGTTGATTTATTCCTTAAGAAAATTTATATAAATATTACTTCTAAAGGGTCATCAATCTTGAGGTTTTTTTTTCAATATGGTTTTTTTGATAAACCACGCGGGAGTACTGTCAAGTAGCCATGTGCTTTTTATTCCGTTTTCATTGCCATTTCATCAAGGAAAAACTTACACCCGAACAACGTTTACGAATCGTGCAATTATATTACGAAAATTCGCGTTCTGTAAAGAATGTTTTTCGTGAGACCACTATTCGCCATACCATTAACAAATTTGAGACCCAATATTCATTATTGAATGACACTCGACCGAATAGACGTCGTCCAGCGCGTAGTTTATGGGCCGGGGGAATCATGAAATTGAAGCCCGAGATCTCGACGACATTTGGTTTCAACAAGATGGCGCTACTTGCCACACAGCTCGTGAAACAATGGACCTATTGAGGAACCAATTCGATGAACAATTAATTTCACGCCCCGGACCGGTGAACTGGCCACCAAGATCGTGTGATATCACACCGTTCAACTTTTTCCTTTGGGGCTACGTGAAGTCTAAAGTGTTTGTGGATAATCCAGCTACGATTGAAGCATTAGAGGCCAACATTACCCGTGCTAGTCGCGAGATACCGGCCAACATTTAAAAAGGGATTATTTTTAAAAAGTGAATGGCATGAACGGTTCTTTCTATTGATAATAAAAATTTTCGGATTCATTTGAAATTTTTGTGTTTTTTTTTTATTTAAAAAAAAACCTCAAGATTGATGACCATTTATAAAGATGGATGAAAATGAAATGAAAAATTCTAGAAATATTTTTCAATATGGCTTTTGAATTAAAGCACAGTTTATTTATTTATTTACCCTAATATTTTCAATATTCATTTACTTACTACAATACGTATATACAGATTAGCCTTTACACAGCTTTACAACTAAGATATTTATATTTAACACATTAAATCAAAGTATTTGTTATATAATATTAAATTAATAAAACAGATAAAAAAATTGCAGTTAAAATATAATTCGTTTTTAAGGTTAACAGGCCGTATCGGTCATATTTTCAAAGTTTTTTAAATCTTAGAATGCAAATAATTTTTTTTTTTACAGATTTACTTTTTAAATAAATCTAAAATCTTAGCAAGTTATAGAAAAAAAGAGCAGATGATTGATGTTTGTTGCGTGTATATTAGAGGTACTAGCATCTACCATTCATCTTGTTAATTTTGAATATTTCAAATTTCGATTTCTCATCGATTCATCGATAACTAATCATTTAAACACTCTTTTTAGTTAAAAGTCATATTTTATGCTCTATAGAGGCAGTGTGTAATTTTATTGTTAGATTTATTTTGTTTGTTATATAAGATTTTTTATGAAAATACACTAAAAAACGATAAAAAAAAAGTCATATTTTATGAACTAATAAAGACAATTTTTTTTAGCTGATTATATTTATCTCTCAGGCCCAGAAAAAATTGAAGTTTTAATATTTAAAAAATAATTTTAAGTCGACAATCTTTTTTTTAAATTCAAAGTTTTATGTTCCATTAGGAAAATATATTTAAATTACTTTTATTCTTCTACACGTTATGAATTGTTAAAAAAAAGTCTGCCTAAATATACAATAATCGATAAATAAGCAAAATTTAAAAAAAAAAAAATTTGGATTGTGCATATTGTTTAGTATCCTAAGTAAAAGCTATCAAAATGGAAGAGATCGATGCGCTTGTGCTCTATTTATCCTCATAATCTTTGAAATATATTAAGAAAAATTCAGAAAAGAGTTTTAGATGCTGAGCTTAAGTAGACATGCTAAAGTTCAGTCCACTGATTTTTTAATCGGTCAAGTTATGCTAATTTATCGGAAATAAAAGAGTAGCAGGTAAATAGAGGAGTAAAAGCTGAGCAGTAAAGTGGGTTTCGATAGCCAATTAAGCAGCGAGCGGAGTCCCCTGAAACTACTACACAGTAACATAATACCAAATAAACCAATTTTGTTAGTCTTATAATAAAACTTGACTGTAATAATTTATTCTTAGTTCAAGAACTGCCTAAAGCGTATCTCATAGTTGGCCATTACGCAAAACAATTCTCTTAAATCGTTATCTACCTTTAGAGCAAAAGCCATACTTGGACTGCTGGGTATTGCTATGTTGGGGCTAAGCTAAAATGTATCTGTTTTTCTTCGTTGTGTTTGTTATGTCTTGGCTGTTATCCTTTCGTTTGGTAGACAAAAGTCGTCCTAGCAACGGCATACAAAATTTAGATTGAAATTGGCTTTTATGCGTTGAAAGCCTTTTATTGGACCACAAAGCCAATTTTTTCTCCTTTTTGCTGCTACTCTACATGGCTTTAATGGCCTTTGGCAGCTTGTCTGTGTTTGTCATATTTCAACGCCCACACTTTGAGTTTAAAAATAAAGCTTAAAGTCTTGCAGCATATTTATAGCTATCTTTACCTATATAAATATTAAGCATACGCCACGTATGTCTACGCAGAAAAAAAAGTGCAAAATAATAAAATCATACGCCACGTATGTCTACGCAGGAATCAGAATGCCAAAGCAGAAACCACCAGAGTTTTCAGCCGGCCTGCTACTTACTTATCAATATTTTTTTTTTATCGTTATTTCGTAAGTGTCAAGGTCGTGAAAAATCTATAAAATAAACCCAGCTGGCGTTTGCAGCTTCAGCCTGTTCCATTCTGGTACATTACAATAATATGCGTTTTTTTTCTTTGCAATTTATCTGCTTGGTGGCTCTCGTCTCCTGGACTAACTCTTGCAACTGTCAAAGGGAATTGTAAGAAATCTGTGGTACGGATAATAAGACCTACGGCAATCCTTGCATCCTAAATTGTGAAATCAAAAAAGCAGCACTTGAAGGCAAAAGTCTGGCCCTAGCGCATCATGGAAGTTGCGAAGACAATTTCATATAATTTACTGATTGTTTTTGGGACAGATTGTAAATAAAATTGGAAAAAATTCCCTAAATGAAATTCTAAAAGATTAGGTTAAAAAAATTTTTTTTTTGAAAATTTCAATCAAATAGCTTATTTTATCGTGCTAAATCGTAGGAAATTGTGTACAAATTTTTTTTAGACTATGTTATTTTCAAAGGGTGGGACTGAGATTTTTTTCAAAAAAATAAATATGCTTAAAAAATTTGGTGTTTTAAGGAAGTGGATTAGCTTATGAAGTGTTGAATTTTGCAGTTTCCACAAGAAATTCTTCTACTTGGTAATATTTGAGACTTGCTTTTTTATTGTACTAAAAAAAGATTAAGAAAGTCTACAAAGCTTAGCTTAGATTCAGAGGATATAAATAAGAAAATAAAAGCTAGTTCGATTATTAGAAATAGTCCAGATAACACTAGTCGACGATGAAAAATCTCCAGAGATGAGACTTATATTTTATGTTAGGGTAATGTTTCAGCGTTAAAAAACCGTTTTTTTTTTTAGCCTCCCATAGCTTGTTTTTTTTTTATGGCTATTTTAGTGAAAAATGTCATTTTTCAAAATACGGTTGCACATATGAGGTCATAAAAACTGTACTAATTCGAATTTTTTCATTATTATTTTTTTTTTCAAAAGAAGAGAGTACTACCTTTCCAAAATGCCCCAAATCATAAAAATTGGAAACCTAAAGAAAAAACTACAGCCGAAAGAATGTGCCCAAAACCCCAAAAAACACAACATTTTGGTGACTTTTTTTGCAAATATCGCTATTTCTTTCAGAAAAACTCCTTGACACTTAAAAAGTTAGCTATTTAATGTTATTGGTCATAATATGAAGATGCGATTTCTATATAATTTTTATGTCAAAAAATGACTGACTTATTGAAATTTTAGTAAAAATGAAAAAAATGTCCTTTTTTCGAAGTAATTTTTTTTTTGTCACTTTTAACTGCATTTAACCTTTGAAAAGTGATTCACCCTTCAGTAGGAGTCAGTACCTTTCAAATAAGCCCTTTTTCGACAAATTCGAACTGCCCATTGAACGCCAGTAGCTGAATATATCACTATAAGTATACGAAAAATCATGATTTCACCAAAAAATATGACATTTTTTGTTTATAATGGTGCTTTAATAAAACATTAATTGGGGATTTACAGTATAATTTTTTATTGCATATAACGGTAACAAATTTATCAACAACAATCTTAAAAAAAATTAAAAAATTCAAAAAATAAAAAAATTAACTAAAAATGCATATTCGTTTTCATTCTTTTGAGTTTTTTATCTGATTCTCGAATCAAAAACCAGCAATATTCACCCAACATTTTTTCCGTGAAACGACAACTGAATCGATCTTCCATATTTTTAATGTCCTGATAAAATCTTTCACCGTGTTGGTCGCTCATTGCACCCAAATTTTCTGGAAAATGTTGAAAATGCGATTTCAAAAAATGCATTTTCAGACTTAATGTTGAGCCAATTTTTTCGTACCAATGAAGCATTTCATCAACAATAAATTTAGCATTTGGGCTTTTTTGACTCCCAAGAAATTTTTCTACCACTTCCTGAAAAGAGTTCCACGCTTGCATTTGATCAGGTGACAAAGTTTTTCTAAATTCGTTGCTTTTCATTGTTTTTTCATTTTACGCTATATAGACTACTATGGCTAACAACTTTAATGATCCAAATTTTTGCAACTTTATAATCATTATTCTTGTTGAAGAAAAATACAATGGAATAGTCCGGAATAGTTCCGTTAGACCGGTGTGTATGCTTGCCATCTCTTTTGCTCCTTAATGCATCAATGGGACTTTTACTCCTTGTCCATATAGCGAGATAGCAATAAAGCCTATTTATGTTGACCATATATGGGCATGTTCAAAATTCCTCGCCATCAATTGTATATACATATATATATATAAGCATATATATTAGGTGCGCAACTAACTTCTCGCTGTTTGTCAATAGATGGCATTAGCTGATAAAAACTCAAAAGAATGAAAACGAATAGGCATTTTTAGTTTTTACTTTTTAGTCATATTTTTTTGGTAAAATCATGATTTTTCGTATACTTATAGTGATATATTCAGCTACTGGCGTTCAATGGGCAGTTCGAATTTGTCGAAAAAGGACTTATTTGAAAGGTACTGACTACTTCTTTTTAAAAAAATTCAAATATAGAAGAGTGAATCACTTTTCAAAGGTTAAATACAGTTAAAAGTGACAAAAAAAAAATTACTTCGAAAAAAGGACATTTTTTTCATTTTTACTAAAATTTCAATAAGTCAGTCATTTTTTGACATAAAAAGACGAAATTATATAGAAATCGCATCTACATATTATGACCAATAACATTAAATAGCTAACTTTTTAAGTGTCAAGGAGTTTTTCTGAAAGAAATAGCGATATTTGCAAAAAAAGTCACCAAAATGTTGTGTTTTTTGGGGTTTTGGGCACATTCTTTCGGCTGTAGTTTTTTCTTTAGGTTTCCAATTTTTATGATTTGGGGCATTTTGGAATGGTAGTTCTCTCTTCTTTTGAAAAAAAAAATAATAATGAAAAAATTCGAATTAGTACAGTTTTTATGACCTCATATGTGCAACCGTATTTTGAAAAATGACATTTTTCACTAAAATAGCCATAAAAAAAAAACAAGCTATGGGAGGCTAAAAAAAAAAACGGTTATTTAACGCTGAAACATTACCCTAACATAAAATATAAGTCTCATCTCTGGAGAAAAAAAAAGTGTTAAATTTGTCGACTAGTGTAATCGGAACGGTTACGGTAGCATGTAAAGCCAACAACGCCAAATCAATTCGTTCCAACAATTAGTTCTGTCTACATTGTACAATCGATTTAAAAATTGGTTACGATTGTGTAACAGGCATATAATCGATAAATTTGCGGTGAAATAATTTCGCTATTGTAACACAATATAATTCGGTGAAAATAAGTGAAGCGGGCCACTTTTCCTTCTAACTTCTCCGATTTTTATGATTTTTACTTCTTTGGTAGACCTTGTAGACTTTGTTCAAGCTAATCGCCGCGCTATATTACAATAATAGAATAATATGAATTTTTTGGCTTTGCAATTTTTCTGCTTGGTAGCTCTGGTCTCCTGGACTAACTGCCAGAAGGATTTCTGCGCCTGCGACTTACATTTTAAATATGTCTGCGGTTCGGATAATAAGATCTACACCAATCTTTGCGAGCTAAATTGTGAAATCAAAAATGCGGCACGTCAAGGCAAAAGTCTGGCCCTAGCGCATCCTGGAAGGTGCGGAGTCAAATTCATTGATGATTGAATGATTGTTTTTAAGATAGATTGTAAATAAAATTGGACAAAAAAAAAATAAATATTGGCCATCGATAGCGTAGTGGATGGATTACCCGCAGAGTCACTGGTACATTAACCAGGCACATGTTTAGCAAAAAGACGCTATTTGCCCAAGAAAATTTCTGTATTAATTGAAGACACCGCCGTTCGGATTCGGCTATAAAATGTAGGTCCCTGCTGGATTAATACTTAGTTGATGAATTTTTCAGAGAATGTTGGGACCCTATTCTAAGTCAAGTGTGTAAGTGTCATATACGCCCACACTTTCAGTTTAAAAATAATGCTTAAAGTCTTGCAGCATATTTATAGCTGCCTTTACCTATATAAATATAAAGCATACGCCACGTATGTCTACGCAGGAATCAAGTGCAAAATAATAAAATCATACGCCACGTATGTCTACGCAGGAATCAGAATGCCAAAGTAGAAACCAGAGTTTTCAGCCGGCCTACTACTTACTTATCAATGGTTTTTTTTATTGTTATTTCGAAAATGTCAAGGTCGTGAAAAATCTATAAAATAAACCCAGCCGGCGTTTGCAGCTTCAGTCTGTTTAAGCTAATCGCCGCGGTATATTACAATAATAGAATATTATGAATTTTTTGGCTTTGCTATTTATCTGCTTGGTGGCTCTGGTCTCCTGGACTAACTCCCTGAAAGTGCCCTGCGCCTCTCCAAAGATTTTGATTCAAGTCTGCGGTACGGATAATAAGTGCCGTCTGAAGTGTGAGGCCAAGAATGCAGCACTTTAAGGCAAGAGTCTGGCCGTAGCGCATCATGGAAGGTGCAAAGATTTGGGACAGATTGTGAATAAAACTGGACAAAATTCCCTTAATTAAACTCTAAAAGATTAGGTTAATAAAAATATTTTCTTGAAAATTTCAATCGAATAGCTTTTTTTAATCGTGCTAAATCGAATGAAATTGAGTAAACAATTTTTTTTTTACCTTGTTATTTATTTTAAAACTTTGGGGCAGAGATTTTTTAAGAAAAAATATGTTTAAAAAATTAGGTGTTTTAAGAAAGTGGACTAGCCTATGATGTTTTGAATTTTGCAGTTTTAACAATCGATTTATAAATTGGTTACGATTGTGTAACAGGCATATAATCGATAAATTTACGGTGAAATAAGTAACACAATATAATTCGGTGAAAATAAGTGAAGCGGGCCACTTTTCCCTCTAACTTCTCCGATTTTGATGATTTTTACCTATTTGGTAGAACTACTAGCTTGCTACTTATTTATCAATGGTTTTTTAATCGTTATTTCGAAAGTGTCACGGTCATGAAAAATCTATAAAATAAGCTGGCGTTTGCAGCTTCAGTCTGTTCAAGCTAATCGCCGCGGCATATTACAATAATATGCGTTTTTTTTCTTTGCTATTTATTTGCTTGGTAGCTCTGGTCTCCAGGACCAACTGCCAGAAGGATTTCTGCGCCTGTGACTTACATTTTAAATATGTCTGCGGTACGGATAATAAGATCTACACCAATCTTTGCGACCTAAATTGTGAAATCAAAAATGCGGCACGTCAAGGCAAAAGTCTGGCCCTAGCGCATCCTGGAAGGTGCGGAGTCAAATTCATTGATGATTGAATGATTGTTTTTAAGATAGATTGTAAATAAAATTGGACAAAAAAAAAAAAAAATATTGGCCATCGATAGCGTAGTGGTTGGATTCCCCGCAGAGTCACTACATTTGCCTGGCACTGGCATCGGTAGCAAAAAGACGCTATTTGCCCAAGAAAATCTCTATTAATTGATTCGGCTATAAACTGTAGGTCCCTATGCTCTTCGAACAGTTATTAATCGATCCCCATGCTCCACCTAGGGTTGACTGACAAAATAGTCAAGTCAGGGAAAATTATTTATTTATTATAGTACCTACCTACCTACCTATATAAATATAAAGCATACGCCACGTATGTCTGCGCAGAAATTAAAGTGCAAGTTAACAAAATCATACGCCACGTATGCCTAAATAGGAACCAGAGTTTAAAGCCGACAAAATCATTTTTTTCTTAAATTATTCAGCTGGCGTGCTACTTAGTTATCAATGGTTTTTTTTTATTTTTTATTGTTATTTCGAAAGTGTCAAGGTCGTGAATAATCTATAAAATGAAGCCAGCTGGCGTTTGCAGCTTCAGTCTGTTAAAGCAAAGCGTCGCGGTATATTACAATAATCGAATAAGTCGCCAGATCTACAGTATGCGTTTTTTGGCTTTGCTATTTATCTGCTTGGTGGCGCTGGTCTCCTGGACTAGCTCCCAGGAAGTGGTCTGCGCCTGTCCATTCCATTTGAGCTATGTCTGCGGCACGGATAATAACACCTACAGCAATGAGTGCGCACTAAAGTGTGAGGCCAAGAATGCGGCACGTCAAGGCAAAAGTCTGTCCGTAGCGCATTCTGGCAGGTGCGCAGATTAGGATAATCTTTTAATCAACTTGTACTAAAATGTGGCTGCATTAAATGATATTGTGTATTGATTTATTTGATTGTTATGGTTTTTTTTTACACCTTGAGTGACAAATAATGGTAGTATAAAGCGTGACTCAGTGGTGGCTACTTTAATTGGTTTGTGCACTATAAAATTCTTTCCGAAATTCGGCACGAACTGGTGACACTATTTACAAAAAGCAGAAAATACGAATATTGCCGTAACAAAATGATATTAAAGTGCTCTGTTCACGCCAAAAATATGGGCAAGAACTGCATATTAATGGAAACTCCAATACAAACGACGATGAATAACTTACAAAATTCCGAAATAGTTTGAATCTAGAAGTCTTAAAGTATTCAAAAACTTTTTACAGATTTCAATTATCTACATTTTTTTGGCATGGAAAAGTGTACTCAACAGTTTTCTATACGAGTTTCATAAATTTTAACGTCGAACCACGAACAAAATTTTTTCGGAGTAATTCCGAAACGGATACAGACACTTATTCGAAGCAAGTACTCAAAACTATTTCTATACGCGTTTCAAAAATTTGTACAACGAAATACTCCAACTTTGAACAATTTTTTTTTCGGAGTAATTCCTAATTCCTTATTACGAAGTATACAGCAAGTTAAAGATGATACAATTTGAATTAATCAAGTTTCTTTCGATTTTATTTGGCTAGATCTAAATAATTTACAGATTGAACAAATTTTTTTCGGAGTAACACCGAAACGGATATAGATCTAATTTGAATTAATCCATTTTCTTTCGATTTTATTTGGCTGGATCTAAAATTTTTTTTAAAGATTACTTCAGATTATTTCTTATTATTATCTCGTCCACATCTCCAGTATTTTACATGGAATAGTTTTTAAAGGAGTTTCTTGTTGTTCGTGACATGAAAATGGACAAATTTCTTCTTCGTTGATCCCAAACCAAATTTGGAACGCGAACGATATCTGAACTCATCCTCAATTTCGCGAAGGCTTTTAATCGTTTTGTTATTTTTTTTTGCTTTTAAAGGAGTTTCTTGTTGTTCTTGACATAGAAATGGATCAATTTTTTTCTGGAACACCATCAATATCCCAACTCATCTTAAATTTCGCAAAGGTTTTTAATCGTTTCGTTAAAGGTATTTGTTTTATTTATTTTTTACCCGACTACGATGAAGCAAAAAATGGCGCATTATGTTCTTGACCTGTTTGTATGTTCATCTGTTCATTCGTAACCTCTAAGCCGCTTATCATTATGTAGCAAATGATATGTCATTGAAAGCTACTTGTTCGTCACATATATTTTAATCTCTTTAATACATATTTATGGAGATTTTCATATAGTCGTGGTCATATGCCACAAAACAATACGTTCTTACCATATATTTTAAAAAGGTAAAAGCTGTTTGTTTTATTTATTTTTTACTTGACCACGGCGAAGTAATAGGCAAGCTTATCTGTTTGACCTTTCTTAAGTTCATCTGATCCCTTGTAACTTCTAAGCCGCTTATCATTATGTGGCAAATGACATGACATTGAATGCGTCTTGATCGTCCGCTGGTTATAGGCTGTGTGACGTCACATGCATTTCAGTATATTTAGTACATATTTAGTACACATATGATGTCATATTAAGATTTTTTACGGATCTTGAATATATCATTTGTACTCACAGGTTGTACTTATGCTGCATTAAGATATATCAAAATTTTTTCAAAAATTGTCACAAAATCTTCTTACAAAGCTTAATGCTCACATTGTTCAGAGTTATGGATAGATTTTATGATCTCATTTTGATTACATAATATGTTTTGAAATAAACTCGACCAGCTTGCTACTTATCATTTTTTTTTTTTGTTTTTTGTGATTTCAATGTCAAGATCAAGTTACGGCAATTCTAATGCTTGAGGCTTTTAGCTTTCGTTTGAGGGAAAGAAATCGCAGCTCTATTTATTATAACAATAACAGACTTAATAATAATTACTTAAACAAATAGTTGCTTTAACAATAACAATAGAAATCTATTTAAAAATTTATTGATATTTTAGATTTGAGTCTTGTATAGAACGGGTAGGGTAGACCGCTGTAATGTTTTACGAAGTTTCGTTTTAGTGAGTAGAGAAATATTTTTTGATATATTGATTTTTGTTTATACACTATTTTTTATTTTTATTTTTTTTTTGGGGATTAAGGGTAGTATGCTCGTTTGTCATATTATGGACTAGTGGCGTAGATAGAGGATGTCAAAGGGATTGATTCCACATGGAATTCAATCTCTGGCGCAATGGTAGTGAGGACACGAGGTTAGATTTTATTAGCACATCGGCTGTGGGGATTGGCGAGTGAAGCAGAGTCCTCTAGTCTTATTATATCTTTATTCGAATTATCGTTGAGTTTAGACATTTTTGAAACCGAATAGTGATATATCTTTTATAGTTGCACCTTAGGCAGAACCATCTAGCGATTTATCGTACAAAGCTGAATATAAAGTATACGTCTACTACACTGTTTTCATAGTTACAATAGGTTGGAACTCAGTCATGAAAAACTATATGAATTATTTGCCAAAAATTTTGATCTCTTATAAAGAAAGCTGAAGTAAAGAGTATGCAGTAGTCCGAAGTTTGAGCTGCATAAGATCAGGTTACAATATATGTGATTTATAAATGCTTTACTCTTAACCAATTAGCACTAAGGTGACGTTTTGAAGTGGGTACAACCTGATATCGAGGCAGAAGCTGATCTTAATACTATTCTCAAACAAATGTGAACATATTTAAAATGCATTTATTGACGTTTACAAAGATATTTGAACAGAAATCGAATATACCTTAAAAATTACTTAAAGCTTGATTTGAATTTATTGGATTGAGACAACTTTTGTATCAAATGAAGATAGGAGGTCCACTCTATCAGCCACTTACCCTGTACCACCACTTTGCATTTAAGTCCGGTATATTGCTTAAGAACTATAAAAGACATCTGATGGCCAAATTTGGCTACGATATTCTCATAAACAAACGGAACACAAAGAATTTTGTGCAAAAAACCTTTTTTTTTGCCCGATCGGCCCTATGGGTATATGATATATGGCTATATGGTATAGTCAACCGATTTCGATCAAATTTTGTACAGTGCTAAGCTACTCTAAAAGACTTTTAATTGCCGAAGTTGGTTACGATATCTTCATAAACAAACGAAACAAAATGAATTTTGTTAAAAAAACGTTTTTTTGACCGATCGGTCCTATAAGAGCTATATGATATAGTCAACCGATTTTGATCATATTTGGTACAGTGCAGGAACTATAAAAAACTCGCGAATGCCAAATTTGGTTACGATATCTTCATAAACAAACGAAACAAAATGAATTTTGTTAAAAAAACGTTTTTTTGACCGATCGGTCCTATAGGAGCTATATGATACAGTCAATCGATTTTGATCATATTTGGTACAGTGTAGGAACTATAAAAAACTCGCGAATACCAAATTTGGTTACTATATCTTCATAAACAAACGAATTATCCTTCTAAAACTTTTTGTTTTTTTCGAGGTCCTCTGAAACACCCCTATGGGAGCGATATAACATAACCACGATATCGAAAAAATAAAACAAACTTGTCTCCCCTGACATAATAGCGCATCTAATCTGAAAAGATGCTCTAGCTCTTACCATCTCTGAGATATAGGCGTTCATACGGACAGACGGTCATGGGTATATCGATTTCTCTAGTCACCCTGATCATACTTTAGGTAACTTTGGGGGTCTCCCACGACTGCTTCTATATGTTACAAACATTTTCGGCTTGCACAAACTTAATATACCCTTTGTACCATATGGTATAAAAATAGTAATTTATTGAAGCTAGGGCTGGATTAGGAAAGGTGATAAATGCTGCCTGGTTATTGCCAGGAACACTTGTGCATTGATAGCGTATGGAGTACAGTCGAAAAAATTAGTCATTCAAATTCTTCTAAAGAATGCTGGAAATTTAAAAAAGAGTTTTAGGAATAAATGAACTTTTACCACCCTTTCTACCTCTCCAGGAAATGCAAATCATAAAAGCCTGGAGTGGAGTCTGGAGTGCTGAAAAGAAGAGAAGCATGGATAGATATACTTGTACCATCCTGACTCTTTCAGAACCAGCTAGGTTTTTGAACCTTCTTTAAAAAAGTGCTTGAGATGGAAAGTAGAGACGTATGCGCAGAGATATTGTACCATGCTGTCTCTCCCGGAAACGGTTACCAAGATTTTTGCAAATTCTTCTATGGAGCGCTGTAAATTTAAAGAAGAGGTTTAGGAATAGATGAGTTTGTACCATCTTGTCTCTCGAGGATATGCAAACAATTGAAGCCTGGAGTGAAGTCTGGAGTGCTGAAAAGAAGAGGAGGATGGGTAGATACCATTCTGACTCTTCAAGAAATGGTTACCTAGATTTTTTCATATTTTTCTAAAGAGTGCTAGAAATTTTAAGAAGAGATTCAGGCAAGCTCATTGGTTTTGACAGGGCTTTCAATGTTCTCATTACTACTAAACAATCTTTAAGCCAGCTTTTAAAAAGATATGCTGCATTTTCCAACATATTGAATTTAAGAATTATTGTGCTAGTAGATTTGACAGTGGGTTGAAGACCATTGGGTCAGTACAGTCACTGGACTCTCATCAATAAAATGGACGAGTGACCAGTGTTGAATATCGTCCAGCTTTGATGACAAAAATTCAAGCATTGTAACTCCAGAAGATGTTTCAGATGTGAACTGGTACAATGAACCTTACTTTAGGATGTCTTAGGTAAGTAATGTAGCTCCTTTCAGGGTTGTCGACAGCGTGGAAGAGATTTCCTACGGAGTTTTCTAAGGACCCCTAGTTTTGAAAGAAAAATATTAAACATTTAAGTTAAACACGACAAAGAAGTGGGCACGCAATTTTCTCTTGACACTTCTGCCTCCCTTGCTTTTCTTTGCTTCGATTGTACTAAGGATCTAATCTAGTTTGCTTTCCCAAAGAATAAATGTGTTGCCGAGCCGTAGATATCATCTTTAAGCTTAAGGGGATACAAGTGGGAGAATTTTCAACTTTCTGAACAACAAGCTCTGTTTTCCCAGAATTAATGCCTAGTCCCGCTTTTTGCAATCCAGGGAGCTAGTTATTTAAGTTTTGCTGCTAAAAAGAGTTTCTTTGAAATTCACCAGTTAAGCTTTACGAAATTTAAACTTATTTCATTGTTGAAACAACTACGCAAAAACCTTATTTTTTTTTTGTAATCCGGGCATAAAAGAATTTAATACAGGGGCTTTAGCATTACAATTTTGCTTTAGTAATAATCGCACTAATGCAATTTAGCGCCATAATACCCATTAGTTCTACACGTAGCCTTCAAAGTCTATGTCTCATAGCTACAACAACAATAAGAACAAAAATATTAGTATAATAATAATTTATTGTATTTATGGTTGCAAAAAGAGTTAATCAACCCACATTGTTGATAAGCGGAGCACTGTGTGCTCAAGTGCTTCGATAAGCTTCTAACTCTATTACACATATTTACGTAAAAAAAGTATATATTATATACATATAATAATTTATATCTTTTTGTTTATTTAAGTACGTTATAAAAATTTTGATCAAATGTTGTGGCTCCTAACAGCTGCCCATGCGCAACAGGCCCAAGCTGCGTCCTGCACGTTCCACTTCACGGCGTGCACAGTCGTATTCACAGCGATTTGGATAGGTGGCCATGTTGGAGGCACAAACGGGATCATAATTTCTGGGGCAGGGACACAAGGTATGCTTCTTTTCCACATCGGGTACAGCGTCATCGGCGCGTAGAGGCGCTGTGAAGAAGGTCAACATCAGGCACAGGGCCAAAAGCAGGCTTAGGAACTTCATTCTGTATTTTTCAATTTAATTTCTGTTTCTCGTTTTTTTTAGCGCGTTTAGTCTGTGCGTTCGTAAATATTGATAGATACTGTTTCTATTGTCACTGCCGTCAATGCTTTTTGATATTCCAATGATATCAGCTTACGGTTTATATAGTTATCTTATCGCGGACTGCGCTGCTTTGGACAAGTTCGATTGCAGGTACTTTTTTTTTATAGTCGTGATTTGGTACTTTTTTTGTACTTTACAGGGAATTTTTTTTTCTCACAGTTTACTTGTTGTTATTACCACAGTTTGTTGTTAAATGTTAAATAATTTTAAACAGCTCTGACGTTAAATATTTACTGACAGCTTTATTTATATTGTTTGTTTTTTTTTTTTTGGCGGTGTTTACAATTTGTTATTAAAAAAAAAAAGCTTTTGAAAAGCTTAGCGACGCGTTGCCAACTATTAGACATAGAAAAGCTCGCTCTTGCGCTCTCTTTGACTTTGTTTGTGGCTCACTTGGTTCCATTTACTTTTCTTATCACTCACAGCTGTCACCTTCAATTAGAATGCACGACTTCGGCTGACATTGCGCATATTTTAAGTTTTTCATTGTTTCGGAAATTACTTGACGATCGTTAAAGTTTCGGAGGAAAATTCCAATGCGGCAGTTGGTTTTGCGGAGCTATGTCTGGTATTATAGGAAGCATACGCTAAGCTATTGTTCGGTAGGTAATAGTTAAGCAACTTCTATCGACACTTGATTCTTGGCCATAATGACTATCAAAAGTAAGTTGGCACATCATTAATTTTTTACCGAAGATACAAGGGAACTGGTGAGCCAGATCTTTTCTTCAGATTTATTTAACATAGATAGTCTGGCTGAGACTGAAGTTTCTTAAGTACCAAATTCAAAAACCATACTGCCGGTTCCTTGTTGGTAAAGGGTAAGGTGTATCTATCACCTCTGCTGCTTTTTGGCTAGTAGCACCCGGTTGACACGCAACACCACGTCGAACCAAGAAATGGTACAAAGTTACAATAAGTCCGAGCAAATATATGTAACGGGCCGAAGAAGCCATCTTCGACTCTATGAAGTACATATGTATATTCTTGATCAGCATCAATCACTCACGAGTCAATCACGAGTCAATATGGATATGCCAGACTGTCCGTATGATCAAAAGTATCTCGAAGAGATGTGAGATGAGATATCTTTTCCATTTCTCCGGTGTACGCACACACTATTAAGGCCACCTAGTCAACCTTTGGCACAATTTTACAAGTAATTGCTAAGAACAGTATTATTTAAATAAGAGAAATTTTCAAAAAATATAGGAAAAAGGTCAAAATTTTGGATGTGCAGGGTATATCATAGTCGGGTTGTCCCAACTGAAACTATCTCAGTAGTTTTTTTTTTATAGTAGAAATTTGGGGGCGACGACCGCTGTTTGCTTAGCTGCCCCCGAAGACCTTAATGAAAATTAAAACTTCTTTAAAGTTCCAGGTGTCTGAATATTTTACATTTTCTCTAATTCTTTCTATAATTAACTAATTTTTGTTTTTTAACTATAGTTTCCTATAGGCCCTTTTGCTCCAACTAGGAACCTAATATAGTACATTAACAAACTATAGTTTCTAGAGTTTCCTTTTCTATCAATCCATTTTCTTTCTATTCTTTTTATTTTCTACAGTTCGTTTTTTTCATATTTTCGATTTTTTAAATAAATGTTATAGAGACATGAGTACTGCACTGCGGTCCTTAGGATCGTTCCAGTCATACCTGTCTTAAGTCGGTAGTAATTATATATTACAATTAGTTCCAGGCCTGTGTATCAAACTTCGTGCTTCGAGGATTTTTGTCATACTAGCCCAAAGGTAATCTCTCAAGCATCACTTTTAGTAAGAGAGCGATAAGGCGACAAAAGTCATTAATTATCTGCCTAGCATAAAGTCGAACTTTGGTGGTTTTCGTAGAGATAGCTGATTACAAATGTGGGGAAGTACATCCTCCTCTAGAGCTTCAAAGCTTCAAGTACTATGCGCATTCTGCGTCAAATCAGAGAGTGCAGCTCTTGCCCTCGTAGGTACTTAACGCTGCTGGCAACTGAGTCTTGGTGCAGTATGGCGCAAGCAGTGACTACTAAGGCAAGGCGGCAGAAAGGATGGGTAATTTCCATCAGCGCAGCATGAACAAAAAGACTGGTTCCGGACATTTGGCCTTGGTTGAATAGGAAGTACAGATAAGCCGACCTCTATTTTACACAACTACTGACGACACATTGGTGCTTTAAATGCTATACGAGATTGAACATGAGGCGTATACTTGTCTGCATGAACCAGTAATGATGCAGACTACGCTTTGTATGTCTACTCATTAAATTCGGATGAACGAAAAGACTAGTCATTGGACATAGTCACTGAATTAAAAGATATTTTACTTAGTTCGCGGATTAAATGGAAAAATTTGCAGTCCGAGTCTTTGATTTATTTTTTATTTATCCAGTATTTTTACTTATATATTTTAAGAAAACCAAAAATCTATTTAAAAATTTAAATTAAAAAAGAAATAAAAAAATAAATCATTACATTTTTTTTTAATAAAGTTTCAAGTAATTTTTCTTCTAACATCAAAGTTTATCGGGGGTGCCACAGAAATCTTTAAAGATTTTGGCAACGGTTTGAAAACAAATCTTTAGAAAAAACCGTAGGTGCCACAGAAATCTCAAAGATTTAATTTTTCGGACAATTTACTCCGAATGTAGAGTTAGAACATTTAGACACTTATTTAAAAAAATCTTTTTTAAAAGTGATTCTAGAAAGTTTGTTCTTTATTACATTAAGCGATAATTTTCAGTATATTTTGCATAATTTTGCTTTCTATTTGTATAAAATAAATTTGAATGAAGTTCGAATATTTCTCCCGCCCAATACAAGAGTTTTGCATGACAACCCTACGTGTCAACAGCTGTCCTCAGCGTTGTGAATGGCAAATTTTTTCAAATAAAATCCAGGGACCCCAAATAAGAGTTATGGGAATAAAAAAAATCAAAGCGAAAAAAGTGGTTTATATGAAAGTGCATGCTGCAATATATAATTTTATTGAAAGGACCTTTCGAAAAAAGAATAAATTTTTATTTTTAATTTATATCGAAAAATCAAATTTTAACTCTTATTTTTTCATATAAAAATAAAAATCATGCAATAATAATTAAATATCAAAAAAAAAATAAAAAAAAAAAAAAAATCTATAAATTCCATAAAAAAATTTAAATATTATACATTTAATTTAATACATTTTTTCTATTCAGTTTTAATTCTTTGTTTTTCTCAATTAAACATTTAAATTCCATAGTAAATTAAAATATTAAAAATTTTTTTATAAAGTTTTTTAGTAGTTTTCTGAATTAAAAGTTTTATTAAATTTTAAAAAAATTAATGATTTTTATATTTAGTGAAACAAAAAACGTGTTTTAATCTTAACATAAAAAAAATATATTAAAATTTTTTTTAATAAAGTTTGAATGAATTTTTTTTTTTAAAAACTATATAAAAAAAAAAATGGAAATCATATTTGTATTTCAAATTATTGAAATTAAAAAAAAAAAATATTCTTTAATTTTTTGCAATAAACCGAACATTGCAGCCGAGTTAATATCATTTTTAGAATTTTTTATTTTTGCAGTATATTCACTTTTATGAAACCAAAAACGTATATGTATAATAAACTTGTAATTAAAAAAAAAATTATTAAACTTTTTTTAAAATAGTTTTAATTCTATTTCTTTTTCTAAATTAAAAGTTTTATAATTTTTTTTATTAAATCATTGCAGACGAGCTAATAAACCAATACGCATATAATAAACTTGAAATTACAAAAAAAAAATATTAACATTTTTTTTTTTTAAATTTTAATTTTATTTCTTTTTCTAAATCACAAGTTTTACTATATTAAAAAAAATTTTAACCACTATTATAATTTAGAGAAAAAAAATCAAAATTTTTTTTTTTAATTAATTTATTTTAAATTTAAAGTTTTGCTATGCTTCAAAAATAGTTTAATTAAAATTAGTTGAAGGCCTTGGCAGCGTTGGCTTATTATTATCTCAATATCTGGATATAAATGTTATTACATATTTTATTATTTTTTAAAAAAAGCATTAAAAATAATTCAAACATTTCTTAAAAAAAAGCAATAAACATTTTTTACTGCTTAGATCTCACATAGTAACAAATTAAAGAGAATAAAAATTAAAATTATATTACAAAAAAAAAAAAAAGTTTTCAAATATCTTTTTTTTAACGCGATAAAAAATTTGTTTTACCTTTACTCGTCGGGTTTTTTAAAATAAATTAATGATTATTTATTGATAACTCTATAATATTGAAAAATCTTTGACAAAAATCATCAAAGTCCAAAAGATTGATTTTTGAAATTGCTCGTTTCACGTATTTAAGAATTTAGGTAATGCATGAGGAAAGTAATTAAAGTAACAATTTTCAAATTTTCCTAAAATAATTAGGTTGCTTGCCTTGGCGTGCACAAGTGCAGAAAGGCAGCAATGCAGAAGTGTCTTAAAAATTATAAGACTTAAAAAAAAAACTGCATTTCTGCACGATCCAAAGTGCCATGATTTTCTTATTGAAGAGTCAGCGTCTGGCAGAAATGCAGAATTTTTGTATTATAAGTTTTTGGGCACTTGTTCATTTTTGCGCGACAATGAAAGCACCCACTATGTGTTTGTAACAAAGTGGATGTTTTTAGAGCCTTTTTTATTTTCTAAGTACAAGCAATAAATTTTCTAAGAAGTTGCAAATCGTTGTCGAAACTTTTATTTTTATTGCTGGAAATTCCAATGCCTACAGTCTGTTAAATTTAATGCCAGGAAATTCTATTGTTACAAAAGTTAAACATAGCTGCTGCTTTTTTTTTCCAAGTGTAAATTGTACTTAAATTAATTGTATGCCTTTTGTTGGGCAATTTATTTATTAATTTTATTAGACATTTATGCGGGGCAATTGTATAATTCATTGCTACAGTCAAACCACAAGGGAAATATGCCTAAAAAACTTGGCATACAACTTTTAGTAACAAATCAAGCGGCAACATGAGCGCTACATGCAACCATTTATTGCAGCTAGTACGCGCTGTGGCAACATTGTTTGTTTATTTATTGTTGTTGTTGTTTCTGAGTGAATTGTTGGAAGTTTCGGCCATAAATTGTGCGCCCTGTAAATTGCTGGAAGCGCGTAAAGCTCATGCAAATGAGTCTGAGAAGATACAAGCAATTATAGTGACAAACTATTGACTGAGCTGTTTTAAATGGCCATAAAATTTAAATAAATAAAAGCTGTATATATGTATGTATGTATATATATGTATCTGAGCTACTTGTTGACTAATTAGCAAAACTGACGCGAAAACAGATAGCATAAACATACACATAGATACAAACAAACAGCTACAGATACACTCATACACTCATACACTGACATAGATACGAAGCAACAGGCCCCAAATGCTTTGAGCTGCGATGCGTTTAAATTGAAGCAGCTCAGTCGCAATTCAAAGCTCGACGCGCATAGTACAATTAAATTTCTCTACAAAAAGTGCTCTAAAAAGTATTCCACAGCTGTATAATTAGCAGTTTGTTGAAAGAAAACAACAGCAACACCAACAACTACAACTACAACAAAGATGAAGTACCTGGCTTTGTTTGCACTGCTGACCTTTGTGCTGGCTGCCTGCTGGTTAGATGTGACCGAGGCCAGCTTTTGTCCCTGTGACCTGTCTCAGAAGGGGCAAATATGCGGCTCGAATGGTGTTACCTATAAGAATCGCTGCGAGTTTGAGTGCACACAGCGTGACTACAAACGCCTGAATCGTCCTTTGAATATTGCAAAGACAGGAGAGTGTTAAGTGCCATCCAGCTACTAAAGATTTACTTAAAATGTGAAAGATTTGAATTATATTATATGTTTGTTTCTTGATGTTGTGTTGTTTGTGCTAAAAGTTATGCATTATCTCAAGCAATAAAATATTCCACTGAAAACTGGCTTCTTTAATGAGTAAGTGCTAGAATTATTCAAGCATTGTGACAGTGGCATAGATGAGGTGGGGATTTGGGGTCATAATAACCGCCTCACAAGAATTTAGCTGTAATGAAAAAACAGTCTTGGCATCTACAAGACCTGTTACCTGTTTTTAAGCGAATTTGAGTTCACAAATTTTTAACGAAATTCAAAGGAATTTCGCTTGTCTGACTGATGAGTAGTTGCTTTCATTCAAAGAATGTCCTCCACAAAAGAAGTTACCAAATTTTTTTGGCTTTCGCGAATGTCCACCAAAGACAAAAATAATGCCGAGGCTTGTAAAAAATAATTGCGAATAAATAAAAGAGGTGTTACCAAGTACAACAAATGTAAATCTTCTAAGGTTACGCTTGGTTGGATCTCAACTCCTACGTCACAACCTAATTAAAGATAAATAAAGTAAAGAACCGCAACTTGAGATATACGTAGAAAAAGTGGAAAGAGTTGGAGCGAAATCAAAAGCTTGTCATTAGATAGAACTAGATTTAAGAATTTTGTTGTAGCCCTATGCTTCTCCCAGGAGTAACAGGAATAAATATATATATATATAAAGTAAAGAACCACGAGGAGGTAGTGCGTCGTCTTGAAAAGAGTAGACTTAAGGATCGTGTTGGCATTCGCCAGGCTCAAATGCAATCAGAAACTTTTTATAGTGTGCTCTCCCCCAGACTCCTAAGTTATATACAGGTCCTGCAAAACAAGGCATGAGGAACTTCACCTTGCAACACGTACTGAGATCTGAACTACAAATTAACAGGCGATGAACGTCTTCGACGCAAAGACAAAGTCTGGTGGTGACTATAGATGGGCCCTAATCGCGCTTCAATTTTCCGAAGAATTTAAATTACTTTAATCGTAGAAAAGAGTACGTCTAACTGAAATTAAATTCAGTCTTTTATCAGAGTCGCGTTTTATTTTTTTAATAAATATAATTAGTTTATTACATAGCTTGTATTTATAAAAAGAAATTTGACTTTTAAGTTGCGAAATTATAAAAATCAAATCTACGGGCCACTTCGGACAACTTCGGGACCGTAGGAAGTCCCTCTGTTGGCCAGCCCCTTTTGGAGAGGACTGTTTCTGCGTCCATCCCCTTGACTAAAGGACTTATAAGGCAGGACGCATGATGAGATTATTTTAATAAAAATAATTTTTTTAAAAATAAAATATTTTTTTAACTTATGTTATAACACTAAAAAAAACGCCTAAGAGCATTTAAAGTTTTTAGTGGAACTGAAGATATTGTCAAATAGATACTTTTAAAAATCTGAAAAACTTTCGAAAAATGTTTACAGTAAGCTAAAATAAATTAGAATTGTGGAAAGACTATTAAGTACCCAAAAAAATATCTTAAAAATATAAAAAAAATACTTTCGTTATTATTTATTTGTTGTTATTTTAAAAAATAAAAAGTAATATTATAAAAATATTTTTCAGCTTTAGGTTTTTTCCAATTTTCCTAACGACTTAATATTGTTATTGTAAACTTAATTTAATATTTTTAAAGATTAACCATTCAGTTGAAAAGCTAATTCAGCTAAACTCTGTAAATGTTTATTTTTATCTCTTGAAACTAAATATTAATGCCATGGCATAAAATTAAAATTAAAAAAAATTAAATTATAAATATTTTTATAAAGAAAATATACTGTATTTCCTTAAGGCATTTTGAAGTTCTTAAAGTGTTAAGTGGAACTAGGGATATAGGCAAACATGTAAGTAAAAGTAAATCTTTTAAAAATTTGAAAAACCTTCGGAAATTGTTAACAGTGAGCTAAAAATATAAGAATTGAGGAAGATTTGATAAAATAAATCAATTCAAAATAAATATAAAATATTTTTTACCGTTATTTTTATTTTTTTAAGTATATTTTTTTATTTATATTTATTAAGATATATAAAACAAATGTAAAAATTAAAGAAATTTTGCTTTTAATTTAAAAATATTTTTTTTTATTTTATAAATTTTTTATAAATAAAATATATTTAGTATATATTTTTTTAATTATTTTTTTTATTTCCTAAAAACAATACATAATATAATTTTTTTAAATTAAATAAAATACATAAGCATTGTGAGAAATCAGTTAAAATAAATCAATTTCTTAAAAAATATTTTTAAAATGAAAATAAAGTATTTTGAAAATAAACTATAAAATATTTCTTATTTATTTTATTTTAATTAGTTTTTTTTCAAGGCTGTAAGATATAAAAATAAAAAATATATTTAGTTTATTAGTTTTCAAGGCATATATATTTTTTTATTTTTAAATATACCTTTTTCATTTTTTTTATTTAAAAAAATAGGTATACATTTTTTTATTTAAAAATATAGGTATGTATTTTTTTGATTTTAAAAATTTATAATTTTTTTATTTTAAATATATATATATTATACAATATTATATAAAATATTATTTTTTGTTAGAATATATTTTTTTTTTATTTTTAAAGTATTTTTTTTTATTTTAAAAGTTAAATTGCAAATTTTTAAAGAAGTTAAACTAACGCTTATAAATATATTTTTCATTTTTTTTATTTTAAAAATTATTTTAAAAGTGTCTTTAAAATTGTTAGAATGTCTTCTGCACAATTTATCGTTCCACCTTCAATTAAATGAAACTAATTTTTATTAGACAGATTTAAATGGAAATTATTGCACATTAATATCCGCAAAGATTAGAAGCATTTGCTATAATGTCGTAATTAAGAAAATAATATAATTTATAAATTAATTTATATAATTTAAAATAATATAATTTATTATTTAATTACTTTTTATATATATTTTTTTGTTTTTTTTTTTTTTATTTGTTGTTAAAAATGTGTATATTTTATTAAACAATAATATAAAATTTGTGTACTACTACTTAAAAATGACAGCTTAAACAAATTATAAGTTATATAAAAAACAAAGATAATTAATGATTAAAAAGAAACATTAATATATATACAAAAAAAAAAACTTAACATTACAATATTCTTTAATTACTAAAGATTAAACATTATTATTATTGAAGATTTTATATAAATTTACTAAAGGATTCTCCTTGGGAGATCCTGTGGGTGGCACCGTTTTAATCGTCTCATTCTTGCTCTGGAAGACGGTCTTTCTGTATTTAGCAGTCGTGCTAGCAAATTTTGATGAGATCCAAGACGCTCTAGATACTTTTTGGCCTGCAATTGGATAACATCTCCTATTTTAGGCACCCTCAAATCTTTTTCTATATCCCTAGTACGCATATACCAGGGAGCGCCGCACAGATTTCTTAATATTTTGCTCTGGACAACTCTGATTTTATTTAAGTTCGATTTCGCTGCAATTCCGTAAATTTGAAGCGCGTACTTCCATATTGGGCTTAGAATAGATTTGTAGATCGTAACTTTATTAAATAAGGAAAGCTTATTTCTGGGAGCCAGCAACCATGACATTTTCCTCGCTTTGGATTGCACAGTTTTTTGCACCATTGTAATGTGCCTCGAGAAGGTTAGCCTCCTGTCCAGAATAACGCCAAGATATTTGTGCGCAGTTTCATGACGCAATGCAGAGCCGAGCATTGATATTCGAGACGAGACGAACTTAATTCTACTCCATTGTCTTCAAAACCAATTTACACCTCCTTGAATAAGCCTGCAGAAAATCAGGAATTTGCCCAGAGGTTTAATCAGCTTGAAAAAGCCATACAAGATATTAATTTTAGGATGGATCAAATGTTTCGACTCATCCAAGAAACGATGGATGCAAATAAAGCTTTTCGGGAGCTGGTTCAAAGGTTAATTCCAAAATGAATAATTCGGGCCTAAAAATCGGATTGTGGAACGCACGTGGTCTAGTCAAAAGCAGTGATGAGCTTAGACTCTTCTTAAGTGCCAACAATATAGACATTATTTTTTTTTGAGATTGTAAATAAATATTAAATATTTTTCCTTAATAAAAAACATTCCATAAAAGTTTTAAGTATCAAGTTTTTAATACTAATTCCCCCCTTATCATCAGCACTGCCAAGCCCCTGCGTTAATTGTTTTTGGGTGTGGCTTACTTTGTTTTGCAAATGTTTCAACAAGGCATTAAACACTAATTAAAACCCGCTGAAATAAGGCTGACGATGATGATGAATATGACGACGACTATAAACCCAGCTGAGCTGCTTTATGTAGGCTACTGTGAATCTACTATTTAATATTCAATCCGCGCTCATCAATCAAATTCAATGTGGCCACCATAATAACAATCATACACATACACCCCGGAGGTATAAAAATAAATATATGACGCATAATTAATCGGGCAATTGCAGTGATGTGATTTATTGACTCTGCGGCAGCATATCAATTGATACTGAGCATATTGGAACCCAATTCGCGATATAAAAACGTCAAATTATAAAAAAAGTAATAAATACATAAATAAATCGGCAGAAGTTACAGTAGCATACATATATAATTTTTTTTTATTTGAATCAGATATGTGGCTTGTAATTGATAGTACACTGAGAGAAAGCAGCGCGAGTTAATTTACTAGAATTTCGTGTAGGATTTCAATTGACTTTATGGTACATTTTGTGTAAAGAAAGATAAACTGTTTTCACATCCAATGACTCAATTATGGGTTTGTGCGTTTTATTTTAAAGTCTGTGTATTAAAATTCCATGAAATGGGGGCAGATCTTAAATGGAAATTAACAAAACTTGTTTCACATAGTCATGAATTTATTTGCATATGTAAAGAATAGCTAATTCGAAAATACTACGATATAACACAAAGCAAAGACCCAATGGTATTGGGAAAACATGAAGTTTTTAGTTGAGGCTTAGGTTAGTAAAAGTGGACTTTAAGGCGTCTAAAAAGTGTTTTTACTTCTGGAAATCCTATCTTTAGCAAGCAGCATCGAAAAAAGCGTCAAGACAAAAAATTTTGTGCGCAGCTCATTTTTTGCGCATTAACGCTAGATGGCGCCAACAATTTACGCTAGATGGCACCAGCAGCAACAACAACATTGTTTTATCGCTCAAAACAAAAGCAAATGTGAGATATTTATTTTGGATATTAAAATACAGGGCGGGCCATCTGTTGGATTGGTTGTTAAATACTCATAATTCTGAAGTGGATGCTCTTCGACATATGTCTAGCAGCTAGGGTCACTTTGCGTCGAATTTTGCATGCGGATATGCATTAACACGCTTCCAAGATTCAAATGACGCTACAATTGAAGCCCACGGACCATCATCAGCGTCGCATGTTCGTTCAATGGAGAACAGCCCGATGAGTTTTTGTCAGAAAAAAAATCATCGAAAATTACGATATTCGCATACGAGCCTGAAGAGCCAGCCGTGGCGGCCATTTGGGCGATATTATTTGTCAGACATAAATAAGTAGTTTCAAACTTGCATTTGGTATATTACATTTGCCCAATTTTGTTGAAAAATATACAAATAAAATGCAATTAACAAACAGAGCAACATATGAACCACCCTATACATGACGGGTGGGAAAAATCTTTGCGAATCATCTACAACTAGACCGTTTATTACATATTTAATTATTCTAAGCCGATTTTTCTTCTTATGTCCTGTTACTCCTAGTGGAGCATAGGGCCATTCTGAGCCGCTAATAGATTTCTTTTGGCGCTAAAAATTTTTCTTTTTAAACTGGCTTGTGGAAATCTTATCTGAAGCTATACGATGGTTTTCCATGTTGTCAACATAATGTCTCTTATAGAAAATTAAAGCAGCTTGAATAGGATGAAAAAATGATTTTTGAGGTTTAACCGTAGTCTACAAGAAGAAAATAGGGTTCAGTTTTAAAAACTAAGTAAGAAAACTAAATAATGTGACGGCAGTATGCACGGAATCATCAGAAAAGTGCTGTAAAAGAAAATACACTCAGAAAAAAAAACCGATTTAAATGTAAAGAGCAATTTGCCTAAATCAATATATTTTCACTCTAGAATTTATACGAATTTTATGTACCCTATTTTTTTAAAGACCAGTACGCTGCCACGCAAACAGTCTTGAAAGAAAACAAAGCGTCATTAAAAACAAAAACGCTATTAAAATTCTTTGGGCAAGAATTTTGTTGGTTCGCAGCCTGTTTGGCCACCAGTGCAGCCCATATTTTTGAGCAATTAATATGTAGATGGCGCCAGCAGTAATATCATCTGTTCTGTTTTAGCGCTTTAAACAAAAAGTGAATGTGCACTTCTTCTTGAAATAACATGGTCTCGAATTAAGAGTTGCTGTTTTAGAACATATATATAAACACGCTCAATTGTTCTGAAAATCATTTTAGGCTCTGTCAAATTTAAAATGTATACCTTAAAAGCTATCTAAATTCAAGCGCATTTGTTTCTAAAATCATTTGAATCATTCTCAAATTAACAATAAAGGAATAAGGCAAATTATTGAAATTTTTTCTTAGTGCAGCATTAAGTTGTTTACGAGTATGAGAAGAATGACTTCATAAGGCTGCATTGTTTGGGTACAGTAGATAAGAGAAGAATAATGAATATAATTTTTTGAGTTCTAAAATGGATTTGTGCTGAAATTCAGTTAGAAGGTCTGACGACCTCTTGGCTAACGACAAACCTCGAAAGTTATAATTTTTAGAGTTCAAATAAAGCGAGAGCTGATGTTTGTAGATTCTAAAATTAGATTTCAGAAAAATTCCAATAACTTTTAGATAAATTTAACATTAAAACGTTTGTAAATTCTAAAATAATTTTTTTTTTTAAATTATTTTTTTATCAGTCTTGGTTAGATACGAAAATTTCGATATACCATATTATATTTAAAATGTTTGAAGAAATCTACAATGCATCTATAGTGAACTTGAGAATAATTTAAATAACTTTCGAATTTTTTGAATCAAATCTTTCATGCGTTTTTGGTCAGCTAACAAACGCTTACATTTATAACCTACTTCATATTTTTAAACAACTTGTCTTTACCATCTTTTCTCTCAGTGCATTTGCATACATCATACTTTATCTCTAACGATATAAACAAGTCTGATATTCAGCTACCTTTTGGGCTCTATATGACAGGAAGCTGTCAGCTTGAACATTATTAAAAAGATAATAACCAGCTGGCGTTGATGATGTTTTTATATCTGTGAACAATTGCCTGATTACTTATTCACTAAATAAACAAACAATTGCTGGGAATGAGTTGAGGTGAGTTGAGTCGAGTTGAGTTGAGTGGAGCAGCTCAAGGGATTAGTAACCGGCATTCTGGGGGCTTTCAACTGTACGGGGATTTGTGTATATTTTTTTCACTTTCAGCTTATTAATAAATAAAGGTCGACAAATTTTCTCGAAATCTCGTTTTTTTTGCGTTTTATTTTTTTATATGTACCTATATATTTGCATTCGTCCTAAATTACACAAGCTATACAAATAACGCTGCTTGTTGTTGTTGCTCTTGTAATCGATTTTGATAACAAGTATTTGATAAGCGTAAATGTATTCACAGCCAGACATTGACAGCAATTGGAACAGACTTGTTTCATATATATGTACATACGAGTATATAGGTACATAAAAAATTTCGAGCTGGGCTGAAAAAAATATATACTTATAATCAGCAAATTAACATTTGGAGGGTTTGGTCAGAAAAGGTTTGCATATGTTTGGGCGCCAAAAGAAAATGGTTTCTTTCCCTTGTTGATAGCTGATGGGCTTAGCAATAATTTCGAGGTAAATTTGATATGAGTGGGCAGAAATATATATTGGTTGCAAAGATAAGATTTTAAAGGTTAAAGAGCTTAGTTAAAGAAAGCCAAGCAGCTTAATTTTTTATGTAACATTTATTTCTGTTTTTGGCGTTAAAAACTAGGACTCACTCAAAAGCTGCTTAAAAATTGTTTAGTAAAGTTTGTTTTTCACAGAACCAAATTTGTTGCTATGAAATTAAATTTTCCTTTTATTATATAAATAAGATTCATTAAGTAGTCGTCTCCGTCAGCAACTATTTTCTGTGTGCTAAATATAAAATCAAGTTTTTGTCGCTAGATGGCGTTGTTGCATATTAGTGCTCACAAAAACTTAAATGTTATTATTAAGATAATTAGCTAAGACGACAAAATTAGAAAAAAATCAGGATTTATGAAGAAAGTAAACTGAAAATTTTTAATTTTGAAAAATGGTCGAAACTTTTTCGACTTTAGTTGCTTGTAACTTCAATAATTTTTACTTAATCAATAGCTTTCAATCTAATTGTCTTTCATGTCGATACAACTTTTTTTTTTATTCACTAGATATTGTCGAATAACTGAAATAAGTGCCCAAAAACATGTTTTCGAAAAAATCTGTAAAACGGTTCTTAAGAGAAAAAAAGATTGCTATTTTGCTGTTTCTCGACCCAAAATTACCCAAAAATACACTTTTATACGAAGGTTCACTCGATGACCCTTAAATTCGTAAGCTAGTGAAATTGGCGCCCATCGTGGGGCCAATAAATACTTTTTAGAAAGAGCAAAGATGTGAGAGTAAAATGCTTTATGTATATAGTGTGCTTATTGATGGAGAGATTTAAATTTCAATTTAAGACAAAAACGACTAGAGATTTCTGGCATACCACGGCCTATATATGCATCCATAAATACTATTTAGAGAATAAGAATATAATATAAATTCGTCTGATTGAGAAATTTTTCAAGAGATTTTAAAGGAAATCTAACAAAATGGCCAGAGATTTTTGGCACACCACAGTCTATATGTTCAGAAATATTTTTTAAAAGTAAGTTTATTCTTATTTCGTGTGCCAGATTTTTTCTGAGATTTTAAATGAAATCTTACTAAAAGTCTACAGATTTCTGGACCATCATTAAGTATGTATATATTTAGATAAATTTTTTAGAGAGTAGGTAATCAGTTTTGATTGGCTTTGATTAATGGATTTTTCTAGAAATTTTAAATTGAATTGAAGCCAAAAAGGTCTCTAGATTTCCAGCACACCACTGACTATATACAAAGAACTATTATTAAGAGAGTAAGAAATCTTGACTGATTGGGCTAAATTAACAGATTTTACTGGAGATTTTAAAAGAAGTTGAAATAAAAAGTTTTCGGCGACATATCACTGACTTTGTATCCCGAATCGAGGGTTTCTAGAGATTTTAAGTTAAATCTTAGGAAAAAACGTCTATAGATTGCATTGATGGGAAACCCAATATAGTTGGGCAAATATTAAAATTAAAAATTAAACAACTTCTTTTTGTATATTCTTAAAAAAGAGGTGAATTTTAGAGTTGGAATAAAACAGAAAAGGATACATTTAAAAAAATAGTGAACAAATTTTTTATTTTTGGCCAAAACCCTGTCATTTACACAATCATCTTTTTAGAGTGATGAAACTTTACACATGTGTTGTTAAAGGATTGAACCATTTTTCTGGGAAGTTTGAGCCTCCTCAGATTTTTTAAAGATATGGATAATACAGACCAAAATTGGAAAAAATTAAAAAAAAACAAAAAAATTTGTTTAAGTTAATTTAAAAAATTGGAATTGGACCATATTTCACACATACATAGATAGATATGAGCTCCATATACATGGCAAAAATAGCCTATACCCAAAATATTGAATGATTTTGGATTTATAGCCCCAAACAGTTTTAGCTTTCCAAGCAAATTACAAAAAAGACGACATCACCAATTCATCTGGTTTTTAAAAGTTATAATCTTTTTTTGCATGCTCTTTTAATTTCCGTCAAAATTTATAATTTGTACATTTTTTGACCTGCATTTTTGTAAGTATGCTATAAAATTTTCAAATTGTAAATTTTTGTACAACTTTTGAAAAAATGGGTAGTAAAGCATACTTTTAGGCAGCTCAGAAATTAAAAAAATTATTAAACTTTTCTTGGGTTAATTTTTTAAAATTAAATTTCCGAAAATCAGGAGGAATTACTTTTTGTTGTTAAAAATGTGAAGAAAATAAAATTTTTTTTGAAATGATAAAAAAATGATAAAAAAAAACAACCAAATCTTTATAACTACTCGAATGTATTTAAAACCAAACAGTTTTTAGCTCAATTTTATTTTTTCTCTAAAGTTATATTTATAAAAATATAGTGAATGAAGATTTCGTAGCTATATGTATCATGATAAAAGCAGGTTTTTTTTTTTCAGTAAATTATGGTGAAAGCTCAAAAAATACAAAATGTCAACTTTAATTGCCAATAACTTAAAAACCACTATTTATAATTGAATATTTTTTTTGCACAGGATACCTTAATATGTGTAAAATCATACTCAAATGCCACTTTGTCCAAATTTTGACTTTGTTTTGGGGACTTTTGGCCAAAATCTGGCCACGCGGGCCCATAGTGCACCGTAGTAGAGTATACAACTTTCGCCATTTTGTAGTTAATTTACGAATAATTTGTTTTGCTTTGGTTACTACTTGGCGCATACTCTTTGATATTATTAAATATTTACAGAATCCAAATAAAGCATACTTATATATGTATGACTAAGTATGTTTATGTATTGGTATGTACATATTTACTTATGTGCCGTACTTTTGCTAAAATTGAAAAGTGCCGCCACAAAAAAATACCAAAAAAAAAAATGGTAAAAGAAAATTCCAGCTTTTGTGTGGAGTTTTCTTTGGCAGTGACAGCGACAAAGGTTTCTCTCTGTACACGGGCAAAGCAATTCAATCAGCGCAAGACATGAAAGGTAAAGGTAACAGAGCCTCTAGCAAACGACAGACGACAGCAGCACCCGGATCCGGGTTCGTCCAAGCGGGCGTTATACATTTTGATATGGATAAGCAGCTCAAGGTGGTGGCGTTGCTAGCAGCTCCACTGCTTTACAATCAAAAATGCTTTAAGATTTGGGGGTGTTTTTGGGCGAAATAACTTTGTGGCTTACAAACTGACATTGTGGCATAATTTAGCTGCAACATTTTGAGTGACTTTGATTTGGTTGCGCACATTTCTGGACGGATATGTACTAATATATACCAAAGGAATTTCTAATATGAAAATCAAACAAACTGAAGGAACTTCACATAGATTGAAGTTACGCCCCCAAAGGAATCGATGTAACCATGTCAAACCCTTTTCATGTCGCTGCCAGTTTCGGGAACTTAATAAATTTGCACAGTAAAAATAAAAACTTGGCTAAAATTTATGTCAAGCGCAAAATTTTCACGTCAAGATTTGCGCACATATTTGCGCACAATTTTCAATTTGATGTTGGCCAGAAGGACTGGAGCACATTTGCCAGCCGTTAGTCCAATGCATGATGACGGATGATGGGTTGGGACGGGATGACGAAGGCACGTTCCACTAACCAAACAACGCAGTTACATTCTCATTGTGTTGTTGTAGTTGTAGTTGCCAACATGTTTTTAATTAAGCTGCCAAATGCCGAGCACGTAGCCAACTTTGGTCTTTTGTTTGAACTGACTACACTCAAAGGGCCAAAATGTCGGAAGTTGTGAGATTTGTTCGTTTGCGGTTAGCTTAAACAGAGATAGAAATTGTGCGTATAATAGGTGAAGTGTGAGCAAGCTGGCAATAGATGTCAACTAGAGATGGGAGAGCATCAAACGTGAAATGATCTAATCAACAGGCTGAGAGGCACGTGAGTGTTTATGAGAACATGATAAATTGAATATCTAACGCATTTTTATGAGATTTGGGAAAATTATTAACTTGTTTAAAAACTTCGACTTAATTTTCCAAATTAATTTATTTTCTTATATTTATAACTTTTCGGAATTTTGAAAATGTTTGGATACATTTACAAAATGAACGAATTTCTTGAATGTTCAAGCAATCGTCAAAGAATGAGCTTGGCGTATTTATAAAGACAGTGAATATCATCTTTAAGAGCATTAAGAGGAATGGTTCTTTAGAAACAATATATGTATTTTAATATCTAATGTGCGTGTAAAGAAAATTAATATCAAAATTGAATAATTCTCTAATCATAATGAGTTTCGTCGAAAACTAAGAAGAAGAACTAAGTTTTAGAAACTAAAAGAGAGTGATTTTTTAGAATATCTAAATTAAATATTTCGTGCATTTTGTAACTTTCTGGAAAACTTTGAACTATCGTATATGGATCTGATAAACAAGCAAAATATCAAAATTTGGTGCTCTTTCATTTTTAAGATATTTTCGAAAACTAACAATTTCTGAAAACCTTCAAAGAATTTTGCAATTTCTGATATCACCGTCTGAGTCATGTTCTATGCCCCGAAACATAAATTGTTGTAGATTGACATATATTGTTGATGCAGTTTTCCAAAGATTTCAGAAGTTTGTTGATTGGATTTTTGGAGCGCCGCGTGGCCCCTAAACCGATCACAATAAGTAATAAATGTGAATATATAATGAATGTTGTTCGCTTCCAAAATAATTTGCTGCACATTATTTTTCATTGTGGCGGCAAAACAGAACAGCTGCTCGTATTTTTTCCAAAAAAAAAAATGAAGCAACACTGTTTTATTGTGACCTCTAAATTGTGGTCTAAATTTATGTTTGTAGCTCATTTCATTTACAGCGGGAAGTGACTATAGACGGGACACAATTTATCGAAAAAAAGATAAATTAATTAAGATTTTCTAAAAACTTTAAACCCATTAACTTTAAGCAGCGCAGAAATTCACACGAAAAGCCCTTATACACGATATATACCTTTCATATTGATTTCTCAATATCTTTGGCTTATTTTTTTAAAATAATTTTGGTTAAGAGTTACTTTTATTATTCCAGTTCTGAACGGTTTTCGATTTTGAGTGATTGTTGTCTTGGAAAGTTTTAGATTACTCACCTGCAATGAAAGAAAAAAAAAATGATATTAGTATTGCTACCATATACTAGCAAAATACAAATAAAATTTTAATTATATAAGCTGTGTTCATTATAGTAAATAATAAATAGATAATTGAATAAACAAACTAAGGGGGCAAAAATAAATATTAACAGAAGTCAATGTTTCTTACAAAATACAAAGTAAATTTAAATTAAGCCTGCTTGCATTTTAGTAAATATTAAATAGACTATAGAAATAAATAAACAAAATTATTAAGTGGAAAACAGTATATATTATAAATAGTATTAAGCATGGAGTTTTAGGACATAACGAGTATAAATAACATTATTTATTTGATTATAAACAGCTCCTACTTAATTAAAATTATAGTATTATTATTATAGTATAATATATAGTAATATTATTAAATAAACATATTATCAGTAGTGAGTAAAGTGAGTATCTGTAAGACATTTCGAGTTAGGAGAAAATTCATAACTGCACAATATGTAATTATTGTTCCTTAGAGCTTCCTGTTCATTTTATTATTCCGTGCTTTTTCAAAGAAGATACTGCCATGATACAATTTTTTTGGTCTTCGGTCACGATGAAAATATCAAACAAAAAAACCGTGTTTCATATGAAAATCTCTTTGTTTATAGTGTATATCAGCTGATGGATTGATTTTAAAATCAGCTGACTAGGAAGATTTTAATTAAAAGATAGCAACACCAAAAATATATATTTATGAAATATGTATGTTAGCAGTTTTGTTTGCGCTAGTCTAGTCAGAGACTTATGATTTGAATAGATCCTTATTTTCATAACTTTCGCTAAAATATTTTTTAAAATTTCGAACGACCAATAATAAAAATATAAAGCATTTGCTGCCATAAAAATGCACCCTATAAATTTTAAATTTTTCGCAAATTTATGAACACTTTTCATTCGTTTTTCTCGTGCTTATTTTTGTTTTGCAGGCGATACCTACACAAAAGTCCATTAGCGTGGCACTTAGTGGGGAACCGGAAATCTTTTGATGGTTTTCTTTAATTTTCTTTTAAAACCCAGTTGGCCAAGTGCTTTATGGGAAACTTTCTACTTTTTTTCTTGCACGCGATTGGAGGATAAAAACAGAAATGGTGAGCAATATAACATTAGATGGAAATAAGCTGTGCTATCTTAGGACACAAAAAACTTTCTTATGGAACAAATTTTGAGATATTTTGAAAAAAGAACTTTTTGTGGCTTCATTTCATAGCAAATATTTACTACAAAAATACACACAATATTTCTTTTCTAATTATGATAACTTATCATTGATAAGTGACTATTAATTTTTTCACAATCAAACAAAGTCCAACCAATGTATAAAATAAAATTTTAAATGTTTTTCTAGCAATATTTTACGGAGTTGTTTTTAATAAAAGTTTTAAAAATTACAAATAATGAGGGACAAATATCAAAGGATTGAAAGATGGGCAATTTAATATTAAATTAAATAATAAAAATATTTGCAATCAAATACAAATTATATTTATTTAAAATTTATTTTTAAATTTTTTTAATAAATCATTTATTAAGCAGTAATTATTTTTAATATTATATTTATTTTTTATTATATTATTAATTACTTAATTAAAATTAAGTTCAAAAATTTTTTTATTAAACCAAACCGATTTCGAATATGATTCGTTTGTTAATTACTTAAAAAAATTACTCATACTTAAAAAATAAATTCATCTTTAAAAATGTTTACTAATTATTAAAATAATTCAAAATGATAGCACGCTATTTAAGTACGGAAAATTAGTTAAAAATTAAAATTAAAACAATTCAAGCGCGCCCTTCAACTCACGCGCTCATCTCTAACACAGCTTTGTTTGTTAAAGCTATTCTCGTCTTGCTCCCACATCCGTGCCCCAAGTAACATTTTAATATCAAGTCTATAAAAATAAAAATTTTCCGCTATTTGGTCAACTAACTGTGAGTATTGAGACGAATGGAACGTTTACCCAATCCATTCATACGGATTAATTCCAGTGGAAATTGCATTAAGCGGGTGATAATAGAAACAATGTGCATTGTAGACATATTTGCTTCTCGCCTCTGGCCAATTGTGCAAATATTTGGTCTAACTCAAAGGCAAATAGACGGAGCATGGTCAACGAAAGTGGTGCCAAGTTCCAGCCTATAAAAAGAAGGTTGACCCAGTCTGAAGTATTAAGCGTTAAAGAAGAGCAGCAAAGATGCGTTTAAGAGATGTCTGGATTTTATGGACGGGATTAGTGCTTTTTATAGGCATACGACAGGTGTCAAGTGAAAGCACTGAGCAACAGTTGGAGAATAAATACAGTTGGTGGCAACATGAGGTATTCTATCAGATCTATCCGCGCTCCTTTAAGGACAGCGATGGTGATGGCATAGGTGACTTAAAAGGCATAACATCCAAGCTGGAGTACTTTGTGCAGACGGGCATCACGGCAGTCTGGCTAAGTCCAATTTACGAGTCACCCATGAACGACTTTGGCTATGATATATCCAATTATACGGCTATACAGCCGGAGTATGGCACGATGGATGATTTCGATGAGCTTTTAGCCAATGCCAAGCGTTTGGGCATTAAGGTCATACTGGATTTTGTGCCCAATCACAGCTCCGATCAGCACGATTGGTTTAAAAAGTCAGTGGCACGTGAGCCAGGCTATGAGGATTACTACATCTGGCAGGATGGCAAGAAGTTGGCTAATGGTAGCCGCGCACCACCCAATAACTGGGTTTCTGTATTTGATGGCTCAGCTTGGGAATGGAATGAGCAGCGACAGCAATATTATCTAAGACAGTTTATTGCCGCTCAACCAGATCTGAACTATCGTAATCCTGCCGTGCTGGAAGCTATGGATAATGTTATGCTCTATTGGTTAAATAAAGGTGTAGCTGGTTTTCGTATAGATGCGGTTATATATGTATATGAGAATGAAGAGCTGCTCGATGAGCCCTTAAGTGGCAATACGGATGATCCCAACTCTGCGGAATATTTGGACCATATTTATACACGCAATCTGCCCGAGGATATAAAACTTATACAACACTGGCGGCAGCTGCTGCAAAAATATTCCCAACAAAATGATGGGCCTGAGCGTATTATGATGACCGAGGGCTATGCCGATCTGCAGACGCTGATGAAGTACTACGAGGATAATGCAGGCATACAAGGCGCACAGTTTCCCTTCAACTTTGACTTTATTTCAGATGTCAATGCCAAATCCACGGCTCATGACTTTGTCTACTATATACAGAGATGGCTAACAAATATGCCAGCTGGACATGCTCCCAACTGGGTCATGGGCAATCATGATAATGCCCGTGTGGGCTCACGTTTTGGCGCCAAGTCAGTGGATGCTATGAATATGCTGTTGCTGACCTTACCAGGCATAGCTGTGACCTACTATGTAACTTGTAGTATAACTTCAAACCTTACTTCATTTATCTTCAACTTTTTCTTTGATAGGGTGAAGAACTGGGCATGCTGGACTACCGCGACATTACCTGGGAGCAGACTGTTGATCAGCCCGCCTGCGAAGCCGGTCCTGAGAAATATAAATGGATCTCACGCGATCCTGAACGCACGCCCATGCAGTGGAGTGATGAACCATTTGCTGGCTTCTCTAGTCATGCCAGCTGGCTACCTGTGCATCCCAACTATAAGGAATTAAATCTGCATGCTCAGCAGCAGGCCAACCGCAGTCATTATCAGCTCTATAAGTCGCTATTGTCACTGCGCCAGGATTCACTTTTCCGCAATGGCAACTTTATACCAAAGGTTTATAATAACGCGGTCTTTGCTTTTAAGCGGTAGGTCTTAATTGACACCATGCTGTTGGTCCTTGGTACTAAGCATCCCCTTCTGTATCCACAGCCAACTGCAAGATCGTCGTTCCGCACTGACCATTATAAATGTAAGCAATAGCTCGCAGCAAGTAGATCTGAGCGATTTCGTCAAGGAACCAAATCTCATGCATGTATTAGCGACTACTGTGGATTCGCAAAATTTGGGACAAGATCTTAAGCCATCACAAGTTGCCTTGGGACCCTATGAAGGTCTGGTAGTTCAATTGAAGGATCTGGAGCAATGAAAAGCTAAGTTATTAAATTTTTTCTAAAAGTTGCGTTCAGATAACGAAATATCTATTACCTATATACATAATGCTTCGAATATATTTAAAAAAATATAACCTTATCTATTTAACCAAAAATATGTTTGTTCTTTTTGTAATCTTGAAAAAGGCTTATCAAAATGTAATGTGGGCATAATATCTGCTTCCAAAATATTTAAATATTAAATATTTAACTCGTTTGGCTAGATATAACAATTTGGATTCAAAATACCTTTTAAAGATAAATAAAGAATTTAAAAAATTTGTCAATAAAGGGATTGAAATAACTTGTTTTGCCACTATTGTGTTAAATTGTAAAAAAAATTATATGTACACACTTTTTTTAATATTTTTTGAAACTATTTTAATTTCATGTGCAAGCATTTAATGCAAGTTTTGTGGTATACAATTGATAGGTTAATAGTAATTAAAATTTTAACTTTGTTTAATTAATAATAAAAAAGCTTAAAATAAAATATTATTTACAAAATTAATTTTTTTAAATAAAAATATTTTTTCCAAAATTTATTTATTAAATAAAAATATTTTTTTCAAGTTATTTTTTTTGAATAAAAATATTTTATTCCTATATTTATTTTTTTAAGTAAAAATATTTTTTCCAAAATGTATTGTTTAAAATTTAATTTTTTGAATAAAAATATTTTTTTTCTAAATTTATTTTTTGAAATAAAAATATTTTTTTCCTAAATTTATTTATTAAATAAAAAAATTTTTTTCTTAAATTTATTTTTTAATAAAAATATTTTTTGCAAAATTTATATTTTTAAATATAAATATTTTTTTCAAAAATGTATTTTTTTCAAAAATGTATTTTTTTAAGTAATAATATTTTTACCAAAATCAAATTTTTTAAATAAAAATATTTTTTCCAAAATTTATTTTTTAAATGAAAAAAGTAAGAATGGAAACCCAAAAGAGCACCGTTGACCAAATGAGTGACTCACATTTCAGAATTGGTCAAAGAAATCAACAAGGCATGACGACTCAAGATACAAAAAAGGATATAGAAATCAGAATTTTTGTAGTTGAGAAATTAAAAAGGCAAACATTTAATTCTGTTTAATTTTTTGTGTTAAAGGTATGCCGATTTATTTTTATTGAAAATACATCGTTTAAAAATAATTTAAGAAATCCTTTGTGGAGTAATGTTAATTTTTTTATATTTATCCATAAAATTAAACAATTCTTTTATAGTATAAACACTAAATGTGTACTCTATAAAATATAATATTTCAAAAATTGCATTTTATTCTTGGAATCTATTGGCAAAAGAAAACATTTTTTTATACAATTAAAAAAAAGTTAATAATTTTTCTAATATTTTTTTTTACCATTGATGCACCAAATTGTTTTGATTCGTATTGAATAATGTAAATAAATAAGAAATATAGGCATTTAAAAAAATTATATTTGATTTAGTTATGTTTGTACTTACAAAAAAAAAACATATATTTTTTAAGAAAATTTAAAAAAAAAACAATAAATTGTTAATAAAAGAACCTTATTTCGAAGTAAGTTAAAAAAAAAATGGTTTGCAAATGTTCAGTATTTAGTCACAAATAAATAAAAAGTTAAAATACTTAATTTTTTTAAATTAGGAAATTTTTTTTTAAAAAGGCTTTTTTGCAACGAAGTTTAAAAATTGTTAAGAAATTGTTCATTCACAATCAAATGAAGAGTCAAATATAGGTTTTTTAAATCAAGTCGTAGCACGTCTATAACTGAAATTTTGCAAAAAATATTTTGATTTTGGTTTTCTCGATCTGCATAGTAAGTTTTTAATAATTTTTTAAGAAAGTTTTTCGTTCCTCAATAAGATCAGATAAAGACAGCAAATAATCTTAGGAAACATGAAGGAAACTAATTTTTTAAGAAAACGACAAAATGTCCACTCTGAAATACTCTAATGAATTATTTCCACAAATATCATCGGAAACAAGTTTTTGAATAAATTGCACTGCTCGATTAAATATGGAATAAGCAAAATATTATATACACTCAATTCTGTTTTTTCATGGTTTTGAAGTAACACGGTCTAGAAAAACAATTTTTTTCCACAATTTCATGCGATTTAGCACGATTTCAAAAAGCTATTTGATTGTAATTTTGAAGAAAAATGTTTTTTTTGACCTAATCTTTTAGAATATAATATAATATAGAATATTTATATAATATATCTTTAAGAAGATTAGTTAGGGAATTCCCCTTTTTAATTTATTATCATAGTAGTCTTTTTTAATCTTTTTTACACGTTTTTTTTAAATGGTTTTTTATGGAACGTATCTAACGTATAAAAACAGAATTAGATGTACAAAGTTATCCAATATTTGTAAGAGTTTTGATCAAATCTTTGATAGAATGCTCGGTTTCTTCATTTAAAATATTGTATGTCTTACAAGTTATTATATCCAATTTTTTTAAAATAAATAAATGAATGACAACGAAAACTTTAAAAATAAATTCTCAAGCTAATACGTGTGGCAGAATTCTTTAAAACTGTTTAAAAATCAACTTTTTTAAATGCCGCCTAAAAGTATGTACATATTTAAATTTTAAATCACATTTTTTTATTCATTTTTTTTATCACTTCATTTCTTTAAAAAACATTTACATTAAAATGATTTAATTGAATTGAAAGAGAGCACTCACACTAAGGTTGCTACAAGCAGCCAAGTGGCAAAATATAAACATATTTCATAACTGTCAGCGGCTGCAATGATAAATCGTTCTCGAGCCGCAGCAGATGCGCCAGGGGAGACGGCAGCAGAGAGCGAGAGAGGCAGAGAGCGTCGCTGTGACGTCACTGCTCTGAATTTAATTAAAAGTCATTTGAAATTGTTGCAGAAATAAATGCGATGTTTTCCTTGTTTGTGTATCATGTTTTATTGTGATTTATTTATGGATGTGAATCTGGAAGCTGTGGACTGCAAGCGAATTAGCGGTCAGCTGAGCAAACAGCTGTTCTAGTGTAGAAAGCTTTTAGTTTGCGATCAGCTGTCAGCTTTTAAAGTCGTATTATTGCAAGTGCATTGCAAAAAAGTGTAATTATTATTGCTTTTGGGTATTTTGTGCAAAACAAATTACAAGTTAAGGTAGGTGGAAAAAAAAATCACGCTATGTTTACTTTATTTACTAGAATTTTGCTAGCTTACATCTGTTAGACGCCTTATTAGGTTTCCTTATCAGTACAAAAACAAAACAAGATCGAAAGACAAAAAAAGTCAGTGCCGGATTAAATATATGTGGGGAGTGCTATTTGTGGTCCTAACGTGTAATTTGAATAAGCATACTTTAATTTAAAATGTTCATATATAATAATTATATATCAGTCATATAAAGCTTTAGAAAACAGTTATCAGTAATACATGGCGCAATAAAATGCAAAGGTGCCTGTAATTTTTTAATGACCTTGTGGTGATAGTTATTATGGTCTAGGAGGCACGAAGTGTGTTACAGCTCTATCCTGAAGGTTACGTGTACTCATAAATATGTAACTTAGACAATTATCATTTTCCGATTTTAGATTTCTCTAAGATTTTGGAGTAGACCTTTTAAGAAAATTTGTATTTATGCGATAGCTTTCTACTGAATTTTTTTTGAAACGATTTTTCAATAAATAAGCACAAAAAACGGCACGATTTTAATAAAGTAATGTTCTAGATCGACTCATAGGTAAAAAAGTCTTGTGAAAATTTTAGCTTTTTAACTGAACGTCTTCTGCTATCCTTGACTCTCAGTGTAGCATAGGACCTCCTGAACGTATTATGGCTAAATTAAAAAAAAAACGTGTTTTTAATTTTTAATGATATTCTGGCTAAACTACTTAATATCTTTTAATAAATTTTAGTTTAAGTTGACATCGGGAGTCTTAAAGTTTTTATTAGGTATAAGTATTGCTTAAAAAAATATGAATTGAAATTTATTTTTTAATCTGTCCCTTAAATGTGAACATTTTTAGGAATTATTAATTTTTTAAAAGCATCTTTTGTATAATTTTTTAACATAACATTATCATTATTTTTGCAATCATTAAAGTTATTACTATAATATTGAAGACAAAATTGATTTTTTATTATTAAAAAAAATAATTTATTAATAAAAAATTGTGTATTGAAAGTCAAATAACGTCACGCGAAATACGAAAGCCAATAAAAAACTAGAAAGACTAGATGATTATTAATCATACTTAAATAAGTTAAATGCCAAAAGAAGTCCAGTGCGCATAAATTTGAAGTTTTGCATTCGAAGTCAAACAACAATTGTAACGTAACGCCATGCGCTTGCTGTATCTTTTGATTGATAAGACCGATTGCTGTAACTTTTTACGTACGCAAGAACAACAAATTTTTTTTTTTTAAATAATTGAGTTTTTTTCTGTTTTTAGTCAAATGTCTTGAAAACGTAACGTCACGCCAAAAATGGAAATTACCGCAATTTTTTCCTAAAATGTTTTTTAGACCCTTTCTCAAATGGTGCAAAAATGAACCGAATAAATTTGGTTAAACAATTTTAGAAACGAAAATTATTTATTCAGTTTTTTAAACAATTATATACAGGAGTGCCACAGAAAACCATAACTCTAAAATTTCAATTCTCGCACCGTTTTAAAATCTCTACTAAATTTTCTCGAGATATGATAACAAAATTTATTCAAAGAAACTGTTATTTATTTATAAAGATTATTTAATTTCTGATTTGTCTGTATCTTTATATTTTAATAAATCAAATGTTTTAATTCATGATTTTAATTTTTACAAAATCTCTATTAAAAACTCTAGTAATTATGCCTTTCTGTGTCAACGTGCAAAACTTTCAAGCTCATTTGTTCATCAGGAATTGAAAGCAAAAAGTTGCAAAATATGCCACAAGTTATCGATTAATCTCTTAATAAATTGACATTCTTAAATTACGTTTAAAATTTTTGAACAGTAGCAACTCTTTTCTGCCATTCTCGTAAAAGTGTAAACATTCGGAAACAATTGTCCGAAAAATTAATGCTCTAAGATCTCTGTGGCACCTACGTTTTTTAATAGAGATTTAGTTTCAAATCGTACCCAAAATCTCTAGACATTTCTGTGGCACGCTAGAAAAATTGGTTAATGCTTAATTATAAAAGGTTTGTAAGCCAGAGCAACTATTTAATGAGTAAGGAAATCTAATCCACCTTGCTAATCGCTCGATTTCAAGGCTAAGAGAAATATATGGCCCACTTTTAATAAACTTTAAAAATTGTATAAAATAAACATTCGTTGTTTATTTGATAAAAAAATTATTAATTTTGTTGGTAAAAATATAAAAAAATAACATTGCTCAACAAACATTTTAAGTAATTTGCATTAAATTATGCTGTATCGATAAAAATATATCACTGAAACTTTTACATAAAAAAGGGCGACATTTTTTAGTTTTTTTAGCTAACAATTTGCTTTATTTTTATGATATATGTGTTTAACTTAAGGCTAGCCATTGAAATTTGCAGAGTTAGATGCGACATTTTTAATCCAGTATGATTTAAAGAAAATTAATTAGAATTCTACATATGTTGACTTATTTTAAAGGATATTATTTTAAACAGTATAAGTCCAATAAACTGGAATTTTATTAAAAACTAGAAGAGTCAGAAAATTAAGTGCCAAATGCTAGTCAGAATTTAAGATCTCGCGCTTGATATCTTGTATTTTTTTTTTAAATTTTTTTTTTTTGATATTTGGTTGTTTAAAGCTTTTTTTAAATAGTATTTAAAGCTGAGAAAAAGTGAACGAAAGACGTTATATCTAAGTAAACAGAAATTTTAGAATCGATCCTATATAAGAAGTCACGTGACTTTATTCACAAACGCACACACATAAATAGATATTGCAAATTAAATGCCATTTCGTGGCCCTTTTAGGGTGGCCCCAACATGCCTGAATCCGCCCCTGTCTAAAGTTCATTACATGTTTTTTTCGCCAGTGCAGACAGAGCGCCAAAACTTTTCCTCTTTATTTTTTGTTTTAATGTCTAATTTGTGTTTGCATTTGATAGAAATCTCAAACAGAGCGACTCCTCACTCTATTATGAGCAATCAAATGTCATTAAAAAAAATTAATCAACTGATAATAAAAAAACAAAATATTTACACAAATTATATTAATTGTGTGTAAAACAAGTCAGAAGCAACTTTAAAAGTCAAGCGTTTGGCTTGGATGCGCCACAGTTGACTTCAGTCGAGCATATAGTCTACAAATCCGGCGTAACAAAAAAAAAAAAAAAACAACAAATAGCACTCACTCTATAAATATATAAGGCGCAAGAGCCCCGCTCCAAGATGGCAATAACAGTTAAACAACGCTTCGTTCTACTTTGCAGCCTGCAGCTTTTTGTCAGCCTTATTCAGCCCAGCATGTCCAGCTTGGTGTTAACCAAAATGGAGGACTTTTTGGACTGGTGGCAGCATGCCGTATTCTATCAGATCTATCCACGCTCTTTTATGGACAGCGATGGCGATGGCATAGGAGATTTACGCGGCATTACCTCAAAACTAGCCTATTTGGCGGAGACGGGCATTAGAGCCACCTGGCTAAGTCCCATCTTTGCCTCACCCATGGTGGACTTCGGCTACGACATATCTGACTACAAGAGCATACAACCGGAGTATGGCACCATGGCTGATTTTGAGGAGCTGATAGCTACTGCGCACAGTTTGGGCATTAAAGTTGTGCTGGACTTTGTGCCAAATCACAGCTCCGATCAGCATGAGTGGTTTAAGAAGTCCGCCGCACGTGAGCCGGGTTTTGAGGATTACTACATATGGGCGGATGGCAAGTTAGATGAATCAGGCGAACGCCAACCACCTAACAACTGGCCATCTGTGTTCTATGGCTCCGCCTGGGAATGGCATGCTGAAAGAGGTCAATACTATTTACATCAGTTTACCAAAGAGCAGCCGGATCTCAACTATCGCAATCCAGCTGTTGTAGCAGCTATGGATGAAGTGCTGCACTTTTGGCTGGATAAAGGTGTGGCGGGCTTTCGCATTGATGCAGTCAATCATTTGTTTGAAGATGCGCAATTAGCTGATGAGCCCCTAAGCGGCAAGAGCACAGATCCACTCTCCTATGAGTACACGCAAAAGATATACACCAAGGATTTGCCAGAGGTGCTGGAAATGGTGCAGCATTGGCGTCGTCTCTTAGATGACTATAGCGCTGCACACCCAGAACGTCCCACACGCATTATGATGACCGAAGCCTATGCAGATCTTAATCAACTAATGGAGTACTATGAGACGGCCCAAGGCGTGACTGGCTCGCATTTACCCTTCAACTTTCATTTCATCACAGATGTTGGCGCCACTTCGGATGCCCGTGACTTTGTGTACAACGTGGAGAAATGGCTGATCTATATGCCACGCGGGCATTCCGCCAACTGGGTCATGGGTAACCATGACAATGCGCGCGTAGCATCGCGTTTTGGCGCCGCCAGCGTAGATGCCATGAATATGCTGCTCCTTACATTGCCCGGTGTGGCCGTTACATATAATGTAAGTGGACAGTGCTGTGACCAAAGGTCAGAATGCCACATTTATTGTTTTACCAATTTTTGCATTTCCTTTTTCCAGGGCGAGGAAATTGGCATGCAGGACTATCGCGATATAAGCTGGGCGGATACGGTAGACCCGCCGGCGCGCAATATTGGTGCGGAATTGTACAAGAAGGTGTCTAGGGACCCCGTGCGCACGCCTTTTCAATGGAATAATAAGAGCAGTGCAGGTGGGTCAACGCGGTAGCGTCAAATGAGGCATAGGAATTGATGTTAGGGTATACCGAGAAAGGGTTAGGTTGGGTTAATGATATGTTTGGTTTGTTGGTATAAGCAGTGACATGGATCCTATGCAGCGTAATTTGCATAGCTGGGACCGTCTGTCCCAGGTCCTTTGCTTTTCCGTTTACGCTTAAAGGGAACTGCTCCCTTAGGTAGCTTTAGACTGCGAATTGGTAAATTTTACTAATGATTTATCAAAATCATCTTTATACCCTAATATAACCCTTAGGATTGTGGAAACATTTGTTCCAAGCCACAAAGGAGACGTCAAACACCCGCAAAGTTATTTTCAGTATGGTTAATAAACCAAAAGGCCATGAGTAAGTCTGTCTGTATGAATGCCTACAACTTGAAGACTATAAGACCCAGATTGATGAAACTTTTTTTTCCCCCTTATTTTTTCCTCGCATGGGTTCCTCACAAAGAGGACCTAAGTTGGAAGGGACTAATCCTTTCCCATGTAACAGGCTCTGTCCCACACCAGCGCTGGGCAGTCACAGAGAATATGTCTGGTGGTTTTCAATGTCATCTAGACAGAGTCTACACTGTGAAGAATCCGAATGGTCCATTTTGTGTAGATGGTATCTAACAGTGTGGTGCCCAGATAGGTATGCTACCAGGAGTTTTAAGTCCGCTCTGCCAAGATCTTTTGTCTTGATCATATCCAGAGGTTTGAGAAGCGCTTTTGCTTGTCGCAGCCACGGTAAGGAGAACTAGTATCTCCTATGTTCTCCTGCAGCTTATTTGTTTACCATGGTCTTAATTGTGGACCAACCAATACCGCTGAAAGGCGCAGTAGATGCAGTCAGGGTGGATGCACCTTGCACCGTGCTAGATCGTCAGCGATCGTGTTACGATCCACTCCTCAGGTACCCAACATAACACGACTATGTTCCGGGAGGATTTGGAGATAATTATGTCATTCTTTAACCATGCTGGAGGAGATGCTCCATGATGGTAATGATGGAACTTGTTATTTTGACTCCTTACACCCATGTGCGGCACATCAAGTTTCTTTATTTTTCTTCTCCCACGTCTCCTTCGGCCCCAAATAATTTCAATTCTATATATTCTAATATTTTAGTTTAAGATCTTATTGAAATAGACCGACTTCAAAAAAGTTCTCATTGCAAAAAGATTTCTGGACACGGTCAGCTTCCATCAGATAAACTTTCTTCTAACAAATTTTTTCTTATAGGCTTTTCCACTGCCATCAAGACCTGGCTACCCGTGCATCCCAACTATATGGAACTTAACTTGGCAGCTCAACAGCAGTCTCCCAAAAGTCACTACAAGGTCTATCAATCTCTTATAGAGCTACGCAAGTCCACAGTCTTACGCAGAGGTCGCTTCAGCATTGAGCCTATATCCAGAGCAGTCTTTGCTTTCAAGCGGTAGGTGCTTGTCATACCGAACATATCCCTAACCCATTTTATTGCTTTTTCAGCTATCTCAAGGAGTACAACACGCTTATAACCATTATCAATGTTAGCTCTGAACCGCAAATTGTGGACCTAACCGAGTTTATAGATCGCCCACAGCAGCTGGTAGTGGAAGTAGCGGGCGTGAATTCTGCCTACGAGCCGGGGTGAGTCTTAGCATAAGCTGAAGCATAATTCATTAGTCTCATTTCCTGATTAACATCCCTTCCCTTTACAGTCACGCTGTGGCCAGCTCCGCGCTCTCCCTAGCCGCTCATGAAGGTCTCGTCTGCAAGTTGATCTAATAATCTGCTTAAGTCTTATTGCTTATAAGCGACATCTACATACAAATTGTTTGTCATTATAATAGCATAAAACCATTTTGTAGTAAAACACCTTTTCACTCAGCCTATCCCCTCTAGCTGCGGCTTGTTAATTGTATTTCACTCGGTTTTCATTTTAATTTCCCACGGGCGCTTTTCACATACAAAATGCCCCTACACGCAATGTGCTGCAAGTCAAATGTCACGCGATAAAATGAAAATCGCATGATACACTATCAATACACGAAAAAAAGAACAAAAATGTGAGTTTGTTGGGACATCACGACTTTGATATACACTGTAAACTCCAAAAATTTTGAGGAGAGTGATTCTCAATCGATTCTTTCGGTCGATTTTGAAGAGCGTCGATAGGTTGAAAACGATAACACAGTAAAACATAAAAAAAATTGTTAGACGCATTCGAAGGCTAGATAACGCGAGGTTCAAAATAATCCAGCACGTTGGGGTTCTGACATAACCTCAAAAAACTTACAGATGAACAAATGATAGACAGACGGACTGATCGATCTGAAAATATATTATGATCCTGGCGTATACTTAATGTGACTCTACTCGTTACCTTCAAAGTAAACATACCCCTTACTACTTAAATGCAGTGTATAAAAGCATTGTATGAAAAATGAACAAAAATACGCAAAATGAAGAAAAATGCAAAACTAATGACTTGTTTGTGCGCAGCGCTGCCAACGCGTGCTTAATTTAGCGCTGCCTTTTCGTATGCCAGCAAAATAGATTAAATTCGATGGGAGCTGACTGCGACAAGGCAGAGCTTGGCTAACAAACTTGGCACATTGCCAAATGATGTTTGTGTTGCTGCGTATAATTTTTCATGTTGACCAACTTTGCACGAAACGTTAAAGATTTATTGCAATTTTGGAGATTTTTGAAATGGACCTTTAAAGGTTGGCCTTAAAGCTCAAAGCATATATGTATACCATGCGCATAGGACATGTTGGCCAGGCTTGAGTTATTTTTGCGCTAAGGGCTATGCTATATATTTATGGCAACCCGCTGCTTTTAATTTCAGCTGAGTTGAGTTTAAGTTTATAACCATAAATCGTTTAAATATTTAATGACAGCATTTTGGACATTGGCAATGGCAGCTGCCTCATCTTGCCGCCAGAGGGCGGACTTGTGCTCTCCGCTGCTCAAACTCAAATGAGGTAAGTTTTATTTTTTGAGTTTAAAGCCCCAAATAGTTAAGCCAACTTATTTGCAGTGCTCAGCGACGCGCTTTAATACGACAAGTTGTCAAGTCCCTGAATGTGGTACTAGTGGGTCTACTTATGTACAAGCTCTGGCATCACAAGTGGACCAAAGTGAATTTCAATCAGCAGTTGCATTGATTTTTTGGGCGTATGTACTGACTGATTGATTAATTAATTAATAAAACTGGCTACACTGAACAAAAATAACGAAAAACAGGCGTTGCGTAACCCCCTGGCAGATGAGCAGGGAACGTGACTGCGCCAACGCAACTGGCAGTGACAATGTACGGTTCAGTTGTGGATTAAATTTCCGGATTTAAGTGCTGCGTGTAGCTGCAAATGGCATATCGTATAATCAAGGCGCATGAAATGCCGTTGGTGCTGCCCACTTAATGGCATTAACGAGGAGACTCTACTATTCCTAGACAGCAACTATGGCAATAACACTTATCCATTTTGTCGCTAAGCAATGCACTTCGATTTTGTTTTTTTTTTATCTACGACTGCAGCAGATAAATTGAGATGTTGATTGAGATGGACGCGTGAGTAAGTAACATGACACGTGAAGCGTGCAAACGAAAGCTTAGAATTTCGCTTAGTTTTTGTATTTTGTACTGATTGTAAAGGAACTGGCCGAAAATATTGTACAAAATGAGTAATTAGGAGAATAGAAGAAAATAGTATTAATGGTAAATGTATTTGAACTACCCAAAGTACTGACCTACCCCAGTTGGGAATTATGTTCAAACTATGCGCCAGCTCCTGGTAAGTAAAGCTGAGATAAGTTAACTAATAAGTAGCCGGACTATATAATCTAATCAGGATCCAAGCCTCTGAGCCGCAGCAGAGATACTGTATGCAATACTGCCTTGCAGTGTCAAAACACGGTCAGGCACACAAATTGTTCCTAAAAAATACCAGCACCAAGGCATTAAAAGGTAAAACCTATTATAAACTTTATCAAGAACTCGGAAGGGATTGCCTATCGAAATTACTTAAGTGAGAAGTAACAATGTTTCTTCGTTCTATCCTTACTTATGGTTGCGAAGTATGGACGCTTAAAACCTCAGACTGTAAGCACCTGGCAACATTCGAAAGAAAAGTTACTGAGGAAAATCTATGGGCCAACTGAACTTGAGGACGGTACGTACAGAGCCCGCTATAATTCGGAGCTGCAAGAACTTTGTCTCGAAGATGGCTTGGCCACATTATTCGCAAGCCGAACGATAGTACCTTAAAAAATGTATTAGAAGCCAGGCAAGATGGACAAAGGGCAAGAGGAAGGCCAAGGAACCGTTGGCTAGATGCAGTGGAAGCAGATCTAAGAGCGATGAACGTCCGAAACTATGAACCTTGCAACCTCTGACCTCAAAACGCTGTAAGTTTTCATCAATCGTTGTCTACGAAAAATATTGAGAATTTTCAGGCCTAATACGATCTCAAATACTGACCTGTAGACTCGCTGCAACCAGATACCGATGCGCCTTGAAATCCTGAAAAGGAAATTAGGCTGACTTGGGTCCCAGTCGACATCACCCACAGCGCCATCGACTGGAACCCTCAAGACAGCCGTCGCAGAGGTAGGGCCAACACTGACATGGAGGAGGAATCTGGAAGCTGACGTATTCAGAACCAACAAAACCTGGAGCGAAGTCAAGAGGTTGGCGCATGACAGAGGGAAATGGAGGAACCTCGATGCGGCCCTTTGCTCCCTCGCAGAGCCATAGGAATGCCTGACCCACACCCGGTTGTAATGGGCTGAGCATGATGATGATGAACAATGTTTTGGGGATTACACTGAACAATAATCCTAAGTATAGTTTGTGTAGAATTTTTTTCGTACTTATCGTATCGTCAATGGTAACGATATCCTTACTGATGACATTTTAAAAATGGTGGTTGGGGTTGCTCAAAACCAGCGTCTTAGAAGTTATAAAGGGCGTCTCTTCAGAAAATGTTTTTTTTTGTTGTATTACTCCAATTACTGGTATTAAGAAGATCTGAAAAATTAAGGGCTTGAAAATAGACAGCAATAATGTTGTGAAGATGGGATTCTTATCTCGAATGAGATACTTTACGTAGATACGTAGATTTGATGCCTCTCAGGCATGCTTTCCCATACAAGCAACAAGTAGTAAAGATAATCTCTTCACTGTGAATCAATAACTTATGTAGGGCTTGTCAACCCATCCACAATTTTCTCTACATAAATTATTTCTCTATTTCCCTTAAAATATAATACATTTTGGACAGCCGGCTCCATCGAATTAAGGGCAGCCCCACATTATCATAAACAAATTTTGATGATTTTCAAAAACTTTTCACTTTTCAACTTACTTAAAACAAAGTTCAAGTTTATTCTGACATCATCATTGTTCGCTAAGAAACAAGCTTCTACTGTGAAGCCCAACAACTTTATTAAACTGCAGCCTGCATGCACTCTCCTCCACTCAAGTCACTCGCCCATCTCTAACACACAAACTACTAAGTAGAACTGCAAAGGCATCATCATCTCTTTACAACAATTTACAAATCTCTCTAGTTGCAGTAGTTTTATCCATTTAACAACCCAGTGAAAAACATTGCTCCAAGTTTCGAAAACATTTCCCTTGTTAGTGCACTTAAACATATCAAAGTTGATAAATTGTCTCCATCGCTTGCCTAGAGATGGAGAGAGAACTCTTAGACACTCACTCAATCTCTTTTCTTCATGGTAGAGCGCGTGAATGCTTCAAGTGGCAACAATAATTTTTATTCAATTTGTTGCCAATCGCAAGAGAGAGTTTTTTTTGCTTACGCTCAATGTCAGAGGCGGAAATGTTTCAAGCGAATAGTTTGAGTCTGATAGAATCCAACGGTATTTGCATTGTGCACAGCTGTTACAGTTAGCTAACGGGAATTAACCCAGTGTTGGCAGACAACAGTGTTGCACAGTTTTTGTTTATCATTGATTTTGCAAATATGCCAATCAAATTATGCCTAAGTGCTGGCCAATTAACCAGACACAAGTACAAATACAAATGCACACATAGATACACATTTCAACATGAAGGCAGGGCTGCTTTTTAAGTGTGAGCATGTGTGTGCTAGCTTGTTAGCTGAATACAAAAACAAGACCATTATGTTGGCTTAGTTATTGCCCGTGTTGGTTCTAACTACATGGTATATGGCGCAGTGGAGCATTGCCTGCAATGTTACTCTTTGACATTTGATGAGCAAACTAACAATAGAAGACAAGGAAAATGCAACCAGCAACAAATACACGTTTATTATATCTTTTAAGTAAAATAGTTTACACGTCTTAATTTAGAAACTTCACAAAAACGTGCCAAGTTTCATAATGAAAATATGTCTATTATCACCAGTATTCATAGGCGATAGGGTCTTAAAAGTTAGTGCGATGTATGTAACAGTCAGAAGGAAGAAGAATTTCTTTATACTAAAAAAAAAACTAGTACTCTAGTAAAGCGAATGATCCAATAGCTAGATCTCAGAGATTGTTAAAGATGTGCATTATCAACCCGTCGGAGAAGTTCGTTGATTTATGTCGAAATCTTGCCCCATTTCTGAAAGGAAAATTTCGCGGTTTACTCAAATAGTAAAATAACCACCCAGTCGAAATTTCTAAAATCATGGGGAAAATTTTAATTTATAATTTTGAGAAATTTTCGTAGCCCATTTTAAGAAACATTTTTTTAAAGAAAAATTTTGTCTTATTAAAAAGTTATTATTCTCCGGAATTTGAATTTTCAGAAATTTTCGTGGCCCATTTTAAGAAACATATTTTTAAAGAAAGAATTTTGTCTTATTTAAAAGTTATTATTCAGCCGTGCTCCGCAAAGTGAGAAAACCAAAGCGAACAATTTTATTCGGATTCGTTTTTGCGTTCTACGGAAAACGAATATTTTTTGGCGATATTTTCCTTTTATATTTTAAGAATTGTTAAAAATCTAAATAGCATCATTATTGATTTAATTTTAATTGGTTTTGTTTTAAGATTGAAATTGTATTATATTATGCAAAAAATGTTCATCAAAGAATTTGTTATCTTCATTCAAGACTTTTTTTTATTATAATATAGTAATATATATATATATATAATAATATAGAAAGACATTTAATATTATTTTGACAATATGGCTCATGTTTTGGCAATCTTATTTTAAGAATACATTTTCATAATTTTTAATTTAATTTCAAATTTGCCTTATTTGCCGAAATAATAACTTTTAAAAATCTAAATTGAAGCATTTTTGATTTAATATTAATTGTTTCTGATTTTTTTTTTTTTTTGATTTAAGATTGAAATTTTATTATGCTAAAAATCTTAAATGAAGACTTTTTATCTTAAATTAAGACTTTAAATACACTTTAAAAATTCTGGCAGAACCGTTGAAAATTGCAAGTTAATTTTTTATTTTTAACTAAAAACTTTTAATATTTATTTAATAATGTTGATGATGTTCAAAGCATCTTATTTTAAGAATAACTTTTAAGAATTGTTAAAAATTTAAATTGGAGCATTTTATATTTAATTTTAATAGGTTCTGGTTTGGTTTTAAGAATGAAATTCTAAAAAGTTAAACATTTTAATTGAAGAATTTGTTATATATTTTACAAATTTTGCTCTAACGCTGAAAATCGAAATTTAATTTTTTAAAGCCATAATAATTTGTTAATAATAATCTAATAATGATATGCGTTGATGAGGAAGAGCCTATGGAACTACCTGATCACAAACTGTGAGGCACTAGGCCACAGGAGACACAAAATCTTAGGTGCATACCTAATAGAAGATGAAGACCTTCAAAAGCTCCCTCCGAAAGAGCTGGTTCGCTTCCTCGCAATAATGGTCGCAGTGCATAGAGGCCTTTGCATAACCCACAATTATATTACACATTACACAATTAATAATGATGGTCATGTATTCAGAATCTGATTTAAACAAATAAATATATTAATTTAAGACTTTTTTTTTTTTTTTTAAATAGTTAGGTTCTCTCACAACAGAGAGTGGGCACTGCGACCTCAAGATCTATTGTACCTTACCCATTCTTTTAGGACAAAAGACCATCTGCCTCCCTTATGAAGAGCAGTAAGTCTTTCGTTGGGATTCGGCGTAGCTGAAACGGGGTGATCCGTTCAGCTCCCAAATGTGTGACTCTGTCCCACACTATTGCTGGACAGTCACACAAGATGTGTTTGGTCGTCTCGTCGTCTTCAAAACAAAGCCTGCACTCTGAGGAGTCCGATAGACCCATTTGATAACTTACAGTATGGTGCCCAGACAAGTAGGCTACCAGGAACCTTAGGTCTGCTCTACCAAGACCTATAGTTCGGTTTGCATCCGAAGGTGAGACAAGCACTTTTGCCTGTCTTAAATTCGGTAAAGAGAACCAATATCTCCTATGTTAATTTAAATTTAAGACTTTTAATATTATTCAAAAATTTTATACTGAAACGCTGAAAATCGCAATTTAATTTTTTCTTTGTTAAAGACATTTAATAGAAATTTAATAATGCTGGGCATGTTTTGAAAATTTTTTAAAAGTACTTCCTTTTATTTTTGTTTGAATTTTTCTAGGTTTAAAATCATATTTACAAATTTGTCTATACAAGGCTGTTTTTTTTTTTTAATTTTGAGAATTTTTGGTCTGAAATTTAAAATTTTTGGTCTTAATTTGGGAATTTTTGATTTTATTTTGGGGAAATTTTTGGTCATGCATCCTTAATTTTTTGTCTATTTTATAATATAGCCGCAAATAAAAATCTGTCTGAATCCGAATCCGCTATTAGAATTGGCCCACCCTGTTTGGTTTTAGTTTAGTTTTAGTGTATATCTAAGAATAGTGACGTGCTGGGGTCCTTCTAACTTCGGATTCAGCGACCATATAAAAAACACCGGCGCACAAGCGGCATCGAAAAATACTTGTATGGTTTTTTTGAGGTTAGGGTAGAGCATAATCAATTTCTGTTAGCGGATTTGGATTCATCTGAAAATATATTCCTAGTCACCGGAATAGGATTTAAAAAAAAAAAAAAAATTTTAATCTTATTTCAAGCTTTGTATGCTTATTTTATTATAAGTATAATTTTGTTTCAAGTATTTTTGGTCTTATTCGAAGAATTAATGTCAAGAACGTAATCCTAATTTAAGCTTTATTTTTTTTTTTCATTGCATTTAATAAAAGAGTAAGAAGTAAAATTTTTTTTTCTTTTGATATAGATGTTACAGTGTATACCACAATAGAACTTTGACCCGAGTAAAACGCATTAGTTTAAATCGAATTCGCGATTTAGTTTTTCTTTTATATTGATTTTTTTGTTACGAGGTATTAATGTCGCTTTTCACTTACGTTGCAAGCAAAAAAGCATTGTAGCTTTGTTTTCAATTTAAGATTCTTGCTTTTAAATTTTCAGTGTCAGACTTTGCAACAAACAGCTTGACAGCTTGTTTGTTGTTGTGACGCACGGACCCATTGAAAATGCAACATGTGCTCACTAGAATGTTTCGCCGTATTAAATTATTTAAAATGGTGGCAACTTCTTTAATAGAAAACTGGAGAGGCTTAAACACTACGAAGAATTTTTGACGCTTTCGACTAAGTTCGGAATGATAAAATAAGTCATCATAGTAATATCCAGTTAGTCCTAGAAGAGATTACCGCGTCACCTTATATTTATATTTGGTGATTAATGGGCAGAGAGAGAGGCCAAGAAAGACAAAAGTTTTACAAGACACAAAGTTGCCACCTTTTCGAAGAATTTTGTGTAACTTTTCTTGACGCGTCTGCATATCTTTTGAATTCTTCTACCAGTATGCGAAAAGGTTGCCAACTTATTTGGAATAGTATTCCTCCAATAAAAATTTAACGTGTTTCTTGAGTTATCTTTAACAGTTTACGGTGTGATTAAGGATATCTTTCGAATATGTATTTTATTCATATTAACTCTGTGTGAGCTTATTAAATTTGACCTTCAGCATAAATGGTCATATGAAGAAAGATGTTACCGGAGAATTATTAACAATGGAGTCTATCTGAAGAAATGATAGCAAGACGAGTTACATAAGAAAGAGAAACCCTTTAAAATCCTACTTTCTTAATAAAAATTGGGTTGTTTTTTTAAATAATTCTTTTGGGCTTTAAAATCTATTACAACTTGGTGTTCTGTCTTTCTCCTGGTGTCACAGTTTTGCGTACTATAAAAATTTTTTATTGGTTTACTTCGACTGATGAAATTAGGTTCAAACCAAAAATAGACTCATAGACTAGTTTCATTCAGAGTAGAGCCTGCCTTGAATATATAACAAACAACAAGAGTCCTACTAAAGTTACCCTAGTCAGCCTGCAGGGTCGTGGAAAAAGTCTCTGAAGAACCTCCCTTATAGCTTTCTTATGGGGTTATCTTTGAAATGACCCCTCGGCCTTTTTTTCTGCTGACGCAGAAGACGTTTATTGTCACGACTAGTATGCCTCTAAATATGTAGTTCAAAGACCTAAACACTCGTGATCGTGATGCAATGTGCAGTCCTCACGTAACAATTCCATCCATTAAAACAAATATTCAAACTAAATCCCACAGAGTTGCGACACATTTTGCTCCTAAACAGCTACTTTCCAAATTCATGAGTTTTCAGTAATTGCGAATTTCCAACATACATACTAAAAAAATAAAAGTGCTTGTTGTTTTGGGTGCCTACAAGAGGAGCTTGCATGTGGCACGCTATAGAGACAGCTAGTTAGCCTAAATGTTGCAACATGCACCAAAATCTCTGGCAAAAGGCAGACAAAAAATAATTAAAGGCATGTGTGTGCATGTTTACAGTCAAGAGACAACAACTTGAGAGAGAGAGCACCTTGATGTCAGACAACAAACAGCAGCCTTTTGGCATCCTTTCAACTGCCAAAGCCAGACTACCAACCCATTATAAGGACTTGCCAAACAGCTCTCTTTTCTTACACTCTCCACTCAACACATTTGCACATGCACTCGTGTGTGTATATGTGTATCTGTTTATATCTTTGTATGTTGTCTGTTTTCGGCGTCGCCATTTTGCCATTGGCATCATAAATTTTAAGCTGGTTCGGTGAAAAAATGGCGTCTGAGAGTACCGTTTGCAATTGGCGCGGTGTTTTACTGTTTTTAATTAAAAATTTCAAAGTTGAACGCATTGATAGTCAGTTTTTTATGTGTGGTTTATGCAGCCCGAAGTGTTTTCGAAATTGATTTTGAGACCTTTTAATCTGTAAAAAAGCCACTCACATGTGTCTGTGTGTGTATGTGTCACAAAAGGGGCGTAAAAGCGTGCGGCAAAAGGCACCCTTTGCTTCCCTGGAGACATTTAAGCCAACTAAACCAAATTGATGAACGATTGATATGAAAATTTAAGCGGCCACATGCCAATAGGTTGGCAAAAAAAAGTGAAGCAAAAACTTTTTCGTCACGCATATATTATCCTTTGAGGGTCTAACTTGTTAACAAATTCAATGAAGCTGTTGAACAATTTTGACATTTTTTCGTTGTCTCAAATGGTTTAACTTTTTATTTCATTTTGTTTTATTTTTATTTTTTTTTTAGATATTTGTTTGGCATTAGAAGCTGACAATGTTGACAAACAAAATTGCCTTGTGGACATTTTTATGTTGCTGCCTAGAAGTATGCAATGAAATTTTGTTGTACTCTTCAGGCTGTAGACAGCACAATGGGTTTGTTGAGAAGTTTGTAACGTGTTTCAAAAAGTTGCCAGAGTGATTATGGCTATAAAAAATTTAATTAACGCTTTTTTATGGGTTCCCTTGAGCGATTATCTAGAATAAAATACTATCAGGAGATGAGGAATGAAGAAAGTTGCCTTTACGAAAAAAATAATAAAATAAAAAATAAAAAAATAAAAATAAAAACAATATAAGGAGCTAAGGATGAGGATCATAAGATAAGGATTGAAAGTGATTAAGGGGTTTAACCCAAAGGATTCAACCCTTGACCCAGGGATTCAGTATTGGTGACTATATACTTAATAATGTAAAAATGCAGTGCGACTTAAGAATCAATTGTGCTCCTTACTAGCTCAATAGTTCATTAGCTACTCTATTTTCTGAAATAAGCTTAATTAACTGGGACTCTTTGACTCTGTTGACATTATGCATCGATACTCTATGTATTCCAAAGAGGCATAACTTCCTTTTGGCAATACCATTATACTTGGTAAGTATTTGTTGGGAGGATTCCTCCTTAATCTACAGAACCTACCGAAGTTAGAATAGTACTGGTGCATACTTGCGTATTTATGCAGAAGAAAATAACTTGATAAGACTTTGAAGAAAACACTTTTTCGGTTTATTGTCAGGGGATGACAGAAATTATTTCGACAAGAACCTCTCCAAATGTTTTGATGTCGTGAGAGGCCACAGGCTAGACGATGCTTTTCAAAGCGAACTTCCTAACTTTTTAAAGGAGATGATGTGGCGAATAGCCGGAGTGAATATTCAGATAATATAGATAAGTCGTCGCTCCAAAGCAGATGATACCTTTAAGGGTTTTGAAAGAGAATCTGCTAGCTAACGAGTTTTTAGGTGCAGACGAGATAAAAAGTAGCTCGCCTTAAAATTTTAAATACCAAAAGAATTCTGGTAATTAAGACAAGAATCATAGTTAAAGGCGAGTTGGTACTAGAGCCTTAAAGGCTTTTGTAAGATAATCTGGCAGCATGAGTCCCATGAAGAATATAGTTTCTTAAAGCTAAAAGAAGACACGATGAGACTACGAGATTAAGGAAATAAGGTTGCAAAATTTTACTCTATAACAGAAATAGATAAACTTCAAAGAACACTTTTCATCTTTTATATTTGAAATATGTCAATCTTTATGAAATTGGGCATTAGCTACAAACCAGTCTAAACGTCTTGGACTGAAACTGTTGAATAAAATAGGTCATTTCGTCATTTCGCGACATGATACCTAATACTTTTGAAAGTCAATTCTTTTGCTGAGAGTTTTTAAGAGCTGTAGACGGAGGAAAGACTTCATCTTCGAACTTTAAGAATTAAGGAGGTTCAGTAAATATGCAGCATATAAGTCATCTTTCCCAGCGAGATGATACTCGAACCTAATGATAAATAATCTGATGATGATGAATAACAAGGAAACACGATGCAGTAAGATGTTAGCAAGGATTTCGGCTACATTGCCACGATCCTAACAATGAGCGACAAAGTCAGATGACGCAGAAGACGATAGTAGACCGTGTTTTTTTTTTTTTGACAGTATGGGCTATATCTACAGCTATATCTGATATCGTTGAACTAAAATGACTAATTAAAAATCTAAAGTTTTTTTTGAGGCGGTCGAAAGAAGAAGACACACATTCACATTTTAATTATAAGGAAGATGACCCAGCGATAAACCTGAAAACATGATATTTATAGTTTTTCTTATCGGCTGACTGTATCATTAAAAATTAAGAAGATTCAGGAATTGTATATTTTTTTTTAATACTTTCCAACACTATAAATATTTTTTAATTAGAAGAACTGAGTTGTGTACCAAATTGTAGTAAGTGAGCTAAGAAGAAAAAAATCGATAGAGGTTAAAGTCTATTAAACCAGCTTTAATAGGTGTTTCTTCTATCTATAAAGTCCAGTAAGTAAATCCAAAGCTAGCTAGGATTAGGTTTCTTAACTTGGTCAGTTTTACAAATTCGATAGGTGTTATGGTTAATGGAAATTAGCTTAATCAGGTATATCTTCAATCTACAAAGTCTGATAAGTAAAGCAGTCTGTAGACTTAAGGGGCTCCTGTCCATTTGGATGAAGTTCTTTCAAATTGCTTAAGCTTAAAGCCTTTGAAAAAGCTGCCAATATTTGGAAATTGATTTCTCAAAAAATTAAAATTTTTCTTTAAATTATTATCTAAGAGGATGCGAGGATCTACCTTTCAGATTTAGAGCATATTGGGAATATATTCATATATCTTTTTTTATGTAAAGATCATGTTTTGTTTAATTTTCATCGAATTCTTCCCAAATTGCGAAAAGACATTTTATTTAATATTAAGGGGAGGTTCTTTCAAATTTAATCGAGAAAATCAATTTTTTTTAAAATGATGAAAGCTATATATTTGTAGAAGATGTGTATGATAGGATTTTTCGATACGATCGATAATTATAGAAATAGAGCGTCTTGAACGCACTTAAGTCGCTCGCGCTGAGCGACGTTCTAAAAACTTTCAGCGCGTTTTTCTCGGAACCATATTTTTCATCCGCATTTTAAGCATAGCACTTGATCTATTGTTCCGATTCCCTTCATTTAAACCAGGTTTGATAGGATATCATTTCGGTTCACTACAAGAGGCTGGAGAACTGAAATGCGGGGACGATATTCTGCGAGCAGAGGCAGAAAAGAGCCGCCGTTTCTCAGCCGCCATTTTGAATTTCGTCGAGAAAAAAATTTCAAATTATTGTACAATAAAAATCGCATTTAACAATCAAAACAAGAAGATTGTATGTCTTTTCATCATGCCACAAATAATTCCCATGCTTTGCCTTCTTTTCTTTTTTTTTTCCAAATTGGAAAGAACCTCCCCTTAAGTTCAAAATTCTGTTGCAATAGATTTCCGGTACGGCAGAGAAATGTATCGAAAATGTCGGTGACCTGTTAGAAACAGCTCACTTTCTGACACCAAATAAGTTGCACTTTATTATCCCACTTTTGCAGCTAAAGAGTACCCCAACTTCGTCAGTGTTGCACAACGCTCGGCTTTCAGTGTTTTGCGTTCTGCATCTAGTCAATGACTGGAATTTATGCAAATGCGTTGAATAGCGCATTTTTTGTCATCCTTCGACTTACTTTAAATTCGCTTTTTATTTGGCATTTCTTAAGAGCTGCCCATCCTTGCTCAAAACCCGCCTGCTTTGGGTTAAAACAAAGTCAGAAGGTCACTTTGAAAAAAAAGGGAGCACGCCGTGCTGGCATGTAAATTATGCGGTCGACGGCATGACTTGTACTACTGCTAACCAACAGAAGCAGTTACCGGAGTGGTTACGGAGCGGATTCGAGCTGAGTGGGTTGCTTTTCATTATTGTCTTGAATTTATGTGCGCCTGAAGGTATGCAGCATATAGCTGGCATGTAATTTGTGGCGCTGCGTGAGTTGGCTTTAAAGTTTTTTGGTATACAGAAATTTACTTTATTTTTTTTCAAGACATAAAACACTTGATGCCAAAGTGCGACCAGCTGTGAAATCTTGACGCATTAAATACATTTTAATAAATTAGCTAATTCCCATAAAAAATCATTGAACCGCATCCAAATTGGTCACTTAACCCTTCTTTTTTTTTTTGGTTGGTTAGAGCAAGTCTGGACTGTTTGCCTGTGCAGCAGCTGTCTTCATTTTGGGACGCCCCGCTTGGAGCACATCAATTAAGTTGTCAGTGTACGACGAGAGACATAGAATACACATACACAAGCCTGTCGCTTCTGATGTCAATAAGTTCAACTTGTCGGTCAACTGTGGAGCAGCATTGGCAATGCGCCGCTTGATCAGTCAACCGGGGACTCACAGACCAACAGCCTCGTCTGCTACGGACAACAACAACAACAACAGCAATCCGTAAACAACAAACCGTAGACAAAGCTGCCATCGTTACCGCAGTACCCGCCGCCATCAAAGTCCCACAGCCACCTACAACAAAAAGCTGCCAACAAGTGTAATATGTCAATTGAAGGACACTTCTACTACAGCGCCATATACATATACACAACACACTCCCCTCCATTCAAATACAAACACTTTGACTACTATTTATTGCATTGTTCGATGCTGTTGTTCTCTATTGTGCTGTTGTTGTCTCTTGTTTGCCTGTCGCCGCAGGATATTCGAAGGATATTTGCAAAATATTGCAATGCCCATAAATTGTAAACGGTCGCCGAGTGTAAACCAATTATAATAGCTTCGGCTTGTTAGCTTCTCTAGCTTGTAGCCTGATAGCTTATGGCTAATGGCCCTGCAGCTGTTATGGCATTGTGCTAGCTTTGTTATTACCAAAATACTGCTGCTAGCTGCTGCAAAGTCGGCCCAAATCGTCTACGGATTTGTGGCAGCTACGTGACTTGACCCAAAAAAAACACAAAACGATTAAAGGTAGTCAAAGCGCCGATGTTTATATACACTTGTAAATGAGTTTAGGCTAGATAATATCTTTAAAACCATAAATATCAGAAAGGTAAGCGAGGAAGATGCCTCTGGACATTCAGCTAAGATAAGATATCTCATTACATTATCTACATTTATTCACTTGAACAAATTTTGGAAGCCGGCATTAATATTTATGTATACAATAAATCAAAACCTAGTTAACAAATCGTAAAACGTTAATGAAAATTAAAATCGACTCTTGTGAAAAAAAGAATAAGCATAATCGAAACGTAAGATGGATATCCCTAATAGATACGCTCAGTCAGAATTTTTGGACACATTTCTTAAGCTTTGTAGAAGAAAGACTTTATAAGCTTTTGAAACTAGGCATGCATACCGAGACAACTTGAAATTGCTGTCTGGGAATATGATCAGGAATCGATCAAATCCTCTAATACCCTTGATACAGGCTATATCTATTTTTGATAGTAAGACTTTGCTAAGCCATAGATCTCAAGGGAAATCTTGAACGTTGATTCCTAATATGAAATACATTTTTGTGTAAGGGATTACTTAGTCTGAAATTAGGTTAGGTTACACCGGTTAACCCCTGGGGGGAGTCACACATAGACTGGATAGTCCTTAGTGGTTAAATCTGAAATTAGTTTGTAAAAACATAATAAGACGAATCTAAAGCACGAAAAAAAAAATTTGTATTTTAATATGTACTAACTAAAGTAATTTAAATATAATTACCTATAAGTGGTTGAATTAACACCTAAAATTTACAAAATTGAGGAGTTCAAACTCAACAACTCACTTTTAAACTAAAGAACAGGGATTCACGCTTTAGCCTTGTGCAAATTTGCGCTACCAAACAGCGTGAATGCCCTAATAGTATTAAGTTTAAGAATAAAAGTCTAGCAGCCTAAACTCTTCATTATTAAATTGAATACAGATCACACATTTTTATGGGCACTTGAATTGAAGTAGTTAGACATCTATATTTCCTTTATCCGACATATTAAAAATATTCGTAATTTTTGGCCATCGGAAAAGACTGGCTTGACCTATTGCCTGGGATTTTTCCCTTAAGAGTTTTAAACGTTAAGGAACGTGAATGCTGCTCCACAGCTCAGAAAAAAACATCAGGGTCTTTTTGGAAGAGTGAATTTCCCATTAAGGCGAACGAGCTAACGATCTACACAGAGTGGCTTGGGATTTTTCCCTTAAGAGTTTTAAATGTTAAGAAACGTGTATGCTGCTTCCCAGCTCAGAAATAAAACATCAGGGTCTTTTTGGAAGAGTGAAATTCCCATTAAGGAGAACGAGCTAACGATCTACACAGACGCTAGAGCTAAAGCTAGCGACAGAGCTATCATAGCGTCTTCCCAACTGGTGCAGCCAAGATATACGCAGCATGGCCAATTTAAAAGGACACCTTGGACAATGCCAAGGGTCGCATTTGTTCTTGTGGAGAGACAAGCTGTCATTGCACATCACGAAAAGTAAGCTTATCCAACACTACTCAATCACCCTCTCCGGGGTACCTAGCTATTCTGTTATAACGGTTAACGAGGGGTCGGACGAGTGCCAGGAACAGATCAGCGCTACCAGCGACACTGCGGTTACGGATATAAAAAAGGCAAGTCACAACCATAGCAGAACGAGAATGGGATACTGCGTTCGGTTGTCAAATTTCCCGAGCACTCTGGCCAGGGAACAATCTAAAGCGAACATCCAAACTCTTGTGATTCGTACAGAACAGGAACTGGATAGTGATAGGAGTTGTAATGCAGCATAATCGTCAGAATGCATGTTCCTTATCGCCACTTCTGTCGTAGCTGCTAAAACGCGAAGGCGATAGAAAGCATCAAAGAATGCCTGCACTTCATAAAAAATGCACTCAGTAACTCGGAAAACCCTTCTTTCACAATCTGGGTTGTCTGGTAGGTCTGCCCATACCTGGCTTTTTGATACCCTACAAAGGGTATACTAGATTTGAGCAAGGTATGTAACGGACGGAAGGAGGCGTGGCAGACCCCAAGTCCTCTATATCCCAAATGCTTATCATAAGCTCGGGTAGCGATTGCGCCATGTCCGTCTGTCTGTCCGGCAGCTAGTTCGCATAGTTCCTTAGAAGATGATGTTTGTTGAATTACATCAATATCTTTCACTGTTCCCCTTGGTAACTATATATATAAATTATAGACGCGAAAAACTTTTCTATCCAATTTTGGTTATTTAGGAATACAAAGTAGTGCTGGAGAAACATCGATGTTATATCGATGCATCGATGTATCGAAGTTAAAAATATCTATATATGTGTATGTTGGCCAACATCGATGTTTTCGCTATGTTTAACTTTGATACATCGATGCATCGATACTTCCAGCACTAATACAAAGTGTGCATTCCTTGAAAAATTGTAAAAGGAAAACTTTATATAAACTAAGATTTTATTTAAAGTCTCTAAACAGCTTAGAAGGACAGAACCTACTGCTAGGATTATCCATTTGCTTTTATTTGTCGCACATAAGAGCTTAAAACGAACATACTCTCTACCGTTGTCTACAAAAAGCAATAAAGTAAATGACCCACAAGTGTTCCAAAAAGCTCTACTTATATAGTACGGCCCAAAAGATAGCTTTAAAAAATTAGTTTAATAGCTTAAGCGGCATTTTTGAATGCTATTAAGAAACTTCTGCTGTGCTGTGGTTTGTTTAAGTTTATTAGCTGCATTTTAAATGAAAACCAGCTGACCACAAGTGGTATACCCCCCAACACATACATACCCACAAACTTTAGATCTTTTACTCTGCTAAGTTTTTAATAGCTTTGCAAACAAAAGTTGCTACCAGCTTAGAACATATATCGTATGTACATATGTGCTTTATGTTTATATAAAAACTGTTATCAGAAAGTTCATATCAAAACCATGGCGTACGATATAAGCACTGCTTTCTACCTTTTTGATTATTTTTACTTGGTTCTTCTTTGTTGTTATTTTTAGTGTTGTTGCTCTTGGCATTTGCTTTCGATTTTATTTTGCATGTATTCTAAAATGGTATAACAGCTTGTCTGACGCACACACACGAACGCACTACATATTTACGTATACGTAATTTTTAGCAGTCCTAAACGACAGCATATTCTTTGCATTTAGGTATCCTCTAACTTGGCCAGTGTTGTTCAATGGCTTTGTTCCTGGCCAAGCTGTGTGGCATATGCAAGCACCATAAAAAAAGTTTTCCATAAATTTAACGTAACAGCAGCAGCCATTTTGTACCCTCCCAGATATTTGCTGCCTTTTGCCTTTTATGTCTTCTAAATGAATTGTTGTCCTGGTTAGCAGAGCAGAGTTAAGCAGGACTGAGCAGTGCGGAGCAGAGTACTTCGTCAACAGAGAATGGCAACTTTATAATGGTCCAACTCTGTGGAAATTCAATTTTATTTTCAATTTAATGCAGCCAACGATACGGCAATTGAAAAGGTAAGAGCGTAGCAGTGGCGTTAAAAGAGTATATTTGGGGGATCAACCGATATCTGGGATTATGGAAATTATTGGAGAATTTTGCTTATGCCACCTCAGGCGATTTCCCATACAGAAGATTTGCTCGCTTACAAACTATTTATATCTTTTCTCCGTATTTTTGTTACTCCTGACAGAAGACTTCTTTACTTTTTTCCTTAATAAAGCATTGACGCTCGCTTACACATCTCTAACACATGGGGCCGCTTACTGCACGCTTGCACATCCCTAACCCTCTAGCAGATTGTCTCTCTTTTGACCTTTCTTACGCTCTTGTTGCTCTCTTGAACATCTCCTACGCTTATTGCTTGCTGCTCTCTTGCACATCCCTAACATATGGACTGATTGTACATCTCTAACGCACGAGGCAATTTTTTTTTTCTTTCAGATCGGTAACGCATTGATCAATTTTTGTTCTCTTGAAAGGGTCCTTGTTTTTGACATTTATAAAGATGGAATGAGATCTTTTTTTCCTTTTTTATGTGAAATCCATGAAAATTTTAGCAAATTACGTAATTCAAGATTTCTGACTTTAAAATTAAAAGTGCAGAGAGAATCCTGAAGATGTGCACTTTAACACAAAATTCCTTTTTTTATGATATTCATTTTATCTCTGGATCTCGACCAAAATTATTATCTGGACATTTCAAAAGGAGTTTACTACTATTGTTCTCTTCCCCCCGTGGGGCAGAGGATCTCGATATTTCCTTTAAATCTGAATGTGTTGGGTGCTGCTGTGCAGATGACATTAAAAGGGGTTTAGGTGCTTTTTACCTATTTTTTTTCAAAATTGACAAAATTTTGATATTTTTAAAAAATTTTCTAAAGAATAAAAACCGATTTTTTTTTCATAAGTTTTAAAGAAAATTTTTAATTTAAAAAACGCTTTTTCTTTTATGATTTTTTAAAGAAAAACAGAAAATAAATAGATTTTCTCCTAAAATTTTTTAAAATGCTTTTTGAGTAGAAAAAACACTTTTTTTAAATTATTTTTCTTACGAAGTTTTTCAGTTGAAAAGAAAAGTAAAATTCCATTTTCCAAATTTTAAAAAATCATTTTACTTTTCTTATTTTTAAAGGTTTTTCCTGTAAAAATTTAACTTTCTTTTATAATTTTTTTAAGTTTTTCAGTTATGTTCTTCATTACTTGCTTTTTTAAGACATAAAAGATAATCAACAAAATGCATAATAAGTTTTCCAAAAAAATGTAAATTTTAACACTTATCCCCATTCACAAAGTGCTGCCTACGTCACTGGAAAGAGGGTGAGCCAGACGTTGATACCCACCTGAGTTGAGCTTTTCAATCTTTTGGCACGAGTTAAGTTTGCCCTTTCAATTGACTTACCTGCAATGAAATGATAGAAATATATAAATTTATAGAGCAACTTGTATAAATATATAAATGTATATATAGTTTGTATGTATTTCTATATATATAAGTATGTAACTGTCTTGGTATTATTTTATATTGCAGCTGAAAACGAGGCCAGGAAAAATTAAAACTTAAGCACAAGTGCGCTCCCTGTTGATTACATGGCAGACAGCATGACAGACGATGCCAGAACTGAAGGTCCCAGAGCGTTTCTTGCTCGGCCCCAAAAGTTCACTTGGTCGAAAGTTCAACGTGACAACCAGCAACAATGATGCTGTTGATGGGTTGCTGTTGTTGGGGCTGGTGCTGGGACTTGCTGGGCTGAAGGGTTCTTGGGTGGTTGCAGGCGAAGATTGGGGGTTTGGGGATTACCATTGGGTAACAAAGCGTTGCATAGCACAGTCAAGGTGACTTGGTTGCTGTTGCTGCTTTGTTTGTACGTGCCCAAGAAGCTTTATATTTCTTCTTTTTTTTAAGAAGCGGACCCACAAGACCCGCTTCGGCATTCAAGCACAGTGGGCTAAAATGTAATCTGCTTGTGCTTAATTTAAATAAATATAATTTTGCGAGATTGTTGTTTTTGAAAACAATTGGTTTAGTTTGATTGTAGAAAGTCGCGTTGGATTCAACAACTGCAGCTTTATTATTTTTGTATTGCACTTTGCGGGCACAGTGTATACTTTTGCGCTTACTTTTGATAGAAGATATACAATTATTTTTTTTAATTTAAAATTTGTCTTTCCGCATGCCTTAAAAATTGTTTCTAAATAATGCAACCTTTTAAAAATGTATTCGATTATTCTTTCTGTCTTTTCACAAAAAAAAATTTTTTTGGTTCATTATTTATTTTTTAGTTGCACCTTCTTGCGGACAATTTTGGAAATTGGCTTGGTTTCTATTCTCTTATTGCTGCCTCTTGCGGACAATTTTTTTTTTTTTTTTTTTTGATATTTTTTTTTTTTTTATTGGCAATCAACCGATACAAATTAGGTTATAATCCAATATTGATGAAAAATTATTCGCTACACAAAAGACAATTTTTCTAAAAATAAGGATTTATTATGTAGCCAATGCAATAATAGATACTCAAAAAAAAAAAAAAAACATCGGCTTTATTATAAAATTATTATTAATTAAAGAACATTTGTTTTTAATTTTTAGATTCAATACTTTTATTTTTCTATAACTTTTGCTCGGCTAAACTATCTAAATACTCTATTAGAAAGACCATTCTCTTATATATGCCATCATCATCAATTGTTCAAATTTAATTAAAAAAAAAAATTTTTTTTAATCATACCTAAGACTAAAATTTTTTTTCAAATGACAAAAATTATTTGTTAAGACTTGCACAAATAATCAATAAAAAATAAAAAAAATGTTTAATCAAAAAAAAAAAAAAAAATTAAATGTAAGTAAAAATATCTTAATTTCTATTAACTTATATTTTAAATTTTTTAAATTATATTTATTCTCAAAAATAAAAAATTAAAAATTAAATGAAAGGATTATATATTTCATTTATGAATGCTTGAATATATAATATAAAATAAAGATTCTTAAAAAAAAAATCGAAAAATGGCCGTGCTTCACACTGGTGTGAAACTAGTGTTTATCAAACTAGTATTAATAATAGTTAATTATTATATTAATTTTGAAACTTTAAAAAATCGTCCCTACACTAAATTATATTTTTTGTGTAGCGAATAATTTTCATCAATATTGGATCAGAACCTAATTTGTATCGGTAGATTGCCAATAAAAAAAAAATAAATATATAATAAACAAAAAAAAAAACTTAGAAGATTGTTAAATTTATAAATGGGTATGAACTACTTTGAACTTTGGAGAACCAAATTTTTGTTTTGAGAATTTCTACCTATATTGTCACGGAGGCATCGAATAAAGAGAAACACATTCGTGTTTTGAGAACATTATTACGTTTTTTATGTCAATTACGTACTATGGTCCAAAATAAATTAAGAAGATGCATTTTAATTTAAGATGTTTTCGGGCTGCTAGAATTATTATAATCATCGATATCAGCTCATAGAGTTCCTACATTTTTTACGTGTCTTTTTAGCCATACGCTCCACTGTGCCTAGTGTGAGACTTGACGGAGCCATATATTATGGTTGTAGGAGCTGTCCGTCGTGAATATTTCTTGTTCAACTTTTGCTGCCGTTGCGTTAATGTCGGTAACGATCCAATGTCTAACCGGCTTAAATGCAAACAGCTCATAAAATGTAAACGGAATCCCTTTGGCTGCCATTGTGTTGGCCATTATGTTTCCTTGTACACATTTTATTTCTCTAACAATGTGGCCAATTGTCTAACAAACCCCCAAGGAGACTTGCCTGCCATCAAAAAGAGAAACATAAAACTTACCTATAACATAGGAGTATCCGTCCAGCGTTAGCACGCATTTACGCGTTGTGGTTCCGGGCACTGCGGCGGCCCCCACAACACTGGACGGATACCTTGTGTTGCGTCCGAATAGAGCTTTATTCAGACTGCTGGACAATGCACTGGGACTGGTGGTTTGTTCACAATTCAAACTCTCCCGTCTTGGTGGCACCTCTATGCCAGTAAATTCATCAGTTCCGCTGACAGCTGTACCGCTTCCAACCGCACCGCTTATGACGCCATCGCAGGAGTGTTCCCGTTCGCGTTCGCGTTCCCGTTCTTCTAAGCCGCGCATGCGTGAACGATTTCTGGCATAACGCGAGGATGTGTCTGTTTTTGTAGTGTTCGATTCCGTTTCGTTTATGTTTAAGCTCTGCGGCTTATCGGGACGCGTGGGCGGCGTTTCTTCCAGTGTATCACCCATTATAAGTTTTACGCAAGTTTTAAAAAAGTTTTGAAGAATCTTAGTTCTTTTTTTTAGACACGTAGCACGCACATTTTAAAACCGACGCGTAGTTGGGAAAGCTGTGGAAAATTTGCCAGGTTGATGTTGCACCAATTGTGAATTTTGTATATTTATATTTATTTTTCTCTTGATTTTTAATCACTTTATTTTAATAACTTTTTTTATGCATATTTTTTATGGCTGCCTTTCAAAAAAACCAAAAATAACATAAAATTGGATTAAAAACAAACAGCTTTGGAAGTGCTTGTAACTAGGGTTGCAGACAATTTGAAATTTTTAGTGAGGTCGTTAAATTGATTTAAGAGTCTTTGTTTTTATTTTATTTTACGTGTTGGTTTTTTTGAGATTTATTTTAAATAAATTAAAAGCACTTTTTTTTTGTGTTTTTCAACCAGGTATGCAAAACAATTTGAATATTAATTAGAAGCCGTAGTCGTTTGTAAATGCAATTATTTATGGGTTATAGTTATATATGTATATATAAAGTTTTGAGAATTTTTAAAAACTATTGGTACAAAACTTATAAATTTCGTTTAAGAATTTTGTTCGTTGGATGTACAAGATAAACTGATTAAAATAACTATAAAAGATATTTTGAAGTCTGCCTAGCAGATCACCTGATTCCAACTACTTTGCGTCGGTATTATTCCCTTAAGCCAAATTTTAGCCAATAGACTTCCCTCGACCAGCCGAAAATATATTTTAGATCGTTTGTTAGCTATCATCCAAGCTCAATTATAACGACTATAGAAGATATTTCAAAATCTCTACATCAGTTATTAAACTTTTTCCGCCTTATTTCAATCGTATATTATATATCGGTATAGTTAGCCAAATTTAAGTGGACGATAAGGTCTTTTTAACGCATGTAATGCACTTTGTAGGCACGCTATCTACTTTCTTGCATACTCTAGTCAATAGTCAGAAATAAGCGCATCTTTTGATTTAACTTAGCTCCTATAGTTACTTGTATCTCTCTTTTCATTTACCACATGAAAGTATGAAATGTACTTTGTAAGCACATCGTCTACTTTTTTGCATACTTTAGTCAATGGTCAGAAATAAGCGCATATTAAATTAGTGTTCTTAGCTCCGGTGGTCTCTTATGCCTATCTTTTCACTTATCGATAGAACGAATGTAATGCATATTGTAGGCCCATTGTCTACTTTTTTGGATATGTTCGTCAAGAGTCTGAATTATGCACATTTATTGGTTAAACTTGGTGTCCCTAGCATCTGTAGTTTTTAATATCTTTCTCTTCATTTTTCAAAAGAACGTATAAAGGTGCAGTGTCTACTTTTTTGTATAATTTAGTCAACAGTCCGAAATAAGCACATCTATTGATTTAATTTGGTGTTCTTAGCTCCTGTGGTCTCTGATATTTCTCTCTTCATTTCTCGAAAAAACTTAAGTAATGCACTTGGTAGGCACATTGTCTACTTTTTTGCATACTTTAGTCAAAATCGTTTTTTAACTTTGTGTTCTTAGCTCCCTCCTGTGGTCTTTGATATTTCTGTCTTCATTTGTCGAAAAAACTTAAGTAATGCACTTGGTAGGCACATTGTCTACTTTTTTGCATACTTTAGTCAAATGTTAGAATTACAAGCATCCTTTGTTTAACTTGATGTTCCTAGCTTCTAAATTCTCTTATATTTCACTCTTTATTTGTCGAAAAAACTTCAGCAATGCACTTGGTAGGCACATTGTCTACTTTTTTGCAGACTTTGGTCAAATGTTAGAATTACAAGCATCCTTTGTTTAACTTGATGTTCCTAGCTTCTAAATTCCCTGATATTTCTCTCTTCATTTGTCGAAAAAACGTTAGTAATGCACTTGGTAGGCACATTGTCTACTTTTTTGCATACTTTTGTCATCAGTCAAAATTAGGAGCATTTTTTGGTCAGCTAGTTATCTCAAGCTTCTATGGTCTATGATATCTCTCTCTTCATTTGTTGAAAGAACGTAAGAAATATACTTCGTAGACATATCGTCCATTTTGACTGGAAAGAAGCTGGTAAATAATGAAGCACCTTTTTGACTAAACAAGTCCAATTAATTTTAATAAAGGTGACAGAAAAATAAAATTTTGTTCACCAAAGGTTCTGTTAAGCATACCAAATATCACGACACTGAATATTGGAGAGAAGTTTGCACCTTTCCAGCTCACTAACTCAGACAATGAACTATATTGAAATTCCTCTTTAATATGGAACACAACTTGTATGCAACCAATTTTAGTATTGCAACCGATTCACCGAACAGCATAGCTCATAAAATATTTATAAACTAATAATCGATTCTGCTTCTAGGAAACCTTAATAAAGCTACCTTAAACGCTTATAAATTGATATCAGTTCTAGTTGATTTGCTCAAACTAGTACACAAAGACAAGTATTGTGGTCTATTGTGGTTTTGCACTGCTTGCCAACCCTGGCCATAACTAACAGCCAAGTCAATTTGATTGTTATGCATAAATATTAAGCATACGCAATGTTGCACAAACCAAACCAAAGCTCATAACTAAAATACAACAAACAAAGAAACGATTGTATGTGTGATTGTCTATATGTATATATATTTTGTGTGCATGTGTGTATGCCAATATTGTTCTAATTGCGCTTTTTGTCAAACTAAAACTGCCAGTCGTTCAACTTTGTTCGTCAATCATTCATTCAGCTTGTCATTCATTCAATGCATAGCACTTAGTATTTGCATTTTTGTATGAATGACATTGTTCAGCAATTGTTTGATTTTGATTTTTATTGGCCGACGCGCTGCCATTTCAAATATTGAAATTTCTATGGCGTCGCAATATGTGTGAGTGTGTGTAGGTGTGTGTGGGCGCCTATGTGTGTATAAGTCAGTGGCGTAGATAGTTTTTTTTTGTGAAAAAGAGGGCCATGACTTGGTTTTGTTTGAGCTTTAAAGCCTGCTTAGGTTAAGATACTTTTAGTGGGCCGGTCTATAAATCCCATTTTAGTTTCATTGCAGTCTTGGTCAAAGAGAGGGCCAACCGAATCAGATATTTAGTCTTGCCGGAATTAGAGAAGAAAATCGAACTTTCTCAGCTGTTCTAATTGAAATTAGGATGTAGCATTGGATATTCAGTAAATTTTTTTTTGTTACTTTAACTCTAATCTACTTATGGCAATATGGGCAGAACTATTCCTCCTCAGTACTCCCCCTGTCTACGCCAATGGTGCGTATGTGTTTTTATTGAGTTTGTCATGAAGCTTTTTTGCATATTCCACCATAATAATGGCCAAGCCATTTATCAATATCTATCAATGCCAAAGTTTCTTGCTGCAGTTTTTCATCAATTTTTATTATTATTTGAACAAAACTTTTTATTAAAACAAAAAAAAAAAAAATAAAAATGGCTGCCCGCAGCGTGTGCATGTGGCCAAAGTGTGCACATATATTTATTATTGTCATCTTGTTGCTGTTGTTTTTGTTGTGGGTGACTCACTTGTCACGTACTTGAAAGATGGCCAGGAATCAAACTGTCACGTGCCAAGTGTCCCGTAGAGTGGCTTAAAAAAATTTTGCACCGCAATTGTGTTTTCTATCTTATATCGTTCTTTAATAAGTTCATAAAACAATCAAACAAACTAAATGTCATTTGCGGTTTTTAATTAAATATAAATATCATTATGCACATTCACATAAGACTATGTACAACTTTCTGTCGGAATAAAACGCAAAAACCACGAAAATTCTATGTCCCTTGCCAAATTATAGTCATCAAATTTTAATTAATGTTTTTGTGTTGAAAAGTTTTGCCACTAAGCTGGCTTGTTAAGTACTTTTGGCTTGGTCATACAACATTAGCTGCGAAAATTAAATGAAAATTAAATTAAAACGAATGTAATTGTATTAAAATATAAAAACATATTGTCAAATTCAATTTGGAGTACACTTTGCCCTGAGGAAGCTAAAGCTGAGTTAAAAAAAGATGCGAATTTTGGTTAAGTGAAGCTGAAAATTGTTAATATAAATTTTCAATCAATTAATATGAATTTTAAAGTAAATATTATTGTTTGAAGAAACTTTGAATTATTTTTGTGACTAAGAAGGGTTCAGGCCCTATTAGTAGTTTCGCAGCACATCTTGCCACTTAATCAACTTTTTCGGAACGTTCTTGTGTCTAAGGTACTCTTTGCTACATTGTCCTAGATGGCTAAGTCTGGCTTCTGCTTCCCGAACCACTTTTGAGTTAATTTTCCATATCTCTGTCTTTATATTTCACACTTATCGGCCCTTTGCATTTACTTCCATTTGCAATTTGCTGGTATGTATGCCCAGAACTTCTGACAGTCATGTTCTTGGTCCCCCATTGGGCTCTAAAGGTTTGATCTCCCATTAGTATGGACTATTCTAGAATTGAACTCGAAAACCGATCTGGATTTGAGCCCGCTATGGAGTAATGCAAACAGCAGCAACATTGACATTATCCAGCAAGCTCGATCGAGGAGAGTCAAAATCATCACTGGTACACTGTGACGTATACGTAACGAAAATATTAAAGGGGATTATCGTATCATAACGAATACTGTGTAAAAAAAGAAATGTTAGCACTACTATAAAATAGCTATTGTTACTGCTGGCGCCATCTAGCGTAAATTGCACTTTTCTTACAAAGCTGCTTAGCCAAGAGAAAATATCTAGATGCTAAAAATTTGTTGAAGATGAACACTTTTATATCAATATATAATAAGTTATATCTATGTATATAAAAAATCACTGTCATTCCAAGAGACCAACAACGTACATATAACGTTGCACTTGCAGAGTTAAGAGCATCTTTTGGTGCCTTTAAATGATATAAAAAGCTTAACGCCCATTCATAACTTTTTTGATGGCCTATTATCCAAACAGATATAACAAGATAGCTGCTTCAAAGCGCATAACTACCATGAAAATGTGCTTTTAACAAGCAATCTATATAAAAAAAAAGTTTGAGTAATAGCCACAGACCTCTAAACAACCTTTGCCAATAAAACATGTAGCACCCCACTTCATTAATCCACTTAGCTATCAAATTGTGGCTTAAAAAAACAAAATTAAATTCCATTACGGCATTGGAAAAACCAAAACCCCAAAACTTTGCAGAATCAGTTGTGGTAGACCGCGTAATTCCATTAGAGAATTAAGCACAAGACGGCTGACAAAAAAAAAAACTTAAAGAAAACGAAAACTTTAAAGTGATATTCAAGCTACATAGAGATATTATTAAACATGGCGTATACGCAACGTTGAGCGCTGCTTAATGAGGTATCAATAACACAATGCTTTTGAGCAGTCATTAAAATTATTAGCCACATTTAGTGGTAGTAATAATACGTTCAAAGCATACTTGACCGAAAATCATTCGCAATAGACAAGATATGAGTACATAAGTTCAGTAACTGAACTAAGCAGCTGGCAGCTGTCAAAGTCAATAAACTTGTACGGTTTTTATTGGTTCAAGAACCTCTCTTAACTTATTATATGGCAAACAATTTAAATTTATTTCGTTTTTTTTTGCTGCTCTCATATATTATAGTTTTTGGTCATTTATTTAAGGCTTTGTTCCCATTCATATTGATGTAGAAAGTTTTTGGCCCGCATAAATTAACTAAAAGCATTTGTCAGTTATTTTTTTTTTCCTTTTTTTTTGTGTTTTTGGATTGCTTTATTAGTTGAATAAGTTGAAAAATCAGCTAAAATCATATGGTAAAAGTTTTTTGGGACTACCATCATAAATGCTGTGGTTTGTTTGTAGTTGTTTTTTGGTTAAGGGCTAAAACAAAGGCAAAATACAAGTCAATTATTTAATTAAAAGCTGTCACTTGCATGCACATAAACAATACTCATACAAGCAGATACTCAAACACAGTTACACACACGCACACACACATGGTTAAATGTAAATGAAACAGCTCTAATGTAGCTGTTAATTCTATGTACTGGGTCAGTGAAGAGCAAAAAAAAAAAAAAAACAACAAAATGGCAACAAATGAAAGAGGAGCGAAGCAAAAAATAACAAGAGAATAACGGATATAATAGCAAAGCGAAAAAAAAACATACACAAATAATTAAAAGCGCATACAAACGAGAAATGAGAGCAAAGTTAACCCAGCAGACATTTTCAACGCATTGATAAAAGCTTTTAAGGGATAATAATAAACTGTTGTGTTGAAAAAAATTCCCTCGTTTGCCAAAGTGAGCGCTTATACGAGCATCGAGAGCAACGTTCACCCAGCAGACATTTCCAATGGATGGACGACAGCTTTAAAAGAAATGAAAAGCATCCTCGCTAGCCAAAGTGAGTGTCTAAGTGGCTTATATGACTTGTAGAGCTTTGCATACTTCTCATACAAGCCATTGAACCCAGAAAAGCAAAATAACGAGATTTATATGACTTTAGATATCTTTAATGTATGTTATGTGGGCTGTTTTATAATTTCGATTATGTAAAATATGGGCAAGAAAAAAAGTTCAAAAAGTTATTTTAGGTAGCCAGAATCCAAAATCCAGTCCGAAACAATTTTTTTAATATAACTATAATAAATTTGAATTTTTTTCCTTTAAATTTTTCCCAAAATCTTATATTAAGCCCTGAAATGTAAAATAATAAGGTATCGCACAGTTATAACCAAGGAGAACAGTCGTCTAGCCTGAGCTCTAATGAAAATTGAATCACGAAAAAATTTATGACTTCAAATAAAGATGAGCTTTAATTCATGTTATGCAGGCCTTTTCATAATTTCGATTATGTATGGTGGACTTGACAAAAAAGTTAGAAAAGTTATTTTAACTATATAGTTAGAATCGAAAATTAAGTACGAAAACATTTTAATAAAATAATTGTTTAATAAATATGCATTTTTTTTTGCTAAAAATTGTGCCCTAAATCTAATATTAAGCCCTGTAAGACAAAAAGGTATCCCAAATTTATAAACAAGCAGCTCTAGGCTTCAACTCGTAAGAAAAATGTATATACTCTTAGAATTACAAATAGAAGATGCAACTAATTGAAAATTGATTCATGAAAAAATTAAAATAAATTGTAATATGCATCTGACCATCTGTTATAATCTGGAATCGATTAATCAAACCTCTATTGTGGTCATAAAAATTAAATTACACAATCGACATTTTTCAGTAAATAAAGGAAGTCGTAAATTTAGACTTCTTGATCGTCTAGTTTTAGGTTGCCAGTTACTTTAGGTTACATAGGAATTAAAGATTGAAGCATCAAATACTTGAAACTATTTCCAAGATTTTTTGAAAATTTATTTTATTGCTTCGCTTTGGTTATTTTGGCAAGAGAATTCGAAACTAATGAAGCCATAAATCGCACTTGATCAGCTTAACCAACTATATTATATGACTATACCAAAAAATTGCCGCTGCCCCACCTAGTAAATGAGTTTCTGCTAACCAATGAAGTAACAAAAAATATAAAAACTTGAGAATGTCATGTTTTAAAACTGTAGAGATTTGAATATTTATTTTTTTGCTTTACTTAACTTGGTTTTAAATTTGTTTGTGCGTGTAATCAATGAGTCTACATTTTTCAAAAATATTTGGAAAATTTTGAATTTTTCAAATAAACGTTATTCAACACGAACTCGCTTAAAATCTGACTTAAGTAATATAGTAAATAAAAAATCGATATTTTTTTTGTGCGTGTTATCGATGAATCTATGTTTATTTTTAAAAAAATGTTTGAAAATTTTCTAAGTGAAACTTATCCAATACATGACGTCATTCTACGTTTATTTTTTTAGAGAATAAAAAGGCACTCTAGAGAAACCCTTAAATTGTTCGATAACTTTTACTTATTTTATTTTTACAATACAATTAACATATTTTATGGACCCTAAATTTCCCGTATATTGTTGGTTTTAAAAATTCATTGACTAGAAAATAATGTTATATTAAAAAAAGCTTGTTACCAAGATTAATACAATAATTGTGAGCTCTGTGACTACTTTAAATGGACAACTACAGCCAGGAAGTAATACAAGTCGTACTCAACAATTTGCCAATTTTTCTAAGCCAAGAAATCAAACTATAATATCATTTGCCATAGGATCGATCGAACAGTACGTTTGTGCAATGTATACAACAGGCAGTAAAAGGCGTAGTAGATCATAAAGAGGACAGCGATTGGATTATTTCCTTCAATTTCTCATCTATCTGATCCTATGAATACCTAGATCCCAGAGACCACCTCAGCTTGAAACTCGAAATTTTAACAGCTCTTCAGGTGTTTGGTGAATTAAGTCTTAATAGCTTTAGCATCAGCAGAATTACGAAGAACGAACCGTGGTTCGAATTCCCGAACTAGCCGAATATTTTTAAATGCTTATTAAACTGTACGTATTGTTATAGGTATAGTCACCAAATATGGCATCATTTAGAGTTAATAAGCAACCCCAGCTAACAATCCAAAAAATTTTCAAGAATCCAATTGTTCATCTCTTTAGATGTCTGCTATTACATAATTATTTGCTACTTAAAAAGCCCCTCTGTAAGCTAAAAATTGTGAGCATTAATTTCGTTAAAAAATTGTCCTTACGACCTTTCAAAAGACGCTTACAAAGTGCTTTTAATTGCCCGAAAAAAAAACCAAAATTACTTTCAGTTTAATTCGATTAACGCTTTTAAATTTGTTTGCTGGGCTACGCTCCGAATATCGCACAGGAAGAGAGAGACACACACAAATTAAGACTCACACACACACACACAAACAAGTGCCCTTCCACACACACATACTGTTGCATATTGCGCTCTGGCAATGTTGTCATTTGCACTCACAAGCTGCCACGCCTTCGCCCCCTGCCCCTTGTCCTTTGCCTTTGCCCTCAACTCATTTTAATTGTTGTAATTTCACGTAGTTGTTTTTTATGCTTCCTCCTCTCCACCATATTATATTGTTGTCTCTGTTGTTGTTGTTGTTGCTGTTGTTGGGCACAAATATAGCATCCTTGTCGCCAGCATGACGCCGTGTGAGTGTGTAAATAAAAGATGAGTTAAAGAGCGATAGATGGCAACAAAAACAACAAAAACAAAGAGAAGAGCGGGACATGAGCAAAAGTGTAGCAAATGTGCCGCTAGGAAGCCAAACATGGCGTAAGGTACTGTTATAAGCGTAATAAGAGTGTCCTTCTTCCGTTTCCTTAATTAAATGAAATGCAAGCACTTCGATCGATGCAACAACAAAAAATAATAACTACAACAATAAGAACACACACACAGAAATTGCAAGTAATTGAATTTGTTGGCTTAAAGCAAACAAACAAACAAACAAACCAATAAATAAATAAACAAACAAACGCTTAAATACCAGTCCTACTGACAACAAAAAAAAGAAGAAATAATAAAGGAGGTCCTACATTTTGCATAACAAACCAGCACAGGAAGTGTGTAATAAATTTTAGCCAACTTTTAGTCAAGTCACACTGAGTAGCACGAAGGACAAAACTGTGACGCCTGCAATGCATGGCCAGGAGCTGAACCAGAACCACAGCCATAGTCAAACCCTTGGCCAAAGCCAGTTGTGGCTCATTAGCATTTTGGCCATAAGGCCAACGAGAATGACATGTGATGCCTTGACGTGATTCCTGGCGGGGCTAAGGGAAGCCAGTCAAGCGTTGGCCAGCAAAGAGTTGTTGCTAACAAAAAGTGGGTTGTTTTTCTCGACTATTATTGTTTTATACTCGATGTATGCTTATTTTAATTGCAAATTTGCTTTTAGCTACAGTAAATATAATGTTTAAAGGAATCTATTAAAGTTTATTCAGTTTATTTTTATAATTAAGATTTTTATTTCAAGCTTAAGAGTTGAGATTTGCCTAATGTGAACATTGAACTTACATATCTATTTTGGGATATTCTATTTATAAAGGACAAAGAAGTGGCAGCTGGGAAAATCTTTAAAAATAAATATATAAACTGATAAAATTGTACACTGAAAAAAATAACTAAAGTATTCTATGCATAAAATAATATTCTGGAATGTGAAAACTAAAGGAATACTCTTCTTTTCAGAGCGTTCCATTTTGGGTGTACAACTTTTAAGAGAAAATATTTTAAAAAATGTTTATATTTTTTCGAATAATTAAAAAATTAATTTTAAAATTGGACTGGGCTTCGATACCGGAAGAAAAAAAGATAAAATATCTTGGAAAAAACATATTAATTCTGAACAAAGGCAGCTGAACGCAATTCAGCTTAGAAATTTAAATTCGACTGTACAAAGCTACAAAGATATTTTTTTTTAGCGATAAATTAATCAAGCATCGTAATAGGCTGGCAAAAGGGCTCCCAAATGAAAATCCTATAAAAAGGCTTAAAAAAAGAAGTTTTAAAAATCTGCTCCAACAAGCGCCGAACTGAAAGAAAACGAAAAGAAGACCGACAGAAAAGCGGACCAAATGATGGCCTCCTGATTGACAGGACTCCTTAACACTCCTAAGACATCTCTAACTAAACAAGCTGGATTGGCGATCATAAAATAAGAAACCTGAAATTCATAAAAATATATGAATTTTTGATAATTTTGCAAAATACATACAAAAAAAAAAAAAAAAAATTAATCCAATATATTATACATCTATAGGGATATCATATGCATACTAGATTTGTCTCGTAGCTTCTAAGTTTTAAATAATTAATAAAAATTAAGTATACGCAACAATTTTGTTGTAGCCAGACCAAAGTAGTTCAGTTGAAAAATTGATTCATTACTTACTCATTCTAAAAAAAAAATTTATAGCACGATCGGTTCAAAACTATTTCGCTGCCCCTTAAGAAACAAAGCATTGAGTTGGTAGTTTATGATTAAAAAAATGAAGTATACGCAATAATTGTACTGGAGGCAGAAAGAAGCAAGACATTCTAGTGGGAACTTGATCAGTGTAAGTCCATTTTTTATTTACTTTCATCGAAAAATCAAATTATGGAACAAGTTCGATTCAAAACAGCAGAGTTTTACAAAGTTTCAATGGATGCTTAAAAAGCTCCTGCGCGACTCATAAAAATTACTATTATTCTCTTTTATACGATTTTCAGCTGAATTCGTTGCATTCTAATTTGATAGCGCATTAAAAGGTTTTGATTGCAAAGTTGTATGTAGTGGATTGTAGTTTTATGAAAAAATTAAGTATACGCAATAATTTTATTAGAGGAATGGCGAAGCAAGATGTTATAGTCTGAACCAGTTTAAAACCTTATTTTATTTATTTTCATCGAAAAAACCAATCATTGAACTAGTCCTGTCCCAAAAGAAATGAACGACATACTCTTACAGACGCCAAGTTTCAATGAATTCTTAGAAAACTTAAGCTCGACTCAACCCCCTGAACGCTGCGATCAGCAAATCGCAAGGGTTTGACAGGGGCTTTAGGTACATTGGATGCATAAAAAGAAATTATTTTGAACCTTTAGGCGCTATACGTAACAATGCCAGTTAGGAACTATTTGATAAAATAAAACTTCTAAGCATAAAAATTACAATTATATTGCTCTTTATTGTTTATGGTTTCCAGCTGTATTTTTTGCTCAATGTTGTTCTAATTAGATTTTGATAGTTTTTAAATTATAGCCCGAAAAAATTAAGTATACGTAAGATATTTTACGCAACCAGGGTGCAAGCAAGACATTCTATTTTGAACCAGTATACGCAATAATTTAATTCGAGCCAGCTAGACGGAAAATATTAAGTATACGCAATGTTTTTTTCGTAAGCAGGCCAAGACGTTCTAGTTCGTTCTAGCTTTAAACTATTTTTTAGACATTTAACTAAAATATTAGAAATCATAAAATTTCCAAGTTGGCTTGCAAAGTACAAGTGATTCGTTGCCGAAACTTCAAAATCCCTTGCCGCCGTGCTTAATTAAGTATAATCTTGTAAAAGTCAAAATATTACTAAAAAAGTCTGCCAAAAATTTAACAAGTTTTAGGCATTAGAAGTAGATAAAAGAAAATGCTAATTTTGACACACAAAAAAGTAATTCCCAAATTTATATACAAGTGCTCCAAGGCAATTTTCACTGTGCTTTTGATCTAAGTTCTGAATTTCTTTTTTTTTCCGTTTTTTTTTTTTTGGCTAACTTTGTGACCAACGTCAACAGCTTTGGCTTAAATGCAGTCAGCTTGTCAGTTAGTCAAGCCTATTTACATATATATATATATATGTATGTATGTATATGAAGAGTACGCAAGCAAACAAATAAAAGTCGCATTATTAATTTGCGGCACCGCACGAACATAAATAAGTCACAATTTTTTTATGTGTGTCAGTGTGTGTGACATTTAGCTACAAGGACCATATGCTTGTGTTGTTGTTGTTGTTGCCTTTGTTGTAAGGAGCTCGTTTTTCTTTCTTTTATGTTGCAGCGCTCAACGCAATTTCCTGTGGCAATTTATTACTATTTTGACTTGTAGATGTGTGTAAATATGCCTAAGTGTGGACACACACAAACATACGCACTCCCGCTCAAGGCAGAGAGCAAAGCGGAAGTAAACTTAAGGCGCAAATGTGCGAATATGTTTGTGTGTGTGTGTGTGTGAGTCGATTCGCAAGGCAGGCAATTATCCTTATTAACAGCTTATTTATGGCATATTTGTTTACTCGTTATGCGTTTGCTATGCCATTGACGCAAGAGTTGATAGATGAGCAAAGAGAGAGCAAAAACAAAAGAAAGAGTATGAGAGAGCACTAAGAACTCTGGCAACTACATAAAGAGCAACAGTTTTGGCTTAAAATGCGTACATGTACACTACTTGTCATTTGAATAGAGCAATTATTTGTGTGCTGTAATATATGGCTAATTTGTTTAATTGCTTCTCCAATATGCATCAAATTAGGCATATAATTTAACGAGACTGGATAGACGGGATATTGTTAACCAGGTATGAGGTATGTATGTATCGGGTGTTTTTTTGGTATTGGAACTTTTGACCTGAGCCATTAACACCTGACGATTGACTTGTGACTTGTGTCATTGATATGCCATTTAGTAAATCACTTAATTTTATTATTAAAAATATTTTTAAATTTTGTTATATAAAATATAAATGAACCTGAATGCTTTTGGCTTGCTGCTATAAATGGGTTTAAGCAAAGTTTTTTGAAATTAGATTTTTTGGTAAACTTTATACTAAGTTAAAATTAACATTGACTGTGAAATATGATAAATTGTAGTAATTCACTTTTTAAAAAATAAAAAAGAGTATAAGAGAGCACAAATAATTAAATAATTTAATAGGAATCTCACACATTTTAATACTAAATTAAAGAGAATAAAAATCAAATTGCATAGAATTTATTTGGAATTGAATTTGTTGGAAAATAATGTATACGTTTTATATTTAATTGACTAGCTTACAACAAAATAATTATGTGCATGTTATTATTGTTAAAATAAATTAAAATTAATAATTAATAAATCTGGTTTATTGCGAATATTTAACTTGAAAAAAAACTATTGCCGGATTTGGTAAAATCACGATAGCGAAATTCAAATTCAAATATACTAGAGTAAATTCAAAAAAATTGTATATATTTATACAAAATATTTAACATTAACATTAATTAACAACATGAGAAAAATTCACAAATTTGAACCAAAGCTATACGTTACTCTAGGGCTTAAAGAAACATTTTAAAAGTTTCTTTGCAATTTTTATGTAAAGTGCTATGAAGGGGTATTTTTTTTTGGAAATACTGAATTAATGCAATTTGGGTTTTACCATGGTCATTAAATCCTTTCGGCAAAAAAACCTCAAGCAACATACGACATATTTAAAATATACAGATCAAGTTTTATTATTATTTAAATGATACTATGTACTATTGTAAACGCAAATGTGCTACAACTTGCTTGCGCCATCTAGCGGTCACTTAAAGTAAATGATAAGCGGAACAAAAATGAAAAAAATCAGCAGGAAGGAACTTGTAGAATTTTTAAAAATGGCCACAAAGTACAGAAAGCAAATAATAACTAAATACTTTTGATAAAAAATTAAATATTTTGTAATACTACTAATAAACTACTACATGTGGACTGTAGTTTCACAGGCAACTTGTCCCAACGATCCTGTATGCCGTGACGAGCGTGGAAACAGGGTGCATTAAGACATTTTGACTGCTATTCTGTTAACCCTTCAATAAACTAGAGATTAATAATAAAAAATACTGCATCTCAACTCCCCGACGGACGACGTATAGTCATAGTCGCGTATATTATTTTTAAAACCATTGTATCATATTAATTTGTGTTTAAGAATTCTCTTGTGTTTAAATATTTCTCTTAAGTTAACGAGAATGGCTTTAAAAATAAATTTATTATTATTATTATTAATAACTTAAATCGGATATTTGCTTGCGCCATCTAGCGGCAACAAAAATGTGAAAATCCGAATTTTGTGACCGACGAATTGTTTTAAACGTAAATCTCACTATTAGTATGTTTTTACAATAATAACAAAACTGAACTGATTTTGAAGAGACAAACAGTCAACGTCCATATAAGAGCAGGCAATACACCCCGAAAAGTCACTATTTAAGTGGTTTATGATGCTCAAAAATATGACATAACTTGCACGCGCCATCTAGCGACAACAATTTGCTTGCGCCATCTAGCAGTCACACTAAACCAAAAAATAAATGATGAGCGGTACGAAAATGCGTTAATCCGATTGTGATCAAAAAATGTTGTCTAGCTAACTGCCGCATTTCAAAATTTCTATAGCCTCCGCGATTGTTTAATAATTTTCGGATTTTTTTCCTAAAAGTGCAAAGACTACCTATAGCTTATCGATATGGGTGGCTTAGAATGTTTGTTGTAAGAACATTGGGCTTTTTTTTAGTTAAATATAAGTAATAGCCTGAAATAGGCGCTCTAGCATTAAAATAAACAAATTTAAATATTAATTAAGAAGAATTTCTGTATTTAGTCATATATTCAGAAGAGCCACCCTAAAGTCACATTGAATGGGAATGGAGATGAATCTAAATTTTACAAAACAAATGTCAGATCACGATAAAAAAAGTGAACTACATCCTATAAAATTATAATGGCTGTGTGGGTAAGCCAAGAAATATTTCATAGGATTTAATTTTAAAACCTATATTTTTTTTTTTAAATTAACTTTTTAAACGTCTTTGCATACGTAGTACGGCCTTGGACCACATCCATTAATTAAAATTCAACTTAAATGCCTAAAAAACTAAACAAGTGCAAGTTATAAACCTTCAAGAGCTTAATCAAAACTTGACCCGTTTTTAAAAAATTATATTTTATAAACCGATCATTTTTACTTTAGTTTTAAAAATAGATAAATAAATAAATAAATCAATGTTATATTTCGCTATTTGTTTATAGATCTAATTATTATTTTAAAGTTAAAAAATAAATTTATTTCAATTAAATATATTTATTAATTTATAGCACACATGCTTGTAACCTCAAGAAGACATGTGTGCTGTTGAAGTGGCACGGAGTGTACAAACAAAAAGCAATCTTTGGCCATAATAGACTGACACACTTGCTCCCCTCACACTGCCCTCAATCATTTAATGCTAAGCCAGAAGTTATATAAAATTAATGCATAATAAGATGAGCAGCTGTGACAGTTGAGAGCATAAAGCTGGAGCGGCTACAAATAGATAAAGTGGAGGCGGGTGGTTGCTGCAGGCGGTAGGGGGCGCACATTGGGTGCTGTAGGCAAACATAAAGCACATTGTCAATTCAGCGACATTTTTATTGCTTGCACCTAAAGTGACAGCAGCTTTACACGCACACACACATACATTCATTCACGCACACTCACTCACACACTTATTCACTCACGCATACAATTACTTTCCCGCATACATATGTAAATATTGTAAGCATGTGTGAAGTTATGCGTGTACTTGTGTGTGTGTGTGTGTGTGTGTGTGTTTGCCAAGTAACATGCTGATGATGTCGTTATTAAAAGCATAAATAAATTGTCAAAAAGGAAAGAGAAAAAAGCAACTGTAAAAAAACCCGACAGGAAAAACAGGAAGGAAAAGCTCTCTTGCCAACAACTTTGCTGCGCTTGTTGACATTCTTATGAACTTTGCAAGATGAACGGCAAATGAAACAAAATGAGTAAAGAAAAGCAGACAAAAAAAAAAAACGAAAGAAAGTGTAGAATAAAAAAGGCAACTTTTTCGCGACAATGTTTTTATGCGCTTGTTATACGCAGCGTGACTTGCACTTTTTGGAAACTTGGGAAGGTTGTTGGCTAATTCGAGACAATTGGTGACACATTGGCAATATCTATTCCAGCCAATTTTTTTTGCGTGATTTCGATCAAGATTTATTTCTTAATTAAAAGTTATTTAAGTAGCGCAAACAAAAATAAAGTATTTTAAATTTTGAGTTATGAAAAAGTATAATAATTATTTTTTTAATTCTGAAATAAAACTTTAGAAACGCAAAAAAAAAATACTTGAACTTAAATTGACTTGGTTTACCGTAAATTTAACTAGTTTGTTGGTTTATATGTAAATATATAATTAAAATTAGTAAAAACTTATTTTTAGCTATGGGCCATATAAACTTCTAGCTATTTTTTGCGTAATTTTAAACAAGATTTATTAAAAAAAAAAATATGATACCTGTGCTCCTATTACAAAATAAAAAAATTGAGTTAAGGTTATTTTTCAATTCCGAAGTAATATTTTTTCGCAAAACAGATCTAACAAAGATCGCAAGAATTAAGACTCGATTTTTGAGAATTTTAGTTAGTTAGTTAGTTAGTTTTTAAAATCTTGCGCGTTTATTTGGAGTTTTTGCATATGAGGCAAATTTTTTTTTTTTTTTTTTTTTTTTTATTTACATAACAGGATTGACTGAGATTCAACAAAATCAGCCAATATTATATTTTTTTTATTATTGTTTTATTTACTGCATTAAAAAACTATATAAATATTTTCTCTTGTAGTGACGTCACAAATCAAAACTTAGCAACAACATTTTTTTGAAGTCCCATTAATATGGTAATTAATTTATATGTTTTTTTTTATCTTGGAATAGTTTCTTCTTTGCACTGAAGCGAAGCCTAGAACTTATCTAATATTATTTAAATATTATAATTCAAGGTTTATTTATTTTAGTTTTGCCAAAATCTTACTTACTACAACTAAATAACTTTAAATTTAATAACTTCAAATTTTTACTAGTGCACATCTTTATTAGTTTCCACCTTAATTTGAGTTCTAAGCTTACTAATTGCCCAAAATATTTACTATTACTAGGTATTTTGGAACTACCATAGTTGCAAAAAAAAAGATTTTAGATTGTATAAGGTGTTAGCCAAAACATTTGGGCATTTTTCAAAATTTCGTTTTTCCAACTATTATATTTTCATGATTTTTAAATAAAAATTAGTGTTATTTATTTCTAGTTTATTTTGTATTGATTAGTATCAGGATTTCTTTAAAATTTGAGAATTTTTAAGTCGTATAAAAAAATAATGTGATTAAAATATAAATGCGCAGGTGTTAAAGTTGAGATTTTCCAAATGAAGGAAATTTTAAAAATTTGTAGTATTTAATATTTGAATTCTATTTTATTTACTCTTTACAAAAAAACAATGTAGATATTTGATGTTGTCGTGACGTAACATATCACAACTATAGAATGATAACCTTTTGCGATTCATTGTCTATAAATAAAACATTAAATAAAAATAAATTATTAAAAAAATATAATAGTACAGAGTTGGCTATCATTCGAACTAGTCAAATAAGCGATGAAATAAATTTAAATAAAAAAAAATTGTTTATCTAAGAGCCACTTTGGCAGCGATTCCCGAGCTTAAATCGTATTCATACATTTTTTTGAAAAAACTTGAAAATTCTGATATTAGTTTTAAAAATTAAAAAATCATTCCAAGAACGGAAAAACTTAAGATTAAATCCAGATCTAAACAATCTTGTGACATAATAAAATTTTTCAAATAATAGGTTTAAAATTTTAAAAATCTTTAAATGTTCTAGAAAAAACTTAAGATTCATATGAGACTCGAACAATGTTGATGATTTTTTTTATATTATTTAGTTTGAAATTTAAGAATTTATTGGAAAAATACCAGATCCCATAGGCTTTCAAATAATTTTGATGTTTAAGGTCGAAATATAATATTTCTGGTAATTTGTCTGAAATTTAAGAAATATTTTTTCTTAGAAAAAGTCAGATTTCCATCGCAATTAAAGACTTGATTCGATTTAGAACTTTCAAAACTCTTTTATGGATTAAGGCACGTTTAAAAACTATCGATGGTGCTACTAAAGATGATATCGATTTATTTTATTTTAGATTACACTAGTTTACAAATTTAAGGGTCAAAGAGTGAACCTTCCTAAAAAAGTGTTTGTAAGGGTAATTTGGGGTCGAGAAACGCGAAAATGGCAACCTTTTTTTTTTTCTCAAGCACCGTTTTCGAGATATTTTCGAAAAATATGTTTTTGGGCACTTTTTTCTGTGATTCCTTAATATGTCGTGAACAAAATTTTGTATCGACATAATAGATATAAAAGGTTACAAAACATCTACAGTTCCTATCCGATGTTGGTAAAAGAATTCTCTTTCAGCCTAAAGCTTACCATGATTTTCAAAAATTTTTTTTCGTTGCTAAAAAGCTGTAACTTCGATAATTTTTAATTTTTAATTACTTAATCTGTGCATATTATATATCACTGGAAAGAGCACATCAATACCTTTCAATCTAATCTTTCATATCAGTTTCAGCTTCAGTTTTTACTACGCATATTTTATTATTATTGAAAATAAAAGTCTTATTTGAGTTAAGGAAATGTCTTGAGTAAAAATTTAAAGAGCTCTTCGTCTTTTAGAAGACTCTTTTTCATTCTTCCATTTTTGGGTATTATAGCAAATAAATTTGAAAAATCTTTTTCTTTTGTAATAGAGACCTACAACACCTTTAGGTAACTCAGAAAAATCAGACATCTTTATCTTTGATAAAATTTCATGAAAGATCTTTGAGAGCTTTGAATTTTACTACCTAAATTAATTGGTATTGAATAAATAAATCATCTTCTACCTGTCTCTAAGAAAACTCCTTTACGTTCTTCCAATTACGACTTACAAACTTTATATCAAAGCGCATAGACCCCTCTGCATAATTATGTAATCAAAAAAGGGGAAAAACAAAAAATCCGAAAACAATGAAGCAAAAGCAGCAGAAAAAAACTTAAAGCAGCTGCCTGAAAGCGATGTGGCAAGAAAAGTTGCCATCTTGTATTTGTTTTTGGGGGACATTTATTTTGTTGTTTTTTTAGTAGTTCATATTGTTGCTATTGTTACGCCTCTCCCTCTCTTTCGCTCTCTACGAGCAGGGAAAGATTACAATTGACAATTAAATGCGGCTACAAAATGGTCGACCCAAAAGCTAACCACAAAATGGCGCATTTGGCTGACGTCAGAGCATAATAAAAACGAGCGCATAAAGTCGAGCGCGCTATATATTCATATTATATTTTATACGCTTGATGGAGCGATAAAGCTGCAGAGTGCTCGGATGGGAGGGATTTTGGGTAGTAGCACCCAATGTGTTGGCGGTTGACTTAAAAGCCATTTGTGGCGTTAACGTTTCGTATAGGGACAAGAGCAACAGTGTAACTGTGCATAGATAAGCCCGACTAACGGTTAATTTGCTATGCTACATATCCGAACATGTCTGTGCATGCCTGTGCCGGCCTGAGCTGGAGTGTGTACATGTGTGTGTGCGTGCGGCAAGTGTGATTAGTGGCATGTCCATCAACAGTTGCAACCCGTAAACCCCAATACGTAGCAACTAATGTACCGGCAACATGCAACACTTTGGAACCCAGCACAACAGAGCTGACCTCGTTTGGTTTTTGCAGCTGTTGCAGCAGTTACCACTCTAACCCTTACCCTTTCAGCCTACTTGTAATTCAATGTCTGCTTTGTTTTTGTTGTAACTCTCTGCACAATTGTCTGTAAATGTTTTGCAGCCCTCCCCTTCACAATTGAATCCAAGCCAGCTAACGTTGCAAGCAGCTAAGGCAAATCAAAGCCACGACATACAGCCCGAGCACGTACTACATGCAACACAACTTTGCATCAGTTTTGCACAAACCGTAGGAGGTGCCCCACGTTACCAGGAACCACTCCAGCATTTGAACAGCATTCAGTTGGGATTTTGCTTTGCAATTGTGGCTTGACTGGTGTTTTTTGTTGCATGCCGCTTCATTTGCCTTCCTTTCATCTAGCTGTTAAATGCAAACACTTCATTTGGCCTCTTTTCAAAAAAAAAGCAAAGAAAAACTTTGCGACTAGTCGCAACTCAATTCCTAGTTTTGGTCAACACAATACACAAACGTGCAAAATTTGTCCAAAAGATTGGATGCGTTTGGAAACCCAGAAGCTAACATGCTCTTGCAAATATCCTTTTAAAAAGTCGTTAGATTCTGATTAGAAACAAGCACGGTACTATTGAAACGAGCTTTTTGAAGTGGCTATTAGGAATCAGGTTTCAACGTAATTAAAGCAGAGTTTTTTTTTTCTTAAACGAACTTCAGCTCAAGTTGCTTAGCCTGGTTACTTTTTGCAAACTAAGGTGTCCTTACGCGTATCGCTTACGAAAAAAAGGGTTCGCTGTAAAGAATATGCCAAAACCGCGCTAAATTACCTAATTTTCCGCGAGACTGAGCAAGAAAAAACGAATTACGCACAGTCCCAAAATTGTTTGGAAGAGGGAGCAAGAAAAATTATATGCTTCTCCGCAAAAGGTAACAAGCAAAAAAATAAATAATGGACGGAGGAAAACAGTTTCTTTTAAGCGCCACTGAAACGTTCCTTTCAGAGAGATTAGTTTTTAAGGCGATCTAGCGAAAAAAGCTCTCTACCAGAAGAGAAGAGTCACTTGCCATTTTCAATGTAGCTGTCATCGCATCCGATTTAGGACAGTCTTCAAATTATCCACACGGAAACAGAGGGTAATTTTATAAGAAACTTCAGTCTGGGGTTGAAGACGTCTCCCAGTCGACACGTCCAAAATTTTGCTTGCATGGCAGAATACAGCTGATTTTTCCCAACTCCGCTCAGGATAATCCAAGCTTCTTAACAGCTACCTGGCAAACGAAAATCCAGAAGTAACTGATGTGTGTCTGCACTGTAACTGCAGTGCTCTCAACACTGCTCACCTCTTTAGTTGCCCTATGAACCCCACGGAGCTAAGAACTAGAACCTGTGGATGAATCTAGTCGAGGCAGCTTGCTTCCTCAAAGTACACTGGGTGTCCTCTGTATCTATATACATATGTCTAAGCTTCTTCACTTCTTTTTATTTCTATAGACCTGACTATAAAGTGATATAAATGGTGCACCGATTTAAAAGATCTTTACAACAATAACAACCAAAGCTAACATATACCTCGCTTTGAATGTTTTACTTCAAAATGTAGTCTTTAAGATACATTATGCTTCTAGATACTTTGGTAAAAGGTTTCGCTAGAAGCTCTTGACAACCGTTTTGCTTAACGTTTCCGGTTTTCTGACAACAACAACAACAACCAAATGGTTTTACTTGATTTCCGTTTCCGATCTGCTGAGATATACCGCGCTAGAAAAGTTTTGCTTCAAAAGGTAGTCTTTAAGATACATTATACTTCTAGATACTTTGGTAAAAGATTTCGCTAGAAGCTCTTGAATACCGTTTCACTTGATTTACGTTTTCGGATTTCTGACAACAACCAAATCGTTTTAGTTGATTTCTAACAAATTCCCTCGGTATAAAAGTCTTACTTCAAAAGGTATTCTTTAAGATACATTACACTCCTAGACAATTTGGTAAAAGATTTCGCTAGAAGCTCTTGAAAACCGTTTCACTTGATTTATATTTCCGACCTACTGAGATATACCTCGCTATGAAAGTTTTACTTCAAAAGGTAGTCTTTAAGATACATTATACTTCTAGATACTTTGGTAAAAGATTTCGCTAGAAGCTCTTGACAACCGTTTCACCTGATTTACGTTTCTGGTTGTCTGACAACAACCTAATCGTTTTAAGTTGATTTCCGTTTCTGATATGCTCATAAAATCCCTCGGTATAAAAGTCTTACTTTAAAAGTTTGTCTTTAAGATACATTATACTTGTAGACACTTTGGTAAAAGATTTCGCTGGAAGCTCTTGAAAACCGTCTCACTAGATTTAGGTGTTCGGTTTTCTGACAACAACGAAATCATTTTACTTGATTTCCGATTCGGATCTGCTAAAATATGCCTCGCTATAAAAGTTTTACTTCAAAAGGTCGTCTTTTGGTAAAAGATTTCGCTAGAAGATCTTGAAAACCATTTCACTTGATTTCTGTTACCGGATTTCTAAGAACAGCAACGACCAAAGTGTTTGACTTGATTTCCTTTTCCGGTTTGCTGATAAATTCCTTACAGAAAAAGTTTCACTTCAAAACTTCACATAATACACTTAGAAAATTTGGTAAAAGATTTCGTCTTTCACTTGATTACCGTTTTCGATTTGCTAACAAATACCTCGCTCTGAAAATTTAGTAGGTAGTATTTAAGGAATTACTCTACAAGACACTTTGCAATTTCGCTGATACTTTTAGAAAACCGTTTCACTTGATTTTGCTGAAAGCTCTTGAAAGCCTTGATTTCTATTTCGATTATTGCCAAAAATATAAATACTTATAATTTGTTTAAGCTGTCATTTTTAGGTAGTAGTACACAAATTTTATATTATTGTTTAATAAAATATACACATTTTTAACAACAAAAAAAAAAAAAAAAAAAAAAAATATAAATAAGTTAATGAAGAGCAGATGTAAAGAGAAAAACTTCCCCACTTGAGTAGTACCTTTCTCTAAAAAGAGCTATTTATGAGAAGACAACGTCAAAAAGTTCAAGTTGACGTATTGGATCGAAAATCGGCTAAAGGGCGTGATATCTAGGTCAGATGCTTTTAAAGACACTAAGTAAATCCTGATGTTTGTTATTATGAGGCAGTAAAATAAATTTAATTTAGTATTAAGTTAAGAAGTGGATTTACTTGCTTTGTATAGTGGCAAGGAAGTTTAAGGAATGCTAATAAACAGCAATAAAGGACTTAATGGCTCAAAATTTGACGTCCTTAGCTTAAGACTTATACATTGTCGGAGCTCCAACAATCTGCGTTAAGGTAATTTTCTAAAAAGACTGAATGTTAATCTGCAACTAAGGAGTAAGGATATGATAAACACGCTAATCGGCTAAATGAAGCGGAATAGTATTTTCAACACTTCTGGAGAATCGTTCTGGATGCCTCTTTAACAATCTAAAGAACCTGGTTGAAAAGTTGACAACTGGATCGTGTTGAAGGCTCTGAAGCGAAATAGCCTCTTCAACCCAACTGAAGAATGGAAGTGGAACGTATTGAACGCTCCTGAAGAATTTTGAGTATTCACATAACAGGGAATTGGCAAGGTCTATTGGTTTTTCTACTCCAAAGAGAACTTTGTTAACAAATATTATCACAGAATTCTTAAAAAAGGAGAAAGAAAAATGAAGCCGTCTGCGTTACATGGGAATAGAGAACTTGGGTACAATAACTCAATTGCAAATATATAAGCTAAGGCTTAAAATAAAATTTGTATTAATGAATAAACTCAACCTAATAAACTAACAAATTTATGCGCAAATAAGCATATAAAATAAAGTTAATAAAATGCTGCACTTACTGCTATAATAAAAAAGCTTTTTTGTAGCATAAAACTTAATACTCTCAGCTCACTGGTTTTTATTTAAAAACGCATTTGTTAGTTAGCTCAACCCAAAAGTCAAATAACACACCCGAATAAACATGACCTCAGTGAGAGCATTAAAACGTAAACTTTTCCAACCAACTGCAAATGTGTCTGCCATTTGCAAAAGTTTTACCCAACTGCAAGGCACTGTAATCTCTTCGACAACAGGGCGTATGTGCAATTTACTTAAAATGTTTGTGTTTAGTTTCAAATTGCATGATGTATATAGGAATATTTTTATTTGGCAAAATGTTATATTGCTGCATTTCATGCTTGAGTGTATAGCACAAATTGCAAAAGATTTCCAAAAAAATTTTTGCTAAAGGTTTCTTCGAGTTTATTTATTCTACATTTTGATAGATGGCTGGGCAGCGTATTTTGAGCGCATAGTGGCATATAATTTCTTATGGAAATCTACAACGTCATGTTTTTCAACTGACGCGACTAACAAATGACAAATGTCTGACAAATACATAGATAAACGCACACACAAAGCCACATAGATACACACACACAAGGATACACGCAAATACATATACAAACATAGCCATATAGAGTTTACTTATTTGTTTCGCTGCGTGTGTTTGCCTTTGTATTTGTGTTTGTCCTATGCACATACATATATAGGCACTACAGTGGCGGATCTAGTGTGAGGGTACTTGGGCGACGGATGTCTGAGGTTGCACTGTGCATTGGTGGCTGTATGAATCTAATCTTGTATGATAGTGCTTGGTGAGTACAATAAATTTGTAAGAGGATTTCAGAGGCGTTCGAAGGCAAGACTGTTTGTTTCTCTTTATTAGTATTTTTCTTAGGCAGACTTATATTTGTGTATACGAGCATATCTTAAGTTACGCAAAAAATTTAAAAAAAAAAAAAAAATTAAAAACATTATATTAAAAATTAGTTAATAACAGTACTTACAAATTTAAAAAAAAAATTTTTTGTTATGCAAAAAAAAATTGTTTGAAAACAAATTAAAAAATTAAATAAATTATATTAATATTGAAATTAAATTAAAATTAAAAATTAAATGAAATTAATAATTTTTTGGCGTAAAAAATGTAAACTTTCAAAAATAAAAAAAAAAATTTTTTAATAAAGAAAAAATATAATAATTTTTATGTTTTGGCGTAAAAATTGTATACTTTAAAATTAAAAAAAAAATTTATTGTAAAGGAAAAAAAATTTTTTAAAAAAATTACATTAAAATAAACTTTAAAAAAAATGTATACTTAAAATTAAAAAAAAAATTTTCTTAACTAAGAAAAAAAATTTTCATTTTTTTAAGTCAACAGAAACTTTTATTTAAAGTTTGTGAGTTCAATATTATAGCCCCTGATCACAAGCTCTATATAAAAATGACCCTAGGGCATAATTTTATTTATTGAATCTTTTTTCCACTGATTTTTTTAATATTACTAACGAAGAGATGTGCTTAAATATACGGATAAATAAAACAAAAGTTAAAAAATTTAAAATCATCAGAAGCACTCTAAGATCCCATCGTGCAGCCATCTTGGAAGCCCCTACAAGCTCCACCCCTGCCTCACACGAATACAGCATGCGACTTTTGGAGCATATAAACATGGCTTCGTTGACTTTGGCCACAGCCTGCCAACTCACTCCAAAAACACACAAACGCTTGATGACTTGCCATTTTCATGCTTCATTCAGATGATTCGTCGAGTTTGGCAGACATTTTGCCTAACGTCGTCATCGCTGGCACTATTTACTTGGGCATAGTTGTTGCTATAAAGTTTGGGGCTGTCGTTTCTAATGGTTTGGCATTTCTCAAATCTTTTTTGAAAATTTTCTGCACATGTAATGGCGTGAAATTCAAAATGGCGTCTCGTTAGACGCAGCAAAATGAAAGCAGGCCAGTTCAATTTATCAAGTTTATTAGCGGGTTACTTGTGGCACATTGTTTGAAAAATTGTTTTTGCGGGAATTTAGCCTAAGCCTAAAAACCAGGCAACACATATGGCTTTCTTCTGCATTTAAGTACCGGGTTAGGTGTGTACATATGCGTGTGTGTGGCTATGTGCTGTGAATTCCATTTCAATGCACAAACTTGAACAAATCGTTGCATGTGGTATACATATATATATATATATATATATGTAGTTGCTTGGCAATCCTTTTGTGCTTTGAAATTTCAACAACTTCCGCTTGCATTTTCAGCAGCAGTCGAAAAAATAGCTCTAAAGGAACTTACTCTACAACTTTGATGCCATGGCATATTTATCGTTTTACCAGTCTTACAAATGAAAACTTTTCAAAGCAGCATTGCATACTTTCAGGGCGCTTGACTTTGCATTCGGCATCTTTTAAGCATTAATTAAAAGCAAATTAGAGCTGTACCGGTTTATACACTTTACTTACTAGAGGGCTTAATAAGTTTAGCATGAACTTTGTTTACAAGTGCTAAAAACTTTAGAGATCATGTAAAGTGCGTAAGGAAACGTTAAGTGTCTTGTAGATTGCGTGGTAAAGCGTACGTCTTTGTATGAGAAGTTTTACTTGAATGCTTGAAAAATCAGTGCAGAACTTATAGTATATATTCTAAGATATTAAAGATTTAAAGTGAAATTAAAGAGAGAGAGAGATTGTTTGGCAAAGTCATCATCTTTCAATAATAACTGACACGTCTTTGTATGTGAAGTTATATTTGCAAGCTTCTAACATGAATTAAAATCATCATCTTCGTTTAAAAATTAATCATCTTTCAATAAAAACTGTTATGTCGCACGTCTTTGTATGCAAAACTATATTTGAATGCTTTTAACATCAATTAAGATCATCATCTTCACATAAAAATTAATCATCTTTCGATAAGAACTGCTAAGCCATACGTCTTCGTATTTGAACTTATATTTGCATGCTTCTAACATCAATTAAAATCATCATCTTCGATTAATATATCATCTTTCAATAAAAACTGTTAAGACACATATCTTTTTATGTAAAGTTATATTTGCATGCTTCTAAGATTAATTAAAGTCATCATCTTTATTTAAAAATTAATCATCTTTCTATAAGAACTGCTAAGCCATACGTCTTCGTATGTCAAATTGTACTTGAATGTTTCTAACATTAATTAAGTGCATCATCTTCGTTTAAAAATGAGTCATCTTTCAATAGGCACTGCAAAAAGTTTTAAATATTTTAAAATCTATATCATCTTTAAACAGTAGCTAAGAAAAAGTTGCACGCAGCATAATTCATCGCATTAGTTTAAAAATTTGTAAACACTTCAAATATTAATCGATGACATCATCTATTTTTGAAGCTTGATCATCTTCTTATGCAACGTGTAAAAAATGCCAATATTTTTTTTGATATTGATCATCTTTCAATAAAGATTAACATTAGTTACACTAAAGATATATGGTGCTCATTTTAGTATAAAACTGCATATTTTTATCTAAGACAGCATTAAAAAAAAAATATATCATCTTCGATTACAATGTCCCAAAAAAATGCTGTCTAATATCAGATATTGTTCATCTTCGAGTACAATTTGAAAAAAAGATCTATGCAATTGTAATCATCAAATTTCAATAAAGACATAAGCTGCTTTTAAAAGTTAAACATCTGCTCATAAAATGTGAACTGAAATGTATACATTTTCATATATTGATCATCTTTTAATACAACGGGAATAGCAGTTTGCTTACATTTTAAATTTATTGCTTGAACAATGTTTTTGTATAAAAGAGAACAGCTAAGATAACATCGAAAAATTATCATCCGTTATATTGTATAAAACATCTTCAATAAATTGTAAGACATTGATCATCCTCAAGTATGTTTTAAAGACTCGCTATTTGGTTCTTTAACTTGCGTCTTTGTATAGAAAATACGGGCACTGCTTTAAATATATTTTAAAGACATCATCCGCATTCGAAAATTATTTATCTGTGATTGCAGCGTGCAAAAAAAAATCCCTATATATATCGTTATACTCGTTATATGTTCTGAAATATAAAACATCTCTCTATCTAAAAAAGAAGTTATCTAGTATTGAAGATGATTTGGTCTTTGCGTATAAAGAAATTAAAGACATCAACAGCGTTTCAAAATTTTTCATCTTCAATTAAGAAGTGCAAGAAGGGCTCTCTTTACGTGTAGAAGCATTGCCGGGAAATCGTGGGGTACATCACCACGAATAATAAGATGGCTCTACCTAATGGTTGTCAGACCCATGCTCACGTATGGGGCAATAGCCTGGGGAAGCAGGGCGCGCCTTAGCACGACCAAAACAAAATTGCAGAAACTACAAAGAATGGCCTGCATATGTATGACAGGAGCAATGCGCACCTGTCCTACTGCGGCCCTAGAAATATTAATGGATGTCACACCGCTTCATATCGTTATCGATATGCAGCGGAAGGCTACGTTAATAAGAATTGGGAGGGAAGGAGTTGACTTCAACCTCACCAGAAAAGATGCTGCTGACTTAGCAAAGGACATTCCTATGCTTCTGCATCCAAGGGATGAAATGCTAGCTGAGTACAGGTTCAATCAAAATTTTGATATTAAACTCAGCACGAAAGAGGCCTGGACATCTCTTTCGGCAGTTCACCCAATGAAACCACAAACAATAAAGTGGTACACAGACGGGTCCCTCACGGATGAAGGGAGTGGCCTGGGGGTAGTAGGACCCAGGACAAAGTATTACGAATCACTAGGCAGACACACCAGCATCTTCCAAGCTGAAGTCTGTGCTATTGGAAGGTGTGCAGAGTTCAATCTGCAAAATAACTACCACGGCAGGGACATATCCATCCTGTCTGACAGTCAAGCAGCGATAAAGGCATTAAGTAGAGCCAAGATTACATCAGGGCTGGTAAAAGAAGTGAGAACTGCACTAGACAAATTAGGTGCTAGGAATAAGCTCACAATTAGATGGGTTCCAGGACATAACAATATTCCTGGAAATGAGCTGGCAGACAGACTAGCAAGGACCGGTGCAGCAACACCGCTAATCGGACCCGAACCATATTGTGGGATTGGTAACCATGTGGTACGGGACCTGTTGAAAATGGAGGAGGAAAATAAACGGCTGCTTCACTGGGCACAGACACCAGGACTTAAGCAGGCAAAAGCCCTTCTCTCTAACTACAACCGCAAGAGGTTCAAAGTCATGATAACTCACGGGAAAAATACTGTGAGGATCCTGACGGGCCTCCTGACGGGACATTGTAGGCTCCGCAGCCACTTAAATAAAATTGGCATAGCGGATAGTGGACTATGTCGCTTCTGTAGCATGGAGGAAGAAACTTCAATACATTTACTATGCGAATGCATGGCAGTCATTAACAAAAGAAACAAGTTTTTAGGCATGTACGTTCTCTCACCGGAGATCGTTGTTACCCTAAGTCCAACCAAAATACTGGAATATATGCAGGCTATTGGACTTCTGGGAGAGCTCTGAGCCGTGAAGGGGGTACAATAGATCCATTTGGGTCGCAGTACATCTCTATCCCCATTAATAATAATAATAATAATAATAATAATAATAAGAAGTGCAAGAAACTTATATATATTCTGAGATGTTAAAGATTAAATACTTAAATTTAATGTACAAATTATTTTGAAAGGTTGTGAGATTGTTTGGTTAAGTCCATAACCAATTAATAACACCTTTTAAATTCATCATCTTCGAACCCAACGTGCGAAAATCTTTCTACAATTGAGAGATATAAATCATCTTTTGCAACAACATACAGAAAATTAAACTAGATTTGAAAAAAAATAGTTTTAACTAGATTTGTGAGTTTACTTAATAAGGTAAGCAAAAATATTGCAAAAAAAACATTTTGTCTGACTTCAATTTATGAAAACAGATTTAAGAATCTCTTTTAAGCATTTATTACTTTTTCTGCTTTAATATCTTGTGCCATTATAAAAGATTTGTGATTTTAAGTCCTGCAAATTCACAAAATTAAACGTGTACAAACTTATTTAAGTGCTTTAAGAAATACTCTTTATTTCTGTAAAGGTCTGCTAGAACATTTAGCTCTAGGCAATACAAAAATCAACATTATTTTCTAATTTTTTTGTAAATATGTTTGTTTGCTTTTGGATCTGTTGGAAAACTTTCAGCATCATTAAAAACTTCTTAGCCAACTGTCCCGCTTGCTGGGCGGCTTAGCACCCATTTAATAGGGACATACAACAGCCTCTGCTGCTTCTTTTTTCATCTTTATACTTTGTTTAAGTCAACAGCTTTATTAGCAATTCAAATTCTTTTTTCTGTTTTGGATATCTGGCTATCCAGGCTATCTGGTCTGACTGGCGTCACCTGTAAGCATTCCCAGACGTGTGACCACGGCAACGAGTCAGAGCTGTTGCAAAACTTTTGCTAATTAAAGCGAACGGCCAAACAAAAATAAAAACAAAAAAAAAGAGAGAAGATGAGGAGGAATACGAAAAACAATTAGAAGAGTGGGAGAGAGCAAACATGAAAAAACCGCAGCCAAATGTCAAACGCATGCAAATTGTTCAATGAGCTCTGACAGCTGACAGTTCAAGCGATGAAAATGACAACTGCTTCAATATTTAATGTGTGTCGCATGCTATTTAAGTACACTGCAAGAAACATTGCGTAAATTGTGGGGAAATCGAAAAAATGTGACTTTTATTATTTAGGTTAGGTTAGGTTGATTAGGCAGCTCAACCAATAGTTGAGATTACCCAAATAACATGAGGTCCATTGTGATGATACATTGTGATATGGAAGGGAAGAAAGAAGCATGAAAGCGGAAAGAGGGGTGCTGGTGGCCATTCCTAGTCACCTAAGTCCATTTCCTTGCAGAACTGTTTTGAGGATTCGACAAAAGTGAAGAGGAAAAAAAACCAGACTTCCCAGGATTTCAAAGAATGGTTTCCCAGAAACTGGATTCGTCTTCTAAGGTGCAATCATTTTCTTTATATTCTGAGATAATAAATATATTTCAACATATTGTAAAAAAAAGTTTTTCATTCCTTCAGATTTTTAGGTGAAGTAGCATTTGTATAAAACTATGTCAATATTTAGAATACCAACTTAAAAGATCACCAGCGTTTCAAAAATGGATCATCTTTGAACAAAAGGAGCAAAATATGTCCAAAAATTAGAACGTGTAGATCATCTTGGAATACAACGTATAGAAAAATTTTATAGATAATAAGAAATAAACTTGAAATTAAAATGCTATGTTGTTATAGACATAGTTCCAGTGTTTTTTATTGCTTTATTTTTATTTTCCTGTATAAGAGCTGGTGAGATACATATCGATAATCATGTCATTCAGGCAGTGGTGGGCAAAACTCATACAAACAAACATTTCTTTGTGTGAGTAAGCAGCGCAGCAAGCAAAAGCGCACGAGAGAGCAAGAGCCGCAATCAAGCAAAAACGAGAGAGAGATTTCACACACTTGGACGGTTCATGAGCCGACTGCGCTGCTGCAGAATTTTGTGCCGTATCATCGCGTGTTATGAATATTGAGATACCGCCCACCACTGCATTAAGGGCAGGCTAGTTTCTCTCTTGATAGCAATGGCAGCCTGTTACCGAACGACAGAGGGCGCCAATAGTTTTTAATGAAAGAATAGATTTGCAAAATTTTCAGAGCTAGCTGAACTAATCGATAAAGATTTCTACCTAATTTTATTTTAATTTTGTAATCTTTATTAGACATTTAAGAGTCTTCGAGTTTTTGATGACTTTTTTTTACATATATCTTGCTATTTACTTAGCGCATAGAAAGATCAGTTGGTTTTTAAGCAAAAAAATTGAGAAAAATAATATGTGAATAATAAGTTCAATAAATGCCACTAAAAAAAATGGCGTACATTAAAGTCGGGCGCAGACGACTTTGGGATACCCTGTACCAACACATTGCAAGAGAATATTTATTTGTTAAATTTGAGTCAGATATTTTCATAAACAAGCGAAAAACATACGAATTTTGCATGAAAAACGTTTTTTTTGCCCGATCCGTCATATGGGGGCTATATAATACAATCAACCGATTTTAATCAAAGTTGGTACAGCGCTTGAGAACTATAAAAAACTTTCGAACGAAAAGTTTGATTACGATATCTTCATAAACAAATGAAATACCACGAATTTTGTACAAAAATCATTAATCAAGCAGTAGTGCAGTAAAAATATCGATAATAGCTATTTTCGAGAATTATCGAAGTTTTTGTTCCAATATGTTGCGATATTTTTTCTATTTAAATTATTTTTATGCCAATATTTGAAGTATTTTTAGTTTTTTCTTTATATCGAGTTTATTTTCAATTTAAATTCTATCGAAAAACACAAAAATTAATAAGAAGTTCAAGACCTTATTCAAAAAGCACATAAATATTATTCAAGTCAAGCTTAAAAATAAATATATGTACAAATTTTGAAATACTTGTCTATACATATTTTTTTATACCCAAAGAAATATCCGCCGCAAATAACGATTTATAAAAGCTGCCGATAATAAAAACAACTTAAGCCAAAATTATCTAGAGATATCTGAGTTTTCTTAATGTGAAAATCGAAATTTTTAAAAAATATGCTATGCAATTCAGAACCACACACCAAATTTTTCGCAGTGTATTCACATGTGTCTATGAGTGTATCTCTGCTTACCACAATTTTGGTCTAGAGCACTGTCAAAATAATTGATTCGTCCCAAACAGTTTGCCCAGCTTGGCGAGTTTCAGTTACACTCGGCAGTCCCACCTCACCCGACCTCCTCCCCCCTCGCATACCACAAAATTATAGTATTTTCTGTAAAAGCGCTGCGGCGCCAATGCTGTCCGGACTATATCTCTATTTGTTCTGTGTGGGCTGCGGGCTTCGGGGTTGCGGTTGGCAAGAGACCAAAAAATATGTTGCCGGGTTTTAGGCGCGCTGAAATGTGAAACCGTTTTTGTTTATTTTATTCTTTGGGTCTGGGTCTGGGTCGGGGACTTGTTTCTGCACGGAAATGTCATTGCGACGCAAAAGTTGCAAATGGACAGAGCAAAAAAAAAAAAACTTTGGTTACATCCAAAAAAAAAAGCAACAAAGAAATGTTTAAAAGTCATTCAATACCAAAAAAAAGTTTGTTTTGTTTTGTGGCTATTTGAGATTGGGCAGACCAGGGAATGTTAGCCATTGGCAATTTGTTTGTTCGTTAATGAAGCGCTCATTAGATTTGTTAGCTTAAATAAATGAGATATTATTAGCTCAGGTGAATAGCTAGGGTGGAGTAACAACAAGGACTGACAATTTCCGGTAAGTCGTAGGATGGTTTTAATATCAAGTAAACAGATTTTAATTAATCTTTGAATGGAGTTCAAGGTTGGGTGTTTTGGTGGAAAAGGTTCAAGCCAATATGAAAGCCATAATTGGTTACAAGTTAATAAGATCAATAAGCTGCTAATGAGTTTTTTCTGAATTTTAATTAAAGTCTAAGGGACTTTTTCTTGGAACTTATTTTTTTTACCAATTTGTTTGACAATGTTGGGGTTCAGCAGGCACGCACAAATTGGTTCATGCCAAAAACAGTGCAACGTGGTCTTTTGGCTTTTTTGGCGTGTTATTCCAAGTTCTGCAGTCTCTTCACCAGAGAGCGAAAAGTATAGGCACATTGTTGAGTATTGTCGGCCCCCCCAAAGCGCAATTTTTTATAAAGAATCGAATTTTTTTTTGTACTTTTTTTCAAATCAACGGGTCCTATAGAAACACACAGCACTGTTCTTTACTAGGGATGCCATTGACTTATGTAGTTGTATACCATGATCCAATAATTAGAAGGTCACGTAATGCGTAGCGACGTTATTCGTGTCTCTCTGAAAAAGAGATCACGGGTTCAATTTTTGTATGATAGCTATATGAAAAAGTGGGCCTATTTGGATCAACACAACACAAGTGTGTATTTTATTTTAGACTTAACATTTGTGTGAAGTTTGATCAAAATTTTTTCACTATTTGATATAGCTAGCATACAAAAATTGAACCAGTTTTCTTTGCTTCAACTTGCATATTTCATTGCATCACGGGTGTATACATATTTAAAATGTAGGACTGGGCTTATACATTTTTTATCAGGTACCGTCTTCAATTCCCTGCTTACAGGTTTCCCTGTTTCTTCCCAACTTATATATGATGTGTATTTATAATCATATAGTAAGTACTCATCATGAAGAATACAAAAAATATGTAAATGAATATTAAAGATACATATGCTAAAAAAAATTTAGAATTTTAGACACAAAAACGAGAGTTTTGCCCTTAATAACAATTTTTTGTAAATATATAATTTTGAAAATTTTTATATCAAGAGCGCTTTTTGTAGAAAGAAATTCCTAATTTGAGAATACATATTTAGAATGAATTTAGCAGCAATAGCGCTTGTTCCATTTAAGAAAGACGTACTTAATTTGAAATTTCTTCGAATTATGTTCAGAATAATAAAACCGTATAAAAAAAGATAATGCTGCTATGTTTGGTCTTTGATTACACTACTTTACAAATTTCAAAAAATTTTTGTATCCTCAACAAAAATTTTTTCATGGAAAAGATTTTGAGATATTTCGAAAAAAACATTTTTCGAAATTAAAAAAAAAGTGTCTTTACTTAAAAGCAAATATTTTGGGTTCTACCAAACTGATTTTGTACATAATTGAATTACCTATCGATTATACTTGGAACATATATTTGTAAAATCTACTGCTTGGACGCTATTTTTGCACTCATATGAAATTTTTCGTAATTTTTAGCAAATTTTTGAAAAATAACTATTTCGAACGTAAATTTAAAAATTTAAAAAATTTAGTTTTTACATTTTTTTTATGGCTTGTAAAGTTTGATCGATCACGAAAAAAATGAGTGGTTGCCTATCAAAATTGGAAAAAAAATGTGGAAATAACAGAAATTTTTGTAAAAAGTGAAAAATGTATAACTCGTTTATTTATAAAGATATCATTACCAAGTTTGGCATTAAAAAGTTTTTTAGAGCTTTCAAGCTCTGTACGAAATTTGATCAAAATCGTTTTTTTCCAAATATCTCGAAATCCGTTCCATGAAAACATTTTTGGACTTCATTTTTGCTGTAAACTAGTGTTATTTTAATAAATTCTAGCAAAAATAAATAAACTTGAAATTTTATTTCCATGCAATAGCTATTAATTTACTAAACTGCAAACTTTGTTAAAACTTTGCTATGAAATCCATATTACAGAATCTGGAAAGATTAAAATTGCGTGTTCCAAGAACTTGTTCATTACAGCAGAAGCTGTTGTTCAATAATGACTAAACAAGTTCTAGGAAAAATGGATGCAAGCTGCTTTCTCAATGCAATTCTCGGAAGAACTTTGAAGAGATGGAATATTTGTTGGACTAGAGGGTACTCAGTTGTGCAGTGCCTTAGCATTCAGCAGCACTCAAGCAGTTCACAGTATTAAAGTTTCTGTACTTATGACAAATATCTTACAAAGTTAATTTATTTAATTTAATAAAGTTTAAGAAAGTGTGCAAAGCTAGCTAAATTGGCAGCAAAAGGACTTTGGCTTTAACTAAGCCCCATGAAAGATATTATAGTTATATTCAAAATTTGAAAATAAAACTTGGCCTGAAGTTGACTTACCTAGCATATACTAGTAAAAACAAAAAAAAATGTATAAAGATGCTGACTAGATAGAATTCCCATTCCCACAAAAATCAAAATTAAGTTGAAAAAAATCGATTAAATTCTATTCGCTATACGATGGGAAATTACTTTAAAAGGTTGTTCGAACAGTCAGAAGCTCTTTCAATTTTAAAACGTTTTGCAGCCTTCAAAGTACACACATGAAGCAAACATTAACCCAAAAAAAAAGAGGCCATTGCATATTCCACGGTGCAGAGACAGTGATGTCATTAAAGCCATGTTGACTGTGTGTCCTATCGAGTTTCGTGCATGGCGCAGAAAAGTATGCTATGTTATTACTGAAACCCTCTGCTCTCTGTTATGCTAAACAAAATGGCTTCATCAAACTGTATGCGTTTGTGCTAATAACAGTGCTAGGCACACACATACATATGTACATATGTATAGGCTGCAGCTGTCGATGTCGCTGCCAACGCCATTTTTGTTGCCATCAATACAGTCAATTTTCTCCTGAATGTGTCTAAGTATTTGCGGGTGTGTGTGTGTGTGTGTGTGTGGTGGGTGGGGGGCGGGTTGTGTTTGCATGTGTGCTGATTTTATTACCGCCTAGCAATTGTTTGTTCAAAAGTTTTTACCAACACAATACAACCCACACATATGTTTTGTAGTTTTTGTAACCATTTCTTATAGAGTAGAAGGTTATGTGCAGTTTGTATGAAGATATGTAACAGCCATTGAGAAGCATATAGTAAATAGATGAGCAAATTGCTTAGATCTTCAAGAAAAGTACCTAAAATGGCGCTATATTAGTATAGACATGCAGTTTTGAGTAAAAATGTATATCAACTCTCTTTTTAACGCATAATTCGGTAATGTTCGGACTTAATCCTCAACTTCTTTTGATGTGTAACTTTGACAACTTCTCTTGGTCTGTAACTTGACGGATTTATAATTTTTGGGTTTAGCAACTGTACTATGAAAATAAAAAAAATCGTGCAATTACATCCGAAACTATATTGAAAATATTTTTTAAAAAATTTTCTAAAGAAATAAGAAGTTCCAAAATGTTTTAAAAATGATTCCGTTTCGGCAAAAAACGAATTTGTAATTATAATGTAAAATATAGGAAGGTAAAAAAACTCGGTAAAACTAACGATAATTACGATATCTTTAAAAACGAAAAAGCTACACATACAAAAATTTTGCCTTTGGCCTTCGTTCCAATGGAATCTATATGATACGTTGATCCATAAAAGTCTCTCTCCAAGTTTCTTTATTTTTTGATTTTCTGCCTGGATTTTTGATCAGTGTGCTGTGGGATGGATTTTGGATCTATTATAACACACATAAGACCCCAAGCAACAAAGACAAAATTTTTGGCAGATAGCTCCTATAGCTCGATCTTGAAAAATTTTCCAATTATATGAAGAGTCTGGGCCAAGTTTTAGATCCGTATCTTCATTTTTCCAATAACCTTCAAATAAAATTTTGATTTGTGTGCTGTGCATGAAACTTAAATCTATTATAACACACATAAGGCCCCAAGGAAAACTTCCAGCTGAGGATATCAGCTAAGTAATCAATACAGAAGAAGGCCAAGGGCTATCTGTCAATCAAAAGCATAATGGCAAAGGGTTTTCGGAATGCCAGTATCTAACTTATCAACTTGAAAAATCAAATTTTTATCTTGGAACAATTCGATGATTTAAAGCAAAAATTCAATTCAATATTATACAAATTTTCTAGTAAATTTTTGACATTCTCGATTTGATACCTTTTCACTATGATTTGTTTTGAAACTTGTAGAAATTTTGGAAATGAGCACATTATTTAAAAGAAATCTTTTTTTGGCTATATTATTGAAAGGAAATCGTTTTTAATCAAAAAATTATTTAAAGAAAATAGTTTTTCACAATAAATATTTAAATATTATATAAAGAAATTTTTTTTTCGCCTTATTATTGAAAGGAAATCTTTTTTAATCAATAAATTATCTAAATAAAATGATTTTCCACAAAAAATATTTAAATTTAAATAATATTTTATAACAATCTTTTTTACCAAAAAAATATTTCCTATAAAAAAAATGAAATATTTTGTTTTGGTTGAAGAGCTTGAGAAATATATAGGAGTTTGAACTAAATTTTGAATTAATCGCAAAGATCATTATTATTTTCGGAAACTTGATCTTTGGATGATCCAACGATTACTTTTCATTCACACCTTATCCTCGTTTGAGTAAAAGTCAAAAAAATTTGGTAACTGGCTTTTTGTAAGCCTAATAGACAAAACTATGTCGATATTTATGCGATACAAACTGATTCTTAGTTTGAATTTAAAGACTTTATTAATCTGGAAGTATAAGATAATCTAAAGTAGCTTATTTGAATTACTCTGAAAAGGGACTTAACTCAGAAAACTTTTTTTTTGTTTTGTTGAAAAATGGACTTGATCGAGTGATCGATAACTTTTAAGGCCTTTGTAATCCTAATAGAATAACTATGTCGATATTTTGCCGATGCTTCGTTTAAATTTAAAGATTTACTTTAAGTAAACTGGTCAATTGTTTAATAGCAGCAGCTTGACAAATCATGATGGCTTACAAAATTTGGTACAACAGTCTGACTTCCGAAGAGCCAGAGTCACAAAATTTGGTATAAGGACTCTTGTAAGCCTAATAGATAAAACGAAGTTGACTTTTTGCAACCACAAACTGAAACTTCTTAGAGAGTATAATTCAATCGGAAGTAAAAATGAAAATTACAGGGTATTCCACTGTCGGGTAGCGCCTCTAAGTCGCTTACATCTGTCTTTAACCTAAAAAATGTTTTCGTATTGTCTGCGCTCTGGGAGCTTACTGTAACGCGGCCGTGGCACGTTCATTGTCCTTAGAAGACGCTGCTCTATGGCCTTGCCTTTAAGTGTCCTCCATGTCGATGTGTGTCTCCATGTGTGTGTGTGTGTGTGTGTCTGTCCCTATGGAGTTTGCACGTTTGCTATTTTGACATTTTTTTCGATTATTGATTAGATAAAAAGCTACACAAAAAAGTCGTCGGGACAAAAACAAAAAACAAAAAACAAAAAAAATAAAAGTAAAACAAAAAAAAAAACCATTGGCCCATCGTAAAAGCCAAAGACATCAACACTTAAGTCACTTAACATGGCCAATGGGACTTGCCACGAGCCATGATGCATTACAATAACTTGGCTGTTATATACGTACATACGTAGATAATATATAATGTATATGTGTGTGTGACTTTTTGAGATTGTATGCTACTGGAGATAAGCAAAGCAAAGATGTTGGCATATCAAACGCTTGACTCGTGCCATGAATCTTGTCAGGACTTTGATTTGTTTCAGCTGCTGTCAAATTATGTAAATGTTTCTATGTAAATATGTATAGCAGAGTATATATATAATACAGTAGGCACTGTTAAATTGGGCATAATTTTTACAATATTGAAAGTTCGTGCTTTGAAAAATTGTTTTTGTTGGCATTATTTTTATGTTGTTTGAATTTAATCAGCTTTAGGAGTGGGATGCGGTTTTCAATTTGTCTTATATAAACTAATCTATAATGTCTAATAATGACAGTTTTCCATCCATATCAAGACTGTAAACAGTCTCGTCCATATTTTTATTAAATTGGTTTTTTTCTTTCATTTATTTCGGCTATACATTATTTCCTATAAAACCACCTCATTATATGGTATAATTTAAATTTGACTTATAAATGGTCCTAAGATGAACTTTCCAGTTCTTTAAAAATATATTATATTTCCTTTGGGATTGATTTTCTTTTAAAGACTTTTTATCCAATTCTAGATATGTTTCAAAAAATTTTAAATTTTTATTCAAAATCGCTTAATCGTAATCGAATCAACCAAAAATATGTTTTAAGTGTATTTTATTTATTAATTGGGCTCACTGGAGAATAATTAATCCTGCCATTTTTATTTTATTTATAAAATTTGCTGATTGTTTTCAGATAGATTGCAAATAAAAATACATTAACAAGAAAAAAAACAAAAAAATTTTAGTTTAGTTCCTTTCTTTTTTTGATTATTTTGACCGACACTTCTTATATGACGGTCTTCGTGATACAATACATAAATTTGTGAAAAATATATACAAAAAAAACTTATATAGGGTGATTTTTAAAAAGTCTCGGATTTTAAAATAGAAAAAAAAAATATAAAAAAAGTACATGTCTTATAGCAAAACACATATTTGAGTTAAATATTTTGCTTTTTGGCTTATATGGCTAATGATGATGATGCGACTATCAATAAATTAAAATCTTTTTTGTTTTAAACATAAATAAATAAATAAAATTGTTTTTTTTATATAGGTTAAAAAAAAGTTATAGAAAATTTTGAATTCTTGTCAGTCAAGGCCGGGATCGCAGATGAGCTAAAAGTCCCTCAAAGCTGTTACATGGCATAATCTAGACAGCCTTAACACTGGTTCCAAATTTAAGATGAATTGGTAGAGGGATCGTCATAGTCATCTTTATAAGAAATATTTTCTTTTTTTTTTTTTTAGTTTGCAAAATTTTTAAAAACACTTATATTTTTATGAATTGCAGGTTTCTTATTTTATAATCGCCAATCCAGCTTGTTTAGCTAGAGATGTCTTAGAAGTATCAAGTAGTCCTATCAATCAGGAGACCATCATTTGGTCCTGTTTTCTATTGGTCTTCTTTGTAAGAAATATTTATAATAATAATCAACGATCTGTGAACGTTGCTCGTTCGTAGGTTTCTCCAGTTTGATATTAGCAAGTTCTACAAATCACGCGTGAGCTGCCAAGAAGAAATGCTTTAAAACCTGTCAGCAAAAAAATCACCCTCCATATATGTACAATTTTGGTACTGCAGAGTTTTTTTTGGCTAATTTATCGATTATATTTTTTGTTTTTGTTACAGATTGTTAATTTGAAAAAAAAATTTGAATATAAAAAAAAATCGTATAGGTCAATATATACGATACGAAATATATATTTATTCATATTTTCAGCACGGATTGTGTTCCGGTTTGCTGTCATCCATTGTTTTCTGCCAGTTTATCGATTTTTTTTGCTTAGTTTTTTGCTAAGCTGTTTTTGATTCGTTATTTGTTAAAGTATAAAACGATTCTAAAAATCGTATCAATCAAATATATATGTTAATAAAAAACTGTCAAAAAATCACCCTTTATTTATTTAAAATTTAAACACTGCACAGTTGTGGGAAATTTCATTTCGTTTTTATCAAATTATCAGCTATTTCTTTTTAATTAGTAATTTTTTACCATATATATATGTTTTAAGTTCGTGATTATATTCAAATTACAAAAATTATATAAATCGATTTTATTTTTTTAATCCATTTTTTTTTATTGTAATGGAAGTACTTGAATGCTTGATCTTTATCAATTTTAAACAGCTATCTACATTTTTCGTATTTTTGCTAGCAAATCGCATTTCTCGACCATTGTGCGCTCGAGAACACATAAATTGTATATTCTCGTTTAAATCAGTAAGCCGTCCGTAGTCTCTGCTTTTTAAACGCTGAATTTAGAATATTTTATATATTTTTTATCACTTTTCGAGCTGCTACTGTATTATATTTACTTTAGTTATGTACATATTTGATTATAATACCAGCTGGAAATAAGAAGTTTTCCCCGAAAGCTTTTCAAAAGTCAATCAAATAGCAAAGAATGGCGTTTAATTTTCATATACGTCACATGATTTTCATTTTGGGTTTTTCTAGCTGCTGCCTCAGAAACAACGACAAACAATAATATTGAAGAAAATGCGAAAACAATGGCCAAAACAAAAGGCGGCAGAAATTCCACCAAAAACAACAACAAAAATAACAAAGCCAACAAAATTGAGCATAAAAAAAAGACACAAAAAAGAGAAGAAAAAAATGAAAATTTTTGAGAAAATCTTTTCTTGTATTGTTTATCCGATTTTTTTTTTCTTGTCATGTGCTGCGTGCAGTTGGCGTCGCTGTCAACGCCTGCGTCGCTGCCCCCGTTTACCACCAAAGTTTTTTTGGCTTTTTTGTATTGGCCAATTTGCTTGGCAGAGCTAACTAACTGTTTGCTCACTGTGAACTTTTTGTTTTGGGTCGCATTTGGGTCTAAAATTAACAACAACTTTTGGCCATGGCTAAAACAGACACAGTACATATGTACATATTGTACATATATTAGCGACAAAATCTGTTTATATGCCAAATCTTAAATTTTTTTTTTTTGTTAATGTTTGTTTTTTGACAGTTTAATTGAATGAAACAAAAAATTTGCACCAAATTTTCATGAAAAACAGGAGGAAATAAACGAGCGTAACAGACTTGGAAATAGCCATAACTGGGAGGTTATAACCGAACTTGGTATGCACTATAGTCTCTGTTTCTGCATATTTACTGTAGGAAATCTAGGACTTAAAATTTAAAGTATTTAATAGAAGCAAAAGAGGTAAAATGAAAACTTGTTTGAAGCTCATTATTTTTAAAATACAAAATTTAAATAGGTTCAGAAAAATGTTTTGGCTATTTATCTATTTTTAATTTCAAAATAATTAAAAAAATCGGGCTGCGTTAAATTAAAGAAAAATTTATATTTTTTGAAAGATTTTCAAGAAATTTAACAAGTTTAAAAACAACTTTAACATTTTTAATAATTTTTTGAAAATTATAATTTTATATAACTCTTGTAAAAAATGTTCCATTTAGAAAAAAGTATATTAATTTTGAAAAATAAGCTGTCTCAGTAAATCCAAAGATATTGAAAACTTTTATAAACTTTTATTTAAATTGAAAATTTTCCGAAGTTTAAATATCGAAAAAAATAAATTTTAATAAAATCCCGAAATAAAACTTTACAATATCACTTCGAAGAATGCGCTGTCTTATTTAATTAGAAAACACAGTATTTTAAATAAATGAGATTTTATGATTTTTAACAATTTTTTAAAAGCATAATTTAATACACCTCTTTGCAAAGCGTACCTCAAGAGTCTGAAAAACTTGAAAAAGTTCGAAAAATCGCTAAGTGCAGAGATTGTTTCTAAATATTTTTTGAAAATTTTAATTTAATGTTATAAATAATAAAAAAAAATGTTTCATCCAACATACTGAAAATCAAACTTTTCAATATTTCAAATTAAACAAATTTTTTTTTCTTTGCATTAATCTCTTATTTTCCTCTTTATCAATTATATACCTTTTTCGTAATAAATATTTAAATTATTGTTCACCTAAAATACACAAAAATCATATAAACTTATTTTCAATACAGAGTTTTTTTTTTTAAAGTGAACTTTTTTATTCATCCAAAATTTCCAAAGAACATATAAACTTATTTTCAATATTGAATTAAAAAAAATTTTTTAATGAAATTTTTTTCATTTCAAATTTTTTTCTTATGTCCAACTATTTTCTAATCATATAAATTTATTTTCACTATAGAAGCAGAATTTTTTTTAAAGTGTAATTTACCAACCAAAGAACATAAACTTATTTTCAATAGAAAAAATTTAAAAAAAATTTTTGTAAATGAAATTTTTGTATTTATTTAAAATTCCCATAAATCATACAAACTTAAACTTACTTTATATTTTTAAATTATTTTTAAATTTTTGTATTCATCGGAAATTTCCAAAGAACATAAAAACTTATTTTTTCAATACGAATTAAAAATATTTATTAATTTTATTTAAAAAAATATCCTTAAAAAAAATTTTTTGAAGTTAATTTTTTTTTTTAAATGCAACTATTTTCCGATCATATAAACTTATTATACAGCAGGAGAATTTTTTTTAAAAAATTATCGAAAATTTTCGCACGGAATGACAAAACTTCATATAAAAAAAAATCCCAAATGGGATATCCCAAATATAAAAAAAAAATATCCCAAATGGGAAATTTTTTTTTTTAATGAAGCTCTGCCGTTTTGCTAGAAATTTTTCGAACCTAAAAGCGAAATTTTTTTATTCAAACGAAATTTCCAACTAACAAATAAACTTATATTCAATAGAAAGAATTAAACAAATTTTTTTTAAGTAAAATTCCCAAAAATCATATAAACTTATTTTCAAAATAGCATTAAAACAAAAATTAATTTCAAGTGAAACTTTTTTCCCAATTCCTACTATTTTTTAATTTCCTGAGAAATTTCAAGTAAGTAAAACTTGCTTCTCTGAATCTTTTTAATTTGACTACGAATTTTAGATATATTCACTTCATAAAGTTCAAACATGCTTTCCCTTTCTTGTTACATATTTTTGTACGAACTAAATATACTCTTTAACCTATTTGAAGTGTATAAAAAAAGCTATTTATTTAGGAGAAATTCAAGGTTTTCTTTTGATCTGTATGCTGCAGTTGTTGTTGCCTGTTGCTGGTTTATTGCTCTGGCCATGATCAGGCGCTCCATTTAATGACACTCGATCGAGAGATCTCTGATTATATTGTAATTAACACCCAAAGGGCATCGTTAACATTATTTAACCCATGTCAGCCGGTTCACTGAATGAAATGGCAAATCGACACAAGTAAAAAAAAACCGGCAATAGCCAAAAAAAGAAAACAGGTTTAATTCTTTTTTTTTTTGAGGCAAAAGGGCCACTTGCTGCCACATGACGTTGCATTTATGACGGCAAGTGAAATTAAAGTGGCAACAATAAATTTATGTATGTATATACATCTGTACATAACTCGCACATGCATTAAATTAAATTGAGTTTGTCTTCGGAACTGGTTCGATGGGTCAGCAGTGAAAATTGATGGCACGCTCAATATCAGTATACAACATAAGTATTTTGTATCTTTTACTTTGTATCTTTGTATCTGCTGGCTGCGGCCTTTTGTATCTTTTACAATTGCCGCATAAAATTTAATGAGATTTTTGGCGTTTTTTCATTTTTTTTTTGTGGCAAATTGTAAATGCGCTGTCCAGCTCATATTTTAGCAGAAGTAGGTCAAATATGTTGTTGCAATCTCAGATGTACATGCAGCATAGGGGTAACCAAAATTGGGAGCAACTTATAGGCATTGCATAAATACTTCTAAGAGTCGGCGTAGTCGGACGTTCATAGACGAATTGCAACTGCGCTACTTTTTGTTGCAAGATTAATTGATCCCAAGTGGCTGACCAATTAACACAACATGCGTAAGGTCGTAGAGTGCAGCAAACTTACAGCTCTTGACAAGATCTTGCAGTTGTTGTCGCGCCAAACTGGCCAAGAGCTTCGTAAAAACATAGCTAGTTAGTCAGATAGTTAGATATCCAGCCAGCTAGCCAATATGCCGACGGATTCACCTATCGTATAAGCCACTTCAATAAACAGCAATTGAACATAGTTGAAAATCTCAACACGTTTGGCAATTACTGCTACGCATCTTGTAGTTGGTCGGCATGCCTAACAATAGTCCAAATATGAAACTACTATTAAACAATAACAACAGGCAGTGGCGCGGATTGATTTTTGGAAAGGGGGATTCACAGCTTGGTAAATAAAATTTTATAGATTTCTTTTCGAAAGTTCTAATTATTATTATTTTTTGTTTTGATCGACAACAAGTGAGACGAATCATGCAATAAGGGGCTTGACATATGGACATTCCTGCAGAAAGATTTTTAACATAAAGGGTGTTTTTTTTAAGAGCTTTAATATAAAAGGCAGCCTTTTTTTAAGAGTTTTGTAGTGTGCGTTTTTTTAGAGTCTTTTTTCTAAATGCTTTCTATTAAGTTTCACAATTGTGACGAGTTAGATATTTTTTGTTGTGTTTTTTGACCCACAAAAAGTGAGACGAATCGGGCAATATGTTGCTTGAGATGGGTGCCTTACAGTAGGAATACATTCTTTAAATGGAACTCTTTTCAATATACAGGGTGTATTTTTTAAAAAGATTTTTAATACAAAGGTTGTTTTTCAAAAAGTTGTAATATAAAGGGTGTTTTTTTAAAGACGTTTTAATATAATTTGTGTTTTTTGAAAAGTTTCTTTTCAAACTCTATTAAGTTTGACAATTGTGGCGATACAGGTATTTTTTTTTTTTTTGATAAGTTGTCATTATTTTGTCTTTTGACCCACAAAAAAATGAGAAAAGTTGGGAATATGGTGCTTGAGTTGAGCGTATTCCTGCAGAAATACATTCTTTAATAGAACTTATTTTGATATAAAGCGTGTTTTTTTTTTAAAGCATTTTTAATATAATGGGAAATGACGGCCTTATAGTAGAAATGCTTTCTTGTTTTTTTTTTTTTTTTTAAGATTTTTAACATTTAGGTTATATTTAAAACAGTTGTAATATAAAGGCTTTTTTCAAAGAGGTTTTAATATAAAGTATGTTTTTTTAAGTTTCTTCTCAAACTATGTTTGGTTTGGCAATTGTGGCGAGACAGGTTTTTTTTTTTTTTGGCTTAGTTGCAAATATTTTGTCTTTTGACACAAAAAAAAACAGATAAATGTCGTGGAATATGCTGCTTGAGCTGAGAATATTCGTGTGGAAATACATTCTTTAATGGATCTTAATTCAACATAAAGGGTGTTTTTTTTTTTAAAGAAATTTCAATATAAAGTTTGATTTTTAACAGTTTCTTATCAAACTGCTTTCCATTAAGTTTCACAATTTTGGCGAGTTGAATATTTTCTTTTGCGTAAGCCGTCATTATTTTGTGTTTTTGGACCCACAAAATGTGAGAAAAATAGGGTAATATGGTGCTTAAAATGAGGGTATTTCTGCAGAAATACAATATTGAATGGAACTCATATCAACATAAAAGGTATATTTTAAAGAGTTTTAGCATAAAGGGTATTTTTATATAAGTTTTTTAAGCAAAGGGTGTTTTTTTTTTAAGAGTTTTGACATAAAGGCTGTTTTTTTTTTTAAAAGAGTTTTGACATAAAGGCTGTTTTTTTAGAGTTTCTGGTTAAACTGCTCTGTCTTAAGTTTCACAAATGTGGCGCAAATATGCCCAGAGGCATACCAAGCAATATAAGCTATTGCAGCTCATTTACCCAATAAGATCTTCTGGCATAAAAATCTGCATACAAAGGAGTCCCATTTTTGGAAATCTTCTAAAGATGTCTATTTTTCCTCTTTGACAAAATGGAAACACTCTATTTAGTGGAAATGAAAATTCCAAAGCCATGCCACTGACAATATATTATAATAAATTTTTGTAAGTGTAATCTTTTAAATAAAAATTAAAATTAATTACAATTTTACAAGGAGTTTTTTATTATATAATCTCTTGCAGACGTATGAGGTTGGGGATATCGCCTAAACTCCCCTGCTTGCACCACTACGACAAAATACTACGTAACCAAGTTTTTTGTTAGTCTAATGGTTTAAATAAAAAATTTAAATAAAATTAATTAAATTTTAAAAAGAAGTTTTTGACATTTTATCACATTTTTTAAGACTCGGGGGTTGGGACCCCCAAACCAACGCCACTGACAACCTAGCGACAACTAACAACAAAAATTCAAGTGTGAAGACGAGAATTGTGAATTCTTGACTAGCAGATACTCTACAGACAGCTGGAAAATTGCTATGCCACATTTTTCCGCGTGCGTGGTTCTTGTGGTTTATATTATAATTATATATATATAGTACAAACAAAAAAAATATATTACATATGCGTATTAATGGCTGACTGTTTACTAAGAATTTTAATGTTATTTGCTTGCTTTTTATTAGTATTTCTTGGAAGGACACAGGGAGTTTAGTGGAATAGATGTACAAATGTTTAATGTGCGTAAAATTCCAGTGAAGCATTTCCTTGCTTATATGCAAATATTTGTTATTATTCAAAAATACTAAGAAATTATGAACCATAATCGCCTTATGCTCGTTACTAGTAGAGTTGCGTTTAAACACTTCTGGTTTTGCAATAGTTCAGCTTTTGTGAAAGACAAAATTAAATTGATTTTTAGTAGTAGCAAAATTGTAATAGATTTGAGGAAAATTTATTAAGAATAGAAGTATAATTTAAAATCGGCATTAAAATTCAGCTCAAGCATGGAATAAGGTAATTTTCAGAATTGAAAATGAACAAAGAGCTTAGAAATAATTTAATTGTAATTTAAATAAGTATTTGCTTATTACACAAGTTACTTGTTAGATTAAATCTATAGTTTTATTTAATTAAATTTAATGGACTATTTCTTTCCCTTTAGAGTATATATAAATTCGTCTTACATTAAAAGATGAAAAGTAAGTAGTAAGACGAAGAACACAAACTACTTTAAAAGGCTGTTGCTTAAGTAAAAATCTATGTTGACACTTTAAGAAAAGATGAAGAAAGCCGTATTTTAAGCAAATTATAAGATTTGTGTTGCAATCAAAAGTTATCGATCACTGTTATCGCTTGAATAAGAAACCATTCATAAAAATGCATTCTAGTGATATGCACATTTCTCTATGTACTAAAAATTGTACTTTTCGATGCATTGCATTCTTTTCAGTTGTCTTAAAATTTTTCCAATCATTTAGACGTAATACTTTGAAGTCTCCTTACTAAGTTTTTTAAATTTCTTCAAAAACAAACACATTTTTGGTGAAAATAATAGATGACCTCAAAAAAATAGTACCCACATGCCTAACGTTTCGTTCTCAAATTATAATTTATTAAAAAAAACAAGCTCGTCAACCTCCGCCATTATGGAGAACTTTTATTTTATTGTTTTTTTAAATTTTTGTATTAGGTGCGCAACTAAGTTCTCGCTGTTTATTTGATGAAAATGTAACTTTATTATAAAAAAATGGTTGATAAATGACTCATTCAAAGTATTGCCCATCGCTAGCTACAACTTTTTCCCATCTTTCTGGCAGAGTTCGAATACCTTGACGGTAGAAGTGTTCGTCTTTTGAGGCTATCCACGAATCAAGCCATTTTCCGATATCTTCATATGAATGGAACTGCTGATTAGCCAGACCATGTGCCATCGAGCGGAACAAGTAAAAATCGGACGGCGCAATATCTGGGGAATATGGCGGGTGGGGTAGGACTTCCCATTTGAGCGTTCCCAAGTAGGTTTTAACAGGATTGGCAATGTGAGGCCGAGCGTTGCCATGCAGTAAAATCACTTTTTCGTGCCTCTGCACGTATTGCAGTGCTCGGCTCAATCGCATCAATTGAGTTCGATACCATTCCCCAGTAATGGTTTCGCCTTGTTTCAACAGCTCATAATAAACAACACCGACCTGGTCCCACCAAATGCACAGCATAACCTTCGCAGCGTGAGTATTCGGCCGAGCCGACGACGTGGTAGCATGACCGGGTAGTCCCCAAGAATTTTTCCTCTTTGGGTTGCTGTAATGAATCCATTTTTCATCACCCGTCACGATGCGATGAAGAAAACTCTTCCTTCTTTGTCGCTGGATCAGTTGTTCACAGGCGAAAAAACGACGCTCAACGTCCCTTGGTTTCAAATCATAAGGAATCCAAGTTCCTTGCTTTTGAATCATTCCCAACGCATGCAATCGCTTGGAAATGGCTTGGCGGGTAACTCCTAATGCTGAAGCAAGCTCTTCTTGCGTTTGGCACGAATCCTCATCGAGCAATGCCTCCAATTCAGCGTCTTCGAAGGTTTTGGGTCTTCCTTTACGTGGACGGTCGTCAACATCGAAATCACCGTCTTTGAAGCGACGGAACCAATCACGGCACGTTGTTTCGCTTGGAGCAGCATCTCCGTACACTTTTTGGAGCTCTTGATGCGCTTCAGCTGCCGTTTTTTTCGAACATGATGATTTTTTGGCACAAAACTAGGCATTTTCACACAACCACAAGTAAATAATGCAAAAAGAAATTCACTAATGTGCCATAGCAGTTTGCTTACCATATGCCTAAGCTTCGTTTATGAAGTTTTGGGTATGTCAAAAGCGACCAGAACTTTCTGCTAAAGCCATCTATTGACAAACAGCGAGAACTTAGTTGCGCATTATCTTGAAAATCTTAAAAATATATTTTTCAAAAAAAGTGCAAATACCTCTCAACTAACTATTTTCTATGTTTTGGAAATATTTTGAACGCTTTTCTTTAAATTTTTGCGTTAGTTGTCTATATTAGTTACTGTAAACAACTAAAGTCTGCTCAAAATATAAGATACATTTCTTATGGTGGTAATAAAGAGTAGATAAAATAAAGCTTAGAGAAGATGATGTAAAATGAGCAATTACTATGCTCTAATTGGTTCAAAGCTCATACATATCGTGAAAATGGTATGTGAAGTGCTTTCGAAGCTTTCCAAATATTTTGAAACATTACTCGCTAAATTTCAAAGTCTGTCAAAATTTATATTTGGAGATAATATACTGCAAAGATGATGGAAGATGATGTTAAATGAGCAAATAACACAGCAAAATTTATAAATTGACAGTCTTCTAGTTTTTCAAATTTCAGTAATAAGTTATATTTGCAGATAATACAAAATTTATAAAAGTAAGATGAAAGCAGATGATGATAAAATGAGCAAATACAACAAAATTTAAAATGTTATTAAGTGCTTTAGTAGCGTCTTAAGTTTTGAAAATATTTTTAATAATACTAACAATACTTTAAGTGTTGTATACAGATACAAGATATTATGCAAATAACTTTTCACCATCTAGTTTGTCAAATTTAAGCTGCTTTAAGCTTCAAAATTCGTTCAGAATTTAACGAAATTACAAATTTAAGGATAATTGAGAAAAGCTAATATTAAGATAAATCTGGTAGCTCTTAGTGCATTCAATCAATTCAAAGGTGTTCTTCAAAGGTGTTCGTATTTCTGCGGCAGAACAAGATAGCACTAAAAAACTTGCAGAACAATGTCATAAAAGCATGCATGCAACAAAGCGAGACAGCAGCAATACACTTTAATTTGATTGCAGAACACTGTTCGAGAACTTTATTCTTCGAGCGCATTTTTACACGCAGTTGGCAGAGCAACACCTATGCAGATATACACAAGTTTTCGGTGGAAAAAATAAGGAATAAAAATAAAGAGATGGAGAAAGGCAATGGGACATGGAACTAGAGTTCTTGGGAATGATGGTTTATGTGGCTTGGGTAACTTACTCCGGAAATTGAGCGGATAGAAAACCAATTAAAAGGGATATGACCCCAACCAATATGGCGAACCGTCAATATTAAATATTTTAAATATTAGAATAATTAATAAATATAATAACAATTTAAAAATTAAGCTGTACGTTTAGGAAGTTAAATATGATTTATTTTTTTGACTAGGATTAATTAGCATTCCATCGCTACACATAGAACATATGTTTTACGTATTCTAAGATGGCGTACATTAATGTCGGACCTTTGCTTAAGAACTTCAAAAGATATTTTATTCGCCACATTTGGTTACGATATTTTCGTAAACTAACAAAAAACAGTCGAATTTTGCAACAGGTTTTTTTTGACCGATCGGTCCTATAAGGGCTTTATGATATAGTCAACTCTAAAAAACTTCCGAATGCCAAATTTGATTACGATACCTACACAAACAAACGAAACACAATGAATTTTGGGCAAAAAAACGTTTTTTTTTACCGATCTGTCTTATGGGAGCTATATAATATAGTACACTGATTTTGATAAAATTTGGCATAGGGAAATCTTAAAAAACTCCCGAGTGCAAAATTTGGTTACGATATCTTCAAAAACATACGAATTATCCATCTAAAACTTTGGTATTTTTTCGAGGTCCTCTGAAACACCCCTATGGGAGCTATATAAAGTATCCCCTATATCGAGAATAAAAAAAAAAACTTGTCTTCCCTAAAATAATAACGCATCTAATCTGAAAATTTGGTTGCTCAAGCTCTTACTATCTCTGAGATCTAGACGTTCATACAGACAGACAGACGGACAGATGGACATGGGTATATCGACTTCTCTAGTCACCCTGATCATACTTTAGTTAACTTTGGAGGGTCTCCGATGTCTACTTCTGTATGTTACACACATTTTCGGCTTGTACAAACTTAATATACCATTTGTACCATAAGATACAGGGTATAATTATTGGGGTGTTCACTTGGTCTAGCATAAATGCCTAAAGGCAAGAATGCCCAAGTTATCACGTGACTTATCCTAACAACGAGGCAAAAAGATAAAACTGCCCGACGGAGTACGAAAAAGTAAGCAGAGTGGTTATTGGAGCTTTTTCCAATACTTTTTTTTTATTTATTTTATTTGGGCAAGAATGTTATACCTTTTAAAGTCAAGGATCTGGGTCGAGCGTAACTACCATTTCTTTTTTTTAGTTTCAATTGTTGTCGAATACTTTTGCATTTGTGCCAAAAAAAAATGTATATGTTTTCTGATGAATCACATTTTCATCTCATTGGATAATTAATCAAACAAAATCGTCGCATCTGGGGCTGTGAAAATCCAAGAGAAGTTATGTAAAACCCAATGTATTCATAAAGAGTTATAGTTTGAGGCATATAAATTGGGCCATTTTTCAACTTTGTGAAAAAGTGTTGACAATTTTGAGAAACAAATTTTTGATTTTCAAAAACGCAAGTGGTTTCTAGCATAATTTCCAAAGTTTCTACTATCCGAATAAAAATATACTTTTTCATTGAAATCGTAATTTTTGATTATTTTATTTAAAAAGTAAATCTCAGCACACCTTACAATAAAAAATAATGGCTGCTATTAGAGATATTAGCTAAAGAGAATATAAAACCCCTTCACGTGCATACTAACGCGCATATTTCATATGCTCATTTCCAACACTTGACAAAAATAGTGTATTAATTACAACAACAACAACAACGAAAACGGCCTAGCTACAAGTGTCCAGAAACGGCGGGCGGCAAAGCGTTGAGATCATTGCCGCAAAATCTCGTTGCAAATTTTTGCAAATGCAACTTGGCATGGCACTTGAAATCTTTTAATGGCCAACTTAGCGCACAGTGGTACAAAATGCGCCTAAATATGTCAAATGCAGAACGTGTCACAAGAAAAATAAAAAAAAGTGTCTTAAGCAATTAACTACATTTTTTTTTCCACTATTAAATATATAAAATAAATTTTTTTATTTTTTTGGCATTTGTCGTTTTGATATTTAATTTTTTTTTCATACATAATTTGGTCGTCTGGTTTTTGGCGGTATGACGTAGGTAATGGAAACATTCAAAACGTGCGTTGTGCAAAATAGTTGCTGTGTGTGTGTGTGTGTGTGCTTCTGTATCTGTAGATATGTATCTAGATATGTATCTAGATATGTATTTCGAGTATTTATGTAGCTGTGCGTGTAATTGCATCCGTTAGGTGTGTGTGCGGTTGCATGCAAACGATTTAAATTTATAGCTACACCCAATCGCAACTATTTTGGTTGTACCCCCTGCCACCCGTCCGCACAGTTAAGTACATATATACATATATATATATATACAATTGTAGCGGCCCCCTACGCCCCCCGACTCCGCTCCTGAAACTGCTTAGCTGGCGACGCGTACGTCCGGCGCAGCTGGCTTTGATCAACGCTGCGGTTCTAACATATTGAAAAATGTTGTTTGTATTACGCTCAAGTAAATAAAACCAAAAACCTAACAAATATTTAATAGAAAACGATCAATGGAATGATATGTTAAAGTTTCAGATAAACAACAACAACCAACTAAATTTGTATCGATTTTTCGATTTTTTTTCAAGAATATCTTTCATTGTGAAAGTTTAATATTGTGTTGGTAATAAACTTCAAGTACTTTGTTTTTGGTTTATTTCGATCATATTGGGTATTTTAAAAGAAAAATTGATATTGCTTTAATTAAAACTATAGACTTTATTATACGAAATTTATTTATATGTACATTAAAAGTCATAAATTATAGTAAGTTTCGATTTTGGTACATTTGGTCATGACCCATAAGAGTATAGCTTCTTTTCTTTGTGTACTCTCCAACTTTCTAAGAGATCTTCAGTTCTCAAGTAAATTTAGAAGCATGCCGCACATTTTAAGGTTCTCCTTTCTTTTCAATTTTATTTGAAATCAGAAATACTTTAATATGCCGAAATTATATTTAGAGACAATTTTAATACGAATTTTTAAGAGTTTGTTAGTTTTGATATTGTCTTTAACTTTCAAAAAGTACCAAGATTAACAAATTGTCAGATATTTTTAGGCTAGAATATTTGGGATATTATTAGCAAGTCCTGGATATTCTTCGATTTTATTTAAAAATGTATTGCCAATCTTTAAACGCTATAAGTAAGAATTTTGTTTGGCGGTTCAGCGGATTTAAGCCAACGTGGCTTGGTTCGGAATTTGAAAAAAATATTTTATCAACTTTTTGAAGTGTATAATTTTTTTTCAGTGTATACATGGACTACACAATTTTTATCTTTCGATTATTTGAAAATGCATTTCCAATTAATTTTAACGTTCTAATCCAGAAGTTGTTTGCAGAACGAACTTTAATTCGAAATTTTTGAACTTTTACGAAAAGCTGTTTTTTAAAATCAAGTTATTTTTAATTGAGGACATTTTGCGAATCCCTAGGCAGTTTGCAGACTAGATTTTCATTTCCAATTTTTTAGCTTTTACAAAATGTTCAATTTTTAAATCGCTTTTGTCTGTTTTTTAATTCAGTACAATTTTTATATATCCGTGGCCTTAAACTTTTTGTAGCTTGGACCTCAATTCATAATTTTTAACTATTACTAAAAGTTCAATTTTTCATTCATTTTTGTTTTTTTTTTTGAACTTAGCACCTTTTTGTCATGGCTACATTTTTAAACTTTTACAAAAAGTTTAATTTTTCAACCGAACTTTGTTCAAAACACCCAGAAGCTGTTTGCACATCGGAATTTAATTCGGAATTTTTCTACTTTTAGCAAAAAGTTTCATTTTTAAATAATATTTTTTTTTTAATTCAGACGAAATTTTGGTTTGAATTTTTAAACTTTTGAAAATTTTTTGAATAATTGGAATTTTTCATATTATTTGAATTCAAAACATTTTACGTATATCCGAAAGCTGTTTTTACACAGTATTTTAGATCCAAATTTTTAAAAGGAAGTGGACTTAAATAAACTATTTTTATTTTTAAATAAACTTTTTATTTTAATTCACGCGAAATTTTGGTTTAAATTTTGGAACTTGCAATAATTTTTTGGATAATTGGAATTTCTCATATTATTTGCATTCAAAACGACTAACGTATATCTGAAAGCTTTTTTTAGACAGGATTTTAGCTCCAAATTTATTGTTTTTAAACAGAATACTTTTGAAATTTTTCAACGTTTACAACAAGTGAAATTTTAAGATCTAGTTTTCTTTTGTATGTTTACAAACGGATTTAAGTTAGAAATTTTTTTAGTTTAATTTTCAAATCAAACTTTTTTTTAGTTAAGAACACTCAGAAGCAGTTTGCAAATCCGATTTTAGTTCAGAAATTTTCTGCTTTTAGGAAAAAGTTGTATTTTTAAATTCAATTATTATTTTAATTCAGACCAAAGTTTGGTTTGAATTTTTGTACTTTTGAAAAATTCGAATTTTTAAATCATATTATTTAAAATGCTGTTTTCAGAACGGATTTTAGCTCGAAATTTTTAAATAAAGCGGAATTAAATCCAGATCATTTTTGGTGTATCCAGCAGCTATTTGCAGACTGGATTAAATTTTGAAATTTTATAGCAAGTGAAATTTTAAGATCTAATTTTTTTTTTTGTTGGTTTACAAGCGGATTTGAGTTAGAAATTTTCAAAAAACTACAAATCAAAAAGTTTTTCTTTTTTATAGCTTTAGCTTAATATTTTTATTTTTCTGATGCATTTGTATAATCGTCCGGATTTTAACTGAACTCTCTTTAGCATAAGGTGTGGGCTAAAAAAATTTACATATTCTTAATCTGGGCTAAAGCTATACATACTTTGTAGCGCCTTTTGTGGTAGTCTGTGTAGCTATGCAAATTGAGCTAAACGAACTAGTTCAATGAATCAAATGAACTACAATACACAACAAGACCAAAAACCCATTCTTAGGAGGAGAAGTACTAATAGTTACAAGAGTCTAATGTTTAAGTACAATTAAGATCGAACCTAACTTACATTGTATCTAAATAAATTTATATCTGAGTAGTAAGGAATTCGGAATTGTTTTCAGTATTTTTAATGTGCATATTAGATTTTTTTATGAAAAGTACGCTAAAAGAACTAGTTTAATGTATACCAAAAAAGAGAAATGACTCTACTTATAAATGAGTTGGAACTTAATATATGTTAAAAGAATCGATATACACATAAATTCTTATTCAAGTTATCTTCAGTAGATTTTCTCAGTTTTTCTCATATAAAATTTATTACTATTGAAGTATAACCGAAAAAGGCTTAAACCAAATTCGATATCATAGCAGAGCAAATAGCAATAAACTTTATATCATAAACTGATAAACATGACAAAGACATTTAGGGGGTTAAGTATTTATATTCTTCAAATGAACTTAAATGGAAATCAAAGATATAAACTCAAGTCATAATGCAGCAACGTCGGCTTGGCTCGTTTTGCAACATTTTGATAAACTTTAAGTTCATTTTTATTGATTTTGTTATTATGGCCAAAACACACACACACACACACACGTAGGTGGCCCGGAAAAACAAGGGGCGCTCGCACTTTTTGGTTTAGACTCGTGTTTTTATCGCCAGCGACAATTTTTTTTTGGCAAGACAAACACGTACGCCACAAATATTGCAATAAAAATATGTAAATGTTTAAGTGTGTCTGCATATAAGTAAGTGTTTTTTTATGCCCCATAAAATTAAAATGTAAAATTTTGTATACATGATGATTGGGGTGATTTGGATAAAACACTTTAAATTTGACGATTGACTTTAATGATTTGTATACAAATTGAAATTTATGGCTAACACGCACACACACCAAGACACAATTACCCGCTAAGTACACACATATGTATAATGTTTATTTTATTAACAACCAGCTGAGATATATGCAAATATAATGACGTCAAAACTGTCAAATCGCTTGTTGCTACAATTGATATACAAACATGCTAAAAAAATTTATTATTTTTATACAATAGCAACAAAAACAACAACATGAAGAGGTGCTAACTGCGCCATCACAACGACTTTAATATACCCTTCCAGCTAGAACGTCACCTTAATTTTGTTGCTTTGTAAAAATTTTTTGCTTAAATAAAAATTTAAAAAAAAAAATAGGTTCTTATGTGAACTTTAAACAAGATAACAGCACCAAAACTAAAAGAAAATAAAATTTTGCTAATAACCAAAAAACAAAAAAAAAAGTAGCAAAAGAAGCTTATAATTCAAAATGAATTCAATTCGCGCAACTACTATGTGTACCCATCAACGCTTAAAGCTGTTGGGAATTGTAAGCGAAATAAAAATAAAATACTGTGAAAAAAATTTAATTGTTGTGAGCGCATTTGAAAAAAAATTAAAAAAAAAGGACAAGACAATGTTTTAAAAAGAAAAGTACTGCAGAGAATTCGTTGTTGCTGGCCCCAACAAAATTAGAAGCATTTTAAATTTAAATTTAAGTGCGCAAGAATCTGAAAAACGAAGACTGTAGCGTTTTTGCAAGCCGATTATATGGAATGTTTTGAATAAAGCTAGTCTGAAGGTGTTTTTTCCAAAGTTCTCAAACGATTTTAATGTAATTTTGAAAATCCTGCATGCATCTCTACCAAAAAAAAGGTGTATCTACGGCAATTTATGTAGCGGAAAGAGTTTTGTTGTGTTCAGAACAGCTGGCACAGTTAGGGATAGTGTGACCATTAGGGTGGCCGCCGCTGGTATGGAGGATTTTTAAACCGTCGATATCAATAACGCCACCCCTAATAAGTTTCCTTTTTACCTGCATATAGCGCCTGTAAAATTTAAAAACGGTCCGAATGTATTTGATGGGTCCGGCAATAGGTCAAAGGTCATAACTTGCACTTTTCCCGTTTTTGACTGTATTGTTCTACATAAACTTTAAAATCTTGTTACCAATCAGACAAATTATGGTTCAAAAGGTCTCATATCTATCAAAACATAATTTTAAAAAAATATAGAGTCGGCCTAAATAAATTTGTTAAGCTCTAAAATTGATTAAATTGACTTATTACACCAGTTTACAAATAAAAAAAAATGTTCGTATCCTTAACATTTTTGAATCGTTTCTGTAGTAAAATGACATGCTAAAAGCGAAAATGCAGTCAAAATTTTTTTTCATGAAACGGGCTTCGAGATATTTAAAAAAAAACATTTTTCGAAATTAAAAAAAAAAAAAAAAAAGTGCCTTTACTTAACAGTAAGTATCTCTGGTTATACTAAAATGATTTCGATAATTTTTTTTCTCGACTGTAGATAATTGAATTACCCATTGATTAAATGATTTAAAATGATTGCAAAAATGTATGTAAAAATAAGCTATATACCTTTAAGTTTTAATGCAAATTTTTTGGAAAAATTTTGGGTACTAAAGGGTCATCAATCTTGAGGTTTTTTTTCAATAAGGTTTTTTTGATAAACCACGCGTAAGTACTGCCAAGTTACCATGTGTTTTTTATTCAGTTTTCATTTCCTTTTCATCATGGAAAAACTTACAACCGAACAACATGCAAACAAACGTAAATGGTTTAATCGCTATTCCAGTCAATTTGTACCTCGTCTCCATCAAATATATTTGATGCTATAGAAACATTATATAAAAATGTAGATTCCGATCACAAAACCCCATTTCACAGAATTCATTGCCTCTACATGTTTAAAAATTGTATACAATTGAAAAACAAAATCATATGTAATACTTTCTGAACTAGAAGCTCTTCTGGATTTCGAGAAACAAGACAGTCATTACTTAATCGAACTCTCTTTATACCCTGTACCTATAGGTACAAAAGGTATACTAGATTTGTGCAATGTATGTAACGGACAGAAGGAGGCGTGGCAGACCCCAAGTCCTTTATACCAAAATGCTTATCATAACGTCGGGTAGCGATTGAGCCATGTCCGTCCGTCCGTCCGTCCGTCCGTCCGTCCGTCCGTCCGTCCGTATGAACGCCTAGATCTCGGAGACTATAAGAGCTAGAGACACGGAACTTTACCTCCTGGTGCGCATATTTCCTAAGCAGATGAAGTTTGTTGAATCATGTCAATATCTTTCCCCGTTCCCCCGCTGTAGATTTTCGCGGTTTTTAGCCACACCGTTTAATATTTTCATTTGAAATTTAACAGAGCGATGCGTTGTGGATACATGCATCTATGTGTAAAAAATGAACAAAATCGGACAAATACAGAAAAAGTTATAGTCAAAAATGTACAAATTTCACTGCCCCTTGCCCATAAAGTGCATCAATATTTGACTCCTCGTAATTATGGTTACAAGTGACCTAGAATCACAATTTTTGGTAAGCTGATTCATGTGGCTCTAATGAACAAATCCACATCCAAATTTTATCGATGCGGTCCCACCACCCCCCGCAATCGATTTACCGTGTTTTCTCCCACACCCCTCAACATACCAACTTGAAACTTATCCCATATACTTTAAATAACTTCTTTGACGTAACACTCGAGTTTCATCAAAATCGGTAAAAATTTATCTTATACGTAAAAATATCGAATTTCACCAAAAAAAAAAAAAATTCCGATTGGAAAGTTCGTAGAAGGAATATGCAGGAAAAATTGTTTGCGAGACAAAAGGTACAGGGTATTCCACTGTCGGGCACCGCCTCGACTGTACCACATTTTTTTCATTTTGAAACATGTTTAAAAAATTCTTACTTATCTAATTTTTACACACAATAAAATTTCCCTTACACCTGAAATAAAGAGTATTACAAACACAATAACAGCAAGCAATGCGGTTTGTCTCACTGTCCAGCTGTTAATGCTTATACTGTCATTTGTTTAGGCCAACTTGGCGTATGAGCAACATAATAAATTTCACTTTGCTGTCATTGACTTCTTTTTTTTTTTGATTTGAAAACGAATGTTTGCTAATCAAATCATTTAAATATTTTAGATTTAATATTTTTTGAGTACCGTCGACAGGCATTTTTGCACTTTTATGAGTAATTGAGTTTTATTTAGTCATCCGACATAAGCTTGAAAATTAAATTAGCAATTTTTTATTTATCAAAAATTCACACTTAATTAAAATCATTTCAAATTGTCGCATTTAAGTTACTCGATTGTGATTAAGGCGAAGATACATCAATGCTTTGATATTAAATAAAACTGGTTTAAAAAAAAATATGTATATTATAGTGGAATGGTTTGAAAAAAAATATAAAAAAATATCAAACGAAAGTTTTGGCTGAGTATTGCTTGAGCTGATAAATTGCAGTCATTTGTACGCTAATTGCAAGTCGCATAAATCATGGCAAAACATTAAGCATATAAATGTCAGTCTTTAGATATAAATGTATATAAATATACAAAAGTATCTAGTAAATACAATCTACATATGTCTAGCTTTGTAGTGTGATCTTACACTCAAGAAAAATTTGAAGATATAGGGCATAAATGGATACAATAAGCCCATTTTTAATTTGCAGTAGATAACTATTTTGTGTATATTTATTTTTGATTTAGCTACGAAATCCTGAGAACCAAAAATTCATTTTTTTAAGAATTACTTTATCCAAAAAATTGAGCACTTTTCGGAAATTGGATTTCATTTGTTCAGTTTAAAAGTTGCTGAGACTCTTTGGAATGTAATGGAATGAGATTCTGCTTTTAGATAAATATTTTGTGTATATTTATTTTTGATTTAGCTACGAAATCCTGAGAACCAAAAATTAAATTTTTTTAAGAATTACTTTATCCCAAAAATTGAGATTTCATTTGTTCAGTTTAAAAGTTGCTGAGACTCTTTGGAATGGAATGGAATGGAATGAAATGAGATTCTGCTTTTAGATAAATATTTTGTGTATATTTATTTTTTATTTAAGTACGAAATCCTGAGAACCAAAGGTTAATTTTTTCAATCATTTTTAAATCTAACTAAACGGGTCTTAAAGCTGGGTACATTTTCCTGAGTCAAGCACTTTATTAAGCCAGAATATATTTAAGTTTCGAGATTATAACAATTTAAAAATAACAAAAACCATTTAATTACGAAATTCTAAGAGCAAAAAACTTAGTTTTGAGTACTTTTTAAACATATACTGAACTGATCTGCTTCGTGGGTCAAAGACCTTATTATGCCAGAAATTTTGGATTATAATAATTTAAAAAATTATATGGAAATGAGCGAGCTAATTAAGATATGTGGTCCTGAGGACAAAACCATATATATTGAAGTGATCTGGCACTTTAGCTGGGGGCATGAGTCAAACAGCCTACTATATTATGGCAAAATATATTGACATTTTGAGCTTAGAATAATTTAACAATTTGAAAATGCAATGGCTAAAATATTTTTACTTCGATAAGATACTGAGAAAAAACATTTCGAAGCAGTTAAAAAAATATATATATAACTCAACTGGTTCTTTAGCTGGGGTCATCTAATTGGAATATAGTAAAATGTTTGACTTTTTTTAAAAAATTAACTAATTTTCGAGCTTTCATTATTCATCTCAACCTTATTTCCAATTTAAAAAAAAAACTTATCATCTTTATATAGCTCTATAACTGAAAGCTCGCACACAATGCCTGCTACGAAAGTTCCAAGCAGTTTTTCACTGCGTTTTTAATACATTGGTTACCTCAAAAACAAATCTTAATTTTCTATATTTTAGAAAATTTGCAGCTGCCTACAGATTTATTCTTGCTCCAAGAATATAATTATAAAATTTTTTTGCTCAATATTAAACGCTGCAATTTTCAATTCAAGAATAGATACTAATTTATTATTATTATAATAATATTTTTATATTTGCTTCGAATTTGAAACTAAGGAGCTCGTAAGGAAAATTGAGACTTGTGGAGAGCAAATCTTCTAGATTAAGATTTACAGTATTCTTAATTATTTTAAGTGACATTCAGCGATATTTAATCGTATCGTTGTTTAACATAATTTTTAAAAAATATTAATAATAGTCTTTGAACCATTTATTTTAAGTACCAGTCTGGCTTTAGAATTCTGAGCGCAAAGTTTGCGATGGCTTCTCTCTCAAAAACCCACTACTTTTGTTTTTCCTAATAGTTGGTTAAAGTTTTTCAAGAACAATATGCCTTTAATTGTGATAGATGAATTGTATACTTTGAGAAAGTTGGACTTGAGGAGAATACAGAATGTTGACCATTCCCTTGAACAAGATTTTCAGTATTATTCTTTAAGAAGAATTATTACTGAAGAAGAATTAAAGAATAGCTAATTTTGAATCAAAACGTTGCATTAAATTATCACTAAAAAATATGGTTGAAAAGTCTATGCAACTTTTTTAAATAACTTTGTAAATAAGCACCAATTCCCGACTCCTCTCCTCACCAAAATTCCATAACTCAGTTTCTTTAAATTTGATTAGACATTTTTTCATTAAATATTACTTGCTTCTAATCTCGAAAGCTAAATTTGACCTTGTATACCTTATACAGCGCAGCGTAGGGAATACTAGGGCTTGAGAATAATGTAAAATCCAGGCCTTCCGCCTATATCAAGTTTTTCAGTATTATTATTTTTTGAGATGACATTAAAAAAATAGCATTCGGAATAATCAAGAATCTATAGAATTATTATTAAAAAAAATATTTATGAACCACTTTTTTAAACTTCTCAAGTGTAACGCAGACCTCCCTCAAAAAATCCGGATTCTTCTATTCTTATTCTTTAAGCAACATTTGGCAATAGCTTCAGAGAGCATAATCTCTAAGATTCCTTCTATATGAAGATTTTCAGTATTGTTATTTTTTGAGATGACATTAAAAAAATAGCATTCAGAATAATCAAGAATCATAGTAATCTATAGAATTATTATTAAAAAAAATATTTATGAACCACTTTTTAAAAACTTCTCGAGTGTAACGCAGATCCCCCTCAGAACTCAGAGAAAAAAATCTGGATTCTTCTATTCTAATTCTTTAAGTTACATTTGGCACTAGCATGGAGAGCATAATCTCTAAGATCATATTGACAAAATTATTTTTAAATAACAACTTTGAACCATATCTTTAAAGCTACTCTGCAGTAAAAATCTATTCCCCTTTAAGACTGCAAGGGCAAAGAACCCGATGCCTGCCCTCTCGTAGAACCTTTATATATATATTGATATAAAGAAATACTCCAACCCATATTAATACGATCTCGATTTGTTGATATCTTTCTTTTTTTTTTTTTGTAGTGTAAAGAGCGATTTATTTGAAAAATGGGCGCGTGCGTGGGAGTGACATGAACTGGGTATGCGCCATGGCAATAGACAATAATCTAGAGATAAATATTGCTAATCAGCCATATAACAAAAATAACAGCAAACAGAAACTAGGGTGTGTATTAATATAAAAAAAAAAAACGAAATAAAAAAGAGCAGCATATATATATCATCAACTGATAATGACAGATACTCTCGCCTGTTGCACATAAATAATAAATAAATAAATATAAAACTTAAGAGCTGGCCATAAATTCCTCTGGCAATGCATTCAATTATTAGACACTTGATTATTTTGCATTTCAATATTAATTATAAACACTTTGATTTGGATTTGAATTATTATTTACTTTTAAATTTTATACACAAAAACACACGAAAATAGTTTTGAATTAATTTTTATATAGTTGTCATATATTACGCATGACTTGTTAGAACGCGTCGTTTACTGTTACTGTAACTGTAACTATAACTGCAGTTTTAAGCGCGCGCTTTAAACGTTAACCGCAAAAACCGCGAAACGCGAAAATGGATGCTGCAGTGGCATATGGCTAAGTGCCACAGATACTTTTGGTAGCAGAACCGACACTGACGCGACTGCGACGACTACGAAAAGAATAATAATAATAATAATAACAAAGGCAGCCGTTAAGAGAGCGCCAACGACGTCCGCACATGCTGCCAGTTTTTGATAAACTGGATTTTTCGGAGTTTCAGTTTCGACCAAGACACGAAAAACACGACGCCTGACGCCGAAGCAGCCGTGGCAGAGACAACAGAGACAGCTGAGACAGCGGCAGCGGTGGAGAGCCGCAGCAGCAGCAGCACACTTGTGGCAATAGAATCACAGAGATACAAAAACATCCATATAACCCGTCCAGCACACACGCACACACACATAGACACAAAAACAAACACTTGGCCAAAAAGCATTCCGAGAGCATGGGAGAGAGAGCGAGCGCATTGTTTGCCGGGTCGCTTTTAGAATCAAAATCTGCGCATAGGAATATGTTGGTCTGAGAGCGTAAATCCGAAAGCTCGCGCTCTTGTTGTGTAGTTTGGCTAAGCAAAAGCTTTTCATAGGATGTTGAGCAAGATATTCGTGAATTTCCCGTTATTTAAGCATAAAGCTTTTTGGGTGCTATGTGATAAAACATAAACGTTGGCGAAACATAAAGTGGCTAAATGGTGTAACGGATTGTTTTGTTTAGAAAAAAAAGCTAACCGAAGAATATTTAAAAAAAAATATCATTATTAATTTATAGAGCATTTATATACCGTACACTAGGATACATTTTGGATTTGTTGGAATTGATATTGATAGCACGCATAACGTTAGTCAAACATTTTTTATCCGATTTGGCAACTGCTTATCTCAACCGCGCATATTAGGCAACTATGCGTATACGCAATTTTTTTTTAAAGTCTCACATAACATAACAATTTTTTTTTTTTCTTTGGAGGTTTTTGATTAGCTGTTACGTTGTCGCAAGTAGTTAGCTTTGTAATTTGGTCTGGCATGGCTACTGAACTAATTTTTTTATCGTGACTAAACTTAAACTTTCCTAAAATTCATCGCAGCTTGGGCAAAATTGCTCCAAAAGTATTTATCACTTACTAGGGGGCTTCGCCACTTTATTTAATTCAGATCATCCAGACTATTATATACCCTGTACAATTACATAATGTTCATTCCATTGCCATGCTACAGTCGGTCCTGCCCGACTTTACAATACTCTTCGCAACTGGAATAGGAACGTTGACAATGGCTTTTTGTTTTATTCATTCTCAAAAATTCTTTTTACTATTGTAATGCTACCGTGGCTATTCGTCGTTCCATGATACATTTTTATGTTTCGTATAAGTTTTCACCTGCATGATTTCAACGTATTAAGGTGAAACTTACATTGTGCACACCGTAAGGGGTGTGGTTATCATATATTGTAAGTTTCACCTCGATACGTTCACGCATGCGACCACAATCGGTACCACACTGATTTTTTTTGCTGACGTATTTATATATAGATTTAAGTAAGCACTTTAGAGAATTTTTGAATATAATAACACGTTGGCAGAAAGCTACTTTTTACAATTATTATGCGATTGCTATATATTCTTTTCTGTATCATCATCTTTATGTTTTGTATTTTGTAACACCTCTCGGTCCTACCTTAGATAGCACATTCTAATGATTAACCAATTTTTTGCGAGCCAAGCATACAATAAAAATTTAACCAGTAGTAGTTATATTTTTGAACAAATTATTTTAATAAAAAATTCCAGTGTTTCTGTTCTCTAAGTAAAATTAGGGTAAAAGTCTGGAATTACTCAAATTGGGGCTGATGGAGATTTAAAGCACAAAAAAGCTTGTCTTTGGGTGAAAAGATTTAGAATTTAGAAGAATTTAGTTTAAAGCCTTCATTGATAACCTTGCGATTTATTTGATTATGTTCAGATAAAGTTTTCTGTTCCTGGAAAATTAAACAATTGGGAATTTTCGTTCTCTTTATTTGTACCCAGTTCAAGTTGCATGATTCTTCTCTCAGCATTTGTCTCTTTGGAGAAAGGCTACTTTATCTCGACATTTTCAGTAAGCAACACTAACTTATAATTAATTTATACTTTAAGCTGAAAGCCTTGCAGCTACTGGTTGTTTGTTATCTATAGAAAAATTTCTATATATTGTAGAAATTAAGAATAAGGAGCTCAAAACACACAAAATATTTTGGGAAAAATACTTGAAAAAGTTTTTAGTATATATAAATTTATTGTAGACTAGTTCGTTATAAGAAAGTTCCACTCAAGTTGTTTTCTTATAAGAGGTGTTTAAAAAAGACGTTTAGAAATTGTTTCAAATAAAACAATAAAAAATGGCGTTGTCAATCAAAAAGTACATTTATTCGGAAAGTAGAAACTTGAGAAATTATGCGTTAAACAAAATATCAATCAAATGAGAAACACGTCACTTTGGTACAAATTTGAAAAATTGGCTCTTTTTGGATGCATTGGCTTTTTCATAAGATTTTCAGGGTTTTTAAAGCTTGTTTATGTAGCCACCGAGATAAGAATCTGAATTTTTGTTGAAAATCATTGTATGACTTGTATAGGTTGATTTAATGCGTTGCGTTTCATGATTTATTTCCCATAAAAAAAAATACGTCAACATATTCGACAGCTTTCAAAATTTGGCTCGTTCACTTCCGTATGCAATAGCCTTTAGCTTAAGTTGGCCAATTTGTGTAACCAATGCTTGGTTTGATTCGGTGCACATAGTTAAAATGCTCAGCCTCTTGCTAAAAAGTTGGTATTAAGGATAAAAACCTTTTAACTAACGTAATTGCTTAATTTATTTTTATTTAAAAATTTTAAATAAATACAAAGCTTTCAAAATATAAGCGTAACGCTCAAAGTTGTTCAAAGTTTCAAGCTATTTCCTTAAGCTTTCAGTAAGGTTTGGCACGTTACTAAAAGCTTTTATTAATAAAAATATGTACCGTTATTTACAGCTGTTTTGAGCGACGCTCTCTCGCTCTCTTTAAAGCTCAAGTTTAACAGTTGCTGCTCAATTCGGAGCAGTCCATGTGCATTTTTTTGTTGTTTACGTTTTGGCGCCGAAGCTCACGGCGCAGCGTCTGGGCTTCAACAGGTTACAAGCACAAACACAGACACACTTAAAAACATACAGATATACACACACACGAATAACTAACACATTTACATGGGCCAAACAAGCCATGTTTTTTGGCTGACTGTTTGCGGCTGGAACTAGGCAATAAAAAAAAAAAGATAAATATTAAAAAAAAAATACACAGTGTCGCACACACACACACTTAAACAATTTTGGAGCGACCCTTAGGGCCTCTGGATGCCCAGTAATACATATAAAACAAGCAGTCAAAAAACTTTCGAGCCGCTTAGAAAAGGCGCAAAAGTTTTTTATTTTATTTTTTTTACAAGTTTTACAAGTGTTTTTGTATTTTTTAACAGATTTCAAGTTATTTGTTTTACAGTGAGCTGCCTTAAGTAGAATTTGTATTAAGGCTGACTTACCTGGCGTCAAGGCAACAAAAATAAACACAGGGAACGCACATGGCTACAATCGCGTGGTGTGACAGTTTTTTTTTTTTTTTGGATACAGGAGGCGGATGGCTTTTTGGCTTACTTTAAAGCCAAGGCAACACGCTAAGTTGCCAGAAACATTTGAGCGACTTACCTGTAACGAGAGCAGAAAAGTAGCAGCAATAAGCCAAAAATGTAAATCAAAATATAAACTGGGTATATACGCTAATCAGTTGGTATTTTTAGATTAAAGATTATGTTCGGGGGCGTGCGCATAGCTCATTAAATTCGCAAAAAAAAGTAAAAAAAAAGACGCGACTACTTCAGCCAGGCCAAGCCATTAGCATTAATTGAATGAGAGAGACGCTCTGCTCGAGATTTTGTTTGTTTGAATTGGGTTTTTTGTAGAGGTAGTGCTGGCTGGGCGCACATGGCGTATACGCAACTAAATCTTAAAAAATTACAAGCCGCTTAGCAGCTGACAGCAGAAGGTACTTGAGCTTTGCCCTCCAGCTTGCCTTTCAATATGTGCAAAATGCCTGTAAAATCTGCTTACGAGGCTGCCAGCAAAATGTGGTCTTAATATGTTTGCTTTACCTTAAGAACACCCCCAAGAACAGCCCCATAGGCAGCAATCTTAACCAGCCTCCGCTGCTTTTAAGTGCCCGCACAAGTTATGCATTAACCTGTGTAAGTATGTGTGTGTGTAACTGTGTCAGTATGTGTGTGTGTATCTGTGTGTGTGTGTGCTTTGGTAATTGGCATAATGAAGTTGGCTTTCATTAGTTTGCTTAAAAATGATTAAGTGCCTTACAATCTGTCAACCCCGCGGCAGTACTTGCGCTTTACTATACTGTGAGTACATTATATGCTGACTCAGTCAGTGCCTCCTTCTACAGTCAAACTTTTTTATAAAGTATGCGCTTAGGAGACTAAGGACTATGGACTAAGGAAACCATTTAATTTTGCAATAAATATGCTTTGGAAATAGCTGATTCCCAAATTGAATAAAAAAAATGCAGAGGTACGCCAAAAAGCCTTTGTTATTTGAAACTCCCAACAATTTGTCAAAAAAAAAAAAAACGTTTGATTGTCGAAAATTGAATGGCGCTTATTTTATTTTTATTTTTTAATATTTTAAATGCTTTATTATTCAAAGAACAAATAATGGAGAAAAGACCAGCTCACTTTGTTTGGCCACAAATAAACTCTTGGATTTAAATTCCAATAATAAGCCGACCTTCTAGTTCGGCACTTTATTTGCGACTGATCTTAACATATAATTTGTTTAACATTACCACTTCAGTGTGGATTTTGAGAGAAAGAAGAATATGAAGAATATGCTCATATCGAACATATATATATATACATATGTGAGTATATAATTTAAAAGAACGCATAGATTGCAATTACTGTCTATATCATAAGTTTGTGTACAGTATCTTTTATGTTTAATAAGTTTATAAATGTAATCTTCCCAAACATACTCCGCGCCTTGAAGGGACCGTAGTGCCTTTAATTAATTGATGGAGATGGCAGAGGAGCGACCTTATGAATTGGCCGTCGAATTAAGTTGTTTTTAGTCTGAAGTTCAATGACACGAACATGTCCGTCTTTACCTTGCACGGTATTGACAATCCTGCCAAGCAACCACTTCTGTGGTGGCATGTTATCCTCATGGATTAATACAAGCTGATCTTTCTCAATGTTTGATTGGGATTTCAGCCACTTCGAGCGTTGCTGTAGGGTGTGCAGATAATCTCTTCTCCAGATGTCCCAAAAGCGCTGCTTGAGAAATGTTATTTGTTGCCATCGTGTTAGATGTGACGCCTTTGTCGCATCCACTTGAGGTTCTGGTAACGCTGCCATCGATGCGCCAATTAACAGGTGAGCTGGCGTTAACGCTTCGCCATCATTGGGATTGTCCGACTGTGGAGCTATCGGGCGTGAATTCAAAATTGCTTCTATTTCGATGACCACAGTCTGGAGCTCCTCGAAGGTAAGGTGAGAGTTGGCCATCAGTTTTATAAGCAGGGATTTCATCGACTTTACGGAGGCCTCCCATAGACCACCAAAATGTGGAGCACGTGGAGGAATGAATTTAAATTCGCAACCGATATCGCTGCTGAATTGCTCCATGGTTGAAATCGCTTGCTGGCTAAAGAAACGATCCTTAAACTCTTTCAGCTGTGAGTTTGCGCCAACAAAATTTGTAGCGTTATCACAATAGATACGCTTTGGGATCCCTCGTCGACCTATAAAACGTTTTAAGCAGAGGATAAAGTTGTTAGTTGATAAATCAGATATTAATTCTGCATGAATTGCCTTCGATGCAAAACATACAAAAATTGCAATATACGTCTTGTAGGGTTGTTTCCCGCGTATGCGGTATGTTGTGTAGATTGGACCACACAGATCTACGCCCACGATTAAAAATGGTCGATGAGCGCGTAGTCGATCAACTGGTAGTGCGCCCATTATTTGTTGAAGAAGTCGTGGCTTGTATCTGAAGCAATGGACGCAGTTGCGTACCACCTTCCTAACAAGCTCTCTTGCGTTGATGACCCAAATTTCTAAGCGTAATATTCCCAAGAGAATCTTTGGGCCTGCGTGCAGATGTTTAATGTGGAGGTATTCTACGTAGAGCTTGGTAAAGCGGTGATCCTTTGGTAAAAGGGCTGGGAATTTTGCATCGTACTGAATAGGTGCTTGTGCTAGCCTGCCACCAACTCGCATGATGACAAGTGTTGTAGTTGGAGTATGAATTTCATCCAGAAATGGAGTTAAAGTTTGAAACTCTGGACGCAGCGTCTTGTTTGCTTTCAATTGTTCGATTTCAGCCTTATACACAGTGTGCTGAATATATGATATGATGCGATACTTTGAAGAGTGCAATTCTGAGGCTGAGGCGTGTGCTGCTGCTGTGCTATTTATTTTCCTGTCAGGTGAAACCTTATTGAAGACTCGAATTACAAATGAACAGATGCGTAAGATTCGTCTGTATGATGAAATGTTGTTGATAATTTCCTCAAAGATGTGATCCCGTGAGGCGATGTTGCTGCATTTCAATGCTACCATCTTTCGCTGCTCCAGGCTATCCGCGTTAAATTGAATAGAACAGTCTATAATTGGTTTAGGCCAATCTGAGTCTGGTCGTGATAAAAACCCTGGTCCTGTGAACCATGGTGAATTTATTAACTCGTCTGTAGAGCACCCGCGAGACACGATGTCCGCAGGATTTTCTTTCCCTGGTACGTGTTGCCATATCACTTCTTGAGACATCGTTTGAAGAACCGCTACTCTATTCGCGACGAAGCAGTTGAGTTTTGCTGAATGCATCTTGAGCCATTGCAACACGATTCGTGAATCTGTCCAAAAATAGATTTTATTAATATATTTGTTTAACTTGTGCCTAATTTTATCCCAAGTAGTGCAAAGTAGTACGGCTGCGCATAGCTCCAGCCTTGGTAGGGAAACAGCCTTGATTGGTGCCACCTTTGATTTCGCTATCAGTAGCGTTGTGACAAACCGTCCGTTTACATTAACGCGAATGTAGATGCAGCATCCATACGCTCGCTGCGACGCATCTGCGAAGCCATGCACCTCACAGACATGTTTGAAGGACGAGTTTACAAATCTGGAAATGTTTATAGTGTTTAGTTGCTGAAGATCTGCTTCTATGTGTTTCCAAGCCGTGCTGAACTGCTCAGGTAAAGCCTCATCCCAATCAAAGCGATAAATCCATATTTCTTGCAGCAGTATTTTACATCTAATAATAATTGGGCTCAGTAGACCCAATAGATCATAAATACGTGCAGTTACTGATAGTATCGAGCGTTTTGTAACCTTTTGAATTGTTGGTACGTTGTATTGGAAGCAAAATACATCCTCGTTTGGTTTCCAAGACATGCCTAAAGTCTTAGTAATATCTTGCTCTTCCAGTTTAATTTTGACTTCCCCACCGTCGTGAGGCCATTGGTAATGATTTGAGTTCCATTTCGCTAATTCTAATCCAGCTTTTCCTAAGATTTTCGTAGCTTCATTCGACTTGATATGCAGCATGTCGATGTCATCTGCCCCAGTCAGCATGTCATCTACGTACATGTCGTTTTTTAAGACTGCAGCTCCAACTGGAAATTCGTCTTGGTACCTGTTGGCGATATATACCAAACTTTTGATGGCAAGATACGGAGCGCAGGACATTCCGTACGTGACAGTATTTAGCTGAAATGTCTGGAGAGGTTTATTACTATCATCTCGCCACAGTATTAACTGATACTTACGGTCTGCTGGATGGACTAGAAACTGACGATACATTTTTGATATATCTGCAGTCAGTGCATATTTATATAAACGAAATGACAAAAGCGTGAGAATCAGGTCTTGTTGCACCTTAGGGCCTATCATTAGCAGTTCGTTTAGAGATTTGGATGATGTTGTTCGAGCTGAGGCATCGAATACAACTCGTAATTTAGTTGTAGAGCTTTGTGGCCTCAGCACACAGTGATGTGGTATTACATAGTGCGGCTTTTCCCGGTCAATTGTAGAAACTGGACTCATATGGTTTAATTGGAGATATTCGAAAAGAAATGCCTTGTACATTTCCTTCAGCTGAATGTCTCGACTTAACCGTCGTTCTAGCATGAAGAAGCGACGTTCTGCATTGTCATAAGAGTCACCTAGCATTTCTGCTGAGTCTTTGAATGGCAACCGTACTTGAATTCTACCGTTTTGAAGAACTTGCGTGTTTTTATCGTAGTGCTGGTCACATCTGGAGTTGGTTTCTGTTTGATGATCCGATTTCTGACGAAACTCCTCAATTTGCCAAAACTTTTCCAGTGCATTGTCTAGTTTACATGCTTTCACGAAATTGCATGTGACGATGGGTAAGCGCTCTTGAATTGGCTCGTTGATTCTTCCTCCGACAATCCAGCCCAGAGATGTGTTGACTAAGCACGGTAGTCCTGATCCAAGTGTTATTTTCTCACCAGATAGCAAGTCGAAGAATTCTTGTGTGCTTATCAACAAGTCAATACGGTGTGGCTTGAAGAAGAGAGGATCAGCCAGTTGAATTTTATCTGGTATATTCCAGCCTGCAATTGATACGTATGATTCAGGATGATTTAACGAAATAGTTTTTGTTACGGCAAATTGTGAGTCACAGCAGTATTCTGATATCCTTGATTTAATGCTGGTTGCCACTGTGAACTGCAACTGTGTGCGGACATCAGAGATTCCCGAAACTTCTTGGTGTGCTCGCTGAAATTTGAGTTGTAACCGTTTGGCCAACTCTTCTGTAATAAAGGAAATTTCGGAACATGAATCAAGCAATGCACGAGCAGGTTGGTATAAGCCATATTTATCTTTAACAAGTACTAATGCAGTTGGTATCATAGCACGCTTGCTAGTTCTTGTGACCAATGATGTAGCTACTTGCTGTGGTTTCCGTTGATCATGTTGTGGTTGCGGTGGATTTTCCTGTGGTGCAAACCTGTGTATGCATGAGTGGTGTGCTCCTTTGCACACTCTGCAGCGCGAAGTTGATTTACATTGTTTCCAGGAATGTCCTGGACGTAAGCAGTTGAGACAAAGTTTTGATTGTTTAATAAAATTTGATTTTTCTTCAAATGGAAGAGCTCGAAATGTTGAGCATGACCCAATGTAATGGTCTATGCTACGACAGTATACACAGCTCGCCTGTGTATTAATGAATGTCTTTCGTTGCGATATATTAGACCTTTGCTCCCTTTTCTGATCACCTGGTGTATGCTTTGCTTGGCTTTCTAAAAACTGGCAATATCTACTTAACGTTGAATAGCAAGTATCCCAAGATGGCATTGTTTCATAGTCTTGTTTTGAATCATATGCTAGCTTCGCGCTTGTATCTAATTTTGATAAAACAAGTTCAATGATTATGCTATTCATTACATCAGCCTCTGATCCTAATGTAAGAAGCGAACTACGGATGGCTGATACAGTGTCAAGAATCGTTCGAAGTGATGACGGGCCCAGCTTTTGAGACATTGGTTCTATGTTGAAAAGATTCGTGATGTGCTCTAAAAAGATCAAAACCTTTTTATCATATCGAGCCTTTAACTGCTGAAGGGCCTTTGGATAATTCTCCTCAGTAACATTAAATGACTCAATAGCGCTACGTGCTGGTCCAGACAAGCAACTTAGCAGATAATTAAACTTGTCGACTACTGGAATTGACGGATCCTCATGCACCATGTTGACAAATGATGACATAAATCGATTATACTCGCCATATTTTCCGTCAAACGCTGGTAGCTTTAACGACGGAAGGCGACTAGATTGCTTCATAATTGTAGTTGCATTAAAAAAACTGGGTTGTTCTTCGATATGCTCACGCCTGCTACTTAACCTTTTAAGTAATGGTGCTTTAGCTGATATATACAAATCCTCTAGCTCTGAACGTTCACTGTTATTGGGATCAATATTTTCGATTTGCAACTGAATCTGACTTGCTTGCTTGAAATACGATTCTAAAATTTGCAAGCGGCACTCTAACACTTGCTCACATGCTGTATCCACTTCTTGTTCGATTTTTAACTTTATATTTTCTAAATGCTTTTTTGTTGTTGTCCGTTGTTTATGAAGCAACAACAAGTTTTTCTCTTCTGGCTCCATATTAAAGATCTACTCACTTGAATTTTGAGTGATAAGTTTAGCTGGCAATAATCTTAGTATTTCTTATCAGCCTATACTTGAGTGATTCGAGTTGAGCCAAAAGTAAAATCGCCGCTTAATACAGTTAGTAATAGTGAGTTTTATTATATGCGAATGTGGAGATGAAGATAGAGCGAAATTAATATGCTTGTGCGTGGGAGTAGTATGAAGATATGTAGATAATGATATAGGTGTGTGTGTATATACTGATAATATGTTGATATATGTATATGTGAAGTTACCGTGTCCAACGATCTAACCTTGATGTCTCCTCCAAAGTCCAATGTTAAAGCGTGACTTTGATAGCGATGATTATGTAACTCCAACTATGACCAGAGCTATGTAAGCCTCGTGCTTGACAATAGATTTCTCTGGTTTTACTGATGACGACGGTCGAACTTCACGACGAGATTCCCACTGATGTGTTTGCGCCGAGCTCCTCGCGAGCGTGCGGTTGCAGCAATGATAATTTGGGTAATTGATGACTAGCACCCTGCGCTAGTTTTACGATTATTAATGCCCGTTGGCATTAATATATCACAATTTTTATTTATTTATTTTTTCTTAAATTTTAAACTTTAGGACATTCTGTCTTTTGCCAGACAGTGCCGTCCTGTCGTGGTCGCCAATGTTTGGCCACAAATAAACTCTTGGATTTAAATTCCAATAATAAGCCGACCTTCTAGTTCGGCACTTTATTTGCGACTGATCTTAACATATAATTTGTTTAACATTACCACTTCAGTGTGGATTTTGAGAGAAAGAAGAATATGAAGAATATGCTCATATCGAACATATATATATATACATATGTGAGTATATAATTTAAAAGAACGCATAGATTGCAATTACTGTCTATATCATAAGTTTGTGTACAGTATCTTTTATGTTTAATAAGTTTATAAATGTAATCTTCCCAAACACACTTATTAATTATAAGCTTTAAAAAATAGTTGTATAATAATAATAAATAAATATATAAAAATATATTTTATAATAATATAAAATAATATATAAAAACAATATTTTAACTAAAATAAAATTACATAAAAAAAAAATCATTTTATTATTTTTGTTTAAAAATATTCGCATTAATCCACAGTGGTGCTAATGAAGTTCCTAGCGCCGCAAAAGTCCATTTTCAATCTTGCTCATTAAGCCGATATTTTTTACTTTTGCGATAGCTAATACATAGAACACCATATTTTATTGTATTTTTTTTTTTGGATGACTCTTCAAATTCACGAAGTTGTGAGCTGTCAAAGTTGGCATTTGTACTAACACGTTCGAGAATTTATTCTATCAATTTCGAATAGTAAACTTTAAATTAAAAAAAAAATGTAAGATATTCGAATATCGTCCAATCTTTTGAAAAACCTAGTTGAAAAACCCTGTTTGATATGCTGTATTTTCTCATGTAGGTACCATAAACTTCTTTAGAGTAAAAGTAACCTAAGGCCGGCTAGGTCCGGCTTGATTCTTGGTGAAAATTGTACTTAAAATGAACAAAAAAAAAAACCCATGAAAATTACTTTGATAAAAAAAACACAAATTACAAAAAAAAAATAAAAACAAAAAAAATTAAAAAAAAATTAAAAAAAAAAATTATAAAAACTGGGTGTTTTCTATTACTATACAAAAAAATTTTGACAGCCGACCTAAGTGCCATACTTTTCAAGTTATTAATTTTGCGGCGCCAGTAACTTCATTAACACCACTGTGCAATCGTTTTAAATTCTGAGCAGAATTTTTTTTTTTAATTTTAAATAAAAATAAATAGTTAAAAAAAAAATAACGGTAAATATTAAAAACTTTGAATAAAATAGTTCAAAAAATATTTTAAAAAAGTTTAAATTAAATAAAAATTCAAAAAAATAAACATTTTGTTATCTCTCATTAAAAAAAAATATAAAAAAAAAAATAAATAGTTGGAACAAATAGTTTTCTAAAACTTTTTAGTTTTCTAAAAATCGATATATAGTCGTTACTTTGCAATAAAAAGGTATCTGATGAAACTTGGCAATTACTCAATTGGATAATAAACATAACATTCCAATTATGGGAAAAACCTTCAAATTATATATTTACATAAAATTTGATTGAAAATAAATAATATCAAAAAAATTAATATTATATTAAATATTGGTGAAAAAATAATTAAAAAATTTGTATTAAAATAAAAAAAATTTTTTTTTATTTTTGAAACTAAGTTTTATTGTTATTATAAAAAAATAAATTATTCAAAAATCTTTTTTCTTAACTAATTATTTAGCAATTATGTATTTATTATTTCTTTTATTTTTACACGATTTTTTCTGGAACGTATCTATCGTACTGTACGTACCAACTGTACTTCAGTTGGTTGTTTATCGAAAAATTAAAATATTTTGATTTAAGAATTTCAGCCAGAACCCACATATTTTGAAATTTCTCAACGCAATTATCTAGATCAAAAAAGTTTAACTTATCAATGTTCCATATTAATTCTGCTATTCAAGATGAGGGTGTTCATACGTATAGTACATACATATAAACATGGCTACACCGACTGCCTGCCACAACACCTTCCCTCTTTGGCACACATTGCACAAATAAATATAGAATACCCTTGAAGTAAACCAATTCTCATAAATTAGTCTTAAGCAAGTTTCTCAAAAGGAAGTTTGCCTGTATCCTGCATCTTTGCAACAAACTTTTACAACTTTTCTGCTGTGCCAAGGTTTTTTCTCCCTCCCCCATCATCTTTGCGAATGTCAAGAACTAATTGCTTGAATGCCAATGTCCAAAAATTTAGTCAAAAATAAACTAGAAATGAATTATAGAGCTGTTGGAAGCGGCACTGTTTCAATTCAATTCCATTCCATTTACATCCATGATTTCACCAATTAACAATTTTCAGACACGCTCTTAATCTGTGTATGTATGTCCGTGCATGTCTGTGCCTGAGTGGGCATTTCTGTCAGTAATTAAATTTCATTTGTTTTGCATTTTTGACTTGTATTTCAGTGCATCCAAATGCAATTTGTTTACGCCTGAATAGCAAGTCAATGTAAATATTACTCATACGCAACGTTGAGCGCAAAGATTTCAAACACATGTTGGCCATTAATTTGCATGATGGGATACCCCAGCTCAGCTCTCGCTGCCATTGACAGCTGACTTCAAATGACTAATTAGACAATAACACTAGACTACAAAGTAAATATAGAAGCCAAAAACGTTTTACGTTCCGAGTAAAACTTCCTTCGAAGTAATAATCTTTTCAAAGAAAAAATAACTGACGAACTAATAAGTTGCCAATGTGGAAATTCCATAGCTCCATACATCAAATATAAGGGTTTGTAAAAAAATAAAGGAATTTTAGCTAAAAAACTGCTCGATATATTGATATAAACGTAAAGTGTAATAAAAAAAATCAATGAAAAACACTTAAAAAATTTTGCTTTAACGCAAATACCGCTTTAATTAAGTGTGAACTGTAAGAAGTAAAAAGTGAAATTTTTGTTTACTCTTACACTAATAGCCCACTTTAACCAGTTGTGGATTATAAGTGTCAAAAATATAAAAGCCGAATTTTCGGCGCATTAAACAAGAATAGTGACATTTTTATATGCCAACCTTCGTTTAAGCGGCCCATACACGAGCAACAAATTGAAGCAATCGGTTGAAATACATTAAAGTTGTGGCACATTTTGCTTGATAAATAACACAATATATGTAAGAAGGGCTGTTAACAACAGAGGATCAGCAGGTGCTGTTAAATGGCAGGCGAGCATTGCAGTTAGAAAGCTGTTAGCAAGCGAGAGAGTAGATAACATACAGCCGCGCTGAAAGGTCGTCAATATAAAGTCGCGTCGACCTAATTGATTAAAAGCCGTTTTATTTAAAGCTGTAACATTTTTATATCATTAAACATATAATATCATTATTATTAAACAAACAAACAATTAAACAACAAAATAAAGATATTAGCAAGCCTAATATCACATATATATATTTATTCCTAGAGTACTGTAGAGCTCAATTAAGCGTTTACGAGTAGTCGCCCCTAGGAGCTGCATAGGGCTGAAAATGCAAGGAAGTTAATAAAGATGCCACTGTTGAAAAAGTAAAAAAAAATAACTATATGTATAAAAAATAAAAAGGTTTTTCCGCGTTCCATCTTCACTCGTCTATTCTGTAGGGGAATGACGTTTTTTTCACTTATTGGTTCCAGAAATAGTTCACATTTATCCACCTTTTCTTTTTCTTCTACAATTACTAGGACTTTTAAATGACTACGTGACAACTCTGGAGAAGAAGTCAATGCGAAAATCCACATATCACAATCAAGGGATTTTAAGAAACTTAAGATTAAAATCTGCTTGAAATAGTAGTTTAAAAGAAAATACATACAAAATATAAAAAAAAAATCTGTTAAGAAAGTTTTCTCTTAAGGCAACTACTGCTTCAATAAGCTGTGAATTGTAAGCAGTAACTAGTAAAACGCAACACTTTTCGCTGATATCAATAGCCCACTCTAAGCAGTTGTGGATTATAAGCATTAGCAACAAAAGAAAACACATTTTCGACACACCAAGTAAAGTAACATTTTCATAAGCAAATTTTTGTTAACCATTGTAATTTATCGAATTTGCACAAATTGTGCGAAATTTAAGCTGTTAAGGTGCGGCAGAAAGGCAGTGTAACTCACCTGTAAGTCTGTACAGAATATCAAGGACAACAGCTGCATTTGCACTTTAGTTAGCCATTTGCAGTTAAAACTGAAACTTAAGAAGGCTTACTAATTTCTTTAACACCTACACACACACACACATACACAAACACACGTATAAACACTTGTAACTTATAATTGGCCAATTAGGTTGGAAATTTATTTGCTCAAAGCATCTGAAACTTTCGAGTTTACTTTGCCATCCATTAGAAGTCAAGCGACTTGTGCACAGCTTTAGTGCCATTTGGCTTCTGTCGTGGCTCAATTTGTTGTCGACCATGCTGAGCTTTGTTTTTGACCAATTTGCTTTAAGCCAGCGCCAGCTGGCCTTTGAACGGGTTCTGACAATTTTTCTATGCAATCAATATGCAGGCCTATGGGGGGCTTGGCATTGCCTGTCACGTTCTTTAGGCCCGAGCACGCAAATAAGCCGCGGGCTGTAGATCTAAGTCCAAGTCTTCTAGAGTTGTCTCAAGAGATCGCTGCGTACATGAACTTAATCAGCGTTATTAATAAATCAAATCAGTTACAAATTCATATCTAATTAAAACATGCAACTAAACTTGGCTTAAAGAAATAAAGTTTTCAAATTTCACACAAATCAGCAGTAAATGTCAAAACGCATGTTCCACAAATGCATCAAATGCCAAAGCGGGTGAACACCAATAAATCATCAAGTTGCAACTCAAACCTGTTGACAATGTGCACTGAAAGAAATCAGAAGCGAAAGTTTATAAGTCGCCACTTTGAGAGATACTTCACTGAACAGCAAAATGCCAGTAATTCGCAATTTTTGTGCATTTTTTTCTGCTCAAAACAAAGGGGTACAAAATGCGGCCACAAAGTGCACAAAATCTGCAGATGAGAGCTTCCCTAATAGAAGATTTAAGAGCCAGCACAATGCTTTACTAAATTAGTGAGATTATATTTTTTGTAGCTCTATATAAGATCCTAAAGAGGGTCACTCTAATTAGATAATTTAAGCGAAAAGCTTTCGAAATATTTTTGACCACCACTTCTTTAAGAAATATTATAGTAAAATATAGCATTTAGGTATCTTAAAAAATATAAAAAAACATAATTTTTTTTTTTAACGAGTTGATATATTTTTTAGAAAAGAGATATAAACTAACAAAATAAATAAAAATTTAAGAAAATATTTTTTAAGCCCTTTTGCATAGTTATAAAACAAGTTAAATAAAAAAAAAAATTAAAACAAATTTTAGAGAAATAATTTCAAAAAATAATTTTTATAAAAAAAATTTAAAAAAAAAAAACAATAGTGAAGTCTTCCTTTTAGATGATGTACCCATGGACTTTAACCTAGGAATCGTTGGAAAACCTGCAAATCATGACTCTTAGAGTTAAAAAAAAATATTTTATTTTTTTAGCGATTGATACTATTTTGTAGTTTTAATTATTTATATATGAAATAAATTAAAAAAAATAAATAGAAGATGAAATCATGCGTTGAGAAGAAAGTGTTTGTAGACTTTAAACTAGGAATCGTTTAAAAATCTTAAACACATAATTCCTAAAGTTAAAAATAAGTTTAAATTGAAAACATAATAATAAAAAGCTGTTCACTTCTTTTAAAAATTTTTCAGAGAATATTTTTTTTATTTAATTTTAAAAATACAAATTTTTTTTACAAGATTGGTATTTTTGCTCGGCTTTTTTAAATTTAGTCAGAAATAAATAATTAAGTTACAATAAATTTTTATTGAAAAAATGATTTAACTGCCTGTGGACTTTATTACATAAAAATTGAAGAAAACTTGAAAAATAATGATATAAAATAAAATTCAACTTGATCGAGAGATGTAAAAAGTTTAATTTAAAAAATAATAATTCCATATATTTTTTTTTGTTTGTAATAATAATACATATATGATAATTTTATTTTTTTTTTTTTGTGGAAGTATATGTGTGATAATATTTCTGCCTTTTCTTTATTAAATTATTTTTATTTAATTTTTAATATTTAAGTTTTAAATTTAAAAGGACTAGTCTTTTAATTTTTGCCTTGGCTTTAGGAAATGCCAAAATACGAACAATTTATAAAAATTAAAATGTTTTTCAGAAAAATTGAAAAACATTTTAACAGAACAGTGGAATTTTTTTATTGTTGTTAATTTTTTGATAGGGTTTTATGGGTTTTAGCACTTAGTGATAGAAAATTTTTAATGTAACATTTATTATTATACGAAAAATATTTGGAATTTTTCTTTTAAGCCTATCTGTGGTGAATAGTTAAAATTTCGCTAAACTTTCAATAGATGCCACATTATGCGAATAAAATTGTTTTTTAGAAATGCTTTGATTTGGATTTGTAAATATAGATGAACTTTTTAAAAAAATTGCTTCCAGAAATTCGTTATATAGTTATATAAAATAAATGCTTACTTGACAACAAATGCAATATGGAAAAATTCCTTATAGAGGACTGCTTTATAGAGAAATTTCTGTAATAATTAAATTATATTATTATATTATAATTAAAGCTATACCTAGACCATAGAGATTTATGGAACATTCACTCTAGCAGTGTTAAAAATTTTGATTTATTGTCTTAAAAAAAAAATATACTGATTTGGAATAAAAACAACATTATTTTCTCTCAGTGTACAGCAATTCCTGTAGCAGCTGCCAGAGCATGCGACACCCCGCGCTAAACAACCAAAAATCATTAAAAAAAAAAAACAAATTTAATAAAAAAATGTGTATCTTTTTGGACAGTCATGTCAACACGCAGCCAACAACAACAGCAATAACAACAACAAGATACAGATTTGTATTTCGATTTTTTTTTTTGGCTGCATTAATTATCGCCTTGCCATGAAATATGCGCGCCACGCATGCGCGCTGCGAATTGTTGTGGGTTGTCTATGGGAGGTTGTCTATAAAGAGAGGCACAGAGATGGAAATGGAGATAGACACATACAGAGAGACATAGAGAGAGAGAGCGCGACAGCGGGTGGCTTTTGGCTGCTCCTACATATATCTGCCACTTATAAGGCATTAGCAGCGCGCGCGTGCAACGTGCGTTTTGGCCAGTTTTTGTTCATAGCGTTAGGGAGCGAACTGGTTCCACTTACATACATACATACGTCTAGCAGGTCTGACAAACAGCCCGACTTGGGCCCAATTAAAATTAATTTAATAAACATTAAAAATAATATCGCATGGCGTTGCCATATCGCTGCCGTGTCATCGCATTGAGTGCAACACGCATTTTGGCCAATTGACAGTGATGGCTTGTAACGGTTTTTATCTTGGCCGTCAGCTGACTGTCACGCTGAGCTGTCGCCAAGTGTTTGATATGGGTGTGGGATTTACGGAGTAACTAAAGTTGCTTCGTGACTGGAGTCTATGAGTATCGTGAGCAATGCGTGAGTTAGATACAATACGCAATGTTACGTGATTTGTATTAAAGTTCTGCACTCTTGCTCTGCAAAAATACCGAATACTCAAAAATTTTGCAAAATTTTTTTAAATTTTCGTGTTCAACAAATTTTGTACTGGATTAGAGATGGGATCGTGAAAAAAATGACTTTGGGTGTTTTCAAAATCTTGGAGATGCGCAGAAACAGAGCAGGTACAGATTTTGAAAACTTGTGGGGGGCGAGTAATTCGAATTCCCACAGTTATCAAAATAAATGCCAGACTTACGATTAATTCCATTCAAAAAAATTTTATTTTTTTAACTTTAACAGAATCTTTGAATTTGCAGGCAAAAAAAAAAAAATTAAATATTTATTTTTTTATTTTTACTTTCTGGAATAGATTTTTGCAGAACATTTGGGAAAAATAAGGTTGCCATGGAGCTCCTATATGAGTCAAACTACCCATTTGCTTTTTTTTTCTTTTTCTTTTAAAAAACATTAATTTCAATTATATATAAATTTTGCTTTTCAATCCAAATATTTTAATTTTCACGCAAATAAAAATTTTTATTTTTTATTTTTATAGAATTTACTAATTTTTTGTATGCAAAATAGAGAATTATACGCGTAAAAAAAATCGCAGACATAAAATATTAAAAAAACTTAATTTTAAAATACAAATTTTATATTATCTATAATTTAAAAATAAAGTTAAAGTTTTATGTATACTTTGGATTTTATCTGACTTTCGATGTATAGTTTTACCAAAATAATTCATAGATAACACTATCTTACAAAAAGCGTGATCGAGTGAAACTTCGTAAAAAAGTGTTTTTTGGGGTAATTTTGGGTCGAGAAACACGAAAATGACAACCTTTTTTTTTCTAAGCACCGTTTTCGAGGTTTTTTCCAAAGACATGTTTTTGGTAACTTTTTCGGTAATTCGTCAATATCTCGTGAAAAAAATTTTGTATCGACATGAAAGACAATTAGATCGAAAGGTATTGATATCTTTCCAGTGATATATAATTCAGATTGATTAAAAATTATTGGAGTTACAAGCAGCCGAAGTCGAAAAATTCAAAATGTCATTTTCGACCGTTTTTCAAAATTAAAAATTTTCGGTTTCCTAAGAAACACTTTTTTACGAAGGTTCATTTTTCTTGTAGACTAGTGTAATAAATCCCACGGCAACTACACTATATAGCATAAACTTTGTTTGAACATTTTATTTATGCGTGCTTATAATTTTTTTTTTGCACAAATTTTTTTAATCATTGTTTTTCTATAACTTATAATTTGATTAAGCTGCCTTCTCTAGGTAGTAGCATAATACACAAATTTTTTTAACAAAAATAAAAAATTTGAATTTTTTGGAAAAATTTTTTGAAGGCTATTTGGGGAATAATGGCGGGCAGTAATATCAGATTCTTGGGTTTTCAGAGGAGCTTTTATGGAAAGTAGCTTATTTTCGCTAAACTTGCATTCAATAGCATTTAAATAAAAAAATTCAAATTTTGCAAAAAAAAATTCCATTGTTTCCAACCGTTTATAAGCAACAAGCATTAAGTTTTATACCAAATACTAGATTTAATTTTATAAATAAAAAATTGCAAATTTTTCATAAAACTTCCATGGTTACCAAACGTTTATATGCAATACATAGAGAGGCAATATGGTCTGGATCGTTTTAAAAAATTCTAGTTGAAAAGTGTTGTAGAAAGCTGTAATTATCTACTGAGGCATAGGGGCATAGGTCAGAATATTTTTCATAATAACTTTTTTCTAGAAAGAGTTTCAAATTTTATTATATTTTTCCAGCAATGTAAACCTTGCGATACTTGGCCGGAAACAAACCGCTGTCAAACACCGCTGGAAATAAATTTGCTGCAGTGCTTGGGTACTCTAAAAAACTTCCGAATGCCAAATTTGGTTACAATATCTTCACAAACAAACGAAACACAACGAATTTTGTAGAAAAAAGGTTTTTTTGACAGATTGGTCCTATGGGAGCTATATGATATAGTCAACCGATTTTAATAAAATTTGGTACAGTGCTTGGAAACTCTAAGTGAGTGTCAAATTTGGTTACGATATCTTCATAAACAAACGAATTATCCATCTAAAACTTTTGGTTTTTTCGAGGTCCTCTGAAACACCCCTATGGGAGCTATATAATGTAGTCCCGATATCAAAAAAATAAAATAAACTTGTCTCCTATGGATTAATAAGGGATCTTATCTGAAAGTTTGGTTGCGCTAGCTCTTACCATCTCTGAGATCTAGGCGGACAGACGGACATGGGTATATCGACTTCTCTAGTCACTCTGATCATACTTTAGGTAACTTTGGGGGGGTCTCCGACTTCTCCTTCTGTACGTTACATACATTTACGGCTTGCACAAACACAATATACCCTTTGTACCATACGGTACAGGGTATAAAAATCATTTTAAAATTTCATCACGCTCCCAACCCTAGTGCATTTGTCTACTAGGTGCGCCAAAAATTCTATTAAATGCGTTTTGCGTGTTTGAAACTAAACTGAAATTTAATACCATAAAAATTTGCACACTTTGTGATTTATAGTTTTGCATTAAAATATTTTTCTAATTAAATAACAAAAAAAAAAAAAATTGCACACAAACTTGCGCTGGCGCCATCTATTGGCATGCAAAAACTACAAGTTTGCAAGCTTTGCATAAAGGTGAAAAGCTCGCTTAAGCCAAAGAGAGCGCAAGAGCGCAAAAGAGCAACAGCTGTAAATTGTGCGCTCTTAAATTACATCCCACTCAGCTGTATTTTAGGCATTGATAAGCAGCTCGGACCTCTACTAAGTGCAAGTCCTCTTAAAAGCATAGTCTAAGCTGGTACACGGTCTAAGCCTGATTAAGGCCTTAAGCATAATTGCAGAGCGCTCTGTTGATGCAAGCTAATTGCACTTATTGTACATGGTATATAAATATATGCATAGTACATAGTAATTAATGCAGTACACCCACGACATACAATTTGTAAGAATAATGTAATAATAATTTAATAAAGTTGTACGAGTCTGGCGCACATACGAAAAATTGAAGCCACAAATGTGTCATAAGGCAAATGTCACACACAAAGTGTTGGCTTTGAGGACTGAAGCAGGACGAGGTTTGCTGTGGATGCCACGGGTGCTATGGGGCTTAGTGCAAGTGTTTGCAGCATACAACAGTTCATTTCACATATTATGCCCCAGCAAAGCAGCTACAATGTACAGTGGGCGGGAAGGCTACATTCTGTGGATATAAAGTTGTAACCAAAAGTTGCAGCATTGAAATTTGGTCAGACATATAAATATTCATATATATTTATCACCTAAAATTTTTCGATAACTTTTTAAATATTTTTTTTTTATTGCTTCGACGTTATTTACTTTTAGTTTTAAGAATTTTTAATATTTATGAAAAGTACAATTGGAGATTAAATTTTTTGAAAAAGTTTAGGGTACTATCTTAGAGATCCACTAGTCAATTAAGAAGAACACGAAATTAAAGGCTTAAAATTTATTTTGGGAAAATTCAGAAAAATAATCAAAGCATCAGCTTATAAATATATAAAAATATCTCATATTTTTTATATTGCTATTTGAACTACGTCAAAATTAAAGAAAAATTGTAACATCATTGAATAAATTATTACAAAAATTAAATAATTTAAGAACTTAAATTCGATTCTAAGAAACTTACAATCTTTCCTAATTTTAATTATTTATTTATTTATATAATTTTTAAGTAGAATTGAATTCTAAATGTTAAATGGTTTATAGTCAGAGCATCATTGAGGCCTTCAGCACGATAAATTTAAGACTTTTTTAAAATACTATTATAAAAATCAGCTAAAAAAAAATATACAAATTTTTAATATTTCAAAATATTTTTTATTATCTTGTCAAATGAAGCACGAAAAAAGAGTTCAAACTCGACATTAATTTTTACTACTTGCGACTTTATTTGATTTGTTAATTCTAGAGCATCCGAACTGGAACTAAATAAATTGTTAAAAATATTGTTTTAAGTTATATTAAATTAGAAAGAATAAACAATAACAAAAAAAAAATTGATGTTGTATAAAAGTATTTATAAGACTTTTATATAAAATCTAGTTTTTTTTTATAAGACTTTTATATAAAATCAATTTTGTTTTTTGTTTTTTTTAGAATTACATTAACAAATAAAATTAAATCTTCTTTAACAAATAATTAAAATATTACAAACTTAAGCTGCTATAAAATAAATAAAGAGAATATGATATATAAAAAAAAAATACCATTTTAAAGCAGCAAAAAATTAAATACTTCAAAATGTTATAAGTGATTTTCTTAAAATCTTAAATAAAAACATTTAAAATTTAATTAAATTTAATAATAGTTTTTTTAAAAAAATTTTAATAATTTATTTTTATTCAAATTTTAAAAAACAAACTAAATTATAAAATAAAAACAGCATAAAATTAAATTCTTTAAATCTTATTATAATTTTGTGATTTGCTAAAAATGTTAAATAAAAAGATTTTCTAAAAAAAACTTAAACTTAAGCTTATTAATTTTTTATTTTATTTTAAATGTAACTTTTTAATAAAAAACAACAAATTCAAGTCTTTAAATTTAAATAACCTTTTTTTTGTTAACTAAAAATATTTATTTAAAGTGGTAAAAATGCATTTAAAATACACTAAAAAAAAAACAAAAAAAAATGTATTTTTAATTTAAAAGTCGAAGTAACAAATAATCGTTAATTCATTTCATTATTAAGTAGTATTTTCTAAAGGTTTTTATAAAATTAAATCTCTAGTTTAATATTAAGAACGCATTAGAAAGTTCGTCTTTTCAATCCACCTTCAAGGTTTTAAATTTAAGTTTTTTTAAAACTAAATATTTTTGAGAGTTAGAAAATTAAACTATAGATAGAAACTGGAAAGAATTTTTGATTCCGTTCCAACCGACCAGGAACAGACCTCCATCCTATCCTAAAACGAGATTTTTATATTTAAGATTTTGTAAGTCCGAATACTAAACTAGAGATGATAACAGAAAATAGAATTTGATTCCGTCCCAACTGTCCCGAAATATATATTATAAGTCTCGAGTTTCGAGGTTGTTAAATTTAATGCTTTAATTTAATTTAAGATGGTGGCAGTAATTTCAAGAGCTTCCTGAGTTTTGGCGTCTTACTTCAATCCTGCTCATTCCACATATTCCGAAATTTATTCCTCTCATGCCCATTTCGCAGTTTTTTCAGATAGCCATGATAGATCCAGAATTTAAATTCAAGGAATTTTTATAAAAAAAAAGTCCAATTCCAACCAATGTGCAATGATACAACGTACTGGATGGCAGTATCAACAACGACATTTGCTCTTGCCAGCAACAGCTGCTGTGCCCCTTTGGCACTTGCTTCTCTTTGGCGCTGCACAACACTGCTCTTGTTGTCGGTGTGCAAATATTTGCATATTTTATGTAGTTGTTGTATTTTCTAAAGTAACCGCAAAACTCATAAGCGCATTTTAGTGCTGGCCCGCATTTTGTCTGAGTGTGTGTTTGGGCCACATTGTCTTGCCTGTTTAAGGTCAAGCACGCTTATAAGCCATGTTTTGCTGCTATGTTAGAAGTTTATGGGCGCTAAGGGGCGTGCCGGGGTGTGGCATTGTCAAACGTTTAATTATGTCAGGTGTTAAGCTGCTGTTATCATGTCAAAACATCGTCTTACGCACACAATCACAAGCACACAAACACACATAGACAGAAATATTGCCCACTTTGGTGCCAGCCACAAGGCGTCCACAGTGCGTATGCTTAATGAATGCGTTGCTTGAATTTAAAGCAGCAGCAGCGCAACCTTGGGGCCCTTACTGAAGTGCGTTTTATTTTTACTTTCTCTTCTTCTCTTTAACTTATGCTTCTACTTTGTCTGCTTCTGCTTCTTCTACTTCTATTTGGTATGCTTTAGCCTGCAGTGCGTCTTAATTAATTAAACAAGAAAAGCATTTTTAGCGGAAACTGCTGCTTGCACTGCAATTACTTGGGCATTACTTATTTCATCAGGTTTCCTTTCTTTTCTTCTCTTCCCTTTTCTTTTCTTATTGTTTCAATATTATCATTAGAAGACAGTGGGGAGTCGTTAACGGCGACTACAAGCTTCCTCTGGGCGAATTATTCGAACTAATCGTTTGTGATTGATTACCAAATTGTATTAAAATAAGATTTAGGCACAAAAAAAGCACTAAAAAAAGATTAACTTAATAATAATGTTGAACTTGAAATCAAGCGCGTGATTTTTAAAGATTAAAATGGTAGTCAATTCAGGATTTATCATAATTTTTTTTTTTTCATTTCTGTTTATTATTTTAAGTTGAATTTGTTTTTAGAGGCGAATTTTTCTTCGGTCTTCATTATTTTAAATGAAATTTCTTTTCGGCCTTCATTATTTTAAGGCGAATTTAAATTTGGACAAAAAAAGTATTTTAATAAAATTGTAGCGAATTTTAATTTATATTTACAAATATTTAAAAAATTTTAAATGAATTACATTTAAAAAATATTAAAGCTTAATTCAATTTTATTCACTAAATCTTCGCATTAAATACATGTGGAGATTAATGGTCTTAAAATAAAGAGTTCAGGCTACATTGATGACCTTTTTTTACTGAGCTTTTAAATTTTAATTACTTAAAGCTTAATAAATTATAGTTTTCAAAAATAATAATAAGGATTATGTAAAAACAAGATTGTAGCCACGGTAAAAAGTGTTTCGTGTGCAGCCACAATTAGATAATTACTTTGATTATTTTAAATATATTTGGAAAACAAAAACGAATAAAAATTTGGGAATTTTAAATTTAATTTAATTTAATGGCGTACTTTCTAAGCAAGCGTGTGGAAGTTATTATTTTTTTACTCGTCTTTATTACTTTGAAACGAATTTAAATTCAAAAATATTGTCGAAATTACGTGAATGAATTGAATTTATATTGTTCAAAATGGCGGCTTACGAAACGAGTAATTTTTAATTCATAATCTATAGGTTGTACCGGTTGACCCCTGGAGGATAATCCTTAGTGGTTAATAATCTATAATTATTGTTAAAATTTTGTTAAACTTTATGAATAAAATAGGAACAATCAATACTTTAATTAATAACAAGTCGATCTAACTTATTTCGTATTGTTAGTTATTAGTTTCCAAAAAAAATCTAATTCTGAAAATTTCACGGACTTAAAACGAATTTAAATTCGTTTATTCGTTTAATTAAATGAAAATACACAAATTAAAATTCACAAAAATGTGTTGGCTAAAAAAATAGACAAAACACATTTTCTTATAAAAAATTCAATGTTATTTTTTTTTAGTCTGTTCTTTGAACTTGACAAAATTTTTTAATATGTATTTTTTTTTTTGAATTTTATGATAAAATTTTTTTCCAGTAGTTAGCCCAACTAAAAACTACGAGATCTTCATACCCACAAGGGATGAATGGACAAATAACCCAAATTGGGTGCAAGAAGATGCCCAGAAATGGTATACAGATGGCTCCAAAACGACAGAAGGAGTAGGTGCAGGGGTAGTCGGTCCCCGCTGCCAAATGCACATCTCTCTATGCAAAGACGCAACAATATTCGATGCTAAACTGTTTGCGATAAACTCTGCAATTCAGAAACTATTAAGCCGCAATGTGCAAAGAATAAAAATAAATATTCTATCTGATAGCCAAGCGGTACTCAAAGCCCTCAACAATTACAAATTTATGTTCAAATCTGTTCTCGAATGCCATAACAACCTAAACCTACTTGCATCCCATAATAATAAGGTAAAACTTATTTGGGTGCCTGGGCACAAAGGTTTTGAAGGTAATGAAGCAGCAGATGCACAAGCCAGAAAAGGGGCGAAGGTTCTCTTCACAGGACCTAGCCCTCTGTATGGCTTCACAAAAAATGATATTACAAACATCATTTTAAAAAATACCAGAAAAGAGGCAAAAAACTACTGGGATAACCTGGAAGGGCTCCGTCACTCCAAAAAATTCCTTCAGTTCGACTCTAAAAAGGGGGCAGCAGCTCTAGAATTCAATAGAAGAGACCTACGCATCCTATGCGGTGCACTTACTGGCCACTACCCATGTAGATACCACATGGCCAAGCTAGGTCTATCGGACACGGTAACTTGCAGATACTGCAATGAAGAGGAGGAAACCATGGAGCACCTTTTAGCCAACTGCCCAGCGCTAACCAAACGCAGAGCAAAATTCTTTAACAGCTATATACTGGTTGAAGAGGACTACAAAACCCTACCACTAAAGGGTATAACTGCCTTCGCCAAAACATTAAACGACGATTAGTCATATAAGGGTGCACAAAAGACCTACATATATGTTGGTCGCAGTGCAGTAGGAAATTTGTACCCTAAACCCTATTCACATCATACATACATCATAGGCCTTCAGCTTGAATATGTCAACTAACCATATTTTTTAAACAGATTTTTTTATCCCATCTTCATTTGGTGTAAATATGAATTAAATCAATATAGTGCGAGAATTTTTAAATATTTTTTTTTTTAAATTTTATGAAAAACAATTTTATATTTGTAAAAGACGCATATTAATACAAACAAGAAATATATATTCTATTAAATATTTCAAAAATGTATGACAATTTTCGGCGTCTTTTGACAAAAAAAAATTTGTATCATAAAATTAAAAAAAAAAGAATATAAAATAACATTTAACTTTTTATAAGAAAATGTGTTGGTTAAGAAAAAATTATATATTTTTATTTAAGAAAACATAAAAATTTTGCAAAAAATTAAAAAAAAAAATATTAAAAAATTTTGACAAGTTCAAAGACCAGACTTTAAAAAAAATGACATTACATTTTTGTTTAAAAAATTTGTTGGTTAAGAAAAAATTACAAATTTTTTTTGAAGAAAACAAATTTATAAAAATATATTCAAAAATAATTAATTTGTAGTCAAAAGTAAATAAAATGTGTAAAAGTCATTTTTTTTAATAACGCTTTAAATTGAAAAACTGAATTTTTTTATTTTTTTTATTTATAAAACGTTTTGCGTAATAAGTTCTTGTTGAAATGTAAACAAATAATCGTGTACCGAACATACCTTATCGTTTATCGATTACTCATAGGCTTAAGCAACCCTGCTATTTCGATTTTCGCTTTTCACTTCTCTCTATCAAAGTTTACGGACGTTTAATAACTTTAAATTACAACAAATTACAACAGTTTTTTAAAGTCGCTTTGGTATATATCCAGCTAGTTATTTTCACTATTTTACAGTGAATTTAAAAACACAAAACTTAAGGCGAATTTGGAATATGCAGTCTTTGACATTTTAAAGTTAATTCGAATTATTATTTTAAGGCAAATTTAGATTCGCAAACATTAAACGAATTGCAAAAGAAGCTTTACTTAAATAATGTTGTAGCTAAGATAAAATAGATAAGCATAAATTAATTATTGAGTAAAAATTATTTAAATGATAAAAAATAATTAAAGATCAAGCTTACTTTGTATTGTTATGGTAGACTATTCAGATAGCATGCCAATTAAATCAAAATATTAATAAATACGAAAAAAATTGTATTTAAATAGGATTATAGTAAATAAAATGTTAGCCACAATTAAAGTTTGTTTTAATAAAAGTGCTTTAATATTAAAAAAATTAAACCACATGCTTTTTTATGCGATTTATTAAAAGCAGCGCTCTTGATTGACCACCGCACTGTATTTAAATAAGTTTTAAGCTTAATTGAACTCGATTTTATTGTAGGCTATAATAAAAATATGTGTATAAAATAAATGTAGTTGTTAATAAAATTAAAAAAAAAAAAATTAATAAATTCAATTGATTTAAATTGTTTGATTGTGAAACGATAAGCCATGACTTTAAAATTAAGCTACTATAATCGAATTTTTCTATAAAGAGCTTCACTACAAGAAATTTTTTCAAAGATTATAAAAAATCTAATTTTGTTCCTAGTCTGATGAGTTATTTTTGTATAAAAAATTTTCCGCTCTCGTGCTAGTACGCTTTAGGGAAGTATGACTGTACTTGGCAATAACTTTTTAGTTGGCAATTAAATTTAAAAAATCCACTATGCTATCTCCAGTCAAGCAAGTTGGTTCTATTGCTTATTCTTTTTCAAGACAATGCAAGTCTTTTAAGAAGAATAGTTTATGTTGATATTAAAAATTAAATGAAAAATAATTATTTAAAAATGTATGTAAAATAGTAAAAAAAATACTAAATAAAAAAATGTATTTATGTTAGATTAATATTTTATAAATTATTTTTATAAGGTTTGTTGCAGGCCGTGGCGGATCCATGGCGGTGGTTTTAGGGTCCGGGCCCCCCCACCCCTCAAAAGCTGGAAAAATGGTTTGAAGGTCCTTTGCCAGCTCTGATACTTCGAAGTGAAAAACCCCCTCAAGACCAAATCCCAGATCCGCACCTGGTTGCAGGTATCAACTATCAAGACTTAATCAAGAAGAAACTGCATTTATTAAAAGACTGAATTAAATTCCCTCCTGCAAGTATCTTCATTAAATTTCCAGTAAAGATAGCAATTAAAATCTCGTCTACTGCTATAAAATTTAAGCTACTAATTACTGCAAATTAGTTTCAATTTCAAAGCGTTCTGGATTGTTAAGCGTACACTACTTTAAAGTCCTTGAACTTCCTCAGAAGACGCCTCTGCAAGCTGTGCCCTAATAATATTTTAACTTATGGTCAACTAAGTGTTTTTGTTGCAATTTGAGAGAGTTTTGTGCAAGTTTATTAACCACTTGTACGCTAATGTTGGCTCATTAGTTTGCACTAATGATTAAACTAATTTGGCTTAATTACTAACAATGCCAGATGATGTCTGAGATGATGAGTGAGTTATTGTATTCGAATTATGCTACAACAAACCAACACTCAAGCAACATTTCAATTGGAACATTGCAACAAATGGCAAAACAAAATGGCGTACAAAATGGCAGACAAATCTGCAGCAAATGAGCTTCATTGTTTGGCTTGTTACATGTTGTTTTTGTTGTTCTAGATGTTGTTGTTGCAAGCAGATTGTCTGGCATAAAATGCACAGCTGGAAACAAATCTTGTTGCCTGTGCCGAGAGAGTTTGTTGCTACTTTTACTTTACTTTGCTTTAATACTAAGCTATTTTATTTCTTTTTTTGTTTTGGTTTTTTTATTAGTCTGCCACAAAAAAATGTAAATGGAAAACTGTGTATATAGGAAAATTCAACAGATGCCATAATGTGGTCTTATATCTAAAAGGGCGGAATGAGTTTGGGATTGATGCCATATTCGAGTAGTACTGGAAGTAGGCGGCACTCGCTTACAAGCAATTTAAATGAATTGAATGCAATAAATAAATTTAAAAGCGACTCTTTTGGATTAATGTCAAGCAGCCCACTGTGAAAACTGCAGACAAATTGATTGAGCTACAACAAGTACATCAGGAACAACAACAACAACAACATCAATCACATCAATCACATTTACAGTTCATTAATAAATGCCGACATAATTTTGATGTATGACAAAGCATTTAGCATAGCACCAGTCCCCGGCACAAGACTCATCCTAAGCGAAAGACAGCGCCGGAGACAGCAAATCACAAACAGGAACAATAAACGTGATACACTGATCAAAATGAGGAGCGGTAACAAAATAATTCATATATCAACAGAAGACTCAAAGGTAAAGTCGTTTTTTATGTATGTGCTACACTGCTTACAAAAAATTATCCGAAGAATTACTATTTAGTTAGCGTGCATTTCATCTCTTGCATCATCTCTCATCTAAAGTAAACAACAAAATAATCCAACTTTTCTGAAGATCTTAGAAATAAGTATGAAATGAATAACTATTTAGCATTTATGAAGAAGCATTCGGAGGCCTTGTAGCTGTTGAAGTTTGTCTTCCATCATCTCTTAAAGCTTATATAATTTGTAAGCACCACGCCAAACTAATCTGACTTAACTAAAGATGATACACAGTTTACAAACAAATTTCGGAAGCATAACTCTTTAGGAGTTCATCCATGCAGCCATCTCTCACCTCTAAAAGATTTTCTAACTTACTGAAGATGATATATAGCTTACAACAATATCAGAAGAATTAATATTTACTTTTTATAACAGAAAGTCGAAGACAACTGCAGCTTACAAATAAATAAATAAATTCTCAATGTTGATGGCTCTAAGAGATCATCTTTCATCTAAAGTAATATGCAAATTAATATAATTTAGCTGAAGATTACATAAAGCTTCAAAATATATGTGCGAAGAATCACTATTTAGTATTTATGAAAGAGTAGGAGTTGACGTTCTCTTATTGTTGATTTCCCATTTAAGCCAAATTTGAAATAATAACTTTTCAGTGTTAATAACGAGAAGGCGGAGTTCATCCTTGCAGACATCTCTCAGCTGCATCTCTAAAAGCTTATCTCATATCTAAGCCATACGCCAAACTAATCTAACTAAACGGTAGATGATACACAGCTTATAACAATATCAGCAGAATTCCTACTTATTTTTTATTATAATATCGAGACCAAGTCAAGTGCATTCTTACAGACATTCCTTAGCTACCAAAGCTCATCTCTCATCTAAAGTAAACTTCAAATTAATCTAACTTAACTGCAGATTATACACAGCTTAAAACAATATCAGCAAAATTACAAATGAGTTAGAGTCAAGTGCATTCTTGCAGATATCCCCCGGCTTTCAAAAGTTCATCTGTCATCTAAGCCAACTCAAAAATAAATTAAATTATCTGAAGATGATACCCAGCCTACAAAAAAATAGAAGCAGAATTACTTTTTCGATTTTATAACAGAGATTAGGAGCTGGATTGCATTCTTCATCTCTCAGCTCTCAAAGCTCATCTCTCACTTAAGCCAAACTCCAAATTATTCTGGCTTATCTAAAGATGACACACAGCTTACAATAAAATATGAGAAGAAAGCCAACACAGTTTTTATTGAAGAGTAGCAGTTGGAGTAATAGCAGACATCTCTCAGCTCGCATCTCTTAAAGTTTGTTTCTTATCTAAACCAAATGCACAAGTATTCTTACTTAACTGAAGTCAAAATCAAATAAAAAATGAAACACATTTAGTTTTTACACTAAGTCATAGCATGTTAAGTTTAAAATTTCTAGTTGAAATTACCAGGAACTTCTTCCGTCTTATTTTATTTATAATCAATAGATTATGTCTTTTATAAAAAAAAAAGAAGTGCAGCAGCATGATTTGGTTGGAAAAATACGATCGATGGCAAAAACGATTATTTTAGTTTTCAATTGTAATAGATATTGGCATACTATTGAAATAAACGAAAAATTTGTGTATTTCTTAATTGATGCTTATAATCCACAAATCGTTCAAGTAGGCTATTTATGTAAGCGAAAATTATTGAATTTCACTTAATTTTGCTTACAATTCACAACTCATTACTGCTTTAATAGTTTAGTTGCTTTAAAACTAGACTTTTCTAGATCTTAGGATCTGTGGAGCTATTGATTTGGACAAAAAAAAAATTAAAAATTACTATTCCGTTCATATTTGATTCCTTTTTCAATGCTTAAAAAATTAAATTTTTTTTTAATATATATGCTAGGGATCTGAAATTTTGTCAGCTGCAGCCAACCTTTTTTCTACTAGTTTGCTGTAAGGCTTAGACGTTTCGTTTTGCATAATTTGTCCTTTTTGCGCATTTCTTTTGAACTGTGTACTGGGCTTAAGTAACACCGGGGGAACAAAAAAAAAAAAAAAAAAAAAAAAGATAAAAACGTGTGAACAGACAAGCTGAGTGACAGCCAGACAGACAGCTTGGAAAATGTGTTTGTGGCCAAGATTTTCATCATTTGCCTTTGGTTTTTTTTTTATTTTTTATTTCCTGCTGGCACTTGCTAATTTTAAATCCCAGCTTCACACGTACTCTCCCATTTGGCGGCACTTCACGCGCTTCATTCAATTCATAAATTATGCACGAGCTGACAGTTTGAAGTGTGCGCTGTCATTGACTGGTAGTCCAAGCCAGGGCTCCTACTATATGTTGTATGCATAAGGAGCAAGACGCTCCAGGAAGAAGCAGCAACAGCAGATGCTTGGAGTGCACATTAAACTCACTTAGCTTAGACAACAAAAATTGCTGTGGGGTGGATAAGTGCGTGAGTTGGAGAAGATTGGGGAGTTGTCTCTCATATAGCTGGTAGCTAGGCAGTTTAAGCGCCACTAATTCATAATTTAAAAATTACGCGAGGTAAAGTGGGGAGTTATCGAGCTGGCGCATGTCATCTCGACACTGAGATACTCTAAAAATTATATTTCCTGCACATAGGGAGAGGGAAAACTTTTTGCTGATTCACAATACGGTGTCGACACTGAACCAAAGCCAATCAATTTCGTCTGGAAACTGGACCATTTTGACATGCCAGGTGGAGGTAGGAGCATGACCCCCTCAGGATATATTGATCATTGGTAATAGCTGTGGCCATGGTAGAACAACAAGGAGCCATTTCATTTGGTTGCCATATCTTTGGATCTATTTGGCCGAGAGAAAATCTCGAGCCTAGGAGTCCCAGAGGGTACTGCATCAAAAATTTTAGTTGATACTTTCTGTTCCCACGTCTGTAGCTGCCCTGTGCGTTTTTAGGGAAGGGCACTTAATAACTGGGAAATTCTAAATTAGGACAAAGTCTTTTTAGGTATCTTAACATTCGGAAAACTGGTCTTTTTTATTGACTTCGAAAAGATGATTTTTTTAAGGACTGCCCATAGATCAATGCGGCATTACACATTACAATCGTCTAACCCTCCTCCTATTTATTCCCTTTGGGGAGCTAATATCGACTCAAAAAAAATCATCCAAAAAAATTTATTTTTTTTAAATGTAATCTGTCAAATGTATGTCTGTCTAAATAATCAGTTATCGATGACTCCATTAATAATCGAGATCAATTTCAAAAGTAGCCCGTTTCCCAATTGGCCGCAAAATTTCATTAAGTGAAAATTTTCGCAAGGAATGATAAAACTTCATTTAAAAAAAAAAAACCCATATGGGATATCCCAAACCCCGTATTGTCCTTAAGTAGTAAAAACATTGCCTTGGACGGCCCCTGACTCTATGACGTCACTAGCTTTAACAGAGCTGGCGTAAACATTGAAATTCTGCTAAGTTACTTTTAGCTTTTTTTTTCTAAAATATTGAGTCTTCTTGTGTATTATCTTAACAACGACTGAGCTATTCACCCAGATCAATTTGATATATACTTTAAAAAACTGATCAAAAAAATCGCAATTTCAAATTTTTGTTCATAAAATAAAGAACTCTTTTTTAAATACTTTTAATAAAAGTTTGAGAATCATGTTTTGAATATTTTTAGCTTTACTTAAATATTATTTAATTTTGTTTTAAGTTTAAAATTGCCAGAGATATTTGAGCAATAAAAAAAAATATTCCAGACCGCAGCCAAAGAACTATTTTTCAAATACAAGTTTGAGAATGTTGATCATGTTTTGAATATTTTTAGTCTTATGAAAATAAAAGGAAGGAAATCTAAAAAAACTGAAAATCGCAAATTCGTATTGGATTGATACACTTTAAAAAGCTGATTAAAAAACATTCTGAATTTTAGATTTTTGGTGATAAAATCGTGACGAAATTGAGACGATTATTATTATAGTAGTCTTTGTTCTTGATTTCACTTTCCATTTATATTATTTCAAAAATCTTAATTTATTTTATTTCTTTTTTAATTTAAGGCGTTATTTATTTAATTAAAAAAAATTAAGACTGCTGAAAATTGAATATTTATTTTTTATTTAAATTTATTTTTAAGCTGTCTTGCTATAAAAAATTTTGTTTTATTTTCAGTTTGATAATTTTTTAAAGTTTTTTTTAAGATTTAATCTTATTTTAAGAATTAAAAATTATTTATTTTATTATTGCAGCGCACCCGCCAGGCGACCTGCCCGTGCGGATGCAGCAAGGTTCGTTGATTTTCGAATATTCGATAAAATTTTTTCTAACAAATTTAGATATAAAATTGTAGGGCAACCTTTTTTGAAATTCTGATTTCTGTTTTGGGTTTGATGCTCCTAGAATGAGTTGGCCAAAAAAAACACAAACAAAATAATTGGAAAGCAACAAAATAAAATTAAATATTTTCAAATTAAAAAATTAATTTTTTTTTTGCAGCTAGAGTACCTGTCTCAGAACAAATTCAAAAAATCGGAGGATGCTGGAAAATGGAAACATAAAACAATATTATTTTGTACATAAAAATAGAGCAGAACTGGCTTCCTTTTGCCTGTTACATTTATTAAGACGAACTTAATATGCCCTTTTACTTTTATGAGTGTATGAAAATCTAATGGCATTAGTTCATAATTTTGATGTTGTCGTTGTTGTTGTCATTATGGTTGTTAATGTCGTTGTTGTTGTTACAGAACATTGTTCTGCTGGCTATGTCTAGTTCCGTTGCCTGCCAAAGCGGAACTGTAGTTGAAACGCTCTTGGTCTTGACTGCCTCTAAATCAGGCTCAGCTGTTCCACTTCTCTTCATTTCTAGTCGCGCGGCGCTCTGCCTCTCAGAGCATAGTTACCAGAGCAACAACAGCGACAACGGAAACGGAAATAGCGCGGCACCGGCCTGACTTAGCAGACAACAAAAGTTTTTGGCATCAAGTGCAGCTGCTTTTAGGTCCTGCCCCCCCACTTGTTACCCACTAAATGAGCCACGGCAAACAGCTGTTTTAATTTTACGCTCGGGCTGCGCACCACAACAACAACGACAACGAGAGCAGCGACGGGGAAGAGAGGTAAACAATTTTATGTTTCATATAATCGCACTTAACATTTATTGTTTATGATCAAAATGTGAAATTATTTACGAGCGCAATTTACGCAGCTTTGATTTATTGTCACGCCATCTTAAGTTATATACCATATACTTACTGCAAATATGTATATATGTACTACATATATTAACATATATTTATTGACTGTATCGTCTTGGCCATTCAAGCGTCATGCTAATCCATCTCAAGTGTCAATTCGTGCGTGTTTCTTATACTGCTGCAATATACTCTGAGAATCTCGAATCTCTCGAGCCGCCGCTGCTGATTGAGCACTTTTCTTCCTCTTCTCCTTTTTTTTTGTTTTTGGTCTCTTCAGTTCGAAGCTCTTAACTTTTTCAGTTGTCATTGTCAACTGTGAGTATTTTGTTTCGTTTTTTTTTTTTTGTCTTTTAAGCACAAAATGCTAATAAATAATGCATGTGTCTCTTATGCCTCACTCTCTACTCTTTCGTGCTCTCAATCTCCTTTTTTTTTTCAGCGCACTGTGGTAAAATCTTGTACTTATAGCTCAAATTAATTCAAATTCTAAATTTTTTAATAAAACGATGATACTTGTGCAAAAATCGGTAACTAATTGTTTATAGGCATTTTTTTTTTTAGTTATTTTTGTAATTTACTTATCATTATATTTTTAAGTTTTATTGTTCTTAATTTTATATTGCAATACGTGAGATCCTAAGTTCTATGAATTTCACGTATTTTTCCCCAATTTAGGTCTACGGAATCAAGATTAATATAAAAAGAGGGGGAGTATAAACTTATACGTTATCTAGTAAAAAATATAATCTCAAAAACAAATTTAAAAAATTTTTAACATGATCATTTGTATGTATTTTATATTTAAAAAAATTTTTAGTTTAAAAAAAGAATTTCGAATTAATTTTCTTCAACGTTTTTTCTTAGTTAGGCAAAAAAAAAAAATTGTAAAATATTTCAAACCAAACATTTTTGAGTGTTAAAAAAATAATAAAAATTTAAAAAAATGTTGATTATTTTCAGAGTACTTTTTATACAGTTTTAGCTCAACTAAGAAAAAATTAATAAAAAAAAAAATTAAAAAAAAAATAAAATTATGTCACAAAAAAACCATAATTAATTAATTAAATAATAACTTAATTAATGAATTAATTAATTAATTAATTAAAAAAACAAAAACTTCAATAATATTTAAAACCAAACATTTTTAATTGTTAAAAAAATAATTAAAACTTAAAAAAAGTTGATAATTTTCAGAGCACTTTTTATAACATTTTAGCTTAACTAAAAAAAAATTAATAAGAAAAAAATATTAAAAAAAAAGAATTTTAAAATTATTAAACATAAAATAAATGTATTACATTAATCATAAAAAAAAATTATGCGACAAAAAAACTTTATTAATTTTCTTAGATACTTTAAAAAACTGCATCAAGTTTGAAATTATTTTGACAAAATTCTTTATTAAACCCTCACAAAAAATCGTAAATGTTATAAACATAACTAAATTTTGTAAAAACAATTTTGATAATTATTAGTAGTTTTTTTTTTACCTTTTCCTCAACTAAGAAAAAATTAAAAGGAAGCACGAAATTATTTTTACAAAGCAATTCATTAAACCTGACCACTGTGCAGCGCGCCTTTGTCGGTTAATGTGCGCTGTCAATATTGCGTGCGCACAGTGGTATGCAATTGATTTTAGCAACAAGCAAATCTACAACAACAACGTTGACACTTGAACTGTCAAGTTTGCAAATTCTTTTATTTGTTATTTTTTTAGCTTTACTTTCTTCTTACATTTGTTTATTGTTTTTCTTGTTATTTGTCTGATACTCTTGTGGCGTTGCCAAATTGAAATTGTAACAAAAGGCCGCAAACAGCTGAGGCAGAGCAGCTATGTAAATGTGCTTGTCAACACAATTACACGCTTAAATATATCATACATATATACAAGTATATACTTTTACATATACATATACACACTCCAGTTGGCAATTTGGCTTCTGCTGCGAGCGCAAGATAAACAGCTGATAAGTGGCAGCCCATTCAAAAAGTGATTTAGTGTGTGTGATTATGAATGTTGCTTTATATGTGTACAAGTGTGTGTATTCCGTAGGTGTGCCTGTGTATGTGTGTGTGTGTGTATGGTCAAGTGGACGATGATTGAGATTGCAACATTAAAGACGAAATAAAAGCAGATACCAACTATTGTCTAACTTATATAAGAGCGGGAGTAATAAATGGAAGAAGACAAAAATGAAGAAGTTTGGGTGATTAGAATCGGAACATCAAAATAATGTGCGGTTTCCCCTGTAGCCTTGATTACTCTTATTTAATTTAAGGCAAACACACGAGCTTTGAAACAAAGTTTGAGGATTACTCTAGAGAGATGATATCTCTGTTATAGTCAAGAAATTTTTGGTATTAACGATTCTAAGGAAATAGTACACATAGTACTATGGGCCCAGACTTTCATATTTGGGCTCAAATTCTGGCATTTCCATAATAATTTAATAAAAATTTAAAAGTTTGCACACATATTCTCGAAAGTTTGAATTTTAGCCGCAGTAAGTTTGAGCCGAATTATAATTAGATTTAGAACCAAATTAGATTTAAGATATAGGAAAACCAGATGGAAATGGAAAATGAAAGAAAAATTTTATTTCCAAAAAATTGTTTAAAATTAATCGTTTCCTATTTCATAGAGAGTTGAATATGAGCTCTAAATATGTAAAAAAATTAACACTACCCTAAAATATTATACGACTTTATGCTAGATATTTGGGTCTCGAGTCCAAATTCAAAAAGAAATTTGTAACATAAATTTTAAAGACTGCACAGTAATAAGAAAATTAAGGTTTTTGGCGAGTTTTAAAACTCTGAATTGGTTAGTTCTAAGTCATGCATGGTTTACTATTATAGATATACAATTTTCGATATTGTACAATATTTTGCGCGGCCAGAAAATTACCTTGTAATGTATAAGATTTTTGTGCATAAGCCAAAGTAACCATAAACAAGCACTAAAAATTGTTCTGCCTTCAACTCGCTTAGACAATTGACTATGATTTTTAAAGGAAATTGAAGGAAATTTGTGACAATAAGTCTAGTAAGCTACAAAAACTAGAACCGGAACTGGACTGATTACTTCAAACATGTGTATATGAAATCAATTCGGGAGCTCAATGCGAAGTAAAGTTCATTTAAATAAGTAAAGATATGCATCGAAATATTTAAGATACTATAAAATAAGTTTGTTCTCAATAAATTTTAGTAAAAGTGAATCCCTCTTAAGTCACTGAATATACCAATTTTTATGCTTGTAATAATTTGCTTGCACATTAGTTTTGGTTGCGGCAGCAAAAAAAAAACAGCTGTTGTTACTGCTGGCGCCATCTAGTAAACTTGCGTTGGCGCCATCATACTTACCATACGCGTTTGGACATAAAATTTCGGTGCTATTTTTTTTTATATATTATGTTACGGTTGTGATTTTCGACGCTTCATACAGAACTTAACGAATAAAAGTGGAGTATAATAATATAAATATTAAATTAATAAGTCTTGGAAAATACAGCTTATTTTCAATTTTAAAAAAAAATGGACCAAAATTTTATTTTTAATTTTTATTATAAAAATGTAAGCTAAGAGTTACTTCGCAATTTTAGAATAAAAATGGATGTTTAAATATTATTATTTCCGCTCTAATCTCCGACAAGGAGCGATTATATGTGCATAATGATGTCTATATACAATATATGTATATAAAGGTTCATCAATCTTGAGGTTTTTTTTCAATAATGTTTTTTTGATAAACCACGCGGGGGTACTGTCAAGTTGCCATGTGTTTTTTATTCAGTTTTCATTGCCATTTCATCATGGAAAAACTTACACCCGAACAACGTTTACATATCATACAATTATATTACGAAAATTCGCGTTCTGTAAAGAATGTTTTTCGCGCGCTTAATCCATTTTATGATCGCCATAATCGACCTACTGAGACCACTATTCGCAATACCATCAACAAATTTGAGACCCAATATTCATTAATGGATGAAACTCGACCGAATAGACCTCGTCCAGCGCGTAGTTTATGGGCCGGTGCAATCATCGGTCCATATTTCTTCAAAAATGACGCTGGTCAGACCGTAGCCGTCAATAGAGACCTGCTACATGAAATTGAAGCCCGAGATCTCGACGACATTTGGTTTCAACAAGAAGGCGCTATTTGCCAAACAGTGAAACAATGGACATATTCTCCGGACCGGTGAATTGGCCACCAAGATCATCGTGTAATATCACACCGTTAGACTTTTTCCTTTGGGGCTACTTGAAGTGGATAATACAGCTACGATTGAAGCATAAGAGGCCAACATTACCCTTGTTATTCGCGAGATACCGCCGATTATGCTCGAACGCGTCATCGAAAATTGGAACCTCCGCTTGGATGAGCTACGGCGCAGTTGCCGCCAACATTTGAAAGGGATTATTTTTAAAAAGTGAATGGCAAGAACGGTTCGGATAATAAAAATTTTGCGATTCATTTGAAATTTTTGTTTTTTTTTAATTTAAAAAAAAATCCTCAAGATTGATGATCCTTTATATAATCTCGATGTACATCTTATCAAGGAATATATTTCACGATTTTTATTTTTAGGTCAAAAAATAAGTTATTTTTCAATTTTAAGTACAAAAAATAAAAATAACAACTATTTAATTTTTTTATTTAAAAATAATTATAAGAGTTACGGTTCCAGCTTCTTTATAATAACTACATTGATTTTGAGAAAAAAATGCATTGAAGCCATTTCTAAAAAGTATGCACGCAGCTTGCAAAAAGAAATATGTAAAAATTCAGATTTACATAGAGATTAGTAGAGCTGTAGCAAAGGTAACAGAGTATCAAAAGAATAAAGCTGAGCGTTAAAAAGGAACGAAGAGTGAGTGAAATGCATGTGAAAATATAGCACATCGCTCAAAATAAATTTCATGTGACTTTCTATGAATTTAAATTGGGCTCACATAGCACCAACAACAACAACAACAACAACAAAAAAGCAACCTAAAACAAAATTGGTCCACAACGGCGCATAAAAATAATTCGCATTGTAACAATTTAGCTTACACATGAGCACACAACAACATAAACATACACAAAGACAAACACACCCACACGAACTAATACAAAGGGTCACACACACTCCTACCCACACGCACAAACACACGTATTATGTTGTGCGCTCAGTCGTGCTCAGAGAGCAGCGCTTCGCTGACAAACCATAATGAGATGTCAACGTTGACTATCAAGTGGCTTTGGTCACACTGCTCGGGCCCAGCAGGCTGACTACTTTAGTTGGTTGTACCCAAGTGACCTGCCACAAGTGGCAGCAACAGCAGCAACAATCAGAATATATATGAAAAAGCTGGCGTTGAGAATTTTTTTGTATGCTAAAAAAATATTTGTAGTTGGGGGGTCTTAGCGTCTTTTAGATGGGCGGGACGTGCTTAACATTTTTTAAATCATAATGAGTTGTATACACAAAAAATTGCGTCATTTAATGTATAATGTAGCCGACTTTGATATACTCCTTCCTCAAGGCAGTTCCTTTTGAAGCAAAAAAAATGGACTACTGCACGACGTTAAAGGGGAACGGAAACATTTACGCCTGATAGTGTACAGTCTAACAAGCAGTTTCCGACTTTGCAGTGCACGATTGAGGGATACCCTATTTTATTATAATTGCTTTCTGCAATTAGTTAAATGGGTACTTTAGTGTTTACGCTTGAGAGTATACTACCATAAAAACTGCTTCAAGGTTTACATTGTTTTGATTATTGTGCTCACATAAGGCCACTTACAAATTTGGTGACTCTCCCACTGCTGTAATCGAAATTCTTATCAAAAATACGCGATTTTCTGTACGTTTTATTTTTGTTATGTTGGTAAAACAATCCTTGACGTTTGTGTCAAAACTATAGGCAATTGTCTGTGTTAGTTCTTCGATTTTTGCAATGAACTTTGGCCCCAAATTGCCTTATTTGTTCATTATTCTGGTTATATACAATTAAACATGTATAAAAGTTCCGTAGCAAAATTTAAATTGAAAAAAATATTTTTTAGCCTTATTTGCAATAAATATAAAAAATTGTAAGTAAATTGGTGAATAGAAATTGAAACAAGGACAAAATCGCACAGCCCCGAAATGTTAAATAATTTTTGAGTTACCCCAAATAAATATTTCGTTTTCGAAACCAATTATACAAAGATAAAATCATGAATCCTTTTGTTTGTCAATATAATAATTTATATTTAGTGTAAAATAAATAAATATGTATATGAATAAAAATTTCTTTTCAATAATTTATTATTTTTTAATTTTTTTTTTTTCTTCAGAATATAATCTTTTGAATTTATCGGTTGATTGCCAATAAATAAATATGTACAAGGTGGCGCAAAAGAAGTCATCCGATGTTGTTTGGCTCTTATTTTTTTTCTAAATGAAAAACTTCGATTCTGTTTTTTGATTATGTTTATTTAGACCTTTAGAATTAATTGTGTTAAGTTGAGAAGATGATATCGGACAAATGGGCGCCGTCACAATTGATTGCCATACGGGCTCGTTTTATGGCATTTTCCATCACTTCGGCGAGAGTTTCGGGCGATAAATTCTCGCATTCGTGTCGGATATTTTCCTTGAGGGCTTCCAAGGTCTCAGGCTTGTTGATGTAAACACGGGACTTCAAAAAACCCCATAAAAAGAAGTCCGGGACCGTTAAATCGGGCGATCTGGCGGGCCAGTGCAAATCGCCAAAACGCGAAATTAAGCGACCCGGAAACGCGGCCTTCAGAATGTCGGTTGTGGCTCGTGCAGTGTGTGCTGTTGCTCCGTCCTGTTGGAACCACATGTCCACCAGTCCTAATTCGTCCAGTTCGGGCAGAAAAAACTCGGTCAACATTTCCCTATAGCGCGTACCGTCCACTGTTGTCGTTTGACCCGCGACGTTCTCGAAAAAAAATGGCCCGATGACTCCTCCAGCGTGAACAGCGCACCACGCAGTCACTTTGAGCGGGTGTAATGGCTCCTCGTGCATCACTCGCGGATTTTCGGTTCCCCAGAAGCGATAATTTTGCTTGTTCACGTACCCGCTGAGGTGAAAATGAGCCTCACCGCTCATTATGATTTTGGTCGAAAAATCGTCCACTTCGGTATCGAGATTGAGGATAGCTTGGGCATAAGTTACGCGCGTTTGGCGGTCGGCAGGCAGCAGCTGATGCACGGACTGAACTTTGTAGGGGAACATGTTCAAATCTTTCACCAAAATTCGTTGCAGGGACCGCCGGCTGAGGCCCAATTGCGTGGCACGTCGTCTGGTCGATGTTTCGGGGCTCACTTCGACGTCCTCGGCTACAGCGGCGATATTTTCGGCAGAACGGGCGCTCCGGGGCCGGCCACTCTTGGCAACGTCTCGTGTGGTCCCATACTCTTCAAGATTAGTGGCTAAACGGCGCAGTGTTTGCGCAGTTGGTGTCGGACGGCTGGGAAATCGGAATTCGCGCTGCGCCAACACCACAGACGAATTGTTACGCAAAAAAATAGACACAATTATTCCGCGTTCTTGGGGAGTGTATCGCTCCATGGCTTATTCACTTGTATTCTGTATCTGTCTAGTCCACAAATGTCAAAACAGATTTGATATTGGCGGCCATTTACAAAAATGAGAGCATCTTCCAATAGGGTGATTTCTTTTGCGCCACCTTGTATATGAAAAAAAAAAATTTTCTTTCAATAATTTATTATTTTTTAATTTTTTTTATTCTTCAGAATATCGATTTTTGTTTTTTTATCTAAAAAGGTACACAATTATGTGAGAAATTATGTTCCGAAGTGATTTTTAGAAAACAAATTTTTTCTACTTCGCTTTGACATAATTTTAACCTTGTAGCATTTTGCCAAAATAATAAAAACTTTTTATTTTACTTTTTGACGAAAAAAAATTGTTATTCGCAAAATTTTTTTTTAAAGTTTTTTAAATTTTTTTAAATTGATATTTTTGAAAACGTCTTCGTGGTTCCCTTACTTTTGGTCCATAGATTAAGAGGAAATAATTTTTGTTATGTTTCAGGCGACGTCAAAAAGCTGACTCAGAGGCCTCTCCGAAAATTAGTCATGTACTCGTACCTATCTACAGGCGCCATTTTGTTTTTTATTACTTTGAGAAAATTAATTCTTTTAGTTTAAAATACGTATAACATCCTCACCTTTTTGGATTTTGAATATAAAATAAAGTTTCTTTGAGAAAAATATCGGAAAATTACTTTAAAAAACCATGCCATGATTTTCTCCCACTTAAAATAGTCAGCCAGAGTCAGAGGAGTCCATTTTATAGATCTTTTGTATCGACACAAAATTTTATTATGAATTTAATCCTAAATTTTAAAAATGTATCATATTTTTTGCACCAGGTTATTCCGAATTTATTTTTAGATAAAATTATAAAGAAAATTCCGTATGCACAAATTATATGTTTTTTATATTAAAAATCCGTAATTTTCGTTTAGGTTAAAATTTTCTATAATGGTACTTTGTTTATTTGTGTTTTCTCCAACTTTATTATGTATTTGGGAGAATCTTTTATTTTTTGCAATATTTTCATAAATTGTAGTGTCACAATTTTACTAAAAACAAAATGTGATGACAACTCTCAAACTTTGATAAGCTCGGAGACTCTGGTCAGCAATCAGCTGTTTGTTGTTGGTTTTCAGCTTAAAACTAGAAAAAACGTGGCTTCGCTTGGACAGAAAAATGCAGGAAAATATGGAAAGTATGGAAAATAAAGATACATATGTGTAACTAAAATTATAAACACACATATGTCAAGAGCTTAGTATTTATTAAAAGCTTTTACTGTGAATTGCTGTTATCCTCAGAAATAAAAAAGTTTACCATAATACGAGTGTTCTGTAAAATTAAAACTAACTTTCGCTCTTAATGTAGTGATGAAAAAATTTTCCTTAAATTTCCTTAATTTAAACATTTTATATATACTCTTTGTTCAAACTTGCTCATGCAGCGTATATTTTGAGCTTTTTAGGAACGTTTGAGTACAGTCACGCCATCCTGTCTAAGGTGTGATTGACAAAGCAGCTTAGAAGCCATTTTAGACAGGATTGCACTGTGAATTATTTGTGTGAAGAACGTATATAACTTAAAAAAATACCATTTTGCTCGAGAATATTTGATCAAACGCCAAAGAAGTAACTTTTGTTTAAATTTCAATATCTATGCTAAATGAAATAGCAGCATTTAATGCAAATTATTAAAAAATCGTTTGTTGAGCAACGTTAATATTTTTATATTTACCTACAAAATAAGTCAGTTTTTTGTCATCATAAAAACAAGAAGTATGTACTCTATAAAATATTACAAAAACTTATTATAATTTTTAACATCTTTTGACAAAAAAATAAATAAATAATAAAAACCATTAAAAAATTGTCTTTTTATTTTAGTTTGTTCCACCAAATCGATTTGATTCATATTCACACCAAATAAAGAACGTATAAAAATAAGTTTTAAAAAAAAAAATGGTGATTGACATATTTAAGAAACTTACTTAAAAAAAAAAAAAAAATTTCAGTTGGTTAAAAAAATATTAAATATTTTTTTTTAAATGTCCCTATTGGTAACTGAGATTAGAAAAAAAAATTGTTTCATAAATTTTCAGTAGTTTAGTCACAATTAAATAAAAACGAAAAACAGGTTTTTTTAATTTAAGCCGCAACGCGTTAAGTCTAAAAAATGTAATTTTGCGAAAAATTTTTATTTTGCCATATAGTACATCGAACTGCATCATTAGTTTTCAAAAATCGCTGGGGGCAGTTTCCAGTACCTTATCCAGCTAGACCCTTTAAAATTAGCTTTCTTTGCCATAATAAAATAAAAATATTGCTTAAAGCTAGCTTTACATAGTCAATCAAAGTTTAGATATTCTATCTTTACAACTGAGTAATGGTGCTTAACTCGAATATTTAATACTAAGTAAAAGAATGGCAAGAAAAAAATATACTAAATTAATATAAATATACTAAGTTAGTATTTAGGACTTCCCCAACTGTACTATTTGAATGTATAAATATATTTGTTTTCCAAAATTATGAGACTTTTTATTAAAATTACGTATACGCAATATGGACTTATATGGATGGTAAAGTGGCCAGATGGAACCAAATTTTTGTGCAAATTTTACGCGTCTTATCTGATGATTGATACTTCACGAGGTTCAGCTCTCTATGCTTAAGCACAAGCTTTTCTCGACTTTATTTACAAAAAGTTGGCAAGTAAGTAATCAGTCCAATTTTTATATACTGCATGTAAAGGCCGATCCTTACAACAGTATAAAATTAGACAGAAAATTTATTTTTCCCACACACAACAAACTGTTTGACAAAGTGTATATGCTTTTTATAAGTGTATTCAAATACAAAGCAGCTGCACGCATAAATATGCTCAGCAGTAGAGAGTAAAGACGAAGAGAGCTCTTCATTGCCTGCTCGTTGCGCTCAACTAATTTTAAGCATTTGCATTGCTGTCTTTATTGTTGTAGTTGTTTTTGTTGCTGTTACTATTGTTCTTGTTATGTTGCTGCACTACTTTCCCCACTTTTAATGATGACAAATGCAAAGATGGACACAAGAATGACAATGATGACGAGCACAATGCTTGTGACTGAGCGTGTTTTACTCTCCCGCAATCTACTCTGCTTAAAATCCTTACAGAGAGCGCATAGGGCGCCACTTAAGCTGGCTGCAATTGCTCGAATAATGTGCAAATAAATTGCTGAGCATACCAGACATACCTCTCTCACAGACACATACTCCCACACACACACAAATATGCTCACGCACAGCAATCAAGCAGTTATTTTTGTTGTTGTGTTGGTTTTAAGAGTGATGAGCACTTTTATTGAAATCTTAAACGATGTCAAGGCCAAGCATGTAAAAATGTTCAGCTCAAGTTAAGAGTTCTGAACTGCTTTAAAGCCAACGCAAAAAAGTAAAAGTCATTGGCAAAACTTGCTAAATTGAATTATTGCATACATTTTCTTCTCTTCTTCGCCGCCCCCAAAAGCATGCACAACTTTTTTTATTTTTTGATTGCTTTGGCGCCGGTCAATGCACGGCTTAAAATACTTAATGAGCCCATTTAGAGGCACTCATAACGGCCAATAACTTGGCTAGCAGCAACGACCAGTGCGCCGTCTAATATCCTTAATATATAATTAAAAATAAAGCCAGACGGCGACCCTTTGCTGTTAATGTACTTTTGGTGTATACAAGGTATGTACAAAGTACATACACTGGGGATTTGTGGGCGTCTAACAAAAGGCAAATAAATCAGAAAAGCTTTTGTAGCTTATTGCACTGGGTGCTCATGGTTACGAAACATGCAATGTATGGAGTGATGTTGATTAAGTGAACAAAGCAAAAATTATGGTAACATACGATAAACACATTCAAAGGTGTGCACAGTGAACGCTCGCAAAGCAGAACAGACACTCAAAGACTGTAAAGTAGAGAAGAACTGCGAACTGCAAATATTTGGCCAAAGATTTTGTTTGCTCAACGTTATACGTAAATGGGAAATATTTGATGGTTTAATTGAAATTTTTGTCTTGACGTGTGCTGTGAATCACATTGAATTGCCGTTTATGGTAAGATCTCTCTATTGATTACTTCTTTTATTTTCATATTTGCTATATATAATTATGAATATAATACAATGTATGTGGGCTTGCAATATCCAATAAAATGTCAAATCTAAATTTTCCACTTGTATTATGTAAATTTAAAAAGAGTCAAGCTGAAGAAGGAAAAAAAAAAAAAACCAACGAATATTTTTGATACCATTTTTCTTTAAAAATCAATTTTTTTTTAAAATATAAAACTAACTAAAATTTTATGAAATTTGTATACATATGGCAATTAGTACAGAAAGGTCCAGCCCAAGCGAAAAAAATGTGTTATGACTACTATTAAATATTCAAAAGTTCTTAAATTAAAGAGTTGTACGCTTCCTATTTCTAACATAATTTTGTTATTATCATTCTTTAACACTGTATTTTATTTTATTTATATTTCTAACATAATGTTGTTATTATCATTCTTTAACACTGTATTTTATTTTATTTTATTTTATTTTATTTTATTTTATTTTATTTTATTTTATTTATTTCATTAATACTATTATAATTTTGTATCCCTCTTTTTTTTTTTTAAATTACATAAAAAAAAATGTTTTATTCCAATATTTCAGACAGTTTTTTATTTATATTTTCTTAATTTATGTAATTTTTCTAAAAGCATTTATAGGTTACAGGTTTATAAATATATAATATGCCAATCCATCCTGTTGATAGGGTGTGTATATTGAGATACTGCCAAGCAGAAGCCCATCCTAGGCTAGTTTTGTACAGCAATCAAAAATGATAAGACTTTAAATTTTTAAGTTTAAGTAACGTTATGCAATGTAACATCACGCTAGTTATTAAGGCTGATGAAACACAAAAAAAATATGTATTTTAACTCACTTATTTATATATTTTTTTTTACTACTTATATTTAGTAGCACTATATTTTCCATGAAATCTTAAACAAAATAAACTATTTTATTTCTTTTTTATCATAATTTGTCGTAACGTCACGCCACAGTAGAAATTCCCACGCACCAAAGCTATAACCAAATGTATATTTTGCGGGTTTTTAAGGACTAACATAGTTGGTTATATATACGACCCTTTCTAGTACCTTTGATATTCGATTAAAAAAAATGAATGTTAGAAAGTTAGATTAACCCTAATTGAATTGACTACTTAAAAGAACTTCTGAGTAAAACACTGCCAAGCCATGATTTTCATCTAGAAGGAAATACAGCTAGGATGGTAACAAATATTTTTTACAGATTATTTTACTTAAGCTTTTGAATAAATTACGGATTTTTGAACTTTTATATTTTATCGTAAAAATCTTACTCTAAAGTACTTCTTGATTTAAAATAGGTTAAAAATTCATAAACTTCAAATTAAACAAAATAAAATGAATTGAAATATATGCATCTTTTAGCACAAAGGTCAGGTCCATCCATGAAAATACTCTTAGCAACAAAATCATTATCGTGGCTTCTCTTTGCTCCCAGCTTTTGAGCGTTTACTGTACTGCAGTCAAGAATTAACATTTTTAATTGCTACGCACAATATGTGGCTTAGTAATGGTCAAAACCAAACACACACACACTCACAAACACACTCATAAACACACGCACAGTCTATCATGTGTGTAATGCCGCTAGCTGTCTGAGCCACAACAACAACAACAAAATGGCGACGAAATGGCCACTCAATGAAAGGAAGCCGCATGTCCGCTCACAGCACACACAATTTTCGTTTGTAGTCCCCAACAACAGCAACGGCAACAACAAAAACAACCAAAAGCACAACAACAGTAGCAACCACAACAAGGAAAGCAACACCAACAAAAGCAACTGCAAGCCAATTGTATGGCTGCGGTGCATAATGGCCGCCAGTCAGCCATTTTGCTCGCTTCAATATCTTCTTGCTGTTGTTGTTGCTGTTGCTGTGTCTGTTGCCATTGTCGTGTCCTGTCACTTTGGCTACGCCATTGCATAAATTTTTTAATGCTTTCGTTTTCTCTTTATGTGAAAGCAGCATAAGAAAGGATTTGGGGTAAAAGGTGAGCGGATTTTTATTTTCCATTTACCTTGAGTCATTGTCAAGCCAAAGTACTCAAAATCAATATTTGTCAGACATTAAAGAATATTTCTTCTAAAATTTTTTATGATAGCTTTACACATGGTACATATATTTTGATTTTTTTTAAGTGGGGCATAAATGTTGGTCCGGAAGATGCTATAAAGTATTTAATGCCAAGGTGACAATATGGCATGTTTCAAAATAGCATATGTGGGAACTTAAATAAACTCCTACCCTTATCTACAGAGCATACGTCATCTAATGTGGCTTACATCCTTTCTGTTGCACACTAGACAAAAGGCATTAGCGATGTACAGATCGAGAGAGTGGGAAGACATAACGCCAAATGCTGAAAAGAACCAACCCATCATCTTTTTAACGATTGTCCCTGTTAAGAATGAAAATATAAGAATACAAAATCAATTTCCATCATCTCCTTGTCGGAGTTCTGTATTGCTCCAAAGTTGATGAGTCTTTGCAGAATCACGAAGCTTTTCATATCATGGCAGACTGTTCTATGCTGCAATATCTTCAATTATGTTTTGAAGATTAACTGACATAATTAATCGTAGCATACCATTTGTTATCGGAACGCTTAAAAATATTGCAAAAGAAGCTGGGTAGAGTGTTTAAAAGGTGTTGATGTTTTCTCCAAGTAGAAGTTCCAGTCACTTGCCAGCTCATATTACGGTCAAATATAATGATTCTGATGGTGCCAAAAACTGTAACGATCTTGGCCCTAACGTTAAAATATACAAGGACGTCAGCATGAAGATTAAGCAGAGAATCGCTTCCATTTTTGTCGCAATTGAAAAAAAAGGTTCCAAAGTTACGATAAGAAATGAATTCTCTACAAGACGTTCGTCTTTCGCTTACTACTTTATGTGGTTGAAAAATGGCGGATGCAGCAATATGATGCAGATTCTCCTAAGAGTTACATTACACGGAAAAATCTTTGACCAACGTATTCGGTAGAATATAGAAGCTTCTAGCACTACGAGAACATCTGGAGCCTGATCTTGGTCATTACAGAAGAAGAATCAGCGGTTGTGAGAAGAAAGGCGGCGGTCAGTTTCAACGTTTCTCAGCTGGAAGATCCTAGAGTCCTAGAGCATAGGGTTTATTAGAAATCATAGTATTACAGCAAAAGGAGCGCGTCCCTATATGGTGTGTCAGGTAAGGGTTTGTTACGGAATGCCAAGAAGATGAAGGTCGAGGTTATCAGAACTCGGAACTGGGATTTATTTTCAGCTATCCAAAACACGAAGTTGATATCGTCTGAATTACGACAGTAAAAATCTTCTTTTTTTGTAGCTATATAATATGTTAAAAGGTTTCACTTTGATATTCGTTTCAGCGTTTTGAAATTACTAAAGACGGCTAGGACTATATATAAGTATTCATTTCGAGACATCCCATACGAAATAGGAAATGTGGCCAGAATTCGAAACATGAGAGAAGCGGCCATCCCACGCACATTTTGTTGAGACTAACTTAAAGTATTCCATAATCGTGTGTTTTTTTCTCTGCAGCTTTCAATGCTTAGTGTCAACATGAGCATTTTCCAAATTGAATTCCAGTCACATCATGAACACACCCAAAAAACCCATTACCCAACATAAACCCTAACGGCTTATATAACTCTCCGGCCCCAATTTCAAGCCTCAGGCTTGATATTTTTTTATTGACGCTTTGCGCGTTAAAAATTTTTCATTTCTTGCCAAGCTGAAGTTCATTGCATTGGCAATTGGCATGCAATAAAACTTTTATTAAGGACATTTTATGTTATGCTCAGTGTAGAATAAAAAAAAAATATATAAAAAAAGAAAATGCCAACTTGCTGTTTGGCAGCTGGCAGCCCACTGTCACACTGGGTTCATTGAGCGTGTGACACTGTCCAGGGGACAACAGCTGCAGCTGATGCTGCAACAGCTTTAAAAATCTCGGAATTCACTCGACTGCAATATATTCAACTTGACGCTTCGCGCTGGCACTCGAGTTTATGAGCACACTGAGCACATCGAGCACTTTATGTATTAATGCACTTAAAGCTTGGCCAAGGGGTTATAGCTGTCAGGTAAGCGAGCGTATAAAACAAAGAGTACCGGAGAGAGTGTGTGTGTGAGGGTGAGAGAATGCCATACTGAGTGAGTGTTAAAGAGCTGGCACATACTTTACACCTGTTTGTTTGTGTGTGAAATGGCAAAATGCGGGCACGCATTAGTATGTGTATTTGTATTTGTAAGCTGATGCGTGTGAGTGTGTGTGTGAGTGTGTATGTTTTGCGGACTTGAGGTTTATTGTGGTAATGTGTGTGTGACCGCAGCTGGAGAAGCAGCAGCAGCCAAATGTTGCTAAGGTCAACGCGGTTCGCCTCTGTCGGTACTCTGTCAAACAATGTGTTGGCCAGCGGCACGTGTTAAAGTGAAAAGGTGGTAAAGGGGTAAAGGGATAAAGTGGCACAAAGCGAAAGTAGTAGAGAGTGAGAGCTACACTTGCTGAGCTGCATACTCCTTTTCACTTTTAATTAGCTGAAAATGTTACACAACGGCACTAAATGCTAGTAACGTCAATGGCAGAGACAGGCAAAAGGATTGTACACTGAGAGAAAATGCAATAACAGAAATAGTGAAAAATAACTATGCACGAAAATAAGTGGATTTTTACATAACTGGTGGTCATACTTGCCAATTGAGCATGTAATTTTTTTTATTTTGAATTATTTATCGTATTATCGACAACTTTTTATTGACTAGACAAATCTTTGAATATTTTTTATATAATATTATAAATAATATAAAAATAACAATAATATGGGTAGCTCTGTCACATGTAAAGTTCATCGTTTCTTAAGTGATTCTGTCTAGGAAAATAAAACTCGCTATAAATGCAACTTTATGTCAAAAATTATCGATACTTTTTTAAACAATCGATATTTTGCAAAAACAAATTTACGTTGTGAATAGCAAGTATCGAAATGTAAGCGAAAATGAAAACGTTACTGAACGTTCTTGGCTTGTAGCAGTCTCCTTTTCTTTTTGTCATAAAATGTCGTACAATTATAACGTCACGCCAAATTGGAAATGCCAATATACATGTATATTTTTTTGACAAATGTATTTTTACTTGTTGCATTTATAAGCTAAAAAGTAAAGTGCTCACTGTCTGCATTTATTTGGAGCAAAACGTAAAAACAAAATACACAAGCCTACAAATACCGGGGTCATGTCAGTTGTTGGAAAGCTAAGGCTCATTTCCGAAGTAATTTGCTGCGTAGAATCCGAATCCGGGGTCAGAATTGGCCCGTCTCGTCCGGATTTTGAGATATCGAGGTTATGTACCTCAAAAGTAGGGATTCAACGCAGCAAATTACTTCGGAAATAACCCTTGGCTTTCCAACAATTAAACCATGTTGGCCTGTGATATAATTAAGAACCTCTTATAATAATTTTTGTCACATTAATTCAACAAAAAATTATTTTTCCTTAAAAGTAATACATACTTCGAACAAATTAAAAAAAATAACAATAGACATTCTATATTTTATATAAAGCAATGGGTAGAAACCTTTATTATTACAGGTTTTCTTCACATAGACTTTTATGAATAATAATAATCCCCGGATTCACCAAAAGTTTGAAAAATGTGTTGAAAGTCTTTTGCGAGCTCTGATATATGTACACTTGGAAGTGAAGAACCCCCTAAGACCAAATCCTGGATCCGCACCTAGGCACAACTCATCCTTTTTTTTTATTCCTGTGAATGCTGTTATATTTTTAGAGTTGGTATTAATTGGGAGCTTATTTTATATACCCGTTTTTAGTTCCAGGTTTAATGTCAGGTCGTTTCTTGTTAAAAGGTGGATATAAAGTTTTTTTCATAAAATTGTGGGAGTAATAAGTATGAGAGTTGACAAAAGGCATATAAAAATCCCGAAAAATTGGTACATTGGCCACCTGTTAGCATTTTTTGAGAAACTCAAAACACTGCACATATGGTCTTTTATTCCATTTTAAATTTTAATCATGTCTTTTGAAGGTAATGAATGGCTTTTATATTTTCAATTTAATTCACGTGATTAAAATCAAACTTATTATGAGAATTTTCATCACCAATATGAATCTTCAAGTCATCCTTGCTCAATGCAAACCATATTTTTATTTTGCGCATCATTTTAAAAATTTTTCATTAGTTTTAATTCAGTAAGTAGACTTTCATTAAAATTAATTGCAAAAATTCACACTTAATAGCTCAAGAAATTTTCACTTGAACAACTAAAATTTACATTGAGTATATCGCTCATCATTTTGTCTACGTTCTTCACTCGAACAACTAAAATTTACACAAACTACATCGCTCTTCATTTTGGCTATGTTCTTTACTAGAACCATGGTGATTTACACAAAGTACATCGCTCGTCATTTTGACTACGTTCTTCACTCGAACAATTGTGATTTACAAAAAGTACATCACTCGTCATTTTGACTATGTTCTTCACTCGAAGAACTTAAAGTTACACAAAGTACATCCTTCGTCATTGTGACTACTTCCTTTAATCGAACAATTTTGATATACACAAAGTACATCGTTCGTCATTTTGACTATGTTCTTCACTCGAACAACTAAAATTTACACAAACTACATCGCTCATCCTTTTGACTACGTTCTCCACTCGAACAACTTAAATTTACACAAAGTGTATTCTTCGTCATTTTGACTACTTTCTTTACTCGCACAATTGAGATTTACACAAAGTACATCGGTCGTTATTATCACAACGTTCTTCACTCGAACAACTCAAAATTATATAAATAAAAAAATTGCAGAATTTTTTTTAAATAAATATTTTATTTATAAAACTTGCAGCTGTCAGCTTTAACGTTAACATAATTTTTCATTTTAAAAGTTGCTCAAGGTTTTTATGTTATTTTTCTGTCAGTGCAGAAAACTCTCACGCGCTGCTTCCCAACTTTTCCTGGCATACCAGTTACAACAGTCCTTCCGCTTGCTACTATACAAACATACCTATATATTTTTATAAGTTATGTAGTAAAAATTAAATATTTAACATGCAACTGATGAGCAACATTTTCATTTTCCATTTTACACGCTTGTAAATATGTAATATCTAGGGCGCAAACATGGGGCGTGGCAGTCAACTTTAAGTTAATTTAAGTGAAGCATAACTGATGTTTAAATTATTGAAGGAAAAAAATAAGAAATATATAAAAAAGAAACATTTGCATGCATTTGAAATGAAAATTGATTTAGTTTACATTTCAATATGCGGCACATACAATATTTTGATTTATTTACACAACGAATTGAATATATATAACCTTGCGTAGGCAGGCAACAAACAAAAACACACACACACACACACACAGCTACAGCAATATATATGTATTGAGAGGCACTGGCACGGAAGAAGCAATCAGCTGAAGGAGCGAGGAGCTGTCCAGTGGAAGTAGTCCAGACTGTTTAAGAGCAAATAAAACAGAAACGAGGCACACTTCACAAAACCCAAAAAAAAGAAAAAAAAAAAAAAAGGAATAAGGAAAGTGTGCCATAGGCAGCAGCAGTGAAGAGCAACATAAGGGTATATCCTTTATGTATATGAGTGGGTATGTGTGTCCTTTATGTATAAAGCCTTTTGGTAAATATATGCCAAAGAGCAGCTTCACATGATTTACTGGCAATCATTTGAGCTGGAGCATATAATGCAAATGGATTGCTCAATTGATGAAACTCTCTCAATGGTCATACAATACGAAAAGTTAACCCTTTGAGTGCGACTGTGTGTGTGAGTGTGTATCAATATGTGTGTATCTGTGTGCATGCGGTTTGTTTCATTAGCCAAAGCTAGCCCCACACATGATTATAGAGCCAAGTTTACAAATAATCAAACTACAGTTCAATCACAACAAAACCACAAAAATAGCAACAAAAAAAAATCGAATCAAAATTCGAAAAAAAAAAGCTAAACAGCTAAGCAGAGCTTTTGGCTATAAATTGAGGGGCCAAAAACTAATAGAAACCTTTGACCGGCAAATAAATAAAATACAAAAAATATATAAATAAATAAATAAATAAGTAATTGAGTGCAGTCAACAATAAAAATGAACTTTGTGGTTGCTGCTTGTTCTATTTATACATATGTATTTAGGTAGTATCTGTGTGCGTATCGGTGTGTGTGATTACTGTTGTACACACAAAACAAACACGTGTACACACATACACGTATAACAATTTTAGCTGCTGTTGTAATACACAGCCAAAGGCAAAGAGTCAGAGTGAGGGTGTGCTTGGGCAAGGGGACTAACTAGGGACTGACAGCTGAAGACAGGACTCCTCTCAGTGTATTCGAAATCGCTGCTCAACAAAGTTGCTCGACAGATGCGAACCTTGATAAGACAACTTTGTTGCCATGCTCGGAGCGCGCTCTTCCTTTAGCAGTTATTACGTTTATGCGAGAAGTTTTTTGTGTTCTCATGTTTCATGTAATCAACTTGTTTATGATATGATTATACATAGAGAAAAAGTAAGGGGCACTCAATGTGCTACAACTTTTATTATAAACTTGTATTGTAATTGTAAAAACTTGTGAATGATAATATTCGTTGAAAGGAAAAATTTAATACAATGAATGAATATTTATTTAGGCATATGAAAATTTTCGAACTTCGTTGGTTTTGAATAGATATATATATATCAATATGCTCTATCTTTTAAAATATATATTTATTTTTACAGCAAAAAATTGCACATTTTTTTTTATTGACAATATACGTGGAAGAGTAAGAGACACTCAATATAATATTTACTTTTACAGCAAAAAATGTTAAAAACATGTTATTGACAAAGTATGTGGAAAAATTTTTACCACAATAAAAAAAAAAAAATAATTGTTTTTTAAATCAGTGGCAATAAATTTTTGGCAATATGACCTATATGTAATTTCAAAGATAATTTTGTTTGTGCCCAAAAAAAAATTTCCCTTATACAAGGTGACGCAAAAGAAATCACCCTATTGGAAGATGCTCTCATTTTTGTAAATGGCCGCCAATATCAAATCTGTTTTGACATTTGCGGACTAGACAGATACAGAATACAAGTGAATAAGGCATGGAGCGATACACTCCCCAAGAACGCGGAATAATTGTGTCTATTTTTTTGCGTAACAATTCGTCTGTGGTGTTGGCGCAGCGCGAATTCCGTCGCCGATTTCCCGGCCGTCCGACACCAACTGCGCAAACACTGCGCCGTTTAGCCACTAATCTTGAAGAGTATGGGACCACACGAGACGTTGCCAAGAGTGGCCGGCCCCGGAGCGCCCGTTCTGCCGAAACTCTCGCCGAAGTGATGGAAAATGCCATAAAACGAGCCCGTATGGCAATCAATTGTGACGGCGCCCATTTGTCCGATATCATCTTCTCAACTTAACACAATTAATTATAAAGGTCTAAATAAACATAATCAAAAAACAGAATCGAAGTTTTTCATTTAGAAAAAAAATAAGAGCCAAACAACATCGGATGACTTCTTTTGCGCCAACTTGTATTTTAAGATTTTTTTGTCAAATTGTAAAAATTTTCGAAAACCAATATTCGTTGTAGAAAAGGTAACCATAATGAAGGAAACTCACTTTATGCGTATTATTCAAACTCTTTAGTTTTTTTTATTCTTTCGAACAATATGTGAAAGCTAAGTGATTAAAAAAATTTGATTTATGAGTTTTGATCAGGGCCGATTTCCGATCGTTTCTGATTTTAAATATTTTTTTTTTACAATTTTACTCAATACAGCCGAGATTTTTGAGATAAAATAAAATTTTTGCTAAACAAAAGCGAGTATACAGTTGCTTCTATAAAAAATGAAGAAATGCAAAATAAATTCCAATGGATAATCACTATTTCAAAAATTTTGCTCATAGTAAGTTTTTTCTGGAAGAGCAGATGGGGTAATTATAAAGAAACTTGAAAAGTTCTATATTCGATACCGAAAACTGCCCCCAACGATTATTAAAAACCAATTATGATGAACGATTCATTGCTCAAAAAACAATTTCAGGTTTTAAGCTTAACGCGCTATTGCTTAATTTACGTAAAAATTACTATTTTTATACCCTGTACCGTATGGTACAAAGGGTATATTGTGTTTGTGCAAGCCGAAAATGTATGTAACGTACAGAAGGAGAAGTCGGAGACCCCCCAAAGTTACCTAAAGTATGATCAGAGTGACTAGAGAAGTCGATATACCCATGTCCGTCTGTCCGTCTGTCCGTCTGTCCGTATGAACGCCTAGATCTCAGAGATGGTAAGAGCTAGAGCAACCAAACTTTCAGATAAGATCCCTTATTAATCCATAGGAGACAAGTTTATTTTATTTTTTTGATATCGGGACTACATTATATAGCTCCCATAGGGGTGTTTCAGAGGACATCGAAAAAAAGCAAAAGTTTTAGATGGATTCGTTTGTTTATCATAACCAAATTTTATCAAAATCGGTTGACTATATCATATAGGTCCCATAGGATCGATCGATCGAAAAATTGTTTTTTGTACAAAATTCGTTGTGTTTCGTTTGTTTGTGAAGATATTGTAATCAAATTTGGAATTCAGAAGTTTTTTAGAGATCTTCAACACTGTACCAAATTTTATCAAAATCGGTTGACTATATCAAATAGCTCCCATCGGTCAAAAAAACGTGTTTTGCACAAAATTCGTTGTGTTTCGTTTGTCTGTGAAGATATTGTAACCAAATTTGGCATTCAGAAGTTTTTTAGAGATCTTCAACACTGTACCAAATTTTATCAAAATCGGTTGACTATATCATATAGCTCCCATAGGGCCGATCGGTCAAAAAAAAAAGTTTTTGATTAAAAATTCGTCTGTTTTTGGTTGTTTATGAAGGTATCATAATCTAATTTGGCAATCAAATGTCTTTTGGTGTTCGTAAGCAATTTACCGGATTTTATTGCAAGCAGTGGTACAGGGTATCCCAAAGTCGTCCGCGCCCGACTTTAACGTACGCCATCTTTTTTTTAATTGTGACTAAGCTACTTAATGTTTGTAAACTAAGTTTTTTTTATCTAAGTTGTCAATAGGGTTTTTAAAATAAATAAATAAAATATTGATTAATAATTTATTAAGAAAATTTAATTTTTTAAAAAAATTTGATTTATTAAAAAAAATAAACTATTTTTTTTTATTTTTTTTAATAAATTAATAATCCATACTTTTTTATTTTTTTTTTATTGAAATAAATTTAAAAAAAAAAGCAATTTAAAAAAATACTTTTCTCTATTAAGTCCTAATTTTCAAAAAGTGACCAGGCGTCTATATTTATAAGGCACTGAAAACTGTCCCAATGCTGCAGACCGAATCATTGAAAAAAAAAAAATTTGTTTCGCAAAATTATTTTATTCGCGTTTTGGTTGAATTTAAAAAAAAAACAGTTTTTTTTTCACTTTTTAATTAATTGTTTTAATTCAAGTTGTCAAACGGGCTCTTTAAAAAAAATTAAAAAAAAAAAAAATAATTTTTTTATATATATTTTTTTTAATAATTAATAAACTATGTTAAAAAATCCTTTGCTCTATTCTGTCCTATTTTTCAAAAGTGACCAAGCGTCTAGCTGTATAAGGCCGCAAGTATTTTGTAAAACTTTATAATGCTGATCGATTCATTGGCCAAAAAAAAAAAATTTCAAAATTTGAGTTTTTAAACTAAACTTGTTTTGGCTAAATTTTAAAAACTTGTGATTCACTTTGTAGAGGCGTAATCCTCTATGTGTCGTCCACGTTTATTGAGTTCTATGTATTAACGAGGCTGGTTATGTAATTATGTATTTGTGCAATTTTAGTATTTAAGCTTTGCAGTTTTATAAGTTGCTTGTAGTTGTAGGTATGTTTATTTAAGTAAACGATGTACAATATAATGTGGTACATTTATTGAAGAAGTTAAAGTATTATGTAATCTCGACAAGAAGAAAATCGTATTGAAGAACTAAAAAACTTGTGTTAAAACGCGCCTATCCGCAGCAGCAGCCATTCCTTTATGTCTTTATTTCGCTTAACACGAGGCAAAACCGGCTTCGTTATCGATGTCGATTCTTGCGCTTAATCGATATCCTTGCTATCGATGTGTCGTATAGTAAATTGGTTGCCACTTAATTGGTAGTTGCCACTGCCGCGGATTGCATGTCAATTTGCGCGCTAACACACTTTTTATTTTCAAGGCGACTAAACTACAGAATATTTTTGAACCAATTTTTATTTTTAATCAAAGTTGTCAATAGGGCTCTTTAACCCTGGAAGGTCATCGTTCGTCGTTTCGACGACGCTTTTTTACATAATTCTTTTTTCTCTCTTTTTCTTTGTTTATTTTGTGCTGATTTTTCGTACAGCGCCAGTCGCTGTTGTGCTTTTGCTGTGTGCAGTTGGTCGGCTTCATACGCTTCGTGTAAGTATTTATTTTTTATGCGTAGTCGAAGCGACGAACGATAAACTTTGCGCAAGTTTTTCGTTTCAAAGTTATTTTCTAAAGTTTTTTAAATTCTTGCAGTTATAAAAAAGATGAGTGCCCATAAATGGTTTACGTCAATCCCACGTGCTAAAGCACTTTTATGCGAACCATATAAGCTAACAATTGTTGGAACTCTCCGTTCTAATAAGAAAGAAATTCCGAGTGAAATTAAAAATATAAAGGGTCGGAAATGTAATACGGCAATGTTTTGCTACGACAATGAACTCACACTTCTGTCATATAAACCAAAGCCGAGCAAAGTAATATATTTATTGTCATCTTGTAATGAAGAAGGAGCAACAAATCCTAAATCAAACAAACCTTACATGATCGAATTCTACAACAAAACAAAAGGGGGTGTAGACACTTTTGACCAAATGTGTAGTACCATGAGCTGTTCATGTAAAACGAACAGATGGGCAGCGTGCTAATTTTTTGGTATGCTAAATATGGCTTTTATAAACAGCTATGTTATCTACTGCCATAAAATATTTCAAATAAATAAAAAACCGCTCAGTCGCCCAGCGTACATGAAAAAATTGCATTCTTCTCTTATTCAAAGTCATTCGGCAGATAGACTAGAAGTACCGGTATATCGAAAAATTAATTCCAGTGGATAAGAATGCCGGAAAAGATCGTAAAATAAATATAAAAAAACGTAAAATTTGCGCTATTTGTCCCTCTGCAAAGCGACGTATGACAAAATCATCCTGCGCAAAAAAGTCTCTGTGGGGAGCACAAAATTGAGCTTTGTGCCTCTGTACAAAATGAAAACTTTTTTTTTTTTTTGAAAATTTGTTCCTTTTAGGTTTTATTATTACTTTTAAGAAAAAGAAAATGATTTATTGAATAATATGTAGCTAAACTTACTTTTTTTTAAGTTTTTGTATTAATGTTTTGCTTGTAAAGCCAAATGAAGAAAGGCTGTGAGATTTTTATTTATTATTAAAAAACAACTTAAAAACGACTTGATATTGTTTTATTTGCAAAATATATAAACAAAATAATATAAAAATAACAATTTTTGTGGGTTTTGATACATAAGGATATTTCAACACGACTTTTAATAATGCCGTCATCGAATCGACGAACAATGATCTTTACGTTATAAAAATAACCATGATCTTCCAGGGTTAAAAAAAATTGTAATTTTTTTAACAAACCTCATTTAAAAAAAATATATTAAATTTTCTTATTTATTTTTAAGCATGTTTCTCAAATATGTTAATTAGCATATTTTTATGCCATCTTTATATAGTATGGTGTAAATATGAAATTAAATTTTTTTAGTTTTTTTTTTCAAAAAAATATGTTAATTATTTTTTTTGGTCTGTTTCCAAGCTTAAAAGCTATTTAATATAAAAAAGTTGAAATTGAAACTTAAAAATATGATTTAAAAAACGTATAATCAACTAAATTTTATAAAAAAAATGTTAAACATAATATAATTTTTTTGTTTTAATACCAAAGTATGTTCGGTATTTCTATTTAAACGATTCATTTTTATGATATATTATGCAGTTTAATTATCAAAATAGATAATGAATTATTAAAAAAATTTATTGACAAAAACATTATGTTGGTCACACTAAACAGAAAAATAAATAATGACGGTGACAGCGATGACGTAAAAAAGCTTTTTTATGTCATAGACAGCAATAACTTGATAATGATACCTTTAAGTATATAAAATAAAAAACGCGTCAACTGGTTTAAGTGTTCAGCTAAAATGAGTAATAATATGCCGGTAAAGCTAAAGAAATCACGCTGCTGTGCTAAATCCATTAAAATAACGCATTAAATGCAATTCCATTAAATTCATTTTTTTAATGCTCAACTATTTCCGGAAATTAAAATACTCAAAATGGCGTTTGCTGGTATTTTCATAATCATAAGAGACGCGCATAAACTTTCTAAACACGTATTTGTTTGTGTGTGTATATAATGCGCTCGCTAAGTGTGTGTCAGTATAAGTATCAGTTTCTGTCAATGTATTAGTATGAGTATGAGTGTGTATGTTGTGCATGACGTCTCGTTGTGGCCATAAACTTTTTAAAGTTCGCAATTCAATTTCAATTTGCGCAACTTAACTCGCCGACCATCAGAACAGTGTGTGTGTGTATACAGTGCCTGGGGTAAGTATACTGACTGACACACACATGACGTCTACAGTAACACACACACATTAATACAAAAACAAATACGAAATAACTATAATAGTAAAAATAATAGCTCTCTGGCACTCACTCTCCAGTTGACGTAGTGTTGGTAAAATCAATTTTCCAAACACGTATAAAAAATAAATAAGTAAAAATTGCACGCTGCAAGTATCTCAAGGGTGTCGGAAATACTACAACATACTAAATGCTATAAAAAGTGAACGCATCTATAGATACAACATTGACCAGCGCCGTTGGTGCATAAATCTGATTTGTTTTGCTATAAAATAAAACATATTTCCAGCAAAAGATCAATATAAAAAACGGCAAAGTGTATCCGTGTATCTCAAGTTGAGAGGAATGTTGCCCTAAAAGCAATTCAAGTGTAAAATACTTGCACAAATAAATACTACTCGATTTAAGTGCTTATTTGAGTTGGAAAAAAACAAATGTTTACTTTTATTTACTTTATACATAGGCGAGTAATTAAATAAATAAAATGTAAGCGCAAGTACACTCTGCTCTAGTACATAGTGCTTATTTACGATTGGATTGTACTGACACTTCTGAAAACAAATGGCTGGAAATGTTGAAGCTGCGTTTTTAAGTACTCGATGGGCTTTCCAGCTTATTAAATGCAGTATATGGCTTACATAAGTGTGGTATTTTAATTAAGTAAAAATAGCAATGCAATTTAGTTTAGTATTTATTTAACTTGACTTGAACTTATAGTCCACTGGCTGTATACAGCCATCGTGAGACCGATTCTCCTTTACGGAGTGTCAATTTGGTGGCCTTCACTGGACAAGAAAACCGTCCTAAAAAAGCTGAGTAGGGTTCAGCGCACTGCAGAATTAACTATCAGCGGGGCACTATGCTCCACCCCAAATGAAGCATTAGATGCCATCATGAACCTATTACCCCTGGACAAAGTGGGCAAACAAACAGCCGTTCTATCAGCTCTACGTATGAGAGAGGCAAGAAAATGGAATGGCCTGGACTTCGGTCACTCAAGGATTCTAAATGGTAATCCTCTAATTCCTGACATTTTACTACTGCATTCGAGACCCATTTCCCAACCAGGGAAGAATGGATTGCGGGTATACCGGGCCCAAGCGGCTCAATTAAAATCTTCACGGACGGTTCCAAGCTAGACGACCGCGTTGGTGGAGGCGTCTATATTGAGGAACATAACGTAAGAATATCTTTTAGGCTCCCAGATCACTGTAGTGTCTTCCAGGCTGAAGTCATGGCAATTCAGGAGGCCGTATCGATAATTAAAAACCTACCGATTGGTAGAAACAATATCTGCATTTATTCAGATAGCCAAGCGGCTATTAAGTCACTCGCCTCCATGACATCATGCATGAAGTCAGTGAACAACTGTCGCTCATCTCTGGAGGAGATGGCAGAACAGTTTTCGATTCACCACATCTGGGTCCCGGGACACAGGGATATTGAGGGCAATTGCATTGCGGATGAACTGGCAAGAAGAGGAACTACCAGCATCCTCCTTCAGGACAAGGAGCGTCTGGGTATACCTATGGCCAGCTGTAAATTGAGCATTAAGAACCACTTTGCTCTAGCTGCTAATCAAGCGTGGAATCGGATATCGAACACGTGTAGAATCGCACGGCAGACTTGGCCGGTATACTGCAAAAAGAGGACAAAGCAACTTTGCGATCTGAATAGAGCTCAGTGCTCGACAGTAATCCGGGCAATCACCGGACACTGGCTGGTGGGTATCCATGCATCAAGGCTCAACGCACCTCATAATGACTTCTGCAGAAGGAGGAGCTGGAGGCGGTGGAGCACTTATTCTGTCATTGCCCGGGGCTGTGTAGGAGAAGGCTCCGATTCCTTAAATCATACGTTTTAAATGACCTATCCCAGCTCTCAGAAAAGAGTCCAAGAAGCCTCTTGGGGTGTATTAAAGCCGCCGGATGTGCGTGATTCTTAGAACACATAGGGGACCTCCTGAGTGGGGGAAGGGTGGTGTAAGGCCCACCCAGCGGTATCACAATGGGCCAATTTTCTGGCCTAAGTGTGTTGGGGCGTTAGGTCCCAACTGCCGCCCTAACCTAACCTAACCTAACTTGAAGTCGAAAATTACTGCCGTTGCTGTAATTCTCCCTTTCATGATACATTTTAATGTTTCGTATGAGTTTTCACCTGCATGATTTCAACGTGTCGAAGTGAAACTTACATTGTGCACACCGTATGAGGTGTGGCTATCATATAGTGTAAGATTCACCTCGATATGTTCACGCATGCGAACTCAATCGGTACCACACTGATTTTTTTGTTGACGCATTTATATACAGATTAGCAATAATCTGCCTCAGTCTTTCATTAACGACCAAGTCAAAAGATACCTTTACTGTGTAGATTCATGTGAGCCTAACTGACAATTTTATGTTGACTTTTCGCAAAACATACATCACTCCTACTACTGCACTGTGGGATAAAACGTAAATAATTTGTTTGCCACAAACTAAAAAAATGTGGATTTTGTTTTAAAAATTATATTTAATGATCATGCAAAAGGCAATATATAATGCAAAATTTGGAGAAATAGAACCACACCTTTCCACTACCCCTTAAGGAATTTTGATTTTTTTTTTGAAGTTTTTTTTTCTAAGGAGATACTGGAAATGAGAGGATCCGAAGTATTCAAGACCACTTAGCTTCGAATTTTTTTTTTCAAATTTGTATTGGTCCTTGCGATTCTCGAAAAGAGCATACCGGAAGATCTTGAACATCAATAATTTCAAATCCGTGAACCAGTATTTTATGAAAAGTGGGCGACATAGGAGTATATAAGACCATTTGGTAGGTCAAAAATTTTATGGAACTCTAATCATCGAATGGCTTAATTGAAAATAGGACAATGCCACACAACGATTTCGTAGAGAATTTTATGACCCAAATTTTTATACCCTGTACCTATAGGTACAAAGGGTATACTAGATTTGTGCAATGTATGTAACGGACAGAAGGAGGCGTAGCAGACCCCAAGTCCTTTATACCAAAATGCTTATCATATCATCGGGTAGCGATTGAGCCATGTCCGTCCGTCCGTCCGTCCGTCCGTCCGTATGAACGCCTAGATCTCGGAGACTATAAGAGCTAGAGACACGGAACTTTACCTGCTGGTGCGCATATTTCCTAAGCAGATGAAGTTTGCTGAATCATGTCAATATCTTTCCCCGTTCCCCCGCTGTAGATTTTCGCGGTTTTTAGCCACACCGTTTAATATTTTCATTTGAAATTTAACAGAGCGATGCGTTGTGGATACATGCATCTATGTGTAAAAAATGAACAAATTTGGACAAATACAGAAAAAGTTATATTCAAAAATGTACAAATTTCACTGCCCCTTGCCCATAAAGTGGATCAATATTTGACTCCTCGTAATTATGGTTACAAGTGACCTAGAATCACAATTTTTGGTAAGCTGATTCATGTGGCTCTAACGAACAAATCCACATCCAAATTTTATCGATGCGGTCCCACCACCCCCCGCAATCGATTTACCGTGTTTTCTCCCACACCCCTCAACATACCAACTTGAAGTTATATACTTCAAATAACTTCTTTGACGTAACATTCGAGTTTCATCAAAATCGGTAAAAATTTAGGGAACTTATAAGTATAAATATCGAATTTCGCCAAAAAAAAAAAAATTCCGATTGGAAAGTTCGTAGAAGGAATATGCAGGAAAAATTGTTTGCGAGACAAAAGGTACAGGGTATTCCACTGTCGGGCACCGCCTCGACTGTACTACATTTTTTTTTTGAATATTCTAAAATTTTAAAAATTTACTGGAAAATTTAAAAAAAAATATAAAACACGAGTAAAAACAAAGACACTCATTTTTTTCGTAATCGATTAAACTTTACGAGTCATAAAAAAAACTGTATTAAAAAATTTTTTAAATTTACGTACGAAATAGATTTTTTTTCAAAACTTTGCTAAAAAATTACGCAAATTCTCATATGAATGCATAAATAACGTCCAAGCCGTAAATTTAACAAAAATTTGTTTTAAGCATAATTGATTTGCAGTTCAAGTATCTACAGTTTATTAAAAAAATGATCAAAATCAGTTTAGTACAACCAGAGATATTTAAATTTAAGTAAAGATACTTTTTTTTTAATTTCGAAAAATTAATTTTTTAAAATTTGTGAACTAGTGTTATTGAAGTTAGCGATTTAGTATTTTTTGTTTTTCGCTTAAAATGTGAACATTCTTATTTCTGAGCAAATTTGAGATACCATTTAAATATTAAATTAAAAAAAAATGTATGATAAAAATAAAATTTTTTGCTTTATTTTTTATTGAAAAAAAATATATTCAAATACGAGATTTACGAATTATGGCTTATCAAAGAAAAGTCTAACTAATATTCAGTTATCGATAGCTCGACAAATAATCTGAATTTTGCAAAGAAAGGTTAATGTTAATATTGGCAAATAAATCTATCACACTCTCCTTTTGGTTAAGAACCTAATTTGTAAGCTGGCTGATTGCCAACAAATATAAAAATAAAATAAAAAAAATCTCTATCATATTTGTAAAAATCATCGAAATCGAAGATATCGATTTAAAAAGTGCCCAGTTTCACTTACTTTCGCCCACTTATGTTTATTTATATTTTTTTTGTATTTTTCTTTTGTTTTTTATATAGTAGATTATTAGCTACTTTAAAATTTTAGTAGTCATATTATTTCAAAAGACTGTAAAATGTTGCCTGTAAGTAGGCAATGAAAATTTTACATTTATGACTCTTGACTATGAACGTTATAACTTAACATAGATTTGCTATTATGAATAAACTAAGTTACTTATTTGGGGACTTAAAGATTTTATGGCTTAATTTGTAAGTGTTTGGGGCAACAAATTATCATCGCATATATGGAAATAAAAGCTCCTCTGAGCAAATTAAAAAAAAAAAATACTATTTTAATGGCATGTCCCACAAAAAAGTAAAATTTTTTATCAACGGCTAGTAAACTTAAGGTTTTGGTTTTTCAGGGAAGAAACAATTTTTTGGAGATCATTAATTCAAACTTTTTAAGTTTTTAAGAAATATTTGGTATAATCAGATATGTTGGTCACCATTGATAAACTCACGACCTATCCCATAAAGTACCTTCAGATGCAATGGCTCTACATCTCAAAACCAAGATGGCGCCAAAATGTGTGTTTATATGTGGGGCATTAGTAGCTTAAAAAATCAAAAACAATTTTGTGTTTTACTTAGCTTACTCTTATTTTAATAGCTAGAACCGCATTATTATAATTTTCTGGGAACTTGTTGATTACTCACCTGAAACGAAAGAAAAAGAGAAATAGATTAGTGTTGTAAAATAAAGAGTAAAATATTATTTGCACTAAAATACCGATTATCTTCCAATTCAGGAAATTTGTGCTTAATGTCACTATTGAAATGTACTAGACGATTAGGGGCCATCAAAAAACTACGCATAAATTTTTTATTGATTTTTTTAATTTATTGAATTTTTTGCTAAGCTGAAATTACTTTTTAATTTGAAAATTTATAAGAGAAATGATTCAATTTTACTTATTGTCCAAAGGATAGATTGTAAATATATAGAATTGAAAAAAAAACAAATTAATCCAGTTCCTTTTTCATACATACATTTTTTTTATATTTTTTTAATGAATTTAAAAATATGACAAATAAAAATATTTTTTAATTATGGGGCACGACAAAGTTCATTAAAAATTTTTTATTTTTTGCAAAGAATTTTTTTTTTTAAATTTTTACCACCAAAAAAATCGATTCTGTCAATGTGGTTTTCTTATCGAAAAAAATTTTTTTGGGAAACCGAATCGTTCACATTTCACATTTTTCTTAAATCATTTTTTTACTTTTTTGATTTTAGTTAAGCGGTACGCCTTTGAGAACGTGCACCGCAAGCCTCTGCAAAAAAAAGCGCTGCGGGGCATGGGCCATACCTCCGAAAATTTTCCAAATTTTTCCGAATTTTTTTTTTTTTTTCATAAAATTAAAAATATTTTGAGTTAATTTTTTTTTTTTTTAAAACAAAATTATTATGCCAAAATTATTAAGATTTTTTTTTTTAAGTCATAGTTGCTTTAATATTTGTTCAAAATTGTTAAATTTTTTTTTTTAATTAATAATTGTTTCACAAAAATCTTAAATTCAAAATTATTTTTATTTTCTTGAATATTCTCTTTTTAATCAAAATTATTATTCTTATATTATTTATAAATTTAATCAATTAAATTT